>OW052106.1:7505000-8755000 GCA_932526535.1 Caradrina clavipalpis | reverse complement strand
AAGTTAGTTTACACTGAATGAGTAATTCTAAGTCCTGAATTACCTGCAGAACAATATAGCTAAAAGTCTACAGCTAAAACACTTTGTGCTCGATCATATTCAAATCATAAATTCTGAACAAAACAAGAAATCCCAGAACAACAACAATATTTCAAATTCTAACACAGAAGGGTTCAGTACAACATATCAATTCCCCTCCCGCGTTAAATGCGTACAATATTTTTAAACTGTTCCAAAAAGGATAAAAAGCTTCGTCCCAAACGTTTAGGTCACCCCAAAAAGGACCAAAAGCGAAAGCAATTATTTGCCTTCTGTCGCCCGCTGAACAAACAACTCTTTATCATTTGCATTGTTTTACTGATCCCTAAATACGGTCCCATCTTGGGTTTCGGGGTTCCGTAGTGAATTCGTTTTATTAACTCGTCTCATTGTCGACTGATAGAATTTAATTTGTGCCACCCCTTGGAGTGTAGGGTTGGTAGTTTTTAGTTGTTGTTTTAAAGATTTGTTTTTTTTATGATTTTTATTATTGTCACAAGTAATAATCGTAGTAATTTTGTTTTATGTTTTTTTTTCTTAACCTGAAATAGAATACAGGTTTGGTATAATGGAATATATTTACTATCCAGTTTTATTTTTATGAATACTTAGCTAACCTGACCGTGCAATACTTTGCATAATAAAGTAAGTTTATAAATACACTATATACCATCACGCCCTTATTCCCCGAAGGGTCAGGTAGAGGCGTACTAATGTACACTCACAGTTCGCCGGTATGAGAACGACTAGGCTAAACGAGGTACTTAGATAAAAATTTAACAGTCAAAAATTCTATTCTTTTTGCCATCCCTAACTTAAACTGTTCACATTAGGGTGTCCACGTTACAATGTAAACTCGCGACACAGGGGTGGCCCTGCCTTGTAATTTTGCCAAATTTTTATCCCTTAAAGCGTCGCGGTTAGTTCGGAAGCCGCAAGGGGGCGCCACAAGTTACTTGCGGAGACACGGCCAGTATATTAAGTAGGTGTGTTGTTTCTTATGTTATTGGGTATAAAGTTATTGTAAGACTAGCTTTTGCCCGCGACTTCGAACGTGTCGTTTTAATCAGCCGTTTTAAGCTACGTCTTTGGTTACTGCTTCGCTGCAGAGTGTCGTAGCGTGATGTTATTTAGCCTACAAAAATGACAAACAATACAAAATGTATCTAACGATTCTTGGCATCTTTTGTTTCGAACTCCATTCCCAGACTTAGATATGATTGTCTGTGAAGTTTGAAGTCTAAGCTAACAGTTCTAGCGTAGACATACATAGAATTATACTTATCGATCTTTATTTAGATAAATAATGTAAGTATCAACTTCTGTTCACGACTGTGCAAAATTTCAGGTCATTCCGTTCAGCCGTTTACGCGTGTAAGAGCAAAAAACAAAAATCCAACTTCTCTAAGTTTCGCGCTTATAATAGTACTTACTATAATAATTTTTCGTCAAATCTATGTTATATTTGCGGGGCTACCTAAAATTGTGATCTCCGGAAAGTGTCTGGCAGAAATATATGTTGTTTTTTAACAATATCCTTCAAAATACATAATTAAAAAACCGTCACACTTGAACGTAAGTAAGGTTTCTATATCCTAATGTACCTAAAAACATTCCATCACGCCTGTATTCCCCGAAAGGTTAGGCAGACGTGTACCTATGCACACCCACAGTTCGCCGGTATGTTTTCGTTTCTTGCTCGTTCTTCTCCATAGAGACCTACGTTTTGGAACGAGCAACTAGCTTCAATTCTAAACTGTAACTTCTTGACAATTCAAAAGTGCCTATAAATGGTCTAATTGAAATAAATGCTTTGACTTTGACTTAGGTTCCATGTAATAGGGGGCGAGCCTATTGCCATTAACCGGGCACAAATCTTAACTCTGAACTACTCGTACTACTGAAACCTAAAAATAATTAAAGCTAGCAAAACTACCTTCTTAACTACCTACTCCTGCTGCGGGTTGTTCGAAAGAGATACCGCGCCCCCGGAACGCAAAGGGCACATGAAGGAACATAGACGGGTTTTAGTCAGTAAAAGTCTGACACTCCCTCCCGCCCCGCCCAGGGCGGGGGAAGTAATTTGATGATATCCCGTCTATAAAAAAAAAAAAAGAAAAACTACCTACTCCTCTGTATATAACGGTTTTAGATCATGGAGCAGAAGCGTTATTATATTAGCCACACCTTTAAGCCTTCAAAATGACCTCAGAACATTAGGAACCCGTCTTAATTAGTAGCCAGGGACATAAAAGGGTATTCTCACTACGGTGGGCGATATCAAAGAGGTACAACCTTGTGTAGATGCCTGTAGATGCCTTAGTTATGTCGTCTACCCGGATGATACACGTTGGAGTGAGATAGGGTTGTACGGAAAGGCGGAAAAGGTATTGAGGATTGCCTAAAGTGAAAAGTGGATGTTCGAGAATGAACTGTTGTAGGTTCAGTTAAAAATGTTTTTGTTAGGACAAATTTGAGCTGGGAATAGTGATACAACTTGGAAATGCAATGTAATAGTGGACTGTGGTAGGAACATTAATAAAATATCTGAAATGGGTCATCAGCCTTGAACAAGTGCTGTGATCAATGTTCAATGCTCGTAGCTTCTCTGTATGAGAAGAGGCGTTTGACCTGCACTAGAACAATAAGCTGGTATTGATTTTGTAACAATACCCTGAATGTGAGAAGCGTTGTCTAAAAACCAAACTTATGCCATAGAAGAGACTTTGGGTTTTGAAACCAAATAAAAACTACAAAACGGTTTAAATTAACACTTGAAATTAATAATGCATCCCTATCCTTAATTTTAATCCGCGTTCTTTGACATGTTCTTGTGATTGCCCTCTCAAGGTTACACATATTGCAAACTCGGCCAATCAAAGGCCGAGGTTCCGGCAAAGATAAGGATACAGGTACATGGTAAATTTATGATGCAACAACGTACGGCAGAGGCTAAATCTTTTAGCCGTTAACTAGCTTTCTCCAACTGTAATGATATGCAAATGATAAGCCACATTAACTTTCATTCCTAAATCAGTTCATTTCACCACCAAATCCGGAAGCCCTTTCACTAAAGCCGACCTTTTTTCTCACTCCAACCACGGACTCATTACTTTAACTAAACAACGATATAAATTATTTAACGCTGGCAACCCTACAGCCGGATGTGTTATGCGCCATGTGTCCGTGGGCCGGTGCCGGCTTTTCCGAGCGCGGCGTTTGTCAAAACGCTCACGTTTCCCGCGCTTCCGGCCGCCATTTTGTGAAGATTCGTCCGCAGCGTCCGGCGCGGCCGCCGTCCGGCTACCGTCCGGCAATACGTTGTGTAAGCGCATTTAGGATCGCTTCCGCTACCGGACGTGGTCGGGTCATGTTATTTAGCGGTTTTGGAAGGTAGGTGTAGTATATTGGTGGTTTTTGGTCAATTAAAACGTACCTCTATGTGTGAAAAATACTTTAAAGTATTTAAAAGTCAATGAAATTCAACTACGCTACGGTAAAGGTCAAGGGTTCGATTCCCAGGTCGGGCAATGTTTTATTGGGTTTTTCTATTAAATTCTCAGTAGCAGCTCGGAGTTAGCATTTGGGCCCGGTTAGAGTAAATGTCACTTAAAAACATACCGGCGAACTGTGGGTGTAAAATAGTAAAACCTCCGCCTAACCCTTCAGGGAATATAGGCGTGATGGTGTGTATGAAAATAAACTAAATACCTTACGTTATTGACCTGATTCAAGTGTTAATATATTAATCAACTGCCTTCAAGTCAAGCCCTATATAATTTAAATTACAACACCTGCATTTTCGTATTACATTTTTTTATAATAAAACATTAACATTTTATTCATTAACACTATCTTTTCACGCAATTAGCATAAAACTATTACCACCAGCCTTCAATTGCATTAACAAAACGCTATCCTAATCCGAGCTAACGATGCACGCCATAACAGATGGGTATCACCCGCTAATTGAGCTCTTGTTCGAATTTCAAATAAGGTAGCGGAACGGCAACCTATCCCCACAGCCGAGCAAATTATACGGCGAAGAAAAAAAAAACTAAAGCTGATTTTATCGCGGAAATCCAATTTTCTCCCTTGCACGCCAAAGACGCTGGAAAAAAGCGCCAAGTCGAATGACTCCACCATTTCGAGCGTTACCCACCGTGTTTAAACCCCGAACACGAATAAGGAGGCGCCCGATTGGTTTAATTTGAATTTTCAACGGCTCGGGACTCGGAAACGACGCCCTGTCCTAATTAATTCTGAAGATTCACAGATACCACGCTAATTTAGTTAGCTTTTAACTTTACTTAAATAGTCAGTCGCCAGTTTGCGCGGCCATTTGTCTTTTTGAAGCCCACCTACCAAGTGGAGTTTTATATTAATAGTTATTTTTTACATTCGTTCGGTTTACAAGGTAATAAATTAAGCAATTAAGTATTAAAATATAGGAAAGGGACTATTAAGTGATAGTTTTGATCGTTTATTTTTTATTCGGGCTCGTTAATAAGATCTTTTTATAAACGTAGTTGGTATGGTACGTTGTCTTTGATTGATTTCGAATATGGAAAGCGTTGGCAGTGACATGGAGTAGTGAGTAAATGGAGTTCTTTTAATCATAAACGTAATGTAAAGTATTCCAATTTTGAATTATTTTTATGAACTCGATTATTGAATATTATAGAAAGCATTGACAGTAAAATGGAGTAATAAGTAAATGGAGTTCATCTAATCATATTCCAATTTTAAATTGAATTTTTGAGAACTCGATTATGACGCATCTTTCGACACGTGATATTTCCCGTTTCTAATTGGTTATTGATGACGTGATATGTCTGTGTCTAACTCCATTGACTAGCTACTGTATTGTGGGGGAGTTCCAATTAGTTCCAAGGGTTAGGTACTTACTTCTTCTCTCGTTTGCCGGCCCCCGTGTCCCGGAAGCCTTTCGCGAACGGATTGTTGTCGATCTTCAGTTGTGTTATCTGTGAACAATTAATTAAATTAGACATTTGTTTTTTATTGTTGTTTAAGTCGTTTCAATCTAAGTTGAACATTCGAATACTTAAAATACCCGTACTTACTAGTAGCCAAGATTTTTTTTTGTTGTTTATCGTCGAATACTACATTACATACGCCTGTATTCCCCGAGGGGTTAGGCAGAGGTGTACCTACGTACAATTTCTAGAAATTCATTTCCGTAACTAGATACGGGTGAACTTACCTACCTACGCTATTCATATTTCCATCTTATTCTTAATAGTTTCTATATGCAATTTAGTGATGAAACTCGCGGTCTATATTGTCTGCTTGCATCATGATTGCTCAGAAAACAATTAGGTATATGATTGTCATAAAACCATTCCGTCTACTAGAGATTAATATTACAGGAGGTAATGAAATAGGCTGTAAACATTTAATATCGGTATAATAATAATGTATTCGTATAAGATTTATTTAAATTTATTTATTTATAGGTGCTGGGTAAATCCAGCCATTACAGTTAGTTCCTGAAAGCGAGAAATCATAATAGCAATACATCTAGTTCTAGCTTGCTCGACATTTCAGAGAATAATCTTGAATCCTGGATCTATCAAAACTGGAAATGGATATCAATGTTTCTTCTAGGAAGAAACGTATGTAGGTTACCAGTAGTTTATGCTCCTAACCGATATAATTCACGCCTGTATTCCCCTGTTACCAATGGATACCCACAGTTCTCAGGTGCGTAGTGTTTAAAGTATGGAATATGTATATAATACCATGTAATAATGGGCGATCTTTTTGCCATTAACCACAGATCCGAACTTCGATCTGAAGGCTGCTACTGAGAATTCCTTCGAAAAATCCAATAACTTTTAGTTCTTTGCTTGACCTGGGAATCGGACCCAAGAGTCCAGCGTAGCAGTCGGGCTTAGGACCATTAGGCTAGTAGTATATTATCGCTACGAAACTATAAAATTTTGAACATATTTACATAAGCTCTCGCCTATTTGCCATAGGGGTAGGCAGAAACCCCAGAACGCCACTTGCTACGATCCTTACATACTCCTTTCGCCTCGTCCACGTTCATACATGTACTACTACTTGCTCGACCTGGGAATCAAACCCAAGACCTCTAGGCTAAAGAAGCAGTTCCAAAATAACATAAATATATGAACAGGTCTTACCTTCTCATTCTGGTACGCGGTAACCGCGATGAACTCCGTCTCCTTGAAGACGTATGTCCTGAAGGTGGAGTAGGGCAGCTTCAGGATGTCGTTGGCCCTCACCAGGTGAAACCTGGGCTGGTACTTGTGCATAGAGTTCAGGATCGTCTGTGTAACACACTTTAGACAGCTTAGGAAAGTGCTCGCAAGGCTCACGTGTGAGCTTGGTTGGTAGTTAGGGGGTTAATATGGACTTAGTAAGACCTCATTATCTCTTAAAATAGTGCCATTTCAATATTACTTTGTAATTTCAGTTGTTGGAATTTGAACTCTCTGCGCTGATATGAGCGTTGAAAATCCAATGATGTGCAAGGTAAAGTAATGTTAACATAATACTGTTTTAAGAGATTGTAGGCTGATGTATCAAATTATATTTGAAAACGAATTTAGAAAGAGCTGTTAAATTGTCAAGAGTCAAGAGCATACTAACGTAAAAGAAAAAAAAGTTTTTAATTAAATTCTGATGACGTTTACATTTTGACAGCTCTTTGACATTCTGTTGTCAAGCGCCATGATCTGGTGTCAAGTCTATAATTAAAACTGCATCCGAAAAGAGCATTTACAAGTGTTATAGATACTATACAAGGTACGTAAACATATTTATAAGTACAATAACACCATGTACGTTAGTATTCAACCGATTAACTCCTAATGCTAAACCAATAATCTATATGTAAACATGACAGCTGCGTATTTATCGCCATTCACCTCAACACGCATGAGGCATATAAACTAGCGAATTTTCTAACAAATTCCAATAGTCTACAATACTTGTAATTTACGATTAGTTAACAAGACAAGCGATTGACAACGAAGGCCTATGCTGTTGGTTATTTTATTTTACAATAAAATACGAAGTGAGTAACAATCAAATGCAGTAATTGACATATCGCGAGAGCGAATGTTGAGCTGGTAATAAATATGGTTAGTGTTTTATTTAAAAAAATATTTATATGACTCTATACTTTGTTTTATTTTATTTATTTATTAGCCTGTTGTCCTCCGGGGCTGCGGGTTGTTCGAAAGAGATACCGCGCCCCCGGAACGCAAAGGGCACATGAAGGAACATAGACGGGTTTTAGTCAGTAAAAGTCTGACACTCCCTCCCGCCCCGCCCAGGGCGGGGGAAGTTATTTGATGATTCCCCGTCTATAAAAAAAAAAAACCTGTTGTCCTACTCCTGGATCAAGGCCTCCCTCATCTTCTTTCATTCTTCACGCTTTCGTGACTCATGCCTACAGTTTTGGAGGCATCCATCCAGTTCATGTATTAGTCATTATTAAAGAAACAAAATTGCATCGCAATTTTTGGGTAATTTTTAATAAAATTAGGCACTCCATTTATTAATTTCTCAGTGTTATTTAGATTGTTATGAGTCCAGACACAAAGACTATTTTTTTTGTTTTAAATTTTACACCTACGGCCCACTTACGCCAAAACTAAACTTAGAGTTAGTTGTTAACACGAAGTTAAATTACAAAATATTAAAAGTAATGGGCCGACCTATTATGTATAATATTTCGTAAGTCAGCAACTAACTTGGAGTTAAAAGAAAATCCTGCCTGGTGTAAGCTGGCTTTAGTTTTCCAACTGAGAACGGAAAAAAATAACGTACGATTAAAGGAAATGCTCGTTCGATCCTACTATCAGTAACCTATTATAATAATAACCTATCTTTAATACTCC
This sequence comes from Caradrina clavipalpis, assembly GCA_932526535.1. Classification (NCBI taxonomy): domain Eukaryota; kingdom Metazoa; phylum Arthropoda; class Insecta; order Lepidoptera; family Noctuidae; genus Caradrina; species Caradrina clavipalpis. The sequence continues at coordinate 8,747,066 of OW052106.1, read as the reverse complement.
GCTAACGCTGCCACCCCCGTGTCATTAAGTGTCATTATCGTCTGCAACTATGAATGATGCATGAACGCATCGCGATCTTTTGCCGCGATCGCGTTCAAGGGAAATTAGCTTTAAATTGCAACAATAATCGTGTGATCGATGGGAATTGGCGCCTGTTTGTAATAGAATTATTATGACTAGTTGTGACTTGCGACGTCGCTTGCTATTGGATGGGGAATAGCATAATTGGTGATTAAGTATTACTTATGCATGATTAAGCTAGTAGTAGGTAATATTTATGCTCGTAGAATGGCTTGAATAAAGAGTAATTTTCTAGGAAAAAATAGGTAAGTAGGTAATTCTATAATACCCTTATAAGTACGTACACAGTATTGTTTAGGTATAACGAATTAAATAAAATGCGAAGTTCAATAAAACCGCGTTTTAAAAATCTTTTCAGTGTTCACCAAGCAAAGCTAGACTAGACGGAATTCATCCTACTTCCTAGGTACTACAAGAACCGTCTTGGTTTGTAAGGATGGATGGATGGATGGATGGATGGATGGATGGATAGATGTTTGTGCATTCACGTACGTTATTTATTACACACACAGTTACATTACTCTTTCGCGCTTAAACGGCTAAACAGAATTAGTTAGCTGGAATTTGGCACACAACGGGGGATGGGACATTGTATCGAAAAATTTTATCATAGATTCTAGACACCTCAGCGAAGAACGGTTATTGCAAAAATCAACTATCCTATACGAAGGTGCACCCACCACTAAACCGTCAAAATGTATGTAAAATAGTGGATTTGTTTTTTTTTTTCAATTACCGACGAGAAATGTAAAAGTTTTGAATACTTTTATCCCGAGTTAGTAGAGATAGATCCGTACTAATATTATAAATGCGAAAGTAACTCTGTCTGTCTGTCTGTCTCTCTGTCTGTCTGTCTCTTCTTCATGCCTAAACCACTGAACCGATTTCAATGAAATTTGGTACAGATATAGTCTGGGACCCGAGAAAGGACATAGGATAGTTTTCATCCCGGAAATCCCCCGGGAACGGGAACTATTAATCCACGCGGACGAAGTCGCGGGCAAAAGCTAGTATTCTATAAGCTAGCTAGATTATTACTAGTTCTCAAGCAGCTTAATTCCAATAACCGATCAATTTAACCTCTTGATCTTTAACCCAAGTTTACTTCGATACAATATGTAATCTAAAATACAACTTTTACGAAATACTTGTAGTTGACAAGATCGTGACAGACAGACACGCCTCTCGTTTAATATTAGATACGTTTGACAAGCGTCGTGAACTCAGAGACACACCCTTGTTTGTACAGACACCCTTACGAGGACCTTGTATGTACTTGTACGAACCGAGGACCCTCCAAAAAACTGGTTTAAATACGTCGCAGGCCTTTTTCAATAAGATAGAAAGGGAGAGGTGAGTAAATCTATTGTAATGAGCGCATCGAGATAGTGCTATCTCAAAAAAATTCTATATGAATTACGGCTATCGTACCGAGGACCTGAAATACACAGCTAAATGTGACCAGCGATGCACATACGAGGACTTTGTGTAAGTTAACCGAGGACCTCTTACGTAAGCCCTGGGACGCCCTTCCGAGGACGTACTTTCACACAATATTTCTTATTTCTTGTACGAAGCGCGGACGCTGTGTTAAACTTTATTTCACCTTACCGAGGACAGTTTTCGTGTAGAACTTGTATAAACCGAGGACTTGGAAAATCTACATACCTAAACCAATTTTTACGTTTAAGATAATTTAATAACTTATGTAGAATGTTCCGATTTATTTCTAACACACATTTTCTAAAACGAAGTACCAAGCGAGGACGAGTTTATGTCTTTACGTTTTTCGGTGCTTCCCAAAGAGAGGCTTAAAATAATTACTTATAGAAAGAGAGTCTTCGTACAAGCTCTTTCCGCGCTAACAAATATGCCATACGCATAAGGATTATCTAGTGATCCAGTCACCAGTCAGTCTCGACCAGTTTGAGCTGATGCTGCAGCCAGGTCGTTTCTTCATGAGGGAACTCTTCAAAATTGGTTGATAGGGTCGTCTTGATATTTGGCATATGCGTTAGGTTTACATAGTATAACAAATATAATAACGAAATTTTGCTGATGCTGCAGCCAAAGTCGTTTCTTCATGAGGGAACTCCTCAACAGTTGGTAGCACCGTCTTCAAATTTGGCATACGCGTTAGGATTACATAGCCTAACAAATATAATAACCAAATTGTGCTGATGCTGCAGCCAGGGTGGTTTCTTCATGAGGAAACTCCTCAACAGTTTATAGCATCGTCTTCAAATTTAGCATACGCGTTAGGTTTACATAGTATAACAAATATTATAATCAAATTGTGCTGAAGCTGCAGCCAGGTTGGTTTCTTCATGAAGGAACTCTTCAAAAGTTGATAGGGTCGTCTTGATATTTGGTATATGCGTTAGGTTTACATAGTATAATAAATATAATAACAAAATTGTGCTGAAGCTGCAGCCAGGGTGGTTTCTTCATGAGGGAACTCCTCAACAGTTCATAGCATCGTCTTCAAGTTAAACATACGCATTAGGTTTACATAGTACAACCAATATAATAACCAAATTGTGCTGAACCTGCAGCCAGGGTGGTTTCATCATGAGGGAACTCCTCAACAGTTTATAGCATCGTCTTTAAATTTAGCATACGCATTAGGTTTACATAGTACAACCAATATAATAGCCAAATTGTGCTGAAGCTGCAGCCAGGGTGGTTTCTTCATGAGGGAACTCCTCAACAGTTCATAGCATCGTCTTCAAGTTAAACATACGCATTAGGTTTACATAGTATAACAAATATAATGACCAAATTGTGCTGAAGCTGCAGCCAGGGTGGTTTCTTCATGAAGGAACTCCTCAACAGTTTATAGCATCGTCTTTAAATTTAGCATACGCATTATGTTTACATAGTACAACCAATATAATAACCAAATTGTGCTGAACCTGCAGCCAGGGTGGTTTCTTCATGAGGGAACTCCTCAACAGTTGGTAGCACCGTCTTCAAATTTGGCATATACGTTAAGTTAACATAGTTTAATAAATATAATAACGAAATGGTGCTGAAGCTGCAGCCAGGGTGGTTTCTTTATGAGGGAACTCCTCAACAGTTTATAGCATCGTCTTCAAATTTAGCATACGCGTTAGGTTTACATAGTACAATAAATATAATAACCAAATTGTGCTGAAGCTGCAGCCAGGGTGGTTTCTTCATGAGGGAACTCCTCAACAGTTTATAGCATCGTCTTCAAATTTAGCATACGCGTTAGGTTTACATAGTACAACAAATATAATAACCAAATTGTGCTGAACCTGCAGCCAGGGTGGTTTCTTCATGAGGGAACTCCTCAACAGTTGGTAGCACCGTCTTCAAATTTAGCATACGCATTAGGTTTACATAGTACAACCAATATAATAACCAAATTGTGCTGAACCTGCAGCCAGGGTGGTTTCTTCATGAGGGAACTCCTCAACAGTTGGTAGCACCGTCTTCAAATTTGGCATATGCGTTAAGTTAACATAATTTAATAAATATAATAACAAAATGGTGCTGAAGCTGCAGCCAGGGTGGTTTCTTTATGAGGAAACTCCTCAACAGTTTATAGCATCGTCTTCAAATTTAGCATACGCGTTAGGTTTACATAGTACAATAAATATAATAACCAAATTGTGCTGAAGCTGCAGCCAGGGTGGTTTCTTCATGAGGGAACCCCTCAACAGTTAATAGCATCGTCTTCAAATTTAGCATACGCGTTAGGTTTACATAGTACAATAAATATAATAACCAAATTGTGCTGAAGCTGCAGCCAGGCTGGTTTCTTCATGAGGGAACTCCTCAACAGTTTATAGCATCATCTTCAAATTTAGCATACGCGTTAGGTTTACATAGTACAACAAATATAATAACCAAATTGTGCTGAACCTGCAGCCAGGGTGGTTTCTTTATGAGGGAACTCCTCAACAGTTTATAGCATCGTCTTCAAATTTAGCATACGCGTTAGGTTTACATAGTACAATAAATATAATAACCAAATTGTGCTGAAGCTGCAGCCAGGCTGGTTTTTTCATGAGGGAACTCCTCAACAGTTTATAGCATCGTCTTCAAATTTAGCATACGCGTTAGGTTTACATAGTACAACAAATATAATAACCAAATTGTGCTGAACCTGCAGCCAGGGTGGTTTCTTTATGAGGGAACTCCTCAACAGTTTATAGCATCGTCTTCAAATTTAGCATACGCGTTAGGTTTACATCGTATTATAAATATAATAACCAAATTGTGCTGAAGCTGCAACCAGGGAGGTTTCTTCAGAAAGAGAGAAAGTGAAAGGTTGACTGAATCCTTAAACAAATCTTTAGAAGCTACTCCTATGTACACGCCTGCTTAGATTACACAACATTATGATTAGCTTTTCACCATAAATTGTTGTATTGTCATGGGTGCTTAATCCGTGTGCTCTTTATGAAGAATCAAAATTAGAAATGTCTTCCTAGGTGAAATGACGGCAGCAAAATTTGAAACAATCAAAAATTACAATGAAAAATACATAACAGATAATATTAAATGACAAACTTGAGAACGACGCTATCAACTGTTGAGGAGTTCCCTCATGAAGAAACCACTCTGGCTGCAGCTTCAGCACAACTTGATTATTATATTTGTTATACTATGTAAACCTAACGCGTATGCAAAATTTGAAGACGATGCTATAAACTGTTGAGGAGTTCCCTCATGAAGAAACCACCTTGGCTGCAGCTTCAGCACAATTTGGTTATTATATTTATTAAACTATGTTAACTTAAGGCGAATGCTAAATTTGAAGACGGTGCTACCAACTGTTGAGGAGTTCCCTCATGAAGAAACCACCCTGGTTGCAGCTTCAGCACAATTTGGTTATTATATTTGTTATACTATGTAAACCTAACGCGTATGCTAAATTTGAAGACGATGCTATAAACTGTTGAGGAGTTCCCTCATGAAAAAACCACCCTGGCTGCAGGTTCAGCACAATTTGGTTATTATATTTGTTGTACTATGTAAACCTAACGCGTATGCTAAATTTGAAGACAGTGCTACCAACTGTTGAGGAGTTCCCTCATGAAGAAACCACCCTGGTTGCAGCTTCAGCACAATTTGGTTATTATATTTGTTGTACTATGTAAACCTAACGCGTATGCTAAATTTGAAGACAGTGCTACCAACTGTTGAGGAGTTCCCTCATGAAGAAACCACCCTGGTTGCAGCTTCAGCACAATTTGGTTATTATATTTGTTATACTATGTAATCCTAACGCGTATGCCAAATTTGAAGACGGTGCTACTATCTGTTGAAGAGTTCCCTTATGAAGAAACCACCCCGGCTGCAGCTTCAGCACAATTTGGTTATTATATTTGTTATACTATGTAAACCTAACGCGTATGCTAAATTTGAAGACGATGCTATAAACTGTTGAGGAGTTCCTAGTGATAGCACACTACACACGAGGGAAACTGTTAAAGCGAGGACTAAAATACACACTGTTTGGAAAATCTAGCAAACCGAGGTCTTAAATACACATTGCGTGGAAAAGCTGCCCAACCGAGGACTAAAATACACATTGTGCGGAAAAGCTGCCTAACCGAGGACTTTTGTGTTAAAGTTAACACATAGGTCCTCGTATAATACAACAAACGTGAAATGAGTGTAAAGAGGCTGTGTGTGAGGCGACAGTGGCGCCACTAGGTGGATACACAAATCGAGTGTAAGATTATGAATTTTTTTGATCAAACCGAGGTTCAGACAACTTTTTCTTATTAAGTATACAGAAAGACTCAAAATCGCTCGCAGAATACGAATCTTTGGTCAAGTCAAACCGAGGACCCTCGAAAAAGTCCTCGGTTTGAAAAGGTCCTCGGTCGTGCCTTGTGTATTCATACGCACGTCCTCGGATGGTACTTAAAACAAACACATGTTAACACACTGCTCCGCCCGCGAATTATGTGTTAAAATATTACTTAATACGTAGGGTTGGCAGGCAAAAGAAATAATTTAATTTTGGCCTTTTTTATTTGGTTGATGGTAAATTCTTGTTCTTGAAGGATAGATGGAGAAGAAGAGGAAGGCCAAAGAAAGGATGGATGGATTGTGTGAAGAATGATATGAAAGAGAGGGAAGTGACATCATGACGGTTGATAGGACGGCATGGAAGAAGAGAAAGTGTTGCGCTGACCCCAAGTAATATGGGAAAAGAAACGAGTGTCCATGGAGTTTCTTGCTTGTTCTTCTCCTCAGAGACCTACGTTTTGGAACGAACAACTAGCTTTAATTTTAAACTGTAACTCCTTGACAATTCAAAAGTGCCTGTAAATGATCTAATTGAAATAAATGCTTTGACTTTGGGAGCAAGTGGCTTGGCAGGAAAATGATGATGTAAAAAGTTCTTGTAGTGTTAATTAATTTGTGCTGTATGATGTCAGGAATTATGAATTTTCTTGAAATACGAAACCCTTTACGCCTATCTTGATAGTCTTTCAAACAAGTTCTTATAAGTAGTCATAGCAGGTTCTCCTGTCAACCTATGTATCTCAAAAGATAATCTTCTATAAGTCTGCTTGAGACCTATTTCTTGAAATATGGGAGCACATTAGTCTAATAGATGCAGAGGTCTGGCAGATAGAGAGCGATAGACTGAATAACGAATACAGTGTAGTTGTAAACTAATATTTAGGTTATATTTCCAGTGAACATAATAAGAAAGAGTCATAGTCAGAAGTCAAGAAATCTGACAACCAGTCTAACCAAGGGGTATCGTGTTGCCCAGTTACTGGGTTGTGGAGGTCAGATAAGCAGTCGCTCCATGTAAAACACTGGTATCAGCTGCATCCGGTTAGACTGGAAGCCGACCCCAACATAGTAGGGAAAAGGCTAAGCAGATGATGATGATAATAACAATACTTCATAACTTCTGCAGTTTCTAAAGGAACACTAAGAAAGAACGCTCTCAACTAAAAAAAAAACATCTCAAATATGACTTAAACTGCGAACCATTTGACACCCAATTTAAAACATTAATCGCTTGATTCGCGACAGCCCTGTCATAACATAATGACAGGTCGCGCGACCCCGACCACTAAATTACTATGTACCGCTGTCACAGAGTACCACTGTCGCAGTGTACCACTGGCGTGGTCGGACTGTCTCCCTAACTGCGCTGTGGTCACGTAACACTTACTATGATTTTTGTATGACTTGAGTTAATTTGATACCAGGGTTTGGAGGGTAATTTGGCTTTTTTTCTTTGGTAGTTTTATAATTTATAACAACTGTGTCCATAGGTTATATCCATTCTGAAGATATTTTTGAAATTAACGGATCTGTGAGTATTTTTTTCATAAAGAGATAAAGTTTTTTTCTTGTAATCGGATTTCAAAAAGTACTAAACCGATTTTAAAAATTCTTTCAACTATGGAAAGAAGCATTATTAGATAGTAACGTAGGCTATATTTTATGTGAAAAAGAGATTAGGGTTTAGTTAGAAAATATACGCTCGAACGAACTGAAAATCAGATTATTAGATTTTTTTTTGTAATTATTTTTGCACAAAATTAAAGCGTAGATAATTACGATCCCAAAATAAATCTAATATATGACTCGATGAAATAGCAAGGTATAAGATCCCATGTGTCCTGTCAACTGCACAATATACTAACTTTCTTTTTTAAACATCATTTGATGGCATATAAGCCGACGGCCCACCTGATGTTAAGTGGTCACCGCTGCCTATAGACATCTGCAATACCAGAGGCCTTGCAATGGAGCAAAGCTGCTTTGCGGCAGAAATAGGTACGGTTAGTAGGTAGTACTTGCTTTACAGCAGAAATAGGTACGGTGGTCGCACTTCCCCGGACAAGCTCCTTCACAAATAGCTTCACTACTAACTACATAAATTCTCATATTTTAACCTTCCACATTTCATATTACGTTCGCATACCATCTAGATATGCTACCATTGTGTCCTAGGTTGTATTGTAAAAATTGTGTTTGTATGCAAAACTGACATCGGTATTCAATGGCGGCCCTGCACCGGACTGTACGGTAGATGTATCAATATTCATGACAATGTATGTCGCTTTTTGGTTAGCTAGGTTTATTCTCAAGATCTGAGAATGATGCGTGTGATTTATGTGAAGACGTGGTTATTAATTTTTTTCTGTTGGTTGTACTGTTTTTGTTTGGCTGTGGTTGTGATTGTCAAGAGTAAAAAATGGTGTAAGAATTGGGTAGATGACACCACTAACCAATAATTTCAAGAAACAACTTCACAAAAAAACATTTAATTTTAGCACTAAAAACCCGATGATTTTTTAAATAACTATAAAAATCGATTTTTAGTTGCTTTGAAATCAATAAATAGTTAGTGAATTGAGATGACAAAAAAGTGACGTCATAGTTGAGTATTGTCATAGAAAATCTATGGGGGAATGGCGTTTTGACAGCTCATAAAAAGTACGTTAATTGATTAGTGGTGTCATCTACCCAATTACTTCACAACCTGAAAGTTACACAATCTATGGCGAATAGCGTTTTGACAGCTCATAAAAAAGTATGTCAACTGGTTGGTGCCCAATTTCTGCGCTAAATCAAGCAATACATACATACCATCACGGCTGTATTCCCCAAAGGGTTAGGCACAGATGTACGAACGCACACCCACAGTTCGCAGAAATGTTTTAAAGTCCCATGTAATAAGGGGCAAGCCTATTGCCATTAACCGGGCACAAATCCAAACTCCTACTAAGACTTTCATAGAAAAACCCAATAACACTTTGCTCGACCTGTCAATCGAACCCAAGATAGTGCAGGCTAACGAGGCAGTTATGTAGGCAGTATGTTTTTATATTAATAAAGCAAGTATTCATTGACTAATTGTAGCCCCTACAACTTCGCGGCGGTCCATTAAATTCAATTGCTCTCATTAGATTTGACCAATTGATGATGACAACATCCGTTCATACTCGGATTTCTGTTTACTGTCGTTTTGATTAAAGCACTTCCTATGTGGATTAATGCAATTAATGTTCATCAAGAAAGGAGACGGGCGAATCTGGGCCTAACGTTACACTAATGAAATATGTATCAATATTTCTTTTTGTTTTTTTTAAGGTTTATCATGAAATATTAAGCAGTTTTACCATGGGATAAAAAAACTAAATATTTAATCAAAATAACACTGACTTCCCTTATTTTCACTTTTGTAACAATGCTGCCAGTCTAAAAAAATTGAAAATCGATTTATTGAATTCAGAATAATACAAGTATAAAATAGAAAAAGAACCATAAAAAGTGATTCAGTGTTCATCTTCAGATAATGGTTAATCAGTGACACTTTTCAACGTTTCTAAAATAGACATAAACATAAATTGAATAATAAATCGATTTCATAATCGATCACTATATTTTATTATACAGGCAACACAGTTAAACTCATGTCATTGTCAATGTTAAGTCTAACATCAAACAAACAAACAAATCATTCGCTTCGTTTGGCTATGAGCTTACGGTAGTGGATATTTTGTGTTGTGTTTTCGTGTGCTGTCATATTATTCGATTAGTATTCTTTAACGACTTTGGTTACGTATAAAGGATTCCGACGGTTATTACTTTGACGAACGATCCACGCATTTCTTACAAGGGACTCGATAACTTGCCTACTCGACTTGTCTCAGCCTCATCTACAGGATTTCGAAGCTTATTACAATGAGTGATCAACATCGTTATTGTATTAACTGCGGCATAGCTTTCTATCATTTTTTTTAAGACTAATCATTATTTTCAAATGTATAACATTAGAATTCTCGTGTAAGAATAACATTAAGAAATAACAACGTCGTTTTTGGACAAATCAATAACACCCTATATTTTATTTCCACCATGGAGAAATCGTAAACATTTTAGTTTTTTTAATATGGTATTAATATTTAAATTAAATAATGCAGTAATCGTTACTGTAACGCCAGGCCCAACTTTGTATGAACTTTCGCCCGTCTCCTTTATTTTTAAATAAGCTTTTTGATATTTGATTTCATTTCAGCAGAGAACAAACACTCTACTTTCGGACCTTGAGCCGCTAATCTTAAGGATTGGGTATATGCTGAAATAGCACACCCACACGGCTCATTGCAGGGCAAAAGTTTCTTCTCATACAGAGAAGAAAGTTTTGCCGGCAGAAGCATTGATCACCAGGCTTGCTCAAGTCGGATTGGCGATTTCCAAGATAATAATATAAGTCCAATACATAAGTCTATGGTCTCTTCCTGATTCCTTTACCGATGTCAGTAATATACAAGATAAACTTAGAAAGTACATATGAATGCCTTCTCTGTACGAGAAGTGATTCAAATCTTATAATATGCCGATATATTATCATTGAACAAAACTAAGTATCGACAAAAATATCTACTTCCCAGCACTATTAATATTGTCGCAGAAGACAAGTTTTCGAGACACGTAAGTATAAGAAATGTTGTCTCATAACCATCCTCAATAAGAACGCAACACATTAACAAGACGAATCGTTTCACATCACTAAAGACGACAAAGAAATCTTTTGTCTCAAAGAATTATTCCATCAAAATTTACAGCGTAATTAAAATAACTGCTTAAAATATCTATTTTGACGCTCTGATCATCTCATCAGAACAAATGACACCATAAACACGTTTTTTTTTCTCCTCTTTAGCTAACGAACGACTGCATTCAGCCCGAAAACGATAACATTAAAATAAAATTATAGTTGATCCTTACGTCGGGTTTAATTACCGGCCTCTTATTGGTCCGTCCAATTTCTTTATTTTACGGTTGGACAACAAATTTATATGTAAATCGATGGCGCGGTGGTCCGGCGCCAGTGATGCATCGAGTATCGATTAAAAGTAATTGCCCCTCTCTAGGATATGACGACATCTGGTTAATTGTTTGAAATTCGAAGTGTTTTTTTTGAAGTTTAATCGATTATTTGTTCGTTATATTTATCGGTTCGTTTCTCTTATTGAAAGGACCAGGTGTTACTAGTATTATTGTGGTTCTAGACTTGTTTTTATTCAAAATACTTAACTTAAACTTAGGTATAATTAGGTACTTCAAAACTCCGTACTTTACCTAAAAAATTTTTTTTTATTTTAGATGAACTAAACACAAAACTACCAGAAACAATTATGTATCTTAATTAATTTAATTACATCCTATCGACATAAAAATAAAACCAGAATCCTTAACTAATAGTTCAAAGTAACAAGCGCGGGGTGGCGCCACTAGTCCGGCCGTTACAATCGCTTCGCCACGCTCACAGCTCATAAACAATAATTTTGTTGATCGTTCTTTGATGAACTGTCTATGGCGTAACTATTCAGAATGTAATTTTATTAAAAAACCGAAATTTCAAACGGGTTTTACGATTTTTCGGGATACCATAAATTCGGCGTCTTGTTAAGAATCGGTGAATGGCTTTACGGGTTTTAAGATAATTAATCTTTGAAAATCTAATGATTCGTTACACTGATAAAAAAAATAAGTGAACAGAATCAGACAAAATAACAGAAAGTTTTCGTTTTCAACTTTGTAAATTGTCAAGTTATGTAGTTGCGCTATTCGCCACGAGATGGCGTTGCATGTGTAGGACTTGTTTTAGAAGTGTCAACTCTATTTTCTTAACGCTTATTTTTGGATGTAAATTAAACATTTGATGGATTTTGGAAGGTCAGCTAAATTTTATGAATAAATAAAATGTTTGTTTTTGAAAATTATATGAATTAATTTTATCTAATGAATTTAACAATATTTAATCGATTAGAGTTCCATTCTATAATTTTAATGTTAGATTACAGAGACGAAATAAATAACGTTAATCAGACCCCGACCTATCCCAACCGAATAGAAATTAAATATAGAACGCATATCGCATTCTAGGCGACGCATTGCCGCCCGTCGCCCCACACATTCGCGCCAAATGGCTAATTCGCGCGGCAAGCATACGCGCCATAACTCATATCAACTAACCAATCGCCGAGGGAGCGTGCAAACATGCCTCCGTCTCGTTCTAACCTACTAGAAACCCGAGCCTTGTTTGTTTTTCCTTTTACTTCCTTTGAAATCTTATTTTGAATTTTATTCCTGCAGGGGCGTGGATGCGACGATGCATTTACTCTCTCCCACGTACGGAACGCAACTGCCGTCTCGGTCTCGCTTTTTGTAATTTTAATTCGCAGAACGCTATCGAAACGTGATTCGAGTCTATAGAAACTTTTTTATTGCAAATGTTTGGAATTCGATGAGGCAAAGACGGGATTTCGGCAAAGCAGTATGCAGTATCCATTGAATTCGAATGATGCATCTTCAATTTTTACTAAGGAAGTGGTATATGATTTGTAGTCGCCATCTTCGAATGTTTCCAAAACTGTAGGTATCTAATCAACTTTGAAAATGGAATCTGAATTGACAGATGTCATTGCTGCCGTCTATAAGCTTAAAGGCCGCTAAATGACAAATTCTTATTTTGAGCTAGAGCCGAAAAACGCGGCAAAATTTTCAAACCGATGCTCCTCAGTATCTATAAACATTTTGTCATGTTAACATATACCAAAAAAAAGGTATTTTTTTCAACTTTCTCATGAAGTAAGTTGATTTTGTAAAATATTAATAATAATGTCAAAAAATACACATTTTACTTTCTAACCTTGTAAAATTTTAAGGCTCGCTTCAAGTGTGCAGAACTAAATGGCGGCTAAAGAATCATAACTGCTTTTAAGTTATGGATTTATCAATAACTGCCAAAGGTATTTTTTTGAGACAGGAAATTATTAATATTTACATAGCTATGAAGCAGTTATGTTATTTTGCGTTTTTTAAACCTAGTATGAATGTTATTATATTGATCTTATCCAAAACAAAAAAGCAGCTAATTACTTATAGCCGCCTTTTAGCCAAGTAGATATCGCTTTGCTTCTCTTTCAATATTTTTTAACAACTTTTAATACAGCTATGCATAACTTAAAGGCGGTTAATTATTAAACCTTTTCATATAACTGCTTTTTAGGCTAGCACTATCCACATCTGTATTTTTCGAATCCTGCAAAATTAAACGTTAACTTATGAAATTAGTAGAATATCTGGGAAGAACTTTGCTCTTGGGTTTTATGGAATTCATACAGGTTCTTAGCCTTAGTGTACTTTTCTTTATGCCTTGCCCAGTTAACACAAATATCACATTCAGCAACTAATTCTATAAGTTTCGATCAAATGCTACGGTTTTAGTATGTTTGCCACGACTTGTTTTAATGGGACAAGCCCGCCACACTGTTCCCAAACCACTGCAACTTCTGTAAGCCAGAATCAACAGTGGCGACCACAAGAAATGCGCCGCAGAAAAGCTCGACGAGTCCCTTAGAAACGATTCAACTGTCTTGGATCCCGCATTGAAATTAATCAGAAAAGATTAGCGGAGGAGTAAGAAAAACATAATTTCCACTTCCCTCCAAAGAAGCAGGAGACAGAACAGAATACGGCCAATAGGCACAAAGGGATGTTTGCGACTGGGAGAAGCCCAGATTGCCAAGCACCACGGATTGCAATTATCATTAACCTAATGGATCCTAATGTGAGCTGTTACATTTGATTCCAGTAATAGGTATGGCAAAAACGCTTGAACACACGGAAATTTGTTCTAGTTACTACAAGGTCCGCGTAATAAACAACACCAGATGTAACCTGTACACTATCTAACATAATATTTCGCTCATTCTGCCAAAGAATACGCTCCCATAAGATGTGATGAGATATTCACAGTCAGATGTAGAACATTGATACAAAGGAGGAGGCAACAAGCTTAAAATAAAATAATTTACTACTAAAGTTGCCATGACCTGTGAGAAATTGGGCAACACAGTGGTCCACCTCCAGCCATGTTCTGGCCAGAAGTTCACGAACTGAAGGAAAGAACTGATGGAGGTGCCGGGCCCTTGATGGAATTATCCCACCTACATTGCCATTCAGATAAAAGTTCCTCCCAGACATCAGTCTGCGGTTTAAATAATCTAGAGATCTTAGCGCGGTCACGTTGAGTTAGAAAGTCTGAGTCCATGGTCTCTCGCGCGGAATAGTACATTGCAGCACGTCGCTGCACCTCAAGATCGACTGGAAGTACAACTGCAAGTACTGGTAGTGCTTCAGTACTAACGGTCCTATACGCTTTGCATAAAAATATTAAAGCTAACCGTTGGCTTTGAAGCAATTTACGTCGTACCGTATGGTGGCCCTATCGGCCCAAACAGGCGCACATACAACCTAGTTAGGTAGCTCCATAAATAGTTTTCAGAGTTAAGAAAGGCAGACCCCAAGTAGCTTTAGAAATTCTCGTTAGGGCATAAAAAATCTTTTTGGCATCTTCTCCGACTGTTTTAATGTGGTCAATAAATGAAAAGTTCTTCTCTAAGACCAAACCAAGGTAGCATACGGATTGTTTCCGTTTAACGGGAACGTTATTAAATACTAGGCCATGATTTAAGATCACCTTTTAACATACGTTGATACGTTTTTTGCGGTGCAAAGGTTAAACGGTTTCGATCGCCCCACTGAGATATTAAACGTAGGCATGTATCAGCTAAATTCTCAAGTCCAGCCCGAGTACTCGACTGTATGAGCAGAAGGCCGTAATCCGCGTAACCGGTTAAAGAACAGCCGCATGGTAGCGGAATCGCGAGAAAATCGTCAAAACCAAAATTCCATAGATAAGGACCGAGAACCGAACCTTGAGGACATCCCATGGTTAGCGACTTTGATGCGGAATAATGTCCAAGTTTGAGCTTCGCGGAGCCATTTAGAAAGTAAGAAGAAACAAGAGAATAGATGTTTCTATAGCAACCACGGGTTTTCATTTTAAGTAGTAGCATAGGCTACCATGCGTTATCAAAAGCCCCAGAAATATCGAGAAAGATCGCAACTACATATTTATGTTCGGATAAGGTAACTGTTTCTCTTACAGAAAGTACCGCGTCGACGGTGGATCGTCCGGGTGCTTGTCGCCGCTCTTTGGAATTATTCGTATAAAGCCACGTCGGCAAATTTTAGGAAAAACGCCGTGCGCAATGCATCTGTTGTACACAGTTAAAATTGCGTCACTCGCGGTTTTACACGCCTCTGTAATCATTTTATTAGACTGCCACGACTATCAACATTACTATTTTTGTCTTGGTTTGCACTAAACTGGCCGGCTAGGCTAGCCCTTCTTCTCCTGCGTGTCCAAGCGCGTCTCCCGCACCCTGGAAGAATCCCTATGAGTGGCGTTGGGGTTGTGCAGTTTGCAGCTTTTTAGCGATGTTTTGTTGTTTAACGGCTTTTTTGTTATGCAAGACACAGAAGAAAATATTTATTTTACTTTACGTACGGTGTAATAAGGCTTTCTGTAATAGTTTTTTAATTGTAAAAGTAGTAACACTACAATGCTTAAAGGCCGCTAAATGATTTTAACTGCGTTTTAGTTCGGTAATAGCGTATAACCGCCTTTTAGTTAAGTCTATGCAAGGTATTATGTTCCAATGTAACCAAGGCAAAAAGCCGCTAAAATATTTTTGCTACCTTTTAGTTAATTGTTAAATAATAACTGTTTTATAGCTAAGCGTTGCTAGTAAAAATGTTCAATCGATCCAAACGTTAAAGTATTATAGCTGCCTTCTAATCTAGTTGTGCTGTTTAGCGACCTTTAAGCGATGTAAATTATATTTTTTTTGTATTTAGCAGCCTTTTAAAAAAATATATCTTGATAACGGTAAAAGATAGAATAACCGTTCCTAGACAGATCGATAGAGAATTTTTTTTTAATACCATGACATTAAAAAAGTGAAAAATGACCAAATGTCATTTAGCGGCCTTTAAGCTTATAGACGGCAGATTGCTGTTTCGTTCCATTTTTCGCAGAAACACTTCAATGTGTAGTAGATGAGGAGAGTCTAGACTCGATCTAAATAAGTTTTTATTCACATTATCTTCATAATCCTCTGAGAAACTTCTCTGTAAGAAGCGTATTACAACAATCCCTGTTATTGAGTTCAACTTTCTGACCGACTGACTCCCCGACAATTCAAAATTGCCGGTAAAAGATTTATAAAAAAAATATATCAATTTTTAGCTAAGCGATTCGCTTATGTAAAAAGTGACGACTTTTAACTAAGTTCTAAGTTAGTTAAATTTAAAGGCCGAACAAAATCTTTCTTTACAGTCACAGGCAGGAACATGGCAGCAATTTTCTCCTAAAACACAGATAGTGTTTTGGATCCCATATCTACTACTGCAAAATAGATTTTACTTAAATGTTACAATGGTTATTTTACAAGAAAATCGCCTATGCAAATGTACCCATGAATATAGGGTAGGACGGGGCTAAAAGGTCCGCGGGTAAAAAGGTCCACTATGCATATCTCCGAAATTAAACGAATGTTATAGAATTGAATGACAGGCGTACGAAGGGGTCCAGGGAGAGGTACACATGCCACCCCGAGCAGTGAATTTGCGAGCGCCGGTGAGAGTGTACGTGGTACCGGTGCAAAAAAATTACGTAAGTAATATTTTTCACATTTCTTATATTTAGTCTGAGATTTGTATTTGTAATATGAGAAAGTTTAACTTTTGATATACTACAGCTTGTAGTTTCACATTTCTCGTCAAACCATAATAACTTTAATAAACACTTTCGTTTTTTTTCTATAACCCCAAATAAAAGTGCACCTACCATGGGGGCACAAAGGTCCATGCTTGGACCTTTGTGCCCCACTGGACACATCCTCAAGTAATGTATTTTCTCCTGAATTTTTAAGACCTTTCCTAAGGATGGGACTCGCAAAGTTACAAGGGGAAGAAAGCGACGCAAGACAGCCATTTTAACTGACACCCGAAAAGGAAGCATTGTCTTTAGAACAAGAGAACAAGAAAAAGAAGAAAGTGATTTCACGAAAAAAAGCGGTTAAACAGGAAAATAAGCAAGTTAGGAAGAAGATTTTAGCAGATAAAAATGAAGACAGTTCCAGTTCTGAAGAAGAATGTTTTTGTTTATTGTGCTGTGAATCTTTTCTGGACAGCATCCCCGGCGAAGGCAATGTTATAATTGTAAAGGTTGTAAATCCGTCTTTATCGTTTTTGACCTATATTTGTAATAATTGTGAATCTGATTAATGACAATCACAATTTTTTTTCCTTACGTTAACACAGGTAAAATAATTATGTTACAAAAAGCCAATTTAAAGGTAGGTAAACTCTAAATTTAAATTTAAAACCAAGTAAAGACTAATTGTTAAGACTGAAATGCTGTGCCATAATTTTAAGTTGAGTAACAAATGTGATTAATTGTTAAATAAGTTCCTTTTCATAAATAAATATAAAGATTTGTTAATATGCAGGATTTACGTTTATTTATTTTTCCTGAATTAAGTATATATTAGCATTTAATTATACTGGTCCTTTGTTCCCCAACACTGGTCCTTTTTACCCCGCCCAGGGGGCATATAGGTCCATTGGATACGATGTTTAAAATCGTTATTATCTGGCTTTTACATATAATACAGGCCAAATTCAACTATTACTTCTTAAACACGAAGGATTACGCTATTCAATACAAATGACAGTTTTCTTTTGGAACCAAGAGATAAAGAGTTACAGGAGGATACGTGTAAATTGGGCCTTTTAGCCCCGCTCTACCCTACCTAATAAGTAAGACGGGCATTAGAAAAAATACTAAAGTAATAACTTATTTCGTTAACTAACAAACTGCTTCCGATAATTGCTAGACGCATCAAATCTAAAAAAAATAACGCTCACTGTATTCTCGTCTCAAATCTAAAGGAAGAAGTCAAAATTTGACTCAACAAAAAAACATTACCCTTTAAACCCCCACCAATTCAATTAAACCACACATCTCACTTCAAACGCGTCAAAGTAGTCACATATCTCTCGAATCTCAAGACTAGTTAAAACAAACGACGGATTAGTACAGAGAAGCCGACCACCAATATTTGTGGCCAACAGTTGACAAGCAAACCGTCTTAGCATTGTGTCAACAGAAGGGGTTCACTAATGCCCCTTTTTACCACAAAAAGCATTGACAAATATTGGATCAAATGCGGCAGTCGCTTGCCGCGTTATTGTTTGTGATTTTAGAGCTTCAAGGTGGTATATCGATTTTTGGTTATTGGAGTATGACGGTATTGTAGTTGTCTACTGGATTGCTTGACTAGTTTTGTCCTTGGGTCTTTAAATATGAGCTGAGCAAGGGCGAGGGTCTAGCTGGGTCCTCTACCAAATAATAAATAGGTATTTTTCATAGCTAAAGTAACTTTTGTCAAAAGTGCCTATACTTTAACAATCTCCAGTCAAATGAGTATGAGGTGAGGTAATACAAGACATTGTTAACTCATCTCAAGCTTAATTTACCTAAATTGATCCAATAGCACATAGGGTCCTAGAATCGGCGTTCCTTGAAATGAACG
Organism: Caradrina clavipalpis; assembly: GCA_932526535.1. Classification (NCBI taxonomy): domain Eukaryota; kingdom Metazoa; phylum Arthropoda; class Insecta; order Lepidoptera; family Noctuidae; genus Caradrina; species Caradrina clavipalpis. The sequence continues at coordinate 8,728,509 of OW052106.1, read as the reverse complement.
GGTTATCGGAAGCTCCTAGCAGCTGTGCAATATGTGCATTTCTGGGAAAGCACAGCTTGCTAAGCCAGATATCGCAATTTCCGTATGTGCTTGTCAAGTTTTGGCACATTTCTATTGCATCTTTGAACGAAATCTTGCATCAATTTACAAAGGACCATTAATTACTAAGCACCAAAACTATACCAACATTATCACCAGCTCCACAATCCTACATGCTCAATAGCAACATCCATTAACGATATCTTAGACTATACTGAACCAGTTTATCTGGAATTCTATTAGCCCTAGGATCAGGGGCATTGTTGTTGAGTGCAATTTTTCTAGTTGAGCGTGGGATTTTCTAAAGCGATGGAGTCATTTTTACTTAAATTTTAAGTATATTTTAAAATTAATTGGAGATGATTTTGAAGTCCTATAATAATGAGTAGCCTAAAGCAATGAGTGGTGTCAATTTATAGCAGAGGTAATCGACTAAAATTTACTAATCGTCTTCAACAATAAATTCTTGTAGCTTCGTAGCGACAAAAAGAAAATCATCCAAAAGTCTCCATCCCAATTTGTTACCAGCAAAAATCCATAAACGCGAAATTTTTCCGAAAAATTCTCGAGCCCTATCCATGGATGCACACCACAGAACAATCGCACATGCGCGGGAGCATCCATTAGCGATTAACGAGCGATCGGCGGGCGGCCACTAAATTAAAATAAATATTTGCCGGCTCGGCACAAAGCGACGCCGCTTTCATCCGCGCCGACACAGGTGCCGACTGAGACGTACAGTCAACCACTTACTGTACTCGCCGCACTAGCTATTTAGTTCTTGATTAAGTTGAGAGTAAAACTAAAATATGGGAAACTAATTATATTGAAGCAGTAAACGTCGAAAGAGCAGTTAAAAACAGAATTTATGGCAAATAACAGCAAAAGCTGGATGGGTTTTCATTTTCGCAGAGTAAGGTGGTCGAGATGCTGTCTCTTGAATTAATCATCGTGTTTTATGACCGTAGGACGTTAATTTATGAATGAACCGTGGTGTTGATCTCTTCATTAAACAGTGCGGGTTGGAGAATATTGTCACAACTACATGTAAACGCATTAAAGATAATATTCGTACTCCAAGAAAACATAAAATCAAGTGTGACTTATGTAGTGAGCAAGAGAAATCCACATAATTCTAAGAATCATAAAATTGATGGAGTTCCATGGATAAACAGGTGGCCTTTAGTTGGGCGCTTCACGGAAATATCCTCAGCATAAAGCCAGATTACACCATAACTCTGTAATTATAATTCAGTAAGAACATTAAAGTTATTTTTGACGACAAAATCAGTATTTCAACGTTAAAATCCCTTTTATAGCTTGATCCCGTGTTACAACATTAACAAAAACACACAAGACTCCAAAGATCAACATCAACTTATCTTGCAAACCGTACTTACTCAATAAGTGTACCACTGATGCATATCATTAAGAAATGCGCGCGCGTTTACAGCGTTACGACTCTTACGACCTATCAGCCACTTACATATGTATCTCGATAAATAAACGATTATGTACTGCAGTTGTTAACTTGTATGTGGCAGATGGTTTAATAGTTATTATTATCTAATTATTCTATTTGTACCCCAAGGCTAGAGCTTTATAGGAATATAACATGCTTTTACATGTTTAAGTTCTATTATTATTGGATGCTGATACAGAATTGGTATTACAAAGTATTGACTATTTGCGTTTTACTTTAGGCTCTCTTTGATGATGTTACTTTATATTTGGAATTACAAAGTATATAGCTGCTTTACCTCAGCTATTTTTTAATAATGTTTAATTTTATATCTATGGCGACCCGTTGCTGCCTCAAAGGACCACATTTTTTGGTCTTTTGGGTCATGTGTTTAAAACATCTGAATTAAATAAGGACTTGAAATCAGTTTTTGGACGACCTGTGGTATAGGTAATTTCTTTTAGTCCAAGCTTTTTATCAACCAAAACTTTCTCGTTGTCCCCATATCTACAATGATTATCAAAGAGCAACCTTAAAACATCACTATAGTTAAAACTGGTTTAGTTACTGAGCTTTTAACACAATAATAAAGACCAATAACAACAGGAAGCCACAAGTAGTCTACAAAACTAAAACCTTCATGCTCGCTACGCAAACATTTGATCTATGGACGGACCCATTAAATACCTTTGTTTTTACAGAGACACCTGATAGTTCTACACTGACAAGAGGATTGATAGCAAGAGGTTTGGACAGGTGTCCGATAACTGTTGGATGTCGACAGCCCCGAAGTTGTATAGAACTGCTAGTATCACTTCATTTCTGAAGTGTGGTTACTGGTCCTTACATACGCGAGATTTGGTGAACATACCAGTGATTATGAGATTTAAGAGGATGTTAATGATGTTTGAAAGCTGGGAGACGGGAATGGTAGAACACTAAAGCCGGTATTGGCTTTAATAATACAGTCTGAAGAATAAATGACATTACATCCAAAGATAATTACTAAAGTGTGTTCTTGTTAAGAATCCAATGGCGAAATGGAAACTAGTACCTATAACTTTTAAAACATATTTGTCGAAACTGTATCTTATTTAAGATAAAGTTTAATTAATTCTCTTAAGAAATGTTTTTTTGTGCTCTGGAATGATGGATACAACGAAATATTTCTTATTCATTTTCTCTTTTAAAATTACCAATCATACATAAATTTGTCTATTAAAAGATCACATTTAAAAAAAATAAATGAAAACAACATCAAAAAGCAAAAAAACCAACGGCAATAACAAAATTAAAACTATTAAATGTACTGTGGATTTAAAGGTAGGCACAGAAGTGTTAACGTTTGACCAGGCCGGCGCGCAAACACTGGTGTGTACAGACCCTTTAACGGCGAATGTAATCTGTATTTGTGTACACTCACGCTAAATGGTAGTGAGGTATATTCACGGTGTTAAAGCTAAAAGAATGAATACAGGATGAAGTTTAACTGATAATTTTAAACGTAAGTAAACGTGACGAGGTATTTGAAGTAATGGTCCTTTTACTTTTGTTATGATGACAGATATGCAGTCTACCTCGGGATTTTTTGTGGCTTAAAAACTGTGGAAGATCATCATAAAGTCCAAATAAATTAAGTTAAAGATATCACAAATGAAGGTTCACAGTCACTTACTTGCAGTGCCATTCTGTGATTTGCCTCGGACAATTTCACTTCATCATTCCCTCATGTCATTCTACTCAATGCTATCGACAGGTGTCAATCCTTCGCATTAGATCGGACTCACTAAATTCATCGACAGACATTTTAACAAAATACTGGACCGCAGGAAGAGTAGACCGCTTCCAACTGGTCTTTTTGGAAATCTATAGGGGAGCCTATGTCCAGCAGTGGACATCCTGCGGCTGATATGATGATATGATATAATATGATATGAGGGCTGCTGTTTACCACTAACCTACCTCAACTTTTAACAAAAGTTTGTCACCTACAAAAGGCTGTACCAAGGTGACATTTTCATCAACCATTTTTTCATCGTAACCAAGATCAAAACAGCTCTACAACATAAATTGAATACAAGTAACGAGCAACCAAGCAATGATAATAAAATGACGAGAACACGGGAAGCATGACACATTAAGTCATTTCCACATGCACTATCCAGAAAATTGTGACAGTAAAAGGTACTGTTAGTACTACACCGTTCATTAAACCTTTCTACATATATCTAACACTAGATATTTAACTATAAAAGCTTCCTTTCTCAAGTATAAAATCACTACACACGACCATTTTGAGGAGAGCTGTCATTTCAAAGATAGGGCAAAACAAGAAAGCTCTACATTTAATGGTGACAGTGCAAAGGACCATTTTTATAAGGGCTGTAGTTTCAAACGCGGTGGATGGATCGAAGGACCAAGTTTTACTGGTGGCAGGATAGTTTGATGTGGGGAATAATGACAGGCGCCATGTTCCACATTTTAATGTGAAACTGAAAAGGCGTTAATGGAATGGTTAGATGTAAGGTGGAATGGCAAATATTATCTTTTTATAGTCTCTGTGAGAGCAGATTTTCTAGTGACTTTATGGCAGGCTTAGGAGTACCTTCTCTATTAGAATTTACTGTTGCTTTGACTGATTTTGACATAGATAAGGAAATAAACTAAGAAAGTAGCAAAAAACGGGCCAAATACGAGTAGAATTTGCACACGAAGGGTTCCGTAGTACCGTATTGGTACCAAAGATTGGAAAAAAAGATCCGTTGTTTTGTTCACGCAAAACGCAAGTATGGATCCTGTTTTTGGGTTAGAAGATTATCCAGTAGCGAAGTTGTGTACCTTATGTAAACAAGAGGGTAATATATCCTACTTGCTTTTGCTCTCGACTTCTTCTGCGTAATTGTCGGTTATCGCGGTTAAGTCACGGAATAAGAAGTAGCCTATGTCCTTTTATGGGGTTCAAACTTACCCCGTACCAAATATCATCAAAATCACTTCCGTGGTTTAGTCGTGACAGACAGACAAACAGAACTTATAATATTAGTATGGAAGTATGGATGTTAACAGTGAAAAACAGATAAGTACTAATTATCTGAAGTTTATTGACTGAACAAAATACTTCCAATATAACAAAGAAATACTTAAAACAAATTGCTACACCGTCTTTCAGAATACAAAGCCTAATTCAATGCTTGAACAAAACAAACGAACCTCCTTTATATTTATAACTATAATAAATGAGTTCGGGGCTCATAAAATTATATGATCAATGGCGAGGCGCCACCTGCCGTCGAAAACGCACAACTATGCCGAGCGATGCGTGTGCGCACGTTACAAAACTTCTACTTTCACCAAAAATAAACCTTATTTTTTCAATAATAAGATTGGAATTTCATTGTTAACAATATTTGCTATTTGTATAGAAATTAATAATTATGAAAATTCGAGCGATAATCTAACTTCCTGATCTTTTATTATCTTTTGTGGTTAATCAATTAATTAGTATGGTATAAATCAATGAAGACGTTATTTTTTAGTAATTGGCGACAGTTTCGACGCTGTTTAAATTTCGAAAAAGAATAATTATCGAGGAATAATTTTAATATGGCTGTGTTGCAAAGGAATGGTGATTTTGGAATTATTTAATTAATCTACAAGTAAAAGATGTTAGGTATTACAGAAATCAAATTTAATAAAAAAATAGGTACCTACTTGGTTAAAATAAAAAAGACTAGAAATAATTATGGCCTTTTTAGCGAATATAACCAGGATAAGGTTTCTTAAGTCAAAAGTCAGATCTTGGAGAAAGAAGTCAACAGAAGAACACAATTGTGGGCTGCAACATCAGAAAGAAACGGTATAGGTATAAAAGATACAAGAAAATGTTTCCGTAATACGTGACAACATGTTTAGTGCAGTGGCTGAACAATTGGTTGCTGCGCTATGTGCAGCAGATTTGATGTCAAATATGAACAAAAATGTTGTTATTCCAGACCTAGTTATCCGTGAATGTATATGAGGGTGTTAACTCAACCACCCAACAGGAGGAATTTCTTTATACAAAATATATCCCATGATAATTAAAGCCTTGAACGGCTTTAAACCTATAAAGAAAAAACGAGAGAGAAAGTTTTTTACTGTGAAATAAATAATATACCTTTTAGCATAAATAAATTAAAAACAGTTTTAAAACGCACACAGCTTAATAACAGAGGTAGACACACAACATGAACGTTTATATCTATACAAATATTATAAAGAGGTAACATTTGTTTGTAAGTTTGTATGTAGGGGGTAATCTCTGGATCTACTGGACCGATTTTGAAAATACTTTACCCATAGAAAGCCACGTTATTTGTGAGTGTCATAGGCTATAAAACATCACGCTATGACACACGGGAGCGGAGCAATAACTAAAGATGTAACGCAAGGCGGGTGAAATTAGACACACGGGCGAAGTCGAGGGCAGTCTGCTAGTTGCCATATAATATTAATGGTAACTGATATTCTACATAACGACGGATAGGTTATGGGAACTGACACGATCGTTCCACGGCATCCATAGCTACTCCCATGGGCCTACTACCGCGAAGTAGAGAGGGCTAGGGTTGATGGATCTGGGGTAGAAACGACCAGGATTGGCGCAGAGGGGTTCGGAAAAAAAGTTGGAAGAATTCATAGATTTTTGGGTGTAGAATGAAATGGGTTGCTCTGAAACTTACTTTGGCATTTTGTTTGAGATATATGTAATGTAGGATATAGGAACAGCTAAAGTCTGGGACTACTAGACACTCCGTGAGAGGAACTAACTCCAGTTTGTTTTGTATGGGCTAATCTCCGGAACTGCTGGTTCAATTATGAAAATTCTTTCAGTTTTACAACGCTATGTTATCCCAGAATGTGATAGGATCATTATATTATCAAAAAAAAAAAACAGGATCCGTTACGAAGAAGGAAAAGCTACATTTTTTGTAATTAAAAATAAAACAAAACCAACATAATAAAATCTATGTAATGGCCTTCGTACATTAAACCGTCTTATAAATATTGGTCCTTTTAATAACATTGATACTGTAAAATGACCACAGTACGCAACAAAAACAAATCTGACAGTTAAACCAAACAAGAAAACAATCGTATAGTTAATCTTTGATTCCTTCCCTTACACGCCATACTTTAATAAAGACCCTACAACTCAAACCTATAATCTTGCTAACCCTAGGCGAGGGTAGCGTGAACCCACCCTTAATTGATTGACTCTGTGATTGATCGAAAGTCTTTAACCGATAACTGCGATGTTCTTCGAAATATAAACCCTGTTGGTTCTACTTTTGTTCTGCGGTTTTTGTTATAATGTTAGAAGCTATTTATACTAATGTAATAGAGCTGACGATATTTTTTACATTTATTTATAGGTACACTTTAATCATAAAAAAATACCTTACTAAGTTTATTTTAGGTGTCACTCACATCGGTGAAAGAAAACATCGTGAGAAAACCTGGACTTAATAATTATAAGTCTGAAATCGCCAATCCGCATTGAGTAGGTATGCGTGGTGAATTGGTGATGGACGCTTGTGCCGTCTCTACATGACAAATGGACAGTAATAGCCATAATTAACATTTTGATCGACGATAGATTTTTAAGCAAATTAATAACTTAATAAAAAATATTCAGATAAGGCTGAAAACTAACCAACAAATGATGAGAAAAATGTTAAGACACGGTTTTAAGCAGCCCTTCCCAAAGACCAAGATTTACCTTCTACTTTAACCTAACAAGTTCACAATAGAGGTCAAACAGCTGACACATAATTTCCACTCATAATCACCTCAATTCAAAAAGCACCATGCACCCTGACCATTATACACCCAATTACGACTCTCAGAAACACATGTCACTCACAAAAACAAACAACTAACGACAATATAACTATTTATTACCTAATCTATAACAAACGCCTGTTAGTTTTGGGAACAAAGCCCCTAATCATTTCATAATTAACTAAGTTTTTACGCCAATTTTGGGGCCAACCATTTTTTTTGGGCATATCTTTAACGAGGTGAAAAGTTGACATGGGAATTTGAACTCTATTTCTATGAGGTTAAAGTGCTATTTTCTTTGATAGGTTTTGTATAACAAATATTTGTGTTGGTTGAAGAGTACGCGTCCATATAATTAGGCTGCAGACACCTTGGTGTGATGATCGTTGGCGCCTCCGGCTTGTAGAGTGACCATATTGAATTATTACCTCGGGATGGCATGATTTATTTGTTGGTACTTTGAGTCTGATAAAAGGTTTCCGCATTTTTTTTAGTATATAGTCTATGTCTACGGTAAGTAAAAGTTTCTAATAAGGAAGAATGAGAATTAAAAAGTATATTGGGATGTTTTAGTTGATCTTAATTCTGCCAAAACGAGCCAACTCAAGGTTAGTATGAGAAACAGTTCAATATTCAGGTTTTGGAATTTTGACGTGTTATGGTTCATTTTAGCAAAACTAAACTAATTAAAGTTTAATTAGTTTCGTTAATATACATATAACAGAAACTTGCAGAAAATATTGTGTCTCACGATTTAACTTCAAAATAGAACTATACCAAGAAATCCAAACCAATTAATCCAAGACCGACTAAACCTAATACCTAGTAATAAAATTACATTAGCTTTGTAAACACTAACATAATATACAATATCTAATAACAACGCACGCAGCAAAGACAGTAATGAAGTTTTTTTTAAACTGCATTAATTATAAAATCATACAAGAATTTGTAAACTGTCAACAAGTAATTGATATGCTACCATACTTGTGAAGAAATATAAAAGCTGATATTTATTTAAAAGTAAATCTAGTTGTAGTCATACAAGCAACAAGTAAGGATAAGGCAATGGAGGTTCTAAAATAACGTCTTGTAAGGGAATGTACAGTGAGTACTCTGGATTACTCTTTTATTTTTTAATGGGGCAAGCCCGCATCATTATTCCCAAACCACTGCAACTCCTGCAAGCCAGAATCAACAGTGGCGACCGCCAGAAAAGCGCCGAGGCAATGAAGCTCGACGAGTCCCGGAGAACGATTCAACTGTCTTGGATCCCGCAACGAAATTAATCTTAGTAGACTGGATTACTTTCTCCCTTTTGGAAACACGAAGACGGGAAGGGGTATCAATATAATAATGAAGACTACAGGGTTTGGCCTTTGGGACACTATGTGGAGCCTTGATATAGCCAGAAGACATCACGGCAGGCCATGTAAAGGACGGTAAGACGAGCTCGGCCAAATTAACGGCTAATAGATAGCACTAGCCCTGGACAGCAGAATGTCTTGGTAATGGAGGTGCAGGGTCATTCACCTTGAACAAGTGGATTGGCGTATGTTACAGACTTATAATCAATACTAGATTTTTCCCGCGACTTCGTCCGCGTGGATTAATAATTCACGTTCCAGGGGGATTTCCGGGATGAAAACTATGCTATGTCCTTTCTCGGGTCCCAGACTATATCTGTACCAAATCTTATTGAAATCGGTTCAGTGGTTTAGGTGTAAAGAAGAGACAGACAGACAGACAGACAGAGTTACTTTCGCATTTATAATATTAGTACGGATAAGTCCAGGTGTCCTCACGATGTTTTCTAAAACCGATGTTAGTGATGTCCAAGATACACTTAGAAAATACATATGAGATAAAAAACGTCACATTACCCGTGCCCGATTGGGGGGACCCTTTGCATAAAATAAAAGGCGAGCGACTTAACTGCTAAGCCATTATTTTTCATACTCTTCTTAGCCTCTGAAGTCTACTATTTTTCAAACTCAAACACTCTGCTAATAGGTCATGGAATAATTACACGTATAAAGAAAGAATGACAGACATAGACACACGTACACACTAGTCCATATAAAGACTTTACAAGCTGTAGAAGTATCCATAATTAAGTATTCATATGGTCCCCCTACCAACAGAGTTAAGGTGTGTGATCACTAACATTAATAACAATTTCTGTGGCGAAAATTACCCTTAAATGCTCATTGCCGTAGGTGTATGATGTATGGAAGATTTTGTATGAATCATTACTGTGTTATAGTTTGGTAATTATTTTAGTTTTTTCTTTGGTAACGGTAATATTTAGAGGTCAGTGGGAATGTCAAAAGGTGCTTCGTAAGGCTTTTGTAGGAATAAGAAATTGTTTTGATAATCTTCTTCAGTTTTTTAAATTATTAATTTAGTGATAAGTAAAAATACTGTGTTGTCATGGGTTAAACAATGCCACAATATTGCCAGTAAAATCGCTTGTTTTTTAAAACTTATTGTAAATCATTTGATTTTAAAGAGTAAGTATGGTGTTTCTTTTCCATTCTTTTCCGTACGAAACTACATTTTGGGATGGGCAATTAAATTCAAATTAATATTTTTTCTTTCTTATATATGACGTTCAAAGTGATTTCAAATGGTCTAATTGAAATAAATGATTTGACTTTGACAGAAAACGATTCGAATTTAGAATAACCTTCCAAAAAGTTTTCACTTCTTTTAGCAACATAGTGGTGTCGATTCTGTTATGCACAAGCTAAACTTAATTTAGACTATTTCTATCTTTTTCTTTCCAATCAAACAAGAAAGGGACGGACGTGAATTAGACTTGTCAATTTTAGTTGTTCTAAAACCTCTATACACTTATAGTTGGCATGTCAGAACGCGTCGATTAAAAACACGGAAAAGTTCAAGGCAAAACTAATTTGACATCTCTAACTTAGTTCTAAGGTATTACCGTCCTTTTCTTTCGCTGTATGTTAGTAAGAGATGTCAATTCTCTAATTTTAGTTTAGTTTGTGAACAAGGGAATCGGCACCAATAAGCAATTAAAAAGAAGTAAGATATCTAAATTTAAATAAAGAACATTTGAAATTGAAATCTCCTTGATCACTATTCGAAAATTAAAAAAAGCAACCGTCAAAATATATGGTCTAGGAACGCCCAAAGCTATTTGAGTAACGGCTAACTATTTTGGAGGCAAAAAATTGATGATGGCCGTCATAACAGCAGATGTTAATGATTCTATTATTTATGAAGGGCCCTTTTTGGGCTTTTACACGGTTTCCATAAAATGTTTAAAGGTAACAAACATGATTGTTACGCGTGTGACCGTAGAGGGGGTAAATAACACTTAGGTTGTGTCAATAAAGTGCAATAAAGGGTTTATTTAAGTCATTGTAGGGTTGAGATGTATTTTTGGTACAAACTTTGCTAACTGCCTCGTTGGCCTAGTGTTCCCAAACGCGACTGCTGGAGGTCCTGGGTTCGATTCCCAGAACGTTATTGGGTTTTTCTATGAATTTCTCAGTAGCAGCTCGGAGTTTGGATTTGTGCCCGTTTAATGGCAATAGGCTCGCCCCCTATTACAAGGGCCCTAAAAACATACCGGCGAACTGTGGGTGTCATTTGCACACATCTGCCTAACCCTTCGGGGAATACAGGCGTGATGGTATGTATGTGTAAAGTTTGCTAACTTGATTTTTGAGGAGTCCAATATCTTTGCCATTTTCTATACTAGTCTTAATTTACATCGATCGAAAACGTGCCATGAAGATATTGGAGCTATCATCGATTTAAAAAAAAATATGAAATGAATATGGTAGATATTTTTCTAAAGCAGCCTTTCATACGAAAATGGTGGATTTTTTACAGTCTTACATATTTTCTTAACGTTTATTCTAATTGATTTCTATAAGACTATGTATAATTTTACTCCATCTTGAAGACAGGTGATAGCGATGTAACTGCGTGATGTTTTTACTATCTCTCATGCCTTGTTTTCTACTAAGAACATCTTTTCAAAACATAAATATGAATTTATTGTAACGCAAAGGCGAAGCATTTATTACAATTAAACCATTTACAGGCAGTTTTGAATTATCAAGGAGTCGGTTTGTTGGTCAGAAAGTCGAAGCTTACGTTGAAAGTAACTCGTTTCAAAACTCTATGGGAAAAAAACGAGCATGATACTCCACGGACACTCTTTTCAATTAGGTTTTTTATAAAATTCTGGTTACACTACTAGGGTTAGTTAATAATATTTTACCTTTACTAATAGGCAAAAATAAAGAAAATGACAAGAAAAGTTATGATATTTTTCGTATTTCGAAAATATAATTGCTGTACCTAAATAATAAAAACTGACGACTTTCTGTTCAGTAAGACCCGAACGTGCGTGTTATAAATTGACCATTTATCTTAAATGTGATTGGACAATGACTTCATACGTCATCGCTTGTCAGCCATTTAAAATTATTGTTTTAACTCGAAACCATTTTGTATTTGGAAATAAAAATGTTGTTAAAAAAAATATTGTTGTTTTTTTTTTCAAAATCTGATGAGCGAAACAAGTAGAAATTAATTGTTATTTAAAACATTTTTAGTTTACACATTAAATAATGTATATATTTTTGTACATGGGTTAAAAACTTTTCAACATTATTAAAGTAAGGAGATCGAAACCTTTTTAATTATGTCACTGTTTAAGTCAGCGTTTGCCAACCTTTTTTGTTGGCAGTTGTTTTTTTTAAGTAAATTATTCTGTAAAGTCAGCGTTTCCCAAACTTTTTAGCGATGTATTTTTTTATTGAATGTTATTATTTTTAATAAAACAAAAAATGTCTACTAACCAAATGGTCTGAGTGGGGTTCTCTGGGCGCACTAGGGCCCGCGTTGGGCCACAGCAACTTTGACAACATCCGTTGACTTTGGCAATAGATGAGCTCCTACGAAGGAGAAAAAACGTACTTTAGTTTGTTTAGAATAAAGGCTCTTATCGCCTGACAGGGTTTTCGCTCCTTTTCTAAGAGGGAAATCAGGGTTGGGTGATTGTTTGTTTCACATTAAGTGCCTGTGAATCGCCCATCAGTGCTAAAAATTGTAAACTAAAATAAACATAAATTTCATAAAAAATCGAATGATATTTCGAGGCTTTATTGCGGATGCTACAAGTAATTAAGCAAGTGGCTTAAAACAGTAGCTTTATAATTATATTAATTTTAAATTTTAATGCTAACACCATAACCATAATACATCATAGTACGAGTCGAAAGACTATTATAATTTAAAAAAAGAACAAAATGATTCATTGCATCCGTTAAAAAGGTATCAGCTATCAAACTGTGCTTGTTAGCCTAGTGGTCGGTGGTCCTAAGAGTGACTGCTGCGCTAAAGGTCTTGGGTGCAAATCCCAGGTCGAGCAAAATGTTATTGGGTTTTTCTAAGAACTATAAGCTCGCCCTCTATTACAGTGGACCTAAACATACCGACGGACTGTGGGGGTACATTTGTACAACAACTCTGCTGCTTCAGGGTATATCATCAGCCGTCAAACTCAGGGCACGGAGTCTGATGAAATATTTGTACCTACCGTGGAGATATAAAAAATAAATAAAGGATAGACTTGAACGTGTCCAGCCAGACAACGTACTTTTAAAAAGTAGCTCTACTAACAATCCAAGAAATAGGTAAGACAAATCGAAGGCACCTAAATCTAGGCCGAAATCCAAAAGAATCTTTAAAGCAAAGGTGTGTCAACGCGGTGGGTCTTATAGGTACATTTCTAAGAAGTTCTTCATAGCTTAACAAGCACGCTCGAGTGTTCTCAATGAACAAGATTATTAATAATAACAACACGTTTTTACTGGATGCGCCTGCGCCGCCGGCGATCGAACTTAATGTTGGTAGAGGAGGTAACAAACTTGCGGTTGAATTGTGACGGGTTAAATAAATTGTTTGCTTATGAGATCATTTAGTTATTGGTTGGTTTTTATGTCTTTGTATTCTGGCCAATAATTAATAAGATAAAAAAGAAACAGCAATTTTTATAAAAAGAAAGTAGCTAAGTGGTGACGTTTTTGGTTACTGCTCTGCTCCTGTGTTTCGTAGCGTTATGTTTTGTATTCTATAGCCTGAATAGATAAAAGGGCTATATAACGCAAAAAGATTTTTTCAAATCGGACGAGGAGTTTCTAAGATTAGCGCGTTTAAACAAACAAGCTGTCACATTTATAATAATAGTACATTATGCTGGTTTAATGACAGTTCTGAAAATATTTTGAATACCGTAAAAATTCCTGAAACTAGCCAACAAGGCATATCAAATTGTCAACAAAGAAAAGAAAAATCTAGACCAAATAGCGTGCAAGAAATTACAAACACTTTGAAACGTCAATCTTATAATATTTCTCAGTAAACCAAACGTTGAACACTCCTGGACGTTAAAAAGTATAACGAGATGGTAATAATAGGTTATGGTCAGTTCTCGCCTGCAAAACAAACATTGGACAGAGCAGGTTCGAGACAGAGAGTGCTAAATTACTTTAATTATGGTGGAAGGAACTTGGACGTCGTTTTCTGATTTACGTTTACAATTTTTGTGGAACGTTTTTTGAATTTTGATCGATTTCCACCGGATATGGATGTGATTTTTCTGTTATTTTTTTTTCTTTGTTTTATGATTATGTCATTGTTTTTTTGTTTACTATTGTTTTCAAACCTTCATGGTCCTAAACTAGTTTGTATTGTAATAAGATTACTTTATTACATAATTGGGTATTTCGAAATATTTAAATATTTTATTTTTCTGAGTGATTGCGAATTTATGATTATCATCATCGATCATAAAACACCAATTCTTTTTTTACGCCGATACAAAAATAATTATGAAGAAAAAACTCGGCAAGGTTCGGAATTTTTGAGGTGTTATTTTCTAAAAATAATTACTTACACAGGTGAAATAAAAATTGTATAATCTTTCCTCTTTAAGAATGCTCTAAGGACGGAATAAACAGATGGGCGATTTAGTTTTTTAGGGGACTATATCGACAGGTATTTGCCTAAATACCTTATTAATATTAAAGCCCAATCTACAAAAGGTCATTGACTTTAATGCCAATATAATGACTAGACCACTTTTGTATGAACCGCGCCATCGACATACGCCTCTTAAAGACATTTCAAATACTTTTTTACTCTACTTTATTAATATCATAAAACATAAATAAAACACATAAGTAGTTGTGTGAAGCATCTAAATCAAATTAACTGGTCTGTGCAAGTGGGCGGTCATTATGCGAAGTAACTTATACGGCTTATAACGCATTTATATAAGACTTATAATGTATTTATAGATATTTATCTCGTTCTTAATACAGCTGTCATTATTGTGCGGACTTGGCTCGCGTTTTTTTTGTGTACATTATAAATTTTATCGAAGGTTTTATTTTATGTTTGGTGCATCTAATAGGTGTTCTTTTTTATAGAAGACTACAGGGATCTTTTAAGCGCTAAAAGTTGTAAAAAAATTGATCAGCCAAAAAAGTAGATACTTACTAGACGCTGTAATTTACTCAATGACAATAAGAACAAAAACAAAACGTCGATAATCATGTCATGTGACAAATTAAGTGACGTTCCAAGTTCAAGTTTTTTTTATCTTTTTGTCCTAAAGTCCGCCATTTTAAACCATTCCTTCTATACGAAGATGCTAATCATGTATACCTTTATATTTACTGAAAAATAAACCCTTTCCATAGATTAATAGCAGTGTTATTATAACCAACACGTTACTGCGTAGCCCTGGGCAATACTCCGATGGTATCTTGTGCAGCTGATACCCAAAAATCGAGATTAACATGTTCCCTAGATCTCGAAATTTCTCGATTCTCGGTATAAAATAATAATCGAGTAATATTTTTACGCTTACATAATTAGTTTGCTCCTTTTTTAAAGCCTTCGGGGAGCACGTTTTTTGAGAAATTGGGAAACTGCAGACTTAGTGATGAGAGGGTGTTCTTGGCCAAGCCAAGTCTTGGCTTGGTCTGTTTAAGCATATATGGAGACAGACAGCTTACATCGTTTGACCAGGGCTAAATATATGGATAAAACTGGTCGAAAAATAAGATGAAAGGGCAAATTGCTGATCCATTCATACATTTTGTCGAGTTATGCGAATTTAAGTTCACATAAACACCCCCCCCCCCCAGTCCATTGACCCCTATAAAGGTTTCTAGTAAACAAAAAAATAACCTTGCCTTTCTGAGCTTACTCAACTTAAACCCAGTCACAACCATATCAAAAAACTGTCAATAACAAAACAGAAAACAAGACATTAACAGATTAGAAAACTAACTAAGAATAATCAACGAGCGTTTCATAATCTTTAATGACATCGTAAGAAACTACACGTTCGTCCGTTGGTAAATTATCAAAAACCACAGAACCGGTGTTGAGATACACCAGCATCTTGTAATTGTAAGTAAACACTGTTTACAACTTAATAGTACGACATCAGAATTTAATTTACTGTTGGCTGTGCTGTGTTTATAGAAAATTGCAGGCTTAGATGATGTGGGGAGCCTAGAGACGTCGAGTTATCAATTAAGATGTTTTTTCTTGATGTAGAGTTTTCTAAGTAATTTTTTTGCAACGTCGTTGTTGTTTAGTGGTTGAGCCGCCTCGATTGCATGAGGTGGAGGGTTTGATATCGGGCAAGTACTAATGTGGCCTTTTCAATTCATCATATTATTCACTTATAATGAATGTAAGTTTGAAATCGCCAATCCGCCTTGACCAAGCGTGGTGATCAAATGCTCGTCCCTTCTATTTTTGAGTAGAGTCCTTTGTCCTGCATAATCATAGATTTCTAAGGTTCTTTTTCTTGCCTCATAAGTAGTGCTGATGCTGTTATGAAAATCCCAAGTTCTTGGTTGATTTATAGGACAAGAAAAATGGGTTCAAAAAAACTTTAGACAAGTCGTTGACAAACTAAAGCAAAAACCGGAAAACTTCTTTTTAAAAAAACATTATCAGCCAACAACCGCAAGAGCTCCGTAAGCCGTAATTAGCGGGCAGTTGTACGAAATATGAATGGACCCTGCGCAGGCGCACCGAACGCCCCGGGCGCCACCACGACACTCGTAACATCCAACATCAGGACACTACAAAGTCAGCTAAAGGACTCACATTATTCGCAAGTAATGATAGACCTTTTTTAAACCACTCACGAACCCAGCATGACATCTAGTTGAAGTATCTACGATCCCGTCCGAAGATATTGGCCAATAAAGGCGGACCGTCGACTTATAAGGCAGCCCTCCACCGCGACGAGACGCCGACACAGCGAAAGATCAACGCTAATTAAGCGCCATAAAACCGAATATCGTTCTCATACCATCGTTACCTTTCACCGCGGCCGACAACGAATTCTATTGAAAAAAAAACAAACTCTTTTTTGGACTTCACATACACGAGCGCACGATATGAGGTTCGTAATAGATTAATGATATAGGTTGCGAGGTCTGTATTTAAAGGTGGGCTAGCGGGGAGGCGCGCGCGCCGCCACCCGCGCGGCTCCGGGGGCGCGGGGGCGCGGGGCTGCGCGAGCGGGACGGTGCGCAGGCGCCGGTGGCGCGCCGCGGGGCGTGCTCGGCCCCACGCGTACACCTCTTATTGAGAAATTCCCGAGATGATGCATAATTCTCGTTTTGGTTTCCTCTTTGTAGTTATTTTACTCCTTGTTAACAATATTACCGATTCGGTGACCGGCGCAGACGCATATTTTATGTTGGTTTAAAACTTTAACTGGACGGCTGATTTATGGGTTGAGCTTGGTTTTGTGAATGGCGATGGCCAAATTGGTGGTTTGTATGTCTGGGACATGTTGTTATATGATTAGGTGAGTAAAGTGCTTTTCAGAAAACCCAATGCAAATATAGTATTACTTAAATATGATGATTTTGGGAGCATGATTCACCATTTCAATTCCTCACACGAATCCATTAAGACTCAAAAACGAAAGTCCCCAAACTCCTCACTCGAAAGCTGTTAAAACACCAATCTTTTATCAGACAGTTATGTTAATAAGACATGCTAATTCCCAAAACCAACAAACGGGGAGCAAAAAGGAGTAAAAAAAGGAGTTAAGGGCCTCGGGGTCAAAAAAGGAGCAAGTCTTGAGACGGCGCCAGGCCGAGCCGCAATTACGCGGCCACTGTAGCCCAAACCTCGGGTCGGAATGCGAACAGTATTCTAGCCAGGACTTTTTTCAGTCTAAATTGTCCGTCGAATACTTTGGCTAAGCTTCCAAGAATGACGTGGAAAAAAGATGACAATGTTGTATAGAGATAGTTCGGGGTTGTAACTTGGTGTTTGTAGGTTAGGGTCATTTTGGAAATTTTATGGAAACATGAT
Source organism: Caradrina clavipalpis (assembly GCA_932526535.1). Taxonomy (NCBI): domain Eukaryota; kingdom Metazoa; phylum Arthropoda; class Insecta; order Lepidoptera; family Noctuidae; genus Caradrina; species Caradrina clavipalpis. Next base: position 8,710,778 of record OW052106.1, on the reverse strand, counting down.
TTTTTTGAAGTTAAAGTTTCTGGGTGATTTTTGGTAGAGGCGAAACTTATGGGGTCGCGTCACCAACATGCTAATTAATATTGATTAGCTAGTATTTTTTTGTTATATTTAGTAGTAACGTTCATATAAATTAATAATAGTTGTTATTCTTTAAATTTTATGGTTGAATTTAGAATTTAAGTTTATATAATGTTGCTGTGCCTTTACGTAAGCCCGTGACATCTTTTATAGACATTATGGTATGCAAATAAATGAATATGTATTACTTGATAAAAATATGATTTTGTTGATATTATTTTAAGTTTTTTTTTATAGGTAGGTAAGCCAAGCTTTCTGGCTCATGATAAACCTGATTTGGTGCAAGCCGACGGGAGTTGTATTCTCAAATCTGTAAGTCCGATTCCAAAAATTCTTTCACTAACAGAAAGTTATAGTAATGCAGAGTGTCTTAGGATATTATGTTTTATGGAATTTTAGACACCTATGAGGACGAAGTCGAAGGCAGAAGCTAGTTTCAAGGTAAAAGTAGGTATAATTATGTACTTATTTTAATTTTACCAAGTTTATAGTAATATTGAATGAGAAGTGTTACACTGTAATCACTGTAATGGGTTAATTTTAGAATAATGGTGATTGCATTTTGGTTTATTGTTAAATGGCAGCTGAAAATTCATAGTAACAGTATTATGTAGATAATTCAGCAGTCTACATTTGCCGTTTTGTAAAAGTTTCATTTTGATAAAATGTTAATGGTTTTATATACCGGTGAAAGAAAACATCGTGAGGAAACCTGGACTTATAATTAATTTGATCCCGCCTGGACTTATAATTATTATGAAATCACCTATCCACCTTGAGTGAGCGTGGTGATCGATGCTCGTGCCTTCTCTGTATGAGAAGAGGCCTTTGCCTTTTCCTATTGTTGTAAAAAAAACAATATATATTAAAGAAACAGTTCCGTTCACCATACTCATTCCTAAAATAGGTCATTCCACAACATTTTTAACTAAACCGATAACGAATTACGACAATCGAGTATGCAAATTGTTCTTAGAACCGATTGCCGGTACCGATTCGGCCAATCGGCAACATCCTAGCAAAGTCGGGGTATCGGACAGTGCCGGACATTCTAATCCGGTAATTCGAGCGTGGGTAGGCGTGACCGGACGGCCCGTGACGTCAGAGCAGGCGACCAATCAGGGCGCAGCGGTAATCTGATTGTCACCCTTGTGTCAATAGTCATAGATGTAGCGACTCCTTTGAGTCGAGGCATCTCTTGAAGTTGTTATATTGGGCTTTAAGTCAAAGAAGTTATGGTCCTTAAGTCAAAGGGTGAAAGATGAAAATTGGTGTTCTTTTTGACTTCTTTGTAACTTTATTTTGGTTAGGAATTTAATGGATATTGCGCTGATAGTCTTGAATCAAGAACACAATATCTATCACTACTTATAGATATTGTGTTCTTGATTCAAGACTTGAGATGTCTGAACAGCTTTCTGCTTGTTGCTCATTAAGACTCATTGATTAATTCAATTCGAAAGTCATTATATTTTTTGGAATATTCTGGGATGACCGTTGCCATCCCAGAGACAAAGTTGAAATGTACCTATAATTACCTACACCGCCTATTTCTGCCGCAAAGCAGCGTTGCTGTGTTCCGGTTGGAAGAAAACTTGTGGCGGTATATTACAAGTACATTACGCATTTCAGCTTTGTCTTTAGAATGGCAATGCATCTGCCAGGCCTCTGGTATTGCAGATATCTATAGGCGGCGGTGATCACTAAACATTACGTGAGCCGTCGTCGGCTGGTTTGCTATCCAATGACATTTTGTGCCAAGTTTTATGCAACGAAATAAGTATCTCAAACGTGATCCTTCCATGTTTAATTTTATATCATGCTATCCTATTCTAACTCACAGTTTATCTGACATATTCTCCAACACCACACTATAAAAATTACATCTAAAAAACATCATTCGAAAACACGATTCGTCCTATGACCCTAACATATTCCCCTTAACTCAATTTGCCGTTAAACAACCCAAATCACATTCAAATCTCAACCTTAATCCCTTACATCAAGAGTCTTACAAGTATTTTGCGAACTGCATTATTAAGTGGTGTAAAAACTAGGGTGACAAACTAAGGGTAGTGACACAATGGATGCAACGGATTACTTGAAACAGGCTTACGTCATTACGTCACGACAGTAATGGCCGCCGCATTATTAATAATAATATTCGTGTTAGTATTATTAAATTGGATAAAGTAGTGTAATAGTATGAAGAGTGATTGGTTGAGTCTCCCGGGATTTTAGGGTTGAATTGAAAGGTGTTGGTTAAAAGTTGGGTGTTGTTTGATAAATTTTGAATTTGGAAGTGAGTCTTCTCTGTTGGTACGAAGCGTTTAAAAAAAATCTGAATGAAGATGTTTTTGCTGAATCATTTTGAGGTTTGTTTGAACGTGCTAATCTCTTCGGCTCTATAATTATTATTGTTATAGATTACTGCTCTACTCCTGTGAGTCATAGCGTGTGTTTTGTCAATAATCTTACTTGATAAACGGGCTATATAATGCAAAAAGATTGTTTACAAATCGGACTAGGAGTTCCTGAGTTCAAACGCGTTCAAACAAAATCTTCGGTTTCAAAATTAGAATAGATTACTGCTTCGCTCCAGTGCATAGCATTATGCCCTATACTATTCCTCGTAAATCAGGCTATCAATATTTTCAGCGTATATTTAATTATTTGCGTTCTAGCGATTTGACTGTTCTGACTGTCAAACGATACCACCACATCTCCCATCACATGTACATCCATCCTAACTCCAAAAAAGCAGACACGCCACTAATCAACTTTCTCATGAGCACCGCGAGATTTATCAGGCGGCCCCACGACCCGTGTATCGGCCTAATCTCGTAAAGCCTCGGAAGCGCCTCAATTAAACATAAAACGTGTTTAAACTTCGGCAATTAAATAGATAAAGGTTCGATTCTGGTGGTCCGAGCACCGTGTCGCATGACCGTGGAAGCGTTCCGTCTCACTCTACCGTAGCTACTTATAGGAAGTACCTAGAAGCTAGTTCTACATATAGCTATAGAATAGAGGGTATTCTATAGCTATATGTAGAACTAGCTTCTGCACGCGGCTTCGCTCGCGTTAAGAAGTTATTATCTTTCAACCCATATTTTATCCCCATAGGGGTGGAATTTATCAAAATCCTTTCTTAGCGGAAGCCTACGTCATGACATCTACCTGCATGCCAAATTTCAGCCCGATCCGTCCAGTGGTTTGGGCTGTGCGTTGATAGATCACTATGTCAGTCAGTTAGTCAGTCAGTCAGTCAGTCAGTAAGTCAGTCACCTTTGAGTTATATATATTTAAAGATTGGGTAGTTGACACCACTACCAATATGATATAATTTTTATGAGCTGTCAAAACGCGATTCCTTCATAGATTTTGTATGACAATAGCACGTAGTGACGTCACATATTTTCCAACTCAATTGACTAACTAATTTTTGATTTCAAAGTCACAAAAATCTAATTTTAGAGTAAATTGTAAATTAGTTGAGTTTCAGAGCTAAAATGAAGTGTTTCTTTAGAGAAGTTATGTCTTGAAATGTATGGTTAGATAATGGTGTCAACTACCTAATTGTGGACTAGGAAGGTGCAGTGTTAGGTACGCAGCTAGTGTTTTTGGAGACAAAAATGAAGAAAGTTAGGTCAGCTAGCTTGGACTCGAGTCAGGAATTTGCAGTATCGATTGTGGTGGTATGCGTTGACATACTGTATACTACGGTAGCTAACGTAACAAGCGAAGGGCGGACATGGGGACTATTAGGGATTTATAACTAACAACTAGTAACTAGCTTCAACATTCAACTGTAACTGCTTGACAATTCAAAAGTGCCTGTAATAAATGGTCTAAGTGAAATAAATGCTTTGACTTTGACACTTTTATTTATAACTTATGATATTTCCGTATGTCTGTCAGCAATCATCATCAACTCGGGAAGTAGTCGGTGTGATTTAAATTTTACATGACATTTTTACATAGGGTTTTCACTGTATCATCATCATCTGCTTAGCCTTTTCCCAACTGCGTTGAGGTCGGCTTCCAGTCTAACTGGATGCTGCTGAATACCAGTGCTTTACATGGAGCGACTGCCTATCTGACCTCCACAACCCAGTCCCAGTCCTGTATATCATTTTTAAATGCTCATTTCTTTATATTAGGCTGAACTACTGGAAAATGTGGCCGGGTGTAGCTAGTTCTAATTCGTCACGCTCGATAAGGAAAAGAACTGATGACGTCTTCTTTAAGGACAAAAAGGTTAAATAAATCCAAAAGGTCATTTTGAGGAAAAATAAACCTTTTTTATTATTCGACATCTTTCGAAAATAGTAATTAGTTATTAAACACACGAAGGTGTATTATAAGTAATTTGTACTGGGAACCCAGTAGACACGCTACTTTAAGCAGCTATCAGCGATATAGGTAGCTGATTTTCGGAAGCCCTGATAGTGATTTTACTAATACCGAGTCTCTATAACAAGATGAATCATTGATGAATCCGCAAAGGCAATCGCTAAAGCTTCTAGTACGTCTAATAAGGTCGGATTATAAACTTAAGGCGTCTGAACACACGAGCTGTATTATCACCGGAGCGATTTTTAAAACATAACTTAATTTTTTACTTTTCCTTTCCTATTTTTTTCAAACCTATGTAAGTAATAACGCTGTCTTATACCTTCTCATATCAGTTTATAAATGACTAGCTTTTGCCCGCGACTTCGTCCGCGTGGATTAATAGTTCCCGTTCCCGGGGGATTTCCGGGATGAAAACTATCCCATGTTCTTTCTCGGGTCCCAGACTATATCTGTACCAAATTTCATTGAAATCGGTTCAGTGGTTTAGGCGTGAAGAAGAGACAGACAGACAGAGTTACTTTCGCATTTATAATATTAGTAAGGATTACTTATATGTTGTTACTTTACAGTTTATTTTCAATCTGTAAAAACTGTTAATTAGCCTTATTATTGTACTCACACAATCTTACACTGGCATCTAATTGCAAAGTGGTTCGAAAAACTAAAATAAATAATGTCCCGGCAAAATAGGAACCGTTCTACGGATTGATATAATATCGCGCTGACGATAATATCGCTAGTGTATGGGGATACCTTTAAAGAATCAATTGACTATCTTTTAAAGCTGTTTCAATTTACCGTGTGTGTTCACTCTAGCAGTTAATGTCTATGAACCTTTTTTGTAATTATAAGCAATTTTTTTGCATGTAGTCTAAAAAAAGTATTGAAAATTATGCGGGTCTTAAGATCCGCGCGAATCGAACATGCGGGCGATTCGATTACTATCAAAGAATAAAAATAATAAAGGTGGTGGTAATAGGCACTTATGACATCCATATATCTACTTATACTAATAATATAAAGAGGTAAAGTTGGTAATAGCTGGTAATTTTGGTTAGGTCGCATAAATTCTTTCATTCATAGAAAGTTACAGTATCACCGATACTCGTGTACCATGTAAACGAAGTCGCGGTCAGAAGGTAGTATTTAAATAATATGATAAATTTTTAATTATTTCTATCTTGTATTTTTTTTAACCCTCTATGGAGAAGAACGTACAACAGTTTGTTGCTCGTTATTCTCCATAGAGGCCTATGTGTGTATGGAACGAGCAACTAACTGACCGATTCCTTGACAATTCAAGTGCTTGTAAATGGTTTAATTGAAATAAATAAATGCTTTGAATTTGACTTTAATATGCTCGCGGTGTTCGCCTTTAGTCTTCTAGTCTAGAGCGATAATAGGGCTCCATTTTAGATGATTTTTAAACTACCATATTACGCATACATAGCTACTTTATCTTGCACTGTATCGTTTTTAAGTGCAATGACAAAAGTGTTGAAATAAAAGCCGCAAGCGCATTCTAAATGACGACAAGTTCTCATTGATTTTATTATTTTAATATTCATTTCAAAGATTAAGTGGGATTAATGTCAGACGCGACGGCTTTTTGAATGTAAGTTGCTGATATTGATCGAATGGGTATAATATTTAGTTGGTAGTGGAAGTGGGAAATTATGATTTGGATCGGGAGAAATGTTTTTGGGATGCTTTGGACATAACTTTTAGCATAGATATTTAGATTTCATGATACAAGCGTGGGTGTAGCGGAACGAGTCCTCTAATTGCTACGATTCTGATACGGCTTTTTTATAAGGTAAATAATGGGCAATAAATGATATGAGTATGAGTAAGATTTGCTCTCATTTTACTTGCAAAGTTTTGGAATAAGTAACAACCATTTCAGGTTATAATAAAATCGATCGAAAAATGAAAGTTAATATTAAAACCCCAAATACTACAATAAACAATCATTATACTGACAAAGTGCCATTTTATGAAACCCCACTTCAAGATCTAAGGCGCCGCCATGTTACACCTCTCTGGAACCAGACTAATTGCGCATCTGCGTCCAACTCATTGGCGATAACTGAGTAACGACAAATAAAACTGCTCGTTCATTCGTTCTCTCGTTCATTCGTTCGGTCTTTCGGCGCGTTTGCGCTCAAAGGAGGCCGAAACTCAAGGAGGCCGATTTGTTTAGTATAAAGACTCCTTTATGGGCTGTATCGCCTCATGCGAATTTATTTTCGCAGTTATTATGCGATTCAATTATTGCACAATGTTCGGTCAGGTTTCGAACGCTTTATGAACGCCGCGGTACCAGTTTTGTGAATTGTGTCTAGTCTTAGTTTGAGGAAAGGGCTAATTTTGTGTCTGTACTGTTCAAATAAGGGCAAATTATTTGTGTTATTTGAATTGTGAATGTATTCTAGACGTATTACAGTTGACAATTCTAATTTTGAATTTGAATAGACAACATGACAGATCGACATCGACACTTGTCAATTTCAATGGACAGAACAAAATACTACACAATAATTATAAGATAGATATTATACACAAAAGTACCTACTTAATGTTTCTAGTTACCTGCTACTTGGAATCTACCACACAACATACACAATGATTCAATTAAAAAAACCTAACTTCTATTGAGTAATCCAAGAATAATAAGTTAGAAACATCGTGGCCATTACTACCTACTTAAAAAAGGATGTTACAGGTTGATGTATAGCCTATGGTCTATACATTTTGCAGAAGAATGATTCTAACTGCTCATTTGTTTTCTTTATGAACGATTACTCATAAAGATTTAAAATTCTCATTTCAAAAATCTTAATATATAAAGGTTCATATAAAAAAAATGATTGCCTGCTGCAAATTACAATCCACGAAGTAAAACCTTTTTTTGTATTAAAAAAGTTTTTTGAATCGAATATGGATCGTCAAACGGCTACCGAAATTCGCGCTTCGATGACCGACACCGTTATAATCTGTGCCCTTTTAAAAAAAAGAACATGTACTTTGTGATTATTATCTCTTCATCCTTTGGCGTTTGTGTTGTTAAACTTTTTTGGAATACACAAGTTTGAATTTTTAAATATAATATTCTTTTCGTGTTATGGCTGCAGTCAGCTGCACCTATAGAGGCTTTACTATAGTTATCGTTTCAATGTTATGTAGTGTAGTGGTAAATATTACATCCATCTCTAATCTAAATATGTGAGAATGAATTGTACGAAACAAAGCAAAAAGTATTTACTTGGTTTTTGGATTTATTTCACCAGATGCATTTGCCATAAATATCACAAATTAACGACTTTCAAAAGCTGCGTTACATACTCTGTAATACTAACTGCGACCCGCGACTTCGTCCGCGTCGAAATAATATTACTCGCCCCTATCGCAAGAGCCATCCTACTTGCCGAAGTCACCAAACCCATTGTAAGCTAAAGTCGCCGAATTATAGCTTTATAGATGAGGTAATTTAAGAGATTTTATCTTTAGTTAGTGGGCCAGAGATCATTCGCTTTTATATTATAAGATTATTACTAAATCACTATAATTTCTTGGAAAAAATACAACATTTAGGGGCACAAAACTTTTAATTCAGTCATAAAATTTCTTGCCCTTGCCCACCCATCATTTTCCAACGTTATATGTCTGTTATGAGAGCTCACGGCTCTAAGTGATGTCGCGCTCATTAGGAGAAAGCAATTAGCATTATGACCAGGACCTCTTGTCCATAGGAGGTAGCCGGCTGTATGCGGACTTACTGGTGCCATGTTTTCTTACCTAAACCTTTTATTTGTTGTCTTTGCTTGAAACCACAGATTATCTATCAAAGTCAAAGTCAAAGCAACTTCAATTTGACAGGCACTTTTGAATTGTTAAAAAGTTACAGTTTAAAGTTGAAGCTAGTTGCTCGTTCCAAAACGTAGGTCTCTATGGAGATCCAAATCCAATGGGGCAAAGGTCTTTTGGAAACATTCGTTGACGGCGGTGTAGAGGAATTTTTTGGTGTCATTTAGTTTTAGTTTTTTAATTTTATTATTGGTTTTTTTATGTAATTTTATTCCTAAAAACATCTCTTAAAACCAGAAGCGCGGCTGCCACGCTAGAGGTTTTGGGTTCGATTCCCAGGTCGAGCAAAAAGTGTTTTAAAGCTGTATAATATAGGTACTGCACATCTAGCATTTCCCCAACTATATTGGGGTCGGCTTCCAGACTAACCAAATGCAGCTGAATACCAGTGTTTTACATGGAGCGACTGCCTATCTGACCTCCACAACCCAGTTACTGGGCAACACGATACCTCTTGGTAAGACTGGTTTGTACATTTTCGCCGAATGTGGTAGACACTCAACTTATAATTTTATTATAATGTATGTATACACGTGTCGCTAGTACATTAAACAGTCGATAATTAATAGGTAGTGCACTAATGAGTAGGTACAGTCACCACCAAAAACAACGTGCGAAAAAGGACATTTATAAAATAACCTCCTTTTTTTTGAAGTCGGTTAAAAATCCGCCTATGATAGTCCCACTGCAGGGTAGAGGCCTCTTCTCATACAGAGAAGGCACGGAGGCATGCTTGCTCAAAGGATTGGCGAGTTCAGACTTTTAATAACTATAAAGTTCAGGTTTTCTCACGATGTTTTCCTTCACTGATGTCACATTAGTACTTGCCCGGATTTGAACTCACAACACCAACAACATGTTTGAAAGGCGTGTGCCTTAATCACTGGACTATCAAAACACATAACGAAGCTGAAATTTGCATGTTGGTCCTATCATTGCATCATTTTTTTGTTCTGCACCGTAGAACGTTAGATACGCTACTGAGATATTATACAAGTCCTTTTTCTGCTAGTAATTTGGCTCAATGTTATTTAGTTTGATTAGCAGTATGTGCTGTGTCTTTTCCTACATCTTTGATTCTTGATTTCTCTTTGACTTTTACTTGGAACTAGATATTATAGCTAGTAGCTATATACCCCGCGGCGTCACCCACGTTTAGTTACAATTTTAGTTACTGCTCCGCTCCCGTTAGTCACAGCGTGATGTTCTATACGTCTAAACCTTCCTCTTGAATCACTCTATCTATTGACGAAAACCGCATTCAAATCCGTTGCTAAGTTTAGAAGATCTAAGCGTACAGACGGCGGGAAGCGACTTAGTTTTATACTATGTAGAGATAATACATATTTTTGCTGTTAGCTGTACGTAATGAGTGAAAATAATCTATAGTGGTGTTCAATGAGCAAGTATTATGTTAATGAAGTTTGTTCAAGCACTTTGTTGTATGGTAATGTTGTATGGCTTATTTTAAACCCATCTCATACAAGTGGAAAAGTTTTGGCGAAGTTAAAAATAAAATTGTTATCTAATAAAAGTTTTATGTTCAATAGAATCCTACTAATATTTTATGATAGATGGATGGATGGATGTTGAAATGAAATTTGACGCGGAGGAAGTCGCGGGCAGAAGCTAGTACTCTATATGTTATTAAACTAACTAGAAAGAAAGACATTAAAACAAATATGTGCTCAAGGGCTGATTTTTAACCATCAAATACCCCATAACCGAGGAATAAAATATGGCGGTTTGACAGCTTCTGCATAGACAATATTATGTCAAACGTTTAATTCTTCAGACATAAGTTATATGACTGTCGAAAAATCAGCCTTTTTTAATTATTGACTTTCTTTTAATATTTTACTAAAACAACAATTATCAATTCGATATTTCCAGATTCAAGCTTTTTTAAAGACAATTATTTACTTAAACCATTTTCGCGGGATTACACTCATCTCACATACATTTCAACCCTACGAATTGAATAAAAACGTCTTGTAATTTATTAACAAAAATAAGTTACAATACCTCTTCACTGGAAACACAAATCTCTCACGAGATTACACTGAAGCGACCTACCTACCGCATCAACATCGGGCCACATTAGCCGCTGGTGACAAAACAAATGACGATTTTAGCGGTATCGCCCACCTTTCATCTTGCCGCGGTAGCGACGAGATAGCTCGCCTCCTTTTATTGCTCATAATGGGTGAGATAGGAGTAAGGTGGTCAAGTGTACTTTAGATTAAGTTTTTGGTAGCACTGTTGTACTTTTATTTTTGAGTGGAGCGGTTGGGTGTTTGTTTGGTGTAAGATTTTTGTTAGTGAATGGGTGTAAGGGTGTGTACGGTGTAGTGTTGCTGATATTTTGCGTTGAGTTTTACAAATAACGTCTTGTAAAGATTTTTGGTAAATGTTAGTCTACTTATTAGAGCTATTCTTCTGAAAGGATTAGCCCTGGCCCAAATATTGTTGGATGTTAACTAAACTATATTTAAAGTAAGGATTATTGTGTTTTGCTTTTAGCTGAAAGTTTAATGTTTAACATAAACTGTAAGTAGTTGGTCAAATGCAATAAAATCAGCACTATTCTATACATATAGGCCGAAGTTCAGTAAAACAAAGATCAAAATTATTTTAAATAACCAAAAATCTGCTCTATCCATTTCCTTGTCCGACACGACCGACCACCAATAGGCCGCCGATACGCCGATAACGTGTTTAAATCCAACTTTTTATTGAGCCTTATCAACGGCTGAAGCTCATTCACCCACACAAACACACCTACTTTTATTTTTTTCAACTATCTGTACACATTTACACCCACACATCCAGTTGACGAAAACAAATTTACCTTAACGGTTGTAGTACTCATTTGTCATTTGAATTTAAACCTTATGTGTGAAACTTAAGGGTGTTAACGAATTTGTCGGAGCGTAAAATTTTAATTGTAATGGTAGCGTTTTAAGGAAATTTTTAGGATGCTTCCCAAAAGTGAAGTTTAATTTGTTTGCCGATTGGTATCACTTAATGTAGAGGTGTCTTGTGTTTTAGTCGAATCATTACATTCGTAATTTAAAACTAGTGGCGGTTAGTCCAATTAGAACTAATTGATGAGATTTTGTGGTATTCCGAACGTTTCCTCTAAACAACATTTAGAAACTAAATTAAACTTTAATTTGAAAATACATTGGTACAGCTTTTAATTATATAGGTACTAAAATGTAGTTTACATTAAATGTAGTAAAATTATTAACACAGCAAAATAACGTTAACAAAACAATTTATATCGAAATCTAAACTCCAAACATGTTCGTAAACAAATAACTAAAACGAGTTCATTACATTGATTACATTCAAACCCAAAAACAAATGCATTCCATTTTCAAACAAACCACATACAAACAAAATCGAATTCAAATATCGAAACTCATCGGCATTCAAATTGAAATATCAAAATTCAAAATAAGAATTATGTGATGACGTCAGACCACCAAAGAGCCGCCATCATTGAAATCAATACTTTGATCACTTTATAGCGTATGTAGGTACATGGAATGTCACTCGAGTTTTATACTTCGGTACGGTTTATCGGTTATCTTAAAGGGATTAAGGAGCTACCGGTCTTTGTCGATAACTTCGGCGATAATGTTGATAGTTGATGCATATTGATTGGTAATGGAGTAAAGACACCAGAATTTGTTTAAAACTCTTTTTCTCTTTTTACCCAGGTGCAGTGTGAGAAGTATTTATTTTAAGTTGAACAATAAATTGTATTGTTAATTCAGTTTTAAATAGCGATAAAATGTGTTATTATTTTAGTACCCGGCATTCTTTTTAAAAAAATGCTGCACATTGCAGCTGGAATTTTGAATATATTTTTGCAATAAAATTACAATATTATTTTGAACTTAATGTTCCTTGAAAGATTCGTTCAAGTAGCACAAGCTATTTGAAAAAGGAACTTTACGGTTTTTTGTTGCGAGCTGTTATACTTTTTTTTTATTAAACGTCATTCAGTCTCTTTGGACTCGACAAAGGAGTCTAACAATTTTTTACAAAACTCATCCTAGATATTAAAATATTATAAATATAATTTACTAGCCAAAATCTAAGCCGAAAAAATTAAATAATATTCCGATAAAGCTACCTTTGAAATTCTGACAAAACCTAATTTTTCTTTTGCGTTCAACAACAATTTTTTATAAAAAGGTGACCTGCCAGATGAGCGAACGACCTGTCGACCGCAATCCGTCTCCCGCCCACGGCTCGTCGTTTGGGCGCCGCCCTGGGCCCGCCCAAATGTGACGATCAATTTGGAAGCGTCAGGGCTTCAAACACTCATTGATGAGGTGATTAGAGGAGAGATAGTTTAGCCTCGTTTACATGAGGCTAATTTAGTTGGTAGAGCATTAACATGTATAGTATACCTACACTTAGCAACATTTTAAAACAATTTCTTGCCAAAGGATTGATTAAAATAGTGGTGTTAGGTAAGAGTAAGTGGTGTACTATGGAGCCCATACTACTGTGATTCCGTACAATTTTTTTTTTGGTTGTTTGTTTGTGTGATCAAACACGCTAAGCTACAGAACTACCTACTAATCGAACAGAAAAAAAGTCAGTTTAAAAAATCCGTTTTTTATGATAGCTAGATTCGTATATATTTAACATTACGCTACAACACACGCGAGCAGAGCAGTAACCAAAAACGTAACTATTACTAATTGTATACTAATTGTTATTTGTCGATTAACTCACGTCGGAACTTTGATTGGTGGACTCTAGAAGATAGACAATAAAAAATGGAACTATCAATTTAACAAATAGAGAGGTAAGCAATGACAAAAAACAGTCAACAGTTAAAATATCAAATAAAACGTACATTTATAAAGCGAATAGTAGAAATAAAGTAAAAATATACAAAATATTTGCGCACCGTTATATTATGAGGCGAGTCGCGCGTCAAAGTATTTCTTTTTGACGTTAACGTCACCTTTCTATAGGGTTGACATGACATTTATTTCAAGTAGATTCGAATCTATACTAATATAATAAAGCTGAAGAGATTTTATATGTCTTTGTTTATTTAAAAGCGTTAATCTCTGAAAATACCAGTCAGATAGGAAAAAATGTTTTTGTATATGATATAGCTAAATTCATGAGGAATAGTCTAGGCTACATAACATCAAGCTATGATCTACGGGAGCAGAGCAGTAACCAAAAAACGTAATATAACGCGGATGAAAAAAAAACACGCGGACGAAGTCACGGGCAGAAGCTAGTTGTAAATAAAATACCCAACAACAAAACGACTATAAAAATTGTTATTTGATAGGTGAATATTATTTAATATTTTGATTAAAAAACAAACAGCTTAGGTATGTGATTTAGAACAATCTTATTAAAAAAACGTTTACTTTTCGTTATAATTGTTCTATTAGCTTAAATTTCAGGACTACCACCTTTTACGCTGAAAAGCTGCGCAATAACAACTTAAGTATTTCCGGATTCCAAAAACTTTAAAATCAACAAACATTTATTTGCAGGCTCTCATCAAACACAAATCCAAATTTGACAGCCCTGTTCAAGAATAAGAGTGAATATCAAATACACTTGCGACTAGAGAATGCGGAAAATGTAAAATTGACGTTTTCACGATTCAAGGGACAGGTGTGAGTGCTACACAGTGTAATAGAAATGTTGAAACAACCAGACATTCCTCAATTCCTCACACGATGGCAATAACGGAATCGCTGTTACCAAACTAGAGGGGCACTTACTTATTGGGGCTGCTAAAGCAATATTTGTGAAGGAAGATTTTGACTTTGAGTGACTTGTTATTTTTGGTCGGAAGTGTATACGGGAATTTTTAATGTGACATCTTGAATTTGGAACTATATCAGGCTGTTGTTTTTAGATAAGTACTGGTTTTATATTTGGTGATTGAGGTATGATTACTTTTTGAGCTAAACCTAAAAGAACACTTAGATACCAAAATTACTAAAGCTGTCTGCCTGATTTTGATGAAATTTGGTACGGGGTAATGCCCAAGAAAGGGCACTTTTATTCCGCAACTTCGTTTGCGCACGCGAACGAAGCCGCGAGCAAAAGCTTGTATTTCATATTTCTTTGGAACTCAGTAAGAACTATGACTTTCTTTTTAACTTTACATCCAATAAAAATATTTGAATAAAAACTATTTAAAAAAAGAACAATGACATATCATTTTGTTTGACATGAAGTGTCAACGAATTTTAAAATTTAAACTTGGAACATGTGCCCGGGTGTTGCCGATATCATGACATGAAAGCTTTTCAATCGTATTTTATGGGTATTACTGAATCGCGAGTTCGAATTTCATAAGCCACGTATTTTTAAACAAACGGTTTTCAACTGTCTCATATTTTATTTCATATTTCAGTTCTGATTTTTTGACGCTAAATGTAAAACATGTTCTAGATTTGAAATATACTTTGTCGTAGATTCTTTGTTTTTGCGTGGTAAAAGTGTCTATGGAAAGTGTGTGAAAACTGTAAAAAAAATAATTAATGAAGTGTTTATTTAATAACGTTGTGCAGTAATTAGGAACGATAAAACGTATTAGTGAAGAATTCATTTAACTGCATAAAAAAGCTATATCGTTTACCTTTTCACAAAGTCACAGGTAACCAATGAGGAGGAGCACTAACTTTTTATCACGACCGAGGGCGCATAAGCAACTGTACCTTGTTTTGACATAACAGTTGTCAAATCGTATGGTTTTTTTCATTCAGTAAATATTATTATTTATTTTTTCCCTAATCTTGAGAAAGATGCCTCAGTGTGGTGCGTTAAATTGTAAAAATAGAGGAGTACCTACATTTGTTTCCTAAGGATAATAAACGCAGAAAACAATGGGAATCGGCGTTACGTATTAAAAACTTTAAGGCAAGTAATACTGCACGCTTGTGTGCTGCGCATTTTACTGAAGACGATTATCATGGGAAAAGCAAGTATACAGGTGAGTCATCGCAGTGGTTCTACTTATAATATTCTACTATCAGTCAGTAATTGACGAACCTAAGTTCTTAATTCAATAAATATATTTCTTTCTCTCTTTTGATCATTGGTAGAGGAGTATCTGCATTTATATCTATGAACGTGTTTGTAGGTGGACACTGGTATTCGGAGTCCTCGTGGATGTCGCAATCGGCACCAAAATTTTGATTCCGGTCATATGATTCTAATCTACTAATAAAATAGGATAATTAGGTAGTCCATAGAAACAAAAAAAAACCTTACAAATCAATTATAACCTCAACCATTTTAAGTCTTTACCTTTCAATCAAATCGGCCTTTTTACCGGCAGTTGTCGCATTCCTCTTACGTAACTCATCTTTAAGTTGAGGGACAGTCAGAAAAGAGTACATTTTAAATGAATTTAACTTAGAATATTAACGAAAAATCAATCACAATCTTGTCTTGACAAGTAAACACGGTACAGTTGCTCCTGGCGCCATCTATACTCAGTTTTGCCTGTGGCTCCTCATTGCTAACCCACAGAAACATTACTGCAAAAACGCCTAAATTTTTCCTAAATGACATCATTATTTTCCCCAGCGAACGCATACATAAATAACCACAAACAAACAAATTCAATATCATTTCTCTTTAATTAATGAGGTTCATTATATGACCTTGGTACCATAGACATCGGAGTCCGATGTCAATGAGACATAAGGTCTATGTCATGTCATGGCCATCAAATGACGCTACGTGTGTCAAATGTGACAGCTTTACGATACTTCTATGCAAATTATGACATAACGAAATGGGCAGTCTTTCGTGCTATATTTTATGCTTTTTGTTGTCGTTTTTGAATAGAGCAACATTTGACATAGGTACATACCATCACGCCTGTATTGCTCAAAGGTTTAGGCAGAGGTGTTCCAATGTGCATCCACAGTTCGCCGATATGTTTAGGTCCAATGTAATAAGGGGCGAGCCTATTGCCATTAACACTGTACAAATCCTAAATTCGAGTCTGAGAAATTCATAGAAATACCCAATAACACTTTGCTCGCTCGATGTCTCATAGAGGTTATGCAGACACAGTATGCACTCTCTTAACATAACAAATACTGAACGCGGATGAAGTCGCCGGCTACAGCTAGTCAATAAATAAAAATGTGATCGCAACGTGAAGTGAGCTCTTGGTAACTATAATTTTGGCTTGCTAGGCCTATAAACCGAAAATGTACTAGTCCCTAATTACTCTTGGGATACATGACAGCCATCTTGGATTTGCCCCAGTTCCCGCGCAAGCATTTCGCAGGGATTACAACCAATGATCTTTACATACGTTGTCCAAATCGCCGAAACTACTTTCAGATGTTACAAAATTCATAGGATTCCAGAACATTTTGGAATATTCGAGTGGCATGCCTAGTTTCTGTATCATTTCCCTGTCGGCCCCCGGTGCGGTCCCCTGTGATAGCTCTGTTACAATATTTATGTCGGAACTTGACGCAAAACATATACTTGTACACTCCAACTTACATCTGCGTTGGATTTATCCTCTTCGCTATTTGGACTTTGGTTTGGCTTAAAAAATATTATTAAAAGACTCTTATTTGGTATTCGAAGCAAATTTTGAATTTACAACGCAGTTATATAACGCTACTCCTTTTAAAGAGTCTGTGTTCAGTAATCAACTAATATCAAATCGTTTTATGACTCCATCAAATAATTTTCTACATGTTAACGTGTTCGGAATGATGAAAATGTGTTCTTAATTCCATGTTCGTCATAATAACGATACTTAATTGTAACTGGTTAAGTAAAGTCATAAAGTTTACAACATTTCGAAATGTTTAATGGGCGCCTATCCTAGGACCATTTCCGTCATTATTCCACCTCAAAAATATCCACTTAACTAGATAAATGTATATAAACTGTGTACACTTTTACACCTAAATTACACCATCAAGCGTGCTATTCTAACGGAACACATAAAAAGGAACAACACGTAAAGCCGTTAGTTTGGCACCCCCCTTAATAATAGGTGATTTGGCCTCCCTCTCGCCCACATATAGACACCGACAGCCATATTATGACCAGAATATTGAGACCTCTACGTGGTGGTAAATTGGGGAAAGTCTCGGGAGTAAGGGTACAATGTTGAAGGTGGGGCAGGTCTTCCTAGTCTGGTGATTTGGCGTGGATGCGTGCTTCCGAGCCATCTTGGAGGTTTCAGTCTAATGCCACTTGTATTGGACATTTTATTGTCACACGCTGCTACTTTTCCGTGAGTTGTGAACCTCGAATTTTTGGAAGTATGTTCTCACTGACGTTTTTATAGGCACTAAACGTAAAATAAAAGTGAACTTTGAGTGTTTCTAAGTTTTGCGGTTTTTTTTATTTGGACCCTTATTTACTGCTGAGGTGTGAGCGTAAGAATGTTTCAATGAATTTGAAGGGAAAGCGATTGCCACGATTGCTATGTAAAAATTTATGGCTGGTATTTGGGTTGCCTCAAAGAATAATTTGTTTGTTTCAATTTGAATTCTAAGACAAATTGCTTGGATTGGTAACATTTTTAAGGAACTTATAAAGTGAAAATTTCTAAGTGTAATAAATATGGTACGTTATCGGTTACCTAGGTACCTAAAATCTTGGAAATATGAGGTCGTACTACTAATAGTTCGGCATAGTCATGCCCAAAAGATTTTTATCTATAAAATTCTTAATAAACTATTCTTACACCGAAAACTTGAAAGAATCCGACAGAAGCTCCAAAAATATATCCTACCCGATAACCGCAAAGAATTTAATAGACACATCAAACTGAAAACTTTGGGTCCCGCAATAAAATCTCCTTATTACGAACTTCGCTCCGAGAATCATTTCAAATATTTCAGAGAGAATAATTCCGAATAATTCCGTTGTTTTATTTTTTAATGCTTCCGCGGCAATCCGGGGCGTTTGGTCGTTTGCATAAATTACGTGTGAGTTTATTAGACTTTGTGGTACATAGAAGTGTCGTTTTCTCAATTTTCCCGCCAATTTTTGGGTTACAAAATGGCTGCCGGCGCGTCGACACGCACGGCCCTCACGCGATACGGCAGCATTCCCTTTCAGTTTTGTTGAATTATTTATTTGTTTTCAATACTTCGGATGCCGCCAATAAAAATTGTTAGTATCTTTGTCCGACATTGGTACCTACAAGACATTGCGATTCCGGATGCGACTGGTGTTACAATTGTCGCAGTGAATGTTTTTAAGGCCAAAATGCGTGTAGGGAGGACTTTGATGACAGTAATTGTTCACAGAAAAATGCGTGGAATGGAATGACTTTTTGTCGCTGCTTATTGTATTTTGATTTGATGTAATGTGTGTCCTGTGTTGTGTTTTATGTTGTGTTGAAACACGTGTATCCGTTTAATTTCTGAGTCAGGAAAAAAGTGAAGACGTCTTACATTTATTTATGTAAAGCTCTCTAGCTTTCTTTGAGAGTCACTACTCCCTTAAAGGTAAGTATGGGGAATATAGAAGGATATCTTACAAAAAAATAAAAAGTTGCGCTAAAGCTATTCAGTATTAGTACCAGACTAGATATTTTGGAAAAAAGAATGGAAGCTCCATTCTTTCTGTCAGTTCAGTTCTGCCAAAACGAGACAATCCACAAACTTTCAACGATAAAATTAATCAGTTCAATGTACGTTCCAAAACGAATAGGTACCTACTTAGAATAAAGGCCTATTCAAACCTGAGCGATATTCGCTGCCGCTGTGGGTAGAGGTACATACCGCGCGGGTTTCGCTCAGGTATTTAGTATCAAGTACCGCGGCTACAGCGACCTGAGCGATATTCGCTGCCGCTGTGGGTAGAGGTACATACCGCGCGGGTTACGGACGGTAGCGAATACCGCTTAGGTCTGAACAGTAATATTACCGCATACCCACTGGGTTTTCTCTGCCGCAGGCGGTAGCGAATACCGCTTAGGTCTGAATAGGCCTTAAACGTAAAATGAATCTGCGAAAAATATCCAAAATCATTATCTACTTCGAAAATTGGAAGATATATGTTGAAGTGTATTAATTCATTTTGGTAGATACACCCTCTAACCAAAACTCTTTTCTCTTCTTTCTTTTCGCTATTTCTGAACTAACCCAACTAATGTACCAACTTTTGATACCCCTACTTACATCCCCTTTCTACTCGTTCAGAAATCTTATCCACTACGTATCAAAATCCGTCAAGTGCGAACCTCAAATATTTGCCGCGCAAGTTTGGTCCAAACAGAGGTGCACAACATTTGACACTTTTTACATGTAGCGAGGGAACTCGGTCAATACTGGCCGGCAAATAGATTAGCTGTGTTTACTATAGGTTCTCGATTCTCGATGGTGAGAAGTATTTGTAGTATCGAGTTTGAGGTGAGTTATAGTAAGTGTAATATAATTGATAGGTTTATAAGAAAATAAATCATTATGAAACTTGACTTTTTCAATGCATAATGTGTTTTCTATGTTAATTTTGGAAATCATTGACATCTTTGAAGGAAAACATCGTGAGGAAACCTAAACTTGTAATGAATGAATGTCTGAAATGGCCAATCCGCCTTGAACAAGCGTGGTAATCAATGCTCGTACCTTCTTTGTACAAGGCACTGCTGGTAAGCTGGTATAATTGTTATTTTATTCCTGTTATACTTCTAGCAATTTTTGTTTTTTACTTTTCGGAATCTATCAGATAGATTTGCATAAAAATTCCTCGAAAACAAGTTCCATTAAAACATTTGACGGAAGTGAGTTCCAATAGTAGCAGCATTGGTAGTGAAGTGCCAAATCAATGTATTTGATCCCAACTTGATCCAAGACAAATATTTGATCCAACTCGGGCGAGCAAACATTTGTGAAGTATCACGTGTTGTGGGAACTGCACATGCACTAACACTCATTTTATTTTTAGGTAGGTAGGTACTTTTTTTTCAACAGATTCTTTAAATATTGTGAAATATTATTTTTCGGTAAGTTCCGCTAAAAGCGTTTCTCTTACTTGTAGACACTGAACTGCTCTATCAAACTCAAAGTCAAAGCATTTTAATTAGACTATTTTGGCCAGAAAAAAATTAACCAAATTACTTTTACAGCCAAAACGAGTCGGCCAGTTAGTCAGAAGGTTAAAACTAATTTCTCGTTCCAAAACGTAGGTATATCTATCTTATATCTAAAGAATAAATTTCTCCATTTATTTCTTAGTAGTTAAGATCCTAATTCTTAAGAAAATCAGCCGTCAATTGTTTTTTTTTTTTTCAAACAATATCAGTTGCACTTGCACCACATAAATCACCAGTATGCCAGAACATATTTTTTAAAAAGATGTAAAAAATAATACCTTTACAAGAAGACTGTACATCCCTCCAAGTCTATCACTATGCCCCACTTTCACTACCAAAACCACTTAAAAAGTAAAAAAATTAACTCCCAAAAACTCCGCGGCCTATACGCGGAAGCAATCGAGTTATTGTTTTCAAAACTGGTGCTGTTCACACTCGCACACGTATAGATACGACCGCAGCGAGTCCCGCCCGGATTACGGCACTAGCCTATCGATTACGTCACCGAAGCCCTAATCCGAGACGAGAACTATCCAGGGCTGTCGCAAAAAAATAATTTAGAGATGCATTTTCTAGAAAAAATTAAAAAATCGAGTTTGTCGAGTTTTTTTTAGCATTTGGCCGGTCTGTTCTGTGAAATTGTCATATAAAGTGAGTTTGACGTGAGCTGTCATCCTACCTAATACTAGGAATTAAAAGCTCACTTTACTAAATTTACTAAAAGAGGTTTTCATGGAATAGCACTGCGAGTAAGGTAACCAGATAAAAGATAAAAAATGGGATAAATTCGAACTGTATTTTATTTATGTAAAACCGAATATGAATGCACGGGTCTATTTCAAATCCGATGTATGAACGTGGCTAAGGCGAAAGGACTATGCAAGGATCGTAGCAGGTGGCGTTCTGTGGTTTCTGCCTACCCCCATGGGAAAAAGGCGTGAATTTATGTATGTATTTATTTCAAATAATGTATAAATGCGTGTGTGTATTTGTAATAATTTGTATGGGTGTAAATTGGTAGACCACTGTCTAACCCTTCGGGAAATACAGGCGTAACGGTAAAAAACGCCGCGTTAAAAAACCGCCGCGTTCAAACAAGCGCTAAAACAAATAAGTTACAAGTAGGACACTCCTCCAACATGTCCTTCTTCTACTCCTTCGGATTAATAAATGAATAAAACTCTAATTACACCTTTGAACCCTGACGAGTAACAAACTTACGATTAGTGCTAAAGCCATAACCATTTATGGAATATAGCGCGACGGGTAATTTAGAGCGGTATTGATACTTGCAACGAGAATCAACACAGAGTAACAACTATTTATTACATGCAGTAGTTCAATGTCTTTGACATTGACAGGTTTGAATGGAAGCTTGGGATGTTAGCCTTGATTGTCGCGCTGCATAGTGTTCATTTTGGTATACTGTATTTGGAGACTGACCGAAAATTATGTTTTTATGAGAGCGTGACTTTTATGTCACGTTATGTGGGGGGGTAACTAGTTAAGAAGTATGAGTAACAGAGTGGAAAGTTCCTCATCCTCCATTGAAAAGGGAGGATCCTCTGACCAGACGGGTGATGTGTCTGGTGGACTATTGCCCACCGTTTATACAGTTAGAACTTTTAAACTCCACAACGGATTTTAATGCGTTTTTCATAAATAGATAGAGTGATTCAAGAGGAAGGTTATACGTATGGAACATCACGCTATAACCGACGCGAGCAGAGCAGTAACTAAACACGTAACCGAACGCGTGACACCACGGGGTATGTAACTAGTATGCAACAATGTTCCATTCTTAGCTACAATAAAAAAAACTTTTCTAATCTTTGACACCCCTACAAGCCCGAACAAGTAGTAAAACATAAGGGCGTGTGTACACGCACGCTATCGTTTGAAAAACGGCTGTGTTTACACTGGCGCGTATGACCCCAGCTTGGGTCAGATGACAAATGGACAACTAGTAATGCTATACTGTTACTATTTTGTATCTGTTCGTGTCAACAAGAAACTGTTTGATAGGTCAGACATTATAGAGGGCGATTATAAACATGTCAATGTAAGTACATAGTTAAACTTTACTGAATTTAGCCGACCAAGATAACAAGATAAGTTTAACTAGACGGAGCCCGACAGCGCCAGTACCCGCCAGGGTTGGTAAGAGTCACTAAGTCACTAGTCAGTAAGAGTCTGACGCTCCCTTCAGAGAGCGGAAGAAGACATATGATGATGTGTCATCCTTAAAAAGTATCTTTTAATGGTGTAATTGAAATAAATGATTTGGAATTTGATTTTAGTTCACGAAAGACAAGAAAAAGAAAGGACGAATAGATGTCTGCATTAATAGGCCTCCGACCTCTTTTAAGTAATGTGCGTCAACTGCCAAAGAGGTTACACCAATAAGGCTGTTTAAAATTGTATTATTTCTTGAATGACATACCATATTCTGATTCTCAAGAAATTATTGGAAAAATCGATATCTCACAGAAAAGTTCCAAATATTACCACTCACCACACTAATATAATTCGATAAACAAAAAAGAGCGGCCCAATCAACTCGAAATCCGAAAGCGCCGTTTTATCACTGACCAGTATCAACTTTTATGATTTTTAATCAACTTAAAATTATTTGAAAACCGAACTGGCGCCGGCGGTAATCAAGGTGTACAGAAAAGCTGGTTTTTGCAAGGGATTACCGTTTTCAATGTGTTCACTTGATAAAATACTTTGTATTCAATGGCTAATGTACCTTTGTGAAGTATTTGTACTCCAATGAAGATTTTTAGATAATAGCGAATTAGTTTTGAAGAAAGGGTTGAAGATTGCGCTACTTGGATTAGAACGTCTTGATACTTTTTTTTTGGGATTAAATGTGCGTCTTTTTTTTGGTACAAAAAATTGCGTGTTTGTAAAAAATCTGTTTCGGAATTTCTTTGATGGTGATTATAAGAGCGAGTTTTAGATAAGTAGGAACAGTTCAGTAAACTCAAAGACGTTGCAAAATACAGAGGTAGTTTTTTTTTTGTAGAATACTTATAGCTGACCTCCACAACCCATTTACTGGGCACAAACGATACCTCTTGCATCTTCTATATTTTTTTAAGTTGTTGTTCGTCCGGTAATTAAACAAAAACGCCAATAATCCCATCCTCACATTTCAAGACATTGTTCCAAGACAAGATACCTATTCTCAAAACCACTAACCACACCACTCGATAATTAATCCAATGGAACACTATCGAACCGTTAAGACGCTAGCCCCTTCGCAAGATTTTATCGCCCTTAATAGAGAACAATTCGGTAGGGCTGTGCATATCGCCTGAATGACTGCCAAAGGACATCACCTTTTGATCAATAACTGTATATAAATTACGGAGCATATGGCCCTTCCCTGCTCGAGCGAGCACCGGCCGGGCCTTTGTAGCCCTATTTGTATATATTCCCATTTATATGAAAGTAAAGGTTTGCTTGCGTAACTTACAGGAATAGTCGAAAGTTAAAGGAAAAGAAACCTTAAAGAGTTGGTCAATTTAAATTTTTGTTTTGTAATTAAGCATTTGAGTAAGTAGCTTGTTGTGACAAAGAGATTCTAAAAAAAGATTGATTGTTGTGAAATTTTAATTTTAAGAATAGGGAAATCGTAGTGTTATGGTTTTCTGATGTTATGTAATAGTTAGCGACCTTTTGAATTTTCTTTAATACTTATTTATATTTTGAACATCACTGACGTCGGTTAAGGAAAAATTGTGAGGAAACCTAAACTTATAATTAATTAATAACTGCCTACACTTTGTCCTTGTAGTTATACTTTAAACTTATAATTAATACCATCATACCATCATGCCTGTATTCCCCGAAGGGTTAGGCAGAGGTGTACCAATGTACACCCACAGTTATAATTAATATAAGTTTGAAATCGCCAATCCGCTTTGAGCAGGTGTGGTGATCAATACTCGCACCTTCTCTGAATGAGGAAGGCTTTTGCCTTGTAATGAAATAATGATTTGCTTATGATTATTATAATATAACGTGTTTAATTTAAATAGATAAAATTTTAATAAAGCGGAAAGTTTTCGTTTGATATACCTATGACTTAATTACTAAAATGTTTAACTGAAATAGTTATATACTACGTCAATTATTATCTTCTACCCAGCTAAACATCGAACCCACATATAATCTAAAAGCAATATACAAAAAAATATCGCAAAACTTTTTACCGATGCAGATGTACAGCCGAACAATGCGCTACTTGAAACGAATTTTACGCACGAAAACCTTAAGCCATGGACAATTAATAGGTACCCCACATCGACGTATTAAAACTACCTACCAACATTCAACCTCAAGGATCAAGATGTTTTTCACAAATCTTTTGAGAATAGACCCCCGATTAGTGAGTCTGAATAGACTTGATACTTGTGTTTCTTTTGTAGTAGAATCAAGATGTTTTGATGTTATTAGCAATGATGAGACGTCTTTTTGAGTGGCTTTAGACTGTCAAGATGGAGACAGAAAGGATTAAGTAGAAAAAAAGCGTAGTTACAATTTTTTTTTATTGTTATTAAAATTAGGCTAGAATCTTTCGGAGACGACCTTAACCTAAGATTCCAAAACGAAAAAACGGCTTAACTTTCAAATCTTTTTTTTTGCCGTTGGATGGCAAACGTGCTGTCAACTGTCCACTTGATGTTAAGTGATCACCGCTACCTATAGGTAAGCGTCTGCAATACCAGAGCCCTTTAGTTGTCATCCCAGAGACAATGTTGAAATCTCTCATGTGCCTGTAATTACACCAACAGTCATACCAAGTCTATAATTGGGTAGTTGACACCACCATCAATTGACATACTTTTTATGAATTGTCAAAACGCGATTCTCCCATAGATTTTGTATGGCGATAGCACGCTGTGACGTCACTTATCGGCCTACTCAATTGACTAAATATTTATTGATTTTAAAGTAAGTAAAAATCGAATAATACATTAAATAAAAAAATAATCGATTTTCATGGGTAAAATAAAGTACTTTTTTAGAGAAGTTGTGACTTGAAATTATTGGTTAGTGGTGTCAATTACCCAATTATTAGAGCATTATGCCGTTATTTTGACACCTCGAAGAGTAACTTAACGTTAAACCTTATCTTTGTTTTTCAGCCTAAGATCCTGGACTAATTTGGTAGGTATTGTATTATAAAAACAGAGTCAAGTAAAAAACATCGCTATCGCTATCGCTATAAAAAACCGTCCTAATTTGCCCACAAAGAAAAAATCACGTATATTGTACCACTATATCATTCATAAGACCCTTGACGATTGGAATATTTATACCTATAATTAATGGGCTACACATTAAACCACAATGATTATTAAAAGGTATCGACAATAATACAATTAAACGCTTTTGCGACTTAAGTCTAAAAGTCGCCACGCCAATCGTGGCTGTTAGCACTACAATAAAAGCACCGCAAAATAAGGGCTTCGGCACATTGGTCGCGGCGCGGCGCGATTTTATTATAAAAACCATCCATCACGCCTGTATTCCCCGAAGGGTTAGGCAGAGGTGTATCAATTTACACCCACAGTTCGCCGGTATATTTAGGTCCCATGTAATAGGGGGCGAGCCTATTGCCATTAACCGGGCACAAATCCAAACTCCGAGCTGCTACTGAGAATTTCATAGAAAAACCCAATAACACTTTTAAAAAAAACTACTACAGCTACTACTACTTTTTTTTTTATTATAAAAAATCTACACTAATGTTATAAAGAGACAAAGTTTGTTTGTTTTTATGCTTTTTTGTTTGTAAGACATAATCTCAGCAATTTAAATATGTAATTTATTTTATATAAGGAGTACCTTACAGCTGTCGGTGAGTATAACAACATAATTAAGTGGTCAATATTGCACCAAATAAAAAAAAACAAAATGATCAAAAAACAACTGCCTCGTTGGCTTAGTGGTCCTAAGCGCGACTGCTACGCTAGAGGTCTTGGGTTCGATTCCCAAGTCGAGCAAAGTGTTATTGGGTTTTTTTTTATGAAATTCTCATTAGCAACTCGGAGTTAGGATTTGTGCCCGTTTAATGGCTCGCCGCCTATTACATGGGACCTAAAACATACCAGCGAACTGTGGGTGTTCATTTATACACCTCTGCTTAACCCTTCGGGGAATACAAGCGTGACAATATATATGCAATCTTCATTTTTTTTTAAATAAAAAGTATCAAAACTACACGAACCTTCTACATTTCTTCAGCATCAAATTAAAAGAAAACCGCCACACGACTCAAATGACTAAACAAATTGTCAGTACCGAATGCTGTCGGCTTACTTAGCCCGCTTTGCCTGCGTCGGTCATAAACTTAAGGGCGTTGTAAATAACCGCGATTGCCGTCAATATATCCGCGGCTTGATTCACGACAGAGGACCCAAGCGTTTGTTTTTAAATTTTTATTAGCAACTAGAGATACGATCTGTCAAATGGTAGGTTGGTACTTAATTAGTTTGTGAATCGGTTATGCATTTTGGTTTTTTTATAGATGGGGAATTCGACGGGCCCGGGTGTCTAGTGGTTAGCGGCCCTGACTGCTAAGCCGGAGGTCGTGGGTTCGATTCCCACCCAGGACTAACTTTGTGTGATGAGCATGATTGTTAGTTCTGTGTCTGGGTGTGATTTATCTATAATATGCATGTATTTATAAATTATATAAGTATTTATATCAGTTGTCTGGTTACCATAACACAAGCTCTGCTTAGCTTGGGATCAGATAGCCGTGTGTGAGTTGTCCCAAGATATTTATTTATTTTAAATCATCAAATAACTTTCCTCGCCCTGGGCGGGGCGGGAGGGACTGTCAGACTTTTACTGACTAAAACCCATCCGTGTTCCTTCTTGTGCCCTTTGCGTTCTCTTTCGAACAACCCGCAGCCCGGGCATCGGTTATGCTTATGAGTAAGATTTCTTTGAAGATACCTTGTTTTTAAACGGGTGATACAAATTGTGGGTAATGATTTTTACTCTAGATTTTTTTTATGACAATGGCCTAATGTTGGTGATCACTGCTTGCTCCTTCATGAAATAAAGGCGTGATTAGGCTAGACAGAGGTGTATTAATTCTTTAACGTACACCCACAGTTTGCGGGTATGTTTAGGTCCCATGTAATAGGGGGCGAGCCTATTGCCATTAACCGGGCACAAATGTTAACTCCGAGCTGCTACTGAGAATTTCATAGAAAAACCCAATAACACTTTTTGCTCGACCTGGGTGTGGCACCCAAGACCTCTAGCGTGGTTTACTAATATTTGCCATAACCATACTTGTATTTGCTATAATTCCAAATCCTAACTCCGAGCTGCTACTGAGAAAATCAAAGAAAAACCCAATAACACTATTACTAGTTTTCCACTCAAATGTTATTACAAGAAAATAATTTAAACATAGGTGGCGATCGCTTTACAAAATTACTTCTAGACCAATTACTAGTTACCTACACTTGGTAGATAATTGAAAATTATTAAGTTATCAAACGTTATTACCGAGTTTATATTATAGAGTTCACCCTGTTATTTTATTAGTATAGTTTAGCCATAAATATGCAAAACAAGGACCACTCTATTATTTGTCTTGCGTAGTTTTTACGTAATATTTTATATTCATAGTTTGTTCCAAATTTATACAGACAGGAACAAAAGCAGATTTACATTTCGGATTTTTTAATATTGTTATTGAGCACAATATCAAAGGAAATACGAAATATATTTAAAATTGACATAAAATGAACGTTTCGTGCAAAATAAAAATAATAAAATATGTTTTTTTTTTACCAAAACACTTCATTTGTATTATTATTTTAACAAAGACCAAAACATAAACAGCCTAATATTTCAAATTAATCGTTGCTAACGATTGTGTCGATAATATCTGTATAAAATATCGATGGTTGTCCGAAAATCGGCATGTTCGTCAGAGCAAGGGGACAAAAAACTTTAAAAACAAAACGCATCTATCTTGTCAAGCTGTTTTACCGTTCCGTTCTTTTTTTTACTAGAACCGATTTTTAGAGATACTTAGAAAACAATAGGAGCATCTTTTAATTATAGGGTTTGCTTTAAAATGTCCGATTTATGTTAATTGAAATAGAACTGAGTTTTAAAACTAAGTACGGTTAAAAGCCAAATTATTATGTATTTTTTCTCAAAAGAAATAAAACCATTGATAATAAAAAAAAGAAAAAAAATTGTAACCATAAACAAGTAGAAAACGCAAAGGTGTTCGTAATGACATTAAATTCTTAATTTAAACGACATCAAAAATACAGAACCTCAAATGCAACAAATACGACAGATGAAAAATACGAAAATATACATCACTCGCGTCGAGGTAGTCAGCTGTTGTCAAAATTCTACGCATACCTCTCCGCGACCGTCGTTATTTCAATTACCATCGCCCCTCGTCAAAGACAAAAGGCCTGACATTCAGAAAAAAAAAGAAACAAAAAAAAAACAAAGCGCCCATCGAGCGAATTAAAAAAACAATTGTGTTATCTATGATTGGATCGCGGTCGTGTAAACGGTCAAGTGTAAGTTACTAAAAGATCCCGCCTTTTACTTTACAGTAGCCTCTTTTCTTTTTTTGAAAATGGACTGGCTATTTTTTTTTCTTTATTCGTATCGAATTTTGGGTGGTTCTTATTTTGAATGGAAATGTTTTGTTCCGAAATCTAATTAAAATGATTGACATTTCAAATTTGACTAGTGACGTTAGAATTTTGACAGATGATTCATTTTAGCGCCAATATTTTGTATAATTTTTTAACTAACGCAGTTTGAGTTTTATGTCATAAAATATGTTTATATAAAGTTGAAAAGACACCAAAACCGACAAAATGTCAGCACATCCGCAGCTCATAACACATAAATAACAACAAAATGATTCAAAATTAAAACCTGTCACACAAACATAAAACTCCCTATCAACACGCTATAAAAAAAAACTTGAAACATGTGAAGTGCGCTTAACATGGCAATAATCTATTGAACTAAGGTAAGATGATGGGCACCCAATGTAAATATCAGTAATAGCCGTAACAGGCACAAAGGGACCCCGCAGACAGCACCAGGGGTCCTACCCAACCTCGTTTTAATTATAATATCACCCACATTATAAACTTTTTGTTGAAAAACTTACAAAAAAAAGCAGACTGCTACTTTTCGGATGCGGTATAATGCTATTGTTGGTAACAATTTTTGTGTATAATTGTTCGTTCGTGATCAAAAGGAGCATGAAGTGGAAAGTTTAGTGGGCTTTGGAACCGTGAAGGTTTTATAAAGGAGCTGAACTTTGGATTTAAGAATCGATGTCTGTTTTGGAAAATATTTGGTGTGGATTTTTTTCTATTTTCAAATTAGTTGGTAAAAGAAGGTAGGACCAGATCAAGTTGTGTACAATAATATCTGTGCCTTTGATGTTATTTAATCGCGGTTATTATAACAGATATTATTTTTAAGGGTTCAAATGGGATCCATTTATTTTTATAGGGAAATCTAGTAAACTCCCATTTTGGTCCTAGGAATCGCAACAAGCTTCTGTTTAGTGTAAAATGGTTAAGCTCCTTTTCTTCACAATTCCGCAGCTAAAAAAGAAGTCGGTACTCACGAAACCGTGCTTGTCACTAATGTTGTTCGTCAGTTTGAGTTTGTGGAAGGAAACCACTTTCTGCATCCACTGCTCGCCGGTCGACGGCGAGTCCGGGTGGATGTACATCCTCTTCGGCATCTCAGGGTCCGCCTTCCCGGCGACCATCCACCGACTCCGAAAACAAATGAACAAAGTCAAGCAAACGAAATAAAAAAGAACCTTCTACTAATTGACTTAATAAACCAATTAAATCAATCAAAAAATTCTTCCAATAATTGTAAGAAAGTATTGACCGATTGACATGATTTTTTTAATAGTTCATTAGTAAGAAAACTACGCATCAACATTGTTTTAATTGATTGATTATTGGTATTAAGAAATCAATTTAGAATTTGGCGAAATTATTAATTTTATTGAAGCAATTTAAATCCTCGTTTCTAAAGCGTTAGACATGCACTAAGATACTAATGATGATGAAAATCATGCTGTAAGTAAGACAAATAAGCAACTAAATGCTACAGACAACAAAACAACAACAACAAGACATAAGAAACAATGTGAATGAAAGATCTGCGTGCAACGATTATTCATACCGAAATGTGCGATGTCAAAAATAAATATATGTAAATTGTAACAGAATATGATAATGCGGTCTTAAAAAATGGACTTGAATCCCCAACGATGGAATCTCGTCGCAAAATATAACTCGAAAAAGAAATGAATGCAGAAGATAATGTAAAAATGGTTGAAGTTTGTCCCGGTCCTAATGTTATGAACGCAGATCTCCAATATCACATTTCATAATTGCAACAATACGCATGCTTCTTGCCTCTCGTTTATGTCAACGAATTACATTAAAATAAGATCAACTATCTTAGGCCCGTCATCTACGATTTTCTTATTTTAATTTAATTCCATCTCTTTATTTATACCTGTTGTGGAATTTGTATCTGCAATCGTCGGCAGCTACGATGTCCATTAGCAAAATGTATTTTGCTTTTTTATCAAGACCAGAAACGCGGAGTTTGTAGGCAGGAAACATACGTCTGCAAGCAATCGAGAGAAAAACATGGGTTGGGACTTGTTCTTTTGCGACAACGATTTGACATCACGTCGATTGTGAGACATGTTGTTGAACTAGTTTCACTTTTTATGTTCGAGTACTAAGAGACGCGTGTTTAGCTTGTGATCTTGCGCCGTGCTAATTAGATTTTATTCATTTTATGCCGCCCATATAAACTAGTAACCGACATATTATTGGCAACTGGATTGTCAGTTAGAGCGCTCGCGTTTCGTTTGTCGTCTAATCAGCGAGACACGACAAGGTGTTATAAAGCATTCGCGACACACAAAAAGCCCATGTTTCCGCCACAAAGGACCAAAAATGGCGAGCTGCGCGTCCATTGTGCGGTTTTGCGCCGTCGCGAAATCGTGACCAACGCACGTGATCAAATGCCGTGTTACACCAACTTACACGAATACTTGAACGATACAAGCGTCCAAGAAAAAACCGTCTGGATCTCGTTTAGAATCCCATCTCGTAATTGGTAAGTAATTTATGTACGAAAGATTTGTAATAATTAATTACCATATTAACGGCGCTAGGCGGCCGCCTTTGTCGGCGTCTGTATCGGTTTACGGCTGACTCACAGTCGCATTTTGGACCGGAATGCTTGGGTCGTATTAATTAACGGATATTAAATCGAAGTTTATCGGCCGCATCTCGATGTTGCCAAACCTGCGGCCGTTTGATACCCGACGTCGATCGGACGTAAAGCGGCGAACCTTATCGCGGCTTGTCATCGGGCTCAAACAATGTACGATCAAATACGATGATTATCGATTTCAGATGCAGCTCTGAGGGATGTTCACAACACCCGGAAGACTCGTCGTGTTTTTTGTCCCCGAGATCTCCCAAGGAGATTGTCGCCGCGAGTTCAGCTCCAATTTTCGTTAATTTGGGAGAACAGTACGAGTCGCGTCGGTATTTCTCACCTCTGGTGTCGGCCAGGCTTTTTACATTACCGCTGCGGCGTTTGAGACAAAGATATTTTAATGATATTACCCATTGGATGCGAGTTGAATCCTTAATCGTCGGATCCAGGCGGTGTCCAGTTGTCGTGCGATGTCGTTGCCCTTAAATTAAGCGTGTTTCGTACAAATTGTCTGGGCGCAATTAACGAACGCATCGGAATCGTTTCGTGATGGGAACTAGTGCATTGCGTGGGGAGAATCACAAGCTAAATGAAAACAAGCGTGTAACGGAACGCTGTTAGAATGGAATGAGCATCTCCAATCAACGGTGATATCTATAAACGTGAAGCCGACAATCCGGCGTCAGTCTGACGCCAAATTCTCGGTTGATGTACATTGAGAAGCAGACACGTGAAGACGAGGATGGTGATGTAGTCCAGCAGGCAATGAATGTGGGTCTACCTGTTGTGGAACTTATATCTGTAGTCGTCAGCGGCTACGATGTCCAGCAGAAGGATGTATTTCGCCTTCGCGTCTAGTCCAGAGACGCGGAACTTCATTTGTGGGAACATTTGTCTGCAAATTGGAAGTTTTGCTGTAGGAATGACACTTGGGGGTATGTAAGTTTTAGTACGGGAGTTTGCTGTAAGGAAAGACATATAAATAACTTACATCTACGTAATTTTTACATCACTCGCTACCTTTGCCTTATCGAAATTTTGTTGTGATATGAACCTGACAATGCACACATCAAGAAACAGAACTGATAGTTATTCTAAGTCAACATCAGCTTGACTTGCATCATAATATCTATGTCAACATCGAAATTGCGCGCTTCATTGTGATCCCACTACTTGCAACATAGAGACCATCATCAAATGTGCATCCAGGAAACACAAACGCTTATCGAACAAGGATAATCAGAGAGCGGTCAGCTCATTAGCCTCTTATTTATAGACTTTACGTGATAAACACTGCAACGTTCCGTGGTCAACTTGATAGATGTCGTGTCTTGCAAAAATGTGTTTTGAATACAGATGTTAGAACAATGCTCATAGTATCCTCGTCCCTTTCTCACGTACTAATGAAGATAAAGAGAGGAATATTTTCACCGTTTTATCTTTTAGCATCTGATTTTGAACACTGAGTGAATTTTTAAATGTTGTGTTGGTACATCCGCTTACGGTGTTTTTTTTTTTTGTTATTTACAAGTAATTGGTGTTTTAAGTTTTGTGAAGGTACTGTTGCTTGACCTCGAGTCATTCAGATCCTTTTATTTCTTCATTTATACTTATATAATAAAGCTAAAGTGTTTGTTTGTTTAAATGCTCTGATCTCTGGAACTGCCTGTCGGATTGGAAAAAATCGTTTTGTGTACGATAGTCAAACTCATGAGGAATAGTAGATATGTGACATCACGACATCTACGACACATGGGAGCGGAGCAGTAACCAAAGACGTACCTAACTTACGGACGAAGTCGTGAGCAGAAGCTAGTACTTTATATGGACGATTGCGTTTAGTTCAACAATAATATTTGTCACGTATTCATCAAATGTGTACCGTCTATCTTGATAGCTTCTGTTCCGTCATCCGAAAAACGTGACTTTTATTCCAATAGCCTAAGGGTCAAATTAGAATAACAAGCCTGTCCTAGTCCCTGTCAGCAGTTACTTAATATAACCTTTTAAACTACCGATTAACATGAATTCCTCCACACAATCAAATGTACATACCAAAGCTAATTTAATAAGAATCGGAATCAATCGATACATAATTAATTAGTAATTTTTTGCCATATTTTATAGTTCTAGTTATTTTATAGTAACAGCAACTAGTTAGTTATTATTTATGGGAACAGGTCTGTCAATAAAAATATAATTTATGGTGTCTTTGACGTGGTGACGAGAATAAACGTCGCGATTATAATCAGCTGTTTGATCACATGTTTATTTTTAAGTTGTAGTAAGTAGGTCTGATGTTTTTACTTTATGTGGGTAGAAAAAATGTTTTGAGTTTTTGGGGTAAGGTTACGAGAACAGTGAAATAATTATCTCAGGTACAGGTGAGCACAAGGGCGGATGACCGCTTTTGAGCCTTATTACTAAGGCCGTAAGGTTTAAAGCGGTTCAACGCAATTGTCCGTAATTAAACATATGCAAGTGGGCGCAATTATTAGATCTATAAGTGTTAAATAATGGTCTTGATAACCTTGTTCACAAACTAAACTAAAAGTAAATAATTGACATCTCTTACTAACATATAGCTAAAGATAAGGACGATGATAGATAAAAACTAAGCTACACATGTCATCAAAAAGGTTCTACCTTGAATTTTGCCGTGTTTTTAATCTATGCTCTCTAGAATATCAACTATAAAACTAAGAGCATCTACAACTGACAGTTCTTTCTAATTCTGTCCCTTTCTTGTATCACTAGAGATACAAAGATAGAAATAGCCTAAATAACTCAAAATCTGTTAACAAAACATCTCTTTATAATAAAAACAGCTAGTTTATAAACTTATAAGTTGTAACTCAATCCAAACGTTGTCGCTTGCAAACCGCGCGTAACTTAATACGAGTCGTAAGTAGTAGAGCAAACCTGTAGGTTATGGCTTTATTGAACACGTTACTGCGCTGATTTTAAGAGAGAAAGAAAGAAAGAAACGGTTTCAGAGAACTCTTCTTTAAAGCGTTAATAATTCCTGCAATTTTTTAATTTATCACGTCATTACCCATTGTTATAATTTCATTTTTTGACGTTTCGCCCACTAGAGAGTGGAAGGACCAAATGGTATGATGGTAAGTATAGTTGGCTTGTACAGAAGGACCAAAACCAATAAAGGGAGGGAATGTCTTAGAGACAGGGATAAAGTTTGAATGAATAAAAAAAAATGAGTATCTATAGAACATAAGAGACCTAAGCAATAAGCATTTCCACTTTTCTTTAGGGTCGTGTCTTAAGATTTACGATTTTTTGTTGTGAATAAAATAAATATTAAAAAAAAAAAAAAAAAACGAAATAAATATAACCCAAAAAAAAAAAAGATAAATTATTTATGCAAATTAGGACATTAAAGGGCACTGTTAAACGTCATATGCCAGAAGGAAAAAATAATTGAATCTAGTTAATAAACATAGTTTAACTTCTTGTTTAAATAAATAAATATCTATTTATATGGTTTAAACATAATCCACATAACTAATAAGTGAGTCGGTGGCGACGATATTATGTGACCCCCACCCAGGTTTAGCAGTTAATTTTTTACCCAAGAATCATATGACATAATAATAACCAACTATTACAATCAAGCATTTCCAACTCATAAAATTATAACATAACTCCTTTTTCCCCCGCTTTGCACCAGCATTGATACAGCAAGGCTATCATTATGAAACCAGTCACAATATTGAACGGTGCGAAATTATAGCGATTGTCAATCAAATGTCAAACAGTAGCTCGTTCACGCTTCTTAGAAAACCTTCTTTAGTCGGAATTTTATCTTTAAATTATAAATGAATAAGGTAGGTTATTGATTGATTGGTCATTTGAATTATTGCTGGGTTTGTGTGCTTGGACTTAGTCAGGCTTTCTGGATGTGTGAAAAATACCATCACGCCTGTTTTCCCTGAAGGGTTAGGCAGAGGTGTACCAATGTACACCCACAGTTCGTCGGTATATTTTGGTCCTAAGTAATAGGGGTAGAGGGGGTGCCATTAACCGATTTAGATGTGTGTCTGGCTTTTAATAGGCTTGCACCTTCATCATCATTATTTTGGTGTTTGGCTTTTGTTAGGGTTTCATCATCATCATCATCATTATCATACCAGCCGCAGGACGTCCATTGCTGGACATAGGCCTCCCCCAAAGATTTCCAAAAGGACCGGTTGAAAGCACCCTGCGTCCAGCGTTAACTGTTAAGCTTAACATTTATTATTATTTATCTCTTAAAAAAAACTACCAGGTAAACACATGAAGTCTAGAAAGATATTAAATAAGTACTAGTTTCACTTAATTAAGTACCCCCACCCTGATGACGTCATCACGTCCAGTTCAGCGTAGGTGAGACTGACTGAGCTAAGCGATGATGTGTAAAGGTATTGCATTCCTGTTGCACGGTTAAGGCCAGTGCTGCACCTGTTTGATAATGAACTATATAACAAGTAATATAGAGTTCAAAATAGTGTGGAACAGATGATTCTCTGTGACGTGTTTGGATTTGGACGGAAAAAGAAAATGTTGGATTACTTTGTTGCTTGATCTACGCTAAGCCTTAGTTGTAAGAGTCTGACACTCCCTTCCGCTCTACCCAGGGCGGACGAAGTTATTTGACGATTCCCTATAATTTTAAAAGAAAGCCCTGAAAGCCAATTTTATTCCACTAATTGAAATCGTATAAAATCTAGTCGAAATGTCTTTACAGCGAATTCGAAAATTTGGAAAAATAGAGACATTTTTGATAGATTGAGATCGGAATGCAAACGTTTCTAAAAGTTCCTAGAATTGCCGCCTGATGTTGATTAGCAAGCTCATGTTATTCTTAACATGACAACTGCCAAGGTCAAACATATTTTTATCATTACATTAAACAATATCAAATAACATACTATCAATGTTAATGCACGAGCATGCCAAATACATCAAAAGCATAATTTTACAACTTTTACAAAGAAGTTTTCACTAAAACGATCCATTACTTTAGTTTATGGGCCAATAAAAATAAAAGACGCGACCATAAATTTATCATTTTTGACACATGTCAATGTCAAAATGGCGCCTTTATAAGGTGATTAATTAAAGTCCCTCTTTCAATTACGGCGCGTGATAATTGGTGTAGTAGTGAAAATTTTCGCTTTTTTTTAAAGTGCAGGGCTGTGGGGGTGTGCCCTGCACATTGACGCATTCTTGCGGCTTCGTTCGAGTACGACGGGCTGCACTATCTTAAATACCACGGTTAGCCAGTAGTTAAGGAGTTTTTATTTTTCGAATTTAACGATTTTGAGTTTAAGTTACACATCAAATACGATGCCTTAGTTTATTATAGGTAGGTATTAACCTATCTAATAAACTTCAGAATCATTAGGGTTGTCAAAAACCTACCTAGAATCGAAGGACCAACCAGCAACGACTTGCATGCTATTAATTCGTCTGCTCAGTCAATAAATATTTTCTTAAGAACCCTGGGTAAACTGACATCTGAGCTAGCACCAAAGGACCAGGCAGAAACAATCCCAAATATTTTTGGTCCTTTTGATCCTAGCTTTTAAAGTACTTTTAATAACATGCTAAAATCTCTCACTTCAAAACCCTAAATCCTAGTTTAACCCCTACTTAACAGCACGCGGTGCTATCAGCCGGTCACTCCACCTTATCTTGCAACGAAGCGACGCGGCACACTACATACACACGTATAACTAAATCAATGGCGCCTATTGACACCGAAACTGACAAGGAATTTTCGCATTTTGCAAAATATTTCGCGTTACAGAAGATGATTCTATGGGTTTATGAATAAGACTGTGTTTTGTGGTTATCTTTAGTGTTCATAGGAAGGTCATTGACCTTCTATGTGTCTAGAAAATCTTTTTTTTTTTAACTATTTGTAATTAATGATAGTGCTGTCAAATCATTGGCTTAGGAATAAGGTCACAATATCGTGTACTAACGCTTAACAGTATAATAATGAATTTTCATAGAATCGACGTAGTTGGCGCCACTGTATGTGAAGGAAAACGTCAAAGAACTGTCAAACTCAAACAGCGTTCTTTTTTTAAATAGTCAGAAAAAAAAAGGTTGGTTTTAAACTTATAAAAACTGAATCGTTACAGGTTATTGAATAAAAAATCATGTCATTCTCCAAAAAAAAAAAAAAAAATTTTGTTTTATCCAGGAAGCGATTTTTATAAACAAATCACCAAAGTCCATCTATTTTGTTGTTAAACAATAGAAATCTTGGTAACCTTGAGCGCAACAATAAAGCTTGCAGACTAAAATAAATCAATATAATTTATTACTATATTTAACGAGATTTCATTTTATGTATTCCCACGAGTAGGTACTTAGGCAAGTGACGGACAGATAGTTATTACGTAGGTCATACCTAAGTTTATTTATAATTTTAAAACATGAAAAGCACACAAAATGCACTGAACTGAAAAAGTTCTTGGTGTAATTTTTGTTTTCTGGATGTGATAATTTTTCTCATTAATATGTGTTAAATTAATTACTACTCAATGTAATCACCAACATTACTTTATTACTCAATTGAAAACATAATATATCAAGACAAAAAATAGCCAAGTTGCATTGCATTTTATGTTCACAGCTCAGAAATTCCCTTATACGATCACTGACAAATTACTATTCACATAAAAAGTATGCAAACGTTTTTTCGTATCACAGATATCATCACTTACTCCCGATATTTATAGCTATAGTAGAACATTTACACAAGCAAAACGCAGCGCAAAACCTAGTCATTATTCTGAATTTAAACAGCTGTTGTAAAAGAAAATGGCGCTAAATTATTAACATGCAAGGTGTAGAGCCAAGTTCTAACACGTTAATAGTATTAAATATTATTTTAAATGTTGTTATAAAAGTTTGTGACCGAATTAAAATTCCGAAGCTATTTTTATTGTGAATTGTAATTACAACAATGTGGGTTGGGCCATAGATTTAGATGGTATGGAAAAGATTTGAAAAAAGAAAAGAAATTAAAGAGCACTTCAAAATTCTTTAATTAAATGTTTGATTGAAATTATTTTATTTTGACTAAAGTCAAACATATGTTGTATGTACGCACAAAATTTAAATGGAACAAAAGCTTATTCCAATTTTTTTAAATGAAAAAAACCCGACTTCTTGTCTCGTTGTCACTTCTAGCTCCACTATAACAACACAACGTCATGTGGGGCACATCCTACGTCTAACGTAGCACCTCGATCGACTATAAAGATAAGCCGAATTCCGCTACCGAACACCATCTGACTAATTAATAAAAAATAATTAAGGAATTTATACGCCGAACATACGTTAGTTACACTGGTAGGCTGCTCATGAAAACCAAGTATTATTGTTTTGTATTATCACGTTGTTTGTTACAGATGAGAATAACACCTTCGGCTTTAAAAGTAAACAATGCATACTAGTATTATAAAGTTGAAGGCTTTATTAGCTTTTTTGTTTGAGCGCGTTTTATAACTAAAGTACTGGACAGATTATGATAAAATTTGGTGTAGAATAAGCTTGAACCCTAAGGAAGGACATACGCTACTTTTTATCTATGATCATCTGTGCCTGCGATAACCGACACTTACGCTAACGAAGCCGAGAAGCCGAGGCAATGGCTATTTATTAGATAAAAATGCTAATCCACGGTACATAAAAGTAGTAAATAGTAATCGATCAGCAAGTTAAGCTTGAACTTAGACGTGAGTAAAGAATTACAAGAACATTTTAAAGAGAAAA
Organism: Caradrina clavipalpis; assembly: GCA_932526535.1. NCBI lineage: Eukaryota > Metazoa > Arthropoda > Insecta > Lepidoptera > Noctuidae > Caradrina > Caradrina clavipalpis. Next base: position 8,671,285 of record OW052106.1, on the reverse strand, counting down.
TTACTTATTTATCTTTTAGTACTTAATACACCCACACCACCACACACACATGCGTCGACAGGCTGTTATGAAAAAAAAAGAAAGGAAAATAGTTTGTTGCAGAAATACGTGCATATAAAAAAACAACTAAGATAGGCTAAATTATTTGGCAGCTGCACTTTGTAACTGTGACAAGAAGGCTTTCAATCAGCATAATGCTGTGCTATGGGGGAAGCACAGCGCAGCACTGGTTTTGCGTGGTCACTTAAAAAAATACTAACGGAACCATTTAAGTAAACGGTAGAAAATAGAAGCAATATTATTACTCTATAACATAGCTTAGGAAATCCAAAAAAATCGTTTCTTTCATTCCTAATCCACAATAATATCCCAAAAACAACCTCCAATATATTTAACCTAATAAACTTTACGAAGCACCATAAAATCAACGCCTAAATTGTTCTGAGGCAAAGGCAAGCGCCCCATACATCCAACGGCATTGTATTATAGATATTAAAAGACATTTGATGGCCATGTGATTTAAGACAAAATGTCGGCGTAAGTCGTGGATAAAAAACGCTATAAATAATGGTTAACAAAAGCGTTGTCATCTCGTTTCCCTTATCCGAGGGCCCGACGGTAGCTTTGATGACCAAACGAGAGGTGTGGAGTTGAGTTGTTGGTATTACTTTTTATTTTCTATATAAAAAACTATGTGTATTACATTTCATGTGAATATGTAGCTTTTACAGTACTTAGTATGAGATCAAGTTACAAATCAACAATTTATAAAAATACAAAAAGAAAATAGAACTTGGCCAAGCTCTACCGTGCATAAACAAAAAAAAAGTACTCTATGCGAAATTGTAGAGTTCAAAAATCACATACGATTCGCACAACACATTCAAACTTTGAACAAAACATACACCTTTCTCCTAAGAAAAAAAAAACTACAACGGTTCGACTCCTTGCCTCCAAGATGGTAGATAAAGGCTTGTAAGTTTCGTACGGCGCCATGCCGGGGTGGGCCGGCGCGTTACTTAAACATGTATCTAATAATGAGTCTTAACTTGATTCCCTATCTCATTTTGGGAGTTAAAATTACAGTAGTAACTTTTACTTGGTCGAAAAAGTTAAGTTTGTTAAGTTGGTAGTACCTACTGGGAATCGAGTGATAGTGATGGGTATTGATTTCTGTGTCTGAATTTAGTAGGAAATTGTGATTTAGTTGGTTAGGTGTAGGTTCATAATGTTACTAGTATAACATAATTAAAGTTTCTAGAGGTTTTAAAAGAAAACTTTTCTTGTATTCAGAATGGATGTTCAAAGCTCTGACTCTGCATGTTGATTATTTTTAACAGCTGATTCTACTCTTGACTAAAAATTTGAATTTAAAAAATGTGGAGCTGGAGGGACTACAATTATTTTCAGCTTCTAATGGCATTGTTTGCAACTTTAACATGTCTAAGATTTACTACTAATTAACCTAAAGTATTAGGTTATAGCTTATTCATTTAAGAATGAAAATCTACCCTAACTAATCTATTTTATCTTATTCATATCAAATATTTACTCGATATCAGAAACAACACCACGCTTCAACAAAAACCTTTAAAAACTTTACTCAATCCTCTTAAATTCTCCTCACTACGCTCGAAAATTACAGCAAAAGTAAGGCTTTTAATTACGAGAAGTTAATTAATATGAGCGGCGGACAACGCACCGGACGGAGTGGCTGTATAAAAACATTTGCACCTGCACTCAATGTTGGTCGGTTTGTTGGTGTTAGACGACCTTGGCCCAACGTTGGTGGGACACTGTTTTGTTTAAAAATGGGTTTGAGTTCGAAAATTAAGCGTTCAATAAAATGATAGACAAGGCAGATTTGATTTTTTCTTTTTTTTTTGTATTTTGATGTGTTCTACTAGTTTTGCTTTAATTAAAGACAATAAATTGATAAAATACTACTTTTTGTTCTGAACATAATTATTTGGTTCAGCTTTAAGTTTTGGTTTTATACCAAAAAACTTTTTTGACAAATTAAAGTTTTATAATCTAGGTAGGTGTTTTAAAGTCTGGAAGAATGCTCTGAGCAACTTCTGTGTCCCACCTAAAGGTAGTTGGAGGAACACCTTCTTCTTCTTATCGTGTGGGCAGTAAGGTCTAACGACCCCAAACACCCTAGTGACAGAGTTTCTAAACCGCCTCAAGGGCCTCTGACACCTTGTGTCGGCAGAAGTCCGATACACCCCTCCTAGTTCCCCCAGCCGAGGGCAATCCATGAGGATTCAACCACGAAAAAAAAAGATGTTTCGTAACGATCCCGTAAAAGTACATTAGTTTCTTCTAACTAAATTAACTCACTTCACAACATGTTAATCAATTTCTCACGCCTGATTAAATACCCTGCTTACATCCGAACCGACAGCCGTGATAATACTGAACAGGCAACCAAAAAACATGCAATCAAACAAGATCCCGATTTAAAAACATCAATAATAACGCGTCACTGATTTTTTGTGTCGACAAAAAGTCGAAAGAAACAAAACGCGGAACTTTTGATCCGCGCCTCGACAAGTGACGATTAGTCGCAGCGACAAAAAGATGTCGAGGTCGATGTCGCTGTCATGTCGCACTGTCGCGAAGGCGTTTTCGTTAGATCGGCTGATAACAGATGAGTAATGATATTCTTGAAACGCCATAATCGTCCCTTCGGTACGATTTGGTTTATGGTATCTATTAGTTGCTTGTGATAACTTTAGGATAATATTATGGTTATTTGTTCTAAAAGTAATGATGCTGATAAGTGCTAAGAAATTTTGTAGAAGTATTTTCTATTGTTTAAGTGTAATCTTCAATATGAACGCTACACTAAATAATGTCTAATAAATTAAAAAGAATAAAAGCTAGCAAGCTACTTTGAAAGACTCTCGAAGCATAACAATGAAAGAAAAGAAAACCCACTAATCGTCCAAACACTAAACAAAAAACGTGACAAAATTACCAAAAAAAGAAACCATATTAGCGTAACGAACTAATTCAAATAATCGACTAACTTTCGAATCGAATCGACTAAACAAGATCACGCACAACACTAACACAAGAACGCACAGATTATCTGTCAATTAATTAGAAGTAGCTAATTAGCCAAACTCACACATTCTACGATCTATTTTACGTGATTGGGATGCTTATACATTGTATGGTGAGAACCGAGAAAGGACGTGACAGGCTTACAAACAGCCAAATGTTCTACGTCTTATGGGCCATCTTGACATTATTAGAGTACTCTGTGATTTGTGGATTATGTTAAAAAGGCAAATAAGATGTCTATGGTTTTACGTTATGGCCGTGAGGACGATGACTCGGTTGAAACGGATGGTTTTTGAATAACAGGTGGATATTTTGTCCCAATTGTTTTGTAATGTATGTACCTACCTAAGTAGCACGTTCATGTAGGGTACTGTTGTCTTTTAAATGCAAATTCCCACCGTGTTTGTGAGAAGCAATGTATGGTTAACCGCACGTCAGTACAAGCACTTGAGCTACAATAACGCCCTTACTGCTATGAAATAAAGGCACCGTTACAATTAAACTGTTACTTTGGACGTGAAGCTGCCTGTACACATTTTAGTTCAATAATGAATGAAAGACTAAAAAATCGATTAACTAATTAAGACTATTTACAAAAACGCATCACTATAAAATCATAACTACCAACATTATAAAATTAATATTCGAACGCGCCAAAAAAAATTCAAACATCCTAGTTCCACGGAATTAGTGCAAAATTAAAAAAGGAATACCGTGGTCGCGCGAGCCACAACCGAAAAAAAAATAAAAGAGCTAAGATGGCGGCTTGCTTACGACGAAATGTCGGGAATGTGTCCACGTGGAGCCGAATTCAGGGCCGAATGTAAACGCTCCCGTTCTATATGCTTTATTTTGGATGTCTCCCATTTGTTATACATAATACATGTAGGGACCGTATCGCGGGATCGGGACTGTCAGAGAATTTTCGACGGCGCCATCCAGCCCGGCGCGAATACAGGCTGATGTTGTTTGGGGTTCAACAATAATGCATGTGAGAGCCAAATAAAAGAGAGATATACGAAAGAAAAGGGAGATAACGCAAGTGGACGTGAAAAAAATACAGTACCAATGTGGGTAGAATTTTTATTTTGTGTTGTAACTTTGTCGAAATAAACTTTTTCAAAAATCAAGAATTTTACACAAATAAAACCAGCTCAGTCTATGCTCAACTCAAATGTAGCCATCAAAACAAAAACTATTCTAGATTAAAAAAAACTTCACGTCAAAACTTTTTTTTAATCAATTTAAAACTCCTTTCAACATTTTGGTACCATCCTCTATGGTTCAGATAGTGGTGGATCGGCCTGAGAAAGAACGCGGCGCGACATGAACTTATGAGTTACAGTCGCCGTGACTTTTTGTAGCGCCGAACGCGGAAAATTAGCTTTGTGAACAAATACGCAGCCTTTCAGACACTGGCGTTTAAAAGGGACAGACGTAGCAAGAGAACTGAGAAGGAGTACCTACGTTGCTTTGTAAGCAGTTTTCGCAAAGCTAGTGTGGTGTTCAAATTTGGAAGACTATCTAAGCATTCGAAAGTTGGGTGTATTGAAAACAGCAGCCATTAGGCGTGACGATTTCAAAATTTTTGTCATCTAACGCATTTTGGAAACTTTTTTCTGTATTTTTATTATTTTGTCCTCGTGAAAGTCAAGTGTGCAAACAACAAAACATATTGGCAATAGTGTAGCTTTCAATCAGTAAAAGATTTTTTGTAATCGACTAACTCTGTAACTAGCACTTACAGATATTACCTCTTACAAAAAAACTTGTACATTTAACAAACAATTCAACATCTCTATAGTATTGAAACACTAGTATAGAGTAGAGTAGTTTTCCACAAGACAAGTGAAGAAGCGAGTAGGATAAAGAATAAATAACACGACTTTATTAAATATAGACTTAATTTAATTAACTCCAAATATGTCAATGGGGAGTGGAAAAAAGCCATAATACTTTGATTGGTTCAAAAATCTTCTTGTATTGCCATAACCAAAAATACAAAAACACGATCCGTTACCCAAATACGGAAAATCTTCAATGTAATTCAAATCATCACCTATTCTGTATTCGAGCCGACTTTACCACAGACAATAAATTTTACGGCGAAAAAAAAAACACAATTAAATCATTCTGCTTTTGTTTTTCTTGAAATCCTTGAGTTTCTGCTAATTTAAAGGCGCGGTTCCTTTTCTTATAAGTAGCTAGTCATTCTAGGTAATCCTTGAAGATGGGAAACTGGGGTGGGAGACCTGAATACCAATGGACCAGGTAGTGCATGCGAGAAATACGCAAAAATGTACTTGTGTAGTTTTGTCTTTCTTTCTGTTTTGTCGTTCTTACTTCCCTCCGCGCGCGCGCACGGTGCACTTGCGATCTATTTCGCTGCTAATTATAATTACGTTTGTTGTGTTCTGTGTTTGATTCCCGGCTCGTGAGTTGTTTCTAGTTGTGTGTTATTGTGCTAAGTGCTGGTATCGTAAGTTTTTATACGTGTTTAATCCCATAATTACTGGTAATTAGTTAATTTCGGCAGCTATCGGTGAGTACATTTATTTTCTTTAGTGTGAGGGTATCGCGAAAAATAATCGTCGTGTTTTTTTACTGTGTTTTTTCTTCACTTTAATAAGTTTGTTGTCGCTTAAAAATGATTTCTAATAATGATGACCCTCCAGACCGTGGAGGGCAAATTTTTCGGAGAAATACCAAGACACCCAGGTCGCCGCCCGCGCCGACCTCCGCTAATAGTAACACCAAACGTTTGTTCAGCGACATGTCTCCGACTTACGTGTCGCCCGAGGATAGATCCAAACGGTTTCAAACATCCGAATCCTTTGAAAAGTCCTCGCCAATATTAAACATTAGTAATGCAAGCATCTCAATAAATAATAATAGTACCGACTATTGTGACTTAGTTTCCGAGGCATCTTCGTACTTGTCAAAGATTAACGACCTCGTCAACGACCAAGGGTCCCGCATTAACGTTGCAAATAAATCTGCGATCATGGACATGACTCAGCGAGTTACGGCCATTGTTTCTATGCTAGCGCTAAAATCTTCGTGCAATGAAACTAAGTTAGCCAATACGGAACGAGAATTGGATAAAATCAAATTAAATCCCGGTGTCATTACTACGAGTACGAATAATGAACCCAAAAAAATATCTTATGCGGATTCATTAAAACTTCGCTTGCCTAAGGTGGCTCCACCGATGGAGTCGCGCGCTCCGCTGCCGTGTGTCGTCGCGTACCCCACCGCCGAGCGCTCAGCTGATTATGCGTCGTCATCCGCAACTAAACAAGCCCTTATGAAGGCGATTAAACCGAGTGATGACGGTTTTCAAATTGTAGGCGTTAAAAAAACCGCAAAGTCTGGCGTTGTACTGCGTGTCGCTAACGAAACGCAATTAAAAAAACTTGAATCTGTCGATGCTATTAAATCCGCTGGTTTACGTTTAGAGAAACCTAAAGGCCGTAGGCCCCGCATATTAGTTAAAGACATCCCATCTTCAATGGAAGAGAGCGCATTTATGCTCGCATTATACCGGCAAAATATTAAAGACGAATTAGCCATCAAAGAGGATGAGTTTTTAAAATCCACTAAAATCATTCGCAGGCGTTCTACTGACAATGGTCGGAAATGGATAGGAATTGAAATGGATTCTGAGGTACGTAAACACCTAGTATCTACTAAAGATAAACTGTTCATTGATTGGGCCACGTGCCGTTTTATTGATGATCTAGAGGTAGTTCGGTGCTTGTTTTGTCAACAGTTCGGTCATGTTAAAAAACACTGCACTAACAAAAAACCTGCCTGTGCTAACTGTTCGGAGGCACATGAATCGAACGATTGCCCCCATAAGGACAATGTAGATTACACGCCGACTTGCGTGGCGTGTAAGCGTTTTAAAAAACCGTTTGGCCATCGTTGCGGGTCTGAAGACTGTTCCACCTATAAGCTGAAACTTGAGCAACTAATCCTGAACACTAATTACTAATAAGATGGATAGTTTAAAAATAGGACAATTAAATCTTCACAACGATAGAGTGGCGACTTCCGAGTTAGATAGATTAATCATCGAGTACAATTTAGACATAGTTCTTGTTCAAGAGCAATATCAAAACGCGCGCTTACGTCACAAGGTAGTACAGCTGGATTGCAAAGCACGAGCCGGTATTTACGTAGCACGTTCTGCTAACTTTACTGTAACTTCTTTGCGTAACCTCATGACACCTCACTGTGCCGTTGCGGAGGTCTCATCGGCTTCCTATAAAGTTTACGTTGTGAGCTGTTACTTTCAATATTCTGACCCTGTTGGTCCTCATATACACAACCTCCGTCACGTCTTGCGGTCGCTCGCGGGCTGCAAAGTTATCGTTGGCGCGGACGTAAACGCGTCATCGTCCCTGTGGTATGGCAAGGTTCGGTGGACGGATTCCGAACGGCGACGCGCTGTTGAAGATTTCATTGCCGAAATGAACCTTTCAATTCATAACACCCCTGACGCACCACCTACTTTTTGCAGCCAAATGGGCGAATCTAGTATTGACGTCACACTTTCTAGTGTAGACGTTCGCTTAGTTAAGTGGCGTGTCCTACCGGACGCATCTTGTAGTGATCATCGCCTGATCGTGTACGAATTTGTTCCTATGTTTACTCAAGGTTCGTCCCATGTTACGGGTAGTTTTAGATATAAATGTAAAGGCGCGAACTGGGAATTTTTTAGCTCGCTTTTTGCTTGTCACGCCAAAGACTTCACTCACGACGGGCTGTCAGCTGAAGAAAGTGCTGAGATTATGTCAGAAACTTTTATATACTGTGCTGACATCGCCATTGGTCGCGCATCTATGACCAATATTCGTAGATGTGATTGGTGGAGTGAATACCTAGTTGAACAGCGTAAAAGTTACCGCAGAGCGCGTAGGCAGTTTAATAAGCTTAAAAAGCGTAAGGTTACCGGAGACCTGCTTGCTCTTGCTTCAAATACGCTTAGAGTTGCCAGATCGCGCTACAGAGCAGCAGTCGAAAAATCTAAGGGCAATTTAATGCGCAAAATTGTAGAAAAATTAGATAAAGAAGGTCCATGGTCTCCCTTGTATCACGAGTTTAAGGCTAATAGATTGGTCGATCTAGCATATATCGAAAACATAAAAGTAAATAATAAACATACTACCGGTATCGAAGAAACAACGGAAGTACTTCTCAATACTCTTATACCCGATGATTCAGCGGTAAACGACAGCGATTACCACCAGCAGATCAGGGCGTGGGCTGCTGTGCCACCTGAATCACCAGCGTCAGATTTACCATCCACTGACGAGTTCTTAAATGTGGTGAAGAGGCTACCACTCAATAAGTCATCGGGTGAAGATAAAATATCTAATAAAATGATTATAGAGGCGTGTAAAACCGCGAGTGACGCAATTTTAACAGTGTATAACCGATGCATTGCGGACGGCGTTTTTCCTGAAATTTGGCGACGTGGCTTTATACGAATAATTCCAAAGAGTGGCGACAAGCCCCCGGACGATCCAAAGTCGTATCGACCCATAACCCTACTACCATCTTTGGGGAAACTGCTTGAGCGCCTTATCGTACCACGCTTGCTGCCAGACGGGCCGAAATTTCACAGCAATCAATTCGGTTTCACAATAGGTAAATCTACCGTCGACGCGGTACTTTCTGTAAGGGAAACTGTAACCTCATCCGAACATAAATATGTACTTGGGATCTTCCTCGATATTTCTGGGGCTTTTGATAACGCATGGTGGCCTATGCTACTACTTAAAATAAAAACCCGTGGTTGCTATAAAAACATCTATTCTCTTGTTTCCTCTTACTTTCTCAATGGCTCCGCGAAGCTCAAACTTGGACACTATTCCGCATCGAAGTCATTAACCATGGGATGTCCTCAAGGTTCGGTTCTCGGTCCTTATCTATGGAATTTAGGTTTTGACGATTTTCTTGCGATTCCGCTACCATGCGGCTGTTCTTTAACCGGTTACGCGGACGACGGCCTTCTGCTCATTCAGTCGAGTACTCGGGCTGGACTTGAGAATTTAGCTGACACATGCCTACGTTTAATATCTCAGTGGGGCGATCGGAACCGTTTAACCTTTGCACCGCAAAAAACGTATCAACTTATGTTAAAAGGTGATCTTAAATCATGGCCTAGTATTAAATTTAATAACGTTCCCGTTAAACGAAAACAATCCGTATGCTACCTTGGTATGGTCTTAGAAAAGAACTTTTCTTTTATTGACCACATTAACACAGTCGGAGAAAAAGCTAAAAAGAATTTTTATGCCCTAACGAGAATATCTAAAGCTACTTGGGGTCTGTCTTTCTTAACTCTGAAAACTATTTATGCAGCTACCTACCTAGGTTGTATGTGCTACGGTGCACCTGTTTGGGCCGATAGGGCCACCATAGGGGCGGTACGACGTAAATTGCTTCAAAGCCAACGGTTAGCTTTAATATTTTTATGCAAAGCGTATAGGACCGTTAGTACTGAAGCACTACCAGTACTTGCAGGTGTACTTCCAGTCGATCTCGAGGTGCAGCGACGTGCTGCAATGTACTATTCCGCGCGAGAGACCATGGACGCAAACTTTCTAACTCAACGTGACCGTGCTAAGATCTCTAGATTATTTAAACCGCAGACTGATGTCTGGGAGGAACTTTTATCTGAATGGCAATGTAGGTGGGATAATTCCATCAAGGGCCGGCACCTCCATCAGTTCTTTCCTTCAGTTCGCGAACGGCTGGCCAGAACATGGCTGGAGGTGGACCACTGTGTTGCCCAATTTCTCACAGGTCATGGCAACTTTAAGAGTAAATTATTCTCTTTTAAGCTTGTTGCCTCTCCTTTGTGTCAATGTTCTACATCTGACTGTGAATATGAACAATCTGCTCATCACATCTTATGGGAGTGTATTCTTTGGCAGAATGAGCGAAATATTATGTTAGATAGTGTACAGGTTACATCCGGTGTTGTTTATTATGCGGACCTTGTAGAAACTAGAACTAATTTCCGTGCGTTCAAGCGTTTTTGCCATACCTATTACTGGAATCAAATGTAACAGTTCACATTAGGACCCATTAAAGTTAATGATAATTGCAATCCGTGGTGCTTGGCAATCTGGGCTTCTCCCAGTTGTAAATAATCCCTTTGTGCCTATTGGCCTAATTCTGTTCTGTCTCCTGCTTGTTTGGAGGGAAGTGGAAATTATATTTTTCCTACTCCTCCGCTAATCTTTTCTGATTAATTTCGTTGCGGGATCCAAGACAGTTAAATCGTTTCTCTGGGACTCGTCGAGCTTCATTGTCTCGGCGCTTTTCTTGTGGTCGCCACTGTTGATTCTGGCTTACAGGAGTTGCAGTGGTTTGGGAACAGTGTGGCGGGCTTGTCCCAAATAAATAAAAAAAAAATTGTGTAGTTTTGTCACGGAGCACAAGAGGTGAAGATGGAAAATTAGCGAGATCTGGGCGATGAATACACTACTAATGTATAGTGAGCAAGACCCGTGTTTGTTTAAAATTAATTTGTTGTGATCACCTGCATGCTTATTGGAAATTATAGATTCTTGCTTCTAATGTCGTATAATTTCCCAGTGGTTTAAGCGCCAGCCTCATGCAAGAAGTTGTAAGTTCGCAAGCGTCCACGGGCGAGTACGAACGCGACCTTTTCTAATTATAATGTTCTTTTTAGAAAATTTGGACTTTTGAAGTCTGATATCGCCAATCCGCCATGAGCAAACGCGGTGATCCATGCTCGTGCCTTCTCTGTATAAGAAGAGGGGTTTTGCCCTACAGTTGGACAATTATAGGCATTTCTACACTGTTGTGCCACAAATATGGGATCACTGTCTCTCTTTTAAAGCTTTGAAGCCTAAGGAGGGTTTCCTTAGGCATAATATTATGTCCAGTTTCAAACAGCTCTTCAACAAAATCCAAATTCTCACTACCAACATTACAAAGAAGCAATTTCAAACGTCATGTCAATCGTAGAAAATGCCCGTCAGAGAAGCAAAGCAATAATGGCTTTAACCTTCAACAAATTAAGTGCATAACATAATAGGGAATAAAATGGTGTTCAACTTCAAAAGTAGCATCGAACAACAAATTGGCACTTACAATTTGGTACCAATCGTATTTTATTTGTAGGTTATATGCACGCGATGTTACTGATTTGTTGCAAGCACTGACTTGTATTTATGGAGGAGCTCTAACTACGAAAAAACAACTGTCAATGTTGACATAGGATGGATGCCGAATAGTACGCGTTCCATACGAAGGATCTATTCGATCGTTTAACTAATGCAGAAAAATACAGATATGGCAGGTTTTTTTCATACATTTAGAAAAAGTAGAGGGTATCTGCATGCAAGTATATCTCTATGCTTGCAACCAATTGACAGTGATGACATTTAAAGCTTGATGTTCCTTTTTTGAAGTTTATAACCTACAATAGAGTTTGAGAGCTTGTCATGATTATTAGCTCTTGTTCAAATAATCAAATTAGTATTATGTTTAAGGATAATTAAGAGCAATCGACAAGCAAGAAGGATTTTGTGCTTTTTAAAATAGAACTTTACAAGGACGTCAATAAACTTGCAATTCAATTAGTTGGTTCGTGTGGGTGATCTAAATAAGGCCAGTAACAGACCGGAGAATCCATTGACGTTTAGTTTGTCATACATCATTGTGTCAGTTATGTTAAACGAGCAATTACTCATCTGTATGTAGATGATTTGATCTTCAAGCGGTCAGTACAATGTTGCTTACTTCATTTTCCAATTCCCAGATCAACATAAAAACTCAATTAAAATTACTAATACAAATCCTTGGTACCTAGCACAAGAGCCGCATCGAAATCAGTCTACCCGTTTCCTAGATACGGCCAAGCCAAATATACCTACATACATATATTTACTTCTAAACAGGCTGAAAAGACAAATTTTTCTCACAATAAAAACTCATATGCATTTCAAATGTTCTACATTTGCATCGAGTTGTCTTTCCGTTTTTTTTATATGCTACTTAATATGCACCGTTTATAAGGGCGCGTGGTTAAGGTTTTAATTTATTTAATTGTGTTAAAAATATGAAAAGTATGCGCGTAAGCTTTCGAGAGCTAGTTAGTCCTTTTTTTGAATAGGCAAGGGTGATTTTTAACCAATGGCAACATTGGCTTGTTCTAATATAATAGGGGACGTGCTGGTAACTATTTAGTAGTCACGAATCAAGTTTTTTGTCGAGTAACGTTTTTTTAATGAAACTTGCTAGAATGGCTGCCTCAAGGATCGATATTAGGACCTATGATTTTCAAGCATTATTGAAGCTTATTTCCAGTAACATTGGATCGGTTTTTAGTCTACCCAAATTCTACTGGACATGAGTTGTGTAACCAACTGCTTTATCTCTATTACTCAAACAGTGACAGATACTGGTATCTTTTTAAAAACTTAACATTACTTTATAAAATTTATTAGCATCAACAGAACGCCATACATCTTCACGACAAGCCACATCCGGGTCGGCACATTGTTCTAAACAAATTCCTATCACGCATACCTAATGTCCCTCAATCGACGCCTCGTCCATCTCACCCGGTTATTTCGGACATCGCCCGATTCGCGGATTTACGTGGTTAGAGTACGTAATTGGTCGGTTTATTTGGCCTTCCTGGTTATTAGCAATTGTTATTAGTTCTCGGAGACTAGGTGTCTGGTGGTGCCGCTATTTAAATGACTAAATTCGGTGATGAAGATGGTGATAAATTATGGATGGCGTTTAGAAGTGTCGTGTTTAGATTTGATGTGATGGATATTGAGTGTCTGTCGGAATAATCTAAAGGTACTTAAGAGTACAAAGCTCGAGAGTTTGATTGTTTGTTAGAACGCGCTAATCTCAGGCACTACTATTCAAATATGTGAAAAAGTCCTTTTGAGTTCTGTAGCACTTTTATCGAGGAAGGTCATAGGCTACATAACACCACGCTGTGGCACACGGGAGCGGAGCAGTAATCAAAGACGTAACTGAACGCGGGTAAAACCATGGGGTACATGTGCAAATTATTGTTGTAAGGACCTAGATTTTGAGCTTATGTATGAAATCAAAAACTACATTTTCGGATGCAAGACAGATGTTTCTGAATACTAAACGGAGTGTGAATGCAAAGCTAGATACTGGAGGGGCCGGTGCAGTCATTGGCGCGAAATTGGTAATATCCGGATCCGAAAATAGAACTAGTAGTCCCAATTGATAAGAAGCGATTTTTCGATCGACTTCTGATGTTTTAAGAAGTTTACATTGAAGCCACTTTTTACAGATATACATGTACTTCAAAATGGCAATAAATAAAATCATTCTTAAAAGAACCTTGGAACCTCATGACAGAACGTTCAAATTTAATCGCATATGATTCTCCATCATCCCAGAGACTGCATAATAATATCCAGACCAATGTCGGTCACGGCTGACAATCTTAATAGTGACTAGCCAAGGACGCAGAAGATATTATAGTGCACAAGTGTCAGCGCAAACACGAACTTACTCCTTCTTCTCTTAACTTTCATAGTCTGATGCTGAACAACAACGGGTTTACGTGCTTTCTGAGACACAGAATCATACCACCAACTTCCAAACTCCAGGCTGCTACTGAGAAATTCCTAACGGAAAAACCCAACAACTTTTTGCCCCACCTAGGAATCACACCCAGGACTCCACGCTCACGCTTGCACCAAACGGGGCAATCAATTCAGTGTGTAGCTACACATTGCGTCACCTAACCCTGAGCTATTTGTCCCGCTCATCAGTCGGATCACGTGCGTCACACTCAGTTGCAACTCAGCTTAGGTACCGTACTGATGTTTATTTGAACCAGTCCCAGAGGTTGCAGTTACGTTCATGGTCGCTAGCGATTTGGAATGAGCAAGAGAGTAAGGGCATAAGCACATACGATACTTTTACAGTACGGCCGTCGTATCTTGGCGAGTCTGAAGTTAGCCGTTTAGCTGCGCAGTAGACAATTTTGTTCCAAAAAGATCCATTGCGCAGCTAAACGGCTAACTTCAGACTCGCCAAGATACGACGGCCGTACTGTAGCATCGGCGATTTGCGATTTTGTGACTGTATAATAGATGCTGTATCGTCTTTTGGCGATTCTCTGCGTTCCAACGCAGTATTAAAATCACGTGTAGAGAGTCTATTATGGGTCTGTATTCTATTACATGTGTCGCGAAATCGCAGATCGCCGATGCTAAAAGTAGCGTGTGTGATTCGGCCCTAAGTGACCTATTAACAATGCAGCGGCGTAGGGTCAATTTCAAGGTACGATCTATACCAATATTATCTTTACATAGTATAAGACAAAGTCGCTTCCCGTTTCTACGCTTAGATCTTTTAGATTGAGCAACGGTGTTAATGCGGTTTTTATCAACAGATAGAGTGATTCAAGAGGAAGATGTATGCGTATCGAACATCACGCTACGACCAACGGGAGTGGAGCAGCAAAGACGAAACTGAACGAGGGTGACACCGCGGGAAATATAGGTAGTAAATAATTTCCACGACTAAACCACTGCACCGACTTTGATGAAATTGACGTACGGGGTTATTTTAAACCCAAAAAAAAATATAAGCGACTTGTTAATCCGTTACTTCGTTCTACATCCACAATTTACGAGAAAAAGTCGCGGGCAAAAGCTAGCATCCTTTAAAATCATCAGAAAATAAAACGAACATTTTAATATACTTGACCCAAAATGCAATTTAACGGTAATAAACAAATAAATCCTAAATTATATGTCGGTCCTTGTCATAAAACTCTAAAACAGCACTTCATTAAAACAAGACTTTGTTTCTGAGAAACGTTAATAAGACAAACATGTTTACACGACACTACACGCTGCATTTGTGTGTGTGATATGGAAAGTTTAATCGTGTGACTTAAATTAAATTTAACCATTTAAAACTAATAAAATGAAATGATTTATGCAATCGTTGAATCGCGCCCTATGCATCGGTCACAAAATCTATCCCATGGTCAAATTTTAGTTTAATAAAATTATTTCCACACACATAATATTAATTACATATTTTGAACAATACGTTATTAAACTCGCTGACATTTTGTAGATACGTTCAAGACAATGCTATCTAGATTTTTGGTTAGTGAGTTTTCTATCAAGTAACTTAGCTTCAAAATTATATATTATATCTAAAAACTCTTAAAAAATACTATATTATCGTGTATCATTTTGATTAGAAAAACATGATCAGACTACGGATAGTGGATAAAGACATCTTAAGAGTAGTCAGAGTAGTAGATCTTGATCATTTTTCTAATAAAAACCGTTTCTAATTTAACTTTTCATAAATGTTTCAATAAAATATAGGGTTGTCACGTAGTTAATATAGCATAGCACGATTTCAATCATCTCGCATTCCTTTATGCACACTACATACTAACGACATGTCCTGGTTAATAGTCAAATCTGAAAGCCTAACACAATTTTAAATATGAGACAATACTACTATACTCTTGCCTTTCAATTGATTATGTTATTACGAACTCAAGCAAACACAATTTCAACTTCCTCAGTCCCAAAGACAACCGCCTCTTCATACCTTAACGACCACAGAGCAAAGTTCACCACAGACTATAAACATCAAAACTACGGCCACAGATAAAATATTATATTCGTTCTGTGACTCAATTCTTATCTATAAAATAAATCATGCTAGTTAATGGCACTTTAAGTGGCATTATCTCAACTGATTAGGGATACAAAGATTCTTCTTCGCAGATCATGAAAGGACCCATTCTTACGACCCCAGGTCGGGAGATAGGGTAGAAAGAGCCCATTGATAAATTTATATTAGTTTCCAGGGGTCATAGCAGCAAATCGTTGAGATATGAGGTTTTTATTTTAGTTGAAGGAGTTACTGTAATGCAAAACTGGGTAAGTTAGAGCTCGTTACAAAATTAAGGTTCCGTAGACAGAATAACAACTTCACGATTTGAAAAATTATTTCATCTTTTGAAATTCACGAAGTCGCGGGCAAAAGCTAGTCTAGTATCGTATCTTTAAAAGAATTTGCTATATTGTCCACCTAAGTCACATTGCACATATTTTATTTATTTATTCTAAACCCCAAAAAGGAGGATTTAAATCTATATCACTTCCTGACTTCCTGAGAATGTATCACAATTTCCTAAAAAGATAATGCACCCCTAAACCGTCAATTGTTGAAAACATTTAAGGAGAGGTCTCAAAGGAGTCAATCGTCACCCTTCGGCGTAAGTGGCCAAATTTCGGCCACCCTCGGCTCCTGACTCCGCCGGAATCGGAAACGAACAACTTAACTCCCTTCTCTTTTACACTTTTTTGGGCATTGTCGGGTAAATTGGCAGTGTAATTTTTGAGAGGAGGGTATTTAGAAATCTTCCTTATTTTACTTGATACTTGAAGATTTTGAGTTTTTGTGGGATTTAGGTTAAAAATATATTGGAAATGTCCTTTGGGATTTGAATTGGAAACGGAAGGCGAAAGAAAATATTGTGAGGTATCCAGGACTAATAATTAACATAAGTCTGAAGTTACTATTTCGCCTTGAGCAAGCGTGGTGATCAATACACGTGGCTCCTCTATATGAGAAGAGGCCTTTGCCCTACAGTAGGACAGTAATAGGATGGGATTATTATTTGAATTAGGCTTATTTTAGCCATCGACGAGAATCTGAAAAAATAGTTAAGTACCTATTTTTGAATAGAATCACGGGTTCAAATCAACCCACTGAGCTATATTAATCTAGATATGCATAAAGCCCCCTCGCCCGCTATTACATGAGACCTAAACATACCGGCGAACTGTAGGTATACATTGGTACACCTCTACCTAACCCTTCAGGGAATACAGGCGTAATGGTACGTTATATGCATAAAGTAAACATTATACAAGTTACCAGCAAAAGATAGACTTGTCAACACAAAATACGTCCCACACCCAACCTTTCCCAAGTCAAAGCAAAAATAAAATCATTTATTTAACTGCCGATTCCATTAGCGCAGAACTTTTATAGATCCTTGTGGCTAATTAGTTTTCTCGTAAAACCAAAGGTGCTCGTCAATCAATGGCTGGTTGAGTAATGGTGACAGAATCGCGACGACATGCGATGCCATTTAAAAGAATACCAGAAATACCACTATTATACGCAGTTGAGATTCAAAGATGGCGGAAAAAAAATATAGGAAAAAAAAATTGTGTGTCAATTATTTTTATTGGTGACTGGTCGTGGGTTTGGAAAAAGGATCTAAGATTTCCAGGATGAGTAAAGGCTTAAGTAATCTAGAATCTATTCTATGGGTAGGTTGTGAATGACAATGGTCAAGTTCGAGTCGGACTTGTACAATACAAGTTCCCCTAGCGCCAAATATTACACATACGTCTGTATTCCCCGAAGGGTTTGGCAGAGGTGTACCAATATACACCAACAGTTCGCCGGTATATTTAGGGCC
This sequence comes from Caradrina clavipalpis, assembly GCA_932526535.1. NCBI lineage: Eukaryota > Metazoa > Arthropoda > Insecta > Lepidoptera > Noctuidae > Caradrina > Caradrina clavipalpis. The sequence continues at coordinate 8,653,689 of OW052106.1, read as the reverse complement.
CATGTAATAGGGGGACAGTCTATTTCCAATAACCAGGCACAAATCCTAACTCCGAGTTGCTACTGAGAATTTCATAGAAAAACCCAATAACACTTTGCTCGACCTGGGAGACAGACCCAAGACTTTTAGCGTAACAGTCGCGCTTAGGACCACTAGGCTAACGAGGCAGTTTTGCTAACTACATATTAATACGAGTATCGTCTATTTATTTGATAAGATAGAGACCATGATAACAAGGTTTCAGGTATTACAGTTACAAAAATACAGGCCTGTGACAGGCAGAGACAGTGCATACGCTTAGTAGAAATGGTTCCGCTAACACCTTTGAGGTGCGGAACCCTAAAAAAAGTATTGGTGACTAGCAGTGGCTCTGCAAAAAGCTCTATCTGTCTCTCAAGATCTATTCTATCACTGTACGCAATTCCATTGAAATCGATTCAGCCGTTACTGCGATATCAATTTACAAACAAACAAAATCTTCACGTAGTATCTAATTCGAAAGTATAGCAATCATGGACCATTGTGTAATCGTTTATGGGCCATGGTGGCCACACAATGATTTAAATGATTCAAGTTCCTAATTATAAGCAATAATCATTAAAATTTGTCTAAATAGCAATGGAAGGCGGCGCCACGGGTTGAAGCGCTATTCGAGCATAATAAAGTATGTGCCACTAAACAGGCTCGTAGCAGAAGTCCCATTACATACAACGAAGAATTAGATACTACTTTATGAATGTTTTTTTTTTATTACTACGTCACGAAAAGGCCATGTCATTAGTACTAGAGCTCTTTGTAAAGGAGCTCATCCGGGAAAGTACCACCACCATACTTATTTTCGTCGCAAAGCAGCGTTGCTGTGTTCCGGTTTGAAGGGTGTACACGTGTAAGCACATGACACATTTCAACTTTGGCTGTGGGATGGCAAGGCATTTGCAAGGCCTCTGGTACCTATTGTACGAGTAGATGTCTACAGGCAGCGGTGACCACTTAACATCAATATCTAATAAAAAAAACTGTTTTTTTTATTATAAAAAACTAATCTAATTTCGCTCGCACATGAGTACCTACTAATAAGTTACATGACTAGCGACTCAACAAGATACCAACTTGTTATAAATGGTTGCAATTACTTGCAACTTGTCTTCTGACCATTATTTTTACTGTGACAGGCAATACTAACAGATCAAATAAACCATTCAAGTCTTAACGATAGTAATAAAACTTAATGTTTTTAACTATGGCACCAAAACAGGAGATTCTAGGCAAAAACGAAGGCGGGCCGTGAATTTTTATTTTCATATTGTATGGAGAACCACTTTGTTGGTTTATTTATTTAGTTCTATGTAAGATAGGTAATACTTGCACTGTTTTATTTAAAAACTAGTTCTTGGAAGTCAAAGTCAGAGTCAGATTTATACTCGCTGACGTCTCTCTGTCAAATTTCGTCTTTAAAGGTCAATAAGATTTTGAAATTTCGTGTTTACACAGTGAGTCAGGATTGGAAACAGAAAACCTAAAATGAGGTAAGGGTTTATACATATCATTATTAAAAAAAAATGCTATGGGACCAACCTCGAATTCATGAATGAAGACAGCTGATTCATACATTTTGTTGAGCTATATGATCATATAAGAGTTCCACCACCAGCACCAAGAAGCGTTCGGTAGACTTCTCACCAAGGTGTTTCGCCAATGAGGCATTCGTCCGACGAGTATGTCTGAATCAGCAGATCTTTTATCGTGATTTCAGTCTAGATATTGGTCTCATGGTAAAAATGACAACGACCTGTTTCCCTGCTTTCAATCAATTCAATTAAACCTAATAAAAAATATTTCTATTTTTTTTCCAATTATTTCAATACTTTAACTAACTAATGAATTACGTGTTTAGCTTACACATAGATAAGGTACCTACTACAACTACTCATATTTTACAAGATCACATCTCTCATCGTGTCACAGATTCTACAGCAAGTCATTGACCTCTCAAGGTTAGATGCATTGTAGCATTTCACAAGGGGAGCGATGATAAATCCATTTGCACAATAAATTAAAGGTGATTGGCGGACAATTTCACTTGCGATATTGAACCTTAAACTCTGCTGGTTATTGTCACATGTCACGTGACAGATTGAGCATTTTTGTTCAATTAAGGCTGTCCGCAGACGTCGGACAATCGGTGACCGATTTTTTTGTCGGAAATAATTCGAAAGAATAATATAAAAATTTGAATTCTAATATACCACACGTCCTACAAAGAGTTGGTCCCACAAAACTATGGATCTATTGAACGGTCCGATTATCTGACCTACAAAAAATCGGAAGTGGGGAAGGCCTCAAATGTCTTTTTTTTTTTAAGACGAGTCAGATATATGCATATTTTTGTGGTGCTATTAATCGGCCAGTGTGTTATTCCATACTTTTTACCAAATTTCATCCAGATCCGTTCAGTCGTTTTAGCGTGGAAGAGTAACAAACAAACATCCATCCATCCATCTATTATCTATAATATAATTATAATATTAGTAGGAAAAATGGCACACCCAAAATTTTATGTTTATTTTTTTATTTTTGTGTAAAAATCTTAATGCGGTTCACAGAATACATCTTCTTACCAAGTTTCAACAGCACAGCTCTTATAGTTTCGGAAAAAAGTGGCTGTGACATACGGACGGACGGACAGACAGACAAACAGACATGTCGAATCCATAAAGGTTCTGTTTTTTTGCCATATGGCTACGGAACCCTAAAATGATTTAAATACATATTTTTCAATTTAAAATTATTGCCTACTCTCATGGCGGTGTTTTTAATGCTGCCTACTTGAAATGCTAAGCTGTATACTATGTGGTTTTACATTCTACTAAGTACCGAAAACACTTTAAAACAAATGCATTGCAATTTTTGCTTTTGTTCTTAAAAGTTAATTAACAGTATGGTTAGTACAGTCGGCCGCGGCAGTGCAAGTCGCTAAACGTTTATATTTTGAAAAATAAAAATATGTTTTCTTAAGACTTTTTGATTTAGGCTCTGCCCCCACGACCGATGAAATCGGCCAGATTGTAGGGCCGATTTTTGATAGATATCTTCGTCAGCCAGAAGAAACTGACAAAAATCGGCCCGATAATCGATCAGATTATTGGTCTTGTAGGGAGATGCTTAGTGTTGATGACAAATGGAACCTTTTTAATTGTTCACTATTAAAATGTTCTAAATTTATCTTAGACATCACTGACATCGGTGAGGGAAAACATCGTGATGAAACCTGGACTTATAACATAATCGCCAATCCGCCTTGAAGAAGCGTTGTGATCAATGCTCGTGCCTTCTCTGTATAAGAGGCCTTTGCCCTTTAGTGGGACAAAAATAGGCTTTTTTTTTTCTGTGCGGGGCGGGAGGGAGTGTCAGACTTTTATTGACTAAAACCCGTCTATGTTCCTTCATGTGCCCTTTGCGTTCCGGGGGCGCGGTATCTCTTTCGAACAACCCGCAGCCCCGGCAGGCATCGGCCCTCAGTGGCCCCATCCAAGTTTGCTGACATCTCTTTAAGGCGCGCGTGGGACACGAACGCGCCGTCGACACGGTCTGTCGTTATTCAGTGAACGTACGGACGGTGAGCTACCCATTGCTCACCGTCCACAGCTATTTTTTAAAACGAGGTTAAATTACAGAAATATTTCATTGCTAGCACAGAACACTGAATACAGGCTTTAAGAGGGCTGGTGGGGGCTCACTCATACAAAATTTAGCCACGTTTCTGCCAACACTACCTAATACATTACTTTGCGTAAAACAGGAATAACTCCCGCGCAATACGAGTGAAAGATCTCATAGTTAAGTAGAAAAAAACTATATTTAGAACCAACTCAAGTTAGTTTACTACCAACTTTAAAATTAACTAATCAGCGTAAATTACCATATTACATAAAAAATAATTTTACAGCGCTCTTGACGCTCTTTCGTTTGTTATGTTTTATGTTGTAGGACTTCAGACCACACGTGTGTTGCGATATAAAGCTTTATCTATAACTAGCTTCTGCCCGCGACTCCGTCCGCGTCAAATTTGATATAATATCACACGGAAACTGTACATTTTCCCGGGATAAAAAGTATCCTATGTGTTATTCCACATTACAATCTATCACAGTGCCAAATTTCATGCATATCCGATAAGCCGTTTGAGCGTGAAGAAGAGACAAACATACAGACACACAAACTTTCGCCTTTACTATAATAAATAATATTAGTGTGATTTTGTAGTAGGTAGGTATATCATCTGTAACGAACTACAAAACAATTGATAAAGAAGATGCTTGAACCTTGTCACATACAAAGCGATGATATTTTTTTCTGTAGCTATATTTGCGTTTCTGGTATCTCTTTTTCAAATTTATTTCTAACTAGCTTCTGCCCGCGACTTCGTCCGCGTCACAGTTGATGTGTTATCCTACGGGTACCGTACATTTTCCCGGGATAAAAAGTAGCCTATGTGTTATTCCAGACTATAATCTATCTTTGTGCCAAATTTCATCCAGATCCATTCAGCCGTTTAAGCGTGAAAGAGTAACAAACATCCATACATCCATACATACAAACTTTCGCCTTTATAATAGTAGTAGGATAGGAGAGGCATAAATTGTACCAATTATTTAATAAGAAATTTTTGATTACGCAAAAATGTACCCTTTCCGATTGGTAGATGTCTATACCAGAAGAAAGATTTTTAAAAGAGTAAGGGGCTAAATACACTTATTCACCTCAGTTCAGCTTTTGTCCATAGAAAACACCAGTCTAGAATGGAGACGCACACGCATGGGATTCAAAATTGTCTGTTCTGTTCTGCAAAAGTGTAGTTAGTCCCTTACTATGAAGTTTCTTGCCCATTCTTCTCCATACGAAACTACCTTCTGGAATGGGCAGCTATATTTTTTTTTCTCATATAAATGACGTTTAAAATTGCCTTTCAATTGTCTAATAAAAATAAGTGTTTTGACTTTGACTTAGATCGCTGAACTCGCATCGCTCGCACAGTGCTACTGCCTTTAACTTGGCAGCCACAACAAAGTTACAAGCAAGTTAGGAACTTGGGAGCTTCAACTTAAAAGTAAGTGATACGTGAGTAAGAAGTGTAATTAACGAACGAAATCTTTGAGATCTTGTGTCGTGTCCAATGCTTCGGCATTCGATGTGCGGCGGCGAGTTTGAAATCGTTTTTTTGTGGTTCCGTACCCGAAAGGTGCTAACGGGACCCTATTGCTAATCTTCCGATGTTTGTCTGTCTGTTAGCGAGCCGTATTGCATGAATTGGGTAAATGACATTACTAATCAATTGACATACTTTTTATGAGCTGTCAAAACGAATTTTCTCCTATAGATTTTGTTTGACAATACTAAACTCTGACGTCGCTTATTTGCCAACTCAATTCACTAACTATTTATTGATTTTAAACGAACTGAAAATCTAATTTACAGTAAATTAAAAATCTATCGGGTTTTCAGGGCTTAAGTAATTTTTTTTTAAAGTTGTGCCTTGGAATTATTGTTTAGTGATGTCTACTCCCCAATTCTAGTAGGTAATTGAAATTTTCAGTGTATTGCTACGGTTGCTATAACTACTAAAATAACAAAGATTAACAGAGGTCCTCGTACAACTAACAAGATTTTTTGCATATGTATACTATTAGAAATTGTACGTCGGTAGGTACGGAACCCATTGTGTGCGAGTCACACTTGGCCGGTTTTTTTCCCTTTTGTCAAAGCTCGTTAATCTAGCAACTGCAGCAAGGAGGTGAGGTTCGATTACCAATTTAGGCAATGCGGCTTTAGCTTGGAAAAAGTCGAAGATGCTAAGGAAACCGCTAATGAGAACATCGGATTCTCTAAAAACTCTATACTCAATACGAATTTCAATTAAAAGGGCTATGGGCATTGTGGGACTTTTATTTAGTTTTAGAGAAAAACTAAGAGTATGTACTAATTACAAGTAGAAAATTAATAAAAAAGAAAACAGGGTGAAAAATTGCTGGATGCAGGCAGCGCAGAACCGGTCATTGTAGCTATCATTAGGCGAGCAATTTTTTTCAGCAGCAGTGGACGTAGTTCTGTCAGCAGAACGACGTCCATAAAAAATCATCATCATATCAGTATGATGATGATTTAAAAAAAATACTAAGTGTCTTCTTAGTCATAAACTTTGATAGAATTTACTAAACTAGGCAGTAAACGTAGATATGTTTATACCTAGTAACACCCACATTAACTTAAAAATTCTTCAAAATCTAAAAATATAAATTGACAAATACCAAAACTATTTATAAACGTTTATCACCAAATGGTTGCCGCCAAATACGGTTCTGAGTTAAATATCTATTAAAGTAGGTATTTCCGAGGCTGTAATTAAGAGAAGAGGCTGGGTATCATCGCGTCCCCTAATCGCGGTTTGGGTTCCCTCTCCTGCGAGTAGAGGCACCAAGGGGTTTGGAAAAGTGTGGACATGAAAAGCATTTTTTTTTTTTGTTATTTGTTGTTGGTTTCTAATAGGTATAAGCAGTTTGAGTTGACTGAGATCAATTAAGCAGTTTTCAATATTGTTATTTTAAAAATTTAACATTGCGTATCTGACAGTTGCTGACACCTTTACCTACTATTACTAGTAACAAAGCGTGAAGATAGGTATTCTTTTTTTATTCTCGTTCACTTATTAAATCTTACTCATATTAAATATATTTTTAAATATTATTATGAAAATAAAAACATTTTTTTTTTTATTATTGTTTGAGATGGGTTTGTTCTTGACTGTAGTCTAGGTCAGGGGTAACATAGACAAAATCGACGATGAAGTGAGCTTACGTCTCTTCACTCTAATTTCGATCATAATAAGGATCTTACTATTTATTCGATATCAAACGTTTATTAAGTCTTTGAATTGTGGAGAAAATTTTAAAAACTGAATGCACCATACTCTCACATCGAAACGGTAGCTGGAAAGTCTCACAAAATCCTTGCCGCCTGGTCCCCCTACTAAGTCCGGGACGTGGGGCAGAAACTTTCCCGTTTCACTTATCTGTGCCAACGGGGAATTTAAATGCGAATAATCATATTAAATGTAATTGATTCTCAGATACTGCGAACTGCTGAAAGTAAGAGTATCCAGTATTAATCGGTAAGGGACAAGTGGATTCTACCAGATCACTCGGTCTATTTCATAAGAATTTGGGTGAAGTGAGTTTGTGGTGGACGGAGGTCGTGATTAAGACCGTAGGAAGACGCTGGATGCAGGCCGCTTTTTTTGGAAATCTATGGAGGAGGCCTATGTCCAATAGTGGACGTCTTGCGGCTGATATGATAATGATGATGAGCTTAAGGAGAACTGTGATCTCACAATGATATGGATTGCCAGCTCACTTTATTCTCACTTCACCTAAGTCTTCATGCTTTTAAGTTTCAGTTAGCAGGGATGAGGACCAAGGTTGCAGTTACCTGAATAAAGCTGGTACACCTCTGCCTAACCTTTTGGGGAATACAGGCGTGACGATTTATTAACCGGTAGAAAACTATACAAATATTTTATAGTAAAAAAATGAACTAGCTAAAAAAATACTGTCACTTTCTTATTTCACAGAAACTAAACGTGTCTAGAACATGAATAAGGGGTTATCTAAACGAGACCACGTTACCACGGGCTGGTATGATTAATTGTTTGTTGTAGGTATAGGTACCTACTACCTAGGTTTTGGTCTGTCATAGTCAGATCTTGGCGAAAAATCGCATGATAAACTAAACAATGTTCTTAAAATAGAATCATTCTTTTTTTTCTACTATTAACAAATGTGAATACGTACATCAGTGAAGGAAAACATCTGCATCGTGAGGGAACCTGAACTTTTCGTCAAATAAAAGATGATATAAGTCCGAAATCACCAATCCGCCTTCAGTAAACGTGGTGATCAATGCTCGTGCCTTCTCTCGAGAGGCCTTTGCTTGCCATGGGACAATAATAGGCTGGTTTTACTATTATTGCATTGTAATTACACGCAATTATAATTATTTCGTTTCTCTCATATAATCACGAACGTTTCAAGAATAGAAGCTTATGCCATGGTTAATAAATACCAGCCAATCATTAAAAATGACAGCGAGTATTTACTTAGTACTTATCAGGTACAGCACAAGACTCAAAATTGCTTGCCATGACCGTGTTACGTCAAATGTAATTGTAATAGGTATCTGTTTAGGCATCGCTAATATTATTCCCAACATTAATATTAAAATTACAGCTAATTGCGAGAAAACACTAGAGGAAATTAATTTAAATGTCACTGGAAGGTGATAGACTAACAAATTGCTATTATCTATGCGTTATAACGAGGCTAAGATAGTTTAACAATAGCCTATTAAGTTTAATAGTATGCGTATAATTTTGATACAGCACCGCTATTAATTTACCCTACTTACTTAAAATTACACGAGCGCGCGGATAAAGTGGGCATTCTCCTTTCAAATATTACGATAAGCAAAGGAAACATTATTCACACCTATTTTTTTTTACACTTTTTTTTTATTACCCTACCAAGCCTTTTTATACGCTATCTAAAAAAGTTACACTACATTTTTTTTTACGTGTAAAATCCCGTAAGATACTCGTAGAAAACAAAAAAGCTAAACAAAATAATGTTGCCACACGAAGCGTTAAGCGTAAAAAACAGTTCCCACTTTAGCACTACATAAAGACGGTGTTGCCAGCACTAATGAATATTGACAGCAATTATTGGTAAGGCAAGTTCTCACTACAAACGGTTTTAAATATGTATTACGCAGAAAAGCGTTTTCGTTACATAACAGTGGGTTTTCTGCTGTTTTTTTTATTTATTAGTGTATTGTTGGAAATCATGCCTGAGTTGGTGTTGCTACAATTTTACAGGCTGTTGCTATTTTGTAAATAAAGCCGTTTATTATGAATTGATTACATTGATCTAGTGTGTACCTATCTAACTTTTGTGGTTCATGTGTAGGAAATACCACCACGCCTATATTCCTCGAAGGGTTAGACAGAGGTGTGCCAATGTAAGCCCACAGTTCGCCGGTATGTTTAGGCCCCATGTAGGTAATAGGGGGTGAGTCTGTTGCCATTAATCGGGCAAAAATTTTAGTACCGAACTGCTACTGAGTATTTTAGTATAAAAACCCTACACACACTTTGCTCGTTCTGGGAATCGAACCCAAGACCAACACTTCTAGTGTAATTAAATCGAGGAAAAATCAAAATTCGAATGCAGAAATAAAACCAAGCAAACCAGCACTTCATTCAACCTTTTCTCTTTTTAAACATTTGACAACGGCGCCTCAAGTCGCTGTCCCCGCAAACGCGTCGCTTCTACTTACCTATTCCCCTTGTAGCGAAGTTGCGTTTACAAAGCTAGGTAGAATTAATTTTACGAATTTTGAGCTTTGACCTTTTTTTTCAAAAATGGAACAATTCTTCGGACTTTATTGATAGGTAATAACCTTTTTTGACAAATACAATAGAGCAGAAAAAGAAAAACGAAAATGATATCTGTCATCTGTCATTTATTTTTTTGACAAGTTTCATTCATTTCGTTAACCCTAAACCGCGAACGCATATCGTTTTCAATAAAACTTAACCTGTACAATGTCAAACGGTTATCGTAATTGATTTATTCTGCTCGCGTGTTGTCTGCAAATGGAATTACAGTTGAAAGTACAACATACTATCATTTTAAATGGTTATTATATTGTTACTCGTAGTTGGTCGAAGTGACAGGTTTTTTTTTTCCGAGGAATTAGTTTAATGGCCTTGTTAGGTGTAGGGTTATTGTGATGTTTATGTGGTTATCGGTAATTTTGTAAGTTATAGGTAACATTTATTATCGAATATAATAGCATGTAATAAATTGTAGGCGCTTTTGGATGGTTACTAACTTTATTTAGCAAGTTATGATCAATGTTTTTTTTAATAAAAACTCAACTGAATTATTGTAACTTTTTTTAGCTATTGTTTTCTTTGTACCATATTTAAATGTGTGTTAATAAACTGTCCACTCCACACCTCGGCCACAATTTAAAACGTAATTATTTAGATGGTTACCTCTCTACTTATTTATTTAAAGACACTCCATCGAGTTTGTACCCACTAGTTACATTAAGTAAAAAAAAGAAGTTTAAAAAACTAAAACCCGACTACAAAAAATTCACGTTCTAAAAAGTATGAAACAAGAAAACATTCTCATCTGAAAGCCGTGGTCGTATGCCACTTTACCCTAAACTTTAGTGCTAAAGATTCATGTTCTATAACTACATACATACAGTTTTACCTGAATTAGGTGGCATACGACCACGGCTTTCAGATGAGAATGTTTTCTTGTTTCATACTTTTTAGAACGTGAATTTTTTGTAGTCGGGTTTTAGTTTTTTAAACTTCTTTTTTATTTAAAATATTTTGGGGTTTAAATTTAGACATTTATATGCGTAATATTATTGGAACTGCAACATATATACACAATATATGAAATAATAATCTATTAAGTCTCCCAAACGAAATATTGGTTAGTTAGATAGGTTTATGATGCGTTCTAAAGGGTGCTATGTACAATTTACTTATATAATATATATATATATATATATATATTTGAAATGTGCTAATTAAGCCCTTTAGTTTGATATGCAACACGACCATATTTGGAAGAAAAAAATTTTTTTTTCACATCTTCTTGAGCCCCAGAGGGCGCCACATACAATTTATTGCAACATAATGTAGCCTATAACCAGCGGACGATCAAGACGCTTCTAATGACACCTCATTTGTCAATTTACGTTAGACGGTTTAGAAGTTATGAGGGAACAGATGAACATCCATACATACATACATACATACATACATACATACATACATACCTACATACATACATACATACATACATACATACCGGTCAACCTCATAACCCTCCTTTTTGCTTCGCCGTAGTCGGGTAAAAAATGAGATTAAACTATCTTTAGGAATATGGCGAATTTGCCACTTATTCTAGGACATTAAAACGTTGTTCTCAATTTAAAAAAAACATACACGAAACGACATAACAAATTATGTCAAAAAAATAAATTAAATCAAAAATATAAAAACTAAAACAACTCAGTTCTACACTGTACCACAGAAATCATCCTACCTCAAGTTCTAAATACTGGCTTGGCTGTAAAAACGGTGGCTTGCTATATTTGGCGGCAGTGGCGGCAGTGTTAGGGAATGTCGTTGCAACGCTGGTGGTCGCCCGGCGCCGTGAAAGCCTCATCATGACGCTTACACATTGACGCGGTACTGCTATAGCCGCGAGTCCGTGACTTATCATATAAGGCGACTGGCACACTGCACCGCATCACGGTGCGTGGCGCGTGAGTGCGTGTTATTACGTTGTTCGCAAGTATCTGTGTTTGTATAGAAAACACGCGTAGTCCTACACACTGAAAACGCGTTCACGCGCAGTGTTGCAGATCACCAAAGCTCCGTCTCTGCGCACCACGCTCCGTGATGCGGGGCAGTGTGCCAATCGTTAAGTTACTGTCTTTTGCCCGCGACTTCGTCTGTATAAATGTCGGTTAAGCCGGACGCAGACGAAGTCGCGGAATAAAAAGTAGTGTATATCATTTCTTGGGGTACAAACTTACCCCGTACCAAATTTCAACAAAATCGGTTCAGTGGTTTAGCTGTAAAAGCGTAACAGATAGGCAGAGTTACTATCGCATTTATCATATTAAATAAGTATGAATATTGCTGTTTATTGAATAAAAAATACTATGTTTCAAAGTACGGTAGGTTCTATAAAAAAATAAAAACAATGCAAATCTAAGTAATATTTGATATGAATATGTCTTATTCAAAAGCTAGTAAGCAGTAAGTACCTAATTGTAATGAGACTTTAAACTCATTGTGTTACACCGCGCTTAGAAAAGCTTTAGGAATTTTGCACATTGTAAAGTTGTGACCCGTCAGACGTGTCAATATTCACTGCTTGTACTTTCGTTTCCCGCGCATCTACAATGTCTTTAAAATCTAAGCTTCACATAATGATTAAGTACAAGACGTCTGTTTGACATAAATAACGCTAGACCACAATGCGTTGTTTCTATATTGCATATTTCAACAACTTTAGACAGCATATTCGTGTTCTTATTTACTGTTCTCGAAGCCGCGCGTTCTCGCGTCTTGTACCTCAACAGCGTGTAGGCAACCTTACAAATAAAAACAGGTGTGGCATGTTGTGGAACAATTAATTAGGCATCACTTGTACATCATGTTTAGATATCGCTACCAAGCAAGCGTTCGTTGCGTGAATCCTACATTTTGTACAGTGAAGAGCTAAAATACATACACACTTATCAAAATTTAAAATTCAAGAGAGTCTTATGAAATGTGTCGTAATTCATAAAACTATTTGTGCGAAGAGACTGTCTGTCGGTCCGACACAGTTAATTATTTTCAAACTTGTTAAGTATGCATTTTTCAAGACGTTGAATTTTTTTTGGAAATTTTGCGGGAAATCGCTGGATCCAGGCAGTGCAAGTCCTGTCATTGCGTCTATCTTTAGGGGAGGCCTATGTCCAGCCGTTGTGTGTACATATTTATGCACGCAATTGTACTCCGTCGACGATGTTACGTGCGCTGCAAATGTGAGAAAAACTCAAAATGACAGCTGCTTACCCACCCGTTGTATTGTGGAAGACGGTTATAATTGCAATTGTTATGGACTACGGCTAATGGTGGCGATAGAATTCACACCACGCTTTCATCGGCTCATTGGACGGTTTTAATTTATTTGTTGAAAGGTGTGTAGTGTCGGTTTCGCTGTAATTATAATGGTGCCCTAGCTGACTTTGTTTCTAACCTTTCAATTATCATTAAAAATAGCCACCAACCAAGTCCTACGCACATTTAGACGAACCTTGACAATTATTGATTAAAAAAATAACTGTAGGTATGTTTTAAAATCTAAGTTAATGGTAATCGACTCAAAGCAATGGATGATGACTGAACTGTCAAATTGACAGCGATTGTCCAAATGTATGATCGCAGTATTCGCAGTCCCACCAATGACCACTAACTTTATTCCCAATGACTGCAACTCTTAAAATTAACAGAATCCCAGAATTAACAGTGGCAACTACAAGAAAAGCGCCGAAGCAATGAAGCTCGACGAGTTCCGAGGAAACGATTCAACGGTCTTGGATCCCGCAACGTTATTCAGAAAAGAACAGCGGATAAGTAAGGGAATACATAGGTTGACCAATGGCTTATGGCCAATGATATTTTCTTATGGCTTAGGTATACCATCACGCATATAGGTGTGCGTGGTGCACCCACAGTTCGCCAGTATATTTAGGTCTCATGTAATAGGGGGGCGAGCCAATTGCCATTAACCGGGCACAAATCCAAACTCCGAGCTGCTACCGAGAATTTCATAGAAAAACCCAATAACACATACATGCTTAAGTATACATATTCTAGAAAAAAGAAAGGGTTACCAATGACTATGTGGCCTTAGTATTACCTACTACATATTCCGTGGTTTCTGCCTACCCCCATGGGGAAAAGGCGTGAGTTTATGTATGTATGTATTCAAGAAAAAGGACAAAGATAAAGTTTGAAGATATTTTGGCCCTGTTTACTTATTCGCCTTCTGAACCCTCTTAACTACTCACTCTAATTACGATATCAGCCGGCGTCGTGATAAGCCGTAGACATTATCGTTTTGTTTACATATCGAGTTACGCGGCGCGCCCACAAGATGGCGACTATAACCGAATTACTTCTGTCTCACTAGGTGAACGATACAGCTGATTAGTGATTTTTATAACAATTATAATGATGGTAAAGTGTTCCTACATTAATTTGCATTTGATATAAATAAATAACGGCTGCTACGCTAGAGGTGTTGGGTCCGATTCCCAGGTCGAGCAAAAAGTGTGGGTTTTTCTAAGAAATTCTCAGTAGCAGCGCGGAGTTAGGATTCGTGCCCGGTTAATGGCAATAGGCTCGCCCCCTATTACATGGGACCTAAAACATACCCGCAAACTGTGGGTGTACAATTGGTACACCTCTGCCTAGCCTTCGGGGAATACAGGCATGCATAAATACATAAATAGCATATTATGTATGTAAATAACAATAAAAATATTGGTCCTTAGTACCTATTTACTTACAAAATTATTGATACTTACATACGCGAGTACTGAGGGGTTATATAAGGATCTAATATTAATCCCGCCATTTTATTTGTCAGTTCCGATTCGTTTGTGGTTCACTCTACAGTAAAAATTCAAATTTAGAACCAAAAAAAAATTGCATTCGAATTTCAAAAATTCAAACCGCGAATCATTCCGTGTCAACACGACACTTATTCGAACTCATGTTAAAAAACAAACAGACAAAACGTTACGTAGCTATAGAAAATACACATTAATACCAACACCCAAAGTACATAATCGCGTGACACGACCCACGTTATGTGATAATGTGCTATAATTAACACGGTATATTTTGTCAACCATTATGGTTCGTACACATAGTTTATTAAATTGCTAGTTCTGCAACTGTTTTTTTTTTCTGCTTATCTATGATGACTTTGTGTTCAGTCTAGTTCCGACCTTTATAGTGTCTGGCTGGAGTTATGGCTCACGGAAAGTGTGTGGCAATAATGTATGTTGGTTTTTTAAATACTTATAAGGATATAAGTACTTAGTAAAATACATGTCAAAACTAGTCGTCACAATATAATGTATTGTAAGCCATCCTCACAAACTTTCGCTTTTTAATAGAAGTAGTCTAGTAGGATAGGATATAGATTAAAATATAGTAGATATATTATACTTAGTGTAAATTAACATGTGTAAAATGTATTCTTCAGACCGATTTCGGTCACTGCGGCTAATCTTAATGCAAACTAGCCAAGTATGCAGGAGATATTATAGTGCACAAGTGTGTGCGCAAACATAGGTGCACTAACTCTCATAGTCCGATGGAACGGCAATCTGACACAACCGACGAGAGATTAGGCGCAAGACCAATGGATTTACACGCTGTCCGAAGCACGGGATGTCACACCACCAACTTCTGAAGTCTATACTTCTCATTAACACTGAGAAGTTTCTAACGGAAAAATCCAATTAAGTACATTTTTTGCCCGACCTGGGAATCGAACCCAGGACCCCACGCTCAACAGTCGTGCTGGCCACCACGAGGCCAACGGGGCAGATTTACATATCGTAACGCACTCAAACCTAATCTCTTCAAAGTTAGAGTGAACAGGCTTCTTCTGGGTAAGCTTATGCCATCGTATACTTTGTCTTTGTCACCTCTGACTTAGACTAGCGCTAAACCATCTCAAATAAAAAATAAATAAATGTTACTAAAATAATAATAATTAATTATCTGTGCTACCTACAAATTCTTTTTTCAATTTTAAATCTATGTTCTCTATGGTGGTCTACGCACAGATAACATAACTAATAGCCATAGACGTTTACTTAAACCTAAGTTAGATAGTTACTTAGGCAGGCTAGAATTTTAATAGCTATTGCCAGCTGTCCAAAGTTGACTATGTTGTCTTGTCTCGCCATTTGTAGACCGGCTAGTCTGGACTGGGTTAGGGTGACCAGAATGTTGTGATGTGGAAGGATAAAGATGAAGTTTGATGTGATTTTTAGCCGACTACGGCGAAGTAAACCTCCTTGGTTATGATTTTGACCGGTATGTAGGCATGTATGGATGGTCATCTGTTCCCTCAGAACGTCTAAACCATCTATCGTAGGTGGCATACGACCACAGCTATCATCTGAACTGAGAATGTTTTCTTGTTTCATACTTTTTAGAACGTGAATTTTTTGTAGTCGGGTTTTTTTTCTGTTACGTACCTATTTGATATTTATCGTGTTATTCAAGTGACGGGTTTATAATAAAAAGTTGCTGATTAAAATAAATAAATAAAATTAACAGCCAATACGCTTGTACTATTATGCACACTGATAGGCGCTTTAACATAGAGTCCTACCAATAAATATAACTCATTTATCGAGACTGTCCTCCAAAAACCAACCCAGTACATGGTCACTCCAGTCTCTACTAGGGAGATAATTAGTTGCACTAGAACTTTAACATCAAAGACTATCGTAAGTTTATTAAAACCACTTGTTTGCAACTATCTCACTCACTCCTACGCTAATAACGCGAACTAGAAAGGGACAGCGTTCGTCGGAATTGGTGGCATTTGTATGTTCCATTTTTGAGGGTGCAAACTACATTTTTGAAAACTTGAAGAAACAAAAATAACCGGCCAAGTGCGAGCCGGACTCGCACACGAAGGGTTCCGTACCATTGTCTATAAAAACGGCAAAAAAAAAATGGTTGTTGTATGGGAGCCCCCCTTAAATAATTGTTTTATTTTGATGTAATAATTTATTTTTAAAGTTTATAAATTATATTATATTAACTGAATATTCTGTGAACATTTCAAGCTTCTACCTGTTGCCGTTATCAATATCGAGGAAAAACGAGCAAAAAAAAACATGTTTGTTGTATGGGAGCCCCACTAAAAAAATATTTTATACTGTCTTGTTTTACGCTTTTGTGTATGGAACCCTAAAAAGGAACGTGCCTTTTATTTCTTTTAGGAAAATATTATAGATGGCCAGTTTCAAATGGAATTGATAGCTCAGGGACAAGAGTTCCTTGGTAGTAGTTCCAGTAGTTGTAAGTGCGGCAGCTGAAGGTGAGGTTTTGGGTTTGATGCCCAGGCTAGAGATACTTATTGGGATTATTCTATCAAGAGCCTGTATTTGTACCCTGTTAATGTTAAAAAGCTAAAAGCGAAAATAAAATCAAGTAACTGCCTCGTTAGCCTAGTGGTCCCTAGCGCGATTGCTGGCGCTAGAGGTCTTGGGTTCAATTGCCCAGATCGAGCAAACTGTTATTGGGTTCTTCTATGAAATTCTCAGCTCGGAGTTAGGATTTGTGCCCGGTTAATGGCAATATGCTCGTTCCCTATTACATGGGACTTAAATACATACCGGCGAATTTTGGGTGTACATTGGTTACACCTCAGCCTAAACCTTCGGGGAATACAGGCGTGATGGTATATTACGTTAAAAATCAAGTAATTATTGTAATTATCTGTAACTATAGTGTAATGACTATTAAAAACCAAGAAATAGTTCAAGGCTAACGGCCGAGTTTGAGATAAAGAAGTTAATTCATAAATAAAATCATTAGGTACTAACTCAATATCTTTTAATTTGGAAGTCAAAACATTACCTATCTTAATAAGTACTACCATTAAATAACCGGATGTAGGTACACGGAAATACTTGTTTTTTTTTAGATTGTCATTTATGAAAATTTTATTCTCCTACAGCTGTGACTATTCATTTAACTGCAAGACGTACTTTTAAGACTCTACTTAGTATTTGTATTGTAAAAAAATGGCTACTTAGCAATAACGCACGGCTAAACAAATTTTGTTAAATTTTAGATAAACATGCACAGCTGATGGCCGATGGGGCCGCAAAGTTCTCGAATGGACATCACGCATGTAGGAGGTTCACCCTCAAAGTGGACGGACGACCTGATTGACACCGCAGGAAGACGCTGGATGCAGGCCGCTTCCAACCGGTCTTTTTGGAAATATATGGGGAAGGCATATATGTCCAGCAGTGGACGTTCTGCGGCTGATATGATGATGAAGAAGCGGCCTGCATCCAGCGTCTTCCTGCGGTCTTAATCAGGTCGTCCGACTTTGTGGGTGGACGTCCTACGCTGCGCTTGCCGGTGCGTGGTCTCCATTCAAGAACTTTTTTGTACTCCCACAGGGCCTTTTCCCATCTATGTTGGGGTCGGCTTCCAGTCTAACTGGATGCAGCTGAATACCAGTGTTTTACGTGGACCGCCGATTAGGTGTAATTGTGAAGTTTACGCAAACAAAGTTGCGGGGCAGAATCTAGTCATTAATTAACAATACAAATGCATGATAACTTGCTTCTACTGGCGCCTACGTGCCCCGTAGAGGACCTGTATAATTACTAAAATAAACAACATGAGATGACCTCAAATAAATAAATCTTGTCCCGCCGATAAATTGCCGATCAATATTATTTGTATAATTGACATGTCGCCATTTTATTTGATCATTATTATTGGTTTTGTCGTGTTAATAATAGATGTCTGCGAACGGTACTGATTCTAGTACAGTCAGCGTCAGAGAAAACAAACCCCCCAAGACTACGGTTAGGTATACGGTTTGATGTCCTTACCAAAGTGGGTTCCTTCTCTCTGACGTTGACCATACTTAGGTAAGTACCTAGGTATTGAAGTATATGCTTCTGTAAAGTCTAGACAATTATTTCTTAATTACTATAGACACATACCATCACGCCTGTATACCCCGAAGAGATAGGCAGAAGTGTACCAAAGTACACCCACAGTTCGCCGGTATGTTTAGGTCCCATGTAATAGAGGGCGAGCCTATTGCCATTAACCGGGCACAAATCCTTACTCCGAGCTGCTACTGAGAGTTTCATAGAAAAACCCAATAACACTGCTGATGCTCGACCTGGGAATCGAACCCAAGACCTCTAGCGTAGCAGTCGCGCTTAGGACCACTAGGCCAACGAGGCAGTGAGGTACTAAAGTAATAATATTGATTATCGAGACAAAGCGCAGGTGTGTCGATTATTACGAACTCGGAAACAATAAAAAACCACAAAAACGTTAAAAACTACATCTATGTAGATACTTTTTTTTACTATAATTTTTTAAACATGAAATGGAATGCCTTTATTTTTGTTAACCCCAATATGCTACTTCAGTTCATAAATGCGAAATCAAAATGTCAATATTTGATTTGAACTTTTTATTAAAAAAATAAGGCTGTATTCTTTTTTACTGAAATTTCAAATGTTATTGATAGAGTTGTTACTCAAACTGCATAATTTTATTACCTCTGTAAAATAATAACATACGCACTATCATTTGAAGCCACTTTTCAAAATGGCCTCTAATTTGACTAGGACATATAAATTGTGCTGGTTTTACTCGAAATATAGTGTTCGTTATGCGAATATGCACCTTATTTAAATAACATTTATTGTTAGTTGTTGATTACAGATCGCAGTAAATCTTCGTTTGACATAATATTCTTATCTAAAAGGAATGTTGTGAGTAAATCGTCTAAGTATATCATTAAATATTAATAGACAAATTACATCAGATGTTTATTTACAACATATGTATAACGGACTTTTAAAATTAGCCTGTTTTTACATTTAAAATAACAGCCCTATTCAGTTATTTTAATACATTAAAAAATAATTACAAATTCTTAAAAACCAGGCATCTAATAAGCTCAAGAGTTCTAAGAGAAAAAAGGGTTATCTAGAGTCATTGACCCGAAACGAAGAAAAAGGAGAAAATCTAGAATTGCACATAGCTAGGAAAGCAATCAATAAATCATTAGAGAGTTAACACTCCCATTTTTATAATTAAAAAAATTGCTCAAATTAGTTTCAGTTTTAAGGCCGAAATATTGATGAGATGACATTCAAATTCATCATATTTTTAATTAACAGATAGCCATTTTGTATTACCAAACAGACAGACAAAACTATCGCCTTCAACTTAAACTATAGTTCATAGCAAGGATAAGACAGCGTAGTTAGTATAATGATAGGCTTAGCAATATTTTTCGAATCCTGCGCAGTGATTAAGTTATTATGACCGGTCCGTGTTCGGAATGTTTATATCAATTTATGGATAAATTGTTAGTTTTACATTAATTTATTACTTGTCTATGAAATTATTTTGTACGCAACTCGTGTCTTAAGCCTATATAATTATAGTGAGTGACCGATCTATCGACGATTCTATTGCATAAGGAAAATGAAAGAAAAAATATTAAAACCGATTGAAATTGTACTCTAAACAAATTAAATAAGTCACCTTTTAGAACAAAAGTAAAAGCTTGTCATTGGATAACAAACAACTTCCCGGAACAAGCCAGCAACCGAAACACAAAGTTTCCTTCCGCGCAAGGAGGTCACATTAAAACCGACGCACAAAAAAGTTTGCATATCATCTAATCAAATATTTGTCTATTACCTGTCATTTAATAACATGACAGCCAACTCATAATGACATTGCACACCGTGTCACGCTACTTTATGTGTCTGTTATAATTATATGCGCATGAGCACGCCTGACCTGGCTGGAACCGCTACTGGTGTTTCTAACGCTGCTTAATTAGGATATTTAAAAGCACATAATTAGTTAAGCTTAATTTTGGGAAATGGAAGCCTTGAAGTATTTTTTTTACTGCTCATAGCTGCTTTTTGTAACTATTTCTTATGTTTGGATGATGAACAAAAATGGCTGTAACAATGTCGGCGAAATCAAACATGATGGATGAAGTTTGATGGTATCTAGAATGAGCGTATAGGTACAGGTTCTAAACTATACTTGATTGAAAGGCAATCACTGCAGAATATTTGGATAAACTAAAATGCATACTACATCAGCCCCAGCAGACAATTGCTCCAATATAAAAAAAACCAACCACCTATTTTAAATTTGAATTCGTTCTAGAATTCACCTGAGCGTTTGAATAAAAAGTATAAAACTTTTCGGCCAGTTTGTATCGACTATAACCTCTACGGTACTAAGTTGACCCCATATGATCTGGGATAAAGGAGACAGGATGATGATAATGTATTTACTCAAATCTACTAAGTACTTAAAGCTTAAAGATCAAATCCCTAACCATCCTTCGTGGGCGGTTAAGAGATTATAAGGGGTTGGAGGGTTCAATTGCGATCCTGATCCGTAAGCAATTTTCACTGCTTAAATAGATACAAAGTTATTGCAAAAGATATGATAGGTTATTTCTAAGCAAATAACAGTATTTGACTTAGTAATTGACCATTGAAGTCAGATATCTATTTCAAAAACAGAACTATAGGTAATATTTCGTGAGGAAACCTGTAGTTATAATTAAATAAGTCTGAGCGGCCTGATCGGCCAATCTGCCTTGAGCAAGCGTGGTGATCAATGCTCGTGCCTTCTCTGTATAAGAAGAGGCCTTTGCCCTGCAGTGGGATAATAACAGGCTGGTATTATTATTGTTGTAATTTTGAACGTTCGGGGAATTTATTAAACACCTCTTCGCATTTATAGTCAAACGCGGAAAGTGCTTTTTTTTCCAAATTCTAGGGAAGAACTTTTTGAAAATGCTGTTGTATTTTCAAAAAGTTGGTCCCTAAACCAAAATGAGAAAAAAATCGTCCAAGTACACGGTTTTGCGGGAGAAAGTTTTTGGGCACTCCTTTCAAAGGTTTCGAGGGAGGCGCCTCCGACAAAAATGTCCATCACTTTACACCCAGAATTCGGAGACTTTCGCAAACGTATTGCCTTTGATGTTTCGAGTGTTACCCTTTCTTACTCTTCCTGTTTTCCTTTTCGTGAATCGTTGAGTTTCGTTCAAGTGAACTTATTTTCTTCGTGTTTTTGATCTTTTTTTGGTTTATTTGTCAGTTTTGCTCTACATTTTCTAGAAATTGTATTTGGGTAACAGACACGGTATTAAGTATTAATACAATGTTTCTTCTTGGTTTTAGTATTTTAGTGCCTTCTACATTTTTTTTGGTTGATTGTAAGTGGCTAATAGTTATTTTTTACATCACAAATCTTGAGATTCTGGTGAGAATCTCTTAAGATTGCTAAACTGTTCTGTGTAATAAAAAAAACACTACGTTTTAGAGATTGAAATTTGCATCGCAGCCGCTATAATTCGTAGTACCTAGGCAGTAAAATAAGAAAATTCAGAGAACAAATTCATTGTTCCACTTACGTTTGGTAACCCGCTTAAAATTAAAATCTTTACCCTTACTGTTCCTACTTGCCGACTTATTATTTGTGTGATTTGTGTGACACTACATTTTGATAACTTTAAAGTTCATTGATCAAAAAATCAGCTGGTAGGTAAGCAACTGATAATCAGCAAAAACTTGTTGCGTATATTATAAAAATATGAATGAAATGAGTCACAAAAATAATAAATATTCTATCTACTTCATTAAAAATGAACTCGCTTGACCCAACGGAATGAACACCTTGAGATATTTTACGCGATTTATAAAATAAAACGCTAAGTTCACGGATCATTTACATTACTTACATTTTTATTTTTTCTGTAGCTCTTTACAAACATATTTGCTAGTGAATAGGTACCTACCAAAGCCAATATAAATTTTCGCACTACGTTTTTCGCAATCAATTTCTTTTACCGACCAATCATTATTATTAAATTCGACAAAAATATTTCTTTGCTCTTTTATATTAATAGTGCAATACACCTACTTGGTCACGTTGCAACGTTTGTTAAACATTATATAACACAATTTGACAAGTAGATACCATTTGAATAACGTGAAAAAATAAAAATAAAAATGATCACGTAGCTAAACCTATTTAACCAAAAGAACAAAGAAAAAAATGTGCCGGTCTGCGAGCAACAGCTGCTAAAATCCCTGCACATTTTTATAGCTTCCTTTTCATAAGCAGTTACCGACCAAATTGTCAAAATTAATTTATTTGAAAGAAACAAATCTTGTTAGACCTAATAAAAAAGAATTTTTCAAAATTCAACCCAGCGCTTAAGGGTTAACTATGAACTTTTGGTGAAAAGTCAATATTTGAGTGTAAAAGTTTAGATTAATTTATATTTTGGTGAGAGCTTTTCAGATTTCCTGATTTAGGCATATATAAGAGGTTACAGTTAAATAGACGCATTATACGTACATTTTCACACATTCCAGTTGTAAGTGTTAAGCAACACACACTTTCGTGTCCCGGTTTCGTTCACGTCAAATAAATTTGTCAGTAGTGATGTGCGTGCGTCACATTATTTTATTACATGTTAGGTACGAAATGGAGAGGTACCTAGGAGCCCATAAAGTTTTCACGCACCGTACATATTGTAAATAGTTGGGCTATAATTCTTGCTAAACACGACACTACAAGCGCGGTCTGTGTTCCCTATTCCTGTTAAATTCTGGCCGATTTTGTTCCATTTTTTGAAAATTGAAACGGTTTTCGACAAAGTTTTATACTAGGTAGAGTAAGTTAGTAAGCAAAGAAAAAATGTTAATAAGAAATAATGAGCGCGCTACGAATGGTTTAGAAACCAAAAGTTTGTTACTCTAAAATAGACCTATTTTAAACTAAAAATGGTAGACACTCAATTTTCTGTTTATCAGAACAAAAATAATATAAAATAAAAACAAAATTCCTTAAACGGAACTAAACTTCGGAAAATACGGAAAGATAAATAACGCCTTAACTTTATTCCGAACTGTCAAAAACTTTAATCTCGACATTATTAATATTGTGACAGATGACAGAATTATGCATATTATTAATAAAAGCTTGTTTATTTGCATATTCATTTCAGAATTACCTGCCAATACTGCCATATGCAATTTATTCTAACATTAATCAGACAAACATTTGTGTATAAAATGTGAAGAAACGATTCACTCTAGTTTTTGTCTGAACATTAGCATAAAAAATACTTATATAATAGGTACCTATTTAGTATGTTTAATAGGCACTTAACTGCCTATAAAAATAAAACCTGTTTCGTTTTTCAATTTTACGAACAAAATTCTATTTTTAAAATAATGTGCGAATTCGCATTTGCAAACCGCTCAGTAAGACTTTTTTTCTGTTCAATTAATAACTTACTTAATAATTATACGATTATTTTGTCGAACTATTTTCCGTTTACGTTTTTCACCTATTTTTCGCACTCAACCAACAAGAATAAATTAGGAAACAAAATAAAACAACGGTTTCGAACCTTACAGGGTAATTAATGCGACAACACGTTCCGACGGATGCTAGTTTTTGGCGAAAAAATGCGCCTATGCCGAGATCCCCATCCTACGTGATCGTGAAATGTAATTAGCAAACCTTGTACAAAACAATTCAAGAAATATGTAAATGTAAGAATAATGTTTCGTACTAAGTATAGACTCAAAACTAGTCGGCGTTTTAAAACAAATAAATATTTTAATGAAGCGTCCCGCACATAGCTATAAAATAGAGCAGTTTCATCAAGACTGGTAAAAATCTAATTAGGTAAGTACGTATGAAATGTATCGTAGCCTCTGGTGGCAATTATTTAAGCAATGTGACGTAATAGCGTGACTGGTAAGCCACAATTACTTAAATAACTTGCGCTAAACTTGACTGGATTTCGCTCTCATTATTTTGATATTTGATTTCACTCTAGAATGCGTACCTCATTAATTATGGCTCTCCAATTCGTGAAAAGTTACAGTTTTTACTGCAAGCGAAGGTTCAAAAAGGCCTAACTTGTAATTGTTTTTGTAAACAACTCCATGTGACTGCGTGAGAGCCGCACTGTAGGGAGCGAGTCGGCGAGTTAAGTTACAACGAGGTTATCTATGGGCCCTGCTCTTCTGCTCACTTACCGGTCAGTGCAGGTGCTATCGGTACGTTTGACGGTTCATATCACACACAACACTGGCACGTCCGCGATTCGAAAGACACGATCACAGGCGTCGATAGCGAGCGACGCGATGCGGCGCGGGGCCGTACTGACCTGCCACTCTTGGTGATCACCATCTCGGTGCCCAGCTTGTGGAACTTCTCCCACAGGTCCTTGCCTTCGAGCGTGACCTTGGGATCGTCGACGACACCGTCGTCGTCTGGCGGCAACGGTGCGTACGGCGGTGGCGGCGGCTTGAGCAGCGGACAGGGCGCGGACAGCGCGGCAGCAGCGGCGAGTGCGGCTGGCAAGTACGGAGGCGGCGGCAGCGCGCCAGCCGTCAGCAGCGCCGACACCGAGAAATCACTCGGCCGCGGCGCCAGCAGCGGGTGGAAGGCAACGGCGTCGCGCCGCTCCGCGCCCTCGAAGCGCATGCCCGCGCCGCCCGGGGCCCACGGCGCGCGCTCCACGACCGGCGTGCCCGTCGGCTCCAGCGGTCGCGCTCGCGCCCGCTCATGCAACGTCCATAACGCGCCGGCCGGCGGCTCGTGCGACACTCGCTCTTCCCGTGGCGACACCCGCTCGCGCGGCAGGCGTCAAACGACTGGCCGCCGGCGGCGCCGCGCGCGACACCCCTCCCGCGCGCGCCGCCCAATCGCGCGTGTTTCCCCGCGCGCCCCCGCGCCGGGCGGGGCTCCGCGGCGCCGCGTTGTTTTTTGGTCGCGGGCGAGGTGTCCGCCGCCGCCACACCTCGCGCGCGCTCCGCTCCGCTAATCTGGTTAATGCGGCGCGCGGGGGACACCGGTACAGACATCGCGCCCGCGCCCGCGCCCGCCGCCTCCTTCTAATTGGACACGTTTCCGTTGGTTCATCAATTGAGCTCGTTACGGCGTATCTTTTGTGCGGCGCGCTAGAGATGCGACTCGCGGCCACCGCGGCGACCGCGGCCTGGTCGCGACACTTCTCCACTTGGAGCTAAACTTTTGTTAGTCGCCGTCTGTTGCTGCTGTGTCTAGAACACTGAACAACTAATTTAAGTTTGTTTGGTTCAACTCGGAGTTGGACTTGCTACTTTCTTGACGTTTCATTTTTATGACTCTGATTCAAATTACCGCGTTTAACTTCTCTGCATAAGTAGGTAGGTTAGGTACATTAGCCGTTTTATTACCAAGATAGATATGTACCTACCTGGTGCTTCGAAATGAGGGAGCTCCTACACTTTTCTTTATTCAATTGCCAACATTTCCCACTCGTTTAAAACCGCTGCGAGCCGACGAATTGTGAACAGAATTCAATTACTTTCCTCCTACTTAATACTACTAAACAACTTTCGTGCTAAGATTCCTTTTCATTTTAACACCGATTCGTTTGTTCGTTAACAGCGTGTGAAGTGTTTGTATCTCATTTTAATATAATGTAGAACATTTCTATATTTAGTAAACCCGTAAAACTCACACGTATTCTTCATTAATGATGTACATTATTTCATCTTGAGTTAAAATCACCTACTAACAAAAAATATTTTTCCTTTACGGATGGCACATTTCGCAATAATGAAAAATAAATAAAAAAATACTTTGCATTATTTTACAAATGCGAAATTCGATTTTCAAAATTGCGAAACGCGTCATCTGTTACGGAACAGATTTGACTGTTCTTTATGTTTTTTGCACGAAAACTATTTTTACCCGACTGCGACAGAAGGAGGGTTATGTTTTTCGAGGGTATGTTTGTATGTATGTATGTTTGTATGTATAATTGTTTGGCACGCTCTGCAGGCTGAACGGCTCGATGGATTTTAGCTTGAGAGGTGTCGTTAGATTCGTATTTACTGTGAGAGTGACACTGGGTACATAAAAAAAAAAAATGGCGGATTTTTGGCGCCAAATTCAAATGTTTGGCTCGCTCTGCAGGCTGAACGGCTTGATGTATTTTAGCTTGAGAGGTGTCGGTAGATTCGTATTTACTGTAAGAGTGATACTGGGTATATTAATTTCTTTTTTAAAACACTAAAAAAATAAAAAATAAAAAACGGTAATTTAAAAAACTAAAAAACCCGACTGCTATTCTTTAAAAATCCCTAAAACAAGATAAATTGTAGCAGTCGGGACCCATTCGGGACCATCTGCAATGTAATATAGGTATGTGCTCTCAATTCACTAATCCTCAATTTCTAGAATGGGTCCCGACTGCTACAATTTATCTTGTTTTAGGGATTTTTAAAGAATAGCAGTCGGGTTTTTTAGTTTTTTAAATTACCGTTTTTTAAATTTGGAATGATCGAAGTTAGTTAAGACTAGAGTAAAAAAATAATGACTATTTTTTTCTTACAAAAGTTAGAACTAGGTTGTTGATGCTAAGTCGTATGTACCCAACTGGTAATTAACTTTTAGATATCTAGGTCCTAATCAGGAGGAAGGAAGGAGGAAAGCTCAAGGCTTCCATGAGGTGGACCGATGACCTGGTAAAGGTTGCGGGAAACCGCCGGATGAGGGCAGCACAGGACCGGTCATTGTGGCTATCTTTACGGGAGGCCTATGTCCAGCAGTGGACGTCATTCGGCTGATATGAAGATGATGATGATGCTGATCTACCTATCTATAAAAAGGTATAATACAAATTACTTCTAAATAGAGACCTTATTTTCTAAGTAGGAAGGTAGATTTAGTATTTCTCGGTATTAATTTATTCCTTACCGATAAGAGTTTTCTGAAAAATTACGCAATTTATTAAATCTATTTCTTGGTATTGAAATGGTTGTTTTATTTGTGACTTCTTTTTTATAGACTAGCTTTTTCCTGTGACTGCGTTCGTTTTAATTTTGTCATATTTTATATTTTTGATTAAGTACATTATTATTATTCTACCAGCCGATTATTGTCCCACTGCAGGGCAAAGGCCTCTTCTCATACAGAGAAGGCACGAGCATTGATGACTACGGTTACTTTGGCGGATTGGCAATTATTATTATTAATATTTAATTTTGTTACGGGTTATTCACTTTTTGATAACAAAATACCTAATGGTCTATAACATTTAGGGATAATGTACCTAGTTACTTATTAGCGAAAGTATTTTCAGAATGGGAGCAAACGTTCCGGTGGTTAACGTGTTTAAATAAAAAACAGACAGACAAACTCTTCAGTTTTATAATATTAGATATAAATTATTATTTTTATTTGACTGCCTCGGTAGCTTAGTGGTCCTAAGCGCGACTGCTACGCTAGAGGTCTTGGGTTCGGTTCCCAGGTCCAGTAAAGTGTTATTGGGTTTTTCTATAAAATTCTTAGTTGCAGTTTAGAGGTAGGACTTGTGCCTGTTTAATGGCAATAGGTTCGCTTCCTATTACATGGGACCTAAAACATACCGGCGAACTATGGATGGGGTCATGGGGTACATTGTTACACCTTTGCCTAACCCTTCGGGAAATAGAGGCGTGATCAAATAACACTTGCTCTGGAATCCCTGGAATCGAATCCAAGACCTCTAGCGTTGTAGTCGTATTTAAGACCACTAGGCTAAAGAGACAGGCGAGAGATTGTCTTAAGAAATTACACGTGAAAGGTATTTACAGAGTTAATTAGCCATCAAACACATAACACACTTTCTGTCCTGCTGTGGTGTCGGGCAAGCGACAGTGAAACGGCACGCGAGACTCTGCCGTTTATTATGTTACGTGGTTGGTTTTCATCTCCTTACTTATCACTACTTACATTTATACAAACCAAATGGTAAGTGTGTTTGTTCATTTTTTGTTTGTAAGAGTTCCTACCTAGGTAATCTCTAAAAATACTGGACCGATTACAAATATTCTTTCACCGGTAGAAAGTTTCATTATTTCTTACCAGGGTTGCAGAATTGGTTCGAAAGACTCATCACGTGGTATATGGATGGGTTTTAGTCAGTAAGAGACAGACACTGCCTCCACTCCGCCCAGAGCGAAAGAAGTCATTTGATGATTTCTCATCCTTTAAAAAAAACACTTGCTAATGAATAGGCTATGTTTTATGGTACCCATACCTACTTAACGCCGACGAAGTCACTTCCGGAAGATAATTTTTGAATTCTTGTTTATGAAATACCCTATCACACTAATACCTATTATAAAGGCAACAGTTTGTATGTTTGTCTCTTATTCACGCTCAAACGGTTGAACGGATATGGATTAAATTTGTCACTGAGATAGATTGTAGTGTGGAATAACACAAGATACTTTTTATCCCGAAAAAACGTACGGTTCCCGTGGAATAATACCTAAATCAACTTTGACGCGGAGGAAGTCGCGGGTAAAAGGTAGTATCTAATAAACGGGAATAAAAGACATATCACACAGCCGAACACTACGTAGGTATACGTAGGTACTGCCCATCAAACTAATTTCTAACATTGAGCAAAAAAAGTTGTAACTTTGACTTTCAATATCTCCGTAATTAGGCCGCCGACTGCCGAGTTCCAGGGTTTGGTCCAGAACAACAAAAAATATTGCAATGATGAGAAGAATATGAGGCAAGAAATTCTTATCAAATATTTTTCTTCGTTAACTTGTAAAACTGCTCTAAGGTACAATGTTTTCAATAGTGAAAGATTAAATAATTATAAATATTATTGTTGAATTTAAATTTTGTGAATTCGCTGGATGCGGGCAGCGCAGGACCGGTCATTGTGGCTATCTTTAGGGGAGGCCTATGTCCAGCAGTGCACGTCCTTCGGCTCTTTAGGCTAATATGATGATTTTAATTTAAGTTAATCCTAAGTTGCTGTGCTCTAACAGGGTCCATAACTATTCTTTGGCTTATGTTACACATTTTATACACATTATAGTAAGCAAATAATAATGAATATGAATATGTAGTAAAAGAAATGGAAGAAAGAAAAAAAGTATTGTATTGATCAAAGTATTGACACAAACTGTGTGCTCACAGAAATACTAGTAAAAAGGCTATTCTATAAAAATACATTAAATAAGAAAACAACATAACTCTGTGCAGGTTGTACCTAGGTAGGTTCCACCTAATCTATTTAGGTATACCTGCCTACCTACCTTCCTGTAAAGCGATAATGGCAAAAAATACTTGCGTCCCAAAATTCAGCAAGGCCTAGGTACTGTAGTCGTAGTAGGTATTGTATTCGAAAGAGTTAAAAAAAAAACTACCTCATTGGCCTAGTGGTCCTAAGCACGACTGCTACGCTAGAGGTCCTGGGTTCGATTCCCAGGTCGAGCAGAAAGTGTTATTGGGTTTTTCTATGGAATTCTCAGTAGCAGCTCGGAGTTTGGATTTGTGCCCGGATAATGGCAATAGGCTCGCCCCCTATTACATCTAAATATACCGGCGAACTGTGGGTGTGCATTGGTACACCTCTGCCTAACCCTTCGGGGAATACAGGCGTGGTGGAATATTTAAAAAAAAAAAATTCGACGAATTGAGAACCTCCTTTTACAAAGTCGGTAAAGAAGTAGCAATTTAAATGTGTCATCGGTAATAATTGTCTCCAGTCAATTTCTACAAGTTGCCTTCCATTAAGAATCTAGACTTTTTTCTAGGTTTCCACTTAGGTAGGTACTAGTTTTTCTAGATGTAAGTTTGTAAGACAACTGGGCGTACGGTCAGCAACAAAAGTGGATTAACACATGATTTTTACATACATAACTGCCTCGTTGGCCCAGTGGTCCTAAGCACGACTGCTACGCTAGAGGTTCTGGGTTCGATTCCCAGGTCGTGCAAAAAGTGTCATTGGGTTTTATATGAAATTCTCAGCAAACTTGGAAGGGGCCGCTAAGGGCCGATGCCTGCCGGGGCTGCGGGTTGTTCAAAAGAGATACCGCGCTCCCGGAACGCAAAGGGCACTTGAAGGAACATAGATGGGTTTTAGTCAGTAAAAGTCTGACACTCCCTCCCGTCCAGCCCAGGGCGGGGGAAGTTATTTGATGATATCCCATCTATAAAAAAAAACCCACTGCGCTAACCGCTTTATCAAAATGTCACGTCACAGTGTTAATCGACATTTTTTGTCGCTGAGCGTACATTTGAGTTTTATAATGTATAGATCTGTGTGGGACACTGCGGCTGAGCAGTAGTTGTACGTACATACACGTTTTTGTTGCTCTTAGCATCGCTGACAGGCTAGGAACACTAATACCTAATGTGGTAAAAAAACATAATGATGGAAGATGGTAAACGACGGTTCACGAAGAAAAAAAAATCTCTTACTTAGTAGGTAGCAGTGACGATCCAAGGTTGCGGAATTTGTTCAAAAGAGTCATGGCGGGCCTGGAACACGGATGGGTTTGAGTCAGTAAGAGTCTGACACTCCCGTCCGCTCCACCAAGAGCGGAAGAAGACAATTGATGATACATTTTGTAAAAAAAAAGGTAGGTGAAAAATTAAAAACGCTATTTCTTTCCAAGCTTTCTTGTTGGGTAGATATTGTCTAGAACAGCTTTATTATTATCATTAACAGTTTAACCGTCATTAAAAAGGGAAGGAAAAATAACACTTATGTACATATCTATAAATATCATTTACAATAAATCATCTACCTATAAAAACCTTTAGCACCGTGTGAAAAATACTTACTTCGTACAAAAACTAGTAACAGCGCCATCTCTCGGTGAGTAGCAGTGAACTAAAACCATAAATTTATTTTTCAACAGTAATCTTTTCTTTAGCTAAAGTTTGGATTATTTTTGTGCTACTATATGAAAATCTGGGTTTTCAAAAAGAGGATAAATAAAACTCAAGAAATTTTATCAAAAATGACAAATTATTCAAAATTGGTCTTTCACAAAACTATTTTGTATTCTAACGTAAAGAAGTGAATAAAACTTCATTTTACTTAGAAAACTAAAGGAATTTCCATTCTTTAAACACTGCTATGTGAACTACCAGACTGTCTGCCTGTTACTTGAACACGCAATATCAATTATTGCTACATTAATTAAGTATACATTTTTTAAACTTACCTAGCTATACTTTGCATGCATACAAATTGGTATTTAATCATTTCAAAGCGATTATTTGTTGATTATTTGCTTTGAGGTCAAATTATTTGGAGAAATTGAGAAAATTATCTTATTGCCTTTGCACTTTGAGTAAACTAGATAATTAGCTCTTATAGAGACAGATATAATGAGAAAACTACATCCTTACGTAATCTTTGTTACAGAAATCTCTGATTCAACACCTACCTACCTACTTAATTTTGAAATTAAATTACTTTAAAGTTTTCTTGTTTTTTGAATTATATGAGAAGCTTCGTCATCCCTAAAAAGGGCTGCCATCCGTCCGGGTTTCCCCGAATTTGTCCTAGTTTAGAGGGCGTCTGGGGGGCGTCCGGGAGGGGTTGTCAAAAATATCCGGGTGAACCCCGGACACTTTTAGTGTCAGGGAAATCCCGACTAATTGAAAGATAAGCGATAAGTACCAAAATAAAATAATAATAAAAATCCTGGGATGTCCGGGAAAAGAATTTTTCATCCAAATGTTCGGGGTTTAAAGTTTTTGCCCGGCGTCGGCAATTTAGATGATGGCAACCCTATCCCTGAGTGAAAGAGCTATATTCTTTATAAAAAAAAAAATGAGATCCGTGAGAAAATTCACATGGACATATAAATTATTTTGGAAAATGGAATAAATTTTGAAATGCATTGGTTCTTTATGGGGTGGCGCAATACGTTTTGTTCTACCATTTCGCCCTGACAAGTTGTGATATCACTGACTCCCTTCTCTTTCATATCATCTTTCTCACCATCCATCCACATTTGTATTCATAACACTTTTAGTCACATGTGTGTCATCCCTCCTCTTAACATACCCGTACCAAGACAAACAGTTCCCTTTATTTTGTTTGTGCGCACCTAATTCTTAGTAGAACACGCAAATACAACCTGACCTTCTTGGTGAGGTTCTTCAGAAAGGTCGGGTGTACAGTAGGTACTCGTAACCGGCGTGCTTGTATGACCTGATGCATGAATGTGGACGAGGCGAAAGTAGTATATAAGGATCGTAGCAGGTGGCGCTCTGTGGTTTCTGCCTACCCCCATGGGAAAAAGGCGTGAGTTTATGTATGTATGTATGTATGTATGTATGTAACACACAAATACACAAATAAACAAACAAACAAACAAACAAACACACGCAGCGCACGTTCTACACGCAAATATTCCAAAACTAATCGATTCTTACGTATTACCTACCTAACCATCCCATGTTTTTTTAAATCGACAATCGAGGAAGCATCACTATAATAGCCGAGCCAATCGATTAAAAGCATGAAGATCGCGTGCCTAAAATTTTGATGATTTCCATCAAAATGGTTCATAATTGAGTCATTTAGCAGTAGACGTAACGAACAATAAAATTAATTGCACTACAATCCAAATAGATTGGTGGTTCACGCTTTTTGTTGAAATGGAGTCAGCAGAAGTCTAGGTAGGTTGTTTTTTTTGTTTCATACTTTATTTTAATTCCGTACCTAAAGTCGGAACCTGTAGGTCATACAAATATTTGTCCCGAGCGGGAATCGAACCTAAGACACGCAGCGGAACAGCCAATCGGTCAACCACTACACCAACCATGTCATGAAACATTTGAAATAACATCATAATTATCTGAAATGAGAAAGTTAGGAAGGAAGTTATTGTTACTTTATCCCGCTAGAACGGCTGAATAAATCAGGATGAAATTTGGAAAAAGATAGATTATAGTTTGCAGTACCTACTACATAGACATACTTTTCATCGCGTAAAAATGTACGGTTCCTGTGGAAACGTATATCAACATTGACGCTACTATTTAATACTTAAAATTACTAATCAAAGCCTCCAAACAGATTTAATTATCGCCAACACTTGAAAATGTTCTCAGAAATAAGTCTTATTTCAAATCCCCACAATTTATCATCTTGAATGCTAAGACACCTTCCCCTCACCTCAAATCTCATAACGAAATTGTCGAATAAACCCTCGACGAACACTCATCCAACCCCTCCAACCAATCCATACAACCTTGTCACAGTGAAAATGAAGGAAAATCTTTAGGACCACGATTAGAAAATTCGGTGGGGAAGTTTGACAAGGTTCTAGACGGTTAGGGTTCAGTGGATACAAGATTTGTTTGTAGAATTGAATTAATCGTGAGAAGGGATTTACTTTGACATTTTGATTTGAAGTTTTTTAGTATTAGATTAAGGCTGTTTTACGTGTGATACCGTTTCGGATAGTCAGAAGCCGGGGAGTCTGACAACCAGTCTTACCAAGAGGTGTCGTGTTGCCTGCTGGCTTGTGGAAGTCAGATAAGCAGTCGCTCCATGTAAAACACTGGCATTCAGCTGCATCTGGTTAACCTGGAAGTCGACCTTAACATGGGAAAAGGCTAGGCAGATAAATATGTTTTTTAACTCAGGATTACTTGTAATTGATGTGTACAAAGTATTGTGAAACATTTATTTTATAGAGTACCTTAGTATGGAATTTCTTGCTCATTCTTCTCCATTTCGCATGTGCTTGTATTTACAGGTACAAAACGATGTGCTGTGACTGTCAGCTGAGCTGATAACTGGCGTGAATAAAAGTACATAATATCTGTATTTTTGATGGTTAGATAACCTGCACAAATGTATATATATTTCTTGGTCAGTTTACCTTTCGTAACAGTAACATGTACCTACGGAACCACAGCGACCAAACACAGCTCAATCTCTCTACATTTAAATACATTTATTACGTTTTACCGTGGTGTGATCGCGGTCGTGAAGCGCTTGTTATTGAATATCTGTCTCGACACTCCACCGAGCGATTTGAATATTTCTTATTATCCTCCTCTTGTATACTGGGGGTTATGAATTTTGGTATGATAACGTTGTTATTGTAATAAGGTTCAAGAGGATTTGATTGCTTTTGGTGTTGTTAAAAAAACAACTAAAGGTTCAGTAATTTAGTATTTATCTAAAATCTTTAAAAAAGTCTTAAGCTAAAGTTTATGCACTTTTATTTAATTTTCCTCAAACATAGTGTGTTCAAATTCACCTGAAATTATATTTTTTTTATTATAGTCTATCTCGTCTCCATTACTCTATGAATTTTGTACCCACAGAGTAACCCACGTCCAGGGGTTTCAGTAACTATGAAGGAGACGTTATTGACTAGAGTACAATAATATTTTCACCGATTTCGTTCACAGCAGCTAATCACAATGACACTAGCCAAGTTCTTCTAGAATATTCAAGTGCATAACTGTGAGCGCAGAGGTGCATTCCTTCTTCCCACACTCTCATAGCCCTATAGAACAGCAATTCGACATGACCGGGTAGAAATCAAGCTCAGTCAATCAAACAGGATCAACGGCTTTACGTGCTTTCTGAGGTACGGGGGTCTCACACCACCTACTTGCAAACTCCAGGCTGCTACATGTAAAAAGCTCACCTAAATATATTTGGGATAAAGGCGAGGTTATGAGCAAATGTATGAACGTAAGGATCGTAGCAGGTGGCGTTCTGTGGTTTCTGCCTAGCCCCATGGGAAACCGGCGTGAGTTTATGTATGTATGTATGTGAGGCTAGGTTAGGTACATGGTTAAAAAAAAAAATATCAAAATCAATATCGACAAAGATAATATAAATAACAAAGTTGTTAGTGTCTGCGCCAGCAGAGCTTGCCAAGTGTCGCACACCAATACAAGTTATTGTTTTAGTCTAGGTTCGGTCTAGGCTAGGTAGGCATAGGCACCGCACATACAGGGTGGTCTAAGGCACATTAAAGCCGTTAACTGCCTCGTTCCTCTCGTGGTCGCAAGCGCGACTGCTAAGCTAGGGGTCCTGGGTTCAATTCGAAGGTCGGGCAAAAAGTGTTATTGAGTTTTTACATAAGGAATTTTTCAGTTGTCGCCCGGAGTTTGGAAGTTGGAGGAGTGACAACCCCGTGCCTCTCGCAAAAAAAAACACGTTTGTTGTATGGGCTCCCTTAAATATTTGTTTAATTTTAATTTGATTATTTATTTTTAAAGTGAATTTATAACAAAATATTCTGTGAATGTGTAAAGCGTCTACCTGCAATAATATCGAGCAAAAGCAGAAATACACCATCTGTGAAAATTTCAACTATCTAAATATCACGGTTCACGAGATACAGTCTGGTGACAGACGGACAGACGGACGGAGGGACATCGGAATCTTAGTAATAGAGTCCCGTTTTACCCTTTGGGTACGGTACCCTAAAAATATCGCAATGATGGAGAGGTGTCTTATAACACCCTTAGCTGCCTGTACGTACCTATAATGACGACCATAATATAGGTAGCTTTTTTACCGATAGGAAATCGTCAAATGGGGAGGAGGGAGTGTCAGACTTTTACTGACTAAAACCCATTCATGTTCCTTCTTGTGCCCTTCTTGTGCCCTTCGCGGTATGTCTTTCGAACAACCCGCAGCAGTATAGCTACGATTCGAAAAAACATAAATAAAGTATAAAGACCTCTTTTTGCAATTAAACTGTCAAGATGGAAACCACAAATGAATTAATAACCAGTTTTAAAAGTAATGAAGATATTAATTCAATGCACAAACACGTTTATCTATCAGATAACCATGATAATGTCTGTTTTAGTCTGATTGTGATCTAGATTTCTAGATTCAAAATAGGTAACGTAGTATGATCTCGTTTTTCAGGTTTTAGTTAGGTACAGAAAAAACAATTTATTTTGCTGTTTTTTTGTTTGTAAAAAAGTCTCGTGATTTTTGACACTTTATGTCTTCGTCAGTACCTACATAATATATTATTATAATGGTGTGTTATCACGTTTTCAAACTATTCACATTTTCTAATATAATATACCATCACGCCTGTATTCCCCAAAGGGTTAGGCAGAGGTGTACCAATGTACACCCACAGTTCGCCGGTATATTTAGGTCCCATGTAATAGGGGACGATCTTATTACCAGTAACCGGGCACAAATTCTAACTCCAAGCTGCTACTGACAATTTCATAGAAAACCCAATAAGTAACACTTTTTGCTCGACCTGGGAATCGAACCCAAGACCTCTAGCGTAGCAGTCGCGCTTAGGACCACTAGGCTATTAAAACACACCGGCGAACTGTGGGTGTACATTAGTACACCTCCCCATTCTCGCCAACCCTTCAGGGAATACAGGCGTGATGGTATGATGAATGTAGGTACATATGTACTTCGAAATTCAAACAGTGTGATTTCATTTTCAAACTACACGAACTGAAATAATGGCTTCTAAATTGAAACGTGTCATTTCACGAGCCTAACCGTTCAACGTTATCCATTGCCTATTCCCTTGACCACCCAAGATTAAACAGCAACTTACCAGCCAATATTAAAACCGACAGGCCCAGTGACTTTGGGCCACCACCACGGAATGCTCGCACCATTAGAAAGGGTGCAGCCAAATCGATTATTCGCAGCTTGTAATTACGAGCGTACACCATGAAGCAAGTTAATTAGCGCTATAATTATAATTATTGGCATAATGATCTTAGTAGCGTGTTGGTATGTTAGTATGGTTGATTGTTATTTGTTTTTTTAATTATGGAAGTTTGAAGTGATTATGATGGCTGACACCGAAATCTTCTATTATAAATGTCTCATATTATTATTTTTTTGATGTGGATAATTCCTTATGGATATCCTTCGTCTCCCCAGAAGGAAGTCCACGGAAAGACCACGAAGTCGGAAGACGGTGGCAATTCAAAACAACAAACAGAACCAAAGCCGATGACTTCCAAAACTAAAGTTATCTTAAAATAAAGTTATTTTTCTTAAATACTGGACTGCCTCGTTGGCCTAGTGGTCCTAAGCACGACTGCTACGCTAGAAGTCCTGGGTTCGATTCCCAGGTCGGGCAAAAACTGTTATTGGGTTTTTCTATGAAATTCTCAGTAGCAGCTCGGAGTCAGGATTTGTGCCCGGTTAATGGCAATAGGCTCGCCCCCTATTACATGGGACCTAAATATACCGGCGAACTGTGGGTGTACATTGGTACACCTCTGCCCAACCCTTCGGGGAATAAAAGCGTGATAGTATACATAAATAGTGCAAAGATATTGATCTGAAGTCAACGTAACATGTGTTTCGACAGCTAAATGCTCTACTAAGATTCTGAGATGAAAACTCAGGGTAAACTCGCACTTTGATCTGTTAAAATCTGTTTGGCGTGCTTTTGACAAATGGAAATGTAAGTTTGCGCAAAGTTTTGTCTTTGAATCCTGAATTAAGTACTTAGCAATGGATGTGTAGTACTCTGTTCATTATAGTGTGAATATATAAAAAAAAAATATATATATACCATCACGCCTGTATTCCCCGAAGGGTTAAGCAGAGGTGTACCAATGCACACCCACAGTTCGCCGCTATATTTAGGTCCCATGTAATAGGGGGCGAGCCTATTGCCATTAACCGGGCACAAATCCAAACTCCGGGCTGTTACTGAGAAATTCCTAATGGAAAAACCCAATAACACTTTTTGCCCGACCTGGGAATCGAACTCGGGACCCCTTGCTCGGCAGTCGCGCTTGCGACCACGAGACCAACGGGGCAGTTTTATAGTGTGAATCTTGAGTCGATTTAGGTTAATAAGTGTCGTTCATTGTAAAAGTGGTGTAACTCCATATTTTTTAAATTGGAGTTGCTTCACTTTTGTAATGAAAGATGTGACTTAATGTGATACCCTTGAGCAAAAAAATATTTATTTTAAAAATATGGAGTTATACCACTTTTACAATGAACGACACATTATTCTAGCCTATTATTGTGCGGGTCTGTGGACGGTGAGCAATGGGTAGCTCACCGTCCGTACGTTAACTGAATAGCGACAGACCGTGTCGACGGCGCGTTCGTGTTCCACGCGCGCAAAGAGATGTCAGCAAACTTGGATGGGGCCACTAAGGGCCGATGCCTGCCGGGGCTGCGGGTTGTTCGAAAGAGATACCGCGCCCCCGGAACGCAAAGGGCACATGAAGGAACATAGACGGGTTTTAGTCAGTAAAAGTCTGACACTCCCTCCCGATTGCCCGTCTATATAAAAAAAAAAGCCTATTATTGTCCCAATGCAGGCCCTCTTTGCATACAGAGAAGGCACGAGCATTAATCACCACGCTTGGTCAAAGCGGATTGGCGATTACAGACTTACATTAAGTTATAAGCAGATCATCGTACGCGTAAATGTTTGTTATCGCGGACGCAGACGAAGTCACAGAATAGAAAGTGGTCTATGTCCTTTCTTAGGGTTTAAACTTACCTCGTACCAAATTTCATCAAAATGGGTTTAGTGGTTTATTAATTTGTGAAAGCGTAACAGACAGACAAAGTTATGTTGTTGATGTTAAAAATGTATGGATGGTATGGATTAGTATGGAAGTATGGACGGAATGGATGAGTGACCAATATATGTTTAGACCTAAAAATATGTAATACTTAATTATCGTGAAACCCTACAATTTCGTTACTCACATTTGCTTAGACATTTAAATTAAAGGCGAATAATTTTTATTATCCTCCATTTTCGCACAGCGTGGGTGGCCAGAGGATTACAAACTTATCTCTACATTCACAGTAACTCTTACACCTTGGTAATAAAGGTCAGTTTTGCTCGTAAAATGTGGCGTAAAGTTGGTATTCTGGTATGAATTTGGTGTCAGCCCGATTTGGTACTGAATTGGGTTTTATTGATGAAATAACTCTTGTTTTTTATGAAGCGGCTCTTGTGGTGTTTACAGTTAAATTGTGGGTTCAATTCTCTTTGAGATAGCTTTTAATCGTATGATATTAATTCTGTATCATTATTTTCGTTGCGGAATTTGCAATGTGGCCAAATGTTGGAATATTTCGATCTGTCATCTCGCTTTGTCAGGTATGAAGACAGATCAATGAGGAGACAGTTAACGAGGGGACAGTTCGCTCTTACCTTTAGGAAGGAATACCTCCTCCCCAGAGTTGCTAACAGGGGGACAGATTCCGATCTGTCCTCATAAGGGGACGAAACGAGGTAACAGATCGGAATATTTCCAAATGTTTGAGTGCAAATCTATGCTATACCTACTAATATACCAAAGATGAAAAGGTTTTTTTGTTTGTTTCTTTAAACGGGCTATTCTCTGAAACTGCCAGTCGGATTGGAAAAATATTTTTGTATATGATAGCCAGTTTTATGAGGAATAATATGACTAAATAACATCACGCTACGACACACGGGAGTGGAGCAGTAATCAAAGACGTAATTCAAAGAAGGTGAAAAAACCCAACGGTTTGAAGTTGCGGGCAGAAACTATGTATGTCCACGATACAAGAGAAATTGCAAGTGTGGAGCAACGTTTAAAAAAATACTTATTCACTGGTAGTTCGACCAAGCATTTACCTACTTCAAGTACCTACAAAATCGTACCATCACGCCTGTATTCATTGCCTGTATTCATATTATAGGTACACCCCCCCCTTTGGGGTACCCCCCTTTGGGGGTATACCCCAAAGGGTTAGGCAGAGGTGTACCTACTCATGTACACTCACAGTTCACCGGTATGTAGGTCTCATGTAATAGGGGGCGACCCTATTGCCATTAACCAGGCACAAATCCTAACTCCGATATACTACTGAGCATTTCATTTCAAACCTAATAACACTGCTTGACCTGGGAATCGAACCCAATACCTCTAGCGTAGCAGTCGCGCTTAAGATCCCTAGGCTAACAACGCAGTTACTCAAAGCATCCATTACTTAAATACTTAGGTACCTTAGTTCCTTATATACGCCTTCACTTAACGTCTTCAAAAGTAGAATCACACGTCATAGCAAGTAGGTAGGTATGTTCTACGCACATGCGAGGCTCTTACGAGGCCCTTTAAGACCTCCCTGTGGGGCTCAAGAGGCCCTTAAGCTCACAGGATCAGTGGTGCGTGCCACAGATCTTTGTAAGGCACACGGGGGCACTTTTGTATAGTCTATGGTTACCTCTAGGTAGGTATAGGGTGATTTTTTAATTTACTGCGCATCTTTTAGAAAGTGCAAATACTCATTAATGCAAATAACTTTTACTATAGGTAGGTACATAGGATTGTCTATAAAATGTAAAAAACAAGTGCAAAATAGTCTCGTACGCGATGGGTTCTGCAGTATCTTACAATATTAATAGATATAAAACTACATACAAATGTCATGTTTATATCATAGTAGGTAACTAGGTA
This sequence comes from Caradrina clavipalpis, assembly GCA_932526535.1. Classification (NCBI taxonomy): domain Eukaryota; kingdom Metazoa; phylum Arthropoda; class Insecta; order Lepidoptera; family Noctuidae; genus Caradrina; species Caradrina clavipalpis. Next base: position 8,612,930 of record OW052106.1, on the reverse strand, counting down.
ATAGGTAGATACCTACATGGAAACCTAGAATAGGTACTACTGACAGATAGATGTTAAGTAGGTACGGAACCCTCACAAATTGCCTTAAGTGCACCAATTAGGTAACTTGAAACACTAACTGTTTACAATATTATATTTAAATAGGTATTAATTTTACCATTATGACTCTTAAATAATACTACCTATCAATAATTTCTCTAAACACACAATTAATAAACTAGTTTTTATGAAACAATACAATGTGAGGAATAACATTATTCTAAGTAAGTAATGGTGTTAAATGCAATCAGTAAAACATTATCATCATACATAGGTAATCATTTCTCATTTGCTAGTCGCGAGCAACGCCATCTAGCGGAGAGTGGCGAGAAGTTGTAAAATTGGAAGACGCGATAAACAATATACGCATTATATTTATTTTATGATTTTTACAATTGAAGTTATTATATTTATTAAATAATAGAAAAGAAAAGAATAATACAATTACCTATCATCTACTACAGATACTTTTTTAGTTAATTTTGGACACCATTGACATTGGTGAAGGAAAACATCGTGAGGAAACCTGGGCTTATCGCCAATCCGCCTTGAGCAAGCGTGGTGATCAATGGTCGTGCCTTCTCGGAATGAGAAGAGGCCCGTTCCGAGCAGAAGGACAATAATAGGCTGGCATTATTATTTTAATCATAATTCGTACCTGGCAACCAGTTTGAATTCAGAATAAACTAAAATGTATCGCTCAAAATGCTGTAGAACAAGGTATGCACATAAAAATTCATACAATAACGTATCCATGTCACTTCTACTTCTTATAGACTAATTATATCAGACGGCGCCGCCTCCTCTGCCCACATTCGTCCAATACATAGCTTTATGTAACTCAGGGCAGTTTTTTGCACATTTCCAAATCTTTCCGATCAGAATTCCACAACACTGTCAACTTCATCTGGCCGTAAAAAAAAAACTTAAGCTTCAACTCTAAAAAGATCTTTCAGCGCGACCCAAGATACTTTCAAATTAGACATTTTAAAAGTAAAAAAAAAAAGTTCTTTTCTACACAAAAATATTGCACGCGGCGACGGGCGGCGTCGCATGTAAAAATAAAGGAATACAAACATACTATTTTTCTGTAGAAGCCCGGCATTGTGACGTCTGAGCTGCGCATGCGACGAAAACGAACAAGCCGAGCGCTTGACGACACCCGCCAGACAGAGATAGGTATACGTTCTCTCGAATGAAAGAGGGAGACGGCCGTATTATGGGCGTTCCTACATCGATTTTTGTACCCAATTAATGGTCAGTGGGCTTCTACGTAGGCGGGGCGTTTTCGATCCAAGCTAATAGGGATCGAGCTAAAATGATCTATAGATCCCTGTGCGGTGCGCCTGCGCAGTGTATTGTTATCGTTAATATCGTGGATTATTTATTTTATATCTACGTTTGATGGCTGAATAAATTTTCATACAGTGCCATTTTTTTTTGGACTTTTTCTATTTGGTTTTTAATTTTTTATCGATTTTTGGATTAGGGAGGTCTTGTCATGTGAGTTGATTTTCGTTTGAATATACCATTTATCATTATTTATTGACTTCAAGTAATTTTTTTTTAAACAATTTTAGCCCATTGCCTCGCAATGAGATAGCAGCTGCTTTTTTAAAGATTAATTATTTTTTATTTTGTAAACAATGGTGCACTGAAAAAATTAAAGTTCACTACAAATTGTTCAGCTTCATCTACTCGTAGGTATAAGTCTATTGTGTGTGTATATTATGTTACATCATCTTTTTTTAAGGTCCAGTCTTCTGAACGGCGTAGTTACCTAGCACTACGCCCGTCCAGAAGACTGGATATCATCAGCTTAGCAGTCCACTGCTGGCCTCTCCAATAGCAGGCCATTCAACTCAACCCTCGACAACTTTACTCTTATACGTGCCTTCTCTGTATGAGAAGAGGCCTTTGTCCTGCAGTGGGTAGGACATACTAATTTATGGTATTATCTTAGGTAGGAAAACTGTAATTGACTCGTTACCCTAGTGGTCCTAAGCGCAACTGCTACGCTAGAGGTCTTTGGTTCGATTTCCAGTTTGACCAAAGTGTTACTCCGAGCTGCTACTGAGAGTAGCAGCTCGGAGTTAGGATTTGCCCGGTTAATGGCAATAGGCTCGCCCCCTATTACATGGGACCTAAACATATCGGCTTACTGAGAATGTATATACATTGGTACACCTCTGCCTAACCCTTCGGGGAATACAGGCGTGATGGTATGTAAGCTGTAGGTTATCTATTTTCTTAGGTTGGCTAGGTACCTACTATAGCTGTGGCCAGCTTCTGGGTGTGACCGATATACCGGTATAACCCGGTGATGAAGCTCATGAAGATAATGGATTCCAATTACCTACATTAATTGAAAATAGACGTGTGCAAGTGCTCCATTAGAAAATACATACCTAATTGTTTCTTTTTCTATATTCGAATTCAAAAATGGAATTCGCCTGAGTGTTTGGCATAAAACTATTTCAGCCAGGTTATTGTGGTGTACAACCTTCATACCTAAGTACCTAAAACATACAGTTTTAAAATGCTTTTTATCTTTCGTCTATTGTATCTCATAATAATTGCAGTTGTTCCATATTCTGACAAAATATGCGCAAGCGCAAGGGACATTTATACTTAAGATTATAGGTACATCTACGTGTTAATATCATTATTTTATCTTAAAATTGTCACATTACAATTATTATTGTCTAAAATACAGTTTTATCTAACACTAGCTTCTGCCCGTGAATTCGTCCGCGTGGATATTTTTATCCGCGTTAAGTTACGTCCTTTGTTACTGTTCCGCTTCTTGTAGCGTTATGTTCTATAGCCTATGTTACTTCCTGTTAATTTAGCTATCTATTGGTAAAGAAATGGTTCAAATCGGTCCAGTAGTTTCGGAGCTTATTCGGCACAAACAAACAAAAAAATCTTTCCTCTTTACAATATTAGTACCTATAGATAAAAACAGGGAAATCTTCAAGAAAACCAACATAAAATAATAATAAACCCAAAAATTATGCAAATAGACTCACCACGAAACTTAATAGACATTAAAAAAAACAAGGCCTTCCATCAGATTCCATTACACACTGTATTTAAGCGTAATTCTAAAAAAAATAATTCAATTGTCGATGGCAGCCGGCGCGGCGTTCCGGTCCCTCGATGGCGGATAATTAGGGGTAATTTGACACTTCACTGTGGCAACCCAGCGGAAACGCGCCAACCGCCATTGAAACAGATAGGCGTTTGAAAATCGTTTGTGTGAAGCAAGAGATCTGGGTTTTATTTGAGACGCTTGATTTTGATTGGTAATTTCCGTAATTTTAACTAGGTACTCGTAATCGGCGTGTTTGTATGACCAGATGTATGAACGTGGATGAGGCGAAAGGAGTTTGTAAGGATCGTAGCAGCGTAATCTCATGGGAAAAGGCGTGAGTTTATGTAAGTATGTATGTATTTTCGTGAGAAAATAATGGTTTAACTTCCTACTTTGGTATGGGAAATCTTAATTTAGGTAATTGCCTAGGTAATGTCTTCAGACATATATCAGTTCATTTAATAAAAGTATGTACGGGTTTCTAAAATATTGCACTGCATACTTACCTAAAAAATAAATACATATTAGCTTTCTTTAAAAAAAAAAGGGCTGCTGTGCTTAGAAATTTCTATTATAACGTGTGTAACAAAACAAGTTAACAAAACAAGTTAACAAACAACGTCGTGACAAACATATCAACTCTAATACACAAACAATAACTCGAAAGATCTATGCCACATTCAATGCAGAATATTCAATAAGCAACAACTGTCAGATTTAGGAATAGTGCGGGTAAAAAGATGACTTTTTCACAACCTTTAAAATGTTTATTGTATTTTAAAAGACAAGCTGTTAAAAAAACACATATAATAATGCTAGGATCTAGGGTCTAGGAATCTATAGGCCATACAAATATTTGTAGGAATCGAACGGGCTACACGCAGCGCAGGAGCAACCACTCAACCTACTACGCCAGCCATATCGTCGATCGTTATAGTACACAATCAGTATTTGTATCAGTATGAGAATAACCCGAGTACTTGCCATATGTTAAAAATAAACCCTATAATCGTAAGTAGGTTACAAAATTTCCTTTCAAACAACCCGATAATAACAGAACTCTACTTTTCGACAGACCGATAATAAATGACATTACTAACCCACAAATCAACCGTATTTACATAAATAAACGTATCATTGTGGCTTGTCAACGATATACGTAAAATACCAAATTAATAACGACTCAAACAAACTCCTTTTTCTACCCTATTATTACCATTTTTTCACGTTGGTAACACAGATTTCGGAAATCGAATTTAAACATCTGTCGTCACTCAATACGAGTGTATTGTCTGTTTTTTTGTTTCGAATTGACAAAAGCGTTCGAGTAGTCATTGTCCCTGTTATGTACTATTGCGTTTACATTTTCTGTGTTTTTTTTTTGTACTTAGGTACTTTATGTAGGTATATTTGCTGTCATTGAGACAAAAAAACCTGACCGTTCGTATCTACAAAATCGTAACTATCGTAAGGTTTCTTGCAATGGGGTAGACACGATTAGTCAGGATTTTTGCTGTGCTATTCTGTAAAGATTTTCTTCGAAAAATGTTAAGTGAGTTTGAGGTGCTAGAATCCCTAGCATTAAGTGGAATGACAGTAATCACCTCAAGTTCACTTCACATTCGTCAGGTTAACTTTTCACTGAATTGGCATTGAACAGCTGTTGCACAATCTCAATGAGCTCATTAATGTAAGCCGCTATTCCTTGCTGAATAATTTATAGTAAAGGTAGACAGTTCAGCTAACGAGGTGGCAAGAAGATCTCGAAGACAGCATAGATTTCTTGGAAAAACTTGAGCTTTGCCCGGCAGAGAGACACTTAAGCTAGGGTTATTTTTAAACATAATTTTTATACCACTCCAACAAGCATACGGCAACACCAGTGGCATCACACCTGTGTTGCTGACACCTAAAAAACCTATTCACTCCAATATTAACGAACGCCATAAGTACTGTTAGCCCATATTAATTAAATGAACTTAGCTTCGATTTTGTCTTACATCAATAAACGATACCCAATCACTTAAAATTACATCATGCTCAGTAACTGGCGTTATGTAAAAAGCGCTTTAAAACACAAGTAACATAAGCAGCGGATTACACGTCGATATTCGGCTTCGGTTTGTCAGCAGTGTTGCATTACACATTCGGTCGCGGCGGTGTCGATATATCGGATATCTTTCGAACATGGCGTTTGAAAAAAGAACATGTGGTTTTCTAACCAAAAAAGAAGAATAGAAATGTTAGAGGAAAGAAAGTTGTTTTTCTTACAAAATTAAGTAGATAAGTAGGTACTGTAAAGACTCATTTAAGATGCTACAAGATAAACGTTAAAAATTAAGAAGAGAATTAGGTAGGTATACACCCTGACAATGGATGACAGTGAAGCTTAATGCTAGATATAAAATGTGTGATAAATAATAACAATAATTTATAATTCAATACACGAAAATAAAAGGGCCATCAAAATTATCGATTCGAAAAAAAATAACAAAAATAAAATAAAAAAGTAACTTCAACTTTCAACAATTTTCTCACCACCCTTCTTAATTCAAATCCGACATAATGTTGCCAACAATAAAAGTAAATTCCGCCAGATATGGTGTTTAATTGTTTGACATTAAACATGGGTAATTACAAGCTCGTAACCATTATAGTTATGGTCTACAGACAATGATGGTACGCATAGACATTTTATTATCCATAACTAGTAGAACAATTTCTTTTTTTTAAAGGATGTTGTCAATTTCAGTTAGTGCGTCAATTAAATGATTGCCAGTGACATTGTCGTTGGAGCATACGCAATGGCGCAATGGAACGTGTGGTAAGTGTACATTGACGGGTTTGTTAGTAGTTTTGTAAACGCATTGTTTTAAAATGACGCATTGGTTATCAAAGCTTGGTTTTAAGTCTTTCGTTTTTTGTTTTGTAAGTACGTCTAATGTAATTTATAAAGGTTAATAGTCAGATACTAAGAAAGTAAATAACGTAAACAAATGAGAGCGACATTTTTATTTATGTTCAAAAAACTGTTCGCTTATGTTAGGTGAGTACTTACGAAGTTTAGGTTAGCTACATTATTTAAAGTCTAAAATTAGGTCAAAGGAGAGCTAAATGAATAATGGAAATATTTATAGCCTTTTTCGGGAACAAGACAGACAAACAGGCAGACAGTAATTGCTATCCATTTTTTGCTTATAACCTTGAATTATACTTGAACACACACGTATAAATAACAATAGACAAAAAACCAAAAGAATATCGTTTCCCACCCACGTGAATTAGGCAAAAAACCGTTTCTCAACGAAAAAATCGCTTAAAAACCGCAACTGTCAAAATATGAAATCGATTAAAATATGAGTACTCGATGCATCCTGTCTGCATCGAATGTTTTCAAACGAACAATAGGGAAGGAAGCGGTGACCGCAAGTGGGAATTATGGCGGCATCCCTAATTATACGATTTTACTATAATTTTGCGGCCAGGAGGAACTAAGGAGCTGATATTTAGGGTTGTTACTACGTTGTTTTTTTTTTTTCTTTAATGTGATGTGCTTTTACGTAATCGTTTGCTTTTCAATTGTATTGTCAACAGCTGCCAAGAGGTAGAGTAGAATAATATCGGGACTGAAACTTTAACATAATAATATCTATTTTAAATTAACTTCGATAAAGGTTAATCACACTCACCGATTCATCGCAGCCCTGGAAAAGGGCATTAGGAGGCACATGGATGGTGTTTAGTCAGTAAGAGTCTGACACTCCCCTCCGTCCCACCAATAGCGGAAGTAGCCATTTGGTGATTTCCCTTCTTTAAAAAAGAAAACAAGGTACAATCAAACCGAAAATTCTAAATACATCATTCAGATGCAAATTAAATCACTATAAGAAAAAGAAACATCGCTTTTTCATAGATGTCATTTTTGAAAAGCCTATTAATAGGTACTCATTAAGTCCGTTGACAACCCTGTCCCCTTCAAAATCTCCAGTCCCATCGTAACGGTAGACAACTTCAAATCAAATAACATTAACGTCTACTTAAGTCCTTTGTGTTGCCAATGAAAAAAAATTATTCCGTTCTACATTTAAAACATCGTAAATTATCGGTAAAATTGCTAGTGGTGACCACTTGTGGTGACTAAGAGTAACGGTTTTTTAAGCGTATGTGAAAATTACGATGAATGGTATTGTAAGGTAAATGATTGGTTTTCCTGTGTCATTACATGCTTGTAATATGATTTAAAATTGTAATTTCGGTTTATTATTTCTTTGGAAACTTCAATTGTGGAAGAAATATCATATCAGCTGTTGTATTTGTGAATTCACAGTTGTTTAGTTAAAGGAGACAGTCTCGTTAGCCTAGTGATCCTAAGAGCAACTGCTACGGTAGAAATGTTGGGTTCGATTCCCAGGTCGAGCAAAGTGTTATTGGGTTTTTCTATGAAGTTCTTAGTAGCAGCTCGGAGTTAGGATTTGTGCCCTGGTAATGGCAATAAGCTCGCCGCCTATTACATGGGACCTAAACATATCGGCGAACTATGGATGTACATTGGTGCACCTTTGCCTAACCCTTCGGGGAATAAAGACGTGATGGATGATGGTATGTTTTAATTAAAAAAATCAGGTTTCCTCACGAGATTTTCCTTGACCGATGTCTGTGATGTCCACGATAAAATTACAAAGTAAATATAAAATAGAAAAAGTCACATTGCTACTTGCCCGGGTCTGCTTGCGAACCCACAGCCTCGGTCATAAGAGACGGGCCCATTAACCACGGGGCTATCATGACGATTACCTGTAGTACTATTCTGCAAAAAACCTAGGTGAAGTGACCCTGAGGACACTTCAACAAAGTTTACCAAAGATTCTTACAGAATGGACCTACAGAACGGCCATTGATATTTGAGAACCTATTTAGATTAATTAACAACCAGATAACATAATTATTAATAATATTTCCAAAGAATCCACATCGTCAGATTAAAAATGCACGATACAAATCTATACAGGCAACACAAAAAAAATCTGTCATATCTTTGAAATAAGAATCAAAAATTCGTTAACGTTTTTCCCATGTCTGGCGTGGGAGGGAGGGGGCAGTGCCACAGTAAAGACTAAAGAAGATTCACTTCGTACTAATTGGACTAAATTGTTTTTCGCCGTTTTTTTTCGTATTTTAGTTCTTAAATTATAAGAGAGTGCCCTGGCTTCTATAGTTAAGTTTTACCTACATAGTATAGAAGTAAGAAGTTTCAGAAATAGGAACTTTTTGTTTTTTTTTTCGAATGACTTCCCCCGCCCTGAGCATGGCGGGAGGGAGTGTCAGACTTTTTCTGACTAAAACCCATCCCGGTTTCCTTCTTGTGCCCTTTGCGTTCTGGGGGCGTGGTACCTACCTCTTTCGAACAACCCGCAGAGGAACATGAGCCTATTGTTACAATAATCTTATAAATTTTATACATTTTTTTTTTAAATAAGTTTTATGCCGCTTCCAAACCGTCTTTTTGGAAATCTATGGAAGATCCTATGTGCAGCAGTGGACATCCTACGGCTGATATGATAATGATGATAGTAGGTACTCATGGGTTTTCTTGACTTTCTTGAAAATAAATAGGCCTACCTAATTGAAATAAATGATTTGACTTTGACTTTAAAAGTTATGTACAATTTATTGTGAAGATACGGCTTTTCTGTGCGTCATTATCTAGTGGCGCTAGGGAGGGAGGAGTGTTGAGGTTAGTCGATCGACAATTAATATTAAGTTGGAATCTGTGGGATTCCGCGCCGCTGTCCGAATTTTATAGCGGCCGGCGCCACCCAAGCTGCAGGACAGGAACCGTGGAGTGGTATTTTGTCTTAAAAATAATGAATTCGTCTTCTTCTTTCGAAAAAGAATTTGTTAATTTTAGTTTCTATTTATGGTAATATGTGGTTTGCACAGCAAAACCATTGGGCAGGCGTTTTGAGCACAGTTAACCAGACTTCTCAGTATAAGCAGAAAAAATGTTACTTATACCAATTAAAAGATTGTAAAGCAAAACGTTATACTTACGTGGTGGTGGAAAGTTGATGAGAGTGACAGGCGATAGTTGTTCATGGGACGACGTCAATATCGATGCATTTCTAGTACAGGAGATCGTCTTTGATAATGATCCTGAATGAATGGCAAAAAGATAGAATTCAGTACCTTTACTTATTTTCGATAGATAATAATTTATAACTCTTGCTCTAATGCCTACGTTGCCGTCGTAACCTGCACTAATTCTGTTACAACCATGTGACAATATGAGGGCCTTGTTATTTCGAAAGCTACTTGAGTAGGCAATAAGTTCACACATCTACTCACTCAGAAAATCCAAGAAAAAACATTGCAGTCAGTAACAGCGACTCCACAGCTCTGTTCCATCCGCGGCGCCTAGACCGCAGCGAGTGGCGCGTTCCGACCGTGCTACATTATTTATGCGACAGACGCACAACACTACGTACAATCACATTCTTTATTTAAATAATAAGCATGGAGGTACACAGCTAGGTGGATACTGCTTGTTCTATACGGAAGTTTGGGAGTCGAGAAAAGAACTTTGTCTAGGTAGGTACTGGCAGGTAATAATCATTTGAGAATATAAAACAGTTTTTTTTAAACAGGCACCAATTCAGTCTCACTTCCTTTTTTAAAAAGTGAGTAGTAGAGACGTTTTCTTATAATTTTACTTAATAGGTAGATCCCTATTTACAACCAGGAAGTAATTCGAACTTATAAGTCTTTTGAAAATTGGAAAGCAAAGAAACCTATGTATCAACAGAGGAAGGTAGTTCTGTAGGCTGATGACAATGTATTCTCTAGTTGTCATAAAGTTCTTAGTAACTTTTCATCTACTTACTTAATATCGGTAGGTATCTCAAAAAAGTAGATACCAACGAAAACATTCGTCAAGACATCCACCAATTTTGGTTGCAATTTGTTTTCAAATTTTAGATTCTAGTAATTACTTAAGTCTACTTCTATCCACTTTTATATGGTTTGACGTTAACGAACAGGAAACTACTTACCTATTTAGTTTACAATAATGCAAAAATAGCCGTTGAAATTCACAAGAACCGAGAAGTATTCAAAATAAATGACAGCTGTCAACAATTGACGTTCTTTTAGTTCATTCAGTTCATTCTTTTAACAGGAAACACCCACGATGAACAGCGGTAGGTAAAATTAAATTATATGAAAATACAGGTGCAATGTGGATATATCGAATACAAAGCATTAATCGAATGCAATGATGGATATATTCGATTATTAACTCGTTAATCGGACTGCACACGATGATTACTTTTGGAGTAATTTATTACTAATAAGTGGGACATAAAATATCTTGAAAGTCATAAAAATACTTTTAATACCTTTGGACCTTAGTAAGTGTATTGAAAAACTAATTATCAGAAACATTTTAGTCAGTTTTAAGGCGATAAAAATGCAGAACAAGTTTAAAATTCAAACGACAATATTTTTAGTTCCAATTTCAAAAACTTGAAGCCAACGTCACTTGTTTTTTTTTTTTTAGAACATTTATGTGAGTGACAGCTTTACTGAACACAGTCTTCATAATAGAAATTAGATAGATAAAAAAATCTTCCAAATTAAATTTCTTTTCTCCATAAATATTAGTCACATCACATGACAAGCAACGTTACTGTAAAATGATATCTGGTAATAGACACTTGATGCCGCCGCCCGCCGCCCGCCGCCATGATTGTGGGAAAATTAAAAATAAACAGTGCGTTGGCGCGTAAATGTGACAGTTGGCGGGAAAATTGATGAAGGTTTGTTATGTTGGCACATTGACACGGCGTACATTGAATTTGGAATTTGGTTGATTTTTGAATAAATTCCTGTCAAGATAGATGTAGATAGGTATATAGACAAGCTTTTTCTTCTTTTTTGTTCACATAATTGACACTAGTGTGTTTATCTGTCACAAAGTATACAACTACAAAACTGCTAGATACTTCTAAGCCTATAGATACCTACATTTGTAAGTTATAGTATGACATGCTTAAATTTATAGGTAGGGTATACAAAAACTACGCCACGGATTATCTATCGTGCTCCAAATATCTCGAGCCAACCAATAGGAAACAGCCGTTGCATCAACAAATAGCACTCTAGGTGTTAAATTTAACACCTACAGCTGCAACCCAAAGTAAATCTTCTGCAAACCACACATGGTTCAATATCATATACACCGCAACTATCCCTTATACAATACGTTTTAAACGTCCGTTCGAAAATGACTCTTGTTCTGATGCCATAAAGTCCAACAATATCGCTGATTATAGTGTGGTTATAGGCGTCAATTTTCACACCTACTCACTCAAGCGAACATCAGCCTTATTTGTAGTATTACAAAGTCTAATTTCAAATAAAGAAACGTGTGTAGTTGTGATATTATTAAAGTGTGTTCTAAAAAGGTGTCGAGTTTCGCGCCTCCGGCGTTAAGGGTCGCCATGCAGGCCTCTGATTGGTGGACAGTCCCTTCACACCATTCGCTAGGTGTTGATTACCAAAGATAACTGTCGAACAGATAAATATTGTACAAACATAACTAAGTTCTTGTATTTTTAACCAACTATACGAGAGAGTAGACGGGGTTATGTGTTTTCACGCGTATCTACAAGAATAATGTAACTAGGATTTTGTAAAAACTTAATTAAAAAGAGTATCCAAGGAGCTTCCTTTGTTCTTTTCCATAGAGACCCACTGTTTTTAACGACCTTCGAACGACAAAGCTTCAACTTTTTGACTGACTGACTTCTTATCAATTCAAATGTGTCTCGTCTATAAATGGTTGGTTTATCTATTCTAATACTATAGATAATCTGTGCTATAGAGCTGAAACGAGTTCGATGTTTTTTTGCCCTTATCTCAAACTTAAACCTGGTTTCAAATAAATTATTTGGGTTAGATTTTTATACCACCCGTAGATTTTGTATGAAAATACTGAACTGTGACGTCACTTATTCACCAAATTTCAAAGCCACGAAAAAAAAAAAAATACTGTTAATGAAATTTTATCGACTGCTCGGATTTTAGTCTAGGTCAGAGTTAGAGGTGACAAAGTCGACAATGGAGTGAGATTACCCAGAAGAAGCCTTTTCACTCTAACTTTGAACAGATTAGGGTTAAATTCGTTCAGAAATACAAACGTAAGTAGAGAGTTCCACTCCTAAGCTGTGGCATTATAAAAGGCTAATAACATCATTAACCAATAATTCCAAGACTCAATTTCTTTAAAAAAACACTTTATTTTAGCCCTGAAAACCGATTCATTTTCAATTTATTTATTTTTCGCTTCGAAGTCAATAAATAGTTAGTCAATTGAGTAAGCCGATAAGTGACGTCACAGTTCAACATTGCCATACAAAATCTAGAGAAGAATTGCGTTTTGACAGTCCATAAAAAGTATGTCAATTGATGACGGTGTCAACTACCCAATTCTATTACTTCCCCTTCAATCTTGGCAGCCCTACTAATCTAGATGGCGTGATGTATTTGGAGTGTTCCGTGTAATGCGAGCGACACGACACGACGACGCGACGGATGCGGACCACGATACGTGCGACTGAGATTTATCGCAGTCGCAAGTCGCGACTTCTGTGAAATGTTCACGACTATTTATAATTTTATAGCTCTTGATCTTAATGTTTTGTTTGTAGGGTGTGTCTTTTTTGTTAGAGTATGTTATACAGGCTGTTAGATTAAATGTAGGACATACTTTTAGGAACCTACTTAATACATTTCAACTTCTCATACGGCACCATCTGATTGGCTTAGATACAAAATAAACAGTAGTATGGCTCCTTGTGAAGAAGTTCGTCCGGGGAATTACTTCCAGCATATTTATTTCTGCCGCAAAGCAGCGTTGCTGTGTTCCGATTTGAAGGGTTTGGGTGCCAGTGAAATTACAGGCACATGACATATTTCAACTTTGTCTCTGTGCTGCCAACACATTTGCAACCCCTCTGGTAGTGCAGATAGGTATCAAAAAGTGTAAAAAGTAGCCTATGTGCTATTTCAGATTATAATCTATCTCTATACCAAATTTCATCCAGATCCGTTCAGCAATACCAGCGTGTTTGATTAACAAACATCCATCCATCCATTTCGCATTTTTAATATTACCTAAGATAAAGATAAAACCCATGTCAGCTAAACGATGACTGATCCCAAACTAACTGACGCTCACCCGCACCCAAGCACCTGACCTACCTACCTACTTCACCCTATCTCCCAAAGAAAGTCTCAAAAACAAAAGCGAAACGCAACCACACAAAGAGTCATAATTCGCGTGAAAACACACACCCACACATACAAAGCTATAAGCCTACAGCTTCGGTCAGGCCACATTACGACACTAAACTCTAGTAAGGCGATTACACTACAGGCACCCCCTGAAATTGATCCCCCGGGGAAGTTCCACCCCCCGGGGGGATCCTTTGTGATGGCCCTTTATCCCCCGCTTGGCCAGTGAGTTACACGTACGTCTTGGAATTTAGGATAGTGCTATTATTTTCGTGGAATTCTTGGCGGTGAAGTTTTTCAGGAATTTTGTCTGGTGCGGTTTTTAGAATGGTTTTTTATTTTGAAGGGCAGCTTTGTGATATGGCCTTGATATGGAATTATGATATTTAAGATGTTTTTCATAAAGTATAAATTGGTCTGTCTTTCTTTTTCTTTTAAAGAGATTTTTTAATTATCATGTTTAATAATTAATTATCTCTCGTTCTTTTACTTAAGTATCAGAAATTCAAAATATGTTTCAGATAAGTAACAATAAAAAAAAATCTCTTTCAAAAATGGAATGATTCTTTTTCCACGACCATGAACAAGTTTCAGTGACACTTTAAACTTTTTAGACAAAAAGATATTCTGATTAAGCCAATGCACCAGACACAGAAGTAGAGCTAATTTTCCTAGAAATGCAACTTCCCAAGTACCAGACATCTATTTCCAAATCAAAACAAGAATAAATGAACAATCACTAGTCCATATACCCATACATTAGCCAGTTGACACTTCCAGATATACACCGATCCTATCTACGTATAAAACTGTACAGCATTACCACATTACCTCTACACCCAAACCAAGCAAAAACCATCCTTAACCCCCTGCAAAAAAAGTTCAAATCATCTGCAAAACTAATTTGCCTTCTCACCAGATTATCTACTCACCATCAGCACCCAACCAAGCGAAAAACGAACGTAACAGAACGCAATAAAGTTCAAAACACACGCAAATTGAAATTGTAATCTTGCAAAGTTAACCCAAAAGTTGGATATTGGAAAATAGATCTTATGCAGTTATGATAGAGTGGTAGTTAAACGCAAAGTTGTGAGTAATGCGGAAGGCGCGCGAACGTCAATATTAGGAGGACCGAGTAGGCGAAGTAACGACGTAGTTTGAATAAACCGAAGGGAAGTGAGTACTTTCTTGTGTAAGTAATTCCGTACAATACTACATGTACACAACACTAGCGCGTCGGTTAAGTGATGTTCTGTATTTGGGGTGTTTTATAGCGAGGGGCAAGTGGCTCAATGGTTTGGGTCTGATTGATCTACAAGTCTCATGGACTAAGATCCCGGGGACGTCCAATTTACGTCATTTTACTAGGACTAAATTTATTTTTCTTGTTTAAAACATGAGAACACCGAGGGTGCGTTTTTAAAGATATAAACTTATATACACAAAAGGCCAGACCCGGAACAAATATTTGTTTCGTGGGAGAATCGAACCTGCGACACGTAGCGTAGCAGCCAATCGCTAAATTATTAAAAACAACTCATTTACGCTATCTCCGTCATTTGAATGCGATTAATTTAAAAAAATGTCTTTCTGTCTGTCTGTTTCGAAACTACTAAACTACACAATTTTTCATGAGGTACGTTGTATATTTGAACCCCAAGAAAGGACATAATAATAGGTACTTATGCTACTTTTTATTCCACACCTTAGACCACGATAACTGATATTTACGCGGACGAAGTCACGGGCAGATGCTAGTGATAAAATATTGTATAACAGTAACCTTGTAAGTATCAACTTTTCAAACGATTTTGAGTTTTAAGTGTACTAAGCTTACGTCATAAGCTGCATTACTTACCTACTTATGTCCTACTAGCCAACTGCCCGCGACTTCGTCCGTTACTTATTCACCCGCCATAAGTTACGTTTTTGGTTAATGCTCCGCTCCCGTGGGTCGTAGCGTGATGTTATATAGCCTATGTTATTCGGGAATATTGTAGCTATCTATTGGTGAAAAAATGGTTAAAATCAGTCCAGTAGTTCCGGAGCCTATTCGTTACAAACAAACAAACAAATCTTACCTTTATAATATTATTATTAGTATAGAAAAGATAATATTATAAGTAGGTCACAAGTTTAAATGGATTTAGTTAATAGCCTGTGTAAGTACCTACCTGCTTTTAAAACTTTTACCAACTTCTTGGTAACTGGATAGGTACTTACACTGAAATATTAGTGTGTATTGAATTTCAGTGAAGAGGTGTTATTGTACTGTTCTTTGTGTAGAATAAGTACTTATATACCTACTTTTTAAGTGGCTGGCTAAAATTGTGGCCTATGAAAAGTATCTGCCAATAGGGTATTGTTAAATACCAGCTGTCACATTGGAAATGACGGCACGGCTGGCGCAGTGGTTGAGCGATTAGTTGCTGAGCTGCGTGTCGCGGGTTAAATTCCTGTAAGGAACAAATATTTGTATTGCCTATTACAGAATGATACATGTTTCGGGTCTAGCCTTTTGTGTATATGAGTTTATATAATTATATCGTTGTAAACGCCCGATGTTCATTTTTTTAACAAGAAAAGTAAATGCCATGGTAAAATGACGTAAGTTGCTTGAATGGTCTACAGGTAGTTGTTTCGGGTCTAGCTGGTGCTTGTGAGTTATATGAATGTAAACGCATCCACGAACACAGGAGATTTTTTTAATACTTGTTACCTACCTGATATACAACCCAGGATTAAAATTAGAAAGTACTTATACACCTTCATAACTATAATATTCCTCTATTTATTCTTAAAAGTCTGCGAAAAATATCTGGCGAAAATATTGTGAAATTTATCTTTATAGTTTGAGGACTTTATGCGCACAACACTCACTGACTTATCAGTGAGTCATCATCATCATATCAGCCGTAGGACGTCCACTCCTGGATATAGGTCTCTCCATCATTGAATCAGTTAGTGATCTTTCGTAAATAGATGTAATGTAATTCTCCAGGCCGATTCCGGCCACGGCGGCTAACCTTAATGCAGACTAGCCACGTACGCAGGAGATATTATAGTGCACAAGTGTGTGCGCAAACACAGGTGCACTCCCTCTTCCCTAACTCTCATAGCCCGATGGGACGTCAATCCGACACGACCGGAGAGAGATCAGGCGCAGGACCAACGGCTTTACGTGCTTTCCGAGGCACGGGGGTGTCACACCACCAACTTCCAAACTCCGGGCTGCTACTGAGAAATTCCTAATGGAAAAACCCAGTAACACTTTTTGCCCGACCTAGGAATCGAACCCAGGACCCCTTGCTCAGCAGTCGCCCTTGCGACCACGAGACCAACGGGGTAAATAGATAATGATAAAGCAAAGCAAGTTAAAGCATCCGCCATAACATGATTATCATAACAATTTTCTACCAAACCACACAAAGAATATTCCGAAAAATACTAGATATTTCAACCAATTTCAAGTTATCCCAAAAACCAATTATTTCACTTAAAAACTTAACAGTTTCAAGTCCCAATGGCCAAACGGCCACCGCATTTATAATAGACCCAGCATTCGGTTTAATTTAAAGCCATTTGCTGTAATTTAAGGCTAACACGTTCGCGTACAGTCGCGTGCAGAAGCCGCAAACGGAGGAATCTGGGGGGTGGGGGGGAGTAGGGGGTCCTCCTGCCTCCTACTTCCCTCCGTGCGACGTCCTGTCACTGACAAATGGCCCGGAGGAGAGCTCGACCCCAACACCCTCTCCAGACTCGCGGTGAAGTTGAGGAGCACGAGGTTTTTCTTTTGTATCTACATTTTTTGAGCTGTTTTTGGTTTTGAAGACTTGTCTCATTTTTTGACTGAAATGAAGGTGTGTATTGGGCTATTTTCATAGTGTAAACTTTTGTAAATACTTTGATATTTCATACACGGTCCTACGTGGTGCAATCGTAGTCAATACTGAAAAATCCTCAAAAGTCACTTACTACATACTGTAGGGCAAAAGCTTTTTTTCAAACAGAGAAGGTAAGATAAAGCAAAAACAGATAACTTTTGTTTTCTTTCAGTATATATCTCTGTCTATTGTTTAGTAACTGTTACTATTCACATCACCTCTGCTCTAATATTGATATCGCCTGAAAAGGTACTACGATAGAAACTGGCTGGCTGAGCCATATACAACCTTATTTTGAAAGAATATTCTTTTGTTATAAATTAGGTATAATTATGTTTAAATTTAGAACATGAAATGCAGGTCATAAGTTATAATGCAACCAGACTATTTAAATATCAAAAATCTTGCCCTGAAAAATATATCCTCAGCTGCCGTACTTCACCGTAAGCCTCCCGGAGGGGCGCTATAATTTCATAGGACGGGCGTCGCCGCGCTTATCTCGGGCGCGGCTGCAGGCGCCGCTACCAGCGCCTCTGCGTACCCCCCTACCCTATTGTATCGGGAATTTTCGATAAACCACATTCTTAGTACAGTAATAAATCATGGGACGTGTTTGTGCTCTTTGTTTTCTCAATTGGTGTTTGGTTTTTCAGGAGATTTTTGAACAAAATGGTGCCTGGGATTTGCGTCTGTAGTACTGCACTGTAGTTGATGTTCTGGTGTTCAGTTTCATAATTATATATACTATCACCATCACGCCTGTATTCCCCTAAGAGTTAGGCAGAGGTGTACCAATGTACACCCACAGTTCGCCGGTATATTTAGGTCCCATGTAATAGGGACATAATTATAGTGGACTGAAAAGATGTTATGTTTTTTGTCGAATAGTAAACATTATTTCGTCTGAAATATGGAAAGGCACTGATGAAGATTGACTACCAATAAGATCTCCGAGAGACCAATAATTGAATGGATGGGTGCTCAAAACTGCTTAGAATAAGTGCTAGCATGGCTGACGCATAATGGTCCATGAGATCTAGATGCGAAAACCAGACCCCCATGACAGATAGATAGAGCCCACAAATATTTTTTAACACTGAGAGTCTAGTCTGCCTATTATGTGACACTACCTCGTCACCTTTTCCAACCACCCAAAAAAGCAGCATCGCCTATTCATCGTATAGAAAGACAACATACCAGCGACACCAGACAACGTTAACGATAACCTCCTTTACGCTCTAAATAAATATATTAATTCGTTGTCGGTCTGTCCGTTGTGCGATAGGAGGCGTGCGCGCGACGTTGAGTAATGTCGCCGGCTCGCCGCACGTTCCAAGTCACACAGAAACACCAACCTACCCTACTTAGCTGAGCGTCACCGTCAGAGGGCAAGCAAGTATATGTACACCTACCCTACACATGTACGAAAAAAGGTAATGTAAATGTAACTCTCCAGACTGATTCCGGCCACGGCGGCTAATCTTAATGCAGACTAGCCAAATACGCAGGAGACATTAAAGTGCTCAAGTGTATGCGCAAAGACAGGTGCACTCTCTCTTCTCTAACTCTCATAGTCCGATGGGGCGGCACTTCGACACAATCGGAGAGAGATCAGGCGCAAGACCAACGGCTTTACGTGCTTTTCGAGGAACGGGGGTGTCACACCACCAACTTCCAAACTTCGGGCTGCTACTGAGAAATTCCTAATGGAAAAACTCCATAACAGTTTTTGCCCGACCTGGAAATGGAACCCATGGCTCAGCAGTCGCACTTGCGACCACGAGACCAACGGCCGGGGCAGTTACAAAAAAAGGTAAGCAACGTGGTAAGACCCAAGTCTGTACCAGGGTTGGGGAATATGTTCGAAAGAAGTAGTTTTAGTAGTAGTAGTAGAGCACTTTGTGAAGGAGCTCGTCCGGGGAAGTACTACCACCATACCAATTTCTGCCGCAAAGCAGCGTTGCTGTGTTCCGGTTTGAAGGGTGTGAGTGCCGGTGTAATTACAGGCACATGAGACATTTAAACTTTGTCATCAAAACTCATCGCTATCAAACCATTTACTAACACGACTCGGTATAATCATTGTTAAGTCTATATTCCTTATTTTGGTGACCTCATCAGGGTAATATTTTCTTTTACTACTTAAATATATGTTATCTTAGGCTCTATAGCTATTACTTACATACATAAACTCACGTCTTTTTCCCATGTGGGTAGGCAGAAACCACAGAACGCCACCTGCTACGATCCTTACATACTCCTTTCGCCTCGTGCACGTTTATACATCTGGTCATACAAGCACGCCGGTGACAAGTACTGCACACCCGACTTTTCTGAATAACCTCACCTATATGGTCAGCTATACTTAATGTTAAACTATAGCAATTACTAAATATTTACTAGGTATTGCAAGTTTTGCAGTGTCAACGTAAAGCCAGCTAGGTTCTAGTTACATTCATTTCTAGAACATCCAAAATAATATCATCTTCTTATATTGCAAGGTGTCCATCCAATTTTCTTGGCACAACCGTCGCAATTTCTTATGACGCCGCTCAAATTCCACTATACAATAAATGGAGAAGCACACGAAATAAACCGAGGTTTTTTATCCTTCGCAATATCATAACAGTAAGAGCAACATAAAGCAAAGATACAAATAGCTGATGTTGGTCATCATAGAAACCAAATATCATGTCATTCAGAAACGCTGATGTGGCTGAAAGCGGCGTATATGGCTCTAAATAAAACGGCCAGTCTAGTCGAGGCTGTAAAAATACAGGCTGGATAAATAAAAATATAAAATAAGATATGGTATGAAAGTGGCGCGGGGCGCAAGAAACTCGTGATCCTTTTGAATGTGTACTGTGGGAGTACAAGTGGGGTGGAGCCGGTTTGTCACTGTAATTTTTTGTTTTGTTTCTCAGGTGTGGAGTTGAACTGTAGATGATGGTTTGTTTAAACTGAATAATAATTTACTTAGATGATTAACCAAATTGATCTTTAAATATTGTGATCTTTTCTTCATTAAGGGTTAGGGTAAAGCTGTAGACGGTATGGCATATTAAACACTTGTCTATTAATATTTTATACCTTATCCCATAGAAATAAGGTATACTCTCAATGCTTGGAGCCTGACTTTGTCAAATCCGCAGCGATACCGCGACGTCGGTCTTTGAACATTGAAATATACATCAATAATGCAGTGCCCCAAAAAATCCATAATTCACTTAATTGTTGCTAGAAGATTTACTTTTCACCTTACCTAATCGAATTTGGTTACATACATAACTTATTGGTTCACGTTGTAAAAATCACAAAAATGGAATTCACCTGTTTGCGATAAACATCTTGAGACAAAACATCAACATTTATTTAAATAATAATTCCTAACAATTCTTGGCTACTCCACTCCTTTATTCCCAGGGAGTGTTTCTTTGGCCGTAACAATCTGAGGCGGCGCCACGGGTCAGCGACGACCCCCCAGCTCCCCCTCTTATGTGAGGGTGTGTGTGTGCATATCATAGATACGTGAGAGGCAGAAAATTCGCCGTTTTGTACGTACAGACGCAGAGTATGTGATAGAGTGTGCTCTGTGTCACGATATGGTGACGTCAGGTGTGAATTGTGAGACCAGTTGCAAGATTAGATGGTTAGGGAATTTTGAGCTGTAACGTCTTGATCACAGAGGTAATTATAATAATCCCAGGAATAAATGTATAGTAGTAGTAGAGCTCTTTGTGAAGGAGATCGTCCGGGGAAGTACTACCACCATACCAATTTCTGCCGCAAAGCAGCGTTGCTGTATTCTGGTTTGGAGGGTATAGGTGCCGGTGTAATTATAGGCACATGAGACATTTCAACTTTGTCTCTGGGATGGCAAGGCCCTTGCTAGGCTTTTGGTATTGCAGATATCTATAGGTAGCGGTGACCACCTAACATCAGGTGGACCATCGGATTGTTTGCCATCCAATGACATAAAAATTGCGGGTGCTTTTAAGTGTGACGTTAAGATGAGATTGCGACTTTAACACGTTGTACGTGTTTTATAACGTGAATTTACCGTAAGTTTTTGGCGACTTACAATTGTTACTTTGTTTATTTGAAGGATATACTGCATTATCTGATTTTTGAAGAATAAATATCACAGTTAGACATATTCTGTTTATATAAAAGCTGTCAAAATTATTCCTTTCCTTTCCTTAGTTATCTAAAGTTTAAAAAAATCGGCTCTAAGTCTACCAATTTTTTTTTCAGGGGCAGTAAATGCCGTAAACACTACTTTTTAGGGTTCCGTACCTACCAGTAGGTTACCAACGGAACCCTATTTCTAAAGTTCGTCTCACGACTAACAATGTTACAACAGAAACATTTTTAAAATATAATTTACCAAATTTATTCACACAAAGCTTGAAATGCACATGTCATGTCATTTCATTAAATTAAACACAGATAAGATTGAAATCAACCTCGTGAAATTTGAGATTTTGTTTATGTTTTAATTAAGTTTAAGTATGGTTATAATAAGGTCAATGCTGGTGTAACTATGCCTGGTTTAATAAAGTTATTTAAATTAGTATGACAGTTAAAAATACATATCAGTTTATCCATATTTGGACTGATAGTCAAAGTTTCCCTTTCAAAAGTATACTGATACCCTTTTCAATAAAACACTAGAAACGCTAAGGTTATTCCAATACCGTATAAGAAGCTCTGCTTCTTGATGATAAATAAAAAGCCAATAGACTACCCATATAAAAAAATGAACCACCTAAATGTAGTTATTTCAGCATTATAACAAAATAACTATAATATTTGGTCGTTGTGTTTGTCATTTAAATTAAAATAAAACTGAAGAGTTTATTTGTTTGAACGCGCTAATCTCCGAAAATATTAGTCCGATTCTGAAAATTATTTCGCTAATAGAAAGCGATGTTATCCCAGAGCACCATAGGGTAAGCATTATTAAAAAAAAAACTAAGAAAATTTACACGAACGGAGTCGCTGGCAAAACATAGTGCTGTATACCATCAAAAAAATAAAACAATCACGCCTGTATTCCTCGAAGGGTTAGGCAGAGGTGTACCAATGTACACCCACAGTTTGCCAATATATTTAATAGTAATAATTGGTATAATACTTGCTATAATAATTTTTATAGTCGCATCTGTCTTGACATTACTCTATGGAGTAGAAACACGGTGCCTTTGTCCGTCGCGAGGGTGGTCAAGCTATTGGGACCGTGTTACCGTGCCTGCGACCTTTGGAGCCGTATCATTCATCCGAGAGGTAGGCAGACATGTAGCTATTTATTGAAGAACTTTGTTGCATGTAGAATAGCTACTAATTGGTAAGTGCAATGTAACTTTTGTTATCTACGAGTTTTTTATTTGATTTTGAGTGTGTGTGTTAAATTTTAATTAATAAATGGTTTTTTATTGTGCCAATGGTGACACGGAAAATAGTTTTGGATAGGGACAATTAGAAGAGCCGACCCCCCGAGTGTTATTATGTAGCCTATACTTATCAATCCTTGATCTAGCTATCCTATAAAAGAAGAAATTTTCTAATCCGTCAATCCAATATTTCGAATCTAGAGAAATGAGAGAGATAAGCGTGTTTAAACAAAAAAAAAAAAAAACAGCTTTATTATATTTAGTTTTCAAACATAAAACTTACTTAAATAATAATTATTAAATTACTGTTCATAAAAAAGAGAGCTCATCAAAAAACTCAATGGGAAAATATGGCTTTATTATATTGGTATCGATTTCGAAAAATGATAAAATATTGACGTATTTTCCTTACTTTAACAGAAATATCCCCAACTTATGAAGTTACTGACCGCCATTAGCTATCTTATAATTGTCTTCTTTCAGAGCAGTATTTCGCACCGCAGTTGGGAAGTTTCGTGTCTTCATAAACTTTATGTACCTACTTACTTCTGAACGGTGTATTAAAAGTTTTGTTTTCTGTTCTTAGAAGAATGTTTGCTGTTTTGTTGATAAAAGAAAGTTGTTGATTGTTGCATGTGGCGCTGTATGGTTCAGGATTGTGGAATTTTTTCGAAAGAGTCACGCCGGCCCTGGAACGCAAAGGGCATTAGGAGGAGCATGGATAGGTTTTAGTCAGTAAGAGTCTGACAGTGCCTTCCGCTCTGTCAAGAGAGAAAGAAGTCATTTGATGATTTTCGTACCCTTACATGGGGTTATGTGGTCAATCCAAATACAAAGATTTGAAAAAGCCTAATAAGGTTTTAGTTAGGAATTTCTTAGTAGTAGACCTAAAGATCAACTACTAATTGATCTAGTCACAGTCATTGGTCTAGTCATTGATCTTAGTGACAATCAAAGTCAAAAACTCAAAATTTCTAGTAGAGGCATTTTTGACAGATTGCGATGAACGTGAACTATACTCCATTCAACATCGGGAACAGTTGAAAAAGAACGTTATTACAACGATATTCTTATTTCAATTCTATCGTATAATTAGCTCCGTTCCTTCACGATTAATATAGCAATGTAGACTATTAACCATTTACAGAATGCAATTATTTCAACAATTTAACACAGAAACTTCTGTTATTTGGCCCTGATTTATTGCTATAATGAATAAAGTAGAAGTACAGTAACTACAATATGTATTTACTCACCTTGAACTGTAAATTTCCAAATCCAGTTGTGCCTGACGTGTTACCGTCTTATCGCTGACTTTCCACGAGGAATTATCTCTTCACCTTCGCAGTTTGCCCCCTGAACCCCACACCCCCCTATATTCGGTAGCCCCAACAGATCGCCTGCAGCTCTGTCTAAGAGTAACTTCAAAAAAGATTTTTCAGAGAAATTTTCAGTTAGTTTGCTTAGAGCATTGTGTTAAAATATAATTTTATAAAGAGGATTTTTTTTTGTAGGGGGTTGTAGGCGTTAAACTTTGAATGTACTAAACCGATTTTGAAAATTCTTTTACCGGTAGAAAGCCACGTTATTTGTGAGTGTCATAGGCTATATAACATCACGTTACAACACACGGGAGCGGAGCAGTAGCGCCCTCATTGATCGTAGCGTGATGTTCTATACGTATAAACCTTCCTCTTAAACGAATTTATATATTGTTATTTATATTTGACCTGTTTTTGCTGAATATGTAGGTACTTACTTACTAGAAATGTGTTTATTTTAAGATTATAAAATTATGCTTTTACATATAACTTACCGATAAAAAAAATGATTACGTCACATGAAAAAAATACAGAGGTTATAAAGTAAAGCCTAGCACACACTAGCAAGACCGGATTTTAATACAACACGGCTTCCACGGGCGGGCGTAAAAGCCGGGTAGAAGGGGGGGTATTATTACACCTACGCGGGGTGCGTATCTCGGCTATTTTCCGGATAATTTCCCACAGACTCCTGTGGGCAAGAGACCGTGTTAAAAACAGGGGGATACAGCGGCCTCGGGTGACGTCAGATATATACACTTAGCTTTATAGTTAAGATTATTTTTTTATCTAGGTCGTATCTTGTTTGGACGGGATAGAAAGATGGTTGCGTGTTTTTTGTCAGAAGATTGGGGTGTATTTGGATGATAAGTTTTGATCGGCTTCCAATTTATCTGGATCTGGTGGTCCTAAGCGCGATTGCTACGCAAGAGGTCTTGGGTTCAGCTCCAAAGTCGAGCATAGTGTTATTGGGTTTTGCTATGAAATTCTCAGTAGCAGCTCGGAGTTAGGATTGGTGCCCGGTTAATGGCAATAGGCTCACCCCCTATTGCATGGGGCCTAAACTTACCGGCGGAATGTGGGTGTACACTGGTACACCTCTGTCTAACCCTTCGGGAAATACAGGCGTGATGGAGTGTGATGTGGTTCCTAAGTTTATCTTGGATGTCTCTGACATCATTGAAGGAAAACATCGTGACGAAACCTGGAGTTGTAACTAATAATAAGTCTAAGTAAGCGTGGTGATCAATGCTCGTGCCTTCTCTGTATGAGAAGAGGTCTTTGCCCTACAGTGAGACAGCAATTGGCTGGTTTTATCTTTTATTTTTTATTTCGCAAAAAAGTTTATTTAGGCCTTTTAAGAAGGCACAAGAAACCTCCTAAGTACCGTGCGACAGCTACTGTTCCTTCAAATCATCTATTAACCTTGTCAATTGGCCAGAAAAACCCAAAGAAAAAACAAATCTTTGTCATTTTTACACTTGAATAAACATTCTTATTGATGACCGTTTAAATTCGTAATTGCTTTGCAGCCAACTGTATGCTTTGTAGGATTGTAGAGATACGTTTTTTTGCAGATTATGTCAATCCAATAGGCTCATAATAAGCGGCACTTTTAATTTTGTGCGCACGTTTCTGCTCCGCTTGCCAATATGTCAAGCGTTTGCATCATTGTTATTTAATTTGTCAGGTACAGACCAGCACATCAAGCTACTACAATCTGTCGAATTTCTTTAATAGATTTTCAACTTTAGCGCTGTAGCATATGGTTCAAAGTTGATTGCGAAAATTTGTCAGTTTCGGGTAGCTTGATGTACCTCATAAATGGCGGACGCAGGATTAAAATTAAATGTCCATTTGAACGTTTCAAGGATTAAAATTAAGTGTTCCGATGGGTAATGGTATTGTTGGGTTGGACTGTCGTTGGATTTTTTTCTATTGTACCTTTGCGGTATATGGTAAACTAGCTTCTGCTCACGACTTCAGCACGCCTGTATTCCCTGAAGGGTTAGGCAGAGGTGTACCAATGGGTACACCTCTGCCTACCCCTTCAGGGTGTACATTTTAACCCACAGTTTGCCGATATGTTTAGGTCCCATATGATAGAGGGCGAACCTATTGCAATTAACGAGGCACAAGACATAGGCCACCTTTTCCCGTAAAAATGTACGGTTTCGGCGGATAATATATCTTTATTTATTATTTTCTTTCTTTATTATTTATTTATTTTTTATTTAAAGCAGACAAAGTCGCTTGCAGAAGCTAGTTATTCCTAAAAATGAAAGATATTTTGTAGTTCGCTATTCGTAGCTAAGTTAACGTCGATTTGGACCCGCGTAGTTATTTTACAAAGTTAAGGGACCACTTGATGCGTCCAAATTTGGCAAAAATTGAACATAATTGCTTCAATTCTGTGCCTATAAATTTTAATATAAAGGTAGGTGTATACTGGTAGCCAAAACATTTGCTTTATTTTAATGTATTTTTTTTTAGTTAAAATTTTTGGTTGTCCTGTTTGTGTAATAGACTTACAAAGTTGTTTAAGTATAGATAATAGGTATTATCTAGAAGTACTGGTCAGATTACAAAAAAGATTTCTGTCTTCAACTCGACAGTTCACAGTCACACGCTCGTGAATCGGAGATCGTTGCACCCACTCTTCATAGCCAGAAAATGGTGCTAACACACAATACAGGGGACATAGTAAATCAGTTCCGTATATTCTAAGAACCAATTATTATGAATTTATAACATTAAATTATACTTATCTTAATTTAATTCTTTGATAAAATTGTAATAGAAAATATATTACGCAAGGTTGTTAGATTTAGCAAATCATCATCATCATTATCGTCATCATATCAGCCGTAGTAAGTCCACTGCTGGACATAGGCTTCCCCCATAGATTTACTAAAGGAATTTAGCAAATAAAGAAAGTTATTGTTTGTGCTCTCCAACAGTTTTGCTAGACAAATAATCACATGTTACATATATCTTGTTTGCGAGTTCTTTGAAATGAACAATGAGATTGCTTACTCACTGCCTAAATACATATTAAGTAATCTTTAAAATTGCTACCACTCCTATTTAAATACCCACCACACCACTATTCAATCAAATGTCCAAAAACATTAATTAACTTATTTCACATCTATCCTAACTTGATTCGAACACAAAATGGACGTATCTTTACTTACTACTAAAATGTCACAACAATTTGTTCCGAGTCGCTACGTCAGAAAACATTAAAAAAAATATCCGGCCAGCAACTTTCGAGAGATTAATTCGTCATTTGGAAGGCAACTAGTTTCTCGAATTCGAAATTCGAAGTTGGGCAAAAAAAGTCGATGCCCAATTGTGTAGACCTACCTTTAGTTGGTGTTTTGAGATTTTTTGTGCAAACTAGGGTGTGTTGAGTTGCTATTACTGTACAGTGGGGGTGTAATTTTGGCAACTGGGATAGTGGAGAGTGTGACCAGGTCCGAATGTGGTGTGTTTGCGGATGAAGGGAAGGTGATCCTGTCATAATGTTTGAAGTACTGCGAGGGTATCGCATAATAGGTACCTATGTTGTATATTTTGTGACCACATACATACATATGTATGACCTAGGCGTGAGTTTACATAAACTTGTTACCATGGGGGTGAGCAGATCTCTTACATACTCCCTTCGCCTCATCCACGTTTATTGACGTCGTGTTTCATCCAAGCACATGTTTTACTTGATCGAAGTGTTTTATAGAATTTTTAAAACCACGTTGTTTTTACTTACTGTCATTGGTCTAACAGAAAACAGTGCTAACTTACCGGATTCATAATATTATGATAACTGTTTTAAGAAAAATCGGTAAGAAATATAAAATGTATTATTGTACTTAATCTTATTTCACACCAAGTTTTTAGTTTCGTATTTGCTAGTTAAACCTTGTAATTGGCCTTTAATATTATGTTTTAATTCAGATTTATTTTAGTTTCAGAAATAAGATAAAACATAGTACCTGCAACGCAATGAAATAATTGACCAAATATTAAAAAAAAAATAGTTGGACCTTACTAGGAATTTCTTCTGTATCGTGGGTGCATTTACAGTCATATAAACACACAATATAAACGAACAACCAGACCCGGAACAACTATCTTTAGGCTTTAGAAAAATTTTGCTTCGTGCGGAATCAAACACAAGACACACCGTAAAATCGCAAAAAAACATATATTTATCTTTGCATAACTCGACAACATGTAAGGAATGCTGTTTTTTTTCCGCAATTTTATGTTTGATTTCACAGTGATAGTGGTTAATTTTCATAAGCACTCATCATCATCTGCCTAGCCTTTACCCAACTATGTTGGGGTCGGCTTCCAGTCTAACCGGATGCAGCTGAATACCAGTGTCTTACATGGAGCGACTGCCTATCTGACCTCCACAACCCAGTAACTGGGAAACACGATACCTCTTGGTTAAACTGGTTGTCAGATTTCTTCTTCTTTGGCTTCTGACTATCCGTAACGACTGCCAAAGATCTGCGAATGATAGCCGGGACCAACAGCTTTACGTGCTTTCCGAGGCACGGGGGTGTCACACCACCAACTCCCAAACTCCGGGCTGTTACTGAGAAATTCCTAATGGAAAAACCCAATAACACTTTGCCCGACGTGGGAATCGAACCTGGGACCCCTCGCTCGGCAGTCGCGCTTGCGACCACGAGACCAACGGGGCAGTTTTCATAAGCACTGCACTCCCTTAAAGTATGTCTTTGTTTAAACTAACACCTTTTATCACACCAATATTATAAAGACAAAAGTTTGTGTGTTTGTCTCTTCTTCACGCTCAAACGGCTGAACGGATTTGCATGAAATTTACGACTGAGGTAGAATGTACTGCGGAATAACACAAAAGACACTTTTTATCCCGAAAATACGTACGGTTTCATAAAATATCAACTTTGACGCGGAGGAAGTCGCGGGTAAAAGCTAGTATTATATAGCCCTTCAACTGTCGCGGCCATTTAAGAAAATAGGGCATCTGTCAAGGATCTGTGAGCGCAAATGACGATAACGCGAGAAATATATCTTCTTTTATTTTACATACATACCATCACGTAAAATAAAATCAAAATAATTCGTAAAATCGCAAAAAAAAACATTTATATACCATCACGCCTGTATTCCCCCAAGGGTTAGGAGAGGTGTACCAATGAACAACCACAGTTCGCCGGTATATTTAGGTCCCATGTAATAGGGGGCGAGCCTATTGCCATTAACCGGGCACAAATCCAAACTCCGAGCTGCTACTGCTGCTTTTTATTTTATTTTTCAATAATCTTTCTGTTTACCATTTAAGCGATATCCCTTCAATGTTTCGACTTACGTAAAAATGTTTATAACTGAATTTGTTATTAAATTTCCAATTTGTTTTTCCATTAAGGTGCAATGGACCGAAACACAATTGGATTTAGTTATGCGAAAACCAATCAATCCAATTCAAAAGTTCTCCTATTTATCGACTTCATTTTGGATATTTAAAACTGAATAATTTTACAGTAAGGATTTCGCAAGATAGTTATGTAACACAATTGACATATTTAATCAGTTTTACGCAGATAATTAAATTAATGTGACTTCGTGGGTTAGTTCTTTTTGGAAGAATAAAGATGCACGATGAGTTGTTAAGACTCGCTACGGTATATTGGAAGATTTAATGTAGTGTGTGTGTAGTCATTAAGCAAGAAGATATAATTAACATATTGATATGTCAATCATAAATGTGATATTCGTCAGCCAAACGTTAACAGTGCTGTTTATTTTAACAAACTGCCAGACTCCAGAAGAGGTAAGTCTGACTCCCAGACTCCACCAAAGCGGAGAGGAAAGTAGATGTCCAGTAAACAACCAATAGGATACTGTGTTGCTTTTTTTTAAGACTGGAAATCATCAAATAACTTCCCATGTTCCTTCATGTGCCCTTTGCGTTCCGGGGGCGCGGTATCTCTTTCGAACAACCCGCAGCCACGGCAGGCATCGGCCCTTAGTGGCCTCTTCCAAGTTTGCTGACATCTCTTTGAGGCGCGCGTGGAACACGAACGCGCCGTCGACACGGTCTGTCGCTAGTTAGTTAACGTACGGACGGTGAGCTACCCATTGCTCACAGCCCACAGACCCGCGTCTACGGTGGCCGGGAGTCGTCTCGTGGCTGCCGATGCCCGGAGCGTCTACCGCGGATACTGTGTTGTCTTGAAACTAAGATGATGAAAATACCGCAAGACGATTGGTTGTAGGACACATCTCCTCTCCGCTTTGGTGGAAACCGGGCCAAAAGCCGGTCTATACCTACGTCCGTGTTTTTTACCGTACAACGAATCGTTTAATTCGCCGGATTTGCGGTGGTGTATGGCTTAAATGAATGTGTGGATATGCACCAGATACCGGTTCGGTGACAAATTTACACCTAAATTTATAGCTAGAGGTCTTGGGTACGATTCCCAGCTCGAGCAAAAAGTGTTATTGGGTTTGCCTACGAAATACTCAGTAACAGCTCGGAGTTAGATTTTGTGCCCAGTTACTATTACATGGGACCTAAATATACCGGCGAAAATGGGTACAACTCTGCTTAACCCTTCGGGGAATTCAGGCGCGATGGTATGATGATGACTATGTAGTAACGTAATTTACAATATTTATGAATTGCTTTTTCATTTTCAGGATGACACTTATAATATGACATGTACTTCGGTTGAGGGAACAATCCAGGTATTTTTTATTATCCAATTACACTATTTATACAAATACTTAAGTGGGTGTACATTGCTACGCCTCTGCATAACCCTTCGGGGAATACAGGCGTAAATGTTACGTTTAATTTCAGAACCTACTGTAGTGTCTGGGAGAGATACCAATACAATATGATTTATGAAATGTTAGCAATTATACAGTATGTTTGTAATGACAAAATATCAGCATAATACAAAATTCATATTTTATTAATGTTTACACGGTTCTGATACAAAAAAAAAAATCTGTCTGTCTGTTTATTTCACCTAATATTCGAAACGGCTGGACCGATTCTGACGGATTTTCAGTGACAGATACCGAATTTTATAAGGATTAAATTTTATCTTAGAAAAAGAAATAGGATTCGCTCAAGGAATTGAAAACCTCTCAGATAATTTGCATTCACGGGAAGGAAGTCGCGGGCATATGCTTAAATAATAATTAATATACACACTACCCTTTGCATTGCGCAGTCGGGTAATACAATACAATACATAACCATTTCCTTTCTTGAAGTTGGTTCCCGTTTCAGGGTCAAGAGCCTCATTACAAAGTGGATACCAACAAGAGTAGTTCAAGCAATGATAGCCAAATAAAATCACATGATGCTGCACTCGGCAATGATACTACACTCTTCAATTGTTCCAACGAATGTTTCCCAGTTACATTTAACTCTATGACAGAGCTAACCCCAAACCTCACTTTAGAATCATGCCCTAAAGAAACAACAACTTCAAATCACACCAATGTATGTAAAACAATTACATATAACAATTTAGCTACAACTGATAAGTTGCTGTTCTTATCTAAGGCAATTTCAAACAAAACGTTTTATCTTTTCAACTGTTTAGAAACAATCGGCACTCAAAATGTAACCTGCTATAAGAAAGAAGATGGAGCTTCGATTGAAATCGTCGACAAATTCAATCGGACGCGTGTGCTTGGTGATTTTATTTGTGAGAGTGGCATAGCAACTGGAGATAAGCCTCTTGCCTCTTCAGCTCGAAGAGTTATTATTCCAAAGCCAGTACATTACCATATCAAAGGTTTTTTCCCCGGTAAAGAAACTGAAAAGGGTCCCCAAATAGTTGAATTTAACAATACTGGCACCCTACCTACAGAGCATAGGTGTAATATAGAGGGAGAATTTTGCCATTTTATGATGACAATACATAGTACCGCGTTAGAAAGTGGTGATGGTGGTGGTGGTGATAATGAAGGTGGTGGTGGTAATAATGAAGATGGTGGTGAAGGTGGTCGTGGTGGTAAAGGTGGTCGTGATGGTATTGTTACTGGTCTCCCAAATGTAGTCACGGAAAAGAGACATATTTGACTATAAACTTGTATTAACCTTTATTTTGGCACCCTAAACCTTGTCTCAAAACCTACTTATCTTAAGGTGTCCGCGAGTACAGATATTCCAAGATCAAAAAATCTTTTTTTTTAATATATTTATTACAAAGTAGCTTCTGCTTCTCCGAACATCAGCGACAATTTGAACACCACATTGCTGAATACGCGATGCAGGTGTTCGTAAATAAAAAAAATACTATTTTATTAGAAAAGCATTAGACTTTTTTAAGTGTTTTATGTTTCAACGTTAATATATTTGTCAAATTTTCAAAGACTGTGCAGTTTTTTGGTGAAAAGGTGTTGTTTTTGTTTGATCTGGTCCCAAAAACCGACAATTCGATTATCCGAACAAGTCTCAGTCCCAATAGTACGGATAATCGAGGTTCTGCTGTCACTCCAAAGGCCTATGATTGATTGATGACCTATGGAAATCTGCAGTGAATTGAATGTGAAGAACTACTCATAGGTTTTGAGACACTTGCTAGATTGTAGTGAGGCTTCATATCCATGTTTTAATATTTAAGGCTCGAGCAGACCGGATGCGTATGCGCAGACGTAAGTACAGATATTATATTATTCGTTGTTGGACTGCTCCGTTGGTCTCGTGGCCGCAAGCGCAAGCGGAGAGCGAGGGGAGAGCAAGGGGTCCTGGGGTCCACTCCCAGGTCGGGCAAAAAGTGTTATCAATTTAGTTTTTTCGTTAGGAGTTTCTCAGTAGCAGCCCGGAGTTTGGAAGTTGGTGGTGTGACATCCCCGTGCCCCGGGGAGCACGTAAAGCCGTTGATCCTGTGACTGATCTCTCTTCGGTCGTGTCGGATTTCCGTCCCATCGGGCTATAAGAGTTAGGGAAGACGTCTGTCGCGGACGGGACGCGTCTGTGTTTGCGCACACACTAGTGCACTATATATTTTCCTACGCACGTGGCTAGTCTGCATTTAGATTAGCCACCGTGATCGGAATCGGTCTGAAGAATTTTATTTTTTTACAATTATCGTTGGGGGATTCAGACCAGTTGAATCGTTTCTCCGGGACCCGTCGATCTTCATCGCCTTGGCACTTTTCTGGCGGTCTTCAGTATTGATTCAGGCTTTCAGGAGTTGCAGTGAATGGTAATAGCGTAAAAGACAAAAAAAAAACGACGGGTTGCACTCCGGGAGTGCCGGCAGAAGGGAAAACGTTAAAGACGTACACAAATATGTGTATATTTGTGTACGATAAATTCGTAAGATTTTCGATCAGGTCACGTGTCCTGACATCATCATCTTACACACATCTCATTTTTACACATCATCTTGCGAGTTTAACATTTTTTACCCATTCCAAAACAAGTGCACAACGCCGCTTACGAATTTTCGATCAGGGTCACGTGTCCTGACGCGAGTTTAAATTTTTTTACCCATTCCAAAAAAAGTGCACAACGCCGCTAAAGAAGTTTTCACTTCAAAAAACTGCATATCGTCATTGGTAAAGTCGCCTCCATTACGAGAACGCGTGGGTTCCGTAGCGACAAAATAAAATAAAAACAAAATGTAACCGCGACTGCGAACCACCTATAATAAGCCTATTGTTTTATACAAATACAATATTGCGTTTATAAATCAGATAAGCCTATGTAACTGGGGATGGTGTGGAGTCGATGTTAGTTTATTTTTATTTTCGGAAGACTTTTTCGGAAGAATTGAAGATTTTTTAAAATTAATACGGAAGCATGATAAAAATACCAAATTAGTTAGGAGTTGATAGTTGGCGTTAAGTGTTCCCGTTTCAAATGGTATTCATTTTTGAATGATTTCATTCTGAAACTGAATAAAATTTTAATTGTATAGATTCATAAATTGTTTTAAGATCCTTTTCCTACCTGATCTTCCCCTATTTA
Organism: Caradrina clavipalpis; assembly: GCA_932526535.1. Taxonomy (NCBI): domain Eukaryota; kingdom Metazoa; phylum Arthropoda; class Insecta; order Lepidoptera; family Noctuidae; genus Caradrina; species Caradrina clavipalpis. The sequence continues at coordinate 8,578,902 of OW052106.1, read as the reverse complement.
TGGTTTTTGTAAATCATAATGTTTGTATCGAATAGACTCCGAAATTACTGGACCGATTTCAACCACTTTTTCACCAGTAGACGCTACATTATTCCTGAGTAACCTAGGCTATATAACATTACGCTAAGACCCACCACGGGAGCGGAGCAGTAACCAAAGAAATAACTTAACGCGGTTGAAATAGCCACGCGGATGGAGTCGTGGGCAGTTCGCTAATCCGAATAAAATGAAAATATGTCCGACAAAATAATTTTACTACCGCTTCGACTCCACAGCACTGCTGTCCACATATTGGGCAATAAGAGGATCGTCCGCGTCGGCGAGCGTGGCGCCAGTAGCCTCCATTTGTATTTATTTATTTATACCGCGTCTGACCTTATTTATGAATTAATTCATTTTTGTACACAGACCCACAGGTTTCATCATGTAGTTTAGATGTAACATATTTATAAGCCGATAGTGTGTGGTCAGATTAGTTTAAGATTAAATACTTTCAATTACTGCCTCGCTTTTATTAACTCCCTCGTTAGCCTAGTGCTCCTGAGCGCAACTACTGCGATAGAGGTCTTGGCTTCAATTCTCAGGTCGACCAAAGTGTTATTGGGTTTTTCTATAACATTCTCAGTAGCAGCTCGGAGTTTGGATTTGTGCCCGGTTAATGGCAATAGACTCACCCCCTATTAAATGGGACCTAAACATACCAGCGAACTGTAGGTGTACATCGGTACACCGCTGCCTAACCCTAAGAAGAATACAGGCGTGATGTTATGTGTGTGTTTGACTCACAAAAAATGATTACTATGTTTAAATAACAACAATAAATATACATAATTTGCATTCGGCCGTTTCATTAATATTGTAAAGTAATCATCTCATAATAATAGCCTATTACTGTCCCACATTTATTGCATCGAATCGTTTTGAGCAAGCATTACGATAAATGCTCATGCTTTCTCTAGATGAAAAGAAGCCTTTGCCCAGCAGTGGGATTAGCTACTGACAATGATCTAATGAGAAAACTTCATTTCATTCTTAACTCTACTCTCTGCGACCGACGAGAAGTCTAGATTTCATTTCAAATACTTCCCTTATTTTAATCTTCGCATGACGTGTACACACGTAGTTCGCAAGTACAGAACGCCGCGTCTCGGACGCGCGATCGTGTCGCGATACGCATGTGTGGCCCGGCACTAATTGACCGTATCGCTGCGATACCGACGGGTTCTCGGTATTGGTGCATTAATGTGGCATGACCCTTATAGTTTGTAGGCACAGGGCCTAATTGTAATATAAATGGAGAAAGGTAAAATAGACCGGTCTTTGGTCAGAAATATGGTTAGACTTTGGGGTCAGAATTTATCTTTATCTACTACAATTACCTTTGGTTTGTTCGCATATGGACCGATTCGTCTTTATGAGAATCTGTCCTTACGCCTTGAAGTCTACACTTCAAGGCGTCCGTATCCTGGCTGCGTTTTGGTGACCTCTTTGAGGAAACCGAAGGTTTTGTCTGTGCTAATAAAAGCACATCATAGCATTATCATAACTTCGTCCATGAGGATGAAATTATGATGACGAACAAATACCAAAGATTTATTGTGAAGGTGTAATAGTGTGCGGAACTGTACCATTTCTGTCTTTATGCAACACTATTCTTCTGCGAACAAACCGTAAGGGACACCTATCCGGAAACTTGGCCAGTGCACTCAGAACACTATTCTGACTTTAAAACAAGTGGAATTTCAATAATTCTAATGCCCAATAACAATATTTGTTGACCTAAAACAAGGGCAAAATAAACTTTTACCAGCCGCTGAGGACGATACAGAAAGAATAAGAGCAAATTTTAACTGAGTACGACGGAAACGGAAAAGTATTAAAAACCTTCATATCTCTTTACTTATGGTTTTCCTATAACAAAATCTTGTTGTCTGATACTCTGTCCAGAATAGAGAATTCATGGTTTCAGTTTTAAGGAGAGGTGTCCGTTACACCCGATATAATATACCATTTGCGTATCCACCTGCCTCTTCTCAGGCAGAGCTCCTGCTTACCCGTTCACCTTAAAGCTTACTATCGATTTGAATACTTCCAGCACCGTATGACATTACATTCCATTCCTATAACTGCAGATGCCAGGTGGTACAAGTTGTATACGGTTGCGATATTAACAAATCTTTTATAGGGCATCTAATAATCTCAGACACTTATTTGACAGCATTATGTCTCCATCTTGAAAATATTGTGCTTTATAAACATAAAGCACATAAACATGTGACGAAAGCACATGTTTTATATTTATGTTTGGCGAATGAAACTATCAATTTAGTCACTCGTCATCTTCCTGCCCTTATCCCATTTTCTTCTTCCGTGCCGTCCTGTCAACCGTCATGCTATCACTAACTCCCTTCTCTTTCATAACATTCTTCACAAAATCCATCCATCTTTTCTTTGGCCTCCTTCTTCCTCTCCATCCATCTATGCATTGAAGAGTATGTTTGTAATGTAACAATAACAGCTAATTACGAATATACAAAACAATTTTTTTGTCTTTCTGTTTGTTGTGGTTTATTCCGGCTAATTATATCCAAAACGGCTCAACCGATTTCGATGAGACTTTTACTGGAAGATAGCTATTGTTTTAAAGATTACAGGGCTAATTATTTTAGACTCCGCAAATAACCGATGTTCCATAGTTTCTTAACTTTAAAGTGTAATTTTTTATTATAAAAAATAAAATAATTAAAAAAAATAACACTTTAAAGTTAAGAAAGTGGTGAAACTGTTGGTGAAGTTAAGAAAGTGGTGGGCCAGGGCCAAATAAATTAGGTCAGCCCTAATTTAGTAAGTCGGTAGCAGATGACCCCACATATCCACCATTTTCGTATGTTCAACAATGTTCCTGAATGTGCAATGTGTTGCACATTCGATTTTGCATCACGGCAGCTTAGAAAGTACATCTGCTCAGCCTTTACGACACTTAAACTTGTACCATTGTGCATCTTACATAACGGCAATAAAAACAGTTTTTAAACATAATCCTAGTAAAGCCTCCTTTAATCTCTGTTCGCTCATCCCTTATGTCTCCGTAGCTGCGCAGGCGCCGGTCGGTGGACGGCGCGCGCGGCGACGCGTGGCGTTTGATCCGCCGACAAAGACGCCGCTCGTGGGACCACGTGGCGATGTTGCCTGTACCAGGAATGGGGATAGGCAGGACTTGAAGTTCTGTGAGTATGTTAAGTGATGTGTGGTCTGTGACAAGTTATGTACAGTCGGAGAAGGTATTTGGTATACACAGGTAGTTAAGTTACAACTATTTTGAAGGAAAAGTCAGTGTCAAAGTCAAAGTTTTATTTTAAACGCCATTAAAATTCATTTTTGAACGTCTTGCACAAATAAAACTGAACCAAGAATTAGCAAGAAACTCCGTACATACTCTTTTCAGTAATATATCCTACTAATCCTATCTTATCACAGTAGTATTATAAATGCGAAAGTTTGTGAGGATAGGTAGACGTGGATGGATGGATGGATGGACGTTTGTTACTCTTTCACGCTTAAACAGCTGACCGGATCTGGATGGGCATTGAGATAAATTTTGGTGTGGAAGAACACATACCATACTTTTTATTCCAGAAAAATGTACGGTATCCGTGGGATAATATATCAAAGACGCGGACGAAGTCGCGGGCAGAACCTAGTAATTAATAAAGGTCTTTAACCTTAAACCCAGTGGTCAAGACCCGCCTCTCTACACGAAGTTGGGGGTTCACAACCCGGGCACGGGCAAGTACCAATGTGACTTTTTCTAACTCATATGGACCTTCTAAGTTTATCTTGGACATCACTGACATCGGTAACCATGTCAGAGGCCCTTGAGGCGGTTTAGAAACTCTGTCACTAGGGTGTGTGGGATCGTTAGACCTTACTGCCCACACGATAAAGAAGAAAGAAGACCTTAAACCTTCTTTCTGAGGATTTTCACTCTTTGAAATATGCACAGTGAACTAAAAGTCAACCGGTGGTTCTTCGTAGTCACTAAATATATCATATTCTCCATCTAGAAATCATATTCTCCATTTAAGGTAAACATACACCTAGCTTAGACAGTAATATAAAACGGTTATGTTTTGTATGAGTTTATGACTTACAAGACTTAGATCCCAATATAGAGATCGGTAAATTAGACTCTACTGCTCTATAAATATGGTGTAAGAACGAGTAACAGCTTCCGTTAACAATTTTTCATGAGTTGTAGTCCAAGAGCCTACTGTCGTCAGACTCACGTCATTTTTTATCAACAGCGGATAGCAAATCTAGCGATATATTTATTACAATTAATGTATTTAAGAATTGGCTACAACGCAAATGAGACTTTTTGCACGACCTGGGAATCGAACCAAAGACCTCTAGCATTGCGGAACATTACGTATCTATTCAAGTGTCTTTAACTGCCTCGTTAGCCCAGTGGTCCTATGCACGACTGCTACGCTACAGGTTCCGAGTACGATTTCCCAGGTCAAGCAAAAAGTGTAATGGAGTTTTTCTATGAAATTTTCATTAGCAGCCCGAAGTTGGCCTTTGTGTCCGGTTAGTGGCAATAAGCTTGCCCCCTATTACATGGCACCTAAACATACCGGCGAACTGTGGGTGTACATTGGTACACCTCTGCCTAACCCTTCGGGGAATACAGGCGTGATGGTATGGTAATTGAGTGATGTAGGTATAAGAATGGACTACAACCAAAAAACCAAACCAAATAAGACTTTTTGCACGATCTAGGAATCGAACCCAAGACCTCAAGCGTAGCAGTCGCGTTCAGGACCACTAGGCTAACGAGGTATTTGTAAACACGTGAACATTATATATCTATGTATTTTTTCAGGGTTGTCTCATCTAATTCTAAGGCAGTAGCGCTGGCCCGCTGTCGGGTGGTCCGAGGCAGTGCGCGGGCGCCCCGCTGCGTTAATGCCGCCACTTCTGCGGCTCGACAACGTTACTCATACGCTGTCGCTGGCTATCAAGAAATCGAAAGTACCTTAACCGAATTATCTTTATATGGCTTGATAACGTTGGCTTCGTGGTCGCAAGCGCGACATTATGAGCGTGGTGTACTGGTTTTGATTCCCAGGTCGGAAAAAATGATTTATAGGGGGGGGAGGGACCATTCGGAATTTCTCAGTAGCAGCCCGGAGTTTGGAAGTTGGGGGTGTGACACCCCCGTGTCTCGGAAAGCACGTAAAGCCGTGGGTCCTGGCTGTCATTTAAGGATCTTTGACAGTCGTTACGGATAATCAGAACACTAAAATTAATTCGGCTGAATTTGGACAGATAGACCGTTCATTTATTTACTAAGGGAACAAACAGCAGTGTAATGTAGCAGATAACTTTTATCTGTACAATTATTGACAATAGAACAGCTGAAAAATGTCAGTGGCCACCATTTTGATTCTTCAAATTAAAGTTATTTAACGATTACAAAATTATCTTCTAATCGAACTGCCCGCGACTTCGTCCGCGTGGCTTATGTCACCCGCCATAAGTTACGTCTGTGGTTAATGCTCCGCTCCCGTGGGTCATAGCGTGATATTATATAGCCTATGTTACACGGCAATAATGAAGTTTTTATATTCACCTTCATTGTTTTCACATATAGAAGCAAGAAGAATTTTGTAACCAAGATTTTGTAAAAAGCAAATTGAAAAAAAAATGTGTCCATGGAGTTTCTTGCTCCTTCTTCTCCATAGAGATCTAATTTTTGGAACCAGCAACTAGCTTCAACTTTAACTGTAACTTCTTCACAATTCAAAAGTGCCTGTAAATGGTCTAATTGAAATAAATGCTTTGACTTAATGCACTTTACTTTAACTTTGCTTTGCTTTGAAGCTATCTATTAGTGAAAAGATTGTTAAAATAGGTCCAGTAGTTTCGGAGCCTATTCGTTACAAACAAACAAACAAATCTTACCTTTATAATATTGGTATAGATTCTTTTTTCCATAAACTGTCTGTGGCCTAGTTAATTAGCGGTATACAAACTGACATTGTGACCTCCTTGCTTGATCCTCAGCAAATTGAATCGTGGTCTCTTAAAAAAAAAACTACGGAACGCTGGCGCCGACGCGCTGCGTTGCTCTTTATTTAAATGTCTGCAGTTCTTTTGAGCTTACCTTTTTATTTTTTCTTCATAAGAATGTTTTCGTGTGTTCATTTTTTCTTTCTTGCTGTTTCGACATTTTGTCATGGACGATTGTTTTATGAATTTTTAATTTTGTTGGATATTTTGGAAGGCTAGCTTCTGCCCGTGATTTCGTCCGCGTCGAGTTTGATATATTATTCCACGGGAACCGTACATTTTCTGAGATAAAATGTATCCTATGTGTTACTCCATACTACAATCTACCTCGATGCAAAGTTTCATTCAGATACGTTCAGCCGTTTAGGCGTGCAAGAGTAACAAACATCTATTCATCCATCTACCAACTTTATCGTTTAATAGTACTTTCCGTTGAGCTGGTAACATCCATCCATCCATCTACATACTGTTTCGTTTATAATATTAGTAAGATGTATGATTACTCTCAGCTGCCAACAAGAAAGAGAAAGCCAATAGAATGACGTCATAATCAAGTACAGGTATGCACAGCAGGTGAATACATAAGTCATGTTCAAGCTTCACCATCTAGAACACCCATGGTTAACTAAAGGGTGGTCTGTTAACCGGTAACCATGTACAAAATAACCATCATATAAACATACATAAACCATCGACATACAATAATTAACACAATCATTGATCATCAGAACGCACGCGTCAATCGTTTGATCAGCCGCCCGCTGCTGATTGGGCGACGATTAACGGCAATCGATTCGTATTGGCCTGTTCAAATTTGGAATGATCACTGTGACTAATTGAGAAAATTCGTTCGCTATTTGCGCATGGGCAAGTAATTGGTTTGACGTGTTCACTACTTGATTGAATCTGGTTTTTTAATAGCTGTGTTTAGAAATTAATCTGTTCTAAAAAATATTAATTTTGCGGTTCAATGAAGGAATTATTTGGTTTGAAATTTCGTTCGAAAGTTTTATGACCATCACCATCACGCCTGTATTCCCCGAAGGGTTAGGCAGAGGTGTACCAATGTACACCCACAGTTCGCCGGTATATTTAGGTCCCATGTAATAGGGGGCGAGCCTATTGCCATTAACCGGGCACAAATCCAAACTCCGAGCTGCTACTGAGAATTTCATAGAAAAACCCAATAACATTTTTTGCAAAAAAAAAGTAAAGTAAAGTAGTAAAGTTTTAGGAGTTACCGTTAAAGAAAGAGACAGGTGGGTAGGCAGCGAACTAGCACCAACTTTTAATTTGTACGAACGCGCTGGCACTCTGTTTGTCTATCCGTCCGTCTATCACAGGGCATACACATTTCATAACACACCACAAGTATCAGAATACAGTTGTAAGCTCGCCTACGTCAAAAATTAATCCAGACCCATCAAAAATTCAGTCAAAATATTGTCATAATTCCCAAAAAAATAAACATAAAATTCTACAATTGACAATTGAAACCGTATAATTTGGGTCAACGTCGCGTCGTCTTCAAACTGGCCAACAGGTCATTTCTGTATTAATAATAAATCACCCTATCGTTCTCAAAAATACACTTAGTCCAACCCTTCATGTATAATTCTACAATTCCTTGGGGCGCTAATGTCACGCCTCCGGCACGTACTTAATATCAACAAAACTAACAATCAAATACCTAACTTAACAAAAAAAAACTTTAAAACAATGCACCTAAAGTGTACTTTACTTCAACAAAAATCTAGCGTAGAACGGGGTAATATGGCACACTAGTTTGAAGAATAAGACTTCAGGTGCTATACAAAATTTATTGTGCAGTCGCACTCGTAACTTTTGCCTACAGAATAAGGTTCAAAATGGTGTAAAAACTAGGTTGTGGTATTTTGGTTTGAGGTTAGGTGACAATCGCGACGCCATGTTGGTTTAGTGGGGAAGTGGGGGAAACTATGGGGTGACTAATAAGAGGTTTATGGCACTTTAATTGGGCCCGCGATGGAAATTGATACGATAAATACAGGGAAAGGGAAATCGATGACTTGTGTTTTATTCAAACAAGGGTTTCTAGTCTACGAATTAGGAAGGGAACTTTTATTTTTATTGAAAATTCTAGGGTTCAGTGTGTACCTACTTAGACCGAAAAAAGGCTCTCGAAAATAATGACCTTATTTTTAAATCTCATGCCTTTTTCTCATGGGGGTAAACAGAAACCATAGCTCGCCATCTGCTTCGATCCTCACATACTTCTTTCGCCACGTTCATACATCTGGTCATACAAGCACGCTGGTTATGTTTTTGCCCATTTTTCTCTATGTGAAACTGTCTTGTGGAGGGCACCTGGCTTCAATTAATTTTTCTAGTGAATGACGTTCAAAACTGCCTTTTATTGGTCTAATTGAAATAAATGATTGGACTTTGACTGTGGCTGTTATGACGCAAGATCTAGGTCAAAAGTAGGTCCATTCTGTAATGAGTGCTCTTTGTGAAGGAGCTCGTCCGGGGAAGTACTACCACCATACCTATCTCTGCCGCAAAGCAGCGTTGCGGTATTCCGGTTTGAAGGGTTTGGTGGCGGTGTAATTACAGGCACATGACACATTTGAACTTAGTCTCTGAGATGACAAGGCCACTGGTATTGCAGATGTCTACAGACAGCGGTGACCACTTAATATCAGGTGGGCCATTCAACAATATGAAAAAGAACCCAACAAAAAACTAAGTACCTACGATCTAGGATCCCTAAAAAAACCAAGAGACAATACCAAACAAAAGGATCATACAAAAGGATCTACAAAAATAACTAGACCATAAACAAACGAAAAATATGGCCGAAATACGGGCACACAAAGAATTTCATATTGTAGGCTCAAGAATTTCAAGTGCTAATTTCGAGCTCTTTGCCTCAAGATGGGTTAGCACTTAAGGGCAATCGGGGGTTGAGAGGCTATATTAGGCTATATTGGGCTATATTAGAGGCCACCTTGTGCGAGTGAGTCGTCTCCATGACACCTTTGGATGTCCGGTTGGTGGCGTTACCATCGGTTTGTCGGTGAATTCGAATTTGCTGTTCAGAAACGAGTTTTGGCTTTTATTATTTTTGTTTTTTTTTTGTTTACAATACACATTATAATGCGTTTCTAAATCCTACTAATCCTAGTATGATCGTTATCGTTAATTTATCATCATCATCATCAACCTATCACAGTCCACTGCCGGATATAGGCCTCTCTTCGGCTCTCCGCATCCAGTTACTCCCAGCCGCCTATATTAATTAATTAAAATTATAAAAGCGAAAGTTTATGAGGATGGATGAATGGATGTTTGTTACTCTTTCATGCTTGAACGGCTGAACGGATCTGGATGAAAACGGGCACTGTGATAGATTGTAGTGTGGAATAACACATAGGATACATTTTATCCCGGAAAAATGTACGGTTCCCGTGGGATTATATATCAAATTTTGGCGCGGATGAAATCGCAGGCAGAATCTACGTTAGTCATAAATGAATCTATCCAGGATTGAAGCCAGAATAAACATCGAGAATTAAAGTAGAGCAGGTCTTGTAAAGAAAAAAGTCGCTGATGAATGTCAAACAAAAGCTGATTAATATAGACTAAAAATAAGTTTTTATTCACAACAACTTGTAGAAAGGAAACATTAAATGTTAAGAGTACTTGATACAGCAATAAAATAAGTTTAATTCGAGTACGTACTCAGTAATTGGTCGTCCTTTGTGATATGCCGACAGAAATTAAAAAACTAGGATGGGATATTGACATAAATAAGTGACAGACAGTTATTAATTCTACCTTCTTATGTTTAACTAGCGAACTGAACCCGACTCCGTCCGCGTGGCTTAGTTCACCCGTGGTAAGTTATGTCTTTGACTACTGCTCTGCTCTCGTGTGTCGTAGCGTGATGTTATATAGCCTCTGCTACTTCCTGATTATATAGCTATCTATTGGTGAAAAAATTGTTAAAATCAGTTCAGCAGATCCCGAGATTACCCCCTACAGAAATTTACAAACTATACCTCTTCATAATTTTACGAGTAAGTATATTAGATCAATCTTCATCGTGCTCGTGTTTATTATGTTAAGGGAAAAATATCAATTCTAATGCCGGGGGTAAGTATCAGTTTTTAACCCTCATTTCAGAAAATTATTGTAAGTACCAGAGTAAACATTCTGAATATACCAAAATCGGTAAATATATGTTTATAATATTTGAGGAGTTCCCTTAATTCCTCATGTAAAATGGTACCAAACTGGAAAACAGCTTTAAAATAATAAAAAAGACTTTTTAAATCGCTTTATTACCTATATATTATGACAGACATAAAAAACTTATGAATTATAATAAAATGACAAGAACCTATTTACAATTTGTAACATAGGAAGGGGGACGTTCATTGACCATTAAATAAATCGGAAGCTAATGAGACAAGTGCCCGAAACGCTGGCAGAATTGCCAGGTCGTATGGCAATGCTGACTCTTTTTCACAAGACAAGGCCAGCTCTCTGGTCATGTGAAGAGTCGATCAGTTGTTTGTACATATTTTTCACTCTAGATGTATTTATAATAATGCCAGAGAGCCTATTATTATATAAAATTGGAAATACCAATTTCGCGTAGGGATAATAATGTTTTGTTCATGCACCCATTGATATGAGTATTTGAGTAAAGCCTTTACTGAATTTAAAGGCAGTAATCATATCAATGAATAACGATTTCAAATTAAAGCTTGTCGCATAAAATTAAACCAAATTGCTATTGGATAGTCGATTTTCAATTCGATAAAACTCAAATTCAATTCTTTTATGCCCGCTATTAAATGTTTGTAATTTTTCAGGATACTGCGATATTTACAGGTCGATGCAATGATCAAAATTATAATACCAAACTAATTATTGTTCTACTCCCTCTTTTCTTTCAAAGAAGGCACGTGGTTAGGTCACCTTTGTTCGCGAAAAACTATCATAGGGATTTTGCTCGATCTTAATTAATATTGTACGGGGTAACGAAATAAGGCGAGTACGACTCAACAAAAACCGGTTATTTTTAAATTAAGAAATGCTAGAATCTGTTATTTAACAAAGGTGGGTCAATGACCGCTATTGCAGTGCTAAAAAGCAACAACTCCTATGCCTAGCCTTTTGTCAACTATATTGGGGTCGGCTTCCAGTCTAACCGTATGCAACTGAATACCAGTGTTTTACATGGAGCGACTGCCTATCTGACCTCCACAATCCAGTTACTGGGCAACACGATACCTCTTGGTTAGACTGGTAAGACTTCTCAGCTTCTGACTATCCGTAACGATTATCAGAAATCTACGAATGACAGCTGGGACCAACAGCTTTACGTGCTTTCCGAGGCACGATGATGTCGCACCACTAACTTCCAAACACCGGGCTGCTATTGGGAAATTTATAAAGAAAAACAATTTTCCAAAAAAAGAAATTCTTACAAATAATATCGTAAAATTTCTCACTCACTTCTCGATATTGGGACAATAGTAAATGTTCTTCAGCTACGGTCAGTGGGGTGGTAAGTCGGGGAGGCAGGGGACGAGTGGCTCGGACACTCGAGGGAGAACCGGCATTGGCTTTTGACAGTCCGCATTGCTAAGGAGCAGTCCGGAATTCTGGCGTTACATTACCCGGATTGTGTTCTGTGTACTTTGATTGCTATACCATTCGAATTGAGATTGTAGATGTAGGTCTGTTTTGTTGGGTACCGTAGGTACCTCCGTAATTATGGAATGGATTGTTTTTTGTTTTTTTAAATAAGAAAGAAAGAAAATGTGTTTGTTTGACATACATAAGTAGCATTATTTTTGAAAAAAAATAATAAAGCTGTTTCAGAGATTAGCCAATACAAACAGACAGACAAACACAGAAAACAACACAAAACAGTCTTTTGAATGTTAGTACCGTATACTTTCATTAGTGAAAAGGTGATAATTTTAGTTAAACAGACACTTCAATTTTATTTAATTGTACTAGTGATCAGAATATTTTTGCTGCCATAATTCTACAATTATTCAATCTGTATTGTCCCACTGCTGGGCAAAATGTACTTTTCAACTACATAATTTAAAAACTGCAGTTGTCTTTACTGCTAATATTTTGACAAATACTCGTAGCTACCACACTTTCCTGCTAATCCGTCATTATTGTCGCTCGTTCCACGAAGCCTTATATAAAGGCCTACCGCGGACGACAGACTTTGTGCGATTGAGTCTGAAGTCTGTGAGGTCTCTATTACAATTTATGGATTATTAATTATTTTGCATTTTTTGGAATTAAAAAACTTAGTCGTGAAATGCCTGTCGCGATATAAGCAGATTCAACATTAAAGTCAAAGCATTTACTTCACTAAACCATTTATTTACAGGCACTTTTTAATTGTCAAGGAGTCAGTCAAAGTCAAAAAATTTATTTCAATTAGACTATTAAAAGGCACTTTTAAGCGTCAATCAATTACAAGATAAAAACATTTATAACATTGAATCTAGTTGCCCATTCCAGAAGGTAAGTTTCGTATGGAGTAGAATGGACAAGAAACTCTATACATACGTATAGAGTTAAAAAACATTGCATTTAAAAAACGTATTACAATAAGTTATGCAGTCATTTAGGTAAATCTCTCTAAAGAGACTAACCTACATGTCTACGACCCACCAGCTTCTTTCTGACTCTCACTCCTTGACAATTCAAAAGTGCCTGTAAATAAATGGTCTAATCAAAATAAATGCTTTGACTTTAAGTTGCTAAAGCAGGTCATTTAATAGTCGCACAGAAAGTCTGCCGTCTACAAAAGCCTTAAGCCAATAAATATCAGCGTCGTCACCAACTATAGGCTTGTGGCAAGCGTGTGTGTTTTCTCACGACGCTCCACTGTCCCGGGGTGTACGTAATCACACGTTAGGCCAACAAAATGATATGGTAGTCTAGTTGACTCTCTTAACTAGTGCGGGAAATGCCACCTGTGCCTGCGGCTTCTTTACATTTTTTCATGGTAATTTCAATTTTTCATTTCATAACTTGAAACCGTAGCTAATTCAATTAAAAATTAAAAGGACATCGAAATGTAATAGGTTAAAGGCAACTGTATCAAGAAAAGACATACCTTTCAATTTATTTTGCACCCAAATCCTCTTTAGTTATATATCAACTAGCCTCTGCCCCCGACTTCGTTTGCTTGGTTGTATGACCCGCGTTAAGTTACGTCTTTGGTTACTGCTCCGCTCCCGTGGATTGTACCGTGATGTTCTGCAGCCTGTACATAAGTACTATTTCTCATAGATCTGGCTATTATAAAAATAATATTTGTTCTAATCCAACTGGTAGTTCCATGACAGGTAAGGTAAGGCCAGCCACCGAGAAAAAAAATATCTCCAGACCGACTCCGGCCACGGCGGCTAATCTTAATGCAGACTAGCCAAGTACGCATGAGATATTATAGTGGACAAGTGTGTGCGCAAACACAGGTACACTCCCTCTTCCCTAGCTCTCATTGTCAGATAGTACGGCAATCCGACACGATCGGAGAGATATCAGGCGCAGGACCAACGGCTTTGCACGGAGACACGGAGATGTCACACCATCAACTTCCAAACTCCGGGCTGCTACTGAGAAATTCCTACAAAAAAAACCCAAATGCACTAGTTTTGTCCAAACTGAGAATCGAACCCAGGACCCCTCGCCTGTGACCACGAGACCAACGGGGCAGTCACCGTAATGATATGGTGGACTAGTTGACTTTTTTAACTAGTGCGGGAAATGTCAGCTGCAAGGTCGCGCCTCGAGCTTCTTTACATTTTTTCATGGTAATTTCAATATTGATTTTCTTTAAGTACTTGTGTCGTTTTGTTTCCTCTTTTGTCGATATTGTTAAGTATGTACTTGTATTATGTTTAGTAACGTTTTATACCTGTACATACTACCTACTAAAAATAGTAGATACTAGCTTAAGTGTGCGCTATCGTTTGCGTGAATATCACGGCTTTTTTTGCCTGACTCCTTAATTATATATCATCACGCCCGTATTCCCTGAAGGGTTAGGCAGAGATGTACCAATGTTATAGAGGGCGAGCCTATTGCCATTAGCCGGGCACAAATCCAAATTCCGAGCTGCTACTGAGGAATTCATAGAAAATCCCAACAATTTTCTGCTCGACCTGGGAATCGAACCCAAGACCTCTAGCGTAGCAGGCGCGCTTAGGACCACTAGGCTATTTTTAAGCATGTACTTTATTATAATAGTATCTACTAGCTCATGTTCGCCATTTTGCTTGAAATTTTATATTATTATCCCACGGGATAACCGGAACTCGTGCGTTTTTTCCGGGATAAAAAGTATCCTCTGTGTTATTCCACACTACAATCTATCTCAGTGCTACCTCTAAATCCCGTCCCAGCCGTTTAAGCGCGAATGAGTAACAAACATCTATCCATCCTCACAAACTTTATAAAATTAGTAGGAATAGGAATTACTTAGTATTAGGATTTGACTTCAAGCAAACTGCCCCGTTGGTCTCGTGGTCGCAAGTGCGACTGCTGTGCAAGGGGTCCCGGGTTCGATTCCCAGGTGGAGCAAAAAGTGTTATTGTGTTTTTCTATGAAATTCTCAGTAGCAGCTCGGAGTTTGGATTTGTGCCCGGTTAATGGCAATAGGCTCGCCCCCTATTACATGGGACCTAAATATACCGGCGAACTGTGGGTGTACATTGGTACACCTCTGCCTAACCCTTCGGGGAATTCAGGCGTGATGGTATATTTATTTCAAGCAAACAAAGTCTGTAGCACAAGCTACTGATCTAAAAAAAGGGCAACAATAGTCATTCGTTAAACCAGTCAGTACCATTTATGATGTGGAATATGAGGATGCATTCAAATACATGGGTGGTCCGCTAAATAGGAAGCGATGGGGTCAATTACTAGTTGACAGCGACAATTAACAGACAAACAGTCGCGACTTGTGTGAATAGAATGCGCGTGCGTCGAAATTTTATATGGAATCCATGTTGGAATGTTTAGATGACTCGCTTGACTTGGTATTTGGAAATTATTAGATGACCGTTTGAGTCTGAGATTATTTTTGGTTTTTCTTGTGATTTTTATTCAGGTGGAATTTTATAAAGTACTTTTAGTAGTTACATACTTGAAGTAATAGTAATAAATGCGAAAATTTGGATAGATGGCTGTTTGTTAATCAATCAGGTAGGCGCCTGAGCGAATCTGGATGAAATTTGGCTACATTTTATTTAATACTAGCTTCTGCCACGACTTCATCCGTGCCAAAATTGACATATTATCCCACGGGAACCGTACATTTTTTTCGGGATAAATAGTAGCCTATGTAATATTCCGCACTATTGTTTATCGTTGCGCCAAATTTCATCCACATCCGTCCAGCCGTTCGAACGTGAAGAAGAGACAAAAACACAAACTTATGCCTTTATAATAAGTTGATAATTATAATTATCAACTTTGACGCGGACAAAGTTACGGAAAGAAGCTGGTTGAATATAATTACATACCTCCGCAGCTTTAATAAAAACTAATAAATACAAACACTTGAAAATTAAATGATTTACTACAAATTAAGGAGGTATTTTACCTACATATCCAGCTCCTCCATCCAGCATATCATCCTACATATCCATAAAAAAAAGGTTATCCATGAAAATAGGTTCCATAATCCTTGCAGGATCAATGGCATCGGTTGCATATTAACCATTTAAGTTTTTGTATTTATTTTGACAGAAGTCAATCTACCTAGTTAATTAAAAATTTGGGGTTTACAAAAAAAATGGTAAACAAGAAACCGTAGCCAATTCTATTTAATAACGTATTAAAAAGAACACCGAAATATAAAGGTTAAAGAAAAAAAATGTATCAAGAAAAGTCTTACATTTCAATTTATTCTACGCCCAAACCCTCTTCAGATATATATTAACTAGCTTTTGCCCGTGACTTCGTTCGCGTGGCTTTTTCCACCTTCGTTAATTCGTCTTTGGTTACGGCTCCGCCCCCGTGGGTCATAGCGTGATGTTATATAGCTTATACCATTCCTGATAAATCTGGCTATTATATACAAAAATAAGTTTCCGATCCGACTGGTAGTTCAAGAGATTAGCGCGTTCATACACACATCATCATCTGCCTAGCCTTTTCCCAACTATGTTGGAGTCGGCTTCCAGCCTAACCCCCCCTAATACCAGTGTTTTACATGGAGCGACTGCTTATCTGACCTCCATAACCCAGTTACTGGGGAACACGATACATCTTGGTTAGACTGGTTGTCAGATTTCCTGGCTTCTGACTATCCGTAACGACTGTTAAAGATTTACGTTTAAAAATACATACAAACAAACAAAAAACTCTTCATCTTTACTGTATTAGTATAGATTACAAACCTATCACTTCCAATACGTGGTCACATGACATCGTATCATGATACTTCAGAAAAAACACGACCTGTGCCTCCAAATTAAGAAAAAAAAAACACACTTCTTTTTTCAAATAGCAAAAAAAAAAGTTGAAATGTCAAAAAAGTTCGGTTACTTTTTTCAGCCTTGTCCCAAAGTCAGTGAGCGTGAATGTAATAGTAGTGGAACATAAAGGATCTATGTTTTTAACAGTTGACTAGTTAATCGGGTAATCTACAAGATGGCGGGACTTGATTTATAAGAGATGCGCAGGCGCCGCCGACGTTTTCCAGCCGCCGCGAGCCTTTTGGTGCTCAAACTTTTTTTGGATTAAGTTTTAGTCAGGTAAAGGGTTCGTGCTGTTCAGAGATTAGTTATTTGGGATGTCACAGATTTAATTGTAAGAATTAAACTAGAAATCAGTTTCTCTTACAAAATATATACAAGATTCAGTTTTGCATCCCCGACAAATTTCAGAAGGTTGTCTTAAAAGACAAAGGTTTAATACATATAAAATTCTTATGTCGCAATGTTAGTTGACATACTTTGATTATGTATATTCGATAGGTCTGAAAATCGGTAATAAGCTGTTCATGCTCCTTAAAAAATAAATACCACTAGAAATAATTTATATGGCAAAACAACGTTTGCTGAGTCAGCTCGTATTCATACAAAATTCAAATTCAAAATATTTTTATATGGGCATAAGTTAGACACAGGGCTAAACAATAAATTAAAATTTCAATAATTAAATAAATAGGTACTGTTAATGATGTTTTATTTTTATTGTAAACATATTTTTTTCATAGGTTAAATTATCAAAACTTCTCCAAAATGTCTGGGGTTTCCTAGGTTAGCTGGACAATCAAAATAAGCAAATCAAATTTTACTTCAACTTTTCATTAATGACTATCTGAAAGAGACACCACAATTGTGCCTAATAGCACAATATTACATCTTCAAAACAAATGATAAAGAAACCCTCTCCCCAAAGAAAAACAAAGTAAACTTTGAGATGCGCGCGCGCCTAAACGAGATCAAAGCACCGAGATAGTCGCGACATCGATTCCACTCGATTTAGAACTAAAAATAAACCAAAAACAAGGTTCAAAATACCAACAGAACCACGTATTAATGTTGGACAAATTCATCAGAAAATGTTACCCAAGCGAATTTGTCAACGGAATCTTCAAATGTTTTCTGAAGACTTAATTGAGCATGATTTAGAGAAAAGTTTACTTTATCCAAGCTTTGTTTTTGCTCAGAAACTTCGATTGTTAATTACGTGGTTCTTAGCTAAAAGTTCGACGGCTTTTAAAACTTATAACGGACCATAGAAGTGAAGTAAATATAGTAATTAAAATAATAGCAGCCTATTATTGTTTCGGGCAGGCCAAAGGCCTCTTCATTTACAGAGAAGGCATAAGCATTGATCACAACGCGTGCATAACACGGAGTCAGAGTAACGTAAATGCGTTCGATTTTTGAAATTGAAATTCCAGCTTCGAACGTTTTTTATTTAGTTTAATGGCTTTTTTTATATCTGCGGATTATACATCATATCCATAGAGACCTTCGTTTTAGAACAAGATTCAACTTTCTGACTAACAGACTGATTCCTTGACGATTCAAAAGTGCCTATAAATGGTCTAATTAGAATAAATACTTTGACAGAAATAGCCTAATAGGTACTTATTACAGTAGTCGTATTTCGAATTCGACAATCGACTTGAATTAAATATTTTTAGGCCTACAGGTGAGATTATAAAAAAAAAACTGAAAAAAGTCTCCAATCGGAAACTAATAAGGAAACATCCTTCCAAAAACAAAAAAAAAATCATAACACACTAAACATCTTACAATTCGTGACGACGACTAACTTTCTTCACTCGCCATAATCACAAGAAAGAGACACAAAACATTCCAACCTGGTAAGAAAGAGACAAAAAATCCCCAGTTCGTCAGAGCCTAAGTAGATAAAGATAGTCTTATTGGTTTTACCACTAGAGTGAAGGGTTTGGAGCACAGTATGGGTGGCCACCCCCCACTGTTGGTCGATGACCATAAAAATGGGTTTAAAATTGATACATCAATATAATAAGTAATCAAGCGTCTGACCGGACCTAATTATACAGGGCGAGTGTACGTTATAAATTATTTCATGACTTGAGAACTTGAGATACAGATTGTTTCAAAATTGGAATGGGATTCTGTTGGTTGGTGTAAGTGGATTCTAGTTGGTTGATGGTTTGTGAGGTTATGCTGTTTGTTTGTTAATTGGTTAGGTGTTGTATTGTAGGGTTGGGTGTTGGTGACGTTTTGTGACGTAAAATTTTTATTTTTTAGTGTTCGTAGTTTATTAATTAATTAGAGATAGCCCCAACACAAGTATAATAAATTACTTACTGGGGATATTCTATTTATTTATTCATGTAACTGTTTTGGGACAAATACTCATTTTTTTTAAATCAATTAAGTAATTATTTGTGTTCTTCATTTATTTATAGGAAAATTAATGGAACCGATGAATGAAAGAACTTATTCACGGTTATTTTTTGGCCTATAATCCTTTATGAATAAATATAATCCTGACAGTGTTACAAACAGTTATTTGTCAAAAAGATTTTTATAAATGAAGTAAAGACTACTTATATAATGTAGTGTAGACATTTTTTTTTGCTCTAACCGACGTTGTATTCAATGCTGGGCAAAGGCATATAAACTATAGTCATAATTATGGCCAAACAATTAAATAATGATACGTCATTTAAAATCTGACTAATTGACGGAAAACTGACTAAATGCAAGCCGAAATATTAAGTATTACCCTTAGGTATCCTGTGTACTAATTTGATCGAGTTTAATTATTTTCTACGGAAATATACAAGTATATTTAGAGCGTACCTACCTACTATCGGGGAAATTCCCAAAAGTATCAATGAAGTATTTCCATTCCTCTGCAATTGAACTACTATTGACAAATCTAACTAAAACCCCAGATCAAAAACAATCCGGCCAACCAATCGGCAACCAAAACGATCCATTTTTTGTTCGGAACAAAACAAATGAAAGCCCACTAGTATAGTTTAGTGAACCCGCTATATCTTTCGGTGTTGCTTGTCATAACTGGATAATAAGTATGATTAAATTTCGGCTGCCCGGGGCCTGGTGCCGTGATATGCTGTTTGTTTTAGACTCTTGCTTTTTTTAGCCCAATTTGAGAATGTTGGTTTTGTGTGGATGGGATACAGTACTTGGTTGTGTTTTGTTTGTGGTTTGTATTGTACGTAGTTTATCGTACTCGTGATTATGTATATCATATAGCAATTTCATATGTACTTTTTAAGTTTATTTTGGACATTACTGACATTGGTAACCATTTCAGAGGCCCTTGAGGCGGTTTATAAACTCTAACACCAGGGTGTGTGGGGGCCCACACGATAATGAAGAAGAAGAGCAATTTGTACCGCTTCCAACCGGTCTTTTAGGAATCTATGGGTGAGGCCTATGTCCAGCAGTGGACGTCCTGCGGCAGATATAATGATAGCAACTTAAATTATTGGTATCTACAATACATGTACGAGTCTGTATTCTATTTGGAAAAAGAAAGTGCATCTTTATAAATGATAATTAATGGCTAAATGTGCTGCTAAGCTCAAAACTAGAAAGTGGCTGAACTAATTCGGCAATGTATTTTTCAAATATTTTTTGAATTCCGAGTAAGGCTCAATTAAGTATAAAACCCACAAGAAAAGTCAGAAATTTCGATGGTATTGAATATCTCAATAAAAAGAATGCTCTGTTTTGTAAATTGAACTAGGCAGGAGTGTAAAAAGAGTAAAAAGTCAGACATGTATAAACGATAAAATATGTAAATATTTCTCTCTCTCTGTTTTCATATTCAAAAAACAACCAGCTAATCCACATGTTTCCATCTTCAAATCGGCCACAAATTTGGCAGTCGCCACGATGCTGTGTTCCCATAATTTTCGGCCACCATTGGTGATAATCACATGGCCAGCTAACAGCACTTCTTATAGCGTGGGTGGTACCTTTAATACCTACTATTGTACTGTTTACATCTTGTTATTGTAGTCACCTCGCAGGGAGGGGACGCCCTAGAAAAACCTACACCCCATCACGCCTGTATTCCCCGAAGGGTTAGGCAGAGGTGTACCACTGTACATCTACTGTTCGCCGGTATGTTAAGAAAGACCTACCCTGACTTTATTGGTTCAGAAGTTTTTTTCGCTTCTTTATATTGACCTTATTGGTAAGATTCTTCAGAAAGGTCGGGTGTGCAGAACTCGTAACCGGCGTGCTTGTAAGACCAGATGTATGAATGTGCACGAGGCGAAAGTAATATGTAAGGATTGTAGCAGGTGGCGTTCTGTGGTTTCTGCCTATCCCCATGGGAAAAAGGCGTGAGTTTATGTGTGAATGTATGTACCTCACCTGGATCCGAAAGTGATGTCAGCGAGTAAACGGGGCCCACTAGGGCCAGTGCTGTAAGGGTTGCGAAATTTGTTCGAAAGAGTAAGCGAGGCCCTGGAAAGCAAAGGGCATTAGGAGGAACACGGATGGGTTTTAGTCAATAAGAGTATGATACTCCCTTTCGCTCCGCCCAGAGCGGAAGAAGTCATTTGATGATTTCCCATGATTAAAAACAGGCGGGGATAGATCCTTATATGTACTAGTTTTCATCTTTTTATCATTATTGTAACCAGGATTTTGTTGAACAGTGTCCATGGAGTTCCTTGCACGTTCTTCTCCATGGAAAGCTATACTTTTTGAAACAATCAAAAGTTTAGTTAATCAGACAGTTGAAGCTAGTTAGCTTCAACTGTCTGATTAACTAAACTTTTCAGCCCATATATTTCTTGTTCTATTTATGTACTTATTATTTTTTCTACTTTATTTACGTCGTTGAATGGCAAGCTGAGAGCCTGCCTGATAGTGAAGTTTTTTGAAATCATTTCTTTATAAAAGTCATTTGGACTTGCACAAGTCCAAATGTAGCATGTTGTATTAAGTCTAGCATGTATTACGCATAGTTATGGGAAATGTAATGCTGGCCAATTGGCAATACAAAACGGTATTACAGTGATAATTACGCACCTTCTACTTATCATGATCGCAACCAAGCTGTGGGTGGTACGTGTAGGGGGACCACACTTTGGAAATATAGAGAGACAATTCCTTTAAAATAGTTTTAATATTTTCTTGTAAATCATTCAAACAAAAATACGGAAGGAGCAGAGACATTATTCATGACTAGCTGTTGCCCGCGACTTCATCCGCGTGGTTATAAGAAAAGCGTCACAAAGGTACCTAGGGGAAAATGCAAAAACATAGTCGAGCTAAAACTTGATGAAACTACCGTCCTAAGTCAGTGTAATTGTAAAAAAGTATACAAAGACCTATCTTCGTTTGAATTTAATTTATTTGTATTTTCTGTTTGTTGTATAAGTTATAAGAAAATGTTTGTTGAACACAGTTTGCGAAAGCGATTATGTTCCCTTAAACCAACCCTGTCGTAAAATCCGTTATATCCTGACATGTCTTTACTATATTCTATCTCTATGTGTAGGTTTTTTTTATCTCAATTATGCGTAGGTATTGCACGATACGTTCCAAGTAAAGATTTTCTCTAAACGTCTAAATAATGCTATTAAGGTACTGGTTAGTATGGAAGGTTTTCTTTTAACACAGCAGAGTTAAAAAATCTTCACATTCCCAAAATTCCGTCCCAAAGATTTGGCGACACTACAATAAAGCTATTGATTGCCATCAAATTGCCTGCTCGTGACTTACCTTTCGAATGGCTAATGTCTCTTTTTACGTAACTCCATAGTAATGTCCTCATAATTCGCTGTATGATGGTCATCGTAATTACATAAACTACTTTTGTACATCATACAGTACAGTATAATTTTTCTGTGGCTCGTGTGGCGATGGCCCAGTGGATGAGGCGCTTGATTCTCTTGCTTGAGGTTGTGGGTTCAATGCCGGGTAAGTATTCATGTGACTAGTCAATATTTTGGATGTCACTGATGTCAAGGAAAAACATTGTGAGGAAACCCGGACTTATAAAAAGTCTGAAGTTGGTAATCCGCCTTGAGTAAGCGTAGTAATTAATGCCAGGAGCATTCTCTGTGTGATAGTGAGGGAAGAGGGAGTGTACTTGTGTTAATGCATACGCTAGTGCACTATAATAATCTCCTACGTGCTAGGCTAGTCTCCATAGGGCACGCCTTGATTGAGGCGGTAAGTCCCCTCTTTGAGGAGTGGCTTGAGCGGCGCCACGGCGCCCTCACCTACCGCCTGACGCAGGTCCTCACCGGACACGGATGTTTCGGGAGGTTCCTGCACCTCATCGGGCGGGAGGAAACGCCCGGGTGTCACCATTGTGAGGATCGCCCCGAGGACACGGTGGAGCATACTTTGGCGGTGTGCCCTGCTTGGGCTGAGCACCGCCGAGTCCTCGAGGCGGCCATCGGCGGCGGCGCCCTCTCGCGTCCGGCACTGGTTCAGGCCATGGTCCGGAGCGAGGGGGAATGGGAAGCAGTCGCCTCCTTCTGCGAAGCTGTAATGCTGGAGAAGGAGGCGGCGGGACGGGAGAGAGAAAGGAGGGTCCCCCGTCCCAGCGGCCGCCGCGGTAGACGATCCGGGCGTCGGGAGCCACGAGACGACTCCCGGCCACCGTAGACGCGGGTCTGTAGACGGTGAGCAATGGGTAGCTCACCGTCCGTACGTTCACTAGCGACAGACCGTGTCGACGGCGCGTCCGTGTTCCACGCGCGCCTCAAAGAGATGTCAGCAAATTGGATGGGGCCACTGAGGGCCGATGCCTGCCGGGGCTGCGGGTTGTTCGAAAGAGATACCGCGCCCCCGGAACGCAAAGGGCACATGAAGGAACATAGACGGGTTTTAGTCAGTAAAAGTCTGACACTCCCTCCCGCCCCGCCCAGGGCGGGGGAAGTTATTTGATGATTTCCCGTCTATAAAAAAAAAAAAAAAAAGGCTAGTCTCCATCGAGTCTGGCCATTGTGGCCGAACTTCGGTCTAGAGAATATTAGTACCATACCGATTTCTGTCGCAATTGCCGTTACTGTGGGTTGGTGCTGGTAAATCTCTTATCCGATTACGGATCCAGGTTAGCCGCTGTGAAACTAATTGGTCAAGTAGGGTATTCTTCACCCATCGCAAACGCAGTGCCCCTGTGGAGTACCATCACTGGCCATGCGTCACCTCCTTAGTTGTCCGTCATGCACAACCACCTGCACCATCCAAGACCTAAACGAGGGCAATGATAGAGTTGTACAGGTTGCTCAATACTGGTCAGACAAAATTTATTGAGTCAATCGACACGAAAAGAAGAAGATGGGCGGTGTTATTATAGGCACATGAGACATTTCTATTTTATCTCTGAGATTTCAACGTATTTGCAAGGCCTTTGGTATTGCAAATTTCTATTATAGTCAGAGGTGACCACTTAACATCAGGTTTTACCATCCAAAATTTTTATCAACAGGTTCTTCGTTCAATATGACAGCATAAGCCCCAAAAACCGCCCAAAGCGAAGTCAATTTCTCAACCGGAACCATTCAGTCAATGCTCTTATAAAAATAAAGGGGCGTGCACACGAGAGAGTGAATGAATCCGTGTTGAGTGCTGTGTGGTCAGAGATAGGATAATCGTGTGTAGCCGGCGGCTGCAGCGACATTGCCACATTATCACCTGTGTTGCCGGAATAGGGGTGGCTGTGGAGATGCTGTTGATTTGTATTGTTTTTTTCTATCTTTAGAGTTGATTTTCACGTTGTCAGCTTTTGTGTGATGAGAGCGGGTTTGGCAAATCGTCATGTGCTTTCAACTTTATTGGCTTGATTTACTTTTCTATGTAAATAATGAGTTACAGGTTTAGGATTAAAGTTACATTTAAATGTATAACGAATGCTTCTTTTGAAACTGGTCTGACGTGAAATTTTTGACTTTTCAGCACATTATTATTTTTGGCTCATAAGTAATAATTAATATTTTAACTCCTTTTCATTAACAGGGAGTTGTTCTGAGCCTGGTTATTATTAGTGTATGTTTTTTAAGAAGGAAAAAAATAGGACTAGTTTCGACTCGCTCAGCCGACCCGTTCATCGCTTAATAAGAGATGAGAAGAAGAGCTATTACACTTCGGCCGTTTATCAAACTAAACTACTATTTACATTTGCTTTAAAATCATTAAGAAAAGAAGGCCAATCAAATATTGGCAAAGGCTCCAATTAAAAACACTAAACAAAAATAAAATAATTTCACATCCAATTCTAAACAGCCGACTCCACGCCTCTGTTCCCTAACACGATACTCAGGTTCGTGATACTCAAGCTCATTATCGAGTTGGTTGCTCGTTTAAAAAATATAAATAATGATGGCGGACTCAAATTGACCTGTAATCATAGCTTTACCGTGATTAGAGCTAAATATAGAGATTATTGGACTAGCTGGGTGGCGAAGGGACAACTCGATGTGTTTCTCTGTTGGTTTAGACGAAATTATGTCGATAAATCATCTTTGAAACTGTTGTGTGGTCTGGGAATTGGATGCCCTTCTCTTCGTGATATTACTAAGAGAGTTACTGCGTGCCCTAACAGCTGCAGGAAGATTTAATGGCTGCCACTGACAACGCAGTCAAAGTGGCCAAATTCTGGGCCACACCAATATAATTTACATACATAGCTACAATCCCTGGAAGAGTTAGGCAGAGGTGTACTAATGTATATCCATATTTCACCGGTATGCTTAGGTCCCATGTAACAGGGGGCGAGCCTTTTGCCAGTAGCCGGGCACACATCCTAACACCGAGCTGCTACTGAGAATTTCACAGAAAAACCCAATAACACTTTGCTTGACCTAGGAATTAAACCCAATACGTCTAGCGTAGCTGTCGCGCTTAGAACCACTAGGTTTACGACAGTTACTAGGCAATTTCAATTGTCAACATTTCAAATGTCTTTCTACCTATTACATTTCAAAATATACAGCTCTTTGACTTTCGGCCGGACAGACAGCAGATCCTTAGTAAATAACATAGATATGTCAAAATTAATGAAAACAATAAACGCTGTTTGTGGCTCACTCAAAATCTGTCACTTCTCAGTAAAATATTTAGTGGCGTTATTCAAATTTAAAGTAATTTATTTGACAGAAGCAAAGTCAGAAACATTTAATGATGATGAATTTAGATGTTGTGTCAATCTCTCAAAAATACTTATTATTTATTTATTTTTAAGAGAAAATATGTATTTTTGTTTGTAATGGGTAGATAATCTCAATAACTACTTAACCGATTTTGAAAATTCTTTCTCCTATAGAAAAATACATTATCAGAGAGTAAGATAGGCTATATATTTTTTTTTTAAACAGGGATCTGTAAGAAAATTCACGCGGAAGTCGCAGTCAAAGTGAAATAAAGAGTATACCATATAACTGTACATTGTTTGAGCGGAAGAATTCCACGAGTAGAAGTTTCTATTACACGTACAGTCGTGTGGTACAGTTGTATCCGTAATGTGCTGCATGTGACGCAGGGGTGGCCAGCATTGTTCGATCGCCACGCACCATGACCGGACCATTACAGTAGCGTCGGCAAAAAAGAAGAGATAAGCGAAATTTATTTGGAACTAGCTTTTGCCCGCGACTTCGTCCGCGTGGATTAATAGTTCCCGTTCCCGGTGGATTTCCGGGATGAAAACTGTCCTATGTCCTTTCTCGGGTCCCAGACTATATCTGTACCAAATTTCATTGAAATCGGTTCAGTGGTTTAGGCGTTAAGAAGAGACAGACAGACAGAGAGACAGACAGACAGACAGAGTTACTTTCGCATTTATAATATTAGTACGGATGTCAAAATTGTGTAAGGAAGAGATCGCGTTTAGAGATACCTGGATAAATCTTAAATTATGTTAATTTTATAACGTGTGTGGCAAAATGAGCTTAAACACTAAAACTACGATTTACGGAACAATTTTACTAACTTTTGGGAACGATCGCCATCTAATGTCAGTCACATAATGTGCCTCTAATTGACATAAAATTTTTGTATATGATGTGATTGCGAAGAGATTTATTGAACGTTTTTATTTAGGTAGGCTTACTGATCAAAAAGATATTGAAAAAATCTTTAAATTACTATTTGTATACATTATATCCACTTACCCAGATAACACGACAGTTTTTAAATAGTCGTGAGAAGTAATTTTGTAGTAATCATCAAATAAAAAGAAAACTACCAAAATTCCACAACCACAACTTTTTTCTGCAAACCGTACAAAACAATCAGCGCTTATTTTCACTCACATTAGTTTAGTGAAGGATAGTATCAATGAATTATGTGCATTCGCGTGATGTCTTCATCCCCTGTGGGTGCAAACCATCTCACCCCCTTTCACCCCCATTTCACCCCCACGCTCTACTTAGGTGATTGGATTTTTTTTATAAAACGCTTCCTTGCAGCACCATGCAGCTCTTTGATCTCACATGTGTACATGTTAGAAAATATGTATAAATATATTAGTGGGTAGATGATAATTAAGACAGAGCCTACCTAGGTAGGTACTCAAGGAATTTCAGCCAATGGCGTGGCAAGATTTTTTTTTGTAAAAGGGTTGAGTTTTAATTTTGATGGGTTGAGCTTTGATGTCAACAAGTGCGTTTGAAGTCGGCGGTTTGTTAGTGTTGATTTGAGGAATGAGTGGTTCAAAGCAAGACAGCTGAAAGCAAAGATTTAAATCGTTAGATGAGTCCTCACTACACTAAGTGTAGTCATGCTAAAAACAGGGAGCTGACACTTTTTGTTTAAATAAAATTGAGATAGAATGTGGTCATCGTTTAAATCGGTAGGGCACATCTAGACTTTAATTTTCTTTGGCTAAAAGTGTTTATATAGATAGGCAGGTTTGCTAGTTCTTGAAAGTCTTCGCTCTGTCTTTACGAACAGTGAAACGTTTGTGGTAGCTTTATTAATTTAACTAGCTTCTGCCTGTGACTTTGTTTGCATCGATTTTTAAACCAGCGTTAAGTTACATTTTTGGTCACTGCTTGCCTCTCGTGGATTGTAGCGTGATGTTATATAGCCAATATATTAGTCCTCGTGAAACTGGTTATCATATACAAAAAGAAAATCTCCAATCCGTCCTGTAATTCCTGAGATTAGCATGTTTAAACAACCAAACAAAAAATCTCTTTAGCATTATTATATTAGTATAAATAACACTGGTTTTAAAAATACAATCACTCTATAACACTTCCCACTTAAATCCGTAAATCACTACACAAAGACAACTCACAATAAATCCAAATATTTATAATGTTACCAACGTTAACTTACAAAAATTCGCGAAAGGGTGCCCTGAGACACGTGTCCAAGCCTAGAGGGACACCGGACCAAACTACCTTGACCCGTCCCAGCCCTTCGACAGAGTACAGCACGCGACCAGAGAGGGGAAAACACTCACATAGTTGAAGACCAAGAAAAATTGGAAGACTTCCAAGAGATTTTATTTAATACGTTTAAAATTTATTACTCAGCTTGTTTGTTTGTGCGGTCGAATACAATTTCGGTTATGAAGTGGTTTTTTATGATCCCTTCATCAATAAAGTTTATGATGTTCGTGGTTATTGAATTATCATTGTGGTGATAAATTAGGTCTTAATGCGATGCGTGGGAATGACCTTAGTTGCTTTACGTTTTCCATGATTAGGTTTTTTGTTATGAAAAAATAAGTAGTTTTTAAACTTTATTTTTGATCACTAATACCACGGTAATATAATAATACAGTAGTGTAACTCGGCCGCATGACAGAAATAAATGCCTACAGCCGCGCGGTACGTAAACATGCGTTAGAGGCTGCCCGTCTCCAGTATTTTAATCTGTCTGCACCGCGCGCGCACCCCAGGACCGAGGCGCGTAGGTATAGCTCGCGTTTCGTCCGTTTGTATGAAGTTGGAGTACTGTATTATAATATTACCGTGCTAATACCCTGATCTCTGAGTAGAAGATACATTTTTGTACAGAAGTCAGTATGTATTGCTTACTAGTTTCTGACCGTGACTTCATTCGTGCGAAGTCAAGTTTACCATAAAACAGTCATCCACACAATAGTGTAGCTTTCTATTTCTAATCGAACCAGTATTTCCAGAGATTACCTCATACAAACAAACTTACCTCTTTATCATATCAGTATACTTATGAGTTTTTTTCAATTGTTATATTATGTTTTTCGGAGTTTCCAGTCTTTAGATAAATTATGAGTAAATATTAGCAGTAGTCTTTCTTAACTTTGTTTAACAAAACTGTACCATTTCAAGTCGTAAACCCCTCAATACAAAGTTAATCTACCATAACTACAGCAAAAAAATTCAAAGCGCAAACTATTGTCCTCCCCCAAATCTCTAGGGGAGAGGAGACAAATTATTATTTTCCATAATATCATCACACGACCATTACGTGTCGCCAGCGATGCGTGTCCAAAAATTATTAGAACATTTTTGCGTTTTTTCGCACGTCCGATGCCGCGCGCAGTTGGGGAGATACTGAGCTTTCCGGAAGTTGTAAAGTAGTGATTTGTAACGCACGCGCTGCGGCGCCTGACGGCGCTTCCGTTTGTACACCATAATGACGCGGCAGGCAAGATACTGCGTCCGTCTTGTGGACCTCATCCCCTTACTCCACACCCTCGATGCTTTTATTGTTGGCATCGAAGCTTTTACGTTTATGCTCTGTTTAGCTAAATTTCTCTTTCCATTTAATTACGGCGGGAGTTGTAATGTGTTTGGCAGATGACATGGCCCTTAATGACTCGAATAAACGTGTTTTTTGACTGGCCGTTACGATGTCTGGGCCAAAGGAAATGTTTGTAGTGAATACGGACTGTATTGTTCTATTTTTTTTGGATTGTAACAATCACTTGATTGATTAGGTTGAACAAGAAAATTTTTTTTGTTGAAGCAATCATTTCTCCTGTTTTTCGAAGTAATCAATGATTTTTGATATCATGATCATGATGATTAATATTAAATCTGTTTGGTTTTGGGACAAATATTGAAAGATATTGCTGGATAGTAATGTAATACGTTTGGTGTGTTGAATTAGTTTGATGTATAAAGGTGATGGCTAAATGACTGCCCCCGGGCCAGATACATTCTGGAATGTATATGAATCTTACATAACCTCATAATATTTCAAAAATCATTCATGAATTATGTAGTGTTTAATATTTTACTAGCACTTTCGTGAACTATTAAACATAATAAAGTATCTAAAAAAAAAAGAAAAACTTTTCATCACAAACATTCGCTTATAAATATACAACCAAATTTTTGTTTTTTGTTTTATTATTTTTCGAAAGTGTCAGTTGAAGACAATTGTATACTGTCAAACACACCTTTTTTTCCTTTTTAGGCAATATTATTTTACCATTATATTATTCCCTAAAAGTATCTGAAACTTTTTTACATGAAATACTAATATTTAGCCATTCAGCATTACATTGTGCTAGGTACCATATTTATACATGGTACCTGGCACATAGGGCAGTGGTCTATACCTCCATTTAGCCATCTCCTTTAATTATTGAGAGATTGTGGGTTATCTCGTTTTTGCAGCAGCTAAACTGGAAATGCCTATCACTTGTGACCTGTGCAATACTTTTAGTTTTCACAGCGTCATCCCAAATGTCAAGTTTACATATCCAGTAATAAATAGATAAATTAAAAAGACTTTTATTCCTTGCAAAATTAAATTCATAATACAACATAAACAAATAAACTCGTAGTTTTTTCACATAACATAATTAATAAATTTCATGCATGAGTCGCATATCTTCTCTTGATATCGAAAAATCCTCCCAGATAAAGGTAATCCAGTAATTCATATTTATTTCATCACTTTTAACTCAATATCCTTGTAAGGATGTTCGAACCCTTACATCAATCCACACCTCAGGAGCATATATCCAAATAGATTCCGATCCCGGTAGAGTTAGTATCGATATCGCTAGATTGCTCAGTTTACGCAAATTGCACTACTGGATGCTGCTTCTGTAATTTGAATTTGAGATTACCTTGCTTGGATTCTGTGGGTGTGGCTCCAGTGAGAGCGATTTTAGTTGCTCATCTATCTTCTATTTCAACTAGGTAAGTAGGTACTGATACATTTTAGTACATGCATAAAGAATATTCCTGGAAATCTATCCATTTCTTTATTTTCAATTCCCTTAATTTTCTCTTCAATTGTTTTAGTTATATGATTTATTTAATCAAAAAATGCAAATTCTGTGTTTTTTTACTGATGTGTGTATGACTACGAGTCCGATTATAAAATCATAGATCAATAATTCTCTCCCTATAGAAAGCTACGTTAGCTGTAACTGTTATAGCCCTAACATTTGGGACCCGAAAATTCACGCTAACGAAGTCGTGGGCAAAAGATTTTTAAACAAAAAACCAAAGACACCCACTGGTTTGCCAAACTGAAGACCTTAAAGATTTACACTTAAAATATTGATTACAAAATTGTAGGGCATACATACAAATGAAATTAAATAGAAGCTTTTAAAAAGATCTAGCACAAAAACCGCTACAAGCACCACCACACACCACCACCTAATTCTATATACAGGCTACAATCAAATACCCTCAATTCCTGAATTAAACCATACAATTGTCCCCTAACATATCGCCGGCCATCCAGCCGTCCTTCCATCCAAGGATTTATGGGGGCCAGCGCCACTCTTTACGGTGACACGGCCGTGTTAAGTATAAAAAAGGTATGTGCAACCTCTTTTGAGGTAAGTGCGAAACTAGTTTCGAACCAGTTTGTTGTAAAGAGTTTGTGTGTAGTATTAATTGGGTAGCTGTTTCTATACTACCAAGTACTATCTAATAATATTTATACTAATATTTAAATGATCCGGCAAACGTTGTCTTGCCTTACAATTTTTTTGGGTGTCTGGAACGTAGATTACAACCGATTCTCAGATCTACCGAATATAGATACATATAAAATTTCATAAAAATTATGTCAAGCCATTTCGGAGGAGTATGGCAGCTAACATTTTGACACGAGAATTTTATATATAAAATACTTATACTAATATACAAATGGGGACTAATATCTCTACATAGTATAAAAAAGTCACTACCCGAGAGTGATTTAAGAAGAAGATTTATAGGTACGTATAGAACATCACGCCACGACCAACGGGACCCGAGCAATATTCAAAGACGTAATTGAATGCTGGTGACACCGCGGTGTATAGGTAAGTTGAAAAGTTTTTTTGTTTGTTTTGATCGCGCTTATATTCGAAACTATCGGTCCGATTCTGAAAATTCTTTCGCTAATGTTGTGTAGCTACGTTATTCCTGATAAGTTTCAAGCTGTTTCGTAAACAAGGGGGTAACTTGAAGAATTCCCATAAAAAAAAAATGCTGTACCTACATTATTCGCAAAAAAAAATTGAGATCCATAAAAAATTACGCTGACAAATAAGCTAGCAAAACCTATAATTAAAAAGAAAGACCTGAAACCTAGATTAAGCCAAACTTAAAACAAAGTATATCAGTATAAAAATCATTATAGCTTTACGTGCTTATTACCACGGTTCGGTTCAGTGGCGCCGGCGCATACGACGGTGCAATTACTGCAACTCCAGATGAAATGTCACCAATTGTACATTCCGACCGTACTTTATGTGATCTCGTTTGTATTGATGCTGTTTCTTCTCTTTTTTTAGTGTTGGCATGAGCTTGTATGTTGCAAGATTAAATGAGCAAGTTAAAATGTAGGTGCCTATGTATATTTTCTTGCTAGCTTTTACCCGTGAATTCGTCCGTGTCAAAGTTGACATATTATCCCAAGGGAACTGTACATTTTTTCAGAATAAAATATAGCATATGTGTTATTCCAGACTACAATCTATCTCAGAGCTAAATTTCATCCAGATCCGTTCAGCCGTTTGAGCGTGAAAAAGAGACTAACATACGAACTTTCGCCGTTATAATACTAGTGTGATAATCTTTTACTGGGTTTTAATGACTACGCGGATCCCTTATATCTTTAAAAAAAAAATAAGCCTTAGTTACTCCTTGTAACATCAGCTATCAACCAGTAAAAGTCTCGTCAAAATCGATCTAGCCGTTTCGCAAATAAGCCGGAACAAACAATAATAGAGCAAAAAAAAATATATTTTTGTTTTAATTTTATGTGAGAACATTTTTGTCTTAGTCAAGTTTTAGTTTTTTACACCCCTTATACCTACATTACATTTCATTGAAGTCTTAAACAAAATTGGACAAAGAAGCAAAGAAAGGCACTACAAAACTGCCATATAATACTTATTCCACTCATCACATCTCAACAAAATGATGGAGAGTCCATTCAAACTCGGAACAATTCAAACACGAACACTATTGACATACATAAACTCGAAATTCAATTACCTACAGTATCAACCTACAAACCAGGGTTGGCACAAGTAAACAAAAGTATAACAAACCCCTGTATTTGTTGACATTGTTAGTGGTCAAATAGCAAAAATGTTCGGCGTAACGAACCGGTAATCCGATTCCGAGTGGTCAGTCTCTAAAGTTTCGATCTGCAATCAACTGTGCTAACAGATCTATTTCGTGGGCAAACAAGCCGGGGGCAACCCTACGCACACTCGCGTTGTTTGCTGTTTGCGTGTGATGGTGTGTGTTGATGTAGAATAGAAGAGTTTTTTTTTGGTGGTGTGGGTGTTCAATTTTTGGGCATTGATTTTATTGAGACTATTTAAATTGTTGACCATGTTGGAGAAATTTTACTCAACAGGAGGCATGTATAAAAAAGGAAACATAATAGATATACCTACCTACTGCTTTAAAAATATACATTATTTAACATATTATACCTACCATACTTATTTCATCTTTGCTGTGTTCCGGGTTTAAACGGTGCTGGTAAAATTAGAGGCACATGAGACATTTCAACTTTGTCTCTGGGATGGCAACGCATTTGCAAGGCCTCTGGACCACTTAAAATCAGGTGCGCTTTTGGTGAGTGCAAAACAAGCCATCTAAAGAAATTAAATTTAAAAAATAATAACGTTATAATTTTATTAAATAATACCTCCACAATTAAATGTTTACTTCTAGATTAATCAGACGTTCAAATTAATATCTTGCTTTTCAAAGTTGGCCAAATTGAACAGGATGGCAAAGCATGTGTTCTGTAAACGTTTTTACTAACTTATTACCAACTTAAGTCTCATTAAAAAGCGATTCCCGTACAGCTCTAAAAACGAAAAATTTACATACCTAACAAAAACATACCGACTTATCCTTCAAAACGTGCAATTAATTCCACAAACAAAATGTCTGCCGAAAAACTGACATGAGCTTCCCGAAAATAAATAATCGAATAAGGAATACATTACTATTCATCGGTTTCATCAAAAACATTCTTAATCGAACAAAAAACTTTAAAAGGGAGATGGATATATCCGTCTAATTTGCCTACGCATTCGAACTTGGGACTTACAACAAATCTGTCATATCATATGGCCCTTTATAAGAACCTTTATGCTGCCAACCTAATAAAAACAATCTTTCGGCTGAATGGCGTATTTCCTGTGCATAAAATTGAGCACTAAGATCCTGCCAATTAAAAGGTTCAAGTGATGTGGGTATATAGTTGTCGTAAATCAGTTTAGTCGATTTTAATTATGGTAATAAGGATGTCCTTTTCAATGTTCTTTTTGTTCTTAATTCAAATTGTATTGTCGAATTCGAATGGACCGCAATCGAGATTATTAAATTGAGATTTGTTTTAATTGGAATTCTTGGGGTAGGTATGTTGTTATCATTATTTTGAGTGGCGTAAAATAGTTATAAAAGATTTTATGGTTTTCACTTTTGTTTTATTTACGTTTATTGAACTTAATTAATGGTCAGCTAAGTGAGCACTTTGGAAGTCTGATTCGATTTATGATGGGGTAAGAATGCACCAGCAAGTTTATGATTTACCCGTTACTGGATTTTGGATGTTTATGACCACTTCAGACTTTAAAAGAAAAACGTATACGCTTGTATTTTTGCTTACCTCCAAGGCATAAATTGTTAGACATTAACCCTTTTATTTATTTATTTTATAAAAGTTATTTTCATTAGCAGAATGTCAAGCCTTCTTAGAAAATTTTAATTTAGGACAGACAGTGCCCCTCGGTAACCCGCAAAAGAAAAGGTTTTTCGCTTACCTATTTTTTCTATACTTAGTACATATAGGTCTATTTGTTTTTCCAGGTTTTATCTTATACCTAGGTTTATTGTAAAGCATGTGAAAGCCACATAGTATCGAAAAGTATGAGCATGGGTGCAGTATGAGATGTTCACGAGGACGTTCAGTGAGATGTTCACATCTATTAGTTAACATTTTATGACAGTTAGATATTGACAAAATAATCTGCTGTTCCATGCATTTTTTGGAAAAGCTATTTAAATAAAATTGTAGTACTGTTTGTCATGTCTAAATAACAAAAAAAAACGAAGAAAACCGTCATTCACGCGGACGAGGTCGCAGCCATAAGCTAGTATTGCCAGGATTGCGGAATTTGTTACAAAGAGTCACCGCGGGCGGCGTGTAACACAGAGGGCAGGAAGACCATTAATGGATTTTAGTCAGTAAGAGTCTGACACTACTTTCCGCTCCGCTCAAAGCGAAAGAAGCCATTTGGTGCTTACTCATTCTAAAAAAATATAATTTAATAGCATATTTTTTTGCCTGTGACTTTCCTAGCACGGTCGACCTATGTTACGGTGCAATGGACAAACTCCTTTACTAAGAGTATAATGTTACCGTGAAATGCAGGTCATACCTGACCATAGCTGCCATGGGACCCATAAGCTATGGAAGTGTAACATTACATGATAATGTTGGTAGTAAAAATTATATTAGTTACGCTTCAAGGAGCATAGTAAAGAATTGTGAATGTAGACTTTGATAGGTGGGTTCTGTATGTTTTATTTTATAAACTTGTGTGTAATGGGTAGCAAGGTCAAAGTCAAATTATTTATTTTATTAGACCATCAAATGATACTATTGAAAGTCAAACCAAAAAATAAACAGTTGAATGTAGTCGCACCTTCCAAAAGGTAGTTGCGTATGGAAAAGAAGGGGTAGATAATTCTGGCACTTTTAAATTAAATGTTTTTATTTAACTTTTTTTTTTAAAGATTTACAGTAGTTTGTTGCTTAGAGCATTTTTCTCTTGGACCGGCAAAGGATTCTGTATAATTCATCCATGTCTCTATATTTGTATTTAACCACCACCTAAAGACTACATTTGAATTACGAAGGAGTCCCTCTGATACTACCTTTTCTATCTGGGCCTGTCGTAAGTATGCTACCTATACTAGTTTAATTCAAATTTAAAATGAATCGCATTTCTTTTTCTTTTACGACACTGTTAGATTTTATTTTGAAAAAAAAAAAACAATTGTTTAAGTTTTTCATTGTTTTAGGCCTGTGTTTACCAACACTCTAAACAGCTGTGTATCTAAATTTTACTACTTTTTAAATATAGAAGTGTATATTTAAATGTTGATGAGCACAGTGTAATGAAATTACCAAGCACAATTTTACACAACGGGCCCCTAATTCAAACAAAAACAACAAAAATTATTCCTAATAGCGTTATAATGGCACTAATAGATTATGTTAGCACAAATTCATTGATAATTACACTTCTCATCGTCTTTCTACCACATCGGCCATGACAGATAGGTAATTACTACTACCAACATTAGAATATTTTTGCATTTTTACTATGAATAAGGGGAACGACAGTGTCCGGGTAAGTTCCGGTGAAGAATATTTGGATACCAGAGTGTCATTTGTTTTTTAGGGTTAACAGTAATTGAAGTCAAGTAAAAAAAGTCCCGATTTTATTAGGTAGACCTGTAACTTTATGATGGAATCTTTGGCAGCATATTCGATCTACTTCTGATTGAAATATCATTTTAATTAATTAATATTAAATAATTTTATTGCCAGGTTACTGAGCCTCGTAAATAAAAAAAACGAAATAAACATACACAATAATAAAGTAATACATATTACAAACCTTATTTAACTAACTCCTTCTTATTATTTTCCTTTTTTAATCGACTAAAAGGTACAGGTGGTCTATCCAAAAGGTACTTAGTCTAAATCTCAACCCTAGAGATTCTGTGTGAGTGTTTTTCAGGCTCCTGACCTACTGTTCGGTTTTGTAGTTCAAAATTATATTATCATATTTTGTCAAAAAGAAAAAGAGGGAAAAATAGAGAGCAAGGAAGAAAATATGTTCCTAAAGCCAGCGTTCTCATCAAAAATGGTGTCATCACTCTCAAGCTACCAGTTTATACCAGCACACTTTAGTCACACACGACAATGATTGCGCAAATCTAAATAACTCCATTGTCGCAGCATCCCTTACCATAAATTATACGTTAGCGAACTCCCGGCACCCTCTAGCGTCACTTCCTGTTCTAACCGGAAGCAGGCAGCCGCCATTTTGGCGAGCACGCGGCAGGAAGCAGGCGCACGCGCATCTCCGTAGTCACTTCCGTTTTGTCTATGACTTTGGGATTTTAGAGAAAATATTTTGAAAATTGGCAGTGTTCACTGTCCAGTGATAGATTGAGTGATAGATTTATAATTGATTGTCTTTTATTGATTTAAGTTTGACTTTCAATCATTATCGAACAGTGCCCAGTCAAAGTATTGTGATGATTGATTGTAAAGCTAATTTGTTTATTTTGCCCGGTTAATGGCAATAGCCTTACCCCCTATTACATGGAACCTAAACATGCCCGCGAACTGTGGGTGTACCTTGATACACCTCTGCCTAACCCTTCAAGGAAAACAGGCGTGATAGTATGTTATTTATAAATTGCGCTAATTTATCCTACTGTGTGCATTAGCGCTTTTGTGGAAATCTTTATCAGTATGTCTGCAATGTTCAGTCAAACAAAAAAGGGAAAATAAACAGTTAATTTACTAGTATTATTTTTTTATTCGTTTACAACGATTACTTGGAAGTCCACAACTATAGGTATCGGTATTTCTTTGCTAGACTGTATCTTTTGTAGAGATATTTTTCAGTTTATCTGCCATGTAAGTAGGCACCTAAAATGGAAATAATTATATCTATAAAATATATATAAATATACCATCACGCCTGTATTCCCCGAAGGGTTAGGCCGAGGTGCACCAATTTAGGTACACCCACAGTTCGCCGGTATATTTAGGTCCCATGTAATAGGGGAATTATATCTGTCACCAAAAAATACCTCTAAGTCTCATTTGTACAGCTGTTCTAAAATGGAAACTAAGAATTCTTGTAACAACAGCTAGAGGTGTAGGGTACAGAAATATACGATTTTATACGAATCACATTACTCAAGATACCGTATACGGTCTAAGACACTACAAGTAACAAGTCTCATGGTCCGTGAACATTATTAATTATCGCGTTTCCCTTATTTGACGTTAAAAACGTGATCGGAGAGAAAATTAGTTAGAACATGGGTCGCCATGTTCTTTTTTTTTTATTTAATTCCTAGGATTAGTAGGTAATGTGTGAGCATTTTTATTAATGACTAGCTTTTGCTTGCGACTTTAGCCGCGTGAATTTTCTTGCAAATTCATAGTTATTTTAAAAATAAAATGTATAAGATATGTTATTGACTGATAATGAAGCTTTGGTGAAAGAATGAGTTTATCCATTATAACCAAAAATACATAA
Source organism: Caradrina clavipalpis (assembly GCA_932526535.1). Classification (NCBI taxonomy): domain Eukaryota; kingdom Metazoa; phylum Arthropoda; class Insecta; order Lepidoptera; family Noctuidae; genus Caradrina; species Caradrina clavipalpis. The sequence continues at coordinate 8,540,562 of OW052106.1, read as the reverse complement.
AAATACATTTTACCTTTATAACATTAATAAAGACTGGGTTAGCTTCATTCGTTCGTGTGGAAGTCAAGTATCAATATGGGGCTAGTCTATTGCCGTTAACCGGGCACAAATCCTAACTCCGAGCCGCTACTGAGAACTTCGTTCTTTTCAACCCCAATAACACTACTCGACCTGGAAAACGGACCCAAGATCTCTAGCGTAGCAGCCTAGCTTAAAACCACTAGGCAATCAATAATCAAGCTAGGGAATAATCTATCTGGTGGCAAATATGCGTGATGCTTCAACATAAATAAATAACTTCGTTGCGATTAACGTATATAGAAAATGTAGTCCAATCTTGGCTCACATGGTCGTCGAATCATAATTAGAAAGCAATCATTCAATAGTGGTGATTTACCAAAATAACTAAATCAACATCAATTCATAGCGAATAACGTGCGGTCATTATGAAGATTGACGTCCGGCGCAGTCTAGCAACCCATCAATTCTGACCGGGTAGGGTGGGTAACTGTGTGGGGTTTTGCCGGACAGTCTTGATATCTTGTTTTGTAGTTTTGTTATAAAATGATCCTTTACTGATGCTGTATTATAAGGGAATCATCCGCTATTTTGTGAATTGAGCTTGAGGTTAGCCGAAATCACATCTCACCAGGTGTAATTATCGGCTAACGTCAAGGTGATGGTGGTGCCATTAGGGGCGATCGGTTCTGCAAAAATCTCCCCTAGTGCCAACTCACCTAAAGGTCAGTTTACCTTCATTCAACGAGGTAGAACTTTGCAGAATAGCACTGCTAATGCTAGAGATTAACTGTTCATGAGGTGAACTGTTAATCTCTCATAAAACTTACCTCATCTGAATCTCTGAAACTATATAAATGTATTAATTTCATTTAATTAATATTTTCTTAAGAACAGTAGCAAATAAAGAGCTAATACATTAGGAAAAAAAATATTGAGTCGGAAAGTAGCAATACCAGTCCAAAACAGAAGACTTGTAAAATTTTTGTTAGAATAAAAAATAATATCACAGTATCAGTATCGGTCCATCCACCGTATGTTCACCACCCTATTCGCCGCCGAACTTATCCCGACTGGCCCCGAATCATGGCTCCCCTAACCAGCAGAGATAAGTCATGGCGGTATATAGGATTACTTCACAAATTGTGTATAATGTTTAATGTGCTTATGTTGCGTATGGAAATTTAATCTATTGCTTACCCCAATAGATGCTTCATCAGCGTTTTGGTAATAAAACTGCTTAGTTGGTGATATTTGTGTACCTACTTAAGAAAAGCAGTATTTCGTTGTAGTCGTTCAGTTTGTAATTGCCTCGTTAGCCTAGTGGTCCTAAGCAGGATTGCTACGCTAGAGGTCTTGGGTTCAATTCTCAGGTCAAGCACGGTGTTATTGGGTTTTTCTGCGAAATTTTAAGTACCAGCTCGGAGTTAGGATTTGTGCCCGGTTTATGGCAATAGGCCCGCCCTCTATTAGGTACATGGGACGTGAACATAAAGGCGAACTGTGGGAGTACAATGGTAAACCTCTGCCTAAACCTTCGGGGAATACAGGCATGATGGTAAGCTATGTTATGTAGGTAGTTATAGTCCTAAGTACCTTGCAAGTTTTAAGGAGCATTGACGGGAAAACTTGAATCTTAAATACCTTAAAAAAAATCGGCCTAATATAAGAGCTATTCCATACAAAAGTGCAATAACTACATATAAGGGCAAAATGTGAGAAACAACTGGTTATTTTTTATTGGTCATATTCATGATGTACTGAATCTATACTAATATAAAGCTAAAGAGAATTTTTGTTTGTTTGTTTATACGCGCTAATGTCTGGAACGACCAGTAGCCAGTAGGATTGGAAAAAATATTGTATTTGATAGCCAGATTGTGTAGGCTATATAACGCTACGACTCTACAGGAGCGGAGCAGTAACCAACGACGTAACTTTAAGTCGCGGGCAAAGCTAGCACATAAAAAAGCCTTCATTACGATGTCCTTTCCACCGTGTATATCTATTATTTATATACTCTTCAACAGTCATACCTATGTGCATTCTTATGTATCTTCTTAATATACCTAAGTGCCACTCAATTGACAGACAAATAGACAATTGGTTGAAGTGGTCCCCGCAGACGACTGGCCGACACTACTCATGCGCAATTGTCATCTTGACCAATGAAGTTGTGTCTGTGATACCTACTTAAGGATCCTGCACATAAGCCGGTGGCTTATGCCAGCGATTTTTGCTCCCCGGCACATAGTGCATGGCTAAAATAATGGCGTTGATACAACGGCCCGGTCCTGGGCCCCCAAATCTCGAGAAGTTCTCTTAATTAAGAGGTAGTTTGGAACTGGTTGGACCATTATATCAAATAAAAACGGCCTGATCTGGGCTATTTACATATTTTTTAAACTGAAACATTAATATCTTTATAATATTTATCTATTAAGCCATTATTATACATGCTTCTCCACTACTTCGCAATACTCAAAATACATTAAAAGTCAAAAAGCTGGGGTAATTTTATAGGGACGTAGCGCAGTGACTGAGCACACATCGCAGCGGCCAATTGCTGCTGCGATGTCTGTTGCGGTTTCGATTTCCGCACAAAATAAATATTTATATGGCCTACAGTTACTTGTTCCTGGTCTGGCTGTTTGTGTATGTGTTTGTGACGATACAGGAAACATTCTTAGTGTGGGGCAACATTTTTTAAAACAAAACAAATAAGTTGGCGTACGTAGTCCGCCCCTAATCTGGGATCCCAGTTCCTAAAACATAATACCAAAACTTTAGAGAGAAAAAAAATCTGACCTAAACTAACCACAGCTAACTAACTAACTACCTATTTTAATATTCCCAAATCCAATCACTCCTTTCGTGTGCCTTTACCATTACGATACCATGGCGTCCCATAGCTATAAACTATGTAATCTAAGTAAAACCACCATAAAAGCGCGGGTCGGACACTTTACTTGTGGATAGAATACTATTGCCGTTTAGAAGGGGACTGGGTAACAATATGGTGCCGATTTAGAATTTAAATTTGAAGTTTGATTTGGGTTTACGCAGTCAGTAGGTCAAAATTGCGTTTATGTGGGTACATAGAGCCTAAAAGAAACTTTGTAGGGTTACAAAGTTTCTTTTAGGCTCTCTAGGTCAAAATTCGCTTAAAGTGCGACAAAATAACGACCAGGTAGGTATGTGCAAAATTTTGCGTGGAAAAAAAGATGCTCCCGAACTGCATGGCGAACTTATCCAACTGTGTGCCCCGGTTCAATACTACTGTAACAGGAGGCATGTTAATATGTATATATTTTATGCCTTTAGTAAGTATGTAATTGGTTAATGCCAATGGCCGTTTTATGCTAAAGTAAAATAAATAGACATTGTGACAACCAAACGGTCAGAAGGCAAATTCTCCTAATGATAAACATGTAAAATCTAGTCGCAATCTAATCTCTTCTTAGCGACATGCGACAGTCAATGCGAAAGTCGCAGTCTTGTCGAAAATGCCGCACATTTTTTCGGAATCAAAAATAGTCTATGTGTTTATACAAGACTATTACTGTGATAAATTCTTGAATAAGTTCAGCCGTTCTAGCGTGTCTGAGTGTCAAAAATCTATCCATTCATCTAAACTTTGGTATTTATAATTTGATAGGCTGCAATTATGAATGCAATTATCATGGTCAATCCTTGACCATGATAAAATTTACCATAATCGCATCATAATGTTTTAATATTTATTTAATTAGAGGCATCGTTATCACTACAAATACTCTGATTTGTAAACTTATTTGGGTGTAAAGAGTTTTCACCTTTCATTTTAAGACATCATTCATTGAGCAAAATTTACTAAAAACTACATCACTTTAAAACGTTGTTTACCCCGCTTATGTGGTCTAACATGCGCTCCAGAATTCCCTATCCCCATCAATTCCTCAAATTCTTACCTCATCAAAACAAAAACCAATCCACCGATCAATGCAGCTCATTTCCCTCGCCACAAATAAAAGAAAAAAAAACATGGAATGCCGCGAAAACGGAAAAAATGGCGTCCCGTACGTTGGCGCCAAATTAAACTGGGTTCTGTATCCTATCGCGCTTTGATCTCCGTGCACAGGAGTGTTTGCGCAGTGCTGTCTGTCTGTTTGTCCTGTGCGCGTTGAAAAGACCTCGTGAATGAACGTCGGGACTTCTTTCAATAGTAGATTTATATCGGTGAGGACGACAACTATAGCGCGACAATTTGTGGGTAGAAGATACTGTGATAAAGTAGGATGTGGAGTGATGTATGGCTGTGTATGGGAGGGAAGATGGACGGAAATGTGTATGGGAAAGCGATAGGAATGGAAAATGGAAGGTATTTATGACGGAGATATAGTGGAAGAATTTTTGACAGTAAGTTAACTGTTAGTTGTGATGTATTGCTTGATTGCTGTGGTATGACTTGAAAATATTGACTGATATTTGTGATAATGTGATCTAACGGTTTTGTCTCGCATTTCTTACATAATTAAATTCAAGCTACCTCGTTGGCGTAGTGGTCCTAAGCGCGACTGCTACGCAAGAGGTCTTGGGTTCGATTCCCAGGTCGAGCAAAAAGTGTTATTGGGTTTTTCCATTAGGAATTTCTCAGTAGCAGCCCGGAGTTTGGAAGTTGGTGGTGTGACATCCCCGTGCCTCGGAAAGTACGTCAAACCGTTGGTCCTGCGCCTGATCTTTCCCCGGTTGAGTTGGATTGCCGTCCCATCGGGTTATGAGAGTTAGGGAAGAGCGAGTGCACCTGTGTTTGCACATACACTTGGGCACTATAATGTCTCCTGCGTATTTGGCTAGTCTGCATTAAGATTAGCCGCCGTGGCCGGAATCAGTCGGAATCGGTCTAATAGAGATTTTTTTTTATTAACACGGTCTGAATCTTTCCGGAGAATACATTTTTTCACACATTGTGTTCAATATTTGTCGACCCATCCTCACCAGGGGTGCTAGAGTGTTTATGAGGTTTCATTATTCATACGTACATGGGGTTGCAAGTGGCTTAAGGCAGCAAGTACTTCAGGGGCTGGAGGTGATAGGCAGAGCTCGTTGCAATTTGAGAAGATGAATTGTTGAGACGAGAATGACTTAGGAACCCGTTGTACCTCCCTTTTATATAAAATTCTCAGTAGCAGCTCGGACTTAGGAATTAGGTTGTGTGCTTGTGTTAATGGCAATAGGCTCGCCCCCTATTATATGGAACCTGAACATGCCGGCGAACCGTAGGTGTACATTGGTACACCTCTGCCTAAAAAATCGGGGAATACACGCGTGATGGTTTGCCTATGGTATTAACGTTGACATTGATTGTAGCTGACATAGAATTGCGACTAGATTTTTAATGTTTTTAATTAGCTCACTTAGGGCGCAACATTGAAGTTGTGCTTACCTTCTTAACGACATATTCCTCCATCTATCCTCATTTCAGCCATGCCTAATGACGTAACTTTTGCGGATCTGAGATCTCAGTCCACGCCAAAACAAAAACAAAGCTAGGTAAAACAATAATATTACAATACAAACAGTATTGCCCTGGGTGGCGATGAATAATTCAGCAGACCAGACACTTGGGGTGCACGGGGGTGACGTCTAGACCGATGCTTTTGTACCTACTAGCTGTAGGTAGGTACTTTGTGACACTATGTGTACTATACTAAGTACTGAAAGTATTTTTTCTTTGTTTAATCCGGTTGTAACGGTTTTTTTTGGGCGATAACTTAATTATTTTTCTAAAGTAAATGTAGCTAGTAAATGTTTATTACTTCTTATAATATCAGCTATATTCCAGTGAAAGTCCTGTCAAAATCGGTCCAGCCGTTGCGGAGATCAACTGGAACAAACAGACAGACATCATGCGTAGTTAACGGAATTTTTATGAGTCTTTTGACACCCTGTACAATTAATATACAGATACTTAACATTTATTTGAAAGAATAACTATGGTGTTTCTTGTCTTTCCAAAGTTCCTTAGATCTGTAAGGTTGATTAAAGAAGGTGGTTTGACAATCTCCTAGAGGGGTTAAATAGGGGAAGAAAGTTTGTTCCTATGGAAATTCTTCTTTTTGCCGTCGGAAAATTTTATCGGTAATATTATCAATTCGAAATAAAGAAGAGCGTCGAGTTCTGAAAACAAATGAGTTTTCTTTTAAATTATGTGTGGTCACTTGAAATGCAAAAAATAACTTAAAATCTTACTGTTTTTTATGTCTTTTTTTGCAACTATGCTGGGTTTAAAAAGAGTGTCCGTGGAGTTTCTTACTCTCTATTTTCCATAGAGACCCACGTTTTGGAACGAGCAACGAACTTTGACATCTGTCTAACTTCTTGACAATGCAAAAGTGCCTTTAAATGGTCTAATTGTAATGAATGCTTTGACTTCGACTCTGTATCCAGGATCGTTATAGCATAACTAGTACTTATACTGATCTACTATAGTAATCATCACATCTTAAATCATTACGCTACCCTACTAAGACCTAAATACCTAATTAATTAGTCCTCATTTAGGGTTCTGTACTGTCAGAATGAAAACGGTGCGTCTTTATTATCACTTTCCTTTTTTTTAGTTCAACCAAAGTTTGTTTGGAAGAGATCGCCTTTTGTGATAAGTATATATAAGACCGCGTGCTTGCTTGGTTCTGGCAAAGCGAGCTGACCTATGAAACTAATTCAATATATAAAATGTGTCAATTTACTATCCAGTAATGATAATTTAATGTACGTTCCAAACTTATTTAAGGTCGATTTTAAATTAATCAGAGTTGCCTTTGTGTACTATGTGATGTAAAATGAAAATTTTTAATACAGAAATACCTTAATACATAATCTGTGTGTCACAGGGCTATAATTATTGTAGAATAAATTGAAGAAAAAATTAAATTAAAAATTTAGTGTTGATTTTGTTAAATTGTAAATATCGTACAGAGGTTCCTAATAATTTAATAACCCACATGACAAAACATCTTTAGTTTTTGTTTCCCACTTTTACCCCCATAACTTTTAAACGGCTCAACCGATTTTCATCAAACATGGCTAAGAACACTCGCACATAAGTCACCTTTAATCCAAAAAAAAACTAAATTGAAATCGCTTCATCCGTTCGGGAGCTATGAAGCCACAGACAGACAGACACGTCAAACTTATAACACCCCTCTTTTTGCGTCGGGGGTTAAAAATACGCAGTACTGAATACTACGACCGATAATATCATGGGCAGTGAAAAGTAAGGTAAACAAGTACTGTTAAATGTAGATTCCGTGGTACGGAACCTATAGTGCATGTCCGACTCACACTTGTCTAGATTTTTTCCAACGTCTAGGTATCTATAATGTCTGCCATTAATTAGTATTTAAAGTTCGAAACGCGTTCATACTAATTAAAGTGGTGGCTATGTTCACACGCCATTAAAAATAAATAGTTGCCTAATTTAGTTGAAGACCTAGATAGTTTTATTTCTTTTTCTGTTCAATGTTTTATTAGTTGGTAATTAGGCGTGAAGCTTGGAAGGAGTGGAGGCAGGCCTTTGCCTAGGAGTAGGAAAGAACAGGCTAACAAAAACTAAAATGTAAAGATGTAAATGTACAGTCAACAAAAGAGATAAGTAACCATGCCGTCACATATAACATAAGTTTTTTAGTCGCTGGTGGTTGGTTTCAAATAAAATTTGGTTTAATGATAAGAAAACAAACAGTTCATTCATTTAAATTTAAATAAATTCGCAGACATTGGACAGTTTGGACGGAAACTTTAACTGTATCTGACACCCTGGTTACTTATCTCTTTTGTTGACCGTACCTTCATTGTTTTCACATATAGAAGCAACAAGAATATTGTAACCAAGTTTAAAAGTCAAATTGAATGAAAAGAGTGTCCGTGGAGTTTCTTGCTCGTTCTTCTCCATAGAGACCTACGTTTTGGAACGAGCAACTAGCTTCAATATTAAACTGTAACTTGTTGACAATTCAAAAGTGCCTGTAAATGGTCTAATTGAAATAAATGCTTTGACTTTGACTTTGTAAGGATGTAACCTATTTCTGCCGCATAGCAGCGTTGCTGTGTTCGGTTGTTTTATTTAACTTGATTCTAGAAGAAATGTCTCGTTAGCTGATGGAAACATCTGTGATCGCTGTTACTTGGAACTTGGTGCGTCAGATTTGGTAAAAACACAGATTAAATAATAGTTGTATAACATCCTTATGTAGTAGCAGAGCTATTTGTGCAGGAGCTCGTCCGGGGAAGTACCATACCTATTTCTGCCGCGTTGCAGTGTTACGGTTTGAAGGGTATGCGATGGCAACGCATTTGCAAGGCATCTAAGAGACAAAAATAAATAATTATAGTGTCGATAGAATAAAACTCAAGTTAGATACAGTACGGCCGACGTATCTTGGCGAGTCTGAAGTTAGCCGTTTGGCTGCGCAATGGATCTTTTACGAACACAATTGTCTACTGCGCAGCTAATCGGCGAACTTCAGACTCGCCAAGATACGTCGGCCGTACTGTACTTGTTTTATTGAAATATTGTCGAATCCCAATAGCTAAAACGTTACAAATGGTATCATTACAGCCGGCTTATTCTGTAAGAAATCTCCCTCAGTGAATTAAGGTGAAGTGAGCTAAAACTGGGCTGTCACTATACGATGCTAGGGATTGACAAGTCGCCACACGCTGACTTCACGTAAGGAGGGTTTTACAGAATAACACTGCTGGTTGCACACAGTAATGCGCGGTTCTTTTCCCTCACTGTTGCAATGCTCGAATCTGTAGTGCTATTCTAAAAAGTTATTTGCAAAGTAACTTCTGAATCCGCGGTGAGATTTTAGTTTCGTATTCTTAAAATGAGTGAGTTCGACACACTAACGTCACCGCGTGATGTCGTAAGTGAGAAGCATTATATCGAGTGAGTATTTTCACGTTTTTCAATAGGATTTGATATTCTGAGAAGCAAGCATGGCTATCGAGATGACTGACAAAGTGATTTGCCTATTTCAGAATAGCATAGCTGAATCCGCGGTGAGATTTTAGTTTCGTATTCATAAAACTGAACTGTAATAACTGTAACATTACCTACAGGCAAACACTCCCAATGAGAGAGCACCTTTAATATAAATTCATCAATATTTAAATTGGAAATTCTCGCTTGGTAAATAATATTTATTTTGTATAAAGGCTTCATATCAATGGGTGATATTAATTGCGCTTTTCGTGTAAACCTTAATGCTGTACGGTAGTCGTATTTAAAATTCGAAGAACGACAGTGAATATGTTTGGGTAGGCCTACTGGTTTTAATTTATTTCGATAAACAGTTTTTTCTACTTGATTCGGAATACACATCAATTGATGCGGGTAGCGCAGGGTCGGTCATTGTGGCTGCCCTATGTTTAGGGGAGGCCTATGTTTGGCAGTGGACGTCATTCAGCTGATATGATGATGAACCTGCAAAGTCAAAGATCTTTATTGTGAGAAAGTGGTTAAGTTCATAGTTGTTATTGAGTTATTTTGTTGTTCGCAGATCATGGCATTGATAATACCAGGACATTATTGTCCCACTGCAGGGCAAGACCTCTTTTCGTACAGAGAAGGCACGAGCATTGATCACCACGCTTGCTCAAGGCGGACTGGGGATATCAGATTTACATCCATACTTTTACTTTTCATCCATACTCTTTTTTTTTTTTTAAAGATGGTAAAATCATCAAATCACCCCCCCCCCCCCGCGTCCTGGGCGGGGCGGGAGGGAGTGTCAGACTTTTACTGACTAAAAACCATCTATGTTCCTTCATGTGCCCTTTGCGTTCCGGGGGCGCGGTATCTCTTTCGAACAACCCGCAGCCCCGGCAGGCATTTGGCCCTCAGTGGCCCCTTCCAATGGCTGACACCTCTGTGATCCATACTAACTCTGTCTGTTACTCTTTCAAGAGTAAACCACTGAACCGATTTTGATGAAATTTGGTAGTCTACGTCCTTTCTTGAACCTCAAACTTACACCAAGGTTGTACCCCAAGAAAGGATATAGGCTACTTTTTATTCCGCGGCTAAATCTGCGACCGCATTTTGAGACATATTATGCGGACGAAGTCGCGGGCAAAAGCTAGTTTACTACAAGTCCAGGTTTCCTCTCGATGTTTTGCTTCACCGATGTCAGTGATGTCCAAGATAATCTTAGAGACACACAAATAACATCACGCCTGTATTCCACGAAGGGTTAAACAGAGGTGTACCCATGTACACCCACAGTTCCCAAAATATTTAGGTCCCATGTAATAGGGGGCGATAAACTTAGAGAGTACATATTATTATTATGAACTAAAAAAGTCACATTAACCAAAGCATTATATACCTAAAATGATACATAGTAGGGGCCATAATAAGCCCTACCTTTTCCCTTAGCTTAAATGCTGTAATGCAGTTTTTATGTTCAAGTATGCGTTTGGTTAAGGCTTCGTGTGAGTATATCGGTGTTAATTGGTTGCAGGCTGAAACAAAATGGCGGTGTATGGGGGACTGTGCCGACAGTTGTTCCATACAAATCTAGTCCACAAGTGATATTTTGGTTAATAAAAATGACAGTAAAAATTGACAACAGTATTTTCCAACTTACGATATTGTAGCGCGCTTTCGGTACCCACATAATAAATAGACATACTTATCCTTCTAGGTATCACAATAACACTAATTATAACAAAATATTATTTTTGATTTATTGAGTAAATTCTAAAATTCCTAGATTCCTACGTAAATTCCAAGAAAGCTATTGAGGGTTTGCGTACAAAAAAAAAATGTTAAAATCGCCAGCTTTGTTATTAGATTATTAAGTTTTTTAAGCTCCAAATTATAATCATTCTACCACCCAAGTTAAATGGCCATCGACACGTTTTCTCACATACATTGCTTTCTATACACGACAAGACCATACATACAACCGTTCACTGTTCAATTTAAAACTCTGCCACCATTAAAATAGAGTATATTTTTCATAATTTCAGCAATTTTCCTCGGCACGCCCACTTAATAATGATGGCAATGCCACCAGTTTTTGCAGCGCTGCAAATGTGACAATGGTACTGTTTCATGGTGAAAACTAATGGTGGGGCTGAACTTCCCTTATTAGCATTTTGTACTGTTAATATACAGGCTGATTGGTATCTTGAGAAGGGATTAATTAGGTCTAATTTACAACAAACTTGACCATGACAGTTTTGGGGTCGAAATTGGGTTGATTGCGTTAACTATTTGTGTAACTACATATATATATGTGTGTATGTATGTATGTAAACAGACAAAAAAAAGAACAGAAAAATACGTTCAAAGGTAATGCTTATTTAAAAAAAAATATCTTCTTGCTTGCCTGCTATAGAAAATTGTATGGTAAGAGATGTAGACAATGTGAGTAAAGGAAGAAGAAAAGGGAATTAAATACATAAAGCCATACGACTTTTTAGTTTACCAAAATCTGCCAATTGTAAGAAATCTGTTCAACTTAAAACATATATATACTCGTGATAGCTCATAAACTGTATAAATTCTCCGTAAACAGTTCAGTTTTATTCAAAAAGGCGAAGTAAATTTAAGAAAACTTGAAAAATGCTTTAATTCAATATCAGCCCAGTGTTACAAATGACTTCTAGGCTATTTAGGCAATGTAAATTGTTAATTGTTATGTAGGCAATGTAATGAAATAACCGATCATCCTGTAGATTTCCTCAAGAACTAACAAGAATTCAAAGGCTTTAACTAGAGTTACAGCTTTTGAATACGCCTTTGCTGGTACAAGAGACAAAGAAATGTAAAGCAAAATATTTGTTTAAAAAAAGTTTACTTAGAACATGAAAAAAGACTTAGGTATAAAAATTATAAAAACAACGGCCAAGGCAGATATTATGCTATATTATCGAAATGACTGCTTATTGTTGATTTTTAACTGCCTCGTTGGCCCCATGGTTCTAACCGCGACTGCTACGCTAGAGGTCTTGGGTTCGTTTCCCAGGTCGAGCAAAAAGTGTTATTGGGTTTTTCTATGAATTTCTCAGTAGCAGTTCGGAGTTTGGATTTGTGCCCGCTTAATGGCAATAGGCTCGCCCCCTATTACATGGGACCAAAAAATATACCGGCGAACTGTGGGTTAGGGTGGGTTAGGCAGAGGTGTACCAATGTACACATTGGTACACCTCTGCCTAACCCTTTGAGGAATACAAGCGTGATTGTATGTATGTACTTATAAAAAAACTTATAAGAATTAGAAAAACAACGGCCAAGGCAGATATTACGCAATATTATCAAAATGACTGCAAAGGTCTCATAATCTACTTTGCTTTATATTAATCGTGAATTACTAAATGGTAAAAAAAACAAGCTGCATTTTCGTGTAATTATCATTATTTGTTCTGTCTTTTTTATTAAGCTTTTCAAACTCAACGATTATAAGAATACATTTGGGTAGATATTTCCTTTTACTGCTGTGTGATTCTGTAAGACCTCGTTCTAAACTTCGAATCTGAATCCGCTGTGACTTTCTTGATTGGCATTCTAAAAACTCGGTTGATAATTCGAATTTACACTAGCGCCACTCTTGCGAGCGTGACAGCGAGTTGAACTTAATTGACATTTTGAACCTTAAGCGAAGTGAGAGTGAATAGCGACGTGAGATGCGAGTTCATGTCTGAATTTTACAGAATCGACGTACAGGTATACTTTTTATTCCGTGTTTTCTAAATAAATTAACGACACCAATGGCGTAGTGGCTAAGCAATTGGCTGCTGCGCTGCATGTCGCGGGTTCGATTTCCGCAAAAAACAAATATTTGTATGACCTACAGATAGTTGTTCTAGGTCTGACTGTTTGTGTACGTGAGTTTATATGTTTGTAAACGCACCTACAATACAGGAGAAATTCCTAAGAGCCCCAACACTTGCAATTTCTACCGAGAAGTGGGTGGGTACGTTTAAAAAAATATACTTACATACATACCATCACGCCTCTATTTCCCGAAGGGTTAGGCAGAGATGTACCTATCAATGTACACCCACTTTCCGCCGGTACGTTTTTATTCCCAATGTAATAGGGCCGAGCCCACTGCCATCAACCGGGCACAAATCCTACCTCCAAGCTGCTGCTGAGAATGTCAAACAAAAATCAATAACACTTTGCTCCACCTGGGAATCGAACCCAAGGCATAGCCATACTAAAGAGGCAGTTAAAAAAAAGATTTACTCTATTTCTTGACGAAACTTATTCGCGTGTATCCAAGTTTAATGAACTCGAAACTCCATGTACGAACCGTGGTGGTCATATTAATATGGCGTGTCGGTTGTAAAACCATCCAGTTATGAAGTTTATTATGTACCCGGTCGCCATTAATTGTAGCCTAGCTTCGAATGGCGCTTTGAAATATTATAGCTTTATGTGTAGTAGCAGGTTTAAGGAGACTTTGTTTTATGTGTAATGGGTATCTATAGCAGTAGATACATTTTAAAAATAAATAAGTAGAGTTTATTCGTTTGTAAGAGGTAAGCCAATTCTCCTAATTAAAAACGTTGAAAAGCTTGTCAATAATATAAAGAAAAATACCTAATAGAAGCATTTTTGTAATTATTTCGATTGAGATTTGAAAGCGAACGTTCCCAAAAGTTACTAGAATTGCCTCCGATTACCATTTCTGAGCGCGATTGCTACGCTAGAGGTCTTGGGTCCGATTCCCAGGTCGAGCAAAGTCTTATTAGGTGTTTCTATGAAATTCTCAGTAGCAGCTCGGAGTTAGGATTTGGTTCCAGTTAATGGCAACAGGCTTGCCCCCTATTGCATGGGACCTCAGCACCAGGTTGGATTGGTACCCCTCAGCCTAACCCTCTGGGATATATGCACGGTGGTTTTAAATAGTTCCACAAATTAGCGCGTGCAAACAAAAAAAAAAAACAATTACCACCTTTTGCCAATCCACGACGATCAACGCTCACGCCTTCTCTTTATCAGAAGAGACCTTTGCCCAGCAATGACACAACAATAGGGTGCTATTATATGTATGCCAAAAAGGAACAACTGCAATTGTGCGTATGTCAGTCAAAAATGCTTATTTTAGCAACTATTAAAGCGAATATATAATCCTTAATTATTCGCGATTTTCAAAATCGCCACAATCCCGCAAAAATAAACAACATTGATGCCGATACTTTCGGCTCACGTACGTAGGGTTGATTGCAATCAGTGGTAACCAACCCTTATTGAATTGCGTCGATTGGGGACATACACTGTACTCGTTTGGGCACGCTGTTTGTACTGGATATTATAGACGGATGGTGTGGGTTCGTGGCTGGATGTGGCAATGGTTTTTGTTTGTATGTATGTATGGTTGAGGATGTTTTTATGGTTATGTGTGCAATACTATGGGTAACTCTCGTATTACAAAAAATATATTTTTCATAGTTACAAAAAAAAAAGGTTTTTGCGCTATACTATAAATGTGTAACTGCCCATGAATTCAGCTCATGATTCTAGACCATCAAAGCAATAAATTCGTCGGTTTAAAAATAACTGCTTTTCTGTGTAAAAATACAACACGTACACGGTTAGAATGTTTGTGAGTGGTGCTTTTTTTTAATCAACATATGACAAACGCGGGCTGTCTAGAATCATTTAAGTACTAAAGCCACAGTAATAATCACCTTTATAATGTCCTTTCTACTAGCCTAAAGGCTATAGCACTTCCACTACTGAAAAAGCCTCTTACTTTGTACGCCAACGCCCCTGTACTCCATCTCCGGTACACTCATAGATACAATCATTCTTGCAGCCACATCTAGATATTCTCAATCCGTGTAACAAGCAGCTAAATTATCTTTATCAGATAATTTATCAGGTTTTATTTAGTGGTGGGTACGTATAACAATTTGTATGATTTGCTGTTTGTGCGTTATATTACACTCTATTACAGATGTTTATACTGTACTGATATTAGGAGAGTGAGAGAAATCCATTGATAGTGTAGTAATTTTTTTGACTCTTTTTGTTTGTTCAAGGAAATCTTGTTTTTTGTTTGTTTTAAAAATTTTGGCGCCTATAAGATTTTTTAGGTCATTGGATGGCAAATAAGCCGACGGCCCACCTCATGTTAAGTGGTCACCTGCAATACCAAAGGCCTTGCAAATGCTTTGCCATCCTAAATACAAAGTTGAAATGTTTCTTTCAACCCGGAACACGGCAACGCTACTTTGCGGCAGAAGTGGGTATGGTGGTGGTGCTTCCCCAGAGGAGCTCCTTCGAAAGAGCTCTACTACTACTGTACTCAAGGCTTAATGTGCTGACAATCATGCACATGCAGACTTTTCTTATCTTAATCCTTTTAATTTAATTCGTTGCAGATTCAAAAGTTCTGGTGCCCTTAAGGTTTAAAGACTTGTACCCTCACTTATTTCGTACCACTATATTATTTTATTATCCTGACCAGTCCCACTACTGGGCAAACTCCTCCTTCCACTTCTTCCATCTTTCACAATTCCTTGCTTCATCCCTCGAAGCAACCAGTTCGTCCCGCCATCTCCTTCGTGGCCTGCCGCTGCCGACTTACTGTCTCGGGGCACCAGTTCTGCGCTTCTTAGGCCAACCCCCACACCGCAGCAGTTCAGCATCAGTTCAGACATCTTCAAGAGAATTCTGGCTGTTAACCCATCTGAATCACAACCTCGCTACCATACACTTAACCTGCATCACATCCAAATTCAATATTATGATCGGAACAAATTGTATAAAATCAAATTACAGTAACGAACATCAGTAACCATTCGTAATTCGTTGGGTAAATCAGCGCCTATCAAATGAAACCCCACGGGATCTGATTTGCTATTTTGCCAAGCAATTTTCAGCCTTATTTTCTACGAAATAAGGTGGTAGGGGTACTCCAAAGATTGGGCTAACAAGTCAATACATTGATTCTGTCTCATTACTGGAAAAATGTTATTTATATGTGTGTTGGTATCAGTTGCAAAGGGTCTGTGTGTATACGATTTTTCTTGGATACAAAGAGAAGGATAGAAAAAAAGAAAAAAAGGTTTATTTGGCACAGAGAAAGAATAGGGTTTAAAAAACTATCACTATAAAAAAAGGAATAAACAGGATAACACTGGTGAAAAATTTATTAAGAAATATATAACATGTTAAATATCGAATTGGGAAGAACTTGATATAGATGCATTTTTTTACATGAAACTCTGATTAATTTTTAATAAACTGTTAAATTCAATTTACAGTTGATTTGAAATAAGTAGGTATAATAGTAGTCAATTGAGTTGGCAAACTAGTGACGTCACAATTGGCTATTGTCATACAAAATCTGAATCGTGTTTTGACAGCTCATAAAAAGCGTAGCATAGGCGATGCCATCTTAGAGACAAAGCGAAAACGTCTCATGTTGATAGGTGCTCGTACAAACTGAGACACATGAACGCTGCTTTGCGGCAGAAATAGGTATGATGGTAGTGCTCCGAACTCCTTAACAAAGAGCTCTACTACTTTTACAACTACCACTGAAACTTATGGACTACCTTTGCCCTTCTACATATCTGGCGACGAAGCAGCAAAATTTAATTTATCTTAGTTTCTGTTTGAAATCCACTTAAGTGGCAATGCTTCCTTAACTTAACCGGTGGAAGACAGACAATACAACCAGAACAATAGTCCAAGATCCGTTACTCACCATATGTTCAACAAAATGATGACTCTAACCGCAATTTGAGTTGCGCAAGCGCAGACTTGCAACCGCACCATACGTGCCAATTACTAATTATGGTAACAAAAACCTTACCCCAGCAGTGGGCTGTTTTTATGATAATAAGATCGCGTGTATGTCGTTTTTTATTTAATTTTTTGTTAGTTTTTTTTTTGGGAGCAAATTGATTATAGATTGTTTGGGGTGGTTTAGTTATAGGAAGGTAACTAGATTCAGTTGTTTTTCTTGTAAATGACGTTCAAAAGTAATGTGTAATGACAAAACTAAGTGTATTAATAAGACTATGTGCAATTTCAGACTAAAATCTCTCTCTGTGACAAATTGTATCCAGCAGTACGATTCTTTAAGCCTCACTTCGTAATTCGAAAGCTGAATCCGCAGTGAGATTACAAAATGGTATTCTGTTAAACACGATCACGCCGGTGACGTCACCACGGCGAACGAATACTAAACCAATGACAAGTTGGTTCGTTATCGAAGTGACCGCGATCACTTTAGTGAGACTCGTTTTCGAGTTTGAATTTCAGAGAATCGCACTACTGGTCCGAGAAAAAAGTATTTTTCGCCCTCTATTACATGAGACCTAAATACGTACTTTTGAAAATCTACGGGGAAGGCCTATGTCTAGCAGTGGACGTCCTGCGCCTGATATGATGATGATGGGTGTACATTGATACACCTCGGCCTAACCTTTCGGGGAAAACAAGCGTGATGGTATGTAAGAAACTATGTAAATATAATAAAACTGAAGAGTTTTTATATGTTTGTTTGTTTGAACGCGCTAATCTCTTGAACCACCAGTCGGATTGAAAAAAATCGCGTATGATAGCCTAATTAATAAGGAATAGAGGCTATATAACACCACCCTACCCACAAAAACAGAGCAGTTACCAAAAACGTAACATCACGGTGCAAAAAACCACACAGACAAAGTGACGAGCAGAAGGCTACTTTATAATAATTTGTCGCGACATCTTTGCCAATCAAATACCACACGACAGTTGGCACAATTCTTACGTAACCATTATTGTTTATATTTAAACCAAAATAACAGAGAACGCCATTGTTCTTAACATAGCTACAAGAAACAGTTGCTAACAATTATCATGGGGTACAAAAGACCCCACAGTTGTAGAAATTAATAGGTTCCCGAGGAACGCAACAGTCTTGTGACAAACTTGAACAAATGTCGTCTCATTATAATGAGCTTTTTTTATTTGTATTGTTTTGAATGAAATCTATACTTAGTATTGAGAAGCTACTGGCTACTGCTCGCGACTTCCTCGTCAAATTTGATGTCATATTATCCCACGAAAACCGTACATTTTTCCGGGATAAAAAGTATCCTATGTGTTATTTCACACTTCAATTTATCTCAGTGCCAAATTTCATCCAGATCCGTTTAGTCGTTTAAGAATGAAAGAGTAACAAACAAACATCCATCCATCCATCCTCACAATGATATAAGGATAATTAGGTATTTAGTAGGATATACGCCGCGGCGTCACCCGCGGTCAGTTACGTTTTTGGTAACTGCTTTGCTCCCATTAATTGTAGCGTGATGTTAATCCGTATTAGCATTCCTCTTGAATCACTCTATTTATTGATGAAAACTGCATTAAAATCCGTTGCGTAGTTTAAAAGATCTAAGCGACTTTGTTATTTGTAGTCCATTATCAATTAATAGTCGGAAATTCTGTTTGTACTAACCCTTTTACTACAATAATAAATCCCTCTTTATTCCTTCATTGTTAATCCTACTCTATAATTTGCAAATCCGATTAAAAACATTACAATTACGAGAACACACACAAAAACAGATGAAAACCACAGAATTTTAACAATAACACACAATGGCGACATATTGCAAACGGGAGCTCCCAGATTAATTTCTTACCAATCACCAACTTAATAATCCCCATCGAAAATCGACAACCCTTTGAAATTACACCTTATTCCATCGACTTAAGGTTTAAGGGAGCAAATTTGGATGAACAAAATAAAGTTGTAAGTCTCAAGAGTAACAAATCGGTCCAAAATGGTTGAAAAGGCTTGTTTTTTGTCAATTTTGCCTCATTAGGGCACATTTGAGAGGATGTGGTCCAGTGATGATGCTTCGTGATCATTGTATCGTCACTTCGTGTCAAAGGCGGCTCGTTTGAGCTGCACGCGATGGCTGAAGGTGACCCTTCCTTCAAATGTCTGGTGGTTATTACTTATTAATATAGAAAGACGAGATAATGCCTGCGTCTTCGTCCGCGTCACAGTTGATATATAAAATAATAATCCCACGGGAATAAAGACAAAGTCAAATCATTTAGTTCAATTAGACCATTTTAAAGCATTTTTCTATTGGACTGAAGCCTGAGAAAGGATTCTGTATAATTCTTATAATAATTCGTGGACCACTAAAGACCAGATTTGAATACGAAGGAGTCCAGCTCATCTTGTCTTCTCTATCTGCGCTTTATCGGCGCTTTTGAACGTCAATTATATGAGACAAATAAAAATGATTGAATCTAGTTGCAGTACAAACATAGGTTAAAAATTGACCTATGTGTTATGCTAGATCTATATCTATATGTATGCTCAGCTTATTCTGTTAAGCCGTTAAAGCTTTAAAAAGTAACAAACATCCTTCAATTTATCCTCACAAACATTCGCTTCATAATAGAAATGCTAAGTTTAAAAAAAAATTACACTGATTTGCAACTCCATCTCTTGTAAACGTAGGAAAATTTATTTATACAATTCTGCTATTACTGAATGTGTGTGTGAACAAGACATGAAAGTTGTAATTAGGTACTAGACACCAATTAATTAACATATTTTTTACGAGCTGTCAAAACGCGATTCCACCATAATTTGTAATGGCACTATAGCAAACTGTGAGGTCACTTATTTGCCAACTCAATTAACTAACTAGGTATTTATTGTATTTATTAAACTCTAATTTTTGCAGTCAATTGAATATCAGGATTTCAGGAATAAAATAGAGTGAACAGGCTTCTCCTGGGTAAGCTCACTCCATCGTCGTCTTTGTCTATGTCACCTTTGACCAAGACTAGAGAAAAAAAAAAGAGTTTTTTTTTTAAACATTTTCTTAAAAATTACTTGTTAATGGTGCCTAATATCCAATTACTTGTGATGGATGACTGATGATGATGAGATTACTAGATTTTCTTAGAACCTAGGAATCGATCAAGGAACCCACGATCAGCAGTGGCCCTTGCAACCACTAAACCAACGGGTATTCCTACTCCAAACCAAAAAACCAGTAAGTAATTCCCACTACCCGAACATCTCAATCAACACAATTTAGGATCTTTTAACTTTATTTACTTATTATGCAAATATTGACAAGCGTCTACGGAGAGGGGGGGAGTTACAAAGGGTGCCGCTTCCTTTGATCCCGCCGCTCTCACCTGTGCCACGAAGATTTATCACCGGCGTCTTCCTCAAATGTATTGTGTGGGGACAACCATCTTTATTGGGAGCAAAAACACTGATGAATGACTTTGCGTGTACGCAGTCTGTAGGTTCGCGTTTTAGTTGTCCATCAAATTGGAAGTGGAAAGGCCGGTACGAATTCGGTTGTCTTTTGTTTCGGTTATTCGGTTGGCATTTGTTTTTGGCATGTTCGGGTTTTCGGTTCTGTCAAAATGAAGTTAGACATGTCAGAATTTTTTTTTGTTTTTTAGAAATGTTTGTGTTGATATTTTGACAATTATCTACTAGTGTTATTCGGGTGTGGGGTTTTAGGTGCTTTTCGAGATACGAGGGCGTGAGGGTGGTGAAATAATTATAGTAATTTACGTAATAAATGATACATAACTATAGGTTATAAATGTTACATAAATAAGTTTCATTATTGAGTGATAACTGCTCACAAGAAAACTGTAAAATTTACAATTCAGTTTTTTAGTACTACTTAATTGAAGGCTTGGGAAACGGCTAAGCAGATGATATGATGACGAACTCCTGAGTCCCGACCAAAAAAATTCTAACCCAAAACTTAAAGCAACAACAAAAATCAAAACTTCACACAAACATCACGAATGTCAACCATATTATACTTTCCCCAATCCCCTAAAATACTTTAATCCAACAATACATACATCCCATTCATTCATTCGGTCCCCCGACAATCATTCGGTCAATTTGACAATGGCAGTCGGACCCCTGTTTTGAAAATATTTGCTTGCGGACCAAACAATTTGATATAAGTGGCTACTACAGAAATGAAATGAATGATATGAATTGAATAATGTATCCTGTGACAATTATTTTAAATTCTGAAATGGGATGGGATCATTCTATGTCAGAATCTATACAAATATAAATCAATCGGCGTGCGTATGTCTGTGTGTTTATGACTTGAGAACGACTTGACCGTTTTGGATGTTTGTTGTTTTTTTACTGCGTCGTAAGCCTAGTGGTCCTAAGCGAATGCTAAGCTAGAGGTCTTGGGTTAGATTTTCAGGTCGAGCAAAAAGTGTTAAGTATTGGGTTTTTCTGTGAAATTGTCAGTAGCAGCGCGGAGTTAGGATTTGTGCCCGGTTAATAGCAATAGGCTTCGCTTTCTATTACGTAGGACCTAAACCTAAACATACCGGCGAACTGTGGGTGTACATTGGTATTCCTCTGCCTAACCTTTCGGGGAATACAGGCGTGATGGTTTGTATGATACACCTAGATTCCTACAGTACGTACCAATGGGAACTAGTATTTAGTAGTGTGTGAAGATTAATACGGGCGACGACGGGCCTGTTGGTCTAGTGGTTAGTGGCCCTGACTGCTAAGCCGGAGGTCGTGGGTTCGATTCCCACCCAGAACAAACTTTGTGTGATGAGCATGATTGTTTGTTCTGTGTCTGGGTGTGATTTATCTATAATATGTATGTATTTATAAATTATATAAGTATGTATATCAGTTGTCTGGTTACCATAACACAAGCTCTGCTTAGCTTGGGATCAGATAGCCGTGTGTGAGTTGTAAAAAAAAAAAAAAAAAAAAAAAAACGTACTAGGACCACAGACATTTTTAATTCTTCACCGACAATCTCCATTACCATTTCTATATCGTAAATCACTCACGCTTTTGTGGTAAGCAGAGTTCCAAGTCCCAAAGCATCTTCTTGAACCGTCACGTCATTGTCACGACTTTGACCCGAGATGACCCGCGCTGATATAGCCCTTATTACAACAGTGTAAGAGCTATAATTGGACAAAGGAATTGCTGCGTCGTGACGCACTTTTTGGGAGACAGACGACGAAATCTCAGATTTTGAATTCTGATAAGTTTTGTAACTTGTATGAATTGTAAATTCACTGTTTTACCTTTTTTATGGCTACCCATAGCTACCCATTTCCACTGTTAATACAGATTTTTCTAAATCCGTATACAAGACGCAAAAAGGTGATCAACATAATCCTCTAGGTCAAGTAAAAACCGCCACAGACGGACCGACTAAGGTTAAGCAACACTTGCTGAGGTCGGTCCGTGGATGGGCGACCGTCCACTTCAGTCCGACACCCTCACCGTGCTTTATAAAGAACGTTATAAGGTAAGTAACAAAGCTCATCAATTTCTATACTATTCTGTTTACTTGTATGTGCTACTCGCTCATAGATGGCGCTAAGTGTAACTGAATTAAAATGTTGTTTAATCGTAGCGACATCTAGTATCAAGTAGATGTAAAATTCATGGGAACAAAACTCATTGCTAAAGTAAATAATTGATGCAACTTCCAGAAAAATTGCATATTGCAGTTAAAGAGAAGTTCACATTATCTATACTAATATAATAAAGGAGAAAGATTATTTTGTTTGTTTGTTTGTAACGCATAAGCTCTGAAAACAAAGCTGATTTTAACCGTTTTTAAACCAACAGAGTGCTACATTATTCCTGAGTAACATAAGCTTTAAAAATAACATCACGCTACGACCCATGCAAGCGGAGCAGTAACCAAAGACTTAACTTATGGCGAGTGAAATAAGCCACACGAATGAAGTCGCGGGCAGAAGCTAGTTATGTTATAATCATAATAAGAGACATAATAATGATCATACTAATCACTAGTGTAAATTAGATAAACTATTGAACTTAACACTAAGTCATGCACTAGGTTAGAAGTGCCACTGAATTTTATAAACAATAATATTTATCTACACTTCTAGTTACTAATGTTACAATGTTTTTATTATTTAGTTTTACATACAAACATATCATCACGCCTGTGTTCCCCGAAGGGTTAGGCAGAGGTGTACCAATGTACACCCACAGTTCGCCGCCGGTATGTTTTTAGGTCCCATGTAACCAAGATCATGTTAATACCGAATTAAAAGAAAATCCATCCATGAATTTTTTTTCTTTGATAGTTAGCTACACTGATTGCCGTGTCGTGTGTATAGGATATGCTATATGGAATACTTGACTTCAATGCGAACGAAGTCGCGGGCTGAACTTAGTTTTAATACTTGGTAACGTGGTACCCACGCTGCTGGAAAGGCGTTTCCAATGTTTTCTTTTACCGATGGGAAATCATCAAATGACTTCGAGGGGGTGTCAAACTTTTACTGACTAAAACTCATCCATGTTCCTTCTTGTGCCTATT
Organism: Caradrina clavipalpis; assembly: GCA_932526535.1. Classification (NCBI taxonomy): domain Eukaryota; kingdom Metazoa; phylum Arthropoda; class Insecta; order Lepidoptera; family Noctuidae; genus Caradrina; species Caradrina clavipalpis. The sequence continues at coordinate 8,517,174 of OW052106.1, read as the reverse complement.
GCGTTAGAAGTACCTTGACTTAAGCCGCTAGGTTGCCAATCTGGGGAGTTTTTTTTTATGACAAGCCCACTACTCTGTTTCCGGATGAATGCGAGCTGCCCAGGACCGGCATGGTTGGTGCTCTTTGGGGGAGGCGCCTTTTAATGGCCCAATTGAAATAAATGATTTGACTTTGACTTTGATGAAACTGATGTTTCCAACCCCTGTTTGCAACTTTAAAAGCCAAAATCAAGAGTGGCGACCACCAGAAAAGCACCAAGGCCATGAAGCTCGCTGATCCCTGGAGAAACGATTAAACAGTCTTGGATCTAAGTAAGTTTATGTAAGTCTCCCATACCTAATCATAGGGTTACCAGAGCCAGTCATTGTAGTTATATTTAGGGGAGGCCTATGTCCAGCAGTGGGCATCGTTCAGCTGATATGATAATAATTTAATCTTAGTAGTCATAGTCATTATTGACTGCCCCGTTGGTCTCGTGGTCGGAAGCGCGACTGCTGAGCTAGGGGTCCCGGGTTCGATTCCCAGGTCGGGCAAAAAGTGTTATTGGGTTTTTCCATTAGGAATTTCTCAGTAGCAGCCCGGAGTTTGGAAGTTGGTGGTGTGACACCCCCGTGCCTCGGAAAGCACGTAAAGCCGTTGGTCCTGCGCCTATGATCTCTCTCCAGTCGTGTCGGATTGCCGTCCCATCGGGCGATGAGAGTTAGGGAAGAGGGAGTGCACCTGTGTTTGCGCACACACTTGTGCACTATAATATCTCCTGCGTACGTGGCTAGTCTGTATTGAGATTAGCCGCCGTGGCCGGAATCGGTCTGGGGAATTACATTTACAGTCATTATTGGTAAGGGATTCTATTAAAAAAAAAAAAACATTTTTGAACTATGTCTCATCCATAAAAAAATAGTTACACCAATAAAAATATTAAAAATAAATGAAGGTCAAATGAATTAATTATGTAAAAGTTTCTTTCGCATAAAATCGTCAAATGTTGATTATTTTTAAAATGTAATGTCGTTGTTGTTGAATAAATAAATAAATAATATTTTTTAATGTGTAATAACAGGCCTAACCGGTTTATCCTACACACGGAAGAATATTTTTTTTAAACATCTTTAGAATACAAACAAGCCGATGGCCCAGCTGATGTTAAGTGGTCACCTCTGCCTATAGACATCTACAATACCAGAGGCCTTGCAAATGCTTTGCCATCCCGGAGACAAAGTTGAAACGTCTCAGAAATATGTATAGTGGTAGTACTTCCCGGGACGAGCTCCTTCACAACTACCTCAGAATGTTAAAAAACAATTATCTTAAATGCCTTGTCTTTCTAAAGCACCAAAGCACCTGTCAAATTTAAAGCACCAAGTTCCGATTAACGGCTATCACAGATGTTTCTATCAGCTAAGGAAACACTTCTTCAATTGCGTATTAAAATAGGTAGTAATCTTTTCAAAGTTAGAGTGAACAGGCTTCTTCCGGGTAAGCTCACTCTATCACTGACTTTCTCTTTGTCACTTCTGACCTAGACTAGACACTAGAGTCAAGAGATTAGTCATCTCGAATGAAAGAAAAGGTAGGTAAAAGCAACTGAAAACGTTGCCCCACACTAGTTTCTCCTGTATCGTGGGTGCGTTTACAAACATATAAACCCACATACTTTGACAGCCAAGTTGATGTATCCGTCAGTAGGCCAAAAAAATGTTTGTTTCATGCAGGAATTGAACCCGTGACACGCAGCGCATCAGCCAATCTCACAGCCACAGCGTCAACCGTGCTGATCCGAAAATATTTACATTATAAAATATTAAACACAAAAATAGGTACATCATGTAACTGAAGAGCATAATTTTATGTTGACTCATTTTGTGACAATAAGGAAAATAACAAGACAAAATTGTTATCAGTTCGTTACAAATCACAACATACACACATACAAATACCTATATGGTCACATTATAGTAAAAGTATGGATGATGGTTGTCATTCTCTTCTAACCTACTATGTACAGATCAGTAACAGGTAATGTTTCTATTAAAAGAAAACTTCAAAAGTCTTTCACATTTCTAAAAACGCGCACTCAAACACCATCTAATAACGATGTATCAGATATCACATCTAGCACAAACTTGTCCCATCGTTCATTAAACACTTTGTAAAGTCTCGCTTTGCCTTCCTCCTCCAACGCACTGTACGTTATAGAGTTAAGAGCGAGTTGTTTCAGTAACCTCAAGTCAGCATGCTTACTTGCAACACCCATGAACGCCACGAAGAAGTCATGCGACAGCGGCTCTGCGCTCCACGCGCCAGGGTCATCACTAGACAACACTACAGGAAGACCCAGAGCCAAGTACGAAGCTAAGGGGTGGTTCCTTACATCGTGCACTAACGATAACACCACGTTTGATATGACATTCACTTCCAAAGCAATGTCTTTTTTAATAACAGCTGATAGCAGACTCGGATGCTTCGTCAAAGCGTAGCCATGACCTATCCTCTTTGATCCTAGAAGAATAGCATCGACTAGATTCTCATCAGCAGAGGTTCCCAATGAAGTTGTCTCTCCAGAGTGGAAATAGAAATTTATCTCATCTTTTGCTTCAGATAATATAGGGAAAAAGTCTATCAGTGGTTTGCCAGTGTCTTCTTGACCGACGAAGTCAAATCCTGCTATCATATCTGGCATTTCTGTTTTAAATGTTCTTGTTAGATTTAAAGCTACACTCGCTTGCTCGACGCTTTGGGACCTACTTTGTGTTATTATTACTTTTACACCAATAAAGTCTGGATGCTCTTCAATAAATTTGTTAGTTACATTTCTATAGAGTTCCAATAAATACTTCATATCATGTCTTGTGCCATCCAATTCGTATATGTTAAACATGCCCATTCGAATTTCTATATACATAATGTTATCATTGTAAAACTGCTTCAGTGTTTCATAACAGTACTTTTCTCTTACCGGTCTATAAGCAGTTAAAGATCCAATAGCGCGATTTACTTTGCGAAATCTCTTCCAAACTGTGTTCACATCTTCAAAGTTAAAATCTTCCCCGTCGTCTTTGTAGAGTGTGAAATAGTTTTTCAATTTTGAATCAAAAGCAACTGGATCGCCGGATGCATTTCTGAGTTCATTCATAAGAGCCCACTTAGACGAACAAGGTTGATCGGGGGTAGATGCTGAGAAATGTAATCTTAGATCGTCATCTTCGTAACACACATACAAATGGTCTTCATACGTCAGTTTAACAAGCACATCTGCATGTAACATTAGCGTGCTATGCACGTGTAACACAGCACCTTTTGGCATTCTTCTAATAATCTGATACACTTTTGACTTTTCAATATCTTTCTTAAACGAGAAGTACTTTTTGGAGAAATTACAATGCTGAGGATCTTCGTATTCCTTCTTCTTCCATTTCATTAAGATATTGTTTGCTATCGTTTCATTTGCGTCTAAATGTAGTTTTCCACCTACAGCTGTGAGTATTTCTTCTTCTAATAGAGCCTTCCTTTCTCTGTCATAGTTTTCTCTGATGATGCTTCCTTTAACCGTGATGAAGAGGTATACTATAATGGAAACGATTAGTTTATCCATGTCTGTGTTTATTAGTGCTTCGTCTGTAAGTGTTCTCGCGTCTCGCGTCACTGTAGGACTGTGTAAATCTGACACTAAAAATACTTTACATTATCGTGGACTAAGGTCCTAGTGTCGCCAGAGTTACGTCATTTAAACATGGCTGAAATTTTAAGGATAAATAGAGGAATAAGTCATTGGAAAGGTATGCGTTTTATTTTATGCCTCTGTATTAGCAAACAGGCATACGGCCCGTCTGATGGTAAGCGGTGACCATACTTGGCCCTTTTTCAAGTATAGTATTATTTTCGTTTTTGGCATTATTTGTTTTTGCCTTTTATTTCTGGCATTATTCGTTTTTGCCACACATTTTCCATAAACCATATCTTTACACAGACGCTTTGGAGTTCCGTATTTTGGGGGAAGGACTCAGCATTGAAACCAGCAAGTGTGTATGCCTACCCTTTCAACGACAGTATTACTCTATCCATCCTCATTTTAATCATGACGTAAATCTGGTGTCTCCGGGATCTTGTACCACCGTGTCAGCTGTTTGTTATCACGTCAAAGTCGTCAAATCTTTGTAGCGTCAGAGGTCACTGCTTTACAGATTGTCTCTTATAGTAGGTACCTACAATACACATGTTGTTTTGTTGCTATCTTAATTTAGATGTGCACGGATATACGCCTCATTAGCCTAGTGGTCCTAAGCACGACTGCTACGCTAGAGGTCTTGTGTTCGATTCATAGGTTAAGCAAAGTGTTATTTAGTTTTTTTATGAAATTCTCAGTAGCAGCTCGGTGTTAGTATTTGTGCCCGGTTAATAGGTTCGCCCCCTATTACATGGGACCTAAAAACATACCGGCGAACTGTGGGTATACATTGGTACGAAATTGTACGTAGCATAATGAACTGTATGTTAATTGACATAAATACCAAAATAATATCGAGGGGTGAAAGGCTATTTGTTTTAAGCGACATTTTGGGCGATATTGAGTTATATACATATTCGGAATCAGCGAATTTTTCTGCGTCGAATGAGCCCGGTTTCGTACAATTCTGAGCACTTTTATGGCGCTTAAAACAATGCAATTTTAGTGCATGATTCTCAAACTTGATGTATGATACGACATCAAATTTGCCATATTTTTTTAGTATTTCATTTAAGCTGTACACATAAACAGAGAATCGGGGCATAAGCGCATTCGCGCTCGTGTTATCGGTCATTGCGCCGCCGTGCGTAATTAACAAAATGACGAGTGCATTAAAGTGTGTATCGTGTAATATTGTCATAGATGAACTATTAGCGTACATTCAAAACAAAGTGTCGCTCGCTGATGAGGCGAGTCTTGTTAAAATATGTGCGTCCGCTTTTACAAGTGATCAGATTCAAAACGCAAAAACGTTATTATTGGAATCGCTGTCTTCTGAAGTGCGGAGTACAGTTCGCAAAGGCAAAGGCAAAGAAAATCGTGTGCTGAACGATATAATTGGCATTTTTAAGGCGACAGATCCGGAGTTACTGCCCGTGTTTGTGGCTCGTGACCTAAACAAATTACCACCCATCACATTCGACCATCTGGATGTCTCACAGCTACTCAAGGATCTGGTACTAGTGCAGGAGGAAATTAAGACCATCAAGTCCTCATACGTAACCCAAGATGCACTAGAAAAACTGAAAAAGGAGTGTGAGGAAAAACATTCGTTACTGGTGAGCAGTACGGTGAATGTAAACACGAAGCGTGGTGCTAAATGCGATGAGTATGTTACCGGTGATTACAATTATTATCAGGGAAAAGAACATAATAGTGTCGTCGATCATACTCTAACCGAAGAAATGAGTCCAAATTTAAGTGATCAAAATTCGAACACTATAATTGCACTTGAAGGTAGGGCGACAAAACAAAATATAACCGCTATCCGAAATGACGAAGCGAGATCGAGCCGCAAGGCGAGCGACGGAGGCGCGGCGTCTACGTCATCGTGTCAACCGGTTACCGTTAGAAACAAGTCTAATGAGCAGCTGATAGATAAGGCGAGACACACACCTAGTAAATCGTATGCAAATGTTGTAACGTCTGAAGATTTAACGAACGATGGTTTTATGTTGGTTCAAAAGAAGCGTAGACCTAATAATAGGTTTAATGGTAACTTGGGTACGGGTTCAGTCGAGTCCAAAGATAAATTTAAAGCAGCTGATCGAAAAATACCCATGTTTATTACAAATGTGCACAAGGATACGTTAGAGTTGGATATATCTAACTATATAATGAAAAAAACTGGCGAAAAAGTTAATCTTGAAAAGATTAACATTAAACGGCAATGTGAACACAGCGCTTACAAATTTTTCGTGTCTCAATCTGCACTCCCAATGTACCTTGACGAAAAGTTGTGGCCACAGGGTATTATATTCCGACGTTTCGTAAACTATAAAATGAAGCGTAAAAATGAATTATCAACACTAGTTGCCGGCAATGAGCTCGTTAATAATGAGTGAAAACGTTTACAAGTTTATTACCTTTAATTGTAAAAGTGTCAAGCGCTCTGTCCAAAGTATTCGCGACCTATGTAAACAAGCTGATGTGATTGCTCTCCAAGAAACGTGGCTGCTGCCAGAAGAAATCTCATTCCTTGACAGCATAAATGATGAGTTCAGCTGTACGGGAGTATCGGCGGTGGACACCTCGGCGGGCATACTTCGTGGCAGGCCATATGGGGGAGTAGCCCTCATGTGGAGAAAATGCCTTTTCCGTGATGTGACGATTATTCAGTGCGGTAATCCACGTATGTGTGCGGTTAAAATTGCGTTAGAAAATAAAGCGTTTTTAGTGCTTAGTGTGTACATGCCAACGGACACTGTGGCCAACCTAACGGATTTTACTGACGTCTTGGGTTCGGTGAGTGCGATTATCGATAATTATAATGTAGATTTTGTAATAGTATTGGGAGACTTTAACGCCCACCCGTCCGAACAATTCTATAACGAACTAACTGGGTTTTGTAGTGAACAAAAATGGAAGTGTATTGATACAGAAGTACTGGGTATACAGTCGGACACATATACTTTTCTTAGTGAAGCTCACGGGTCTAAACGTTGGCTAGATCATTGTTTGGTAACAGAGGCAGCCGCAAATTGTATTAGGAGTGTATATGTGATGTATGATGTGTTATGGTCCGACCATTTTCCTATGGTGGTAGAATGTAGCCTTGATGCAATTGTGCCAAAGTCTTGTACCAGTAATGTGGCCTCAAACAAGGTTGTGTGGGGGGAAAGAAGTCAAGGTCAAATAGAGCTTTATCAAAAACAATGCAATGAGAGACTGCGACTGATTGACTTTCCACGCAAACTGGATAAATGTTGTGATGCCTTGTGTAACGACCCGAGTCACAATGTTGTTATAGATAAGTTGTATGCAGACATTGTACAGGCTTTGTGTCAATCAGCTGTTTTGGGTCGAGAGGGTAGGTGTCGGCGCTCTAAAAGAGTGGTTGTAGGATGGAACAGGCATGTAGCTGACTCTCACAGGGAGGCCAAGCAAAAATTTTTATTATGGGTGTCGTTTGGTAGACCGGAGTCCGGGCTAGTCTATGAGGAAATGTGTGAGGCTAGACGAGTTTTCAAGTCACGGTTGAAATGGTGCCAAGACCATGAAGACCAAGTTAAAATGGATATTCTCGCCTCTCATCATAATAAAAATGACTTTCGCGGGTTCTGGAAGTGTACTAAGAAATTACAAATCAGATCTGGTGTCCCTGTGAGTGTGGGTGGAAAAACAGAACCGGAAGATGTTGCTAATCTATTTATGCAGCATTTCTTTGTGAAGTCGCCTTTAGGACCCTCTAGTTCGGTGCTCGATGCTGAGCCCGGTATGGAAGTAGGAATTAAATTTAATGCCAAAATGGTTGCCAGGACAATTACATCAATGGCAAAGGGTAAATCCCCTGGCCATGACGGGCTAAGCATCGAACACCTGCAGTATGGTGGCCCACACCTGGCCCGTGTTCTGGCAATGCTGTACAGCTTCTGTGTGAGCCACAGTTATCTGCCAAGTGATATGATGCGTACTGTAGTGGTGCCTATTATTAAAAACAAGACTGGCGACCTCGCTGACGTCAGTAACTATAGGCCCATATCGCTAGCTACTGTGATAGCTAAGGTGTTTGACAGCATGCTTAATGTACACTTAAACAGTAATATAAAGATTCACGATAATCAGTTCGGTTTCCGACCTGGTTTGTCGACAGAAAGTGCAGTGCTGTGCCTTAAGCATGCTGTCAATTATTATACACAGCGTGATACTCCGGTTTACGCCTGCTTTCTCGACCTATCAAAGGCTTTTGACCTGGTTACTTATGATGTGCTCTGGAAGAAGCTAGAAGAGGAGAAACTACCAGTAGGTCTCATAAACATTTTAAAATTCTGGTACAGTAATCAGTCAAACTCTGTACGATGGGCTGGAGGCTTTTCTCGTCCATATGAGTTGGAATGCGGGGTGAGGCAGGGAGGGTTGTGCTCACCAACGCTTTTCAACCTATATGTAAACGAATTGATTGATGAGCTCAGTAGCACCAGAGTTGGGTGTCACATTGACAGGATCTGCGTTAATAACATTAGCTATGCAGACGACATGGTGCTGCTGAGCGCATCAATTTGCGGCCTTAGAAGGCTGGTCAATATTTGTGAGGATTATGCTCAAAGACACGGGTTGTTGTATAATTGTAAGAAGTCAGAGGTCATGGTATTCGAAGCAGGTCGTAGAAACGTCCTAAATATGCCGCTGGTGTGGCTAAATGGAACGCCGCTGAAACGTGTTTCCATTTTCAAATATCTCGGTCATATATTAACACCTGCTCTTGATGATGACTCTGATATTGAGCGTGAGCGGAGGGCGTTGTCGGTAAGATCGAATATGTTGGCTCGCAGGTTTGCACGTTGTTCCTTAAAAGTAAAAATTACTCTCTTTAGAGCTTATTGCACTACCTTTTACACGTGCAGCTTGTGGGCCAGATACACGCAGCGATCGTACAACGCCCTCCGTGTTCAATATAACAACGCGTTTAGGATGCTGGTGGGGCTGCCCCGTTTCTGTAGCGCATCAGGGATGTTCGCCGATGCACATGTAAATTGTTTTTACACAACTATGCGCAATAGGTGTGCATCACTGGTGTGGAGGGTGCGGGGTAGCTCCAACAGTATTCTGAATATGATTGCAAGCCGGCTGGATTGCACATACGTGAATCGCTGCGGTGCTATTTCTTACGGAATGACACGGGGGTGAGTCACGGTGCAAAATGGTGATGTAGTGGTTAGCTATTTCTATGTTTTTGTGTTTTTTCAATAATGTCACCTTTTTAACTAACATAGTTTTTAAGTTACACTAACAACATTGTTGAGTCTTAGTTACTTGTTTAAATGAATAAATTATTATTATTATTATTATTATAAGCCGTTATTCTCGTCCTAAAATTTCAGTTCGATGGCAGATAAATCGTTTTTCGATATGGCTAACTTTAGATGAAAAGTCCCTTCATACATTTTGCTTACGACTACTTACACTATGCAATGTCGCTTCAACCAATTTGCCGTCAGCCAAATTCATTAAGACATATCGGTTCAACCCTTTTCGCTGCAACTGTTTTGCACTCTGTTTGGAGCTTCAAACAATATTTCTGTTCTCAAAACTGGGTTCCTTAGTCGCTTGAACAGTTTATCAGTATTCACATTTTATAAATACGTCACTTAAGATAAATCTAATACCAAGTGATTAGATTAAAATCATTTTTTCCTGTATCATAATAATAAATAGTTTGTCTTTTAAACCATCCAATTTTAATACGACAATAACAATCTATGTAATTTAAAACAAATAAAAGTTGACATAGTTTTCGTAAACCGTAGCAGTATTAGTACTGTCCCGCCCCGCGCAGGCGCATCAGTCAGTCGTGATAGTGTGGAGGAGAGAGACAGGACGCGTTTTGTTGTACTTAGTTTGGGATAAAACCGAATAGAATAAACTTTTTTTTTTTTAGAGATGGGAAATCATCAAATGACCCAGTCCTGGGCGGGGCGGGAGGGAGTGTCAGACTTTTACTGATTAAAAACCATCTATGTTCCTTCGTGTGCCCTTTGCGTTCCGTGGGCGCGGTATCTCTTTCGAACAACCCGCAGCCCCGGCAGGAATTTGGCCCTTAGTGGCCCCTTCCAGTGGCTGACACCTCTGTGCGCGGAACATTAACGCGCCGTCGACACGGTCTGTCGTTAGTTAATAACGTACGGACGGTGAGCTACCCATTGCTCACCGCTCACAGACCGTGTCTACGGTATCCGCCTGCGGGAGGCGCAATGGTGCCGTTATTGGCAAACCATTGCGCCGGCGGACGCGGCATCAGCGGCGGCTGCGGCGGTGGCGGCAGTGCGGGGCCTTCCCCCGGCCCTGGCGGGTACGGCGCAGGCCTTGCCCCCAGCCCGGTGATCGGCCGGCTTGTTAGCCCCGCGCACATACATGCGTCGCAGTGTGGCGGGGCATCACAAGCCGCGGCGTTGTGACCGGGCTGACCGCAGCGGAAACATAGGGCGCTGCGGTCCACCTCCGAGGCGCACCGACATGCCACGTGCTTCCCCACGTGGCAACGGTAGCAGCTCAGGGGCCTGGGCTCGAGCAGTCTAACCTGCGCCGATACCCAGCCCACCAGTAAACGCCCCGCCCCAACGATGGCTTTAGCCGCCGCCACTGGGCAGCTGACCATGATGGTCTGCATACCCGTGCGTTCCGGGCGGATGGTGCCTGCCCTCACCTCCTCGGCAAGGCATCCACCCGTCCTGGCGACGGCGGCTACCACCTCCTCCGTGGTGACGGAGTCGTCCAGACCCAGGATGCGCAGGTCTGCGCATCTGACGGGCCTGGACACTCGGGCCACGTCCGCATCCAGGGACGCTCTGAGCCTCTCTGCTAGAGCGTCTGGCACCGCCACCATCAGCCGCCACCGTCTGGGCCGCTGGTGGCACCGGGGACCTCCAACATCGTGGCCCCCGTTGCCGTCACGATGCCTTTCAGGACGGAAAACCGTGCCTGGAAGGCCGCCAGCTCCAGCTGAACCAGGTTAAGCACCTGGTAATCCACTGGCTCGGGCTGGGTTCCCTGGCTCCCCGCCTTGGGCGCCTGGCGGGAGCCGGATCCGAGGAGCTCAGCCAGGTCGGAGTCTCCTATTCTCCTCTATGAGGAGCTCCATTGTGGCTGACAGACGAGCCACCTCCGCCTGAAGCTGCGGGACCTGGCCCGCAAACCTGGCCTCCGCAGCCGCCGCAATAGTGGCCGAAGCCTCCTCCATGGCCCGAAACTTCGAGCCCTTCATCTTTTTTCGGGCTACGCTCGCGACCGCCTCCTTAACCGCCTCCATGAACCTGGACTTACGCTCTTCAGAGCTGCCAGGTGCACCTGCCTCGTTGCGTGATGTGTCCGGCTGGACCACATCGTCGCCACCAGTCTCGTTCAGGGACTGCCCTTCAGCGACAAGCGTCGCTGGTCTCCTCCGGGCAGTCACCCTCCCTGGGCCTCGCTCCTGGACCCCACCGCGACTGCTGGTGGGGATCTTGCAAGCCGAGGCAAACTCGCCTTCGGAGGACGCCTGGTACTCCGGTCTGGGCCGCTTCCGGAAGAACTTCCCGGGCGGCCCAACCATCTTGCGGTGGGAGCTCCCTGAGCTACCCACGCTCACCACGCTAGGGGCCGAGTCGGACTCCGACCCGGCATCCCCCTTCCCTCCTTCTACGTCTTTTGGTTTCATTGTAAGGTCCATTTTGATTCCCACGAGTAAAAACTATATCCAACCAACCAACCAACCAAGAAACAAGTGGTTCGCACTAGCGACTGATGTTCCATAGGAACGCCCGTCAGCCATACATCCCGTCACGGTGCGCCGCCGCTTGGGATTCGGGGTGACTTTTTATAGAGGTTTTCTACCTCGCGGTCCGGGCGGTTAAGCCAAGACCCTCGGTGCCAATCGGAGCCGCGAGACATGATCCACGACACTCCGATATGGGGTTACGATGTACGACGGTGACAGAGAAGAACCACCCTCCTTTCTGTCTGCTCGGTGGCAGGGTGAGTGCACGCCGAGCCCGTCCTCACTCCTTCGCTGTGCCCTCTGCTGATCAGAGGGACACGCGGAGAAACGCCCTCGGTCCGAATCGGACCCCGCCCGTCAGAATATTGGCCACGAGCAGTGACATTCCCCAAAGAATAGGAATCTCTTCCCATTCCTCAGGGAAGATCACTACCCGTGCCCGGAGTGCACCGGCCAGCTAGCTGCCGTTCCCTCAAGACGTGTCCGAAGGGACAAGCAGCCGACGACGGTACGCGTGGAAGTTTTCTGACCAGCACCCCAATAGAATAAACTTGTAAGTATAATTACTTTAATATTGTCATATTGTTTCTATAAATGAATAAATTAATTTGATTTGGATTTGGTAATAATGCTTACATTTATATCCATAATTTATGTTTTCTTTTTCGGCCATATCTCTATTTTGTAATAAGTAAATATTTTCCTTTCTTTTCAAAAACAAATAATTAAGTACTTGTTTGATTTACTGTACTGTTTTTTTTTATATAACGAAACTTACGATCTCATTAAGACTGAGTGTTAATTAAGTTAAAGATGCGTAATAAATAAAAAAAATCTAATTAACAGAACTTTTTTTTATTCCTGACATAGTAATTATTCGCCCATATCAATGCTACAAACTCTTAACTTACTATAAATCTGTCATTATTATCTTGTTTCAACAACCAAGTTATATAAACTCCTTTCGAAACCTGAGACATCAAACAACTCATTAAGAATGTTCATCGTTGCTTAAGCCAACTTGCCTGTATCGTTAACAAAACCCAAATGGTAGTTAAACAAAATAGCCAATTCCTATTATTATTGAGTAACGTCGATTCAATCATTTCGCCTTCTCCTGCATTGGTACTGTAAAGTCACTTAAACCATTTTGCCTGCTGCTGATTAGTGACAAAGTTGGAAGTTGAATCATTTTTCTTTACTCTAAAAATAAGGCGATACAGATCATTTTGTATTAAGCGACATTTATCTTGGAACTTATAACTGTTTTTTTCTTAAAAAATATACCAGAACATAAAGGGATTTTTTTGCAATAAAGATTTGCGATCCCCATTAAAGTGAGTGCAGTAGTTTTTTCATGACGATTTTTTTTCCAAATTTTGAATCTTTAAATGGCTCTCCTGTAAAGTTGGTGAAATGTCGCTTAAAACAAATAGCCTTTCACCCCTCGATATGCAAACTAAAAAGGTCACGCGTCTTCCGGGGTATCCGCGCGCATTCCAGCGAATTCGCACGACGTTTTGCCCGTATTTAGTTTGAATTTTATACAATTGATGTAAAGTTCATTATCCAATATACAATTTAGTTGCAAAAAGTCACTTCTATCACAGATTAAATAAGTACAGATATTTCACTCCGTAGAGAAAACCCAACACTTAACGCTATAATTACCTACAACACGTTCGTGCGTGAGAGAGAGAGATAGCAATAACGCGCGTCATACAACACAGCGCTAGGGCTATCTGTGCTGAGAAATGATTACACAAAAGAATAGGTAACTATAAAATATTATGGTGTAGTATTATTGTATGTACTTACTGAAATATGTATTTTCTGTACACTACAAATTTCATTGCGAGGTTAAGACATTATTGAAGGCGCAAGTATCGTTTATTTTGTTGCGGTAGGTATAGTACACGCCGAAGGCACTTAAGAGAGTAACCTTGAACGAGTGACGGAGGCCTATTCTTCCTAGAACTGGATTTGTTACACGTATTTTTGGTGCTATAATGTTTTAAGCTATTCAACGGTGCGGTTATATATAACAAACTGGTCATATTTACCGTAGAACTGGATTTTTTACACGTGTTTTAGGCGCTGTTAAGTTTACAAATTAATATTCAATGACAAGTTCACCCCAATAAAGGCCTAATTGCTATGCTTTAAAATGATACCGCGGCATCGAAGGATTTGTTGATTTCACGGCATCACTCTAAAGCATAGCAATTAATGTCGTATTTCTACAAGCTGCTGATTTGCATCCTCGTCAAATTTTAGAAGCTTGTTATAAAAAATAAAAGTAATCAAATATAATTACGATACCTGGCCAATATCTAATAAATACTTGTTTTGCAACTATCAAATAACAGTAGGTATTCCAGAATACTCCTCTTGCAAAATACAGAATCGGTCAGTTGCGTATGCGGTAGGCAGAGTTATCGCGCGGCTATTATATATCAATGTGTACATAGTGCCTAAACCCTCTGGCGAGATGGCTAGCTCGAATTTGAAAATCACGTCACAAAAATATATTTCAAAACCAATTTATTTTATTATTGATTGTTAAGAATCACGAGTATAGTTAACTCCTTGAATTTGACGAGGATGCAAATCAACGCCTTGTATATCGGTACGTTTGAATGTCCAATAGTTATTGGTAAAAATTGAAATCCCTTGCCATGCCGTCCCGGTTTGCGTAGGCCTTTACAGCCGGCTAATCGCCAAAGGGTGGCGCTCGGGGCGCCTCAAGTGGGATCCAACGGAACTTGAGTGACCACAACACAACTTCAGACACAATTACAATTGTATTAAATACGCGAAAACTTTGGTAGATGGCGCTGTTAACAGCTAATGTACTCGTAAAATTTTCTCACCTATTTTTTTTATTGCGTTTTCCTTTATCGGGTTTTCATTTATTTAACTACCTCGTTAGCCTTGTGGTCATAAGCGGGACTGCTACGCTAGAGGTCTTGGGTTCGATTCTCAGGTCGAGCGAAGTATTATTGGGTTTTTGTATGAAATTCTCCGTAGCAGCTCGGAGTCAGGATTTGTGCCCGGTTAATGGCAATACGCTCGCTAGGGGGCGAGCGTATTGCCATTAACCGGGCACAAATCCTACTAGATTCCTTACACGGAATCTAACATATGAAATGTGGGTGTACATGGGTACACCTCAGGCTAACCCTTCGGGGATTTCATATAGGCGTGGTGCTGTATTTTTTATCTCTCGCTCCGTTCCCGTGGGTCATAGCGTGATGTTATATAGCTTATGTTACTCAGGAATAATGTTGCTGTCTATTAGTGAAAATTATTTAAAATCGGTCCAGTAGTTTCGGAGCCTATTCGTTAAAAAAGCCACGCGGACGAAGTCGCGAGAACTTCGCAAGTATTAAATAAAAATAGGTTCTTTACAGTAGGAATCCGGGTAACCACGAGGTCCGGGGGTCCGGGGTCCGGGTCACGATTTTTCTTATTTGCACCTACCACAATTTGTCTCTGCATCACCCTAAGGTTGACTGGTAGAGAATGCCATTGGCATTAAGTCCGCCGCTGTACATTTTGTGTGCATAAAGTGTTAAATAAATAAATAAATAACCGGACAAGTACCAATGTGACTTTTTCTTATTTATATTGTACTTTCTAAGTTTATCTTGGATATCACTGACATTGGTAACCATGTCAGAAGCCCTTGAGGCGGTTTAGAAACTGTGACACTAGGGTGTGTGGGGTGGTAAGACCTTACTGCCCACACCATAAAGAAGAAGAAGAAAGTAGGAAGCAGACTCAGGGCCTCACCTATGGCCTCATTCTCAGTAATCACGCTTGCAACGACGCGACGTGACGTCACATAAAAACAAAACATAAACGCATAATCATTACGCATTATGAATGAATCAATATCTTGAAATGTTTTATGCGTCATGTGTTGTTTGTATATTGGCATACCTAATTAATAATTACACGAATTTTAGCACACTGAAGAACCTGCCAAGCGTGTTACGGCGTACTCTATTGGGTTCCGCATGACTTTTGGACTAGGACTAGAGTCTATGATTTTTTTTGACGTGATTTTCATGTTTGCTGCTTCATAGGATTTTTTTAATGAAGTTGGTAAACTGGTTGGTTGGTTGGTTGATAGTTGGTTGGTGGTGGGTTGGTTGGTGGTGGGTTGGTTGGTGGTGGGTTGGTTGGTTGGTTACTTGTTGGTTTGTGGTTTGGTAGTTGGTTGGTTGGTTGGTTGGTTACCTGTAGGTTGGTGGTTTGGTAGTTAGTTGGTTGGTTAGTTGGTTACCTGTAGGTTGGTGGTTTGGTAGTTGGTTGGTAGCTAGCTGGTGGTTGGTTGGTTGGTAATCTGTGGTGGTTAGTTGGTGGTTCATAATTACCTTTTTTAATACAGTTTATCTCACTACAAACAGTTTTACACATTATTAAATTCTGCCAGAACCAGGCCAGCCACCAATTTCTCAATAATACTACTCAAAGACATTCAAATACTTTAAAAAGCTAATTAAAAAATGTTAAATGTGATATATTCGTTACTATTTAGCAGCGACAGTTTAATATGACATACAAAACTTATTCTCGCAACAGATTTAAAATTAATCTGCGTTAAATATCCCAAATTATTAAAATTACTTGAATTGAGAAACGTTTGGTGGTAGGCAGAGTTCAACGGATGCAGTAAATTAAAGTTAAATTATTGTGTTTAAATTAATAGCTTTATACTTTGTCAGTTTTCGTGAATTGTACAAATAGATCATTAAATAATGACTGTAATCCACAATAATGGTTTCCATCACTAAGTACTTAATAATCGTAGAGTTCATTGTGAAGGAGCTCGTCCGAGGAAGTACTACCACTATACCTATTTCTGCCGCAAAGCGTTGCTGAGTAACAAAAGTACCTATAGTCAGATAGTACCGGTGAAGTTAGTTTAACTAAAAAAAAACCATCACGCCTGTATTCCCCGAAGGGTTAGGCAGAGGTGTACCGATGTACACCCACAGTTCGCCGGTATATTTAGGTCCCATGTAATAGGGGGCGAGCCTATTGCCATTAACCGGGCCCAAATCCAAACTCCAAGCTGCTGCTGGGAATTTCATTGAAAAACCCAATTACACTTTTTCCTCGACCTGGGAAGCGAACCCAGGACCTCTAGCATAGCAGTCGCACTCAGGACCACTAGGCAATGAGGCAGTTTCACTGTCTTCTAAAATAAAACTTATGTAAGTACTAAGTTTAACTAAACGTCCTTGACATAAATTCATCTGACTCCTATATTTGAATTAATTGATTAAAATAAAACTAGTAAACCTACAATACTCTTGCCAAGGCCAACAACGCTAGAAGTAACATGTTAACATAAACGACGTTTCTAGATTTTGCACAAAAAAAATGAATAGGAAGGAATTTATAATATATAATCAATAATAAACAAAAAATAGTCACAAGCAGTTTCTACTTCCACTATCACAGTGACCCAAGCTTGAGACACTACCAGTTGTTTAACCGATTATAAAATTAGCTAACATCAACACCAGCGATATTCGACGCGAAATCAAACGTTCATAACTCCAGTAGCTATACAGTCAACAATAAACGTTTTACGACATATATACACGATCGCAACACACAGTGCTGTAGTGTCGGTCGAAGCGCGAACACTTGTCGACTAAGTGACGAACGTACAGAAATGAATACACTGGCCGCTTGTACTCTCGTGTGCCTCCTTATCACACTTGACGCACGACGTGTACCAGACAACTATAGCAAAGAAAGAAGAAGTTTGTTAGAAGAAGAATCGCTCACAGCTGTCGGCGGGAAACAACATTTAAAAGAAGACGAGACAATAGCAAATGATATCTTGATGAAATGGAAGATGAAAGAACTCAGCCCTTCGTACATGAATCCGCAGCATTTTAACTTTTCCAAACACTACTTCTCGTACAAGAAAGATATTGAAAATTCTAAAGTGTATCAAATAATCAAGAGAATGCCAAAAGGTGCAGTGTTGCACGTGCACAGTTCATTAATGTTGCACGCAGATGTGCTGGTACAGTTGACGTACGAAGACCACTTGTATGCGTGTTTCGCGAATGATGATTTAAGATTACATTTCTCGGAGACGACGCCTAACCGACCTTGTTCGTCTAAGTGGGCTCTTGTTAGCGATCTAAGGAATTCTTCCTCGGATCCGGACGCTTTTGATTCCCAATTGAAAAACTATTTCACACTTTACAAAGAGGATGGAGAAGATTACAACTTTGTTGACATCAACACTGTTTGGGAGAGATTCAACAAAGTTTATTACGCCATCAAATCTTTGATTTCATATAGACCGGTCAGAGAAAAGTATTGGTATAAAACGCTTAAACAGTTTTATGAAGACAACGTCATGTATATAGAAGTCCGTACAGGTCTGCAGAACGTGTACGAATTAGATGGTACAAAACGAGACAAGAAGTATTTAGTAGAACTCTTCAAGAATGTTACCAATAAGTTTATCGAGGACTATCCAGATTTCGTCGGTGTAAAACTGATTGTCACAAAAAACAGGGCTGTGAGTATCGACCAGGTGCTAGAAGCTTTAAACCTAACAAGAAGACTTAAAGTAGAAATGCCTGAAATGATAGCAGGGTTTGACCTTGTCGGGCAAGAAGACATTGGCAGACCATTGACAGACTTTCTTCCAATATTATCTGAAGCAAAAGACGAGATCAATTTCTATCTTCACGCTGGAGAGACTGCTTGGCTGGGAACGTCAGCAGACGAGAATTTAGTCGACGCTATTCTTCTAGGCTCAAAGAGGATAGGTCATGGCTACGCTTTGACGAAGCATCCGAGTCTGATATCAGCTGTTATCAAAAAAGACATTGCTTTGGAAGTGAATGTGATATCAAACGTGGTGTTATCGTTAGTGCACGATGTAAGGAACCATCCCTTAGCTTCGTATATAGCTCTGGGTCTTCCTGTAGTGTTGTCTAGTGACGACCCTGGCGCGTGGAGCGCAGAGCCGGTGTCGCATGACTTCTTCGTGGCGTTCATGGGTGTTGCAAGTAAGCATGCTGACTTGAGATTACTGAAACAACTCGCTCTTAACTCTATAACGTACAGTGCGTTGGAGGAGGAAGGCAAAGCGAGACTTTACAAAGTGTTCAATGAACGATGGGACAAGTTTGTGCTAGATGTGATATCTGATACATCGTTATTAGATGGTGTTTGAGTGCGCGTTTTTGGAAACGTGAAAGACTTTTGAAGTTTTCTTTTAATAGAAACATTACCTGTTACTGATCTGTACATAGTAGGTTAGCAGTAAGTAGTGAATACTCCATTTTATCATTTTCATATTATTTATGAATATAGAGTGCATTGGGATTATTACGACTGAGTATATTCCGATTTTTATTATTATTTCTACCATTTACATACCAATTATCACCATAGCAAACTAGCTAAACCTTGCTATAACTAAACTGATAAAAAAAATAATCAAAATACATTGATTTGTAAAAGTTTTAAGTCGATCCATCGACTACATATTATACTTTCCGAGTTTTTATAACACAAACATACTTATTATACACATACTACATACATATAAACATACTTATAACACAAACATGCTTATTATTTACATAAGTATAATTATATAAATGAAGATATAAGAGATGCATTATAATAATTTATTAATTGCGGCACGTCGCGTCGTTATTCAAAAATAAATAAATAATTGTTATGTTAAACGATTAATAGTTGAACATACAAGGAGTTGATTTGCATCCTTGTCAAATTTAAGGAAATAACTATGCTCGTGATTCTTAACTCGAATCAATAATAAAATAAATTGGTCCTGAAAATTATTTTTTTTGACGTGATTTTCAAATTCGAGCTATCCATCTCGCCAGAGGTTTTAGGCGCTAAGTACACATTGATATAGCCACGCGACAACTCTGCCTACCGCATTAAGCAACTGAGAGCTATTCTAAATTTTGCAAGAAGAGTATTCTGGAATACTGTTTTTTAGTTGCAACTAAAAAAACAAGTATTTATTAGATATTGGCCAGGTATCGTAATTATATTTGATTACTTCTATTTTTTATGAGAAGCTCCTAAAATTTGACGAGGATGCAAATTAACACCTTGTATAAATAATTGAAAATTATAATGTCGTTGCGGTTGGTAATTTTGAGCAAACTGCTTTTAGGGTGTGCGTTAATTATGTTACATATTGTTTACATTGTATGTGTATTGTCCTATGTTTGTATATAAATATTGTGTTGCAATGAACTGATGACAAACTTTTGTTATTTTCCTTGCAATTGTCTTATAATGCGTCACCAAACAATTATGTTTTTAGGTTACAAGATGATGTAGGTACTCATTATTGTGTTTAATGTTAATATTGTTTTTTGTTTTCAACTTGTTATTTGATGTCAGATGAGGCTTTTAAATGGGTACCGCGACAGTATGGGGTAGGCGACACCACCATCAATTGCCATATTTTTTATGAACTGTCAAAACGCGATTCTCCCATTGATTTTGTATGACAATAGCACGCTGTGACGTCACTTATCGGCCTACTCAATGGACTAAATATTTAGTGATTCTAAAGTAAGTAAAAATCGAATTTAACAATACATTGAAAATTAATCGGTTTTCATGGGTAAAATAAAGTGCTTTTTTAGAGAAGTTGTGACTTAAAATTATTGGTTAATGGTGTCAACTACCCAATTGTTAGAAGTTTGATATTTCACACGTAGCCTTCTGCAGGAAAAAAATAATGTGCGGAAATATTTTTTGGTACTTCAGTATCAATAATAGAATACATTTCCATTATAGTTCACAATACTTTTTAATATTAAATTTTTTGCATTTTTTTTGTGGGTGTACATTGGTACACCTCTGCCTAACTCTTCGGGGAATACAGGCGTTATGGTATATATTTTTTTATTTATTTTTTGCATTTGCGAGTGGCAAGTGGCTATAAAATAAGTTTTAAAAATAGACAGTTAGACACCTTTCGTAAACGATAACTTGACTTTTTATTACTAAACCACATCAATATAAAAAATACGTATTGGTTAGAACTCCTTTAACATTATTTATGTATATTCTGTAATATCTTTCTAGGTGAATTTACGTAATATTTATTAATTTATTAGTCTAGAATTATTTACGTAAGCTCTTTAGGTTTTAGATTGCAATTTAAGGGGTTTATTGTGTTAATACCTATGTGTATGATCAAATTATTAAAAAAACAACTTTAAAAAGACAACCGCTTTCAAAAACTAATAATCGATAAACTAACCCCGACTAACTCGATAACTGCCCCGTTGGTCTCGTGGTCGCAAGTGCGACTGCTGTGCAAGGGGTCCCGGTTTCGATTCCCAGGTCGAGCAAAAAGTGTTATTGGGTTTTTCTATGAAATTCGCAGTAACAGCTCAAGTTTGGATTTGTGCCCGGTTAATGGCAATAGGCTCGCCCCCTATTACATGGGACCTAAATATACCGGCGAACTGTGGGTGTACATTGGTACACCTCTGCCTAACCCTTCGGGGAATACGGGCGTGATGGTGGTAATCGATAAAAAACTTTAGCTGCTTTAGCTTCGGAAGTCGGCGGCTTAGGTTCTGTTTATAGTTTAGTATTAAAGTAGAATGTTTCAAATCGGCCCAGGCGTCTTCAAATAATCGGGGAACATAAATTAAAAAATATTAAAAAAACCCTACAAATTGAGATCTTCCTCCTTTCTTTAAAGTCGGCTAAAAATATTGAATGAACTACTTTTTAAAAGCAGCAGATTCCATAAAAAATAAGCAAAAGGAACGGTTTTGTATCTCAATAAATTATGAAAACAATCCTAAGTATAATATTTATGAATAATAGTAATTTTCGAAGCCTATGTCTAATGGAATAGACTAGAATATATTTTATTTGCATAGTTTATTAATTAACAGGTCGTAGGCGGTAAAACATTATATTTTTTCAAAGTGAACCAGTTCACTTTGAAAAAATATAATGTTTTACCGGTTTTGTGATTAAGCACTAATAACAATGTAAACTTGTTCTGAGTATTATTGAATCAGTTTTTTGCGTTGTTGTGGTAGGTATATATGGCTAACGGGTTGCGCATATGTAGGTATCTAATAATACACGTTTTCGTATTACTAAGTTGGGCTAGAACATCACTATGGAGAATTGGGTCATCCTAATGTTCACATACATACATACATACATAAACTCACGCCTTTATCCCATGAGGGTAGGCAGAAACCACGGAACGCCACCTGCTAAGATCCTTACATACTCCTTTCGCCTAGTCCACATTCATACATCTGGTCAGAACACGTAATGATGACGTTATTCCTTTATTTATCGCCTTTTTTACGCCTGCATTCCCCGAAAGGTTACCAGAGGTGTAGTAATCGCCACCTACATTTCGCCGGTATGTTTAGGTCTCATGTAATAGGGGGTGAGCTTATTGCCGGGCACAAATCCTAACTCCGAGCTGCTAACCCAATAACACTTTTTGCTCGACCTGGGAATCGAACCCAGGTCCTCTCAGGAGCTTAGGACAACTCACGAGGCAGTTAATTAATTTAATATCTATTTTAAGCACAAATTCAGAATGTACAGTCAACAAAAGAGATAAGTAACCAGACCGTCTAATATAGTTGGAGATTTTTCTCAAACCAGAGGTAGTTTTTAAATGAAATTTAATTTAATTAAAAAAATGTTTTTTTTCTATTAATAAAAACAAAATTATTAGAAAACTTCTATCGGTTTTTGAAAAACTTTGAGTTTATTAGGCGACCCTGGTTACCTACTTATCTCTTTTTTTGACTGTACACTGAATGGCATTGTGGATTTTGTAAAAAAAAATATGGACAAGTGTTTTCTTGCTTGTTCTTCTCTAAAAATCCTACCTAGATTTTGGAACGAGCCACTAGCTTCAACTTTCTGACTAACTGACCGACTCTTTGAGAATTCAAAAGTGTCTGGTTTAATTAAAATAAATGCTTAGACTTTGACCGTTACTGCTAGATAGTATTATAGGTAATGTCATCATCATCTGCTTAGCCTTTTCCCAACTGCGTTGGGCTCGGCTTCCAGTCTAACCGGAAGCAGCTGAATACCAGTGTTTTACATGGAGCGACTGCCTATCTGACCGCCACAACCCAGTTAGTGGGCAACATGATACTTCTTGGTTAGACTGGTTGTCAGACTTCTAGGCTTCTGACTATCCGTCAGGACTGTCAAAGATCTACGAATGACAGCCGGGACCAACGGCTTTACGTGCTTTCCGAGGCACGGGGGTATCACACCACCAACTTCCAAACTCCGGGCTGATACTGAGAAATTTTTAATGGAAAAACCCAATACCACTTTTTGCCCGACCTGGGAATCGAACGCGGGACCTCTTGCTCAGCAGTCGCGCTTTGCGACCACGAGACTAACGGGGCAGTCTAGTATAGTATTATAGGTAATGTGATAGTATCTAATTAATTAACTTTATTATTAAGAGATTGTTAGTTAGCACTAGATCTAAGTTCAATAATGAGTAATAGCGTAATGTTTATAGAATAAGATTACACAGCAATAAATACTAAGTAATAGATAATACTAGCTGACCCCGCAGTATGTTGGCCGATTCTCAGACCTACCCGATATGTACACCAAATTTCATTGAAATCGGTCCAGCCGTTTCGGAGAAGTATGGTAAATAACAAAATAAAAAAACAAAATGGCGGATTTTTGGCGCCAAATTCAAATGTTTAGATCGCTCTGCCGCCTGAACGGTTCGATGGATTTTAGCTTGAGAGGTGTCGTTAGATTCGTATTTACTGTGAAAGTGACACTGGGTATATCAAAATAAAAAACTAAAAAAAATAAAAAATAAAAAACGGTAATTTAAAAAACTAAAAAACCCGACTGCTTTTCTGAGTATTTATGAAAAATCCCTAAAACAAGAAAGTCGTTGTACCCGATTGCACTTAAAATTGTAGCAGTCGGGACCCATTAGACAAAGCAAGAATTTAAAAATCTTCTGGGGCAGTTGTAGTAACTTTTAAGAACTTCGAAACCTAATCACAATCTTTAAAAAATATCCCGACGAATTAAGTACATCCTCTTTTTTTTGAAGTGGGTTAAAAAACTCCTCTATTTTTCCCATATTTTTAACAAAACAGGAAGATCTCTTTGTGAAAGAGCTTGTCCGGGGATGTACTACCGCCGCCGTACATATTTTTGCCGCAAAGCAGCGTTGCTGTGTTCCGGTGTGAAGGGTGCTGGTGTAAGTACAGGCACATGAAACACTTCAACTTTGTGTCTGGGACGGCAACGCATTTGCAAGACCTCTGGTATTGCAGATGCCTATAAGCAGCGGTGACCACTTAACATCAGGTGAGCAGTCGGCTTGTTTGTCATCCAACGAAATTAAAACAATAACATTGATCGTCGCTGAGATGAGATTGCGATTACATTTGTAACGTTTGTAATTATGAGAATTGGCATCTGGATGTTTTGAAGGACATTAATCATGAGTTTAGTAAATAATTAACATGTTTATTCGTGCGTAACACAAACATAATCGTCACATCCCAGAATGACGCGTTTGAGTAAGAGTTAAGTCACACTGCACCGTCGTTCACTCTGCGTCTACATAGTATAAAACAAAGTCGTTGCCCATCGCAAAAACAGTCAGGCCAAAAAAATTGTCTTTTATTGCTCATAATTATGTATAGGTATTAGATAGAAAAGCTGTTATTTTGACATTACAGACATTTAAATTTTATTTATTTCTATAGATAGAGTAACAGAAACTACTTGACTGACCCTACTACATACTTACTATGTTTTCTCTGATCTTTACTAGAGATCAATCAAGATGAAAATAAATGAGGTAAACATATAGGTACTATCAACGCATTGGCATACAATGTAATTGACTGTGAACAGTTATTTTTCCACACACTTGGTCGTAAACTAGCTCTAATTGGACTCCTTTTTTGTTTATAATGCAGTATATTACGCACGAGTAATTTTTACAATATTTATATCAAGAAATACTTTCGCCATTATTCACAAATATTTGTTTAAAATAAACAAGTGTGTCGAAAAATTTGTATAATACGCGTGAGTATTCTGTTATTCTCTCGACTTTACTACGCGGGGCTACAATCTAACCTCGACTGTAATTACAAGTTTAGCTCACTTGTATTCTAATGTACCAACTATTATTGTACTTAGTTTTTTTTTGTTTTATAGGCTCGCCCCCTATTACATGGGACCAAAATATACCGGCAAACTGTGGGTGTACATTGGTACACCTCTGCCTAACCCTTCGGGGAATACAGGCGTGATGGTATTTGATGTTATGTTATAATAGAAACATGTTGTAGTATTAGTGAAATAAACTTTGTTTACTGACTGGTACGTACGGTCAACTGGTTTGGGGGAAAACTTCAACAATATTAGACGGTGTGGTTACTTATCTCTTTTGCTGACTGTACATCTCATTTATTCTCCTTTTTCCAACGATATAATGAAACCCAACAAATTCCAATTAAAACAGTTCTATAATTATTCACATCGCTTTATTTTTAGAAGCAGGAATAACAATTAAGATAATAGTAATTGCAAAATGTTCAGTGTCAGGACATTTCTTCATTATCAAGGTCTCTGACGTGATACATCCTTTGTATTTATTATTAAGATAACTTGTAATTAATTAGATAACTGCCCCGTTAGCCTAGTAGTCTTGAGCGCGACTGCTACGCTAGAGTTCTTCGGTTCGATTTCCAGGTCGAGCAACGAGCTAAGAAATTCTCAGTAGCAGCTTGGAGTTTCCCAATAGGCTCGCTTCCTATTATATAGGACCTAAAACATACCGGCGGACGGTGAGTGTACCTACATTAATACACCTCTGTCTAACCCTTCGGGGAATACAGCCGTGATGGTATGTGCTAATTCGATAAACAAGTTATAATAAGTAACATGGAGTAAAAAATATTACTGCCGGCTTATTCTGTAAGAAATCTCCGTCAGTGAATTAAGGTGAAGTGAGCTAAAACTGGGCTGTCACTATACGATGCTAGGGATTGACAGGTTGCCACACGCTCACTTCACGGAAGGAGAGTTTTACAGAATAACACCGCTGAAAAAGATTTTATTTTTGGTGGGAATAATCACAGTTTATAGTAGCACGCAATGTAACGCATGAGAGACATTGTGTTTTTGGAATTGTACAGGAGTCGTGAAGGAGTTTTAAGACATTTAGGTAATACTTGTTTTCGCTAAACAACGAAAAAACTGTTGGCACTTTGACTTTCAATATTTTAATAACTTGATTGGCAGGGGCCATAGTCCTTCCATAGTGTCAGGAAACTAGTCTATTTAAGCCACCCATAGCCCTATTCTTTGTTTCCATATTCTGCAATAGTCCTGCGCCAGCCGGGGATTGTCCTTGGGTGCATTTGCATAGTGCAAACAGGGATAAGAAATAGAATAATAAGAATAAGAAGAAGAAGAAGAAGGGGCCTGCTGCGAGTTGGCTTCAGCTCCTCGTACGCCTTTCAATGGTCCGGAACCCTAGGGTTCCGAGATACGTTACCGAATAAAAGTAATAAATCATTTACAAAACATTTAATCAATCATTAGTCCAAAACATTTTGAAACCTTAAAATACAAAATAAAAAATAAATAAAAAATATACCATCACGCCTGTATTCCCCGAAGGGTTAGGCAGAGGTGCACCAATTTAGGTACACCCACAGTTCGCCGGTATATTTAGGTCCCATGTAATAGGGGGCGAGCCTATTGCCATTAACCGGGCACAAATCCAAACTCCGGGCTGCTACTGAGAAATTCCTAATGGAAAAACCCAATAACACTTTTTGCCCGACCTGGGAATCGAACCCGGGACCCCTTGCTCGGCAGTCGACCTTAAAATACATCACCAATATTTTCTTTTTTGTAGTGGGGTTGTCCTCGTGGACTGCCTCCGCCTCGAGGAAGGTTGAGGAGTATGTCGGACTCCTACCGACTAAAACTCCACGGTGTTCCTCCAACTACCATTGGCCGAAGCACGGAAATCACTATGAGCATTTTTCCGCACCCCGGCAGTTATTGGCCCGCCAACACCACAAGGCGGGCCCCGACACCCGATGCGGCCTTTAGCCACCGGCCGCACTAAGTTCAAAAAAATGCACCTCCAACTTAACTGAGCCTACCTAAGTAAAATTAATACCTTACCTTGAACCGGTTCACTCTTGATAAGAACTTTCAAGATGAAATGACAATGAACTCCAGCCGAGATAAACAACAATGGACCCACTTGTACTTGCTAAACCTACAATACGTCAGATAATTCATTGGCAAGTCATTATAGCATAGATTCATTTCACCTTAATGAGGCTGAATCTATGGGGTAGGCCTATGACCTACTACTTACTATAAAAATCTAGAACCTAAAGATGAATCATAAAAGTCAAAGTCAAAACCACAGAAATATTATTATTAAATTTGTGGTTAAAACATTAATTTCAATTAGACCAGTGGTCGTCAAACTGTGGCCTGCGGGCCGTAAATTATTACAGGGCCGCATTACGTCGTATGCAATATCGTAAATTATATCTCAGCTGTGCTGAAACGCCATTTAGACTTACGTGATTAATCGCATAATTAGTTGGTCGTTAGGAGAGTACCTAATTAATTACGTAATTAGGTTTTATGATCACGAGGAATTCCACTGTAATAAAACACGTTAGTAGTTGCGTATGTAGTATTTTCCGGAGATCCGCAAAAAAAGTAAGGTAACTGACATAGCTCTCAATATTGCGAAATTCAAGTGGCAATGGATAGAGCACATAGCTCATATAGACATTAGACAGCTGTTGTTCCCCGAGGACACGGTGGAGCATACTTTGGCGGTGTGCCCTGCTTGGGCTGAGCACCGCCGAGTCCTCGAGGCGGCCATCGGCGGCGGCGCCCTCTCGCGTCCGGCACTGGTCCAGGCCATGGTCCGGAGCGAGGGGGAATGGGAAGCAGTCGCCTCCTTCTGCGAAGCTGTAATGCTAGAGAAGGAGGCGGCGGGACGGGAGAGGGAAAGGAGGGTCCCCCGTCCCAGCGGCCGCCGCGGTAGACGATCCGGGCGTCGGGAGCCACGTGACGACTCCCGGCCACCGTAGACGCGGGTCTGTGGACGGTGAGCAATGGGTAGCTCACCGTCCGTACGTTCACTAGCGACAGACCGTGTCGACGGCGCGTCCGTGTTCCACGCGCGCCTCAAAGAGATGTCAGCAAATTGGATGGGGCCACTGAGGGCCGATGCCTGCCGGGGCTGCGGGTTGTTCGAAAGAGATACCGCGCCCCCGGAACGCAAAGGGCACATGAAGGAACATAGACGGGTTTTAGTCAGTAAAAGTCTGACACTCCCTCCCGCCCCGCCCAGGGCGGTGGAAGTTATTTGATGATTTCCCGTCTATAAAAAAAAAAAAAAAAAAAAAGACAGCTGTTGTTGGGGTCGCAAGGTTCTGGAGTGGCAACTACGCACCGGAAGACACAGTGATTTAATACCAACTTGCTTTCGTCTTGAGCATTTGTAAACAAAGAAAAAATGTTATATGAGTCACTTTCAATTGAATACACAGTTATTCTTTCTTTTTTCTTTATTTTTATGGACGTCGTTCGACTGATATGCTGATGATGATTATTTTAGAGTTTGGGGTAAAATAGGATCCTTTTAATAATCTTACCGTCTGTGCACGGTACATAATAATATGTGTGTGATGGAGCGGCGCCGACGGCGGACAGTATGGTGGTGTGGCGGTTAAGAAGACTGAACTCATCTCTGTGTACTCATCTGTCTCAGGGCAGTACCTTTTAACCGTTATAGGCCGACTGGCAACCACTTTACCATGGCACAGACCACGTTTATTAGGGATTTATTATAGCCTAAATTAGCCACGTACCTATACTGCCCATGAAACTAAGGTAACATTGGGTAAAAATTATGACTGAGAAAGGACTTTTTTTTTTGGAGTAAAAATCACTGATTATGGTTGCACGCAATGTAACACAAAGTGGACGGACGGCCTGATTAAAACCGCAGGAACACGCTGGATGTAGGCCGCTTCCAACCGGTCCTTTTGGAAATCTATGGAGGAGGCCTATCTCCAGCAGTGAACGTCCCGTGGATGATATGTTGATGATAAAGAACTTGATTAAATAATGGGAACTTCAAATATTTGTAAGAAATAAAGGCAGTTTTTTGACATTTAGACTTTAATATCTCCGTAACCAGAATATTCCTAGGTACCGAAAAAGAAAAACGCAATGATGGTAAGAACATGTAACTGTCAGATTCCTTAGGTGTCTTTTTACACCTGGTATGTACTAGGGAGAAAGAAAATAAACAATGTTAAAACGGTTTCGTGTGCCTGTAAAATATAAACACGCGATATTTGAGCTTCAGCGTCAAGTTGCTATCATCACAATACCTTTGTAAACGGACCCGAGTTGTAAGATATGACGAGCTTCTTACGGGTAGGTATGTATGTATACTTACTATTATTATAAAGCTGAAGAGTTAGTTTGTTTGTTCATCATCGTCATCAGCCTGTAACAGTCCACTGCTGGACATAGGCCTCTTTAATCGTACGTCACTTATCTCGATTCTCGGCAACTCTCATCTAGATGCTACCGGCTACCCTGCGAAGAACGTCGCTTCACCAAACCTAAGGACTTCCTTCAGGGGTAGGCAGTAACCACAGAACGCTATCTGCTACGATCCTTACATACTCCTTTCGCATCAGCCACGTGTCCTACAAACATCTAGGCATCTGTACAATCACGCCAGTATTTAGTTAATTTTACTGAATTATAATGTAGTAAAAACATAAAAGTCATTTTTGCACATTTTACTAGATTACTTTTTTTACTATCACATTTTGCGGTACCTAATATATCGTCTCACCAATCTACCAAAAATAAGACTTGATGACAAAAAAATGAGAAGAATTTGTGAGAAACTCAACATTAGATATGCAGAACTAAAATTACCATCACTAATAATTAATGTTAGTGTATAAATAACACAATTCGTTCTATTCACGGCTGAGCAGTATTTTAACAAAAGTAGAAAAGTTCAGAAGGTTATGTTCAATCAAATAGAATTGCGCCTATGTTTCTTAAGGCGTAGGTACTTACTTAGTTTACTCGTATTCCGCAAGCGCGACTGCAAGCGTAAGGACCTGAATTCGATTTTCAGGTCGAGGAAAATGTGTTATTGGGTTTTTACTCCGAGTTTGCGTGACACCCTCGCGTCTTGTAAAGCACGTTAAGTCGTTGGTTCTGCGCCTGATTCCATCGGACTATAAGAGAGAGGGAAAAGAGGGTTCTTCTGTGTTTACGCACACACCTGGGCACTATAATATTTCCTGCTTATTTAACTAGTCTTCATTGAGATTGACCACCGTGACCGAAATTCCTTCAAAAGGATATTAATATTATCAATCTTAGGCGATTGGCACACTACCCCCCAATCACGGAGCGTGGCGCAGGAGTGCGTGTTCTAACGTTGTTTGCATAAAAACACACATAGTCCAACTGTCCAACACACTGAAAACGTGTTCACGCGCAGTTTTGCACATCATCAAAGCTCCGTCGTCGCCGCGCATCACGCTCACTGATGCGGGGCAGTGTGCCAATCGCCTTAGACAGTCTAGCAAGATTACTCACCTTCCATCCACCTCTCAACTCGACGCTCGACATGCGCACACGCATAACATGGATCTTCTGCACGTACCTATTGCGTGATAAATGTCACCGCCAGTGTCGGCGCCGCAATCGCAGCGTGAATGTTCACAGTTGTGCACCATTACGTCTCTGTCGACCCCCTAATTAGTTGCATTTGCTGCGATGTCACACTGCATAAGTTTTATATTAGGATTTATTGACGGTAAGAATTATCTCGTGTATCGTTACTGCTCGTACCTACCTGAATACCCGTTTGTGATTATCTTATGCCCGTGACTTCGTCTGCGGAGTGTTGGTTACCACGAGGTCTATTACTTTGCGCGGAACCTAATGTTTTTGCTAAAAGAAAAGTAACTCTTACACCTTATGACATCAACTACCTGTAAGTATAAGTCCCGTTTAAAACGATCAAGCTGTTTCGCAGATTAGTTAGCACCAATAACTAAAATAAACAAATAAATAAAACTGAAATGTGCGCTAGTACCTAATGTTAAAATAACAGCTTTTTACAAAAGTTTTAGTTTTTTACTAAACTTAGGTATTCAAAACAAAACTGCCAGTGTGTCTCGGAAATCATGTGAACCGGCTTATCCGATTTTGAAGAGAATTTCAGTGGCAGACAGCTAATGCTAGATTAATAAGGGTAGGTACCTATCGTGAAACAAATTAAAATGATTACTTTCTTGAATTCTGTAAGCTATAATTACCATAGGTACATATTATTTTGTTAAACTTCACATAGAAGAAATCGCAGTAAATAGGTAGTAAAAGAAAAACTTACCCAAAATTCCAAGTTCAAACTTATCCCACTCCCGCGCACCGCAGTTGATCTAATTAAGCTAAGTTCACACTGACACAGTCTCTAACCGTTTGCGTTCGTATTAGCTGTTCACACTAATTGGTGTCAAACGCTACTGCAGTGGCCACTAAGATTTATGAACGGGGATATAGACCACACACGGGTTTTATTTGTTTGTTTATAAATGTGCTAAAGGGTGCCCACATAATATTGATTTTTTGTAGGACCGACTTTCGGTCAGTTTTGAGAATTTTGTTGGACAGATTTTCTGTGGGACAACTGGGTCGGTGTATTGTTTTGTATGTTCCATCTTTCTTGAACAAAAGAACGGACACCGATTGTCTGCTGTGTGCAGACAAGACACCTTTATTAATATGGGTTCTCAATGATAGATTGCTAAAAAACATATAGGTATTTTACTTCATTTAAAGAAGTCTTCTCTTACATTTTCATTGTGTTCTAGTGCATTTTTGCAGGCATCAGCAGTTGGTCCAACAGTAAAAGTTGTTCGTATTCATAAGTACTTTATCTCCCTAAAAATTGCCAGTGAATTCAAAGTCAAATTACTGTATATATTATCATTCTCTCCCTAAAAAATGGCCAGTGAATAAAAAGTCAACCAGTATAACAATGTTTTTTTAATGCTAACATAATACAACTCAATTTCACATATTAAAGCATTTAATCGATATTCGAACAATTGTTTTATTTGAGAAATTGTATATGCAAGCATTAAAACAATTTCTCAAATACCCCCGAAAACCATATTCCTTGAAAACAATTTTCCGAACAATTTGTTGGTGGTTTTTAATTTGATAACTGCCTCGTTGACCAAGTGGTTCTAAGCGCGACTGCTCCGCTAGAGGTCTTGGGTTGGATTCCCAGGTCGAGCAAAAAATGTGTTATTGGGTTTTTCTATGAATTTCTCAGTACCTAGCAGTTTGGAGTTTGGATTTGTGCCCGGTTAATGGCAATAGGCTCGCCCCCTATAACATGGGACCTAAAACATACCGGCGAACTATGGGTGTATATTGGTAAACCTCTGCCTAACCCTTCGGGGAATACAGGCGTGATTTTATGTGTTTTAATTTGATGTTTTTTTCACCGAAATTGTTTAAAACATTCTAAATACCTAATAGGTACTTCTAAGTAGGTGCCGGAATGTTTTATGTTATCGTTGATATTGAATAACTATAGTGATTACAAAAGATTTCTCAGTAATCTATTGGGTACCTCCATACCTGCCTAATCTTATTACCACGTAATATTCTTTATCTTAGTTCTCAGAATTTCTACAACACAATACAACTGCTATCGTAAATTATTGTAGATGATAACGATTTGATAACGGTGATAACACTGTTGCCAAGTCATAAATGAAGGTTAAGTTTTTATTGCGATTTATATAAATTAATTTATGAAAGAAATTTTTGTAGAAACCGGTTTTATTATTTGCCTCATTAGTCTAGTAGTCCTAAGCGTGTCTGCTACGCTAGAGGGCTTGGTTTCGATTTTCAGGTCGGGGAAAAAACCCAATAACACTTTTTGCTCCACTTGGGAATCGAACCCAAGACCTCTAGGCGTAGCGGTCACACTTAGGACCACTAGGCTACCGAGGCAGTCACACTGTTATAGTCGGTAGATACAGTAATTTTAAAATGTGAATAAAATACTTTTCCATCAATAAAAATATTACGACGTAATAAGATTAAGACAGTAAGTACCTACCTTATCAAGCAGTCGGCACTTCACCTGTTATGAATCGAATGATATTAAAAATATTATCTAAAGTATTTTGTATATTTATAGTAAATACGCAAGCTATAAAACATTTCCAGGCACGCGTTCGAATATTTTATTACTAATCATGTTGTTTTTAGGGGTCCGTATCTAAAGTTTAAAACGGGTCAATATTACCACAGATTACAATATATTACTAAGACTCCGCTGTCCGTCCGTCCGTCTGTCTGTCTGTATGTCCGTTTGTCACCAGGCTGTATCTCAAGAACCGTGAAAGTTAGACAGTTTTTTTTTACAGATGATGTATTTCTGTTGCCGCTGTAACAACAAATAAGTACTAAAGAATCTTAATAAAATAAATATTTAAGGGGGCTCCCATACAACAAACATGATTTTTTATTATGGTTTTTTGCCGTATTTATAGATAATGGTACGGAACCCTTCGTGCGCGATTCCAAATCGCACTTGGCTGGTCTCTTTTATTATTTGCGTAGTGCACTAGGCCTGTGCCAAGAGTATTGTATTACCCATTACTGGGTTGTGGAGGTCCGATAGGCAGTCGCTCCATGTAAAATACTGATATTCAGCTGCATCCGGTTCGACTGGAAGCCGACCCCAACATAGTTGGGAAAAGGCTAGGCAGATGATGATGAGTGCACCAGGCCTGTGCCTTCCTAACCTTTTCCCAGCTATGTTGAGATCGGCTTCCAGTCTAACCAGATGCAGCTGAATACCAGTGTTTTACATGGAGCGTCTGCCTATCTGACCTCCACAACCTGGGCAACACAAGGCCACTAATACGAGTGTAAAATTCACATAGATAAGATAATTAGTCTGATTGTTTTTCCACATACGACTGTGAAATTCGATCACAAGAATTGACTGTTATTTTGCTGGTATAAGTCAGATGAGATTGTGAAATTAAAATAACGA
Source organism: Caradrina clavipalpis (assembly GCA_932526535.1). Taxonomy (NCBI): domain Eukaryota; kingdom Metazoa; phylum Arthropoda; class Insecta; order Lepidoptera; family Noctuidae; genus Caradrina; species Caradrina clavipalpis. The sequence continues at coordinate 8,483,528 of OW052106.1, read as the reverse complement.
CAAGTCGTCGTGTGTGTGTTGTTTGTCGTTGTTTCGTGTTTTGACTTTGAAAAGTGCCTCCTATAGGACTCAAAGGCACTTTTGAATGTCAAAATTTACAAAAAAATATAAATCTAGCTATCATTCCCAAAAGTTATTACTTACACATACCATCACGCCTGTAGTCCCCGAAGGCTTAGGCAGAGATACCAATGTACACCCACAGTTCGTTGTAGGTTTAGGTCCCATGTAATAGGGGGCGAGCCTATTGCCATTAATCGGGCACAAATTACTCCGAGCTGCTACTGAGAATTTCGTAGCAAAACCCAATAACACTTTGTGCTTGAACCCAAGAAAGCAGTGCGCTTAGAAGCACTAGACTAACGAGCCAGTTACTGTTTTGAAAAACATGTCCTATTCTCTTTTCTATAGAGTATTTTCGGTGGAGTTTAAGAGGTATGACAAGCCAAAATAAAATACCAAATGATTGAAAAAATAATGTTTAATGTAAACAATATACAACACAATAAAATACTACAACAATTGAGATTCTACACTACCATTTATCTCTTACAATTGAATCAATGAATTTTGTCCAGCGAATTTCGAATTCATGCACTAACTTGTGTTTTTCAGGATAAGAACTGTAATACAGAGAATTTAAAGCTAATTGTTTAAGTAACCTGAGGTCTGCATGGCGACTAGCAACAGCTACAAATGTGACATAAAAGTCGTGGGACAATGGATCTGCCTCCCAAATTCCCGGATCATCACTGGATAGGACTACAGGCAGATCTTGACTCAAGAAAGTTGCCAAAGGATGATTCCTTGGATCTTCAACCAGTTTTAAAACGCAATTCGATACAACATTCACTTCTAGAGCAATTTTCCTTTTCTTTACTTCTTCCATCAGCAAAGGATGTTTTACTAAAGCAAATGCATGTCCAATACGTTTAGTTCCTAGAACAATGGCATCGAATAAGTTCTCGTCAGAACTTGTGCCGTACCAGTTAGTTTCACCAGCGTGCAAATATAAGTCTAAGGTTTTTCGAACATCTGCCAGTTCATTCACGAAGTCTATTAATGGTACTCCCAAATCCTCTTGACCAACCAAGTCAAAACCAACAAGAAAATCCGGCATTATAGCCTTGATTTTCAAAGCTATTTTGATATACTCGCGTAAAGTTGGTTTATCTACCAGTTTTAATGGAGCATAAATCAGTTTTGCTCCAAAGAAATCTGGGTAATCTCTCATAAATTGTTCAGTAACTTTCTTGTAACTTTCAGCAGTCGCCACAGGATCGTAGATGTTTCCTTCCAAGTCATACAGCGACGGCAAAACACTTCTAATTTCAAGGTACATCACTTGATCTTTCCTGAATTCTAATAGAGTATCATAGTAATATTGTTCCCACACCGGTTTGTAAGTCAACAGAGGTTGAGTGCAAATAAAATATTGCTGGAACCATTTCCACGCAGCATTTATATCGGAGTACATTTCATTGGGATTGTCAACCACAAAACTAAAGTGCGTTCTTACGTTCGCGTCAAATTTTTCAACGTCGCCGCTGGCATTTCTAGCATCCTTCATAAGTTCCCATTGAGTGGCACACGGTTCTCTAGGTTTAGTTTTAGAGAATAGAAACCCAACGTCCAAGTTGTCTTCTGTAAAGCAGACCCACAGATGATCCATGTACGTCAGCTTTAGCACGTAATCTGGGCTTAAGAGACCCGTGTCGTGAGCATGGAGTACTGCTCCCTTCGGCATGCTCTTAATCATTTGGAACAACTTCGTTTTCTTCACATCGTCCTTATAATCAAAGAAGTGCTTCGACAGGTTAAAACGTTGTGGTTCTTCAAAACCTTCCTCAAGATCTTGATATTTAATGTTCATTATTATTCCATTTGCCTTTAGTTCACTGTCACTAAGTTGTATTGAGTGTCCAACCATCATTGCAAGTTCCTTGTCGAGTAGATATTTTCTTTCGTCCAACACATCTTCTATGGTTTGGGAGTTAATTAGTACAATATTTGTTATTAAGAATAAAGTTAGTGGCCACATTGTCACAGGTCGCGTTCTGACGGCGTACTGTACTATCTTATAAGATTGGTATGGCCGAAATCGATACCTCAGTAGATAATGTTTTTTGTAAGTAAGATATGATGTAAGAATCAATTCAGTCAGTGCCAACGATTTTATTAATATTTTACTCGTATAAGTTTTATGAGCACTGTTTCATTCTGTGGCTTTGCCTGCTGATTGTAAAAGTGCTAGTCGGCATGTAGGTGTGAAGGCAGCGAAATCTTAAACAAGAATAGAGCGTCTTTACAATTAATGAAATATCTATACTAATATTATAAAGAGGTAACATTTGTTTGTAAGTTTATATGTTTGTAAGTTTGTAAGTTTGTATGTAGGGGGTTCGCAGATTCTACAGGTGCTCTGACGAAGTTAAGATAACTCTTTTTAAAGCATATTGTCAGAGCGTATACACTGGGTCTCTGTGGACCAGTCACACCAAAAGATCGCTGGATAATCTGCGCATCCAGTATAATAACGTCTTCAGGATGATGTTGGGGCTGCCACGTTTTTGTAGTGCGTCTGGGATGTTCGCAATTTACCATACTGATGGCTTCCACGCCATCATGCGCAAGAAAACCGTATCCCTAATCAACAGGGTGCGTGGCAGCCGCAATGAAATCCTGAAGACGGTAGCGAATAGGATATCATCCCCCTTATGGAGATCGTTGGTTAAGAGGGTTATTTGATAATGTTTTTCCTTTTGATTGTACGCATAATATGGACGGTGTAAAGATTGTCTGAAATAAAGCACATTTTATTTTATTTATTTTATTTATTTAATCTCCGGAAGTAATGAACCAATTTTAAAAATTGCTTCACTGGTCGAAAGCTACATTATTCGTGAGTGCTATATAGGCTATATAACATCACGCTACGACCAATTGGAGCGGAGCATCAATGAAAAACGTGGCTAAAACGGGGAAAAAATATTCTTTTTGAGGGCTTTCGTTGCGTGCGCCGCGTGAACGGTTAAAGTAAAGTTACGCAAAAATAATGTATGAGAGAATTGTTTCTCTTAAAATATACTAAAAAAAAGACCGCGGCAGTAAATGCCTAACTTTTAAGGTTCACTCACTATAACCATTTTTATGGCCAGAAAATTTGTTTTAAAATAATGATTTATTTGCGAAAGTGTTTTTATGGCAATAGTATTAATCCTTATCAACATAAATACTTTATTCATCACAAGTGTTTAATTTTGAATGAAATTGCCTTTTACATAATTTAATTTCAATGAATATCTCAGGAGATCACAGTTTTAAAATAACTTGGCCGCAAAATAATGGCTCTGCGAGACATTCCGTACATCAGAATAACATAATATTATAGGCTACATAACATCGCGCTATGAGCCAGGGAACGGATCAGTAACCAAAAACCTAACGTAACGCGAGTGAAACCGCGGGGCTCTGCTAGTTTTATATAAATACAGACGATTTTTTTATCAAACGCAGACCACACTTTCGGGGATTTATTGTCAAAATCTGAAGTTAGGTAAGAATTTCCAAAAATGTATTAAATAATCTTCTAGCTCCTAAAAACACAAAAGCATAGAACACTCATAGGGATGAATTGGGAAGCCAATGGAAAGAAGCTTCTAAAATGTACTTTTGGACGTCGTAATGGGGCATTTGAGATTGGCCACCGTGACCCAAATTTAGTCAGGAGAATCAGAAACATCAATAAATATTATACGTTTCTATGAACAGACCGACAGAACTAATATTCATGGGTTGTAGTGAAAGTTCAGAATAATATTCGTTACAATGAACTATAACTACAGTAAGCATACGGTCATGAACCAATTATACGGTTGAATAGGCAAGGTTTGGACGTGGGCACGACACAGGCAAACCCAATGTAAGTAACTTACATACCATCACGCCTGTATTCCCCGAAGGGTTAGGCAAAGGTGTGCCAATGTACACCTACAGTTCGCTGGTATGTTTAGGTCCCATGAATTATTGGGGGTTAGCCTATAGTCATTAACCGGACACAAATCATAATTCCGAGCTGTTACTGAGAATTTCACAGAAAAACCCAATAACACTTTTTGCTCGACTTGGGAAATGAACCCAAGACCTAGAACCACTAGGCTAATGAATCCAATTCTAACCTAATCTGTCCGAATCGGGGTGTCACAAATCCCGAGCTCGCTGCGCTCGCTCTTCCATCCTTTTAGAATAATAATGAAAAGATATTATAAATAGGGTAGGTATTGCAGATTAGTGGCACATTTAAACTTTTTCACAGTCCGCCAATTTGATTCCTTCCCTATCAGGCATTTTTTCACAGAATTAAGGAACTGATCTATTTAGTAGGTAACTGATCTATCATTTTGATAATTAAACAAATCAAATGATACTTATAGATTATTGACGATACTAGTGATAGATTATTATACAGTAAGGGATAGGATTACAATTATAAGGTGAAAGACCTGCTTTTTATTTCAATACAAATATATTATTGCTGGCCATGACTTACTTGTTTGAGGATAAACCTAATATCCAGACTATAGAAAAAGTAATCAAACTATAATTTAAGAAACATAATTATTTACATTATTTTGATGATTTATACTTAGAGACTGTTTGGTAAATATGATGACTAATCAATTTATTGGGAATAGTTATTATAATAATAGGGTACCGGTACCGTATTGCAGATTATTTAATGACAACTTAAACTTAAGTGACAGAAAATATTGTTGCCACAAACAATAAATTATAAGACAAAGAGTTGGTACGTGAAAAAGAAGGTAGAAAATAGAAATCTATTCAAACAAATATTAATAGCTAAATGCGTTGCTAACCGTAAAACTAGAAAACGACTGGACCGATCGATGTGGCTGATTATTTTTTGTATTATTTATAACTAGTTTTAGCCCGCGACTTCGTCCGCGTGGATTAATAGTTCCCGTTCCCGGGGGATTTCCGGGATGAAAACTATCCTATGTCCTTTCTCGGGTCCCAGACTATATCTGTACCAAATTTCATTGAAATCGGTTCAGTGGTTTAGGCGTGAAGAAGAGACAGACAGACCGGCAGAGTTCGCATTTATAATATTAGTAAGGATTTCCCGGATAAGGTTTTATGAAAGAAAATTTTTGGAAGTTACATAGGAAAAGTCGTAAATTTTCAACCGTGCAAAGCCGGGGTGATTCGCTAATTAATATTATAAATAGGAATAGTACCCAGTTGTCGGCAAATAAATTAGCCTATTGCAGGGATGGCGAACCTTTATCGGTGATAGTGCCATTTTTTATAGAAAAATAATAATGTGACTATGACGTGCCATCAAAGAATCTTGGCTTAGTCATTGAATGGAGAAAAATACAACTAGAAGCTGTTAACACTCTTTGTTTGCAACTAGTTTGTACAAGAAGTAATATTTACTATTTTATGTTTATTTTAATAAAAGGTAAGTGTGATTTCTGCTGTTGTAAATTGTTTTCGATCCAATACATATACAGTTGTCATATATTGGCGTGCCCGAATTATTTTGTCGCGTGCCACTACTGGCACGCTTGGCATTGGTTCGCCATCCCTGGCCTATTGTATTATAACATCACGATGTCATCGATAGACTGCAATCAAGGCTAGGTTGCGTTCTACCGTTGATTGATCCACCATAGGAGATTCTCCCACTGGCGAAGCGTCCCGGTGCGCGGTGTGGCTTCCCGCACGTTAGCGTCGCATCGGCAGTGTGTTCTGCAAAGCGTGTTTTCTATACTCAGTCACTTTTACATCGTTTAGGAACACACAGGAACTCCAGCCGAGTAATAGGTTCTTTTAGATGTTTTTAAAACCTTGAAAAGTTTTAAAAAAATCGAGTTAATTGTTAATAGCTCTTATGTCTGATCGATGAATGGATTTTTCAAAGGCTACCGTTCGCATGTGTAGTCGATAAAGTTTACACACAAATCGGAATTGACTGTAAACAAGCGTTACTTCGAGTTCTCGTTATTTGGCAAATTACATTTTCGTGTAATGTTGTTTTTTTTTAAATAATAGTGCCCATAGTTTCTGTTATTATGTTAACGCTTATGGCTTTCGGCTCCAGAACGATGTAAAAGTAAGCGTTATAAATTGTAGGCATACGATGTTATATAAGGCCCTATGGTCAGCAAATAAGACAAAAACGCATCGCGGCAACAAATAAGGTTCAAAATAGCGAGGTAAGTTGTATCGAATAACCACCAAAATCAAGAAATTTTGAGGTTTCATTAAATTGAGAAAAAAAAATGCACGTTCAATGGAATAATTTATAGATATGTCTTTAGTTCATGAAAATCCCTTTGGTATTATTACATAAAATTGTAAGTTGCGCTCAAAATTCTGAGATATACGCCACGAGATTTTTTTTTTATGCGCCCCTTTGCTATTTTTTTACTACAATACTGCTTTATTTTCATGAAACATTTTTCATATAAAGTACTTAGGTATTTGAACCCTTGGCAATACACTCTTTTTTTTAGGCTTGTAATATGTACCAATACGCCAGACTATGCGACGAAAAAATATGTGTTTTCGGTGTCCTGTGTTCGGATAGCCCCTTAAAAACTGCGGCACCGCGCTACGCGACGGTGCGCGGTGCAGTGTGATAATCGCTTAACAAAAAGGTAAAACCGAAACAAATCTACGACATTATTAGGAATGTCGTGGCGTTGTCGAATCTCCAAACAAACTCTGCAAAATCGTCTACCGTGACATAATATTACGTCTTACCAATTTTATGTAAAGTCTATAATTATGTATTATGCTCTATGCTCACGTCATTTGTCAATTCATAATAATTCTACTACCAACACTTCAAAAAAAAAAAAAGTTACTTTAACCAAATAGTACTCTACAACTACTAGAATAAAGTTTATTTTGTACTAGCGACTACACAAGAATATTTGCGGCAAATATGCCAAGTGTCAGTGTTTGTTAAGTAAGTAATTATGTTATGCTTGTATGTTGTGATAAGTCTATCGTACAACTATTATAAACGCGGAATTTTATGAAGATGAATGAATAAATAAATGAATGTATAGGTATTTGTTCGCCATTTAAGCTTAACCTTTTGAACATCACAGTCGTGTACACTCGACAAATGCAGTTTAATAAAAAAAACAGTTTTCTTGTCGGCTATAGACGTTTGTGACGCGTTGGACACGTTTTCATTTGTCGGCTATACACGACTGTGGCGTTCAAAAGGTTAAACGGCTGAGCAGAATTCGGTGTGGCACAGACATTGAGTAGATATTAATTTATTGCAATATTTAACACAAAGTATATTTTTTATCCCGTTGTCGTGTTCCCGAAAGGTGTTAGTTACTTTGGCTTAATTCTAAAATCCGCGCAAAGTCGCGAGAATGGCAGAGGCTAGTGTTAAAAATAAATAAGAACATTTACATTACAATGTTATAGTAAAAAACATAATCTACCTTTGTTATGTAGTAATTTCCGATGTAACGAATCCGTTTTTATACACAGTCACAGTACAAATGATCGGTTCTCCATTGAACGTACACTTATATTATCGAAAGACTTTTTTCTGAATACCTTTGATTAGTAATTATAATTTTTTTCATTCACAAAAATTCTGAGTTGTTTTTTTTTATTTCTGAACTTGTTGATTGAAATTGGACTAAATTGGTTGTTAATTAATTGTTATGGATTGGGCGTAAGTACTTAAGGTGTATGACTAACAGAAAAGACTACCTTACTAGGTACCCACAGAAATATTTCTTAATACTGTGAGGTACCTTTAAGTAAGATTGCGTAAGTTTGGATGAATGTTTGTTACTCTTCCCGCTTAAACAGCTGAACGTATCTGGATGGAATTTGATACAGAGATGGATTATAGTCTGAAATAGCACTTAGGTTGTTTTATCCTTGAAAAATGTACGGTTCCCGTGCGATAATATGTCAATTATGACGTGCCGAAGGTCAGTAGGCAGAAGCTAGTACCTAGCTGATAATGAACTTTTAAGGCCTATTCAGACCTAAGCGGTATTCGCTGCCGCCTGCGGCAGAGAAAACCCAGTGGGTATGCGGTAATATTACTGTTCACACCTAAGCGGTATTCGCTGCCGCCTGCGGCAGAGAAAACCCAGTGGGTATGCGGTAATATTACTGTTCACACCTAAGCGGTATTCGCTACCGTTCGTAACCCGCGTGGTATGTACCTCTACCCACAGCGGCAGCGAATATCGCTCAGGTCGCTCTAGCCGCGGTACTTGATACTAAATACCTGAGCGAAACCCGCGCGGTATGTGTACCTCTACCCACAGCGGCAGCGAATATCGCTCAGGTCGCGCTAGCCGCGGTACTTGATACTAAATACCTGAGCGAAACCCGCGCGGTATGTACCTCTACCCACAGCGGCAGCGAATACCGCTTAGGTCTGAATAGGCCTTAAATCTCCATCAAAATACTTAATACAAGCGAACTATTCGCGACTTCGTCTGCGTGGCTTATTTCACCCACGTTAAGTTACGTCTTTGGTTACTGCTCCGCTCTCGTGCGTCGTAGCGTGATGTTATATAGCCTATGTTAGTCAGTGACAATATAGCTTTCTAACGTCAAAAGATTTTTTGAAATCGGTCCTGTAGTTTTTATGTTTATTCGTTACATACAAATTACAAATCTTACCTCTTTATAATATTAGTAAAGATATATGGATAGTATAAAAGTATAGATGTAAGAACGGTGAAGAAAGACATGCACTTAAAAAGAGTCTACAGCAAAAACGAACTAAACAAACAAAATTTGGAGACGCACTTAGATTTTTTAAATAGTAAGTACCTGAATAATCTTAGAGAGAGTATAAAACACCTCCTCACTTGTTTATAGAAGAATTACTTATCCAAAATCTTTATCAAAAACACACTTTTTAAATACTAACTACTGCCCGCGGCTTCTTCTACGTAGATTTCAGAATTAAACCACAAGTCCTGAAATATCCTACGGGAGCCGTAGGGTACTTTTTTCCGAAATAGAAAGGTTCTGCCGCAGAAAAACAACCAATCAAATTTCAGCGTGCATATGTGAACTAAATACACCGACAACTAATACTACTGATAAAATATATGACTAGAAACAATCTCTTGCAATTTATATTTACAACAAGTAAAACAAATAATTTTAATCAAGCCTGCCCAATTGCTCATCTCTGATTAAATTGACAAAGAAACTTAAAATGTCTTCAAGAATAAAACAGTTAAATCTATCTTATGTCAGACTATAAATCTCTGTAGGTACCTTTTAACCAGATCTGTTCAATGGTCCTGGCGTGATGGAGTAACAAACTTCCATCCAAACTTTCGCATTTATATTAGCAGTAAGATTATACCAACCAACAGCAAAAACACTCAACCAAAAAAATAATGCCATAAAAAACGAAAAGCACAAACTCAGCCAAGTCTCTCACAGAACCGTCGCACAATTATTTTAAAACATACACGAGACGATTATTATAAAGAAAACGAATCCTAAAACTCGGGTGTACATTACAAACATCGGTTACGCAAAAAGGGGGTTCGCTTTCAAAGTAGAAAGAAAAAAAAGGAATGTAAAAGAACGCCATCGCTCGCCTACTGATTTCCCAGCATAAGGGTTGGATGGATTAAGTGGCACTTAAAAGTACCGCCCTGCAGTTGAAAAAAAAAGATGGCCGCCGTCACATGTTGGGACGGGGACGTCACCTATCCCTTTAATCTTCTGATTGCGGTAGCTCGTTAGATGTTAGACGTTTTAGAAATATTTTTGAGTGATACCGTTTTGTCTTTTGAGGATAAAATGTTGGTTATTATTATAAGTAAGTACCTTCTAGAGTTCTGCTTGCGATTTTGTCTGCGTACATTCCAGAATAAGATTTTAATCATTTCACGTGAAAACAAAAATGAAAATAATGAATAATTTTTTTCTCATGTAAGTATAGTGAAATTCTCAGTAGCAGCTCGGAGTTAGGATTTGTGACCGGTTAATGGCAAAAATGGCAATTATAGGCTCGCCCCCTATTACACGGGGCCTATACATACCGGCGAGCTGTGGGTGTACATTGGTACATTATTTTCTGTGCTTCTAGTTTCAAATTTGTAAGTATGTAGGTTCACTGAACTTCTCAGAATTAACGTAAGAACTACTTTTTGAACTACTTTTTACTCATTCAAAATTGAGCAAATGCATTTAAACGTTGGTTAATTGTTGCAGTTTATTTTGAGTTTGTTACAAAATTTTGATTAGTTTAAGCAGCCAAGTTGATTGTAAGTTAATTTGTCTGTCTTTTAAGTAAATAGATTTATCTTTTACCTAGGTAATTGCAATGTTTCTTAATTTGATGCTAATTTAAGACCTCTTCAAATATAGGTAGGGTAAAAAATCCAGTAGTCAAACATTTTAAATTACCTACATTTCAATACAAATTATACACATTAGCCTTCTAAGTTTTAGAATTGGTAGGTGAGTAGAAAGTAAGGTAGAAGGAGTCGGATTAGAAGTCATGATGTATAAAAATTCACAAACATACATACACATATTAACCCTGAAAACATAATGCTCTTTTTTTTGGGGCAGTCGTGTAATATTTTATTTTTTAGTTTTTGTTATAGGAGAAGTTCATAAGGTGGCTTTGATGTAAACTGCACTACTTAAGACTACTACGACTTTTACTTTTCCCTGGCTCCATAAGATTTAGGACAAACCTATCCAGACAAATAATTTACACAACAAAATAAAAATCTACCAAAATGGTCGACTCAATCATCTTTAATCATGCGGTAAGTCTTTTAATATCACACACTGCTACGCACGTCTACCGAAGAATAATAAAGCAAACAAATAATATTTGACTGCCACTATCAGCTAGGTTCTCACGTAGGTACCTACAACAATACAATAATTGTACATGATTATGCCATTGTTACCATTTATGCGCTCGGCTTATCGCCATGTCATAGGTCGACAGTCCTTAGTAGCAATTTGACGCCGAACCGCGGCGGTCGTGTGACAAAACATGCGGTTCTTAATCTTAACACTATTCATTATTTACGCAAAATGTGACGACGATTACAATGCGAGACGAAAGCAGATAATTGAACTTGAATTGCGGCAAGCTCTCGGAGGGAATATGACCCTCAATGATAAAGAAAATGTAGTGAACAATTGCTTGATGCAACATAAGTTCAACGAACTCGATTATGGTTTTGATCACCCGGAGCAATTCAATCTGTCGCACCACTTCTTCTCTTATAGGGACCAGATTCCGAAGTCCAAGGTTTACAAGATTATCAAGAGTATGCCCAAAGGAGCAGTGCTTCATATTCACGATATGGCGATATTGGGACCTGATTATCTGATGAACATCACCTACATGGACCACCTTTATGTGTGTTTCGGCGAATCTGTCCAGTTCAGGTTTTCAAATAGTGTTCCTAACATCACTTGTGATGGGCAGTGGCAGCTCATGAGTGAAGCAAGAAGTGCTGCCTCTAACGTAACCGAATTCGATGCAAAACTCAGGAAACATTTCACCCTGTTTTGCGATAACCCTGACGTGGTTTACCCTACCATCAAAGAAAGTTGGACTACATTATTTAAATACTTCACGACGCTGCAACCTCTAGTTACTTATAGACCGAATTGGGAACAGTATTTCTACGACGCGCTAACACTCATCAGAGCACAGAATGTTATGTATGTTGAAGTCAGGAGTGTATTGCCCCAACTTTATGAATTGGACGGCACTGTGTATGACACTTTGATAACAGCAAAAGCTTATAGGAAATCGATAAACAGATTCATGAAAGACCACCCGGATTTTATTGGTGCTAAAATTATTTATGCTCCATCCAGAAAAGTAGATAAGGATACGATAAATCATTACATACAAACAGCAAGACAGATCAAGAGAGAAATGCCTGATATATTCGCTGGATTTGATTTAGTTGGCCAAGAAGATTTGGGGAATCCGTTAATAGAATTTGTACCACAATTACTAGAAGTAAAGGATTTAAATTACTTCTTCCACGCTGGTGAGACAAACTGGTTCGGAACACTTACTGATGAGAATTTAGTAGATGCTATATTGTTAGGAACTAAACGGTTAGGGCATGCGTACGCGCTTGCAAAACACCCAGTGCTCATTCAAGAAGTGATTAACAAAAACATAGGCATAGAGGTGAATGTTCTGTCAAATGCTGTGTTGTCTTTAGTTAGGGATGTCCGGAATCACCCTCTGAATGTTTTTCTGAGTTTGAATTTACCTGTTGTTTTGTCTAGTGATGACCCTGGTGCTTGGGAAGCGGATCCTTTGTCTGATGACTTTTATGTAGCTTTTGTAGGAGTAGCAAGTAAGCTAACAGATTTGAGAATGTTAAGAACTTTAGCTCTTAACTCTTTGAAATACAGTGCATTGGAAGTAGAGGATAAAGCAAGAGCGATCCGAGAGTTTCATACTCAGTGGAATCATTTTGTAGACAATTTTGACTGTTCCTCATATTGAAATAGAGCTTAGATTACATTGTAAGTAACCTGTAAGTGCAACCGAACAAATAAAAGGACAATTGATATTCTAAGTAAGAAATGTAGCAATTATTTTGTAACTTAAATAAAAGTAAAAACTAATTTGTTTCGTTTTAATAAAACCATCACAAAACTTTATCCATCCACACAAACTGTTGCATTCATAATACATATTAGTAGGATATAACATCACGCTACAAAACACGGGAGCGGAGCGGTGAAGCTACCCTGTATGTTGGTTGTGTGCAAAATTTTTAGGACAACTTTACTAGTTCGGCTGATACAACAGGGTAGTACATTTAATGCACTTCCAATTTGTACGAATGCGTTACAAAGTACGACACAGGACAAAGTAATCCTCAACCATACAGTGACGTCATTTTAGTTATTATTTTTTCCTTGTTCGTATAGTGATACCGATGACCAATATTATGCACATGTGTATAAACAATGGACAATTATATCAACAACTAGCTGACCCAGCAAACGTTGTTTTGCCATATATATATTTTTTTTTATTTTTAGGGATATGAAAAATAGATGTTGGCCGATTCTCAGACCTACTCGATATGCACAAAAAATTTCATCAAAATCGGTCAAGCCGTTTCGGAGGAGTATGGCAACGAAACCTGTGACACGAGAATTTTATATATTAGATGTAGGTTGGTACCACTTCACATTTCGGTATTCATGCTAATATTATAAAGAGGTAAGATTTTTTGTTTGTTTGTAACGAACAGGCTCCGAAACTACTGAATCGATTTTATTTTATTTTTTAACTCATGGATAGCTACATTATCCCTGAGTTACATAGGCTATATAACATCACGCTACGACCCACGGGAGCGGAGCAGTAACCAAAGACATACAATACAACTTGACGCGGGAGACGAAGTCGCGAACAGTTCGCTAGTCTTTAATAGGTAATAATATCAAATTAGCTGAAATTGGTATTAAGTGTCATACCTAGTTGACGCCCACAAAAAACATAATTTCATTGAATCGTAAGGCACCTAAATAAAAACTAATAAGATAATAATAATCGTTAATTAAAATCAATTTTGTGTATTGAGTCATTATCATAGAGTTTCGAATTGGTAATGTAAATAAATAGGTTACCGATGACAAATCATCGGAAACATTTTTTTCAAAATTAAAATCATCAGTCATCAAGTAGATAAAGTTGAAGTTTTTGTTTGTAAAATAACACCTTTTTACTAAATATTTGAATGAATTGCACAAAAAAAAAAATTATGCAAGTCATTTTACATCTTCATAATATTATCTAGTATAGAATTATAGATGATAACCAACCGAAATAAAAGGTTGTAATAATATTATTGTTCTTGTGCTTCTAATTTCTTTGTAAGTATGTACACTGAACTTCTCACAAATATATTTCTACTTTCTGAACGTTTTTACTGATTCGAAATTGAGCAAATGCATTGAACGGTTAATTGTTGCCGTTTAAATAGCAAGTTCATTTCAAAATTAAGATTAGTGTAAGCTGCCAAGTTGATTCCAAGTTAATTTGGTCTGTCTTTTAAGTAATTTATAGATTGCGAAAGTATTTAAATCTTTTAATTAATTGTAATGTTTGTTAATTTGATGCTAATTTCAGACCTGTTCAAGCATAGGCAGATTAAAATATCCAGTAGTCCATTTCATTACAAATTATACAGACTACCCTTCAAATCAGCCTTCTACGTGTTAGGATTAGTAGAATAGAAGGAAGTAGGATACAAGGAGTACCTGGGATTAAAAATTATGTTGTACAATTTATTTCTTTATTTTACAAATTATTTCTTTTTTGAGTTTTTTTTAGTAGTAAGGTCACAAGGTGGCTGTGATGTAAACACCACTACTTAAGGGCCTCCGCCCACGACCGATTTTTTACGGCCGATTTTTTCTCGGCGAGAATGGAACGTATGGATTCTAGTACATCAACGCCCACGGCCGAGAAAAAAACGGTCCAAAAACAAAATCTACGCATCCTGGCCGCCGATTATCGGTGAAAAATAGAAAATAGGGTAAATGCTCCAGTGAATGAACACTTAAGCAATCTTCAGACTTCAAAAAATCATTACATTATGTTGCCTCTAAAGTATGCGGTTTTATATTTTGGTAATCTATGTCTACTAAAGAATATTTTTTAACTTGGTTTTACGACATAACCTGTATACTTTTTTATATATTTGGCAATATATTGAAAAATACCTTAAAACCCCAGTGAATGAATGAAATTTTCCAGTAAATGTACAGCATTAGAACCAGTGAATGAACACAAGTTTTTTTTTTATTAATAGTTACAAAAAATCCTTATTATTATATCAAATGCAGTTCAAAATGAAATAAATAAATGAACATAAATCCTTAGCCTCTAAATCTGCTACAATCATTTTTTTTTTTTAACAAAGTGTAAGCCTTCAATCTCTTACTTAATCATTATATACCTTCATAAGCCTAGCCAACGTCAACAATCAATTCATCATGATATGAGCCGAACGATGTCCACTGCTGGACATAGGCCTCTTCAGTAGTACAGAAGTGATTCCGTTTTCCCCGGCACCTTGTTGTCCTTAAGTTGTTAAGAAGCCATATTTATCTCATATAGGCTGACGTCTGGGAACTCATCGGTGTAGTGTCAGGTCAGTCTAGCTCTTGGGTCTTTTGTTGGACTAGAGACGGGTTTTTAGAACTTCTCTACCTCCCTTAAAAGCTCTAGTTTAGACAAGATGATCCTGCCATCGTTAGTCTCCAGCTTCGTCAGCATTTGAGGTGTGTCGCGTTTGATGGATTTCAGGATCTGCCTTATAAGCCGAGCTTATTCCGACTGAACCTGCACCCACTGAAGACTGCCCGTTCCGTTCCCGTCTTTCCTTTATGAGCTTGGAAGTTAGAGTCTCAGAGCTTTGATTTATTTGTTAGTTCTCCGTTCTCTAAAATGATGATTACTAACTTAAAATGTGGTATTCATTTATTTATTGGTTACATTTTTATGACGAAAGCTTATATTTTAACATGATGAAAATGTTATAGTTCATTCACTAGATTTCATGAAATTAACGATTGGTCAGTGAATTAACGGTCGTTTATTCACTGGATTTCAAACGTTTTTTAATGCCAATGCTGGAACACTCAATAATTTACTTAAAATACTAGCTAAAATTGCAATGAAATTGATTTGATACATATATTATAACTACCCATTACTCGAATTTATAAATAACTTATAGTACATACTTTAATTACGGCTGCAAAGTGATATCAAAAAATTTGCGTCTGACCCAAGTCCTAAATTCTTGCCCGAACAAAGAAAATTTACACCAGCACTGCCAACTTTAAACGCTCGTCATTTTAAAACGAACAGTATCGCAATACATGAATGTTGTTACTATGCTAGAATAAAGAGCAGCAATTACAAAAAAAAAATACTGCGTTGGGTAGAAGGTAATATCTTAGTTTATTATTTTTTGGAAAATACTCGGATTTGTTAATTCACTGGGGTGTGTTCATTCACTGGGGCACTTACCCTATCCGTCATGGATTTACTAGGGAAGAACGTTGTGTCATTGCTAAAGTCAAAAGTCTAAAGTCAAAAGCAGTTATTGCGAATTAAGTGTACAATTGTGGTGTTATGTTAAGTTAATACTTATGAGTTTGAAGCATTTGAATAATAACAATAATTTATTATTAAAAAGCTTATTTATTTATTAATAATATGGTAAATCATTTTTTTTCTAAATTAATCGTCTGTGATTTCAATAAGTAAATAATATTGTGTTGATTTACGCAGGGTTTTAAATACCGGTAAATATTTATAAAATTACCTTTGACAGAGTTACCGTTAATATAAAAATAACGTTAATGGATTAAAAAAATAATGTATAATCAAACGAATTTAATAAATTCTTAAGAATGAAAATAACATTCGTTTTCAACGACTAAGCTTGCTAAATATGTAATGACTTAAATCCAGGGCTTGTTAACGTTATGAAATCAAAAAATAATAATCGTTACGTAACGTTAATTTCCATGAACTCGAAAATTTTGAAAAAAGTAACTTTATAAAAACGTTATTTGATAACATTACCAGTAATATAATGTTAATTAACATTAATATAGAATATGAATTAATCGTTATTTTTACCGTTAAATTAGGTAAGTTGCCGTTTTGTACGTTTATATTAATTGTCACTGACTAACTATATTGGGCTTGTGGTCGCAAAGCGCGTCTGATCAGCGTGAAGTCGTGGGTTCGATTACCAGGTCTAATAATAACATATACGGTTACTTTTACATCGTTCTGCAGCTGAAACACTGGAACTCCAGTCGAGTAATAGTTATTATTGCGTGTTTTTTTTTAAGACGTCTCAAAGATGTTGGAAATTCGGCACTTTTTTTTTGTTAATTCGAGTTAAATGTTAGTAGCGCTCCTGTCTGATCGATTAATGTATTCTTTAAAGGCTACCTTACGCATGTATAGTCGATAAGGTTTTCACACAAATATGCCTTGACTGCAAGGAAGCGTTACTTCGCGTTCTTACTATTTCACAAATGTTTGAGTTATTTTATTTATTTTTGTTATTTATCGAAAATAATAGTGCCAATAGCTTCTATTAGGTACTATGATGGATCTCATGGCTTTTGATTTCAGAACGATGTAAAAGTAAGCGTGTATAATTCTCATTCGTAAGAATCGGGCAAAGTATTGTTAGGCACTACATTAGCGCGACGCTAAGGTGGGCGACCCGCCACAACTCCGTCCTGCGCTACTTCCATCTTAGAAGGATCAATTGTTTAAAAAAAACGATAAAAATATCGTCAATAAACTATTTAACGATAAATTGTAACTTAAATAACCTTAAATCTATTAACGTTATTTTTATACTATCGGTAACTCTGTCCAATAAAAGTTGCGATATAAAATTTGACCGCTATTTAAGCTCCTCCCTCGAAAGTCACCGACAAAAACACGGTCGTGGGCGTTGAAATTTTTGAAAAAACGGGCCCGTTTTTCTGCCCGATTATCGGTCCAAAAAAATCGGTCATGGGCGGAGGCCCTTAGACTACTATGACTTTCCCCTTTTTCTGACTGCATAACGTTTCAGAAAAACCTGTCCAGACAAATAAGTCTGCAACAAAATAAAAATCTGTCAAAATGGTCGAGTCATTCATCTTTCAACATGCGGCAAGACTATATCACAGTTAAGCATGTCTACCGACGATCAATAAGATAAACACTTATTATTTGACTACCACTATCAGCATGTCAATCATTGTAAATGATTATGTCATTGTTACAATTCATGCTCTCGGCTTATCGCCATGCATAGGTCGACCGTCCTTAGTAGCAATTTGACGCCGAACCGCGGCGGTCGTGTGACAAAACATGCGGTTCTTAACCTTAACATTATTCATTATTTACGCAAAATGTGACGACGATTACAATGCGAGACGAAAGCAAATAATTGAACTTGAATTGCGGCAAGCTCTCGGAGGGAATATGACCCTTAATCATAAAGAAAATATAGTGAACAATTGCTTGATGCAACATAAGTTCAACGAACTCGATTATGGATTTGATCACCCGGAGCAATTCAATCTGTCGCACCACTTCTTCTCTTATAAGGACCAGATTCCGAAGTCCAAGGTTTACAAGATTATCAAGAGTATGCCCAAAGGAGCAGTGCTTCATATCCACGATATGGCGATATTGGGACCTGATTATCTGATGAACATCACCTACATGGACCACCTTTATGTGTGTTTCGGCGAATCTATCCAGTTCAGGTTTTCAAATAGTGTTCCTAACATCACTTGTGATGGGCAGTGGCAGCTCATGAGTGAAGCAAGAAGGGCTGCCTCTAACGTCACCGAATTCGATTCAAAACTCAGGAAACATTTCACTCTGGTTTGCGATAACCCTGACGTCGTTTACCCTACCATCAAAGAAAGTTGGACTACATTATTTAAATACTTCACGACGCTGCAACCTCTAGTGACTTATAGACCGAATTGGGAACAGTATTTCTACGACGCGCTAACACTCATCAGAGCACAGAATGTTATGTATGTTGAAGTCAGGAGTGTATTGCCCCAACTTTATGAATTGGACGGCACTGAGTATGACACTTCGATAACAGCAAAATCTTATAGGAAATCGATAAACAGATTCATGAAAGACCACCCGGATTTTGTTGGTGCTAAAATTATTTATGCTCCATCCAGAAAAGTAGATAAGGATACGATAAATCATTACATACAAACAGCAAGACAGATCAAGAGAGAAATGCCTGATATATTCGCTGGATTTGATTTAGTTGGCCAAGAAGATTTGGGGAATCCGTTAATAGAATTTGTACCACAATTACTAGAAGTAAAGGATTTAAATTACTTCTTCCACGCTGGTGAGACAAACTGGTTCGGAACACTTACTGATGAGAATTTAGTAGATGCTATATTGTTAGGAACTAAACGGTTAGGGCATGCGTACGCGCTTGCAAAACACCCAGTGCTCATTCAAGAAGTGAATAACAAAAACATAGGTATAGAGGTGAATGTTCTGTCAAATGCTGTGTTGTCTTTAGTCAGGGATGTCCGGAATCACCCTTTGAATGTTTTCCTGAGTTTGAATTTACCTGTTGTTTTGTCTAGTGATGACCCTGGTGCTTGGGAAGCGGATCCTTTGTCTGATGACTTTTATGTAGCTTTTGTAGGAGTAGCGAGTAAGCTAACGGATTTGAGAATGTTAAGAACTTTAGCTCTTAACTCTTTGAAATACAGTGCATTGGAAGCAGCGGATAAAGAAAGAGCGATCAGGGAGTTTCATAGTCAGTGGAATCATTTTGTAGATAATTTTGACTGTTCCTCATATTGAAATAGAGCTTAGATTACATTGTAAGTAACCTGTAAGTGCAACCGAACAAATAAAAGGACAATTGATATTCTAAGTAAGAAATGTAGCAATTATTTTGTAACTTAAATAAAAGTAAAAACTAATTTGTTTCGATTTAATAAAACCATCACAAAACTTCATCCATCCACACAAACTGTTACATTCATAATACATATTAGTAGGAATTTAGCAGGATATAACATCACGCTACAAAACACGGGAGCGGAGCGGAGCAGTGACCAAAAACGTAATTTAATCTAACGAAGTCCCGATCAGAAGCTAGTCTGTATGTTGGTTGTTTGCATATACGCCCCTATTGTATCAGCCAAACCAGTAAAGTTGTTCTAAGATGTACCTACTTCCGATTTGTACGACTGCGTTACAAACTAGCGCAAAGGACAAAGTAATCCTTATTCATACAGTGACGTCATTTTAATTGTTATTTTTTCCTTGTTCGTATAGTGATACGATACGATGACCAATATTATGCACATGTGTATAAACAATGAACAATTATATCAACAATGTAGGTTGGTACCTAAAACTTCACATTTTGGTATTCATGCTAATATTATAAAGAGGTAAGATTTGTTGTTTGTTTGTAACGAATAGGCTCCGAAACTACTGGACTGATTTTAACCATTTTTCACTAATAGATAGCTACATTATTCCTGAGTTACATAGGCTATATAACAACACGCTACGACCCACGGGAGCGGAGCAGTAACCAAAGACATACAATACAGCTTCACGCGGGAGACGAAGTCGCGAACAGTTCGCTAGTCTTTAATAGGTAATCATATCAAATTAGCTGAAATTGGTATTAAGTGTCATACCTAGTTGACGCCCACAAAAAACATAATTTAATTGAATCGTAAGCACCTAAATTAAAACTAATAAGATAATAATAATCGTTAATTAAAATCAATTTTGTGTATTGAGTCATTATCATAGAGTTTCGAATTGGTATTGTAAATAAATAGGTTACCGATGACAAATCATCGGAAACATTTTTTTCAAAATTAAAATCATCAGTCATCAACTAGATAAAGTTGAAGTTTTTGTTTGTAAAATAACACCTTTTTACTAAATATTTGTATGAATTGCACAAAAAAAAATTATGCAAGTCATTTTACATCTTCATAATATTAGTATAGAATTATAGATGATAACCAACCGAAATAAAAGGTTGTAATGATATTATTGTTCTCGTGCTTCTAATATCTTTGTAAGTATGTACACTGAACTTCTCACAAATATATTTCTACTTTCTGAACGTTTTTACTGGTTCGAAATTGAGCAAATGCTTTGAACGGTTAATTGTTGCAGTTTAAATAACAAGTTCATTTCAAAATTAAGATTAAGTAGTGTAAGCTGCCAAGTTGATGTCTGTCTTTTAAGCAATTTATAGATTGCGAAAGTATTTAGATCTTTTCAGTAATTGTAATGTTTGTTAATTTGATGCTAATTTCAGACCTGTTCAAGCATAGGCAGGTTAAAATACCCAGTAGCCAAACATTTAATTGCACATTATACACATTACTCTTTAAATCAGCCTTCTACGTGTTAGGATTAGTAGGATAGTAGGAAGTTGGATGGAAGGAGTACCTAGGATTAAAATATATGTTGTACAATATATTTATTTTTTGAGTTTTGTTTAGTAGTAAGTTCACAAGGTGGCTGTGATGTAAACACCACTACTTAAGACTACTATGACTTTCCCCTTTTTCTGACTGCATAACGTTTCAGAAAAACCTGTCTGCAACAAAATAAAAATCTGTCAAAATGGTCGAGTCATTCATCTTTCAACATGCGGCAAGACTATATCACAGCTAAGCATGTCCACAGACGATCAATAAGATAAACATTTATTATTTGACTACCACTATCAGCATGTCAATCATTGTAAATGATTATGTCATTGTTACAATTCATGCTCTCGGCTTATCGCCATGCATAGGTTGACCGTCCTTAGTAGCAATTTGACGCCGAAACGCGGCGGTCGTGTGACAAAACATGCGGTTCTTAATCTTAACACTATTCATTATTTACGCAATATGTGACGACGATTACAATGCGAGACGAAAGCAGATAATTGAACTTGAATTACGGCAAGCTCTCGGAGGGAATATGACCCTCAATGATAAAGAAAATGTAGTGAACAATTGCTTGATGCAACATAAGTTCAACGAACTCGATTATGGTTTTGATCACCCGGAGCAATTCAATCTGTCGCACCACTTCTTCTCTTATAAGGACCAGATTCCGAAGTCCAAGGTTTACAAGATTATCAAGAGTATGCCCAAAGGAGCAGTGCTTCATATTCACGATATGGCGATATTAGGACCTGATTATCTGATGAACATCACCTACATGAACCACCTTTATGTGTGTTTCGGCGAATCTGTCCAGTTCAGGTTTTCAAATAGTGTTCCTAACATCACTTGTGATGGGCAGTGGCAGCTCATGAGTGAAGCAAGAAGTGCTGCCTCTAACGTAACCGAATTCGATGCAAAACTCAGGAAACATTTCACCCTGGTTTGCGATAACCCAGACGTGGTTTACCCTACCATCAAAGAAAGTTGGAGTACATTATTTAAATACTTCACGACGCTGCAACCTCTAGTTACTTATAGACCGAATTGGGAACAGTATTTCTACGACGCGCTAACACTCATCAGAGCACAGAATGTTATGTATGTTGAAGTCAGGAGTGTATTGCCCCAACTTTATGAATTGGACGGCACTGAGTATGACACTTTGATAACAGCAAAATCTTATAGGAAATCGATAAACAGATTCATGAAAGACCACCCGGATTTTGTTGGTGCTAAAATTATTTATGCTCCATCCAGAAAAGTAGATAAGGATACGATAAATCATTACATACAAACAGCAAGACAGATCAAGAGAGAAATGCCTGATATATTTGCTGGATTTGATTTAGTTGGCCAAGAAGATTTGGGGAATCCGTTAATAGAATTTGTACCACAATTACTAGAAGTAAAGGATTTAAATTTCTTCTTCCACGCTGGTGAGACAAACTGGTTCGGAACGCTTACTGATGAGAATTTAGTAGATGCTATATTGTTAGGAACTAAACGGTTAGGGCATGCGTACGCGCTTGCAAAACACCCAGTGCTCATTCAAGAAGTGAATAACAAAAACATAGGTATAGAGGTGAATGTTCTGTCAAATGCTGTGTTGTCTTTAGTCAGGGATGTCCGGAATCACCCTCTGAATGTTTTTCTGAGTTTGAATTTACCTGTTGTTTTGTCTAGTGATGACCCTGGTGCTTGGGAAGCGGATCCTTTGTCTGATGACTTTTATGTAGCTTTTGTAGGAGTAGCGAGTAAGCTAACGGATTTGAGAATGTTAAGAACTTTAGCTCTTAACTCTTTGAAATACAGTGCATTGGAAGCAGCGGATAAAGCAAGAGCTATCCGGGAGTTTCATAGTCAGTGGAATAATTTTGTAGACAATTTTGACTGTTCCTCATATTGAAATAGAGCTTGGATTAAATTGTAAGTAACCTGTAAGTGCAACCGAACAAATAATAAGACATTTGTAATTATAATATGCAAGAAATGTAGCAATTATTTTGTAACTTAAATAAAAGTTAAAACTAATTTGTTTTGTTTTAATAAAATCATCACAAAACTTCATCCATCCACACAAACTTTATTTATTTATTTAAACTTTATGTAACAAAAGTACAAAGGCGGACTTAATGCCTTAGGCATTTTCTACCAGTCAACCAAAGGTGGAGAGATATCATGGCAGGTGCAAATTACCTATTGTAAAAGATTAAAACAACATTTGATACTTACTTTAAACACAAAAAAAAGAATTTAATGCAACTTTCACATTTATTATATTAGTAGGAAATTAGTAGGATATAACATCACGCTACAAAACACGGGAGCGGAGCGGAGCAGTGACCAAAAACGTAATTTAATCTAACGAAGTCCCGATCAGAAGCTAGTCTGTATGTTGGTTGTTTGCATATACGCCCCTATTGTATCAGCCAAATAAGTAAAGTTGTCCTAAAATGTACTTCCAATTTGTACGAATGCGTTACAAATTACGGCAAAGGACAAAGTAATCCTTAATCATACAATGACGTCATTTTAGTTGTTATTTTTTCCTTGTTCGTATAGTGATACCGATGACCAATATTATGCACATGTGTATAAACAATGAACAATTATATCAACAATGTAATGTAATGTAATTCTCCAGACCGATTCCGGCCACGGCGGGTAATCTTAATGCAGACTAGCCACGTACGCAGGAGATATTATAGTGCACAAGTGTGTGCGCAAACACTGGTGCACTTCCTCTTCCCTAACTCTCATAACCCGATGGGACGGCAATCCGACACGACTGGAGAGACATCATAGGCGCAGGACCAACGGCTTTACGTGCTTTCCGAAGCACGGGGGTGTCACACCACCAACTTTCAAACTGCGGGCTGCTACTGAGAAATTCCGAATGGAAGAACCCGGCCCTCTTGCTCAGCAATCGCGCTTGCGACCACGAGACCAACGGTCAACCAATCAACAATGTAGGTTGAAACCTAAAACTTCACTTTTCGTTATTAATCATATCAAATTGGTTGTAATATTGGTATTTAATGTCATAGTTGACGCCCACAAACACAACATGAAGAATGTTATTATTACTATCGCACTGCAGAGCAAAGGCTTCTTCTCATACAGAGAAGGCATAAGCATTGATCACCGCGCTTGTTCAATACTATATCCTATCCTACTTCTTACTTAATAATATTATTCCAAGGTAAATACAATAATAGTTCGTAAGGATCGATGGATGGTTGGATGGATGTTTGTTACTCTTTCACGCTTAAACAGCTAAACGAATCTGGATGAATTTTGGCCCTGAGGAAGATTGCAGTGTGGTCATTATTTATTTATTAATAACCAGTTCCTGTAGGATTATACCAGGTTATTTTTCATTCACCAGCCATTTTTCAGGGAGTGAATGTACTCCCGAATATAAATAACTTTCATAACGGAACCAACTATGAAACATGAAAAAAAAAAATTTGCTGTTCCTTACAAAACTGCACTACAACACTATCAAAATATACGGACCAGCGGTTTTCTTTTTTCATATTTCTGGGTTGGTCCTGTAGCAAAAGTTGTTCATATTCATGAATACTTTCACCCCCTGAAATATGGCCGGTGAATGAAAAGTAACCTTGTACCTATATTAACTGTGACACGGACGAAGTCGCGGGCAGTAGCTAGTTCATTTTAAGATTTTTCCTCACGATGTTTTTTTTCACCGATGTCAGAGATGTCTGTTCGTTTTGGTTACAAACATTGATTAGTTTATCTTTTCTAAAAATAACTTTGGAACAGAACTGTTATTGATAGATAGTATTTTATGTAACACATTTGTCATATTGAATTATTTTGATAGGTAATTAGGTATCTTATTACCTAATTATTGAGTGATTGTGGATTGGCTTGTTTTGGCAGAAAGGTGATGGCTAAATGACTGCCCCCGGGCCAGATACATTCTGGAATGTATATGAATCTTACATAACCTCATAATATTTAAAAAATCATTCATGAATTATGTAGTGTTTAATATTATTCCTAGCACTTTCGTGAACTATTAAACATAATAAAGTATCTAAAAAAAAAGAAAAACTTTTTCATCACACATTTATAAACAAACAACCTCATTTCCGTTTTTAGTTTTATTCTTTTTCGAAAATGTCAAAGTGTCAGTTGAAGAAAATTATATAAGTACTGTCACACACACCTTTTTTGGCAATATTATTTTACCATAATTATTCCCTAAAAGTATCTGAAACTGTTTTACATGAAATACTAATATTCAGCCATTCAGCATTACATTGTGCTAGGTACCATATTTATACATTCTGGGGCAGTGGTCGATACTTCCATTTAGCCATCTCCTTGCTTCATTAAGTACCTACCTGCCTTAACTAATGTATAGGTACTCATGTTAACAAGGTGCGGTTTTCCATAGAAGTAACTACGCTACCCCCGTATTAATAAACTCGGAGTAAAGTTACACTAAACTTAACCCCCGAAAAATGTATGGCTAAATCGAAGTTAATACTGGTGTAACTTTACTTCACGTTTATTAATAAGAAGACTGTGTAGTGATTATCAACACGAATCAATGAAAACAAATTAAAGAAGGTAAAAAAAGGCTTTTAAAATATATTTTTTCTGCGCGTGGAACGATTCATCTGTTCTTAGAAAGAGGTGTATTTCTGAATACTGTCAAAACATAATCAACTAAAAAAAAACATTTTTTTTTTTATTACTGATTAGAAGTCGTAATTATAATTAATTGTCTAGATCTCTTTTGGAGACCTCCTGAAAGACTAGGATGCAAAATTATATTTTGTATTACGTTAGGTAAGCAAGTCTATCTACACGTTTTTTTTTTTCAATATGAAAATGTGAACTACCTCGTTAGCCTAGTGGTCCTAAGCACGACTGCTACGCTAGAGGTCCTGGGTTCGATTCCCAGGTCGAGCAAAAAGTGTTATCGGGTTTTTCTAAGAGATTCTCAGTAGCAGCTCCGAGTTTGGATTTGTGCCCGGTTAATGGCAATAGGCTCGCCCCCTATTACATGGGACCTAAATATACCGGCGAACTGTGTAGAGGTGTACCAATGTACACCACATTGGTACACCTCTGCCTAACCCTTCGGGGAATACATGCGTGATGGTATATTTTATGATGGTATATTTATGTAAATATGGCCCTTCTACTTTATAAACATGCATAAAAGGCATGTAGGTAGGTACTACATTGCTACGTACCTACTTACTTTCTACTTTCAAGATTTTCATATCAAAAAGAGATAGATGGAAGGCACTTATATTTAGAGATGCACTTTAGTTTTTCTCCAAGTACAAAACACGTTACAATTACAGTTGAAAAACCATATTTTGTTCTAAAATCGACTTCATGCCTTTGTAATAAAGGCGATAGTGTACTTAAAGGATAGTAGAGTTTGTTTGTTGTGGTTTTCGCAACAAACTTGGAGTGACACCCTTAAAAGGAGGGTACTCACGCCTAACGAACCCATTGTCGGTTTCAACTAGCTCCTCGTACATTCTGCTAGCCTGGTACCTAGTGTATGTAAATAGTGGGATACTTCTATGTGGTCTTGTGTTTTTACTCAGTTACAGGCATTATTCAAAAAGGCAAAAAAATTTAAACGTTTTATTGGTTTAATTTTAATATCTATACCTAAAACATACCGGCAAACTATGGGTGTATATTGGTATACCCCTGCATAAACCTTTGGAGAATACAGAATGTTGTTGTTTAATACGACAAGCACAATAATTAGTAGGTCAGGAAGCTTTTTTCCATGCCCTACGTTGTCCCACTGCTGGGCAAAGGGGGAGTCCTTTCAGGAACTCTTTCCACTCGAACTAGCCCTCATGGTACGCCATATCATATCACCACCTCTTTCTGGAGGCATTAATATGAATAAAGTTTGCAAACTAAATATTACCGATAAGAATCGAACGAACTCATTGTCGATTTCAACTAGCTCCTCGTACATTCTGCTAGCCTGGTACCTAGTGTATGTAAATAGTGGGATACTTCTATGTGGTCTTGTGTTTTCTATTCAGTTACTGGCACTATTTAGAAAGCCGGAAAATTTTAAATTAAATTTGGAGTACATTCTGTAAGAATTAGGTTGTAGATAAAGTATGATAATCAATCGGAGGGGCCACTCAGGGCCGATGCCAGCCGGGGCTGCTGGTTATTCAAAAAAGATGGCGCGCCCCCGGAACGCAAAGGGCACAAGAAAGAACATGGATAGGTTTTAGTCAGTAAAAGTCTGACTAAGGGCGAGAAAAGTCATTTGATGAATTGCCATCCAAAAAAAATGTAAATATGTTAATTGAGAACGCCCCTTATGATTTACCCTTCATCATCATCATCATATCAGCCGAAGGACGTCCACTGCTGGACATAGGCCTCCCCCATAGATTTCTAAGAAGATTGGAAGCGGCCTGCATCCAGCGAATTCCTGCGGTCTTATTCAGGTCAACCCTTATTTTAGAAAAAACGATTTTATCACCTAAGTACCTAACTATAGGTAATAATGTCGGATGTCTTTTTCTAAAATAATAGCAGACTGAGTTTCTCCTTATAACATCAAATTATCTCTCAGTTAAAGTACTTAATAGGTTGGTATTAGCCGGAAAATCAGACAGACAGAAACTTTTAGATACACATATTTTTTTCTCTTTTCAAAAGTTCCGTGTCAACATTCATTTTTATTTTAACATTACAAACAGACACTTCAATTTTATTTACTTAGCATAGATTTTTTCTTTTTTGCAAATTGTAAAAAGAGAATACATTTGTTGTGCTCGTAATTGCACCTACCAATGCAACATGGAACAACTCTCGATCAGTCTACGTAGTGATCGCACTTCGCCTATTGTTTTCTATCGACACTCGTAATTAACGATACGGTGCACAGGCTGTAGTACTGATCTGAATGCCTGTCACACAGTTTTGTAACATTTTTTTAATTTGGAGCTTTCACGGACAATTGCTCCTGAACCGACAGATGCGTGTATAAACAGAAACAGCCAGATCCGGATGGCTGTTTCTGTATATTTGTTGCGTGCAGGTATCGTACCGTACCACCGACAAGCAAAGTTATTGGTAGATATTGAATTATTACCAAATATGAATACAATTTTCAAACTCAGTAATTACAAAATATAACCAACACGAATAAAATGGATTACCCATTTGAACTCAAAAGTCAACCCATTTATGTTAGGTAAGTTTACTCCGCGTGTTTGTGCTTGGTCCTTGAACGCCGAATTTCGGTGTAGCAGACATCCATTGTATCACAGTTCGAGAGATATCGAACTCTCTCAATTGTCACTTTTCATGTAAAAATCGACAATTGCAACAACATAACCCCTACTTCAATTTCTAGGACTTGTGTCATGTATTGTTACGGTGTTTGTTCGATTCTCAGTCTTAACGCTTTCTGTTTGAGTTGAGAATCGATTGCTTATTGTGGTTTAATGAATCTAGGGATAGCTAAGGGAGAGAGGAATCGCTGAACATGAAAATTTTAAAATATTTTTCTGAGAAATCTAGCCATACCAGTCTTAGTGAACTTAATAGAAGGCCATAAAAGCAAAATCTTAAATCTAGGCCTATTGCATCTAAAAGGAGTCTAGTTTTTATTGAATTTCAATTTAAGATTTAATGATTTGTGCGTTTCTTTCAATAGTTCTTACCGTATGAGGGTTTTCACGTGTCTGTTTTTTTTTAAGCAAAAACACTACTCTACAAAGGAGATGGCTAAATGGAAGTATAGACCACTGCCCCATGTGCCAGGTACCATGTATAAATATGGTACCTAGCACAATGTAATGCTAAATGGCTAAATATTAGTATTTTATGTAAACAAGTTTCAGATACTTTTTGGGAATAATATAATGGTAAAATAATATTGCCTAAAAAGGAAAAAAGGTGTGATTGACAGTTATAATTTTCTTCAACTGACACTTTCGAAAAATAATAAAACTAAAAACGAAAATGAGGTTGTATTTTATAAGCGAATGTTTGTGATGAAAAGTTTTTCTTTTTTTTTTTAGATACTTTATTATGTTTAATAGTTCACGAAAGTGCTAGGAAACTATTAAACACTTCATAATTCATGAATGATTTTTTAAATATTATGAGGTTATGTAAGATTCATATACATTCCAGAATGTATCTGGCCCGGGGGCAATCATTTAGCCATCACCTTTAATTATTTATTCCGAAACTAGTCATTATATTTTCGTAGGGAAATTGTCATGGATTCCCTTTATCTGAGAACGGAGGGTTGTGTCGGACTCTTAGTGTCTAAACACACTGTGCCGAAGTTACGTGTCCGAAGTCGCGTGGCTGATTTTACGTTCCGACGTGTTCGGCTGATATGACACATTATAAGTGCCGAACTTACGCGGCAGAAATTCAGTTGCGTTACTTGATGTGTGTGTAGTGTCCCCTCCCCCGCTAGATGTTCGTCGGCAATCGAACCGAACTTCGGTCGCGTATAATGTGTTGTCCACTACAGCTGAACGCTACGCTGAACTTACGCCCGACCGAAATTACGTTGCGTTTTAACGCAATGTAACTTCGGCGTAATGTGCCGTCAGTAATACAAATATTTTGCAGGCGTAATCATGCCGAACGTCAGTCGCGTACGTTCGGCATAGTGTGTTTAGACACTTACCGACTAAAACCCCATAGTTGCCTACTACCATGAGTCGGGAGCGCGATATTCGCTTGATGCATGATCCGCGCCCCCAACAGTCCAAAATTCGTCCTAATACTTACCTAAATCTATGAAGTGCCTCTTACTTTAGCTTACCAATCCTTTAATATTCAGATTAAGCAGACCTGGCGTCGTTTGCAAAATGAAAACACGAAAATGGATAACTTCATTTTATTTCAGTTTTTTTTTGCCAATGACACATAAAATATACAAAACGAAATTTAAATAATATGCTTAGAATATTGTCGCAATTAGAGTATTACACTAAAATGCAATAAAATAACTAAGTATGTGCATCTAGCCTTAGAACTAAAACATAAAAAATACTAATACAAACATTTATGATAACTTATCTATATGCAGAACAGTGTACTTATGACATACAAAATGCAGTTTTGCAACCTCGTCAAATTTAAGGAAGTAAGGGTCAGTTCACACCGAGTCACGACTCGACGCGACGTTGCGCGCACCTTTTAATAGTGCGACTCAAAATACTCTCCCAGACTCCTAAATCGAGCCACCTAGCATCGTTTGTATCGTCGTCCTTATCTTCAAAAAATTATATGAATGACAAATGAATGAAAAATCAAATTCAGAACAATAGTACATGAGCCTAATGTTGATTATGCCAGCTACAAACATGCTTAAAAACTTTTTGATCATCAATACATTTTTTACCCGACTGCGACAGAAGGAGTGTTATGTTTTTCGAGAGTATGTTTGTATGTATGTATGTTTGTATGTATAATTGTTTGGCACGCTCTGCAGGCTGAACGGCTCGATGGATTTTAGCTTGAGAGGTGTCGTTAGATTCGTATTTACTGTGAGAGTGACACTGGGTATATAAAAAAAAAATACAAAATGGCGGATTTTTGGCGCCAAATTCAAATGTTTGGCTCGCTCTGCAGGCTGAACGGCTCGATGGATTTTAGCTTGAGAGGTGTCGGTAGATTCGTATTTACTCTAAGAGTGATACTGGGTACTTAAATTAATTTCTTTTTTAAAACACTAAAAAAATAAAAAATAAAAAACGGTAAGTAATTTAAAAAACTAAAAAACCCGACTGCTATTCTTTAAAAATCCCTAAAACAAGATAAATTGTAGTAGTCGGGACCCATTCTAGAAATGGAGGATTAGTGAATTGAGAGCACATACCTATATTACATTGCAGATAGTCCCGAATGGGTCCCGACTGCTACAATTTATCTTGTTTTAGGGATTTTTAAAGAATAGCAGTCGGGTTTTTTAGTTTTTTAAATTACCGTTTTTTTTTTAAAGTTAAGGACGTTACTAAATCGTTTTGCTAGGTGGCTCGATTCAGGAGTCCGGAAGTGTATATAACTTTATTTATTTATCGAAAAGATACAGATTTCATTGTTTGAATTCAGCATACGGTGCACCGTTCTCAGAATGAAATGTGTATCTTTTCGTGTAGTAAATAAAGTTATATTTTGAGTAGCTCTATTCAAAGGTGTGCGCAGCGTCGCGTCTCGGTGTGAACAGGATGGAATACTGCACCTTGCATGTTTTTCAGTAGTAATAACTAGATATTTAAAATGACCAAACAAAAGATGGATGGATAAGGTGAGTCATAATTATGGCTAAGAAAACATTGTTCGGGATCGACCAAGCTCACCATTATTAAAACAGATAAAATATATTTTACAGGTAGATAAAGCCCATTGTGATGGCCCAGTGGTTAAGGCGCCCGCCTCTCATGTAAGTAAGGTTACCAGTTCACCAGGCATCCGGATAAAACCGGACATAATCAGACTTTTTGGATTCGTATCCCGTCAATAGTCTATGTCCGGCTTTTGTTAGAAGTTACATTATTTCATAAGAAGTTGACTTCGTAATAAAGTATCGAAAAAAATTAATATTGTTATTATTTTAAAATTCAGTTTTATACGGCTTTTTGAAACCCAATTTTATCCAAACGTCCGACTTAACTGGCTTGTGGTTCAGCTTTCCGAATTTATGATTTGGCAACCCTACATGCAAGAGGTCAGGAGTGACCTACGTACACAAGTACCTACCAATGTCAGTTTTTCCATTTCATATGTACTTTTTATGTTTATCTTGAACATCACTGTCGTGAAAAGTACTTAGCATTGGTTTTTGTTGTATTAGCACAAACACATTTGGTTTTTGTTAAGTCAAAATGTAGTGCACTGTTACACAACTGGGAGAGACGGTCAATTAAGCTAAGCATTCAGTTCAAATAGCCCATTAAACGGCTCTAAATGTCATTCTAGCTAGGATTGCGCTTATCTAGCTCTTCAAATAAAATAGATTGCTTTTATACGGTGTAAAAAGACATCATATAGCCTCCTTACTCTAAACTGTTTGTCATACTAATGCCTCGTTCACATTATTCCAGCGCTCGATACCAGCGCTGGAATGCCACTGGAATTATGTAACTGGCACTGGAATGTACCTATTCACGTAAGCAATATCTCTCAGTGACTGGATTGGCAGTCTACTTTTTCAGTCCAGTCACTGGAACAGTGTAAACGGCCAATTTAGTGATCAAGAAAATGGTCGCAATGTGTCTTTTTACGCCCGTTATTTATACTAGAGACATCTTGGAACGTTTATCAATATAATTCATGACTAGTCTTCGCCGGCGGGCACTGCGTCTTCTAATCTCTTGATGTATTTAACTCTCAGTTCAGTTACAGCGTCGCCTTTCAACTGGTCCTAGAAATACAACAATAATATTATAAATAGACAAAATGTTTTTAGGTTTAAATTTCTTAATTAATAAATTGTTATCACCGCCATCTGTGTTTTTCTGGAGGTACTAAAGTGGAAGCTACTATGTGAACTCGCCAAAGTCGTGCAGTTTACAAGAGCAATCCCTAGATGGCGTTATTCTACATTTCAAAAGAAACTCTCAATAGCGCTTACCTGAACAAACCAGCATTGAACTTCAAGCTGTACCATCTGCAAAGCCCCTCTGATGGCCCCAGGTATGAGGGCACAGTACTTGAGCCCATTACTGGGCATCTCCACCCACTCACTGAGGGCACACTGGTCCCAGACCAGGGAGAACTCGTCTCCGGCACTACTCCAGCTGGTAACTGTGGGCTGCATATTGAGGTATAATCTGGAATTATGGGTGGACAGGTATTAAATAAATTGGTGAAGTGATGTTATGATTTATTCTTTTGGCAGTGTTAAGAGAGTCCATTGCGTTACTCAGGTTTTTCTTTAAGAAAACATTTAGTTGTTTTTGGATATTGTAGTCTTTGACCACGCAGCGAAACACGACGCCGACCACAATACGTGTTAGTTAAAGTTTATATGTTTTTGCTTGTTTTATAAATATGTATGATAGTTTTTAAGGTATTTATGTTATGGGCCTTTGTTGCCTGAAATAAAAGGTATTATTATTATTATTTACTTTCTCTTATTAAATTGGTAACAGAATACTGGGCCACTAAATCTAGTCAATATTGCAATTTTTTATTGATAAACTGGTCACAGAATTAAAGATAAAAATTATCATTTGTAAAACAGACACACATTTGCATTAACAAGTTGTTGATGTGTTGCACAGTGTTAGGTTACATATAACATAGTGTACATGTTTTATCATAGTGCATACAGGAATGGAAGCATGCAACATGGTCATCACGGTATCCAAGTGATTTCAATATTCAGTGTTGTTTTATGTGAAATAGCCATACCAAGCAGTGTAGAGCAGCTTAGGGCCCACTTGTACTTTTATATCAAGCTGGCATCTACTTTACATATTATTAACATGTATTTCATGCAAAAACAGCTCAGAATTAGTAGCAATAGTAGTTAATAAAACGAGAAGTAAAAAAGTGTTGTAGGGTATTTCTATAAAATTTTTAGTAAGTACCAGCTCAGAGTAATAATTTGTGCCTGTTTAATGTTAGGCTCGCCCCCTAGTACACAGGTCCTAAAAATACCAGCAGACTGGGTATGCATAAGCATAGGCGTATATAGAGGGGGGGCCGGGTGGGCCGTGTCGACCCCAGAATGGTCTTGTGTCTACCCCAGGCTGTAGGGCTCACCTTCCATCTGACTGCATTGCATCATATCGGCCATGGTATCTTAGGGGCCAGGCCCTGAAAACTAACTCTAGATATGCCAATGTGCATAAGTACACCTCTGCCTAACCATTCAGGAAACGAAGGTGTGACGGTATGCGAGTGTGTTAAATTACAAGTCATGTATAACAGTTTCCATTTCAATTTCATATTAGCTAGTAACTTTGAATCATGAGTTAAGTAATTATGGTGCAAGTTGGCCTAAATCCACTAATAGGAATATGACTGACACCAACCTGAAAGCCTGCTGAATCTTATCAGCTGTTTCTCTCATCTCCAAACACCTAGTTGACGTTGTCCTAGCTAGGAAATCTTCGATAAGTCTGACACCCATGTTGTAGCCTATTCTTTCCAACTGCTTGTTCACATCCTCGGCATTCTCAGTCTCTTTCAACATTTGAGACACTAAAGCGCCGTATGTAAGCGTTAACAGCTCCGAATTCTGCAAAAATTAAGATATTCAGTGAAAACTTAGCAAAAGTAAATTATTTTATGTGTTTTCTGGTTTATGTCAACTTACAACTTTCTTCGCATCAAGTCTGGAAGTTTGTCTAGACATTTTGGAAGGTTTTGTTAACTGAACGTGAAATTATGATAAAATTATCAACAAGAAACTCCCCTTCGCTTTGCTGTCTCACAAATTACAAATCACAAAATTCTGAAATTAGAAATTATAACTGTCAATGTCAAATGCGTTTTATTTCGCTAAGAAACAATAAACAAATCGATAATTAAATAAATTAGATTAGATTGATAAAATTGTTTCTTCTAATACAAAATGATAAAATAATTTATTTTGCATCATTGCCTCCGCCCAACAAAGCTGTAGAATAAAGTAATTGTGCTTTGCATTGAAACGAACAAAACGCAACTACGAACTTAACCCAAAAACCTAGATTCCAAATAAGAAATAAAAATTGTTATCTTTTGTTTTGTGTTTTGAAAACGTCAAACTATTTTAAAAATGTACATTTATCAGAGCCGTTACACAACGAAAATACAATAAATTGTGATGTTTAAACTGTAAAAATAGATAAAAACTTCATAAGTTGCTTTAATGAATTATGGAAAGTGATGAAGTTGACAAAACATGTGCTGTGGGGACCTCAGATGAAGTCGATAACCGTAGCGCAGTAAATTCTACAATACTCGATTACTACAAGAAATTTGGTAGAAAGCGAGATTTAGAGCAGTTCTTCTCGCTATCAACAGCTCAGAGTGATATTAAAGACACGAGTGGCTTGTTTTGGCGTAAAATGAAGAGTGAAAATGATTCGTCTGATTCTGGCGGCAGAAAAAGTGATTCTTCGCATGAAGTTTGTCGAATCTCAATTATGTGTTCACTGCCTGATCCTTCTAGTTCACAGGTAACAATGCAACATTTTTTTCTTTCCTTTGCAGCCTTCAACTTTGAAATACTTTTGTTCAAAACTAAGACGACCCACTGACCCAAAAACTCTGTTTACTTATGGCAGAGCCAATTTTTTTGTATTGTTTTTCAATAATTTGCAGTAAATATGACTACAAACTAATACTACAAATAGAACGAAAATTCATGGTTATGGTTCTAACTCTGGTAATATTAAACTTGGTGTACCTAGGTACATGGTCAGTTTAGTAAATAATGTAACACTACATTTTTAATACCACATGGTAATATAAATTGATTCCATGAGCATAGGGTTGCCAGATCCTAAATCCAGAAAGCTGGACCACCGCAGTTATGCCGCCGGACTTTTAGGTAAAATCGGGTAAAAAAGTCACATTTTATGTCAGAATTATAAAATGACAACTCATCTTCTAATGAATTTAGCCTAACAAAACCTGGACTCCGACTAATTTGGCCAGACACGCATCCAAAAAGCCTGACTATGTCCGGCTTTATCCGGACGCCTCGCAACCCTACATGAGCATGAGCAACTGCAGTCACATTGTTGCAATGTCCTTGTAGGTACTTAAGGTTTCTAGGTCCTAACAGGAACATTACTGGTAAAATACACAAAAGCAAAACAAACGCCGGAATGGCCGGACTCATAACCAAAAGTCTAGCAATGGCTAGCTTCAGAAACCCTATTTAGCATTACACTATAGGCATATCATCGAGTACAAGGTATTGAGCAAATGTTTTCATGAATTCCAGGATGATGATGAACAGAAAACGAAGTCTTATTCTCCGCACATTGAATCTCCACCGATCATCACTGATGATGTTCCTGCTGAGGTATCACTGAGACACACGGACGAGGAGTCCTATAATTTTGATGACAATAACTCGCAGAAATGTAAGTTTATATTGTTATCACTTGTAAAGTATGTGCACTTATTGCTCGTTTGATGCAAGTTATGTAAATGCTTTTTTTGGTTAATGTTAATTGCGTTTAAATATAAATATTAGTGCCCAGTTTAAAAGTAGAACTTTCTTTCATTTTCGTTCAGATTATATGAGTAGGATGACCCAGTTTTTGGTAGCTAGCTCAAATGGAATATATTATACTAAGGCCCACTTGCACTGACATTTCTTATAATTATTTTATCAACAGTTTTTACATTGTGTATTGTGTGATGTCTGTTAATTGTATACTAAACATTAATTAAAAATAAAGAAGGAAATACATTAGAAAAGTCTGAATACTATTTTAAATATGTATTGTTTGACAGCCTTTGAATTGTATTATACAGGGTGTTTGGTGCATCGTGTGCCAAATTGAAATGGTCGACTGAGAGGGTCTTCTGCTATCCTTTCAGACCCCTAAACACTTCTCATGCCCTGTGTATAAAAAAAGAAGAAAAGAAAAGAAAGAAAGTTTTATAAAAAAAATACCAAAATTTTACATTCAAGTAATTTTTTTTTTCAAAAGTACACGTCTTAGACTCTGTATTTTAATTTTATTTAGATGTGCATTGTACTACAGTACTTTTAAATTCAAAATAAGTGACATTAGCCATCTAGCTTTTTATTTATTTACTCGCAAAGTTTTGGACTTCAATTAAAGCTGTCCATGTTACAGCTATTTACATGACTATAAAAAAAAAACCAAATGAGACCGGGATCTAAGGACTTCGTCAAAAATTCTCTAGTCTATCCTCTTGCTAGTGATGTGCCACATGCCATAAAAATCTTTTTACAACTTCGTGAATTCGCTAGAATTGTGAATCGAGTCACAAAATACAAAATTCCAAATGATGGTTTAAAAATTTTGTTTTGCTTAAATAACACCTGAAAAACGTATTAAATTATGTTATCTCACTCTTATAAGATAAAATCTGTCTCGTACCTCTCATTTTTAAGGGAGGGGGTACTAGAAATAATAAAAAATGCATTTTTAACATTTATTTCATATTTTTTTGCATATTCTGCTTAAATTGTTGGCTTCTATTGCGAATGCAGGCCAGACATCTATTTCGTATTTCCACAGTTGTTGTACGAAGTCGCATTTCCTCCTTAACCTCCTTTGAAAAGATTTCTGACTTTTAGCCAGAAAAAAAAGGAAAGGTTTAGTGTAAGCGTTTGGGCAGGAGTGATTGGAATCAGGTAGTTGGACCGCATTACCTGCCCGAAAACTTCAATGGCGACCACTATTTGGAGTTCCTTCAAAATGACGTGCCCGAATTAGTGGCCGAGGTGCCCGTATGAAATGAAAATGTGCCCAAAGTATTCCAGCATGACGGCTGTCCCGCGCATTGGCGTTTGACTGTGAGGGAATATCTTGATAATGTGTTCCATAATGCGCGGATTGGTGGCCCTATTGCATGACCGGCACGTTCCCCAGGCCTAACTCCGCTAGACTTTTAACTAGTTTTTGACTAGTATACGCCACGGAGGTTCCGACTAGGGATGTACTACTTCAACGCATTCAAACGGCGTTCAATAAAATTAAGGAGAAAATTCGACTTCGTACAACAACTGTGGAAATACGAAATAGATGTCTGGCCTGCATTCGCAATAGAAGTCAACAATTTAAGCAGAATATGCAAAAAAATATGAAATAAATGCATTTTTTATTATTTCTAGTACCCCCTCCCCCAAAAAAAGAGAGGTACGACACAGATTTTATCTTATAAGAGTGAGATAACATATTTAATACGTTTTTTAGGTGTTATTTATGCAAAACAAAATTTTTAAACCATCATTTGGAATTTTGTATTTTGTGACTCGATTCACAATTCTAGCGAATTCACGAAGTTGTAAAAAGATTTTTATGGCATGTGGCACATCACTAGCAAGAGGATAGACTAGAGAATTTTTGACGAAGTCCTTAGATCCCGGTCTCATTTGGTTTTTTTTTATAGCCATGTAAATAGCTATAACATGGACAGCTTTAATTGAAGTCCAAAACTTTTGCGAGTAAATAAATAAAAAGCTAGATAGCTAATGTCACTAATTTTGAATTTAAAAGTACTGTAGTACAATGCACATCTAAATAAAATTAAAATACAGAGTCTACGACGTGTATTTTTGAAAAAAAAAAATACTTGAATGTAAAATTTTGGTATTTTTTTTATAAAACTTTAAAAAGTCGATGAAAAATAATACACAGGGCATGAGAAGTGTTTAGGGGTCTGAAAGGATAGCAGATGACCCTCTCAGTCGACCATTTCAATTTGGCACACGATGCACCAAACTCCCTGTATAGTAGCTTTGTTCATCACTATCCAAAAAATTCATTATCTCCCTTTTCATAATCTATTTAAAAAGGAATTCAAAACACCATTGTTAAAA
Source organism: Caradrina clavipalpis (assembly GCA_932526535.1). Classification (NCBI taxonomy): domain Eukaryota; kingdom Metazoa; phylum Arthropoda; class Insecta; order Lepidoptera; family Noctuidae; genus Caradrina; species Caradrina clavipalpis. Next base: position 8,444,920 of record OW052106.1, on the reverse strand, counting down.
ATACTAATCATCACAATTCTTGACATTTCAGCATTAGACGCACTGTTAGACTTATCAACACATAAACCACTCTCCCCTACCAGTAGTATCACATCTCAAAGGAAACTAGAATGGGACTCGCTCGCTGACGTAGGCTATGCTAACGAAAGTGACAGAAAAAACTCAGCATCTAGCCTTAGTACCTTAGAACGACTTGCTTTAAAACAACAATACTCAAACAATGATTCCAAACAAGATATTGGACCACCAACCTCACACTCCACACCCCTAGACGAAAATGACAGCAAAACTAAAGTTAAAAAAGGCCTCGGAAAGAAAACAACAAAGATTTACAAAAAAGATGTAGATTTTGTTGAAGTTAATGTACCACAAACTTCAGACTCTAATCAAACTCCATCTATCAATGTTAATCTTACAAAACATATTTCTTTTAATGTTGAAAGAGATGGGGGAGTGACAATTGAGAATGTTACCAAGGAGGTCAATGTATCTCCCGAAAAAGTTTCTGCGGAACCTACTCCATGTTTGGCTATTGATAAAGAAATACAAACTTCACTGCCCAAAGACAAAACTTCTGAAGAAAAACCAAAAAGTACTAATGAAGCACCCAAGCCTGTTAATCCATACAATCAGAAGATTCCTGTAATGATCAGTTTAAACACATTACGAAAAAGATTAAGGAGAAAGAAATACAGGAATGCTAGAAGAAAATTAAGAACTAAAAAGCAGATTGAAGTAAAGAAAGATGAGACGCCACAAGAAAAGAGTGGAGAACAGTTGTCAGAAGCAGAAAGTTTCGAATATATGCCTGGACATATGTATAACCAGAACCAAATAAAAGACAATGAACCCAGACCTGACAACAGCACTGCTGGTAATAAGTCCAGCTTAGAGTCAAGTGGACCTCTCAGTACAGAGTCTAGCAAAGGATCAAATCATTCACTAACCAAAGATTTAGAAAAATGTGTTGACTTACTTAAAGTAACTTTACAAAAGCGTTATGACGATGGTGCTACAAAGAAAAAATTAATCAAAGATATAGTTCATAGATTAATCAGTTCAAAATATAGAGATGACGAAACTACGACGGAATTTCTCTCTGGACTCACTTTTGACAGTGCTAAGTTAGGGTTTCGAGATCATACTACAAGTACGTCTGATGCTAATAATACAGAAGATAGTACAAATAAAAAGCCAAAGAAATCTATTCTAAGGAACGAAAAATTCAACCCTAATGTAGTTGCATCTACATCACAAAGTGCCCCAAATCTGTCCAAAATTAGTAGCGAGAAATTAAATACAAATTTGATGAAGACGCTTGCTTCTAACACAGATTCAGATGTCTCAGGAAAGACTTCTTCAGACAATGCGTTTCCCAAAACATCCTCTGAAGAGCTATACTTGAAGTATCTAGAAGCTCTTAGACGCGAAGAAGCGTACAAAAAACACTTGAAGGACAAAGAAATGTTTTTAAAACAGAAGCTCGTGAGTTCCGAAACAGTCTTCAAAGTCCCAGTGCGTCCGGATCTCAAAATTAGCAACAGACTTAAAGATCTGATGAAAGACTTGACCAGAAACAATTACGATGACGGATCAGGTGATGCTAGCAAATTAGAAGGAGGTTCCTCCACCAATATGGACTTTGAAAGATTCAGTGCCATGAGAAACCAAAGAAGTCACTCTGTGTTCACTCTTTCCTCAAGTCATTCGGAATGCCCAAAGCGGCCGAACTTGAAGAAGAAGATGCAAGCTGAAAGGGAGACAGACGAGGCAGGTCCAAGCAAAAGCCATTACTGTTGCTGCCCACACCATCATTTAAATTCTAAGGTGGGTTGTACTGACAGTTCTGTGCAGTGCAGTATAAATAAATGCGAAGAAACAGCAACTAACGATAGGCCATGCCAAACAAAACCGAAGACGTGTTCTCAAGCATGTGAATGTAAAAAGTGCAAAATTGAGTCTCCCAGGAATACTCGCGTTGTTCCTGATAAAAAGACAGGCGAAATTAAGTATGTGTGCCATTGTAACAAGAAACTGACGTCTGCATCAGATGTAGGCGACCATATTATGATTTACAAATGCTGTAAACTGACCAACCGAGGCGTACAACTCGAAGATCCTGGAAGATTAGGTAATACAGGCATACAATGTGGAAGTATTTGCAACTCTGCCAAAGATGATAAAATAGAACTGATACAAGCTCCTTGCCGGATGCACCCGGGAACAGAAAGCAGTTGTTCTGACAACACTTCAAAACATGCGAGAAAGCATTCGAAATCGTCCCAAACTAATATGGTCGTCAATATGTGCCTTGGCATGAACCATTTCTGTTCTTCAGGTTCCGAAGGTAACAACCTATGTGGAACTTCAACTAAAAGTATTCTGAGTCCAAGAATTCCGCAAAAATGTTATACAGTATGTGAGGCTACAAGGTGTCTTCAGACTGAAATAAGCATCAACCCTCAAATTTCCGATCCCACACTATCTGACATTAATATTATAAATGATAACTGTGAATGCGCGAAACTGATATCGGAGACTCGTAAAAAGGTCTCGATTCATGGGTCTGATTCTGAAGGAGGGAAATCTTTTAGCGACGTATATACAAACAGTACGTCTGAAAAGCTTTTAATGCATTCCTCGGGGAGCGGTTTCAAAGAAAAAGAAATAAACAGTAGAATGGGTGAACAAGGAAGAGAGGTGTCGAATGAACCCTCTACATCATTTGATAAAGATTATACAATACCACTTCAAGGCACCAATATGACCCTTACAGTAAACTTATCGGGATCCGAAACGAGTAAGAAAATCGAACAAGTGAGCGAGGGTGTTGTCACGGATAAGGTAGCTATTGCTGACGAATCGACATCCGCTAATGAAGAAAATAAATCTACACAATGCTCTGGCACCATCTTCGTTGACCCAAATGGCAAAGCCAGCGTGGTTACTCCCTCAATTACTTCAAGAAAATCTTGTCTGTCGAAGAAACCTTTAAGGGAAAATAATTACAGCAATACATACCCGAAAATTGATGCCGCAAAAGATAAACCGGTCTTAAGACGATCGAACACTGATTCGGGGAGACTAGCAATAAATTCTGCCATCCAAACCGATTCGATAAAGACAAAAGTTTCCGAAACGAACGCTAATCAGATAGATGTGAGTCATAACATTTTAACTTGCGAGAATTCATGTCAAGTAGAGCAAACTGAACAAAAGATAGAAGAAGAACGCGATTTAAAAGGAGTAAAAACCAGTATTCGAAGCAGTACCAAAACCGAAAATTACAATGCAGCTGTGAAAATAAATGTAGGAATACAAAAAGATCCCGTTGACGAGGAAGCAAAAATTGAAGCTGAACCACCAAAACCAAAAATCCCCCCTACCAAAGATGTTGGTATTGAATCTAGATTCGGCGAACAAACCGATCCAGGCGTTTGTGTAGGTAGCCAAACTGATGTACCAGCAATAAAGAAGACAGACCAAGAAACTAATTATGAGACACCCTCGGACAATGACCCAAAGGTACCATCAGTAGAACCACGAATAAGCAATTATAAGGTCTGCTGCCCAGACAGTTCATGCAAAGGCCCTGTAATTAATATGATACAAGATATAACTGAACGGTACACCAAAAAAGACATGGTCAAGATTAAAAAGAATAAATGTTTTTCCGAAATAATAACTGTTTTGAACTACCTTCTTGAAACGGAAGATAGTACTGATCTGGAGCCAAAAACATGCTGCAGTACAAGTACCGACACCAAGTCGAGTTCAAATCAGGACAAACATAATAACCTGTCTTGCGAGTGCTGTCCAAACAAATTTATCGATAAAAGTGTCCAACTTTCGTGCAAGAAACCTTTTAAAGACAACAAAGTCGACACAACATCTTGTCTACCTCCTTGCTCCTCTGATTTGCCTACAACTTCCACGGATTCTACCGCTTGTAAAGTGCTCAACAAAATTAAGAAAGAATGTGAGAAATACCACCAGAAGGTCAAATGTAGGGGAAGGAAATGCGATGTGTCTAGTAGTACTTCGGTTAATTGCGAAAAATGCAAGAAGGTACATCATTGTGCTTGCAGAAATCACAAATGTAAACGGTCCAAAGCATTTGAGAAGTTGCAGAAGAAATGCATCGCTTACAATCTCATCATACAGACTTCAGAAAGTATGTTAAGCGATGAGACAGTATGCGAGAAAAAGGCTCGGCCTTTAAAGAATATCGTCGTGAAAGTCCCCAAACGTAAATGCGAGGAGAAAAAAGAGGGTACATGTAGAGATCATAAGTCAACTCGTTCGAGCCCACGTAGCCCCAGATGTAATAAGAACAGGTCGAGGAGTTGCCCCGATGAGTGTGAGACTTCTGATGAGTATGCTAGGAGGGTCGAAGTGGCCACGGTTAGGGAATACTTGGAGCAGAACCGGCCAGACTTCTTGGAGAAAACTTCGCAACGGCAGAATTGTTTGAAGTACATCAGCGAAAGGAGGTAAGGAATCATGTACCATACTATCCTATAGGCTTTTTAATACCAACATGGCCATATACTGGGCCCGAAAAGTATGATATTATTATAGACTTAACTTTTTACCGCGACTTTGACAGTTGGAATTTTATTGTGGATCTATTTTTAAAATGTAGCATTCAGGGATAACGTGGCTTCTTATTACTAGCGAAATAATAGTATGAATCCTAGTTCCGTTATCCATTACCTAATATTAAATACTAGCGACCCAACCTGGCTTCGCTCGGATGCTCGTGTGACGGAGTTTTAGCAGATATTTAATTATAGACACGCCTCTAGGTATGATGTGATGCCCACGCATCACATCACACTTTAAATAGTTGTAAGTAAAAATGTCTTATCGATACGAAAAGAAGAAATTGATGACTACAAAGGATTTTGTTTGTTGAATTTTGCACACTGGATAAAACAATATGCATAGGGCATATGTGTAGTGTCGTGATGGCCCTGTGGTTAAGGCACCCGCCTCTTAAGCACGAGGTTGTGGGTTCGCAACCGGGCTCGGGCAAGTACCAATATGACATTTTCTAATTCATATGTACTTTCTAAGTTTACCTTGGACATCACTGACGTCGATGAAGGAAAACATCGTGAGGAAACCTGGATTTATAATTAATATAAATCTAAAATTGCCAATCCGCCTTGAGCAAGCGTGGTGATTAATGCTCGTGCCTTCTCTGTATGAGAAGAGGCCTTTGCCCTGCAGTGGGACAGTTATAGGCGGGATTTTTTTTTTGTATTTATTTTAGGGCATAATGTAGTGTTAGATGTACGTTTTAGGCTCTCTCTCTTTCCATAGACACTTTGCAACAATACGGCTGTCCCATTTCAAAACCTAGTAAGGGACACTTTTTCCAAAAATCGTTTCATTGCATAATTTTGCTAACCAAGTACGACCCTACCAAATACGAAAACACCAGCGAGCGTTGAAAACTCACATTAAAGCGGTGAAATTTAATCATCAATACCCAGTAAATGTACTACTCGTCTCTGATCTAATTTACGTTTATTCGCTCTCCTATAAAATTTAGTTTTAGGTCCTTGCTAGGTTTTGAAATGGGGCAGCCGAATAGTTAAGAACTCACCAAGTTTTCTTACTACAGAACTCAAGCTAGATGCGCTCCGAGTTTGAAAATGGTCGTTGTACACAAACCTAAATGCACGGGAAAACTGTCGCCTACCCCTATGTACTGTGGAGGTACCTCACTTGTATTGTCATTGTAAATTGAACCATATAATAAGACGTAATTAGGCGTAGATTTGTTGAGACTGTTGATTTTTCCGGAATTCAGTATGTGAAGTTACTAGCTTGCTTATAGGAGCTGTTATAATATTGCTATTTCTGAACGGTTTTTTTTTTTGGATTTTTGGTTTCATTTCGGGTAGTCCAAACTAGTTTTTGACAATGAACGTACACACCATTCACCGTCAGATGTCCCTCCCCCCTCCCCCTTGCTGTCATGTTGGCACTACTGCCTTGTCAACCAACAATAGATTGACACTACAATAGTGCCAATATCACGCACATATAAGCACATCTTACGGTGAACGGTGTGTATTTAATAGCTCTTCGAACAGTAAAGGTAGTTTCGCTAATCCTTTGAACTTTACTAAGGTCCACTTCCACCAAAATCACTAAACGTATTTAGCGGTAAATGTATTTAAATTATAATTATCATTCTGCCTCTGTCACCTTCTAACAATGTGGCAGCGACAGTATGATAATTAAAACTAAATGATAAAAACTCACTCGTTAGCCTAGTGGTAAATCCAAAGCACGGCTGCTACGCTAGAGGTCCTGGGTCCGGTTCCCAGGTCGAGCAAAAAAGTGTTATCGGGCTTTTCTATGAAATTCTCAGTAGCAGCTCGGAGTTTGGATTTGTGCCCGGTTAATGGCAATAGGCTCGCCCCCTATTACATGTGACTTAAATATACAGGCGAACTGTGGGTGTACCTTGGTACATCTCTGCCTAACCCTTCGGGGAATACAGGTGTGATGGTTTGTTTAGTGATTTTGGTGGAAGTGGGTCTTAATCTAGATAATTTTATAGGTGTCTGCTACAAACGTTGTGATACTGTTGAACCATGCATTCCCTATGCAAGGGAGTCGAGCAGTCCGTGCAATATCGACCCATGCAGGCCTTACAATCCTTGCGATCAGAATCCTTCCAGTCCATGCCTCGATCCTTGCAACTCTTGCCTTGATCCTTGCAACTCTTGCCTTGATCCTTGCAACTCTTGCTTCGATCCTTGCAACCAGTGTGTCAGTCCTTATACCATGCATAAAGTGCACAAGAGATTTGGTGAGTTCTTATACATTGATTTAGATGATTTTATTTGTATTCGATAGGTAACGTTATGATTCTTGTATCTGGTTAAGTATACCCACATAAAACCACAGCTAGAAAAATCTATAAAACAAGCTTAGAGCTCTTGTTCTAAGCAAGCTTTATAGAGTTCTCGGTTTTTTATGAACCCTATTTTTGTAAAACTAAGGTTCATATTCATATAAGCGAGTGTCATCAAACGTTTCATGCAAATATGAACATTGATGTAGTTGAAGTAAGGTTAATATTCGCTGTGCTATACTTGTGCCTTAAGTTTAGTCTAAGGCTGCGACTAATAAACGTTATTATATTCTTTGTTCCTGTTCCTTTCGCACAACTGTCAAAATACAAGTGCAAGTTAGAGACGGGCATATTTACGCTAACGTCTTAAATTGCAGAGCAAACGAGCGTGCTGCCCAACGGGACCTGTTATCATTGCACGTGGAACAACAGCCAGACTTAACTAACCTCAGTTCTGATGAACTGCGCCAACTGGCCAAAGAGATCGGGCTTGATTTGCGCAGGAGAAAACGTAAGACCATCTTTTCATTTAGTCAGTGTGGAGAAATCTTTATGGATGCCCTCCGCCTGGGGTGAACGGAGGGTTATGTCGGACTTTTACCGACTAAAACCCCAGGGTTTCATCTGTGACCATGAGTCGGGAGCCCGGTATTTTTTGAAAGTATCAAATTTTGTTCTTTTAGGTACTTATGATTTGCACCTACCGTGTTATCTCTTCACCACCTTTGGTTGACTGGTAGAAAATGCCTAACTAAGACATTAAGTCCGCCTTTGTACTTTTTGTTGCATAAAGTTTAAATAAATAAATATTTGCTTAACGCATGATCAGCGCCACCGACTAGTATTAGACTGCCATCGGCGGGCCCCTTCACCATTTGCGGCCTGTCCTGCGACCGCACATTTCACTAGAGAGACGCGCACGGAACACTACGCGGCTCCGTCCCAGGCCTATATCTGGTCCAGCAATGAACTGCCCTAAGTTCGCCGCCTGCAAGCCCCTCTTTACGGAATTATTTTTAGAGCCTGCCTTCACAAGTTTTTGAAAAAAAAACATGTTTTCATGATCTTTAGGTACTTACTTACTAAAATATATTTTATCAAATTGCAGCTCCTCCAAAATTTATTAGTGAACGTGAAATGAAAAAGCATTCTGAAATGATTTACAAAACGCTGCCAGAAGTAGTTCAGAAGAAAGAGGAAAAGAGGAAAGAAAATATCAAAAAAACTAATTTATTAATGGCTCATATATTTAAAAAGGTAAGACAACATCATCTTTGCTGAATATTTTGTTACTTTTCTGGTTGGCAAACAGGCTATTTAGGGCCTACTAGTATTGACTCGTAGAAACACACAAACAAATAGTTTATTTTATTTTATTTATACCTACATAAAGGCCTTAATTTAGGTCTATGTAATGCAATAAGCTTTATTTGAATAATTTACTTACCTTCGATTTGTAAACCAGTTCTATCTAACCTAACATACCATGACACTTGGGCGACTCCCGGGAGTCCAACCCGCTTCAGTCTAATACCTACTTTACTAAATCCAATAGTACTTGTGAATAGTCAACTAATCACAACAGTTAACGTGAAAGTAAATGACAAGGTTGGCTCAGTAGCTGAGCTATTGGCTGCTGCGCTGCATGTCGCGGGTTCGATTCCCGCTCGTAACAAATATTTGTATGGCCTACAGCCTATTGTTTCGGGTCTGGCTGTTTGTATAAAATATGAGTTTAGATGTTTCTAAACGCACCCACGATACAGGAGAAATTTCTAGAGTAAGGCATCTTTTTTTTTAATAAATAAGTACTTATTTCCTTTCAGAATCTCCAAAAGCATACGTTGCGGGGGTCAGTGAACCTATCAAACTACAGCACAGTTATAAAGATTTGACGTTTACAGTATTATTTAGTGTTAAATTTGACGAAATGAAGTATTTAAATGTCCGTGTTATTTTACTAATTGTTGTGCATTGACGTTGTTTCCCAGAATTTATGAGGGTTACACGCCCTATTTTTAATTATTATTAATAAAATTTTCTATTTTTAGTATGGTTTTGGTTTTATTTACGGTGTTAGGTAGCTACTAATTGTGGGTCACACATTAATTTATTTCTTACATACATAAACTTTCACATGGAGGTAGTCAGAAGCCACAGAATGTCATCTGCTACAATATTTCTTTTGAGTTCTTTATGAGAATTGGGCCCGTTGTGAAGGAGCTCTTCGGGCAAGTACTACTATCATACTTATTTATGACGCAAAGCAGCGTTGCTATGTTCCGGTTTAAAAGGTATGGGTGCTGTTGTAATTACAGGCACATGGTACATTTCAACTTTGTCGGTAAGCACTAAAAGGTCCTAAGTACCAAAACTATATAAGTACCGCGGTATGCTTACTACCGTTAACATTGAAATTTCAACTTTATTTCCATACTGTTAAGAGTTATAATTTTATTTGTCGCCAAAAATACCTTGCCATGCCGTGCCGTCAATGGGCACTTAGGGCTATATCGTTTACCATATAATGATATAAAATAATGAGTGGCGCCAAATCATTTTGGTCAAGCACTGCGTCTAATTTTTTTGCCCAGCTCCAAAAAACCAGGTCGTAAAATAAATAAAACAACATTTTATCAAGTATCAAAACTATATTTGGAGCTGTTCCCTCGTTCTTGCAATGACGATGTCCTTCAGCTTCCGTCTATGCACTTTCGTGGACGTGGTAAGCGGTAGTTCCTCCAGGAAGATAACACCGCCCCTTAGTTGCTTGGTGTCTGTCAGTTTTTCTGAAAAATGATGGTATTTTTAAGCAGATAGCACTCAAGTTCGCAGGAGATATTATAGTGCACAATTGTGTGCGCAAACACTGGTGCACGCCCGCTTCTCTACCTCTTCTAGTCCGATGGAACGGCAATCCGACACAACCGGGGAGAGAGATCAGGCACAGGACCAACGATTTTCGAGGCACGGGGGTGTCACACTACCAACTTCTTACCTCCGGGCTGTTACTGCGAAATTCCTAATGGAAAAATCCAATAACGCTTTTTTTCCGACCTGGGAATCGAACCCAGGACCCCACGGTCAACAGTCGTGATTGCCACCACGAGACCCACGGGGCAGTAATTACAAAGTAATTTTAAAATGGAGTTAGACCCCCTGATAGTTGTCACATTCAAAAAGCAGTCTTCCTTTAATCTCTCAAAGTCTTTAATAGTCCTTAATACCTTTAACCAAGTCCTTGATCTCCTCTTCGGTGATCACAGCTCCTGGACGCGGTATGACGCAGGCTATCGGCAGGTCACCGCACTCTGCGTCTGGCAGACTCGTCACAGCTACGTCTAGCACCCCAGGATGCTGACGAATCACGACTTCTAGCTCTACTGGCGATATCTAGAATAGATAAGAAGATTACCTTTAAGTTATTAACAGTTCCATGATGGAACTACTGATGTTTTTTTGTAATCACTAGTTTAATTTTAAAAGAATCTGAATATAATGGGACTAGTTTTGAATTTTGTTATTACTTTTTCCATATTAGTTATCATTTACTTATTTATTAAAACTTTATGCACAAATGTAAAAATACACCGTACAAAGGCGGACTTTTAATGGTCTGGACCATGCCTGGGTACTTCCTGGTTACGGAGATTTTGAGAGTCAATGGTTCAACTTTGATAGGGTTAGTTAACTTATGGAACACTTGTTTCCCTTTACCTCCAAATAGGAATAATTCATATTCACATTGGAATAAGTTTCAAATTCTTATGAGAACCTAGTTCAAATTCGCTTGTACAAATATGAAAATGATGTGCATACGAAAAAGATCTATTGTCATAAGAAACACATACATCGCTCTATTTATATGAAACTTATTTTTACGAAAATAAAGTTCATATTCACATGACGCGCTAACTGTTGATACTTTTCTGCCTTACCTGGTGATTCTTATACTTCAGCAACAGTTTAATGCGCTCAACAAAGTAGAAGTACCAGTTCTCGTCTCTGTACATCATGTCTCCAGTCTTGAACCATCCATCCTCGGACAGCACTTCAGCCGTCGCTTCGGGGTTATTGAAATAGCCCTGAAAATGGGAGGGTTTAAATAGCATTTAGGCCCATGAAAATTAATGATTTCCATGATTTCCGCATAATATGCAGAAATCATGAAACACACAGTTTCAACCCTATTTTAACACAGTTTTAGCCTTATCTATACTAATATTATAAAGCTGAAGAGTTTGTTTGTTTGTTTGTTCGCGCTAATCTCAGGAAGTACCGGTCAGATTTGTTTTTGTTGGATAGCCCATTTATCGTTGAAGGTTATAGGCTATATAACATCACGCTACTACTTACGGGAGTGAAGCAGTATTTAAAAACGTAACTTAAGGCGGATGAATAAAGCCACGTGAACGAAGTCGCGGGCAGAAGCTAGTCTATATTATAAACTAAGGCTAAAACTGTGTTAAAATAAATTATAATTAAAATACCAGCTTTCTATCGTCCCACTGCAGAGTAAAGGCTTATTTTCATATAGAGAAGGCACGAACATTGATCAGCACGCTTGGTCAAGGTGGATTGGCAGAAGAATTCTTTTTGTGTGTCTAATGTTCTAATCTTTGGTTAGTCGGATTGGAAAATTTTTGGACACCATTGATGTCGATGAAGGAAAAACATCGTGAAGCAACCTGGACTTACAATTTAATGCAAGTCTGAAATCGCGTCAATCCCCCTGCACCAAGCGTGGTGATCAAAGCTCGTACCTTTTTTTGTATGGAATGAGGCCTTTGGCCTGCAATAATAGGCTGCTATAAGATGTCTAGGTAGGTGTATTCAGAGCAACGTACCTTGAAACCACCCGGTGATTTTATCCACAACTCTCCATTCTTATTAGGCTGTGTTATTTCTTCGCCAGAATCTACATTCACCAGCTGAAAATATGAATTTAGTAATTAAGGAAAGTAGGTAGGTCCACATCATGCTCGTACATGTATTCAGTAAATCTCACACGGTCCCAGCCACTCCAATATTAAGAATAATCCGTCGTTTGAAGATCAAAGTAAGAGCATTTATTTCAATTAAACCATTAAAAACTTTAATTGGCAAGAAGATAGTCGGTCGGTTAGTCATATATTATATAGCTAGTGGCTCAAAGATGTTATATAGTGACTCGTTCCGAGTCGTGTCGTTTCTCTATGGAGAACAACGAGCAAGAAACTCCACAAACGTTTCTTGCTCGTTCTTCTCCATAGATACCTAAACACGTTTTATACATTTTGGAACAGTGAATAAGTTAAAAGCATTATTGTGTAAAACAGCAGACTTTAATTTTGTGTACTGAATCCGAAGTAGGTAAACTGTGTACGTACCTAACAATAAGAATTATATTTCATAATTGCACAGGTATTCATAGTAATAGAACTGGCTCATTGGCTTTGTGGTAACAAGAGCGACTGATGAGCTTGGGCTCCTAGCTTCAACACAGTTATTGGGTTGTCCATTAGGAATTTCTTAGTAGCAGCCCGGAGTTTGGAAGTTGATGGCATCCCCATGCCTCGGAAAGCGCGTAAAACGTTGGTCCCGGCTGTACTTAATTCGTAGATCTTTGACAGTTGTTACGGATAGTCCAAAGCCGGGAAATCTGACAACCAGTTTTACCAAGAGGTAAAACTGAGAGGTTGTGGAGGTCAGATTGGCAGTCGCTCCATGTAAAACATTGGTTTTCAGTTACACCCGGTTAGACTCGAAGCCTACCCCAACGTAGTTCGGAAAAGGCTGGAAAGTTACTTATAATTCATTATTATCTATTAAAAGTTGTTAGGTTAGGTTAGTCTAGATAACAATTTTATTATTTTTTTATCAAGAGCAATAACGATTATAATCGTAGGTAAGTATTAGGTAATTGTATGACGAAGAAGTAGGTACCTATTAACATTATCTAATACTAAGTACATAATACCGTGACTCTGTATTATCGGTCAGCTGGTTAATAAAGATAAGCCTACGTATTTCATTTCGTTTATCAATATATTGATAACTTGACTTCATATGATCAACTTCCGTAATTTTAAGCGTTAAAAATTTACTCGCAAACCCATCTGAATTTAATAACAAAATATGTATATAAACTGCATACTCCCCGGCCTTAACCAAGCTCCTTTTGACCATCCCCCCCTCCCCCACAAGGAAATAAAAAAGGTAGAAAACACTAACTTTATCTAGATTTTAGAAAAACTGTTTATTTGGCTTTATATTAATTTATTCGCGAAACGTACAGGAAACTTAAAACAGTGCTCGTAGGTAATAAAAACCAAATTGAGGTCAAAGTCATTTCTAACCTAATTATAGAATAAAATATTTTCATAATGTTTTTGCTAAGTCATGCGTCTGTTCACGCGCGGTACACGTGACTCTACTTGTACTAATCACCTTGATGGGAACACGCCGCTTAGGGCCTGTGAACACCACGTTTTTTAAACGCACCGTTGACACGCGTTTTCGGAACGTGTGTCGACCGCACGTTTTTCACTCCACATTGCTGTTTGATTTTGTTTGACTCGCGTGCGTACAAACGCGCGTCAACCACGCGTTTAAGAAACGTGGTGTGCACAGGCCCTGTGCAACACACGAGCGCGGTCGCATTTACAAGATGTAGATTGTGGTCGTAGATTGGAATATTGCGATGCTGACTAGACTGGCACTTCCGTTTAGCAAGAAATTCTAAGTGTCAATGACAAATTATATCACTTTAAGGCAAAGGCCTAAGAGGGCATACAGAGAAAACGTAACATGAATGAAGTTTTTGTTTTTCATAGTGGAATCCTCATGGACTGCTTTCGGGTCGGGAATGGCGGAGGGGTGTCTTGGACTCCTACCGACTAAAACCCCACAGTGTTCCCCCAACTAGCACAGGCCGGGAACGACGAGCATTTTTCCGCACATTGATCAAAAGGTGCATACATGCATAACACTGCGTGTGTTGTCTTTATCCGCCATGCGTGCATGAATGCAAGTTTGAGGAATAGAGTTGTTACAATATTTTACATAAATATTCAAGAAGCCGTACCTTGTATTGTAAATGTGCAAACGGTTTTCCAAAAGACCCAATCGGGGAGTCCACGCTATGGAATATAACGGAACCTATTTCACTCATTCCGTAGCAATCAGACACTATTGTATTTGGCGTCCAGCTCTGAAAGTATAAAAAAAACCTTATAAGCATAATTATGTTATTCATCATCATCATACTATCACGCCTGTATTCCTCAGGGGTTAGGCAGAGATGTGACAATGTATACCTACCCATAGTTCGACGGTATGTTTTTAGGTCCCATGTTATAGGGGCCTATTGCCATTAACCGGCCACAAATCTTATCTCTTGTACATTCCTTGGTAATTCATCATGTCAACCAGAAAACGCCCACTGCTGGGCACCCAAAATCACCCAAAAATTTTCCTTTGACTTTGACGTTGACAGGGCAAAGCAACAAAAATCTATTGTTACAGTTACTTAATTGAAAATTAATCAGATTTTCGGGAGTAAAATGAAGTTTTTTTTCGAGTACAAATGTTGTGGAATTATTAATTAATGTGTTCCACATACACCCGTATTTTTTTATGCCACCTGATGGAAACAAGCCAACGGCCCACCTGATGTTAGGTACTGGTGACTACTACCTATCTGCAATACTAGAGGCCTTGCAATAACACCGGTACCCATACCCTTAAAACTGGAACAGAGCAACGCTGCTTTGCGGCAGAAATAACTATGATGATAGTAGGTACTACAAGCACCCGTATTTCCAAAACACTTTCTGTCGTAGATGAGAACAGAGAAACGTTACCCTTAATTCCTTCACCAGAGTTTGAGGCACAGCACTTCCTCCAAGAAATATTATATCGAAGCTGGAAAAATCACAGTTTTCTTTTTTTGCTGCCTTTAATACTGTTGTCATCATGGTAGGACTGAGGACCATGAAGCTTGGCTGGAAAAAATGGATTAGGTAAATCATCTCGAGTAAAACTCTGGATTGTGGCTTATATCTTTCTATGACTTTAAAGAAAGTATGTGATCAAGAATATCATATATCGGTACATGTTCCCCCTTGAGGCGGTTTTGAAACTCTGACACTAGGCCCTAGGGTGTGTGCCGGGTCGTTAGACCTTGCTGCCCACACGATACATAAGAAAGACCACATCATCTAACCTTATAATTTTCAATTAGTTCAAGGACGTGTTCCGTGGTGATCTCGAGAGAGGATTGTATCCTCGTGAACTCGTAGAAGGGCGACATTGTGTACATGAGGAGCACTGACAGCCATTGCAGGGGAGCCACAAGAATTGCTGACTGAATGACAGGAAATTTTTTGGCAAATGACCTGGAAATAGGAACAGAATAGATTTTATTTTCTTAACAAAAGCTAAAAGTTAAATTAGTCTACAGCTACAGTTTTGTATTTAATGAGTGGAAGACCTAGGTAAATTACGTTTTTCAAAACCTGCGCATAACATTTTGTTTAAATTATTTCATCTATTCTAGTGTAATCTATACACACAATACATATAATAAAATCGTAACGAGGCCAATTCTATACATTCAATATTTTTTTATAAAGAGTAATTCTCACATGTTAAATACATTATACTGAACCCAAAAAAATGGTTTTTAGAATTTTTGTCTGTTTATTTGTTTGTTTGTATGTACGCGCATAACTTTTTAATTCCTGCACCGATTTGAACAAAACTTTGCATTGTATTGGCAGTAACCTGAGCTGTAATCTTAAGTACAATTCATCACGCTATGTCACATAGGGGTTAGACAGAAACAGTATGAACACTATTAACTTAAAAATACTGAACGCGAACGAAGTCGCGGGTAACAGCTAGTAACATAATAATACTATGATATAAAAGTTAAATTAGTCGAGCTAAAAAGTTATTTTGTTTGTATAAACTCGCTTATCTCTGGAACTAGGTACCAGTCGGATCGGAAAAATCTTTTAGTATCACTAGCTACATTCATCAGGAGTAGTTTCGCCATCACATCACGCACTGACACACGGGAGCGGAGTAGTAACCCAAGACACAATTTAATGTGGGAGAAAACTACCACGCGGACGAAGTATTGTGTGTGTGCTAGTGTAGTGAATATAAGTAATGATCCATACCAGATGTGAGGTGCATTAGCCGACATGTTCTTATGACTCAGAGCAGCAGATTTAGGCAGTCCCGTGGTTCCGCTTGTCGAGATTAGGTAGGCTATCGTCTCCTCAGGGTCAAAGTCTGCAGGTCTGTAAATAACGAACCATTACGCCTGTATTCCCCAAAGAGTTAAGCTGAGGTGTACCAATGTATACCCGCAGTTCGCCTGTATGTTTAAGTCCTATGCAATAGAGGGCAAGCCTATTGCCATTATCCGGAGACAAATTCTAATTTCAAGCTGCTACTTACAATTTCATCGAAAAACTCAATAACAATTTGCTCGACCTGGGGTCAAACCCAAGACCTCTAGCGTAGCAGTCGCACTTAGGACCACAAACTAGGCTAACGAGGCGGTCTGTAAATATTGTTTGATAATATTTAAAATGTCACTCTTACGCTCTTAGTAATAAAATTAAAAGTGTCCAACCACTATATTGTCCTCGTATGATCCTAATAACTTGCTAGTAATAAATACCAATCAACCAATCAATTCAAGGCTTTATAGCTGATAAGACAAAGTTTAAAATTGAATGTCATTAAACCGATAAGTTCGTCGTTTTATGGGCAGCAGTTTAGCCTCAAGTTTCTTCAATATAAATGACTAGCTTTTGCCCGCGACTTCGTCCGCGTGGATTAATAGTTCCCGTTCCCGGGGGATTTCCGGGATAAAAACTATCCTATGTCCTTTCTCGGGTCCCAGACTATATCTGTACCAAATTTCATTGAAATCGGTTCAGTGGTTAAGGCGTGAAGAAGAGACAGACAGACAGAGAGACAGACAGAGTTACTTTCGCATTTATAATATTAGTAAGTACGGAATATTAGTACGGAAAAGTACGGATAAGACAAAATTTAAAATTGAATGTCATTAAACCTATAAGTTCGTCGTTTTATGGGCAGCAGTTTAGCCTCAAATTTCTGCAATACAAATGATTTTAACCTTATGTAGTATCTTAATACACATTATGGTATGCAAATAAATGAATAATAATATAAAATATGATTTTCTTACTTGAAACTCTCCACGTCGTATTGCGCACCATATTTCTCCAACATATCGGAAAATTTTACAGTGTGTGGACTTTCATCAAAACTGATGACTTTGGAGTCCACACCCAAGAGGGCCACAGCTTTCTGAACATCTTGTACTTTTTCACTTTGGCAAAAAATGATTTTTGGCTTGCTGATGGCGAAAGTATTTTTCAATTCGTCTGGAATGAAGAGGCAGTATTAAAATTGACCTATTTTCTTTTTACTTCCTATCTCCGACATTTCTTAATCGAATTGAATGATCTTTTTTTAGGGTATAAAATAGCCCAAGATAGGAATACATGGTCAAACATGCCATGACCTGTACAACCCAGTTACTGGGTAACACACACCTCTTGGCAAGACTGATGTCAGACTATCCGTAACGACTGTCAGAGCTCTACGAATGAAAGCTAGCCCAAAAGCTTTACGTGCTTTACCAACTTCAGGCTGCTGCTACTAAAAATCCCTTATGGAAAAACCCAATAACACTCTTTGCCCGACATAATCTAAGTGGGAATCGAACCCAGAACCCCACGTTTATGGTACACGACAATTTTTTTTTTTTCACTTTGTAGTTTTTGAAGGTCTTTTATTTAACTATACTTACGAACTCCAAGAGTTCTATCAATTGCAGCAATTGCGACTCCTAGGTACAGAGCAGCGTAGAACGGAACAGCTTGGTCCAGATGATTCGGCGCCATCAGGACTATGGCGTCACCGGTCTTTAAACCCATGTTTCTGAAGCAGGTGGCGCATTGTATGCTTCTTCTCAATATTGATCCATTGGTTTCCGATTCGCCGGTCCCACCGTCAATCTGTTGATAAGAAAAATCTATATAGGGTAGTTTAGCCGGTTTGCCGGCCACCTCTGGTTTTCGGCCAGTACGTTGTTATATTAATATAATAAGGACACTTTAACCTACCCATTTAAAAAAACAACGCCTACTTAATGTATTGGTATAAACCCTACAACTTTTGAATTTTGTAGAATTTTAATGATCCAACTGTGTCGTCTGTGACCCTCCGAAAGTCTTACGGTGCACGCGTGTGTCGAAATTAGTGAAAAAAATAGTGCGCGCATAATTTTTGCAAGCTAAGTTACAAAGTTGTTTATCGGTTTTATAAATATAATTATTGTTCTGTGCACGGGAGATAAGTTTAATTAGTGTTATTTTAATTAAAATGGAAGAAAGATAATGTTATTTACGTTTAAATTTGATGGCCGGTAAATTAGATAATGATTTGGGGGACTATTTACTTCTCGGCCGGCCGGCCGAAAACTAGAAGAAGACCGTTTATATTTAATTGATTCTTTTGATTATTAAATAAGGAATTCTTTAAAAAGAAATGCTTTATACACAAAGTAGAACCGCTTCTCATTTGTGTAGTCAGATGTCGGCCGCATGTTTTGAGCTAATTATGTGGTAATAACACTTAATAGTTATTGAAT
Organism: Caradrina clavipalpis; assembly: GCA_932526535.1. Taxonomy (NCBI): domain Eukaryota; kingdom Metazoa; phylum Arthropoda; class Insecta; order Lepidoptera; family Noctuidae; genus Caradrina; species Caradrina clavipalpis. The sequence continues at coordinate 8,426,360 of OW052106.1, read as the reverse complement.
ATTTGACGGCCGAAAATTAGAATTTTAATATTTACCTTTCGGCCTAAGCTAATCGATAGGGTCGAAAACTAATAATTTACTAACTGATTCTCGGCCAATAAAAGCTAATGATAATAAATCAACTAACTGAATCGAAATCATCACTCACACGAACAATACAGACGTAAAGGGACTTCCCCAAATTTTTTCTTATTAGCTAGTTAGAAAATTAAGCAAGTTGATCAACGGCCGGAAACTAATTAATTTAAATTTGTTTTTCGGCCGTGTTTGAAGGGATGGTCGAAAATCAGTTTAAAAAATCGTATTTTCGGCCAGTCAAAAAGCAGATTTTTTCCATAATCTCAATTATTTTTGCTATGCCATATTATCCTTGTTCCTTTTTGACCAATGTTCCTACTATTATGTTTAAAATATTTCTATATGCTTAATATTTTAATTAAAATTGTTGATTCATACGTATTTTTTGCTTTTAATCCATTATAGAACCTACTAGTTAGCAAATATAGATCATTTTTCAAATAGCAGATTAGTGGCCGAGAACTAGCAAAATAATGGCCGGAAACTGAAACAGGTGGCCGAAAACCGGTGAAATCGCTATTTTCAGACATTTTAATTTTCAGTAATTTTAATTTAACGCTGACGAGTAAAAGGTCTACAAATATCAAAACTACATTATATTTCGAGTTCAAAAATATTTAAGAAACTAGTCTGCGACTTTAATGTCATGGAGAAAAATCGTCACAAACTCACACGTTCGCTTAAGTGGCCGAAAACCGGCTAAGTTACCCTATGTCAATAAAATTGAAGTGTTTGTCTGTAATGCAAAATAACAGCTTTTTACTAAACCCATATCTATGAATATTTCCGGTAGGTACTTATGACAAAAAACTATTTTCAAATCAAGTCAAAGCCAAATTTAATTAAATAAGACCATTAAAAGGTACTTATGAACGTAATTACCAAGAAAGAAAAAAAAATTGGATCTAGTTGCCCAGAAAAATGTAGTTTTGTATGGAGAAGAATGGGCAAGAAATTCCACCCAAGCCATACCATCACACCTGTATTTCCTGAAGGGTTAGGCAGATTTGTACCAATGTACATCCACAGTTGTACACTAACAGTCGGTATGTTTAGGTCCCATGTAATAGGGGGCGAGCCGATTGCCATACTTAGATACTCTTAACAAAATGTTGATCTATCTGTTTGTTCCGGTTAATCTCCGAAACTACTATTATGACGAGACTTTCACTGCCTGATGGCTAATGTAATTATAGGAATAATTTTTATTTATGATTGATAGTAATGATTAATGATTATTTTAACAATAACCGTTTTTGTTGGATAGGTATTATAAGTTAATTTAAATATTCAGATATCGTCGGTTTGCATAATGTAATAATAGAAACAATTCTATAATCAGTGAAATAAAAATGGTAATTTAATTAAATGTAAATTATATGCTATAAAGCTAAATATTGTACGAACGTATAGTATAGTAGCATATAGTATGTATTTTCAGAATTTTAACCATTAAAATCAGTAAAATAACTCCATAAGTCGGTATAATTCCAAAATGTCAAGATTTCATGAAATAGTCATTCTTTCGGTTTACCTGGCCCTATGGAGTTCTATTGCTGACTTAAATGGTTATAATTCTGAAAATACATACTTCTTACGCCCGCAAATTATACTTTAATCAACATATAACTTAATACTGACTTGCAAATTGCAAAAAACGTAAGCAAATTTGAATTTCGCGGGCTACCGTGGAGGTTCCACCTTAAAGTCAAATCTCCGTAACATCCCTACTACTAGATACTACTGCTCTTTGTATTTTCTTTTATTTGTATTATTCTGTCTCTAACTGTTTTGTTAGTCTAGTGGTGGAAATCATGACTGTCAAGTATGGTCATGGGTTCGATTCTCAGGTCGGGCAAAAACAGCCTTCTTTTTATAGATGGGAAATCATCAAATAACTTCCCCTGGGCGTCCCTGGGCGGGACGGGAGGGAGTGTGAGACTTTTACTGACTAAAACCCATCTATGTTCTTTCATGTGCCCTTTGCGTTCCGGAGGCGCGGTGTCTCTTTCGAACAACCCGCAGCCCCGGCAGGCATCAGCCCTTAGGCAAAAACAGCCTGGAGTTGAGAAGTTGGGATTAGCCGCCGTGACCGGAATCGGTCTGAAGAATACATTAGTTTTTCAATTGCATATGCCAAGGGTGCTCAACTTTTTTTACTGTCGGGCCAAACTGACAATTTAGAAATTTTTGGCGAGCCACTAACGATTCCTATTTTACTTACATAAGGGACTTGCGCAAATTATATATATTATGAAATGTAAAGGTTGATTAAAAAAAATTATGAAGAAGGAACACTTAGTCAGAGAGATTTTTAAAACTTGCTTACGCGGGCCATTTAAAATCCATCCGCGGGCCACATCATGGCCCGCGGGCCTGAGGTTGAGCAGCCTTGGCATATGCTGTATCATGTTAAGTGGAAGAGCAGAGTCACCTACACAAGCATCTTCTTGCTAAAAAGGTGATGTCCAAACACATAATGTTATATGTAATAGACTGAATTGCCTCGTTAGCCTAGTAGTCCTACGCGCGACTGCTGCGCTAGAGGTCTTAGGTTAGATTCCCAGGTCGAGCAAAAAGGGTAGTTTTCGGTTTTCTATAATTTTTTCAGTAGTAGATCGGAGCTAGAACTTATGCCCAGTTAATGGCAATAGGCTCGCCCCCTATTACAAGTGACCTTAAAATACTAGCGAACTGTGGGTCCCGTACATTGGTACACCTCTGCCTAACCCTTCGGAGAATACAGGCGTGATGGTACGTTACGATAAGTAAATAAAATAAACTTTATTTTTTACGTACCTGCATAACAAAATCAGGATCTTTCTTGATACACCGCAGTAGAATTTTTCCAAGATGGTACTTGTCACTAGGAATTCCAGTCTCAGAAACTAATTTAGAGGTAAACTCACTGACATAGTTATTAATAAGGTCATTTTTAAAGAAAATGTCCGCCATTGTTCGGTAGTAAAATCGCTTAACTATTTTATAATTTAAACTATCATGCGCATAGATACGAGTGTCGTAGGAAATGATAAGAGACTGTAGGCCACATATATTTTTAAGTTTGATTTTATTCTAACGCTAACTAGTTTGCCCCTCCCCCCGCTCCTCTGCCCCCCCCCCCCCCCCGCGCTATCCTCACTCACACATACACACTTTTGTACATACAAGCTGTTGATTTGCATTCTCACCAAATTCAAGAAGTTAACTATGTTCGTGATTCTTAACACGAATCAATAATAAAATAAATTTGTTTTAAAATTTATATTTTTTGACGTGATTTTCCAATTCGAACTAGCCATCTTGCCAGAGGGTTTAGGCGCTATGCACGCATTGATATAGCCGCGCGACAACTCTGCCTACCGCATACGCAACTGGGCGATGCTGATTTTTGCAAGAGGAGTATTCTGGAATACTGTTTTTTGATAGTTGCGACTAAAAAAACAAGCATTTATTAAATATTGGCCAGGTATCGTAATTATATTTGATTACTTCTTTTTTTCTATGACAAGCTCCTAAAATTTGACGAGGATGCAAATCAACAGCTTGTATATGTTGAACAAAGAACATTCACTCACACAGTCATACGTGTCGAAATTTGTAAACCTATTTGCATGCTCCTAAAGGCGAGATAATAGTTTGTAAATATTATAAATATATCTAGTAGTTTTTATACAAGATGATTTTATTTGATCATGATTAGACAAAAATTGTAACTGCCTCGTTACCCTAGTGGTTCTAAGCGCGACTGCTACGCTAAAGGTCTTAATAGCGATTCCCAAGTCAAGCCAAGTGTTATTGGGTTTTCTATGAAATTGTCAGTGAGTAGCAGCTCGGAGTTAGGATTAGAATGGCAATGGGCGAGCCTATTACATGGGACCTAAACATACCGGCGAACTTTGGGTGTACATTGGTACACCTCTGCCTCTGCCTTTCGGGGAATACAGGCGTAATGATAATGTACTGTATGTTGTAAAACATTGTGGACTGGTCATTGTGCTATATTTTCGTTCGGCTGAATATGATTAAAATAATTAATTAGCTAATTAAAATAAATGATTTGACTTTGAGCATCTACAAAAACGGTCACATTTACTTAAACGTAGCAAACAGCTGGGAATAAAAAACAAACCGGCGAAGCGTATAGATAGGCTTTTGTACCAAGATCAGAGAACACTACATCTATTTTATATGTATTATCCGTACTATAATATTATAAATGCGAATGTAACTCTGTCTGTCTGTCTGTCGGTCTGTCTGTCTCTTCTTCACGACTAAACCACTGAACCGATTTCAATGAAATTTGGTACAGATATAGTCTGGGACCCGAGAAAGTACATAGGATAGTTTTCATCCCGGAAATCCCCCGGAAACGGGAACTATTAATCCATGCAGACGAAGTCGCGGGCAAAAGCTAGTAATATTATAAACGCGAAAGTAACAATGGTGTCGATTCTGTTATGCACAACCTAAACTTGATTTAGACTATTTCTATCTTTTTCTCTCCAATAAAACAAGAAAGGGACGGACATGAATAAGACTTGTCAATTTTAGTTGATCTGAAACCTCCATTCATTTATAGTTGACATGTCAGAACGCATTGATTAAAAACACGGAAAAGTTCAAGGCAAAACTAATTTGACATCTCTAACTTAGTTCTAAGGTATTACCGTCCTTTTCTTGCGCTGTATGTTAGTAAGAGATGTCAATTCTCTAATTTTAGTTTAGTTTGTGAACAAGGGAATCAACACCACTGTCTGTCTGGTACGCTTGCATGACTAAACAACTAAACCAATTTTGATTAGTTTTTGAACGGAGTAAGTTTAAACACCAAGAAAGGTCGTAAGCCACTTTTTATTCCGCGGCTTTATATTTACGGACGAAGTCGCGGGTCAAAGCCTACCTATCTATACTAATATTATAAAGAGGTAACATTAATTTTGTTTGTGAGTTTGTATGTAGAATGTAATCTCTGGATCTACTGGACCGATTTTGAAAATTCTTTTACCCATAGAAAGCCACGTTTTTTGTGAGCGCCATAGGCTATAAAACATCACGCTACGACACACGGGAGTGGAGCAGTAACTAAAGATGTAACGTAAGGCGGGTAAATTAGCCACGCGAGCGAAGCTAGTTTAATATAAAATGCCAAAAAACATCGTCTAAGTATTTCTATTTAATTGCCCCTTTAATGTTAAGCTTTATTTTATCTTTATTGTTTGTTATGTCGTAGATTGCGTGAAGAATGATATGAAAGCGAAAGGAGTCAGTGATGTCATGACGATTGACAGGACGGCATGGAAGAGAAAAACTTGTTGCGCCGACCCAAAGTAACATAGAATAAGGAAGGAAGATAATGATGATGTTTGTTAAAGAATCACCCTTTTTTTTTTAGAGATGGGAAATCATCAAATGACCCCCCCCCCCCCCGTCCTGGGGGTCATTTTCAAAAATCACCCTTGGAAAAATTCAAGCGTACTTTTCTGACAACTTTTATCTCAAGAATAAATACTTATGATAGTTTCACAGCATTTGTTTAAACAAAATTGGTTAACTAAAATACCGCCTTAGAAAACTACAAATGAAACATTTATTTTAGTTTCAGAAGTCGGTGGCAATACAATACAAGAAACAGAACCAAAATCACGAAATTCCAAAACTAAAGTTATAGTACGATTCAAACTTAATGGCGGCTCGGAAGTTAGCTGCGAGTGCAGGTTCGCGCCGGTTTATTCAAGTCAATAATAATTTAGGCTCTATTTAATTACTTCTATAGCATAAATACACATCTAGAAATCATTAAATGAACCCTAAATTATTATTAACTCGAATAAACCTGCGCAAACCAGCACTCGCAGCTAACTTCCGAGCCGACATTAAGTTTGAATCGTACTATACTAAAGTTATCTAAATCGGGTGCAAAGAGACACAACGTTTTCGTCTACCATATAATCCACCTATTATTACGATCATTTTTTCTATTTATACATTTGAAGGTCAAAGTTTTTTACGAAAACTAGTTTTTAATGCGCCAAATCACGACCACTATACTGTTGCATGCACCCATAAGCAGAATAATTTGCGTGTGCTACATTGTATCATGTGATTTTTCACACCAAAAAGAAAAGTTGTTTTCCAGCAATATTTTTTCAGGTAAGGAGAGGACTATGCTCGGAGTCTGTCTGCGAGATCCAATCAGAAATGAGGAGATCCGCAGACAAACCAAAGTTGCTGACACAGTCCAGCGAATGAGCAAGTTCAAGTGGCAGTGGGCAGGGCACATGACACGCAGAGCTGATGGCCGATGGGGCTGTAAAGTTCTCGAATGGAGACCAGTGCAGCGTAGGACGTCCACCCACAAGGTGGACAGACAACCTGATTAAGACCGCAGGACGACGCTAGATGCAGGCCGCTTCCGAACGGTCCTTTTGGAAATCTATGGGGGAGGCCTATGTCCAGCAGTGGACGTTCTGCGGCTAATATGATGATAATCATGATGATGATGATGATGATAAATAACTATTGTTAAAAGTTACTTAGTTTGATAGGCAGTATGCGTAGTTAACGCAACGGGAATGTTATGTGTCTAATTATAGTTTCTCTTCGTCGTTTTTGAAGGCGGTTCTTCTTATTGTGAATTTTATTTTTCTATACGAATGGTAGATAGATAGATAAATAATTTATACGATTTATATCAATGGTGTCAAATCATTTTAATGTATTTTTTATTAAATATCTTGCACGCCGCTTTTCAACCCTACGCTATTAGAACTAAGGTTGAAAAATGGTGAACCGCCGTTGTCATCGGTTGTAAAAGCGGCAACTACAATTAGTACTAGGAGGATCAGGACAGTATGTACGAAATTAATTATTTCGAATACGTGACCAAAATGCGGCCGGCTTGAAATAGTTCTTAGCTGCCTACAGAGGTTTATGATTTTAGTAGTTTTTTATCAGTTTGTATCTTATCAAACCAAACACATAACCTTGTTCTAATGTAAAGTCTACTGTCATTGCAACACTAACCATGATTAGCATATTTTTGTGAAAATCATTTTGCTATTTTTAAAAGTACTTATTTAATTTTTTAAAGTATTTAACTGCCTTGTCGGTCTCGTGGTCGCAAGTGCGACTGCTGTGCAAGGGGTCCCGGGTTCGATTCCCAGGTCGAGCAAAAAGTGATATTGGTTTTTCTATGAAATTCTCAGTAGCAGCTCGGAGTTTGGATTTGAGCCCGGTTAATGGCAATAGGCTCGCCCCCTATTACATGGGACCTAAATATACCGGCGAACTGTGGGTTTACATTGGTACACCTCTGCCTAACCCTTCGGGGAATACAGGCGTGATGGTATATATTTAATTTCAATAATTCCGATTTGAAGGGTATGGGTGCCGGTATTAATTTAACAATTCAAAGTCTGTCTCTAGGATAGCAACGCATCTGCAATGCCTCTGGTATTGCTATCATTTAATAATAAGCAAAGATTATCAGATCAAAAAAGAATAATTCTTAATAACAAAATGATATCAGACTCACGACTTACAAGATATAAAAACGTATGCAGAAAACACACTAAACCAATTGGATCTTTATATACATTCACATAATAGCAATTCACTTATAGCAGCAGAGAATACACCAACACATACATCTATAAACAATCTTGCAGAATCTAACAATTCCAATAAACCACATACACAAGTGACAGAGGTTGTAAACGAATCCAATTTCTTAAATAGTATCGATCTTGGAGCTTTGACACGTACCATCACACACACAGAACCTAATATTACAAACGCTGAAATAAATCTAGATAGAAATCAAGATATAGAGGAAACATTCTCAGATGCACTACAATATTTCACAAATATTCATCCTACAAAAAGAAATTACATACCTAAACAAAAATCATATAAAAAGTTAGCGCAAATAGTGATATCCTTCCAAAATTTGTCAACCTAAATATACATTTTGAAACACTACCAAAAGTCATATACAGTGCTGCTTGGACAGCTGCTAAAACAAATGGGAGCAAACGTTCTTTTGTAACTGCTGAGAATACAGCTTACACAAATCAGAAAAACCGTAAACCTTAATGGCAGAAAAGATTAGAATTAAGATCACACTGTGTATATAGACTACAAAAAGGCTGACGATTCTGTACCACACACATGGTTACTAGAAATTAAAAAAAAATATATATACCATCACGCCTGTATTCCCCGAAGGGTTAGGCAGAGGTGTACCAATGTATAGGTACCCACAGTTCGCCGGTATATTTAGGTCCCATGTAATAGGGGCGAGCCTATTGCCATTAACCGGGCACAAATCCAAACTCCGAGCTGCTACTGAGATTTTCATAGAAAAACCCAATAACACATTTTGCTCGAAATTTTAAAAATATAGAAAATAAACCCTCAAATCATAGTCTTTTTAAATAATACAATGACACAATGGACAACACGCTTACACCTTACTACAGCTACAGAAATCGTGGAGACAGAGCCCATTAAGATCCAACGAGATATATTTCAAGGTGACTCACTCAGCCCACTATGGTTTTGTCTTGCTTTAAACCCTTTATCAAACCAATAAATTAAATTCATTAATGCCAGGATATAAGCTACGTTATAATGACACCACAGATAACACATCAAGTCACAGACAGCATTTTAAACTTAACCATTTTCTTTATATGAACGATATAAAATTATATGCGTCTTTATCAAACCAATTAAATTCATTATTGCCAGGATATAAGTTACATACTCGTAGTTGTTTCGGGTGTGGCTGTTTGTGTATATGCGTTTATACATATTTATATTTGTAAACGCTCCCATGATACAGGAAAAATCCTAGTTAGTTAAAAGTAAAAAAAAAAATGTTATAACTCAATCTAAATCTAAGTAAGTAATCTAAAAGTAAAATAAAAATAAATTACGTTGTTTAAAATATCATCTTTATTCTTATTTTTAACTTAATTCGTGTGTAGTCATAATAATGTTTGCTTAAATTTACTAAGATTAATTTTCAAGGCTTCCCTTTCGTTACGCGATGAGAATTGAGCCTTTTGACATTCATTCTCTGGTCAAAGTGAGCACTAATTCTTTCAGCTTCTGTCTATCGACTTTTGATGCGCTGGTGACTGGTAGTTCCTCCATGAAGATCACGCCTCCTCTTAATTGTTTGGTGTCCGTCAGTGATTCTGTGAAGAAATAAACGTTCTTCTTATCTTATCATATCACTGTTTGTTAAAAATCTACTGAACGTTAATATTAGTTCTGGCAAAATTACACAAACAACGAAAACATTTTTTGAAGTAATGAGTTTGGATGAAGGTCGGTAAGGTTAATTAAGGGTATTTTTTTATTGTATCATAAATAGGTACACTAAGTACTCTACTGTTTGCCTGTCCTGTCGGGGGAGCGGTGAAAGCTTACGCGAATCCTGCACCCCCGGCCATAGGCAGAGGTAGGAGGAGGAGAGGAGGTCTGGTAAGAGTCCCTTATATGCCCCTCCTTCATCCCCACAACTGAGGAAGTCCATGAAGATTTCCACGGCGTACTTTATGGTTTCAAATTCTAGTAAAAACAAATTCATATGCATTGTTTATGGCCGTTTTCACATAAGGACGTTAGCAGCGCGACAGTAGCGCGGCAGAAGTACATTCCTTCACATTACAAGAACAGATCAAAGTTTAGGTCAGTATGGCGCACTTCATTTTAAAAATAGATGCTGTGGGCGACAGCTCTTTTGTTTTTTTACCCGACTGCGACAGAAGGAGGGTTATGTTTTTCGAGGGTATGTTTGTATGTATGTATGTATGTATGTATGTATGTATGTATGTATGTATAATTGTTTGGCACGCTCTGCAGGCTGAACGGCTCGATGGATTTTAGCTTGAGAGGTGTCGTTAGATTCGTATTTACTGTGAGAGTGACACTGGGTATATAAAAAAAAAAAAAACAAAATGGCGGATTTTTGGCGCCAAATTCAAATGTTTGGCTCGCTCTGCAGGCTGAACGGCTCGATGGATTTTAGCTTGAGAGGTGTCGGTAGATTCGTATTTACTGTAAGAGTGATACTGGGTATATTAATTTCTTTTTTAAAACACAAAAAAAAATAAAAAATAAAAAACGGTAATTTAAAAAACTAAAAAACCCGACTGCTATTCTTTAAAAATCCCTAAAACAAGATAAATTGTAGCAGTCGGGACCCATTCGGGACCATCTGCAATGTAATATAGGTATGTGCTCTCAATTCACTAATCCTCCATTTCTAGAATGGGTCCCGACTGCTACAATTTATCTTGTTTTAGGGATTTTTAAAGAATAGCAGTCGGGTTTTTTAGTTTTTTAAATTACCGTTTTTTTTATTATGAAATTCTGACGGGGCGACGGTCGCGCGACAGCCGCGCTGCTAAAGTCGCCTAAATGTGAAAGCTGCCTAACTACAAAACAAAAGGCGATCTACAAAAAACTTTTACCACGACTTTTACCTTTAACCAGGCCCTTGATCTCCTGCTGCACCAGAAGTCTCCAGTTGCTAGGTCTCATATCCTATTAACTAGGACACACCAATTACCCTCACGATAGAACTTCCCATACAAAGAATTTCCTTCATAAAGCGCTTTAAATCTCAGCCATCATTACCTTTAACCAGGTCCTTGATCTCCTGTGCTGTAGGACTACATCCAGGTTTGGGAACAACACACGCCACTACGAGGTCCCCGCACTCTTTGTCAGGTATACCTGTCACCGCCACATGGAATACTCCAGGGTGTCTCATTATCAGCGTCTCGATTTCTATTGGAGACACCTGCAATATTGGGTTTTGGTTTTAAATATAGATATTTTTTTTATTTACCGATGATTTTTTGACTAGAATCCTCATGTCTGGTGAACACGAGGTTATAACCATTAGCTACAAACTATCAGCTCGAAATAATTTTTAGCTGCCCATTCGGAAATGATGGCAAAAAATATTAAATGCCTGCAACTTCGTTCGCGTGAACTCAAGTAACAAAATAAAATATAGCCAATGACACTTTCGAACAGTGAAAGATTTTTGTAGTCAAACCAGTACTTCCAGAGGATCTCTTACGAACACAAAAACAAACCAACTGCCTTTTTAACCCTCGACTTAAGGCGCTACCCTGACCAAATAACCTTGAGCATTTTTTCCTTTGGCGGCACACTAACGCGGCGCAAAAGATACGTAGAAAATACGCTCAGATTTTAGAGTAAAATCTATATAAAATCAAATTTTCGTGTTTTGAAAAAAATAAAACTAGCATAATGTTCTTTATTAAATTGCCTAATTATTAGTTTAAGTCGCAAATCAAAATAATGTTCACTTTACGAGGAGATGCATGTCAAAAATTATTATTTCTCATTTCTGTAGTTTCGTTATGACCCTATAATTAAGCATTATGTTACTAAAAAGTTAAAAATAAATCTACCATTTTCGAGTCAAGAATGTGTAGAAATTTAACGTATTTTTTATTAGTTGGTATTTCTATTTGATATAGAGAAGTGGGCTCCTAAAAACTGCCCTAAAAACGGCTGCCGCTGCGTTTTGCATGGCCACGCGCCTTAAAAAGAGGGGTGTTATTAGTTTGACGTGTCTGTGTGTCTGTCTGTGGCACCGTAACTCTTAAACGGGTGAGCCGATTTGAATGCGATGTTTTTTATTTGATAGCAGATTTCCTAGCGACGATTCTTTGATATGTTTTATCAAAATCGGTTCAGCCGTTTCAAGGTAATCAGCTCTTTTGTTTACAGCAGTAGGGATCTTAATGCTTCTGTTGAGAGTTACTTAATTTTTTTAATTGTATTACTTGTTTTAACATCAGTAGGTATAGATTTTTTACCAAACCATTCACCTGATGATTTTTGTACTTCAGTAAAGACTTCAATCGTTCCACAAAGAATACATTCCAGGACTGATCTCTGTAGAAAACGTCACCACATTTGAACCAGCCGTCTTCTGTAAACGCCTCTCTTGTCACCTCTGGGTTGTTGTGGTATCCCTGAAAAGGACGAACCATCTAAATTATATATATCCCAACTGAATACTGGGCCCACGGAGTAAAGAAAGAAGCTGGGCCGATCTCAATGGACACTAACCAAGTACACAGGAGATATTATAGGGAACTGCGTGTGTGCAAACCCTCTTCACTTACTCTCATAGTCCAATGGACCAGAAAGAGATCAGTCGCAGGACCATTTAAGATAAACGGCTTTACATAGGTACTATCCAAGTGTCATAGGGGTTTCATATGATTTCCAAACTCTGGACCTTTTAAGAAATGTCTAATGAAAAAACCCAATTACACTGCCTGGTAATCGAACCCAGTACATACGCTCAGTAGTTGCGCTTAAAATCCTGAAATATGAAATCCTTTTAAGCAATATTGAGCACAATGAAATGGATCTAAAATTAAGATAAAATTAACTCTTAGGTATTGCCTAAAATTCTGAATAGCTATGAATTGTGTTATTTCCTGTCTATTTACATGAAATGTAAAAGTGGCGTTGTTAACCGACTTGTTGCTGACCGTACTATTTCTAAAGTATTTAATAAATACTCAAAGTTACCTTAAATACATTTGGGCCTCTGAACCAAAACTCTCCTGGAACGTTAGGCTCAGTAATGTCTTCATTGGTTGCAGGATTCACTATCTGAAACCAATCAATAATATTATAGCTACTAGTTTCTGCCTGCAAGTTCATCCGTACGTTTTTTTACCTGCGTTATGTTACGTCTCTGGTTGCTGATCCGCTCCCGTGAGCCATAGCGTGATGCTATATAGCCTATACTACTCCTCATGAATCTAGTTATCATATATAACACGTTTTTTTCCAATCGGACTAATAAAACAATACAAATAAACAAAACAATATCTTCATCTCTATTACACCGATTAATATAGATTAGAAATAGGCATAGATTCAGTGCAAAATGCGGGTAACTCCATGTTTCAGACATTTCGGATACTACGAATACTCACTCTGCACTCCAAGGAACCGACTGGTCTTCCCAAAGACCCTGGTGCTGGTGGAAAGTCATGAATGAAAGCCGGACCACTCAACTCGCTCATTCCATACATAACAAATATTTCTTCAGTCTTCGTCAATTTCTGGAAAATAAAACAGATTATAAAAATATCTCCTTATTTTTGGGATCTCATTTGGTTGAAAAATGATTAAAGGACTTTGCTTCTTAAAAACTTAAGGCGCCATTATGCAATGTGTGTATTTTATTTATTTAAACTCTGTGTGACAAAAACAGTTCAAAGGCATACTTAATGCCTTAGAACCACTAGATTCTTTTTTTTCTTGTAAATTACGTTCAAAAGTGCCTCTTAAAGATCTAAGAAATTTAATTTGGCTTTGACTTTAGACATTCTCTACCAGTCAACAAAAGTCAAATTACCTTCATCCTTTCAACCAGCTCTTGCGGCACAAAGCTGCCCCCTAGTGTCATATGCTCGAAGCAGGTGAAGTCACATTTCGCATGTTCAGCCATGGTCGCCATTAAAATTGGGTTGCACAGAACGCAGGTGGGCTGCGAAAAATAAGAAAAGGTTCATTCATTGTCAATCATTGTCATTATCATCATCATCATATCAGCTGCAGGACGTCCACTGCTGGACATAGGCCTCCCCCATAGATTTCCAAGAAGACCGGTTGGAAGTGGCCTGCATCCAGCGGCGTATTCCTGCGGATTTCTCATGACCTGACTAATCATTATGAACAACTTCTATTTATCCTGAAATAGCAAAAAAAAGTCTGTTTAATTATCTTTTTTTAGTAGCATTGGATGGAAAACTGGCCGACGGCCCACCTGATGTTAAGTGGTCACCACTGCCTATAGACATCTGCAATACAAGAGGCCTTGCAGAAGCGTTACCATCCCAGAGACCAAGTTGAAATGTCTCATGTGTCTGTAATTACACAATCGGAACAAAGCAACGCTGCTTTGGGGCAGAAATATGTATGGTGGTAGTACTTCCCCAGACGATCTTCTCGACAAAGAGCTCTACTACTAGGTACTACGATTCCTGTGAGTGCAAATGTATGGAATGACAGATTTCTAAAACCGAACCTTATATTTATGAACCAGTTCAGCGAAAAGTTCCGGAGTGACTGAAGCTGATGTCTGAAGCCGCGTATACTTCAGGATCGGGGAGAAGAGGTAGTTGAAGCCAGCTGTTACCCATTGCGCTGGCGATAGCACCAGCACGAGCCGGGTTGGTGTTGGAAACTTTGAGAAGTTTTTCCTAAAAAAGAAAGAATATTTTTAGTTTATAGTATTCAGGATAACGTACTTTCTTATCAGCAAAAGAATTGAAGTGGAGCAGTAGTTCCGGAGATTAGTGCGTTCAAACAAAAATACAAACAAATCATCATCATCATCTCAGCACGTCCACTGCTGAACATAGGCCTCCCCTTTAGATCTCCACATTACCGGTACAAACAAATTCTTTAGCGTATATTAGTAAGGAAAGATTACACAAAACTTTTCAACGCTCAGGCAGGCTGGTAACTCTTCGAAAAAGGCTAGATGCTTCATGTTATGCTACTGCATACTCCTAGGGATTGACAGCTCACCTCAATTTCACTTCACCTAAACAGAAAGGCTGATCTTATTGTAAGTGTATATTTACCATACATATGGCACCGCGGTTGCTAAGTTCTTGTGTGTAAGCATGGCAGTCTTTGGGACTCCTGTGGTGCCACTAGTAGATGTCAGAAAAGCTACGGTGTCTTCTGGATCGAAGTCTGTCGGCCTGGAAGAATAAAGATTCATGATCATCGTGGTGATAATCGTAACTCTGTGAGATTGTGGTGCGCGACTGCTGAGCATGGGGTCCCAGGTCCGATTCCCAGGTGTGGCAAGGTTTATTGTGTTTTTTAGGAATTTCCCGGTAACCTAATTTTTGGAAGTTAATGATGCGACACTCGTACCTCGGAAAGCACGGAAAGCTGTTGGTCCTAGGTACGTACTATCTTTCCCTGGTGGTTTCAGAATGCGGTCCGTTTATAAAAGTTGAGGAAATAGATAATGCACCTGTATTTGCAAACGCTTAGCTATAACATTATATCTCCTATGTAGGTACTCTGCTGACTGCTAAACTCTATTGAGTTTTGCCATAGTATAAAGAGGGGAAGTAGGCTATCTCCGGCCCAATCCGCGATATAATTGCCTACTGTCTCAGGGTTGTCACTTTTAGCTAAATTTTAATTCAGTATTTATAAATTGGCAAGGGTCGGGAAGTTGTATTTTTTACTTGTATTGTCTGGGTTTGTGAGGTCGGTTTTACGACGTTTCAACGCATTAATAAATCTATGTTTAAACGATTATTATTATTACACATTTATTGACTAAACGTAAACAAAGCAATAGCGGCAAATCAATTGACAGATCAAAGGTACCTAATGCATAGGAAGTAGGTAAACCTACCTACTTCCTCTGTCTGATATAAAACTAATACTTACAACAAAAACTAAGTAGGTAAGTAGGCATCTCATCATCAAGTAAAAATTATATGCTAAAATAAGTGACTTGTTTACCTTTCCTGTTCAATAGCTAATCTGAATAGAGATAATTCTGGAATCGATGAATTATTAAGACAACCCAACACACAGCAATACGTTCTCCTGCGATTATCACACATTTTTCATTCATTAAGCGGTGCCGGAAACCCGTGACGCGCGAATCTCATGCGGTGTTAGCCCCGACTGGCGCACTGAGAAACAGGTCGAGATTTTGTTAAGTGTGCGTGCGGCAACGCGTAGATACTATGACGCACACATACAAGCCGCGCGCGCTGCGTTTGTATGAAGATAACTTACTTCCCTTCTTTATACTATGGTTTTGCCGCCGTGGCATTAATTTGGTTGGGAAATATGATTAAATAATTATCAAATAAGTTTCTTTTACGATGTTTCTATATTTTTACTAGCTGACCCAGCAAACGTTGTTTTGCCATTTTTTTTTTTTTAGGGTTATGAAAAATAGATTTTGGCCGATTCTCAGACCTACTCGATATGCACAAAAAATTTCATCAAAATCGGTCAAGCCGTTTCGGAGGAGTATGGCAACGACAGTTTTCGTTGAAACGAGAATTTTATATATTAGATTTTTTCATAGATTGTACAACACATTTAAGAAATACTCACTGAAATTCTTTAACTGCCTCATTGTCTGAATCCTGCAACAGTTCTGCCAGAGTAGAATAGCTACTGCCCTTATTGAACGTCACAACTTTAGCATCCACTCCTGATGAGGCTAATGCCTTTTCAATGTCTCCCGTCTTTTCGCTTTGTCCAAAAATGATCTTCGGACGATTTACCCGGAACAGTTGCTCAAGTTCATCTGAGAGGATTTCAAGGTCAAATGTCTAAAAAAGGTTATTTTTCTTCTTTTCATTTAATTCATTTCATTTTATTCTTTTCATTTAATGATTCAAATTGCGTATCGTGGGCATCGCTTTGATACAAGGAAACTAAGGCACAGTACCGTAAAATACAGAGGTACAAAAAAGAAATTTCTAGTAGTCTAAATAGGGCAAACGCCTCTTCTCATATACAGAAAGCAGGAGAATTGATGGCATATTGGCGATTACAGGCTTATATTAATTAAAAGGCACAATAATAATCTGCTATTATAGTCATGATAATGTATATCTTCCTGCCCTTATCCCAAGTTACTTGGGGTCGGCGCAACACGTTTTCTTCTTCCTGTCAGCCATCATACTATCACTGACTCACTTCTCTTTCATATCATTCTTCACACAATCCATCCATCTTTTCTTTGACCTCCCTCTTCCTTTCCATCCATCCACAATTATGTCCAAAACCCTTTTGTTCACATGTGTGTCATCCCTTCTTTTCACATGCCCATACCAAGACAAACGGTTCCCTTTCAGCTTTTCTGTCACTGGCGCTACTTTCAAACTTCCTCTAATATAGTCATGATATGATATTATTATGTAATACGTATATGTGATGGCGTTTTATTGTATAATAATCATGTTGCTGCCTTTTTTCGTCACTTGGTTGCTTAGTATAATTGTAATACTTTGTCCATACTTGAAATAATTTATATTAGCTTAATTAACTGATTTCTGTACTCACAAGCACCCAAAGTAGCATCGATAGATGCAATCATAATCCCAAGAAACAACGCTGCATTATGGGGTATACAGTAATCTATGTGGTTGGGTCCCATCAGCACCATGACGTCACCTTTCTTTAGTCCAAAATTAGTAAGAGAGATGGCGCATCGGATGCTCCTGTCTAAAGCCAAGCCATTGGTTTCCGATCCTCCCGTCGCTCCATCGATCTGTTGAATGATTTCTTTTGTTTAACACGTGAAATAGTTTTTCAATCCTCGATCTCCTTTGTCGTCTATCAGGCGGTTAATAATCTGAGATTGCAAACTATTGAGTGTGAGCAAAGTTTAATCTACTGATCGCATTAAAGAACATACACATATACATAAACTCACGCCTTTTTGCCTTGGGGGTAGGCGGAAACCAAAGAACGCCACCTGCTACGACCCTTACATACTCCTCTCGCCTCATCCGCTTTAAAGAAGTTGGCTATTAATTGACATTTTTCATAATTCTTTTTACCCAAAACACTTGGGGGAGGACTATGTCCAGCAGTGGACTTCCTACGGCTTGTACGATGATGATGATGAAGAAAAACATTTGCTAATAACCTTGCAACGGAATGTGTACGAATCACAGACAGTGGACGTGTGTGGACGAATCACAAACAGTAGTCTAAAACTAAAGATCAAGCTCAGGATTGACAATTGTTTTTCATTTCAGATGTATAGGAGCACTTCACAAAATATTGATCAATAAATGTTAGCGTACCTGCAACACAAAATCGGGATCATCTTGCAAGCTATGCAGTATGAGCTTGCCAAGATGGTGTCTGTCTGATGGGATCCCCGTCTTCGCCACCAAGCGAGATGATACCTCGCTCATATACAAGTGCACTGCGTCGAAATCGTGTTTAGCCATTTCAATTTGCGTTAGTTCTGAAATTAAAACTGGATTTTACAATAGCTGTCATTGTGTAATTAGTCATAACACCGAGGTGTATTTTGAGCTGGAGTGGAAAATCTTCATGGATGTCCTACTCTGGGCGGAGGGGTCCGTCAGACTCAATCGTCTCGGGTTTCCTTGCCACACTTACGGCAGGGATTTCGGGAGCGTGGGCCTTCTGCAGGCCAAGAGCCAGAAGCTATCAGGCTCTTGACTGATTACCGACACAAAGATTGGAAGGAGGCTCTAGATGGGCGGTTATATCAATGGCTAACTGCAGTTCTTTACCATCCAAATGATCACCTTCCTCTGTCTTTATGTCGATAGCAATTTTATTATTTTTATCTTTAAAAAATTCCTAAGAATTATACATACCTATCACTTTAAAAAACTCACGATTTAATGGTATTGTAAACACTAGCGCTACGTCCGATGTTGTTTCCTAAATGTAATTTATTTCATGAGTTTTTATCTCTACGTGAAATGTTAACTAGATAATTTGATAAAAACTATTTTCTGTACTAATATTATAAAGAGGAAATATTTGTTTGTTTGTAACGAATAGGCTCCGAAACTACTGAACCGATTTAAACAATTTTTTCACCAATAGATAGCTAGATTATTCCTGAGTAACATAGGCCATATATCATCGCGCTACGACACACGGGAGCGGAGTAATAACCAAAGACGTAACTTAACGCGGGGATAACAAGCCACGCGAACGAAGTCGCGGGCATTTCGCTAGTAAATAATAAATTATATTAAGTTTCTGCCCATGAATTCGCTCGCGTGGTTTTTAGGGGACTGCCCCGTTGGTCTCGTGGTCGCAAAGCGCGACTGCTGAGCAAGGGGTCCCGGGTTCAATTAAGGCAGGTCCAGGTAAGGCAAAAAGTGGTATTGGGTTTTCCATTAGGAATTTTTCAGTAGTAGCCCGGAGTTTGAAAGTTGGTGCACCGTGCCTCGGAAAGCACGTAAAGCCGTTGGTCCCGGGTGTCATTCGTAGATCTTTGACAGTCGTGACGGATAGTCAGAAGCCAAGAAGTCTCACAACCAGTCTAACCAAGAGGTATCGTATTGCCCAGTTACTGGGTTGTGGAGGTCAGATAGGCAGTCGCGTCATGTAAAACACTGGTATTCAGCTGCATCCGGTTAGACTGGAAGCCGACCCCAACGCAGTTGGGAAAAAGGCTAAGCAGATGATGGTTTTTAGGGTTCCGTACCCAAAGGGTAAAACGGGACCCCTTGTACGTGCAGCAGTGCGATTCTCTAAGCCTCACTTCGTAATTCGAAAGCTGAATCTGAAATTACAAAATCACGATAACGCCGGTGGCATCACCACGGCGCGAACGAATACTAAACCAATGACAAGTTGATTCCTTATCGAAGTGAGCGCGATCACTTTAGTGAGACTCGTTTTCGAGTTTGCATTTTAGAGAATCACACCACAGGTTTCTATTTCAAATCGAGTTAAATATTCTTTGATGCTTGTTGCCTACCTATTTAATAATCATGCCTAATCTTTTATTGACAGATACCTTTCTACAATTGATCACACCATCGGGCTATCTGCAGTGCGATTCTCTAAGCCTCACTTCGTAATTCGAAAGCTGAATCCGCAGTGAGATAACAAAATGGTATTCTGTTAAACACGATCACGCCGGTGACGTCACCAAGGTGAGCGAAAACACAACCAAAGTCAAGTGGGTTCGTTATCGAAGTGAGCGCGATCACTTTAGTGAGACTCGTTTTCGAGTTTGCATTTTAGAGAATCACACTACAGGTTTCTATTTCGAATCGAGTTAAATAGTTAAATATTCGTTAATGCTTGTTGCCTGCCTACTTAATAATCATACCTAATCTTTTATTGACAGATACCTTTCTATTATTGATTATTACACCATCGGGCTATCAGGTTATCATGATAAGATTATTTCAATTGTCTCTATGCAGTTTATTAATGGAACTTTTTAAACTGCAGGTACCTACTGCATTTACAATAATCCAATAATCACACCTGTAATTCAGGTAGGTGTCTACAAAAAGATCGATTGATATTATCGCTTTTTCATTTACCTATAAAACCGGTCAAGTGCAAGTCGGACTTGTAAAGGTTCCGCGCGCGCCACCGTAAAATACATATTTAACACGAAGGGTTTTTTTTTTATAGACGGGAAATCATCAACTACCAGCCTGGTTGTTTTTAGCTGTAGGTCTTCCAGATTAATTAAATAAATAAATAACTTCCCCCGCTCTGGGCGGGGCGGGATGGAGTGTCAGACTTTTACTGACTAAAACCCGTCTATGTTCCTTCATGTGCCCTTTACGTTCCGGGAGCGCGGTATCTCTTTCGAACAACCCGCAGCACACGAAGGGTGAGGCCAAACAAGCGTAATTTTGTGACTCGTGAGTCCCAGAATTTCGGCCGCGTAATTTACTTTTTACTGAAACTGACAACTCATTTTGCGTCGCCGTGTGAACGAAACAGGAGATTTGTATGAAACCGAAAGTTAGAGAAAATACGCGACCGAAATTCTGCGACTCACGAGTCACAAAATTACGCTCGTTTGACCTCACTCAAATAAATACTATACTAGCTTTTGCCCGCGACTTCGTCTGCGTGGATTAATAGTTCCCGTTCCCGGGGGATTTCCGGGATGTAAACTATCCTATGTCCTTTCTCGGGTCCCAGACTATATCTGTACCAAATTTCATTGAAATCGGTTCAGTGGTTTAGGCGTGAAGAAGAGACAAACAGGCAGAGTTACTTTCGCATTTATAATAATTTTAGTAAGGATCACGTTTCTTATAGTTTCGCATGGGGACCCCATTTAAATTAAACTTTATTTTATTTTTGTTTTTTGTAGTTTTAGCAGCAATAGAAATACACAGTCTGTGAAAATTTCAACTCTCTAGCTATAACGGTTTATGAGATACAACCCGCTGACAGACAGACCGACGAACAGCGGGGGCTTAGTAATAGGGTCCTGTTGGTAACTTTCGGTTACGGAATCCTATTAATATTTTGTTATTACGCTAACTGCGCCCACTCCAAACTATAGCTTAGCTACTTTTTAAGCTTTAAATATTTTTTAAGTACTTATAACATAAACCAAACAAAACTTGACCGTATATTTGTATCATAATAGATAATTGATATAACTAATATGTTTGTAAACACACACACGATACAAGAAAAATCGTTGAGCGAGGCAGACTGCAAAAAAAATTGGTACTACTCTTCTTCTTCTTCTTCAAAAAACTCACTCTTTACACTCATTCACTTTCTCTTAAGAAGAGACTAAGTACTTATTAAGATTCTTTATATAAACTTACTTTATTTCCCAATGTGCCAAGTACTGATCGCAAAGGATGCGTTCAGGTGTATTGCTCCTATGCCTCTCTGTAACTATCAACTTGCAGACCTAAATAAGATGTACAATTGACACAATACCTTTCGAAAACACGGCCATTGTACTTATAACTAAGAAGTGAAAACTTCCTGCTTGCATCTGTGTTTCTCAAAGAGTTTTCATGGCTCGAGTGAACGGTTCAAATTCTAGAAGGAATTAGTAGTATTAGAGCTCTTTGTGAAGGAGCTCGTCCGGGGAAGTACCACCTTCCACCATATCTATTTCTGCCGCAAAGCAGTGTCGCTGTGTTCCTATTTGGAGGATATGGGTGCCGGTGTAATTACAGGTACATGACACATTTAAACTTTGTCTCTGCTTTTGCAAGGCCTCTGGTATTGCAGATGTCTATAGGCAGCGGTGACCATTTATCATCAGGTGGGCCGACGGCTTGTTGGAATCCATTTTGATTGATTTACAACAAATGCCTCGTGAACCTAATGGTCCTAAGCGCGACTGCGCTACGCTAGATGTTCGGGTTCGATTCCGAGGTCGAGCAGAGCATCATTGGGTTTTTCTATGAAATTCTCCGTAGCAGCTCGGAGTTAGGATCAGTGCCCGGTTAATGACTTGCCCCCTATAACATGGGACCTAAAACATTCCGACGGCCTGTTGGTGTACATTGGTACATCTCTGCCTAACCCTTAAAGAAATACCGGCGTGATGTTATGTATGTACAGAACAGAGTCTAGATAACCTTCAATGCAAAATAATGGTAGGTACGGCGGCGGGTTTTTCGAACATTGAACTCCTTTATCAGCTCAAAATCATTATATTGTCCTAGTAACAACGTATATTTTAGGTACTAGAGACTACCTAACAGTAAATATAATCATAATATTTGGGAGATACAGTTTGATTGACTGTAAACATTACTAGCGACCGCCCGCGATTTTGTCCGTCTGCTGCTGCTGGTTCATCACGCCTGTATTGATTGTATCCTCCAAGGGTTAGGCAGTCGACGGCGCGTTCATGTTCCGCGCACAGAGATGTCAGCACTCGGAAGGGGCCACTAAGGGCCAGTGCCTGCCGGGGCTGCGGGTTGTTCGAAAGAGATACCGCAGCCCCGGAACGCAAAGGGCACATGAAGGAACATAGATGGTTTTTAGTCAGTAAAAGTCTGACACTAGGGGCGGGGGGGGGGGGGGGGGGTCATTTGATGATTTCCCATCTCTAAAAAAAAAAGAAGGGTTAGGCAGATATGTACCAATGTACACCAACTGTCCGCCGGAATGTTTTAGATCCCATAGGTGGCAAACCTTTTGCCATTTACTGGGCACAAATCCTAACTCCGAGCTGCTACTGATAATTTTGTAGAAAAACCCAGTGACACTTTGCTCGACCTGGTTATCAAACCCAAGACCTCTAGCGTAGCAGTCATCCCTATCTCCTATGATTGTAATATATATGCTTTTGGCGATGATGCACAATTTCAAATTCAATCAAAATAGATGGCAAACAAGCCGTCGCCGACGGCCTACTTGATGTTAAGCAGGTCACCATTGCCTATCTATAAACATCTGCAATACCACAGGCCTTTCAAATGCGTTAGGTACCATCCCAGAGACAAAACAAAATTTTCTCATGTGCCTGTAATTTAATCGGAACACAGAAACGCTGCTTTGTGATAAAAAAAAACTTTTTTACGAAAATGACAACCGCCTTGAAAAACTAAAAAGAGAAAAATAACTTTAGCTTTGGAAGTCGGCGGCTTTAGTCCTGTTTGTTGTTTTGTATTGCCACCGACTTTTCTCTTTTTAGTTTTTGAAGGCGGTTGTCATTTTTGTAAAAAAGTTTTTTATTTCTCGCTTTTTAGTATCAACTTCCTGTCATCCAAATCCACGAAGAAACTGTCATGTTATATAATTTAAAGCAGAATATGCGATTTCGTTTAATTGGATGAGAAATTTTCAAATACTACTGTATACATCTGTGTAACCCTTGAGTATACAGGGGTGATGTTATGTTGTGTGATGGTGTAAACAATGCTTAGATAGATTCTTTATAGTAACTACGGATATTATTAATTGTAATGTACATAATTATTATTGTTCAATTGTTGAAACTCATTCACATTAATCGATTATAGTAATCGATATCCCCTTTTAGTCGTGACATAAACTTAATTTTAACATTGCTCGTCTTCCAGACATTGAATGGGGCAATTTTTTTTGTATTTTGAAATAGAAAAATATGACGCTTTTTTTAACCCATATCACAACTTACTAACCTAAAAACCCGATAACACTTTTTGCCCGACGTGGGAATCGATCCCAGCTCCTCTCAGCAGTCGCGCTTACGACCACGAGACCAACGTTTTTATATGGATATACACTTTCCGTATAATAACCTTAAAAAAATCCTTCTAAATTAGGACGTATAGGGAATACCACATACTACACGAGATCTAAAATCTATTTATAGAAGTGACACATGGCAGGGCTTTATCAATAATGTTTATTGGTTGTAATCGGATTATTATATCATTTATCGTACCATAAACATCATAAATATTTTATATGAATCATTAATTAGGTTTAGATAAAAAGTCAACCAAAGAAATATATTTCAAAAAACAGCACCGAACGTAGCAGAAGTGTTTCCAATCCTAGTAAAGAAGTGAGTGGTTATTGTGTTTTTTTTTAAATGTTACGTAAAATACAAATAAATAAAATTTAAGTGTCTGTTTTTTCATTAAATGCATCCAAAAATAAATAACTTTTGTAGCACAACATGTAAATAAATAAATATTTTTTTATTGTTTCCAACGGTATTATTTGTCGAAAGAAACAACAACAGACACTGCTTTTATCATAAACCAAAACAAGTTCAGGTTTTTGATAAAAAAAACTTGGATTTTCTCAGGATTATGACAAAAGAAAGTAATAATTTTGTCATCAGGCGGCTCTTGAAATCAGGTCGAAATGAGATTTTTGATAAAAAACCAGAATTTTTCATAATCCAGCGACATATACACAATATAGCTATTTTAGAGCTTGATTGACTTCCTAAGCCACAACCCAAAATCCTGCCTTATTTTCAGACATTAAAATGGTCAAACACGCATTTGACGCAGTGCACTGGTACATGAGCGAGGTATCATCTCGCTTGGTGGCGAAGACGGGGATCCCTTCAGACAGACACCATCTCGGCAAACTCATACTGGACAGAGTGAGGGATGACCCCGATTTTGTAATGCAGGTAAGTACCTGATATTAATGGATCAACATTTTGTGTATTTACGCATTTTAATCCTGGTATTGACTCCATTACAAAATTGCTACTAGAGATTCGTCCACACAGGATTAAAGATGACCAACTGATTCCATCAAATTGAAAGGGTTAGGGTTAGGTTAACATTTTTAACAGCAAAAAAATGGAAAATATGGCACTTTGGGCGTTCAAGGTTACTATTTCAGGAGAAAAATATAAGAAAATCTTAACATTCAACAGATCGATGGAGCGACGGGAGAATCCGAAACCAATGGCTCAGTTTTAGACAGGAGCATCCGATGCGCTATCTCTCTCACCAACTTAGGACTGGAGAAAGGTGACGTCATGGTACTGATGGGACCCAACCACATAGATTTCTGCATACCCCACTACGCAGCGTTGTATCTTGGTATCATGATAGCGTCTGTTGATACTACTTTGACAGTGTGTAAGTATTTATTCTTGAGTATATTTTTATTTTATTTTTATATTGACTGCAATTACAAATCTAGCTAGTGAAATATTATACGTACATTCATACATGAAGATTTGAAAACTTGATTGCTAAAATCCTATGAAATGATGTCGAAAATATTTGTGAAATAATAGATAATATTAAAAGAAGCATGATAATGTAATCAAATAACGTTTACGTTTCAGATGAATTAAAAGAATTGTTCAACACGAACCGCCCAAATATAATTTTCAGTCAAAGTGACAAGACAACAGACATTGAAAAGGCGTTGGCTCTAGCCAAGGTAGATGCTAAAATAATCACCTTTGATAAGGATAGTAATAACACTACTCTGGCAGAACTATTAGACGATACAGATGATGAGGCCGTTAGGAATTTTCAGTAAGTAATTTCTTGAATACTTGTTCTAAGTATTTGAACACCCAGTGCAGATATAATATTCAGTCTTTAACATTCCAGAGCAACAGACTTCGATCCAGAGGACACTGTAGCTTACCTGACGGCAACCAGTGGAACCACAGGGGTGCCAAAAACAGCCATGCTTACACACAAGAACTTAACTACTGCGGTGCCTTATATTTGGTGAATTGCTAGCTCTCTAATATCACACATTTACGTATGTACGAGTATATAAAGTCACGCCTTTTTCCCATGGAGTTGGCGGAAATAACAGAACGCCACCTGCTACGATTCTTACATACTCTTTTTTCTTCATCATCTTTCAGTCATCCTGTGAACATGACCGAACCATCTAAGCTTACTCTTTTCAACCTTTGTCCCTACATTGTCTTTTTTCTCTAATATCACAGTGCTTTAAACCTATAGGTCAAGTCAAGAATGTAGGTTCTCCAAAGGGTTTGGCTATAACTGTATAGTTATAGCAAAACCCTCCCTCTTGTAGTTGTAGTACAACTTTGGGGCGTAAAATACGACTAGTTCAACGATGCAAAGTCCATCATCACTCTCCTTGGTTCCAGGTCAAACTTCTCCAACTTTCCGACACCAACAAAGTTAGTATTGGTGACGTCGCCAGCACAATGGCTGTCAGCTGGCTTCCAGTACCTCTTCTCCCCGATCTTGAAGTTCACACGGCTGCAGACATCATCACCGGTCACTCCAGAGCATTTTGGTGATCTTGTTACTGAATATAAGGTGGGAGTAATTTATTTAGTGAAACTGCATAAACTCGTGTCTTGAGAGTCTACTATTGATGTTACATACCATCACGTCTGTATTGCCTGAAGGGTTAGGCAGAGGTATCAATGTACACCCACAGTTCGCCGGAATGTTTAGGTCGATGTCGAGGAATCTGTGTTCCATTTAGATGAGTAAATATTTAAGGATAGAAATCTCAAGTTCATTGTGTGTATTCTTCTTACTTCTACAGCCTACCTACATCATGATTAGCCCTACTCTGATCACCACCATGATGACGAATGCCATTTGTGACTTCACCAGCTTCGAGCACGTGATCCTCGTAGGCAGCGCGGTATCGCAAGAGCTTCTTGGCAAAGTAAAGGTAATACATATAGATAAAACTATTTATAACAGTCCAGGCAATAATTAAGTACCTTATAGACACAGTCTTGACATGAAATACACATTTTATAGAAGCATAGATCCTACCTAGAACGTTTTGTGCAACAAAAGACACAAATTAAAAAAAAGCCAAAATTACTTATAAATAAGGCACAATCTCCTATTTTCTTCTTATCTTAATTCATATTATACACACACACATAATTGGCCTAATTCTGTTCTCCTGCTTGTTTGGTGAAAAGTGGAAATTATGTTTTTCTTACTCTTCAGCTAATCTTTTCTGATTAATCTTTTCTGATCGCCACTGTTGATTCGGGCTTACAGGAGTTGCAGTGGTTTGGAAATAAAGAGGCGTGCTAGTCCCATTAAAAAAACACACACACGCACACAGTGGTAGCACTGGTAGCCTACAAGAATAACGGAGACACAATAATTGTAGGTACAATTTTTCTGTTCCACAGCAAATTACGAATACAGAACATGTATACAGCGGCTATGGGATGTCTGAGTTTAGTGGTTTCGTCACCCAACATCAATATCCACCAGTACCTGGATCCTACGGCACACCGGTTGGCTGCGTGGAAATAAGAGTAAGTTTTAGTAAAAACATGCAATAGTTTAGTAGCTTTTCCCAAAGGACGACATTAACATAGAAAAGCTTTCTGGACTAAGTGTAGCTTCCAATAATTCTATCATCATACCATCACGCCTCTGTATTCCCCGAAGGGTTTAGCACCCACAGTTCGTCGGGATTTTTAGGAAGCGAGCCTATTGCCATTAATCGGTTACAAAGCCTATAAAATTCTCAGTATCAGCTCGGAGTTAGCTACGAGCTACTACTGAAAATATCATAGAAAAATCCAATAACACTTTTTGCTTGACCTGGGAATTGAACCCAAGACCTCTAGCATAGCAATCGCCCAATCATTCTATGTAAATGTTTATTCAAAGTTACTTTTATACCTACCTTGGAATAGGGCATGAGTTTTGGTATCACACTACTACACCAGGCTAGCTAATATAGAAATGAATACAACAGAGGGACATCGTGCCTCTTAAATACGAATATTTTATATGTTTCAGATAGTGGATATCACCACCAATGAAGACATCACTGAACCAAACGTCTCAGGAGAATTATGGCTCAGAGGTCCATCTGTGTTCAAAGTAAGATTTATGTAAGAGTGTGTCTATTGCTAAATCGATCTACTAACTATCTTAATCCAAATCTTTGAATAGATAATTTTGTGTATTTGAGGTCTTGAAAGGTTTATTATTCAGACATAAAACTTACTTACTTCTTGTCGACTCTTCACGTGGCCTTTTCTTGGGCCAAAACGTGGCAATGCTGCTAGCCTTTTGGGCAATTGTCCCATTGACAGTAATAGGGATCAGTTTTTTGATGCCCTAGGAGCTTCCTTTTTTTAGATAAACTGTACATAGTTTGTAATTAGCCCAATAATCAACTGCAGACTGCAACCTGTCTTTGAAGATTGCGATGAGTATGTTCCAAGCAGGGTGGACCAGACCATATTTTTGCGACCCTGCATCTTTTTTTTTAGGGATACCACAATAACCCCGAGATGACAAAGGAAGCATTAACAGAAGACGGCTGGCTCAAATCTGGAGACATATTCTACCGGGACAGCTCCTGGAACCTGTTCTTTGTTGAACGATACAAGTTATTGTTGAAGTATAGAAATCATCAGGTGAGTAAGTGCGATCGTTCTCGATCGGCTGGATGCAGGCCGCTTCCAACCGGTCTCTTTGGAAATCTATGGGGGAGGCCTATCTCCAGCAGCGGACGTCCTGTGGCTGATATGATGATGATAATAAATGCTTGGAATTGAGAACTCATCTCACTCTTACCTCTCCTAATCTCATCAAGAGAGATTTTCACAGAACATCGTTGCATTTTTCTATTGAAAATGAATGTGGTGATAAGGGTAGCAATGTTTGATGTTAAGTCTCACATCCTAAACTAACACGGTGATTACAGGTGTCTCCGGTAGAAGTGGAGACAGTGATAATGAGACACCCTGGAGTATTCCACGTAGCGGTGACAGGTATACCGGACAAGGAGTGCGGGGACCTCGTAGTGGCGTGTGTTGTTCCCAAACCTGGATGTAGTCCTACAGCACAGGAGATCAAGGACCTGGTTAAAGGTAATGAGGGCTAAGATTTAAAGCGCTATATAGCCTATAGTACAAGTATTTCTCATCTATCTAGGCTATCATAATACAAAAAGTTTTTTTGATTTATTCCAGAAAATAGCGTGTTTAAACAAACAAACTAACAAGAAAAGCTCTTCAGCTTAACACTTTCGTGTTAGCAACATTAGTAAAACGTCGTATAAAAAGAAACCCAAAAGTACTGCATCTATTTGTTTCGTCATTGTAAAGCCTAGACGGCAAGCACTTTTCCATAGGATGATCAATTTTTGCGAACAAGTTATTTCGGAAGTGGGGCAAATGGCCCTTACAAATTAGAGCCATCTTCTTTATAAAAAATGATTTTGGTTGCCTTTCCAGAATCGCTGACAGACTCCAAGCAACTAAGAGGAGGAGTGATCTTCATGAAAGAGCTGCCGACGACCAGCACATCTAAGATTAATAGGAAGAAACTGAAAGAATTGGTCCTTACTATGCCAAGGGAATGAATTCTAGAGAAGAAAAATACTTTCATTATTAAATTATTATTATTTTACTTTTTATTATTTATATTTACTTCACGTAACTCGGGTCCGTAGGGTTCCAGACCCTTGAAAGACCTATGAGGAGTTAAATTCAACTGGAAGAGGAACCTTAAACGGCTTTAAGATGAAATGGAATGGATGACAATTGTCCCTGTATTAAGTCCACTTAAACTACTCAAACCCATGGTCCCTTTCTATGTTTCCTTATCCTGATAGTCCTGCGCCCAATAACACTTTATTGCCTTAGTTTTAGTGTTATTGGGTTTTTCCATTAGGAATTTCTCAGTAGCAGCCCGGAGTTTGGAAGTTGGTGGTGTGACACCCCCGTGTCTCGGAAAGCACGTAAAGCCGTTGGTCCTGCGCCTGATCTCTCTCCGGTCGTGTCGGATTGACGTCCCATCGGGCTATGAGAGTTAGGGAAGAGGGAGTGCACCTGTGTTTGCGCACACACTTGTGCACTATAATATCTCCTGCGTACGTGGCTAGTCTGCATTAATGTTAGCCGCCGTGGCCGGGAATCGGCCTGGAGAATTACATTTACATTACATTACAGTCCTGCGCCAATCGGGCATTATCCTTGGATGCAATTGCATAATTACCCAAGAAAGCATTCGACTTTTTGATGTTTTTTGTTTTGTTTTGATTGCCTAGTTGTGTTGTAGTTGTTGTTTATGAGATTTCCTTACATTTCATTTAATTTGTACAACGAAGATGGGGCAACAAGTAAACATTATATTATCATTACAAACGTAAATATTTATTTAATCTCTTTCTAGTGAAACAAATATATAATGACAGATTTTCCCAAGGATTGTCAAATGAAATAAACTGTTGTGTTGCTCAGTTAACAAAGATTTATTTTATTACTTATATTTACTAAAATAAATATACAGTATAACATTATTACTTTTACCGTAAACAAAGAATCGACATTTCATTCTTTTATATGTATTTTTTTTTAGTTTTGTGCGCAGTTAATGGGCAGTAGGCTCGCCCCCTATTACATATTACAGGACCTGCCTGTGCTTATATGGCACCAATCGATAGGGTCAATCATAAAGATCAAATCTCTGCAAGTATAGTAAATTAAATTAAATAAAAACGATGAAATTTTAATCTAAACTGATTTTATTCGGACGAAAAAAACGAGTAAACAAACTAATTAGCTGCTCCATTTTACTTGGATGTACAAATTTATTCTTTTAAGAATTTCATTTTGAGTAACTTTCAGCAGCGAAGTACAATTTTAAAAGTTATTCAAAGTTTAGAGTATTTTAAACAGTATATTATATATTCAGTATTTAGAGTACTTTCCCCACAGGTACCGCTTCAAAAATTCCAGCCAGTATATAAAAAAATAACAATGTTCTAAAAATTGATTTACTTATGCACCGATGTATCTTCTAAAACTTCTTTCTTATTCCTTTGGCATGGAAAGCACCATTTCTCTAAGTTTCTTCCTGTTGATCTTAGATGTGCTGGTCGTTGGGAGCTCATTCATGAAGATCACGCCTCCTCTTAGTTGCTTGGAGTCTGTCAGTGAATCTGGAAAAGCAACCAAGACAAATTATAGCTTACTATGCCGACCCGTAGTGGGCCTAATTCTGGTGAAGTAAGTCCTACAGTATCTCGTAGAGAGGACTATATTCCAGCATATTTGTGTCAAGTATTCCCCGTTGATCCTGATATTAAGCACAACTGTTGAGCGTGGGATCCTGGGTTCGATTTCGAAGTCGAGCAAAAAGTGTTATTGGATTTTTCCATTACGAATTTCTCAGTAAGCCCGGAGTTTGGAAGTTGGTGATGTGACACCCCTATGCCTCGGAAAGCACGTAAAGCCGTTGATCCTGCGCCTGATCTCTTCCCAGTCGTGTCGGATTGCTGTTCCATCGGACTATAAAAGTCAGGGAAGAGGGAATGGACCTGTGTTTGCCCACACACTTGTTTACTATATAATCTTCTGCATATTGGGCTAATCTGCATAAAGATTAGCTGCCGTGACCGGAATCGGCCTGGAGAATACTCTTTTTTACCTTTAACCAGGTCTTTGATTTCCTGTGCTGTAGGACTACATCCAGGTTTTGGTACAACGCACGCCACTACGAGGTCTCCGCACTCCTTGTCAGGTATACCTGTCACCGCCACGTGGAATACTCCAGGGTGTCTCATTATCAGCGTCTCGACTTCTACCGGCGACACCTACAATTACCATCATTGTCACAATTATTATCATCCCGATTTCCATTGGACATAACTGTGATCGTTATGTAATTCACACATAATATGTATGAAAGAAAGAAAGAAAGAAAGAAAAACCATTTATTCGTTGCGAAAGCAACGCACAAAGATGAATGTACAAGATGAATTAGCAAGTTATATTTTATTCTAACCGGGAATCGCCTTTTTTAATTCAATTGAATTTAAAATAAATGTGAATTTGTATTTGAATTGAATCAATTTACATTATCATCATTACAGTCATTTAAATTTGCAAAAAAATAGCCCTCCCTGTGACGGTTTCTAATTTGCGTCAGTGTACAGTCATAATATCATTGTACCCACTTACCTGGTGGTTTCTATACTTCAACAATAACTTGTATCGTTCAACAAAGAACAGGTTCCAGGAGCTGTCCCTGTAGAATATGTCACCAGACTTGAGCCAGCCGTCTTCTGTTAGTGTCTCCTTTGTCATCTCAGGGTTGTTGTGGTATCCCTGAAAAACATCCAAAGGTTCGTAAAAATCTTCACAGCAATGCGAAAAGTGCGAGTGTTTGCGTTCTTTCAAAGATGGGTTTGCAGTCCGAAGTTGATTATTGCGCAAAGGTCAGAACCAAGATTTAAATTGAGATAGTATTACATCTTTAGGGACCTTAAACACACATATATCTACTTAAAGATTTGAATTAAGATAGTAAGTAAATCGATTTAACAACTGACACACTTCAACACAAATCTTACTTTGAACACAGTTGGACCTCTTAACCATAATTCTCCCGGAACGTTAGGTTCAGTAATGTCTTCATTGGTGGTGACATCAACTAACTGAAACATGGAAATATTCATATTTGTTTCAGAATGTTTTTGCGTAATATTCATTTTAGTATTAGCTAGCCTGCTCGGCTTCGATCGTAGTCATTAATGTAACTCTTTCAAATTTTGTCCGACAAGTATTGAGCAACCTGTACAACTCTATCATTGCCCTCGTTTAGGTCTTCAATGGTGCAGGTGGTTGTGCACGACGGGCAACTAAGGAGGTGACGCATGTCCCGTGATGGTGCTCCACACTGGCACTGCGTTTGGGATGGGTGAAGAATATATAATCAATACTGGTCGGACCAAATTTGAAAAGAGTCAATCGACAAGAAATGAAGAAAAATTAAACTCTTCTTACTCTCATTTCCACGCAGCCAATTGGTCTACCACAAGATCCGCGTATTGGTGCATATTCCTGTTGCACAACGACGCCACTCAACTCACTCATACCATAGACACTGTATACATCTTCTGTTTTTGTAATTTCCTGCACAACAAAATAAAAATTATAAGCACCGCTGTAAATATATGATAGAAGTATTTAGCACAGATTGACAGGCTTTTCATGTACACTTCTTTACGACATGGTAGTTTGTGGAAGAATGAGAAACAGGGTGTAAAGCTTCTCATCCTGTATTGAGAGGATCCATGTCTGGTCGAATCAACTCGAATGATCCTCCGACCAGACGAGTTTTATGTCTGGTGGGCTTCTGCCGACTTTTGTTGTCACGATTTTGTGTATATGCTAACATGGCGCGATGTTGTTACAAGTTATTACACGAAATTGTACTTTATTTATTACTAATTTTGGTTGTTTGTGTGTCTTTGGTTTCACTGAAGTTTTCATCATTAACTTGTTCATTCGTGGCGAGGCTGTGTGTATGTTATCTGTTTATTTATACATTTACCTTTACTTGGTCGACTAGCTCTTGCGTTACAGCGCTGCCTCCTAAAATCACGTATTCAAAGCAGGTGAAGTCACAAATAGCTTTCGTCATCATTGTCGTCATCAGAGTGGGGCTCATAATAATGTAGGTGGGCTGTAGAAGTAAGCACAATAAGCACATTTCAATTTGAATTCTATCCCTTAACATTTAGTTATCCAAATGAAAATCCAAATGTCTCCGAACAGGCTTGCAGAATATTTTGGAAAACAAATATGGGACAACTGGAGCATTAGATCATGCTTGTCATCCTATTCCACATTAAATTGCTATCAGTAGGTATATCCAACTGCATCAGTTAATTTATAACAATTAATAAAATAACGCACCGGCAAGCGCAGCGTAGGACGTCCACCCACATGGTGGATAGACTGCATCATACTCATCATCAGCATAACCGCCGAACGATGACTACTACTAGACATAGGTCGCCCTAGAGACTGCCACAACCGGTCCTATGCTGTCCACATCCAGTGATTTCGATCAATAAATTATTCCCACCTTATATTTATTAACAAGATCAGCAAAATGTTCTGGAGTGACCGGAGATGATGTCTGCAGCCGCGTGTATTTCAGGATGGAGGAGAAGAGGTAGTGGAAACCAGCTGATAGCCACTGTGCTGGCGAGGTTACCAATGCCATCTTTGTTGGTGTCGGAAACTTGGAGAAACTTGACCTGGAATCCAGGAAATCGATGACGGATTTACTCACTTTTCTCGCTTTTCACTTTTTTTTGCCAAATGAAAATAATTAAAAGACATAATAATAATGTTTTAAAAAAAGAGGAATCCGCATCACTAACATCGCTCCCTTGGATCGTGTTCCCCATAGAAATCAAAATTTCATTTGAATGAAAAAAATAAAAGAATAGGCATAGTGAATTAAATTATAATACGTATACATACAGAAACCTTACTAGTCGTTGTATACGCTTCTAAATTGTAGATCTTTGAACGGAACTTAACCAAACTTTAACTTAAGGGTATTAGCAAGATGACTTCTATAGTTCCTTAACATTACTGCCACCATCTTTATATCTACATTCTTTACTTGATCAGAATAAAGTGCCACTTACCACATATAGGGCAATACGATTGCTAGGTTCTTGTGCGTGAGCATAGCTGTTTTTGGCACCCCTGTGGATCCACTGGTCGCCGTCAGGTAAGCTACAGTGTCCTCTGGATCGAAGTCTGATGGTCTGGAATGTTAAAGTCTGAATTGCATATCTGCAAGGGGTGTACAAATACTTAGAACAAGTATTCTAGAAGTTACTCACTGAAAATTCCTGACGGCCTCATCATCTGTATCGTCTAATAGTTGTGCCAGTGTAGTGAAGTTACTATCCTTATCAAAGGTGATAATTTTAGCATCTACCTTGGCCAGTGCTAACGCCTTTTCAATGTCTGTCGTCTTTTCACTTTGACCGAATATAATATTTGGGCGGTTCGTGTCGAATAATTCTTTCAATTCATCTGAAACATCATTATCATCATTTTAATTGTACATGATCATGATCTTTTAATATTATCTAGGTAGCTTTATAGTCTTTTAATTTATTTCTCAAATGTTTACGACAAAAATTAAAAGGATTACGAATCGACATTATACTTTGACCGAACTATTTATTTGGTTCGCGTCAAATATTTTTGTCAATTTAGCTGAAACGTATTCTTTTTTTTGCTTTATCATTACTTACTTCTTTATTTAATTTTATCTTTACTTATGATTTGAAAAACCAACTTCACCATACAGATAACTGATTCCAGTAATACTATAATTATGTTTTGTCACATAATAATTTATCAAAGTAAATTACGACAAGATTTCGTTTTATCGCAAACATACATACTCACATACTGTCAAAGTAGCATCTATAGATGCCACCATAATCCCAAGAAATAGCGCTGCATTATGGGGTATGCAGAAATCAATGTGGTTTGGTGCCATCAGCACCATAACATCACCTTTCTTTAGTCCCAAGTTAGTGAGAGAGATGGCGCATCGGATGCTCCTGTCTAAAACCGAGCCATTGGTTTCCGATTCTCCCGTCCCTCCATCGATCTGTTGAATGTTAATTAGTTTATGTATTTATGTAGTATTTGGACGCCTTAATTGTTATTTTTTTTTAATCGAAAGTGTTTGGCAATTACGATTACAACAATAGGTTGAGTGAGCTATCATTAATAATCGGAGTAATCTTGTAACGGGATCAAGATCTAGTAGAGAATACCTAAGGCATAAGGTCCGCCTTTGTACTTTATGTTGCATAAAGTTTAAATAAATAAGACGAATATTAATATGCATTAAAACACAAAATGCTGCCCCCTTAATTTTAGGTACCTGCATTATAAAATCGGGGTCATCTCTAAGTCCTTGAAGCATAAGTTTGCCAATGTGGTGTCTGTCTGAAGGGATCCCCGTCTTCGCCACCAAGCGAGATGATACCTCGCTCATATACCAGTGCACTGCGTCGAAGGCGTGTTTGGCCATTTTGACGTCTGAAATTAAAATTGAATTTTCGTTGTTCGAAAGTGGGCAAGAAAACTTATAGCTATCTTAACTGCTGTAGTCTGATAATCGTAACACCATGGCCAAATTGTTGCCTTAGTGCATGCTTGAAAAGGCTCTCATTGGGCTGTTTGATTAAAAGGATTAGTGAAGTTCTCCAAGACCTTTGTTGCCATTTAGAAATATTGCGATAGGCTCAGTAGGTACTTTTATTATTCAAGTATATCTAAACTCATATCAGCCGCAGGACGTCCACTGCTAGACATAGGCCTACCCTATAGATTTCCAATAGGACCGGTTACAAGCGGCCTGCATCCAGCGACTTCCTGCGGTCTTAATCAGGGTCGTTCGTTCATTTTGTCGGTCGACGTCCTAGGGTGCGCTTGCCGGTACGTGGTCTATATTCGAGAACTTTGCGACCCCATCGGCCATCAGCTCTGTGTGGCATGTGCCCTGCCACTTCAACTATCACTCACATTATCAAATCACTATCACTATGTAAAATAAAATATGTATGATCTACAAGTTGTATAAAATTTTAGGAGGAGCCAGCTGCAAGGTGGCTTCTTGGAATTCGAAAATATCTGGGTGGTGTTACAACTATTCTTCTTTCTTTTTAACCGACTTCAAAAAAAGGAGGAGGTTATCAATTCGACTGTATTTTTTTTTTTTTTATGTTTGTTACCTCGAATTTCCCGACTGGGTGAACCGATTGTCATGGTTCTTTTTTTATTTGAAAGCTGGTGCTTCCCGTGTGGTCCCATTGTCACCATTTCAATATCTGATGATGGGATCTTGTAGAAATCGGGGGAACTCTTCAATAAATAACAGCAGATTAACCGCGATTGTTGCTATAGCATATTTAAGCATTGTTTACACCATCACACAATATAACATCACGCCTGTACTCAAGGGTTACACAGATGTATACAGTAGTATTTAAAAATTTCTCATCCAAGTAAACGAAATCGCATATTCTGCTTTCTTATGACTTTTTAGTGGTGTCTCGTTAATTTACATAACATTACAGTTTCTTCATGGATTTGGATGACAAGAAGTTGATAC
The DNA here is from genome assembly GCA_932526535.1 of Caradrina clavipalpis. NCBI lineage: Eukaryota > Metazoa > Arthropoda > Insecta > Lepidoptera > Noctuidae > Caradrina > Caradrina clavipalpis. The sequence continues at coordinate 8,389,335 of OW052106.1, read as the reverse complement.
TAAAAAGCGAGAAATAAAAAACTTTTTTACAAAAAAATTACAACCGCCTTCAAAAACTAAAAAGAGAAAAATAACTTTAGCTTTGGAAGTCGGTGGCAATACAAAACAACAAACAGAACCAAAGCCACCGACTTCCAAAGCTAAAGTTATTTTTCTCTTTTTAGTTTTTGAAGGCGGTTGTAATTTTTTTGTAAAAAAGTTTTTTTCTGTCCTTTGAAAATCTACGGGAGAGGCCTATGTCCAGCAGTGGATGTCCTGTGGCTGAGGTGATGATGATTCTTATTGAGGATCACTAGCATAGTTACCTCTTGAATTTGACGAGGATACAAAACTAAACCTTGTGTTTTTTTTCTAGTTGTAAAGGTTACTTTTGACACTCACAATTTATTAGTATTGAAAACACAAGTGCTGCACTCGATGCGATTTTCTCAAATGTATTTTAATTCGTTGAGTTTTATCGCAAAGCAAAGCTAAAATAAATAAAGTACTTAGTTATGATGTTGAGTATTAGATAATAAATGATAGGCAACGTCTCAAGGCTAGGTTTCAAGGCTGTGTCTCTAAAACACTCACCTACACAAGAATGACTGCACAGATTTTTTTATAGATATGAATTAGGAGCTTAAATTGATTTTCGCCACAGTTCCCATTGCTGCCAATTTTTGTTTCTGTTCGCATCTGTATTTCCCAGCGCATTCACCCTTAATCTCTTTTAAGTTAGAGTGAACAGGCTTCTTCTGGGTAAGCTCACTCCGTCGTCGACTTTCTCATCGCGAAAAAACTAACAGCTGATCCAAACATTATGTCACGGGGCTGCGGGTTGTTCCAAAGAGATACCGCACCCCCGGAACGCAAAGGGCACAAGAAGGAACTTGGATGGGTTTTAGTCAGTAAAAGTCTGACACTCCCTCCCGCCTCGCCCAGGGCGGGGGAAGTCATCTGATGAATTGCCATCGGAAAAAAATAAACATTATGTCAAGTTATGCGAACATGAATGTATGGATCAGCTGATATTGTTTTTCGCTATTTCAGGGTTGGTCCAATAGTAAAAGTTGTTTATATTAATAAACGACCCCTTTTGAGGTTTCGCATACACATAAAATAAGGTTGTATAAAAGGTACGCATTTAACAATAAGGCCTATGTTTGTAAGATGCCTAGAGAAGAATGACTGCATAGGAAGTTTTGTATGAGTAACTTAATAGATTTTTGCGACACTTCCAGTTTTCTGCCATTTTTTTTCTGTTGTCCGCCCACGTCGGACCATCTGTGATTGATTTTTTTGGAGACTTTCTGACACGACTGGGAATAGATCAGGCGCAAGAACCGCTTTGCAAGGCACAAGAATATCACACGACCAAGGTTCAAACTCCGGGCTGCTGTTAAAAAAATCCTAATTCAAAAACCCAATTACACTTTGCCCAACCTGGGAAACGAACCCAGAATCTCAGTAGTCGCGCTTGCATTCATGAAACCAATGGCATAGTCAGTTTGGATCCCATGTATGTATGTATTTTCCAAACCGATTCCGGTCACGGCGGCTAATCTTAATGCAGAGTAGTCAAGTACACAGGAGATATTATAGTGCACAAGTGAGTGCGCAAATACAGGTGCACTCCCTCTTCCCTAACTCTTATAGTCCGATAGGAGGGCAATCCGACACAATAGGGAAGAGATCAGGCGCAAGACCAACGGGCTTACGAGCTTTTCAAGCCACGGGGGTGTCACACCACCAAGTTCCAAACCCTGGGCTATTACCGAGGCATGGGTATTGGTGGATGTTGGATCCCATACTACAATCTCGAACCAAGGGGGGCGGGGAAAAGGGCCCGATCTCCTCTTAAAGTTAAATCGTTGTTACATCATGGAAAAATCACTTTTGAATTTCGCACGGAAGCCCCACATGTTGTTTTCGCTACTTATCATGTGCCGTCTATAAAATAGTTATGTTGTGTTACACAATCATTAATTGTTATCACGATAAAACTTCTCGTATTATCACGGTGACTGTGACTTTTCTAAGTATTTACTTTCTTGTTGTTTACGCTTTTTAGATAAAAGAAACTAGTTATCCATACACTTAGTAGTAGTAGAGCTCTGTAAACGAGCTCGTCCGGGGAAATACGACCACTCACTATACACTATTTCTGAAGCAAAGTAGCGCTGCTGTGGCTGTGTTTCGGTTTGAAGGGTATGGGTGCCGGTGAAATTACAGGCACATCAGACATTTCAACTTAGTCTCAAGGATGTACAAGGCATCTGGTATTGCAGTATGTCTATAGGCAGAGGTGATTGCTTAACATCAAGTGCCCCCCGGGGGCTCGTTTGCCATCCAAGGATGTTAATAAAAAAACATAATATTATATAAAGTTGTATTGAAATTTTATTCTCTTGGCATAGTAAGGACCAATTCTTTAAGTTTCTTCCTGTGAATCTTAGATGTACTGGTTTGAGGTAACTCTTTCATGAAGATCACGCCTCCTCTTAGTTGCTTGGAGTCTGTCAGCGAATCTGGAAATGGAATGCCAATTTTACTATCACGTTCTGAGAAAAGACTGTACTACCGCGAGTCTTTTGTTTTGGAATATGCTGATCACCATCAAGGTCACCAGTGTAGAGGTATGAGAAACAGGGTGTAAAGTTTATCATCCTACATTGAAAAGGGAGGACCAGACGGGTGCTGTAGCTGATGGGCCAAGGGTCGTTGTAGGGGTTTTGTTTGCTAACGTCGCAGAGAACTTTGATATCGCGACGTAGGAAATGCCAGTTGTCGTTCGCTTTTTGCGCGATAAGTCGCTAAATGCTTTTAAGCAGTCATCGCTGCATGAAGTCTCTTGTTGCTTGGTCTCATATCCTATAAACTGGGACACACCAATTCATCTCACCATAAAACTTCCCCATACAAAGAATATCCTTCATTAGGCAATTCAAATCTCAGCCGTCATTACCTTTAACCAGATCCTTGATCTCCTGTGCTGTAAGGTTGTATCCAGGTTTTGGAACAACGCACGCTACTACCAGGTCTCCACATTCATTGTCAGGTATACCTGTCACCGCCACGTGGAATACTCCAGGGTGTTTCATTATCAACGTCTCGATTTCTACTGGTGACACCTGCAATCAACATACCTGTTCAGAATATGAAACTGGAAACGTAAAAAGATATGAAATGGTGGAAAAGATAATGGTTTTTAGAGGATAGGGTTTGGAAATCAAAAACAAAAGAACGCCCTGATTTCTTCGTAGGTTAGAGAGAAGTAGAATTCGGTAGACAACCAGCAGGGTGAATACAATTCCTATTCCGTTTTTTTTTATAGGCAACAATATTTGGAGTAGGAAAGGTAATTTTTTTAATTGACGATAGTCAATTAAAAAAATTACCTTCTTTAGAGAATATTGGGGCATGTATTGGCCCTATTCTAATGCCATCTATTTTTATTTAGTATCATATTGTCTCTGTAACTTTTATTGTCTATCGCAAAGTTTCTTCTTGGTCGTAGGTCAAGATTATGATTACGACCACGAACAGTAGTAGGTGCGTGGAGCCTCGTCTCCGTGATCTATGCCACATGGTACCAAAGCACGGAGACTCTGATGACTGCTGGCGATGCCATGCTATGTTATGTTATGTGGTGTTGGAAAATGCGGGAGTCAACTCACCTGATGATTTCTGTACTTCAACAATAACTTGTATCGTTCAACAAAGAACAGGTTCCAGGAGCTGTCCCGGTAGAATATGTCACCAGATTTGAGCCAGCCGTCTTCTGTTAATGTCTCCTTGGTTACTTCTGGGTTATTGTGATATCCCTGAAAATATTTATGTAGTGTTAAGGGCAGAATAGTTTTTAAAAGAACCTGTCCAATGAAGCAGGTTAGAATCTTGCACATGCATTTTCTGAAGGTGGTCAGGAGTCGTGTTAGTCTAGATCGGTAGGGTTCTGCTGATTGCAGTTCAAGAAGAAGCAATGAAAAATGTCTGGGGCTGGTTCATTTTTTCTTGTGATTTATTTGCTCTTTGCTTTAGTCTAGGTCAGAGATGACAGGAACAAAGTCAACGATGGAGTGAGCTTACTCAGAAGAAGCGAAGAGTACTGGCAGGTTAAGGCATTTCATTTGGGTGTAGTTTGATCAGTGAATGAAAATGTCATGAATAAACCTGGATTTATATCTGAAATCTCCAATCAGCCATGGACAAGCGTGATGATCAATGCTCGTGCCTTATCTGTATGAGGAGAGGTCATTTCAACACAGCAATAGGCTAGTATTATTATTATTTTCTCCAGACAGAGGTATTCATGAAACATCACTCAGGTAACAGTAAAATAAATCTTACTTTGAACACAGTTGGGCCTCTGAACCACAATTCTCCTTCCACGTTAGGTTCTGTGATGTCTTTGTTAGTTACAGGATCCACCAACTAAAACAAACGAAATAAAATTTTCATTGACATCCCCGCTTTGGAACAACATAACAAACGTAACTTAACACACATATATAACAAACATAACACACATATATAACATACCATCACGCCTGTATTTTCCGAAGGGTTAGGCAAATGTGTGTGTACCAATATACACCTCTGCCGGTATGTTTGGGTTCCATGTAATAGGGGCCTAAATTATTGCCATTAACCGATATAAATTTTTTTGTTAATTTCTTGGAAAACCAAATAATACTACTACTACTACTACTATAACAAAGTATTATTGGGTTTTCTAAGAAATTAACTAAAATTTCTCGACCTGGGAATCGAACCCAAGACCTGTAGCGTGGCAGTCGTGCTTAGGACCACTAGGCTAATAAGGCAGGCCTGAGGCCCGGCGTTTCCTTTCCACATTTACGTCGGGGATCCCGGGAACATACGCGCCTTCTGAGAGGCCTGACAATCTACGTGGTCCGGTGCCAGTCTCCTCCAGGAGAAAATCAGTAACCGAGTGGCGTCCAGGAATTGGCAGAAGAAGTAGGATGGCGTAGGAAAATGACATTTTATAATTTATTCATTTTTATCATTACAGGTTACTCTAATGCGACAGTTAAGAACTTGATGTCAATGATGTCCAAGATAAATTTAGAAAGAAAAACACAACACCCATATGAATTGAAAAAGACACATTGGTACTTGGCGGGATTTGAACCCACTATCTCATGCATAACAGGCGGGCGCTTGTACCATTAGGCCATCACGGCACATCATCATCATCATCATCATTGCGGTTAGAATGGGAACTTACTTTGACCTCCACGCAACCAACTGGTCTACTGCCGGAACGTGCCGATGAGTAGTCGGTTTGCACGGTGATACCACTCAATTCACTCAAGCCATACGCGCCGTATACTGAATCTATCTTCGCTACTTGCTGTTAAAGAAATAAACAAAAGTTAGCACAAACCAAACCTTAAAGGAGGAATCCACGTCAAAATGTCTCCTATTTTCCAAAGTAAATAGAATTTTGGATATGTAATGCTATCCATTTTAAATCAATATTTCATTAAGCACAAGTTTTAGATGTACAGTTCTCTTAAAAGTTCTATAGTCTAGACGGAACCCTTATACCATTATTTCCTACCCTTTATCTGGCGGTCCGCGGCTTAGCTCATAGTCTCCTAGTACTTGAAAGCTGTAATTCGACATATTTCTTAAATACCTTTCCTTCTCTTAGTGTGAGTATTAAAATTCTCCGGGGCTAACGGTGTAACCACATAAATAATCTCCAAAAACATTTTTACCGTCATTGGATTGCTTTAAAAAAACAAAAGTTTAAGAAAATTACCTTCACTTTATCGACGACCTCTTGAGTGACAGCGCTGCCACCCAAAAAGACGACTTCAAAACAGGTGAAGTCGCATTTGGCACTTGTCACCATAGTCGTCATCATAGTAGGGCTAGTAGCGATGTAGGTGGGCTGTAGAAGTAAGACATCAATAGTAATATTTAAAAAGAACAATGCATTGCAAAACTAGAACCTCTCATGCTCTAAGGGGTGATGTCTAATCTAATTGTGATTAATCTCGTTACGGTATCCAAGACAGTTAATTCGTTTCTCCAGGTCTCGTGTCGGTGCTTTTCTGGCGGTCTCCAGGGTTGCTCCTGGCTTTCAGGGGTTGCAGTGGTTTGGGAATAGAGTGACAGGCTTGCCCCATACAAAATGTCTCATCTAAGGATTTATTTGCTGTAGTTGGCCATCAATAACTCCTGTCTTGAAAAGCACCTAAAGCCGTATTTTGACGTTAATTCGAAGATCTTTGACAGTCATTACAGTGAGTCAGAAGCCAGAAAATCTGACAACCTGGCTTACCAAGAAACCCCTTGGTAAGACTGGTTGCCCAGTAACTGGGTTGTGGAGGAGGTTCTATGTAAAACACTGATATTTAATAAACTCCTACCTTGTACGTATTAACTAGGTGCGCAAAATGTTCCGGAGTAAGAGCTGATGATGTCTGCAGCCGCGTGAACTTCAGGATCGGGGAGAAGAGGTACTGGAAGCCAGCTGACAGCCACTGTGCTGGCGACGTCACTATTACCATCCTTGTTGGTGTGGGAAAGGTGGAGAAGCTTTCCCTGAAGAGAAGAAGTTTAATTTAAAAGTTTATGCTTACTCTATTATGGAAACGTGAAAACTGGGGTGTAGCTGAGTGTGGTACAGAGTATGCAAGTGCGAGTATTATCTCGTGCAATCAATTCATCAAATCAGCCCGATTACGTCTACTGCTGGACACGGGCCTCCCCTAGGGCTAGGCCCAATGGCCGGTTCTGAGCAGCCCGCATCCAGCGATATTTCAAGACCTTTACCAGGTCATCGGTCCACCTCGTTGGAGGCCTTCTCACATTGCGCCTTTCGTGCTATCGACTCATCTATAGCAATATAAACACCGTGTCTTTAGAGATTTAACATAAAAAGGGCGAGGGAATTTTCATGTCCTTAGCGTGGAATGGATTAATGGACGGGTGGAACAATGCGGAATTTTGAATGAATTACTTACCACAAATAAGAAATTCCAATAATCAAGTTCGTGTGTGTAAGCATGGCCGTTTTTGGGACTCCTGTGGTTCCACTCGTTGAAGTCAGGTACGCTACAGTTTCCTTTGGATCAAAGTCTGTTGGTCTGTAAGTATTTAAAATATTATCCTTAGAACTTTATTAGCCGTGTTCAATACAATCGCGTCAGATAGTACTTCAGAAGCCACTTACTTAAAACTTCCAATTGTTTTCTCTTCTGCGTTTTCTACGAGGTCTGCTAGTATAGTATATTTACTATCTTTATCAAAGGTCACAATTTTAGAGTCCACCTTGGCCAGTTCTAAAGCCTTCTCAACGTCTGTCGTCTTCTCGCTTTGACAGAATATTATATTCGGGAGGTTTGTGTGGAATAGGTCTTTTAATTCATCTGAAATGTTAACATTTTGTCTTGTTTACTTGACTTTGCAGTCATGGTAAAGCTAAAGAAATCTGAAGGTATTTCTAACACGTAATGAGCAAGCGTAGTGGTCAACCTACGTTTCTCCTTTATCTGCAAAATGTTTCTGAGCGCAATCAACCCAAATAACTTAGAGTCAACAGGTTTCTTTTAGCTAAACTCCATCTTCGATAATAATAATGAGACACTTACAGTTCTGTATTATTACTATCACGGAGAAAACCTCTTTAGAACCTCTTTTTCTGTCATTCTTCTGTTGGCTTAGGTACTAAATTGTTACAAATATCACCTACTTTTTAAATATACTCACTGACTCCCAATGTAGCATCAATAGATGCTATCATGATTCCAAGATACAACGCTGCGTAGTGGGGTATGCAGAAATCAATGTGGTTGGGTCCCATCAGCACCATGACGTCACCTTTCTTGAGCCCCAAGTTAGTGAGAGAGATAGCGCATCGGATGCTCCTGTTTAATACTGAGCCATTGGTTTCAGATTCCCCTGTGCCTCCATCGATCTGTTGAAATCAAGGTTGTAATTATTTATCTGCAGTGACGAATCGTTTGTTCCTAAGCACGAAGGTCCTGGGTTCGATTCCCAGGTCGATCAAACATGTTATTGAAGTTCTCAGTAGCAGCTCTGAGTTAGGATTTGTGCCCGGTTAATTTCAATAGATTCGCCCCCTATTAGATACATGGGACCTAAATATACCGGCGAACTGTGGGTGTACATTGGTACACCTCTGCCTAACCCTTCGGGAAATACAGGCATGATGGTATATATTTAGTTAAATTTTTCAATTGAGCTTATTTTTTCTGCCAAAATGAGGTAAGTCACATCTCTCAATAACTAAAGTGGTAACGTTAATCGTTAATTTAATATGCTAAAAGTGTTATGTGTCAATCTACATCCCATTAGTGATACAAAAAAATCATTGTTCTAAGTTGTTGACTTAGAAAAATGGACGAAATTTTGACTTTTGTTTTGCTGGCAAAAATAAACTATAAAAAGCGTGTTAAATACACGTATAAAAAGATTTGATGCAGTGTTCAAAGCAAAATTTTAACAGGACATAAATCAAGACAAAGTCAAAATACCTGTGAAAGAAAATCAGGGTCATCTTGCAAGCTTTGCAGTACGAGCTTCCCGATGTGGTGTCTGTCTGAAGGGATCCCCGTCTTCGCCACCAAGCGAGATGATACCTCGCTCATGTACCAGTGCACTGCGTCGAAGGCTCGTCTAGTCATGATTGTTGATAGTTCTTTCTGAAATTAATAGATTATTTTTATTGGTTTATTGCGGCTACCACTGCGACCATACCTGATCGCTTTTGTGGTTAGAGATCGCCACCAAACCAAGCAGCTGTGATGAACTGCAGGATCAGCAGTGGTATTCTGGTTCCACCGTCACTTCGACGCTCACTTCGCACTTCAAAGTGTCAAATAAAACAATGTCAATTGAATTTGATTGAATATTTGATGTCATTGAATAGCGACGTGAGATGCGAGTTCATGTCTGAATTTTACAGAATCGACGTACAGCTTTGGGGCAATCTCCAATAATCATCCGGGCTTAAAATGTGTTTGCCCAGATTGTTGCGCTTAAGAATCAATAGATACTTTCGTTTTACTAGATGTTTCAGTACCGGAGTGACGGTCTCGCCCGCCCTATAAATAACCACCTGACCGCATTTTGATGGCAACGGAGACTAGCCAACTGCGAGAAAGATAGAAGTGCACAAGTGTGTGCGCAAACACAAGTAGGTATGCAATCTCTGTTCCAATGCAATATGCCTAGGTAATGGTAATCCCGGGGAGGCAGGTATAGGTCCAGTGGGTTGACATGGTGTCCCAAGTACAGAGATCATTCCATCGACTTTCTAATTCCGAGTAGCAGTTGATAAATTCTCGTAAATTCTAATACGTTTTTGCTACATCCCAGGATTTGAGCCCACATCAGCATGTGGATAATAATCCACAGAACCAGTTTTTTTCGTACCTCATTGAATTACTTTCAGAATTTTCTTCATTTAGAACTGAGGTAAAGAAGTTAGTAACTTTCGTTTTTGACATAGTTTTATACACCTTTCTATTTTTTAAGAATAGAAGACTTTCACCACTTAACACTTCATCACTTTTTAATAGGTATACATATACTTACCTACCTAAATATTAAACACTAACTTTTGCCTGTGACTTCTTCCGCCTATTAAGTATGCCATAAAACATAGCTTAAGTCACTCGTCAATAGTGCCGCTTTCTGCCAGCGATAGAATATCTATAATCGGGCTAGTAATTTCAGAGATTAAATCTTACAAACCAAAAAATCAAATAAAAACTTTACCACTATAAAGTAAGTACTAGCTATAACCACTGTGTCACCCGCAATCAGTTACGTCTTTGGTTACTGCTCCGCTCCCGTTGGTCGTAGTGTGATATTCTATATGTATAAAACTTCCTCTTGAATCACTCTATCTTTTGATGAAAACCGCATTAAAATCCGTTGCGTAGTTTAAAAGATCTAAGCGTACAGACGGCGTGAAGCGATTTTGTTTTATAATATGTAGAGACGTTAAGAATACACAACACAAATCGCACAACTATCACAAGATAAAAATGATTTATTACGAAACACTTACTATCTATAATATTTTGAACACGACTGCCTCGTGTAAGGTGGCCTTGCCAAATGTTTGTAATCAACTCTAATACCCATATTTATCTACGTTTCTCACACACAATATCAAACTCATAAGATAATGAACAAGACAACTTTATGTCTTACTTATAAGCAACTAGCTTTTGCCCGCGACTTCCTCCGCGTGGATTAATAGTTCCCGTTCCCGGGGGATTTCCGGGATGAAAACTATCCTATGTCCTTTCTCGGGTCCCAGACAATATCTGTCCAAATTTCATTGAAATCGGTTCAGTGGTTTAGGCGTGAAGAAGAGACAGACAGACAGACAGACAGAGTTACTTTCGCATTTATAATATTAGTACGGATGAGATTACGCCCGCGACTTCGCCCGCGTGATTTTTGTTGTTCTTCTTCTTCTTCATCGTGTGGGCAGTAAGATCTAACGACCCCCCTAGTCCACTGTTTATTCAGTGCAGTAATCGAACCCGCGACGCACAGCGCAGCAGCGAATCGCTCAGTCACTGGGCTAACTGTGTCGATGGATTTATAATAACGGCCCTGAAACGCAAAAAGCATTAGGAGGAACACGGATGGGTTTTAGTCAGTAAGTGTCTGACACTACCTTCCGCTACGCCCAAGAGCAATTATCATCACAATAATATTATAAAGGCGAAAGTCTGTTTGTCTCTTCTTCACGCTCAGACGGCTGAACGGATCTTAATGAAATTTGGTACTGAGATATATTGTAGTGTGGAATAACACATAGGTTACTTAATATCCTGGAAAAATGTTCTAATTCCGTGTGATAATATATCAAATTTGACGCGGAGGAAGTCGAGGGCAGAAACTAGTTAATTATAATTATTGGAAGAAGTCATTTGATGATTTTCTATCCATAAAAATAAAATACCTCTTCTTGCCTCTTAGGACATTGATTCATTGATGACACTCGGCTCTGAGGTCATTGACCGTGATATTATTAAATTATATTATATTGAAATGTTGATATTTATTATTTTGCAATCATGTGTACCTACTAAATCACGATGTATGATTGATAACGTTATCTTTCTTGACTTTCATGTTTTCATTACATCACGCAATCTGTTATTAAAATTGTTGTCTGTCTGTCTGTTTGTTTCGGCTAATCTCTGAAACGGCTGAACCGATTTTGACAGCGCTTACACTGGCATATGGCTGACGGTATAAGGAGTAATTTAGGTACTGAGACTAACTTAGATGCTTACATACTTTTATTTTTTACTAGCTTTTGCTTGCGATTTCGTCTACGTGGATATTTTCGCGTTAAATTACGTATTGTGTTACTGCTCCGCTCTCGTATGTCATAGCGTGATGTTATACATAATTATAGTCTATGTTACTTCCTGATAATGTTGCTGTCTATTGGTGAAAGAATGGTTAAAATCGGTTCAGTAGTTTCAGAGCTTGTTCGGCACAAACAAACAAAAAATCTTAATATTAGTATAGAAAAGCATATTTTTAATGTTCTAATAAAGCAAATCATCATGACGAGTAGATCTAAATAATCGTAACCAATGATTTATCAGAGCGCTTATGTTTATTTCCAATCTACATCGGCCTATGTGTGCTGATAATATGATGATTACAGTTCGCCATATGTCCGCTATGTTATAAATAGTCTATTCTATACTATACTTATATTATAAAGAGGTAAGATTTGTTTGTTCGTTTGTAACGAAATGGCTCCGAAACGACCAGACCGATTTTAACCATTTTTTCACCAATAGATAGCTACATTATTCCCGACTAACTGCCTCGTGGACCTACTGGTCCTAAGCGCGACTGCTACGCTAGAGGTCTTGGATTCGCTTCCCAGGTCGAGCAAAAAGTGTTTATTGGGTTTTTCTGTGAAATTCTCAGTAGCAGCTTGGAGTTTGGATTGGTTGTTTTCACATATAGAAGCAACAAGAATATTGTAACCAAGTTTTTGTAAAAACCAAATTGAATGAAAAGAGTGTCCATGGAGTTTCTTGCTCGTTCTTCTCCATAGAGACCTACGTTTTGGAACGAGCAACTAGCTTCAATATTAAACTGTAACTTCTTGACAATTCAAAAGTGCCTGTAAATGGTCTAATTGAAATAAATGCTTTGATTTGATTTGGTTGGTTAGCTCGCCCCCTATTACATGGGACCTAAAAACCCTTCGGGGAATACGGGCGTGATGATATGTATGTATTATTCCCGAGTAACATAGGCTATATAACATCACGCTACGACCCACGGGAGCGCAGCATTAACCAAGACGTAACTTATGGCGGGTGAAAAAAGCAATGCGAACGAAGTCGCGAGCAGTTCGCTAGTCTTTATTCAAATAATCCTAAAATTAGATGGTAGGTATCTATTACCGTATTTTTTAAATATTTTGTTTTATATTTATATTATGTAGATTACAAAAACAGAAATAAGGAACGCATAAATTTTATAAATAAAAAGTTTTTTTTTATTTCTCAGGCACTTGTTCTACAGCACAAAATTGGGGCAGCCCTAGTAAGTTACAAGGATACCTGTGATGGGAATTTTCTATCTTTCATTCCTTTGCGAGGTGCAAAGGAATTAAATAAAGAAAGTGATAAAAAATTCATTGTTGTACAAAATTTATTAAAACATGCAAATTACATAGGGACACCCCCAGGCGCTCTGAATTTCTAAAAATTTCCCAAACAAAAAGGGAAAAAGTAAACTACAAAAATCCTTTAATTTCTAAACTTGTAAGTGCGCCGCGGACTGAAAAAGGTTGAAAGCCCCTGACTCCTTATTTTTCTTTGATTATTATTCTTTTGGCATAGTAAGTGCAAGTTCTTTCAGTTTCTTCCTGTTGATCTTAGCTGTGCTCGTCGTTGGCAGCTCTTTCATGAAGATCACGCCTCCTCTTAGTTGCTTGGAGTCTGTCAGTGAATCTGGAAAGACAACCGCAATATGATGTGCTTTCCAGTCTTACCCTGAGTCTAATGAAATGGCCTTTTTTTTGTAGACGGGAAATCATCAAATAACTTCCCCCGCCCTGGGCGGGGCGGGAGGGAGTGTCAGACTTTTACTGACTAAAACCCGTCTATGTTCCTTCATGTGCCCTTTGCGTTCCGGGGGCGCGGTATCTCTTTCGAACAACCCGCAGCCCCGGCAAGTGAAAAGGCCTGAATTCCTGAATGAAATTGTTCAAACTTTTATTAATTGTTAGTATGGAGTAACATGCCCTTCCTTCTCTTTAAGACACTACCTTTTGGAAGGGGTAACTAGATTTGAATTGATAGTAGACACTATTAAACAATACTTCCAAGACCCAACTTCTTTGAAAAAACACCTTATTGTACCCCTGAAAACCCAATTAATTTTTAAATAACTATAAAATTAGATTTTAAGTTGCTTTGAAATCAATATAAATGCTACAAATTGGGATGTCAAAAAAGTGACGTCATTGTTTAGTATTGTCATACAAAATCTATGGGGGAATCGCGTTTTGACAGCTCATAAAAAGTACGTTAATTGATTAGTGGTGAAAAGTATAATTGGGTAGTCACCCTACCCAATTATACTTTTCTCTTGTAAATGACATTCAAAAGTGCCTTTTTTCCAAAAGTGTCCATTTGAAATAATCAATTTGACTTTAACTTTATAGGCCGATTGTGTTAAATTAGGAGTGTTATTATAACATCGGATTAAAAAGGAGGTATTTGCAATTTTGTACCTTTAACCAGGTCCTTGATCTCCTGTGCTGTAGGGCTACATCCAGGTTTGGGAACAACACACGCCACTACGAGGTCCCCGCACTCCTTGTCAGGTATACCTGTCACCGCTACTTGGAACACTCCAGGATGTTTCATTATCAGCGTCTCGATTTCCACTGGAGACACCTGCAAGCATCATGTTTGTTTAGGAGATGAAACTGGTTAAAATGAAACAATGACATGTCAAATAGGGCTAGAAAGAAGAACTAAATACGATGTAATATAAAATTAATTGATTGCAGTAGAAAACTAATGGGTGAAAATAACTTTCTAGCAGTTTTTGACACTTTTTGTCGTTTTTTGTTGCATGACACAATGTTGCAAGCAACATTGAATGTACAGTGTGGCTGCCAACATATTAAAGTTCATTCATAGTACTTCAAATGTTACTTAAGTATCTTTGGATGGCCAATAAGTGGTCACCGCTGCCTATGGACATCTGCTATACCAGAGGCCTTGTAAATGCGTTTTGCTGTAGCTACTGCTGTTGTTGGTCTCGTGGTCGTAAGCGCGACTATTGAGGTCGGACAGAAAGTGTTATTGGGTTTTTCAATTATGAATTTCTCAGTAGCAGCCCGGAGTTTGGAAGTTGGTGTTGTGACACCCCCGTGAAGCCGGAAGCTCGTAAAGGCGTTGGTCCTATGCATGCATCTCTTCTCGGTTGTGTCGGATTGCCGTCTCATCGGACTATGAGAGCTAGGGAAGAGGAAGTGCACCTATGTGTGCGCACACACTTGTGCACTATAATATCTCCTGCGTACTTAGCTAGTCTCCAATGAGATTAGCCGCCATGACCGAAATCGGTCTGCCTCTGCGGTCTGTATTTTTTTTTTAGGGTAGTTGGAAGTCCACTGGTCTAATCTTCAAAAACCTCTCAATTTAGGGAAAGTCAGCTTCAGGTGAGCTATCGTGACACAAAATCTAGGTATTCTCACTACACCTTAATTCACCGAGTGAGATTATTACAAGCACTGCAGATGTTAAACACGATGTCAACTCACCTGATGATTTCTGTACTTCAACAACAACTTGTATCGTTCAACAAAGAACAGGTTCCAGGAGCTGTCCCTGTAGAATATGTCACCAGATTTGAGCCAGCCGTCTTCTGTTAGTGTCTCCCTTGTCATCTCGGGGTTGTTGTGGTATCCCTGAAAATTTGTAAGAAATATGTGGCAGATATTTTTTTTTATTTCTTTGGATGGTAAAAAAGCCGACGTTGCACCGCAAGTTAAGTGGCCACCTTTGCCTATAGTAAACTGAAGAGGGAAGCAATTCGTATTAACAGGGTAGTAAGAGTTGTCACATAATCCTCCTTCCTGTTTATTTCTTTTTTTCATAATATATTTTTATATATGTATAGGTATGTACGTATGTATATGTTTTATGTATAGGATTTTATATACTAATTTATTTATATATAAGTATGGAGAATTTTAGTTACTTATATGTGTACTTCAATTTATTTATATTGCTTTGAGTTTTTTATTTTTTTTTATCTAATTTTTCTTTTCTATCTTCCTTTAATTAGCTCCTGGCATTTAAAGGAAGACACAAATCTCTTCACCGCCTTTGGTCGACTGGTAAAGAATACCAAAGGTATTAAGTCAGCCTTTGTACTCTTTTGCTGCATACAATTTAAATAAATCAATAAACAGGGTGTACGGGAGGCTTCTATTCATCTTCACAACTATATATAGACAACGTTATTGATCGCATTTCGTCTGAAATATCGTAGTGTGTGTATTCAACCCTCATGCTAAATTAACAAAGAAACCGCAGACTAACTAACAGACAGACCGTTCAAGCTTGTAAAAACAAACCAATTTGATCCTTATTCGTAACACATCTACAACAATTTATCAGGACCAGGTAGTAACCAATACCCTCTCTTTCTGACTCACAGGACGTGTCATAAGGTAGATAGAGACTGTTTTATGGGTCCTTCTATGATAGTTGTCGCTCTGTGGATCAACTGTATATGTGTGCACTGGTTAGGGCGGGGTAACTGCGACGCAGTGCGCTAGTCTAGCTTTGTGCTCGTTGCAAGCTAGACGTGGTCATGTTTTCTCCGAATAATTCTACTGACCTGTGCCAATTTAAAGTGAGGGAAAATTTTACATTCAAAGTCGCCTTAAAACATCAAGGCCTTGTTATGAAAAATATTTTGAAGGTATTATTGTGCTTCGCTGACTTGAAGAATTCAGTTCATGTAAGTACCTATAATTTTTCAGTTTTAAACGCCAAATTTTAACCGACTTCAAAAAGGGAGGTTTCTCAATTCGACTGTATATATCTTTTTTTTGGAAGTAAAACTTGGGGAGTAGGCGGGTGATTGCGTAACGAGAGCGTTACGAAAATTGTGATTGGGCGAGGCGAACGGAAGGCGAGAGGGAGATATAAGTTAGTGAAGATAGAAAGAGCGAGAGTTACGTTTCGCACTTTACTGTAGGGGCAAGAGAGACAAATGCGCGCGCACATTTTCTTTCTCTCTTCCACTCTTAGCTAGTTACGTTTCGTATATCTAAGACTCAATGCAGGCCAGCCCCCCTAGCCAAGTCGCAAACGATAATCGTGAACACTCGGTAGGTACCAATAGATTTTCAACTTAATACCCCAGAGCCTTAAGTTGAAAATCTATTAAAGATTTCTAAGCGTTAGCGACTGGAAAGAATGAAAACGCTATGCAATCTTCATTAGCTCATAAAGTTCTAGATCTATTAAAGCCTGCTCAGCGTTTGCGTTTATCGTTTGTTACTTGGCTACAGAGGCTGTTCCTCGGTCTGTAGGAGCAAAAGAGAGCAGTGCGCGCGCACATTTGAATCACAAAGTTGAGTGAGTTCTCATACTAGATGGCGCTAAAGAAGTTTTACTTCAGTCGTGCGGTCTGAATCACACTCGTATTTTTTTTTATACATCCATACATACATAAACTCACGCCTTTTTCCCATAGGGGTAGGCAGAAACCACAGAACGCCACCTGCTACGTTCCTTTAATCCATTTTTTTTTATTTAAACAATTTTTTCATTGTTTCAGTTTATGGTTTCAGTCATTACGAGGATTTACCATAAAAACGGTGCTGTCATTAGGCGGAGCTTACAAAATGGTACGTATAATTATTTTAGTTAGTGGTATAGGTAGAACTCCCCCGGACTGCCCCGTTGGTCTCGTGGTCGCAAGCGTGACTGGTGAGGGTGGGGTCCCGGGTTCGATTCCCAGGTCGGGCAAAAAGTGTTAATGGATTTTTCCATTTGGAATTTCTCAGTAACAGCCCAGAGTTTGGAAGTTGGTGGTGTGACACCCCTGTGCCTCGGAAAGCTCGTAAAGCTGTTGGTCCCTACCTATAGGTAGAACTCGTAGTGAAGGAGCTCGTCCGAGGAAGTACTATTTCTGCCGCAAAGCAGCGTTGCTGCGTCCCGGTTTGAATGTGTAGTTTGGGTATGAGTGCCGGTGTATGTAGGTACAGGCACATGAGACAATTTATACGTTGTCTCTGGGATGGCAACGCATTTGCACGGCCTTTGGTTTTGCAAATAATGGCGCGACTGCTACGCTAGAGGTCTTGGGTTTGATTCCCAGGACGAGCAAAAAGTGGTTATTGGGGTAATCTATGAAAATGACAGTACCAGCTCGGAGTTACGATCTGTGTCCGGTTAGTGGCATTAGACTCGCCCCCTATTACATGGGTGTACACAGGTACACCTCTGCCCAACCCATAGATTTTAAATAGGGCTAAAATCTACTATATTTATTAAAAATACTTTTTCTTTTCAGAGGGATCAAATCTAATAGCAGGACATTAGCTATCAAACTTTCTGCATTGATGAAGCAACCGGGCAATCGCATTTTTTTTTAGTTTCTATCTCTAATTACGTGTATATTACAATAATATTCACGTAGATTCTTGCCAGTTACTCCATATATGCCCGTATATGTTACTAACTTAAGATATCTACATTATCTGCTACTTGTATTTGTGCGCGTTATTTCTCTGTAGTTACTACGTATCATAAAATGTAATTTTAAGTGAAATAAAATATGTAAAAATTAGAATTTGGATGTTTCATTTTTCTCTACCAAAAACGTGCAATCTAAATATATATAATTCAAAGGTGACTGACTGACTGACTGACTGACACAGTGATCTATCAACGCACAGCCCAAACCACTGGACGGATCGGGCTGAAATTTGGCATGTAGGTAGATGTTATGACGTAGGCATCCGCTAAGAAAGGATTTTGATAAATTCCACCCCTAAGGAGATAAAATAGAGGATGAATTTTTGAATACCTCTTAACGCGAGCGAAGCCGCGAGCAAAAGCTAGTCACAGATAAACTTAAGACACTTCCAACGATACCTCATTTGTCGAATTATGATAAGTAGTTTAGAAGTTATGAGGGAACACACATACCTACATACATACATACATAACTGTCAAAATCAAAACTCTCCGTTTTGCTTTGCCCTAGTCAGGTAAAAAGTTATTCGTACCTATGTTTTACCCATATCGTAGGTTTTAGTCAGTAAAAGTCTGACACTCCCTCAGAAGTTTTTTGATGTTTTCCCATTCGAGAAAAATACCTCCAGTTTACCCAAAGGCATTAATAAACAAACAAAAATCTTACTTTGAACACAGGCGGGCCTCTGAACCATATTTCTCCTGGAACATTAGGTTCCGTGATTTCTTGATTGGTTACTGGATCTACAAGCTAAAAAGAAAACTTAAAATTAACTTAAACTTTAACAACATTAGGTATATTTTACTTTGCACGTAATCTTTCTATTCTTTCTTCTCGTAGTCAGCCTATTATTATCCCACTTTAGTATAAACGCCTCTTCTCATGCACAGTGCCGTAACTAGGGCAGTGCCAGCGGTGCCCAGGTCCTGAAGGTCCTGGAGGGGCGCAGAAATGACCAGACCAGGACCAGTTTTTTTTAAGAGCGCCTTTATAGAACCTCTCACAAGGCGCCGTTAGGCTGATGACAGACGGACCGCACTTCAACTGCAATCTAACCGCAAATTGCAGTTCAGATGCAGTTTGAATGCAGTTGACACAACTGCAATAGAACTGCAAACCAAACGTGAAGTCAGATTGCAGTTTAATTGCAGTCGGCGTGCAGTCGTGTGTGACGTTTAGTTTGCAGTTCTATTGCAGTCGTGTCAACTGCATCCGAACTGCAATTTGCAGTTAGATTGCAGTTAAAATGCGATCCGTCTGTCATCAGCCATATAGAAGCTCGCACAGGGCGCACAAAAGGCTAATTACAGTGCTGCTCGTGCAATCAACGCTCTTATTCAAGGTGGAATTTTTATTTTAGACTTTTCCTATCCTACTACTACTACATAAACGCGAGACATTTTGTGGATATTTTGTTTCACGCTCAAATGGCTGAAATTTTGCACACATATAACATATTGCTCTAGCTAAACACATAGTATAATTCTATCCCTTTTTTTGTATTTCTGTGGGATAGATTAGAACTTTGGCTATGAATTTAGCCAAAGTTCTAAGCTAAATCACGAACAGAAGGTCATACAAAATTTAAGAGGAAACAATGGCGGAGATGTTTTTGAAAATTTGGTATTAGAAGAAACGAAGATCGCTGTCGATTGCGACTGATATGTGCGTCTTCGTACGCTAAAAGGACAACTACAGATATAAGTAAAAAAACATAATTCAGGGTATGGCTCTCGCCTATTTCCTTCTCAAATATTGAACAAATATAAAAGATATTTCATAAATTAAATAAGAAGGATATGATCTGTGTCCCTATGTTTACTTTTTTCAATAAAAGCTTATAAGTTTGCACACTAGGTATCTGTTGACAGCGGTATAAATTGGCAATTTTGAGCATTCTCAATGTGCTCTAGTGCTTATCGAAATAATGTATTATTAAAAAGCGGCGGTATTTACTTCACTGACAAAAATCATTGCCTTTACGTCATAAAACAGAAAGAAAACAGGTGAGAGCGTTTGATAGCAGAAAGACCAACCGCATTTCCTCAATCGTCGAGTCAATCAACACAAAAAGGAGAAGAAGAAGTTGGTTCAAAAGCCGTATTACTTACTTTCACTTCCAGACAACCGATGGGTCTACCGAGAGACCCCGGTGCCGGCGGGACGTCGTGCTGCGTCGCAAGCCCACTCAACTCAGTCAAGCCATACAAAGCGACCACGTCATCTGTTTGCGCAACTTTCTGTAAAATAAATATAAAATAATTCTCTACTCCATTAGAAACTTTCAGGAGTTAAGTTTAGAATAAATAAAAGTACATTAATATACACGCTTTTTTTACATCGTTCTGGAGCCGAAACATAAGAACATCAGTTGAGTAATTATTATGGCATTGTTATTTTTAAGACGTCTACCAAAGAACTTAGGAATGTAGCGCTTCTGTCTCATCGATAAATGGAATTTTCAATGGCTACTGTTCGCATGTGTAGCCGAACGTCGATAAGGTTTACATACGCATGCATTGACTGCAGGGAACTGCTACTTCGAGTTCTATTTCATCATTAACTATTTTGCTAGCGACATCTACCGCACTACGTGGGAACAACAACTAACATTACTAACATCGCTATATCAAAGTTCTCCGCGACGTTAGCACATATACAAAATCCCGAGCAGTCGCCCATCGTCTGGTCAGAAGATCCTCCCTTTTCAATGTACGATGACGCACTTACCACCTTGTTCGATCGCGATCCCAGTACAGAACTTAGTGGTGTGACACCCCTGTAACGTGAAAAGCGTACTATGCCGTTGGTATCGTGCCCGTGATCTGTGATCTCCGAGACAGCAGAATCATTTCTCCGAGACTCGTCGAGCTTCATTGCCTCGGCGCTTTTCTGGTGGTCTTCACTGTCGATTCTGGCTTTCAGGAGTTGTCGTGTTTGGCAATAGTATGTCGGGCTTGTCCTATGAGATTGGCCGCCGTAACGAAATTTGGCTTGCTAAGACTAATTTTCTTTTCCAAAAAATTATGAAGACCTACCTTAACTGTATCAATGACCTCTTGTGATACAGCGCTGCCACCTAGTATGACAGACTCGAAGCAGGTGAAGTCACACTTAGCACGTGCTAACATTGCCACCATCATGTTGGGGCTGGTACCGACGGATGTAGGCTGTCGAACAGAGAATCAACATCAATATTCATATGTACTTATCTATACTAATGTTATAAAGCTGAAAAATGAGTGTTTTTGTTCGACTGCTCTTATATCCAGAAATGCTGGTCTGATTCTACAAGTTCTTATATGGGAAATTTGGCATTTGTAAGAAAATTCACGGCAGAAACTCGGCAGAGATCGAGCTCGGTGGCGCACCTTGGGAGAGGCCTGTGTCCAGCAGTGGACTGCGATAGGCTGATGATAATGTTGATGAAAAAAAAACACAGTTCTAAAAGTGGCAGCGCGAACCTTTCGGCTAAATATTTATATAGTTACCTAATAATTATATTATATTGCTGTCACTTTGCCACTTGCCACTTTGACTGCGTTGACGGTGGTCACCATTACATTTTTTTGAGCAAGAGATATGTCACTAATGTAATGTACATTAAAGTAAATATTACATCTGTGAATGTATGGCTATCCAGCCTCTCTTCAGTGGATGGAAGATTACCAGTAAACATCTACCTTGTATTTATTAACCAGTTCAGCAAAATGATCCGGGTACAGAGGTAACGAGGACTGCAGACGTGTGAACTTCAGGATCGGAGAGAAGAGGTAGTTGAAGCCAGCGGACAGCCACTGCGCAGGTGCGGTCACCAGGGACATCTGTGTTGGTGTTGGGAACTTGGTGGAGCTTCCCCTGGAATGGAGACATGCATGTTGGTTAACAAAATTGAAAGACATTATTCTCACTTGAAGACTTGAAGACTACCACTGCAAAGGAATTGGCCTGCGTACATTTTGTATCCACCTCCCTGACAAACTCACTAACATTTCATAGATCCCTTTCAAATGTAGTTAGTTATTAACCTAGGTTCACATTCATGCCAAGTTTCAAGTTGATTAACCTAAGAAATAAGATTTTTCAGACATTCAATCTCCTCGCTTTGCGCCTAAGGGATTGAATTTTCAAAAAGCTTCTGAGCTTTTACTTGTGATAGAAACTTCATAGAAATAATTGAATTCTCGTTTACATTGAAACATGTAAATGGTTATGACTTTGAAGAAGGGGCGTCTCAACTTACCACATATAAATCGGTCCCATAATTAGGTTTTTGTGTGTTAGCATGGCTGTTTTTGGTAGTCCTGTGGTACCACTGGTTGAAGTCAGGTAAGCGACAGTCTCCTCTGGATCGAAGTCTGTTGGTCTGCAAGTGATCAAAGTGTTAGTGATTACACAATTGAAATTATTCTCTTTGTATCATGACGCCATTTAAAAATAATTGTCAGGACACGCGTTCCACTTCCACAAAACGTGGAACTATTGGAATAGGTGTGTTAAGGGTCCCTATCAATTTTTCGGTCTAAAAACCGAAAATTATTGTTTTTTCAGTTCAAATTTCTCAACTGCCATGAGATATCTAGTTTTAAAAAAAATACGTAGTTACTTGTCACCTATTTATCTAGTCAGCCCACGAAATTAAATTTTGATAACTACTTTATATAAATTACAAAAAATAAAAATGTAACACACGTTTTTACGTAAGCACGAAACACCAAGTTTTTCAACTGCATTTTTAGCTTATTGGTAGCAAATATCAATCTGAAAAAAAAACCTAAATATAGTGCATATAGTGTACTAGTAAGCCTACGATTTTTTTTTTCAAACTAAATGCATTTAGTACCGGTAAAAAATGCTAAACATACTGGAAAAACCCAATAAAATTGTGTGCAAAACCGTCGTCAAAGCGTATGAATTTATTAAAAAAAAAAAAAAGTATTTAATATTTAAAAATTTAAGGTGTTTATCTACCAAACTCAATTTTTTTTTTTTTTACTTTAACTACTTATTTAATTGTAAAAAAATATCAAAATAATGCCTTATAAACCGATGCGCTCGCTCGGTGCATACAGTCGCGCCCAAGGGCTTCTCCACGACGGACCTGTGTCGCCGATAACTGCGTATTTTGTTTTAAAACTAGATATCTCATGGTTATTGAGAAATTTTAACTGAAAAAAAACAATTTTCGGTTTTTTCACCGCAAAATTGATAGGTACCCTTAATCTACGAATCAGGCGACTCTGTCAGTATTCAAAAACCTCCCATTGCAGCATTGTATGGTTTTTGTTGTGAAACAAGACACATAATAATAGCCATCAAACTAAAAGTAACTGTGTGAAAAAAATATTGCAGGGAAACTACTTTTTTTTTGTTTTATTACTACACTAGCTTTTGCCCGCAACTTCGTCCGCGTGGATTAATAGTTCCCGTTCCCCGGGGATTTCCGGGATGAAAACTATCCTATGTCCTTTCTCGGGTCCCAGACTATATCTGTACCAAATTTAATTTCATTGAAATCGGTTCAGTCGTTTAGGCGTGAAGAAGAGACAGACAGACAGAGAGACAGACAGACAGACAGACAGAGTTACTTTCGCATTTATAATATTAGTACGGAAAGTACGGATTTAAGGTTCCTAGGTATAGCTAGAACAAAAAAAAATATCTCGATGATGGGAAGAAAACGTAACTGTCAGGTATGTTAAGCATCTTTTTACACCCGTTGTATGATTTAAAATCATCATCATTTAATTTCATCCTAGACGCCGAAACTAATTCACAAACAACAAAATACTTACTTGAAATTTTTGATTGCTTTTTCATCTTCATTTTCTAGGAGGTCCGCTAGTGTAGTATATTTACTATCTTTATCAAAGGTAACAATTTTTGATTCGACCTTGGCCAGTTCTAAGGCCTTCTCAATGTCTGTCGTCTTCTCGCTTTGACAGAATATTATATTTGGGCGGTTTGTGTGGAATAAATCTTTCAATTCATCTGAAATGTGAAGATTCTTTTGTTTATTATATGTACCCATGAAATACCTGTCATAGTGCTAAATCTTTTAAACTGTAATAGGTAGACACTTGTAATTTTCATGTGTATTACTTTGGCTGCTATAACAACATCATCATCATCATCATCATCATATCAGCCGCAGGACGTCCACTGCTGGACATAGGCCTCCCCCATAGATTTCCAAAAAGACCGGTTGGAAGCGGCCTGCATCCAGCGTTTTTTTATAACAGCATATAAAAAATAAACTAAAGTTACAAAATAGTTTGTCTTTTATGTGAAGACTTGTAAATGGGCTTCAGTTTCAATCTTCCATAGTTAATAAATAAATAAATAAAATAAAGTTGAAGATTAAATTTAGGAAGAAACGTGTTTTTTTTTGTATGTAGTGTTATATATATTGAATGGTAACTGCCTCGTTGGCCTAGTGGTCCTAAGCGCGACTGCTACGCTAGAGGTCTAGGGTTCGATTCCCCAGGTCAAGCAAAAAGTGTTATTGGGTTTTTCTATGAAATTCTCAGTAGCAGCTCGGAGTTTGGATTTGTGTCCGGTTAATGGCAATGGGCTCGCCACCTATTACATGGCACCTCAAACATACCGGCGAACTGTGGGTGTAAATTGGTACACCTCTGCCTAACCCTTCGGGGAATACAGGCGTGATTGTATGTATGTATACTGAATGGTACGAAACCTTTAGTGTACAGTCCGATTAGTACATTGCCGGTTTTTAGTTACCTACTTTTAATGTGGCTGCTTAGACTCATAAAAAAACTGCTCAAGAACTCACTGGGTCCCAAAGTAGCATCAATAGACGCTATCATGATTCCAAGATACAACGCTGCGTAGTGGGGTATGCAGAAATCAATGTGGTTGGGTCCCATCAGCACCATGACGTCACCTTTCTTCAGTCCCAAGTTAGTGAGAGAGATAGCGCATCGGATGCTCCTGTTTAATACTGAGCCATTGGTTTCAGTTTCTCCCGTCGCTCCATTGATCTGTTGAAGTGAAGAGTCCAAGGTGTCAAAAGAAACATCACAAAGCTGTGAACTAAGCGTTCGGTCCATTAAATTAAGTAATATTGAGCAAAAACACACACATGTACATCAACATGTGTAGGTGTACATCGGTACACCTCTGCCTAACCCTTCGGGGAATACAGGCGTGATGGTATATTGAGCAAAAATTATTGCTGAGAAAATAATTATATTTTTGGTGTGAAAAATTACTGATTATGATCGCGCAATGTATTAAAACATTGTGCGTGTGATTGCAATGAACAGTGGTATTTAAAGATTAACCTTCAATATCTCCATAACTACCAGTTTTTCAGGTACGGTCCAGTACAAAAAATATGATAAAGACAATGGGAACAAATTGTATCTTTTGATTTCAATATGACTTTGTACAGACGTCATTTAAATTATATGCAATTCCTATATCATATTTTATTTGACACTAGGTTCTGCACGCAACTTCGACCGCGTGGAAGTCAAGCAAAGCATAAAACAAAAAATAAACTATTCTCGGCAATAGTGTATCTTTATGTGAGTGAAAGGATTTGCGTCCTGTCAAAGATTACCTCTTACAAACAAACAATCATTACTTTTTATAATAATAGTAGAGGATCGTGTTATGATACCTGCGCAAGAAAATCAGGGTCATCTTGCAAGCTTTGTAGTGTGAGCTTCCCGATGTGGTGTCTGTCTGAAGGGATCCCCGTCTTCGCCACCAAGCGAGATGATACCTCGCTCATATACCAGTGCACTGCGTCGAAAGCTTGCCTCGTCATTGTGGAAGTTCTTTATGAAATCAGAAGCATACTTTTTAAATTATTCAAAGTTTGTAATTGGTTGGTGCTTCTATGTATAGTATTATCAAATTCAAGCCCATTTGTGTCAAACATTTTAATTTAAGGCCTACGCAGACTGAGACGGCATGACGACGGATTTAAATTTTTACCAATGGACATTCAAACGTATCAATTTAGAAATGCGACATAAATTGCGATGCTACGGCATTGTTTTAAAAACAATGCCGTAGCATCGATAGGAATTTGTCGATGCCGAGGCATCATTTTTACCGACTTAAAAAAAAAGGAGATTATAAAGCATAGCAATTTGTGTCGCAATTCTATACTTATACGTCATGATGTAATGACGAAACCGGGACTTAAAATTTATATACATAACTCTAAAATCACCAATCCGCTTTGGGCAAGCGTGGTGATCAATGCTCCTGCCTTCTTGTTTTAAGAAAAGGGCTTTACTCTGCAGTCTGCATCAGGGCAATAATAGGCTGGTATTATTATATTACTCTAAGTAAATTACTTTATAGGTCCTACCGTTAGTTGGATACCCGTTCACCTTGTATCAACACTTTTTATAATATCTAAAACACGAGTGCTTCACGCAATGTGACGTTACCTAATGTGACAGTGAAATAATCTATGTTATGTTGAAATATATCAAACATGTGATCATTAAGTTTGATTTCATAATTAAGGTATTTGATAACTTTACTGGAATTATCGTGTTGATATTGATATTGAGAATAGGTAAAGTCCCGCGCATATACATGTATCATCAATAGTCATTGCTGGACATAGGCCTCCCCCATAGATTTTCAAAAACATGAATTCACTTACAAAATTTAAAATAGATTTTCTAGTGAATTAACGATTGCAACGTTGAGCTAAGACCGACTTCATAGTAATATCGGATCCTGAATTTGATACTCGTAACACGATTACATTTTTATCAATCCTTTGGGAGGAAATTGCTTTAGAATGTGTATATGTCGCAGGTTTTTCACAAAATTCGTCTTATCAAATTTAAGACTGTAACTATTTGTGATAGAGATTCTCAACATAAAAATACCATCACGCCTGTATTCCCCGAAGGGTTAGGCAGAGGTGTACCAATGTACCCCCACAGTTTGCCGGTATATTCAGGTCCCTTGTAATAGGGGGCGAGCCTATTACCATTAATCGGGCACAAATTCAAACTCCGAGCTGCTACTGAAAATTTCATGGAAAAACTCAATAACACTTTCTGCTCGACCTGGGAATCGAACCCAGGACCTCTAGCGTAGCAGTCGTGCTTAGGACCACTAGGCTAACGAGGCAGTTACAGATTAACAAAAATTTAATCAAAGTAAAAACTCAAATTATTGAGGTAGGTACCATTTTTATCTACGATACCTACCTACATACCATTAAAGATAAGTGCAGGATTATTTTAAGTAATTGTGATTACAATATAATCACAACACTACTTACCGGGCTTCTATCATGTCAGCCAAATTGTCATGATGATTGGATTTTAGACTGATTTTTTACATGTGCTATTAATCTCAGAACGCGTGTTGTATGATTAATATCTATAAATTCTAACTATGCTTCTTCCTATAATAATACCATCATCATCACGCCTGTGTTCCCCGAAGGGTTAGGCAGAGGTGTACCAGTGTACACCCACAGTTCACCGGTATATTTAGGTCCCATGTAATAGGGGGCGAGCCTATTGCCATTAACCGGGCACAAATCCAAACTCCGAGGTGCTACTGAGAATTTCATAGAAAAACCCAATAACACTTTTTGCTCGGCCTGGGAATCGAACCCGGGACCCCTTGCTTAGCAGTCGCGCTTACGAGCACTACTATAATAAATCATATAAATACATGCCATCAGTACCATGACTAGCAGTTTATGCTTGCTTTATAACTGCGCCCTTAAAAAAAAACTGGTCCTGGTCTGATCATTTCTGCGCCCCTCCAGGGTCTACGCCTCTGTGCCTTAGCATTAGCACTGCTGGCA
Organism: Caradrina clavipalpis; assembly: GCA_932526535.1. NCBI lineage: Eukaryota > Metazoa > Arthropoda > Insecta > Lepidoptera > Noctuidae > Caradrina > Caradrina clavipalpis. The sequence goes on along the minus strand of OW052106.1, from coordinate 8,361,734 downwards.
CCGCCCTAGTTACGGCACTACGTACCATCACGCCTGTATTTCCCGAAGGGTTCAGCAGAGGTGTACCAATGTTCACCCACAGTTCGCCGGTATGTTAAGCCTCATGTAATAGGGAGTGAGTCTATTGCCATCATCCACACATCCTTACTCCGAGCTGCTGAAATTGAACTCAAGACCTCTAGCGTAGCAAACGCGCTTATAACCACTAGGCTAACGAGACAGCCAGGTATAGACCTCTATTATATACCTAGATAAACATATACTTTATTCTAGCATTTGCCTGCAACTTTATTCGCCAGCCTTCTGGGCACATGCCCCATTGACAGCGATGCGGATGAGTTTTTGGGTTATTCACCAACTGGACACAAGAGACCGGACACACGTGTGTCCAGTTGGTGAAACTCAAAGTTAGTATCACTTATTATTTCGTCATCTGGACACGCCAAGATTTTCATTCGTGTCCACTTAGTGAAACTTAAATTATATCACTTTTATGTTTTCGCCAACTGGACACAACTATTTTTTTTTGCAAAAAGGGTACAGTCAGGTTCATAATCGCCTCAATTTCATGAAAAAGCTGCCATACTTTTTTACTTGAAAACCTTATTAGCATCTACGAGTATTTAAGACAATTTTTGAAATAAAACAAATTTAAGTAATATCATGACGATTTATTAATGTGAAAAATACTATACTTAACTAATGTTATTTTTTGATTACCTGTAGGTGCTTTTATAACATCAGCGTGACAATATTCAATATAATCTTCGAGTATCACAGAAAAATCATATAAGATCATACATAAACACAGCAAAATATATTTTTATATTTTTCAAGGTTAAACGCAATGACGTTTTTAACCCTTAAAGATACACTCCACTCTTATACAAACTTGCAAAGCTTGCTTTCTTATTAAATGTAGTTACAGTAAAATTTGTACGAGTACGGAGTCGAAACGTTCATCCTTGATTTTTGGCATACAATAATAAAATAAAATATCATCAGTAGGTAGAGCCTACTTATGACATAACAATACTAAAATGGGTAATTTTACAAACAATAATCATTCTACATGACTTTGGAACAACAATATTTGACTCTTTGGAAATAGAGTATTTTAGTAATAATTAAGGTAATTGTATCACAATCATTTTACTAAGACTAAGATAATAATTACAGAGATCAATAAAATCAGCAGTAAAACATAGAAAATTATTTATGGCATAAAATAAAATATCAAAATAATCATCAGTAGAGCATACTTATAACATAACAATACTAAAATGGGTAATTTTACAAACAATAATCATTCTACATAACTTTGGAACAATCTTTGGAAATAGAGTATTTTAGTAATAATTAAGGTAATTGTATCACAATCATTTTACTAAGACTAAGATAATAATTACAGAGATCAATAAAATCAACAGTAAAACATAGAAAATTAGTATAAGCCAGTATAAATATATTTTTATTTACTTAATTTTTTCGATACAGTGACCGATGCTAATTTCTCCTGATTCAAAATCTCTAACAGTGGCTGCGATCATAGTATTCATTCTGATAGTTTCAATTTTTTTTCTTGATATAGGTCCATCTATCACAACCCAGCGCCAAAAATCATTCATGTCTCTTTTGATCGCTTCCAGAAACTGTACTATATTTGGTTTCCGTTTCAATTTTGTGGCTATTTCGGCATTCCATGCCTCTACAGAATTATTAGTGCGATGATGTTCTTTATAGCAGTTATGGTATGTGTTTGCATTATCGGAATTTTCATCGAGCCACGTTCTAATAAAATAATCGTTAAATTTTGGGACATCTTCAGTGTTTAAGCATTCAGCCATGATATATAACCAGGCATCAGATTGTGTGTCAGTCGGTAAAAGTGGCAATGTACAACATCTGTTCACGTGATACATTACATACTTAATTTAAAAATTGTTATATTAATAGTTTAGCTAAAATTGTTAAAAGATTGTGATATTAATAGCTGTTCGTAAGAAAGATATGGGTATATACATGTATGTAGATATATGTGTGTATATATATACATATATATGTGTGTGTGTATATATATACATATGTGTGTGTGTGGATGTAGATATATATACGTAGATATATACATAGAATATATAACTAAGGAGAGTGAGACTGTACGATCCCCCAGTCAAACCGTCTAGACGGTTTTGGGAGACACTTCCTACTTTATAAAAAATTTGTATGAGTAATAAATAAATGAATAAATAAATAATAATAAATAATTACCCATTCTCAGTAGTGGGACGTTCAGTGGCCGATGATGTTTGACACAAAACATTAATGTGCTTGACTGTACTTTATCTTGAATTCGGGTAAAATGCGAACTTGTGTCCAGTTGGCGAAAACATAAAAGTGATATAATTTAAGTTTCACTAAGTGGACACGAATGAAAATCTTGGCGTGTCCAGATGACGAAATAATAAGTGATACTAACTTTGAGTTTCACCAACTGGACACACGTGTGTCCGGTCTCTTGTGTCCAGTTGGTGAATAACCCGAGTTTTTTGATGCCCTATGACCTTCCTCTTTTATATTAACTGTACATAGTTTGTAATTTAATTATTTTTTAGTTTTAACTTTGTAGTTTAATTATTATTTATAAGTTTTGTGTAACATATATAACAGACAACGTAACTCTGTCTGTCTGTCTGTTTAATACGACAACTTTGACTCGGACGGAGTCGCGGCAGAAGCTACCCAAGGTACCCAATTAAGGTAATAATAACAAAAATAAAATGCCACATAATTTTTTTTTCTACTTTTTAACAACGGTAAAATGCCCCATTGACTTGATGTAATGACAGCTGTCCACCCTCCTAATAACAGATTAAGGTTTGTATAAAAATACTTACTTACTAAAGAAACACTAAACAGTTCTTATTAAGTATGAATAGACTCATTGTGTTATGTGTTATTTTCGTAGGGCCTTCACCTTGATTCAGCCTGACATAGTTATTTAGGACTACCTTTTGCCCGCGGCATCGTCCGCGTCCGCGTAAATTTCGGTTACCTATATTTAAAATTCAATCATGCTTCCCTGAGCCCCCCTGAGGCGGTTAAGAAACTCTGACACTAGGGTGTGCGGGGTGGTTAGATTAGACCTTACTGCCCACACGATAAAGAAGAAGAGAGAACTCTCGTCGTGCGCGGTCGGTGGCACACGTGTTTTTTGTTATTTTATTTTGCTTAATTTATTTTGAGCATCAATTTATGCAATATTGACTCTTAAAGTGTTTCGAATATAAGCACAACAAGTACTAAAGTGGTGTGAACTGCTGGTGACGGGCTGTGTAAAAATAATAATTCGTCTCTGTCCCGCTTCTGAGAATCGCGAAGTGCTTGGCGGTTTGATCGTTAAAATTTGAATTTTTGTTTGCGAAACCAATAAAAATGCCTAACAATTGTGGCGCTTGTGGTTTGCTCATAAAGGATTTTTACATGGAATGTGTCAATGATAAATGCATGAAAAGGTATGATATAGCATGTCTCGAAATAAGCAAAGATGCGTTTAAAACATACACCCAGACATATAAAAAGAAATGGGTATGTCCGGAATGTGTCTGTGCTAAGCCAAAAGGAAGCAACAGTGAAACCCCGGTCAACATTAATATTCCTAATTCTAATGCGACCACTCCTGTAAACAATGTAACCAGTCTACGCGGGAGTCAGACTCAGTATTCACCCGTAACTATGGATTCTGATTCCCTACTACTCGAAGAATTGAGAGAATTTAAAGCTGACATAATAATAAATAATAAATAAATAAATATCTTGGGACAACTCACACACGGCTATCTGATCCCAAGCTAAGCAGAGCTTGTGTTATGGTAACCAGACAACTGATATACATACTTATATAATTTATAAATACATACATATTATAGATAAATCACACCCAGACACAGAACAAACAATCATGCTCATCACACAAAGTTTGTCCTGGGTGGGAATCGAACCCACGACCTCCGGCTTAGCAGTCAGGGCCGCTAACCACTAGACCAACAGGCCCGTCAAATAATAGCTCGCATGGACAGTCAGGCAAATGCGATATCGCTTCTACTTAATCAATTTTCTGAAACAAAGACCGAGTTGGGCAACATAATTAGAATGATGGGGGTACTTGAAGAAAAAGTAGAAGCTAAGCTAACTCAGAACAACCAAACTGCTGCTAACCAAGCTGATAATCCTCGAAATCCGCCGTCTACATCTTCTTTTGCCGAGGTCGTAAGTCAACAGAATAATACGACCAACATTTCTAAGAAAACGCTTCATACCTACATCAAAACGCAAAATGTAAACAAAAGTGGGGCCACGAAGTCTACGGAAATCTTACCAGAAAAAACACTATGTAGTACTAGCTCACTGCCGACTAATGAACCACCTAATGATGAAGCGGAGAAGATCGAATCAGGATGGACGACTGTTCGAAATAAGAAAAATAATAGGCAACTTAAAGAGGTTAGAGTGGGAACAAATATGGAGTTGAAGGCAATTCAAGTTACTGATAGGAGAAAATATCTGCATGTTTGGCGCCTGCATCCGGAGACCACGGTTGAAGCCATAACCGATCACGTAAAAAAGGTATGTGGCTCAGATGTTCAAATTAAAATTGATAAAATCAAACACAAAATCGAGAGAGATTATTCGTCGTTTGTTATTGGAGTACCTAACGGAAAAGTGTTTCGATAAATTGAACCAGACCGAAACCTGGCCAATGAATGCGGAATTCAGTGAGTGGATTTGGTTTCGGAACTCAAACAGAACAAAACCAAACGTATTATAGCCATAACATCGATATATTTTATCAAAATGTACGAGGGCTACGAACTAAACTGCATGAATTCCGAACTAATATAGAGACAATCAGTTTTGATTTATGTGCCATAACGGAATCTGGATGCAATAATTCCATAGAAGATTCGGAAATAATCCCTCTGGGGTATCAAATCGACGCTTCCGGCAACAAATGTCGTAAACGCCATTTTGGCGAAAATGAGTTAACAATGCAGCCCTACTTAATTTTTGGCGCTGCGTCGATCTAAAAATGTGAAAAAAATATTCGCCTAAAAAAAATGCTTTTACACCCAAAATTTTTACTAGTATAATCAAGATTTTTTAGAAAAGAGGGTATGTATAACTCATATTGCTTAGAACCGAATAACCGTGCAGGTCGTATAATACAACGTACAAACAGCTGTCGGTCGTAAAAACATGAATACATAATAAATTGTAATTACACCCCACAATCATTTTTAAAACGTAAGCTCTGCTGAGAAACAATTGTCGTAATGTCACTTGGTCTCGGAGAATTGGTTTGAAAATTGAATTATGTAGGTCGTACTCCTAATTACCCGACTACGGCGAAGCAAAAAGGAGGGTTATGAGGTTGACCGGTATGTATGTATGTTCATCTGTTCCCTCATAACTTCTAAACCATCGAACGTAAATTGACAAATGAGGTGTCATTTCAAAATCAAAATCAAAGCATTTATTTCAATTAGACCATTTACAGGCACTTTTGAATTGTCAAGAAGTTACAGTTTAATATTGAAGCTAGTTGCTCGTTCCAAAACGTAGGTCTCTATGGAGAAGAACGAGCAAGAAACTCCATGGACACTCTTTTCATTCAATTTGGTTTTTACAAAAACTTGGTTACAATATTCTTGTTGCTTCTATATGTGTTGGAAATGCATTGGAAGCGTCCAAATTGTCCGCTGGTTATAAGCTACGTTATGTTTCAATAAATTGTATGTGGTGCCCTCTAGGGCTCATGAAGATGTGAAATAATATTATTTTTCTTCCAAATATGGTCGTGTTGCATATCAAATTAAAGGGCTTAATTAGCACACTTCAAATATATAGATATCGTAAAAGTAAATTGTAGGGACCCTTTAGAACGCACCATAAACCTAAATAACTAACAGATATTTCGTTTGGGAGACCTAATAGATTATTTCATATATTGTGTATATGTTGCAGTTCCAGTAATATTACGTATATAAATGTCTAAATTTGAACCCCAAAATAATTTAAATAAAAAAGAAGTTTAAAAAACTAAAACCCGACTACAAACAATTCACGTTCTAAAAAGTATGAAACAAGAAAACATTCTCATCTGAAAGCCGTGGTCGTATGCCACCTTATTCCGATAAAACAGTATGTGTATAGTAATAGAAATTTAATCTTTATCACTAAAGTTTAGGGCAAAGTGGCATACGACCACGGCTTTCAGATGAGAATGTTTTCTTGTTTCATACTTTTTAGAACGTGAATTGTTTGTAGTCGGGTTTTAGTTTTTTAAACTTCTTTTTTTTGTTAATATTCTCATACTAAAAAGGGGTCGTAACACAAAAAGTATAAATATGTCGCAAGAAATTCAAATGTTTAATTTTTCTGAGAAATAAATGGCGCTACTCACTGGATTTCAAATAATTGTGTTTTACGTTCGTATCTAATAATTCAGAAAAAACATCCATAGATAATTATTACGGCCTGCTTTGGTCATGATACGCCGTTGAAAGTAGAACACTATAAGCATCTTGTAACAAACGCTTGATTAAATTATACGGGACGATTCCTATAATATACTTACTTAAGTGTATTTTTATACCTTTAAGACCTGCCAGGTCCTAAAGGTATAAAAATTTCGAGCCGCGACACAAACAATGATGATGAATGATGATTGATGTACAAGATCCTCTAATGGAAATTTAAGTGATTGGTTTAGACATTTTTTTACTTTGAATTTGTATTAGTCCCTTGCTTAACCATTATTTTGATTAAACGATGACGGTCAATGAATAAAAAACCTTTTTTAATTAAGTATGTCAATTTGTGTTTTGTTTTATTTTATTGTTTTTATTACAAGTAATGAAAACTCAACTTACAGTCTTAAATTCATTGATTTGCTTTAGATATTTCCATGTTTGTTACATACCATCGCATCAGATCGTGGTGTTTACACTCATTTTTATTTCAGTATATGGTTTTTAAAACCAAACCCAGAACTATTGTATTTAAAAACTGGTGCATACTTCTAACTTCCGTTAGACAAACCGTTCTCCATTGATTTGGTAGTGGTCGTAAATACCAACTTCTTTAATTTTCTGGGGTGTATGTCCAAGCTAACTTTTAAAATAAGGCTTTGACATAAATAACAATAATATATTATGAAACACCATCGTATTTTAAGTATTTCTTGTATAGAACACAATTTTACAACTTTTAAAGTTAAAAAGATATAAGCCAAAAACGAAATTATTTTTTGTTTTTTGTTGATTACCAAAAGTGCTATTTTGGTGTTTACGACCTTTGTTGTCGGAAGCATCGAAATATTACGTTGCGATCGAGCGGATGGTCGGAAGCAAGGAGGAGTGTTTTTAGTGGCCACACACCGATATGAGTTGCGACAAGTACAAATCGCGGACGCGTCGATAGACACCTGCGTTTTCGAAATGGTCAGTGCAACGGTTTATTTTAAAAAAACGGTAATTTAAAAAACTAAAAAACCCGACTGCTATTCTTTAAAAATCCCTAAAACAAGATAAATTGTAGCAGTCTGGACCCATTCTAGAAATGGAGGATTAGTGAATTGAGAGCACATACCTATATTACATTGCAGATGGTCCCGAATGGGTCCCGACTGCTACAATTTATCTTGTTTTAGGGATTTTTAAAGAATAGCAGTCGGGTTTTTTAGTTTTTTAAATTACCGTTTTTTATTTTTTATTTTTTTAGTGTTTTAAAAAAGAAATTAATATACCCAGTATCACTCTTACAGTAAATACGAATCTACCGACACCTCTCAAGCTAAAATCCATCGAGCCGTTCAGCCTGCCGAGCGAGCCAAACATTTGAATTTGGCGCCAAAAATCCGCCATTTTGTTTTTTTTTATTTTGATATACCCAGTGTCACTCTCACAGTAAATACGAATCTAACGACACCTCTCAAGCTAAAATCCATCGAGGCGTTCAGCCTGCAGAGCTTGCCAAACAATTATACATACATACATACATACATACATACATACATACATACATACATACATACATACATACATACATACATACATACATACAAACATACCCTCGAAAAACATAACCCTCCTTCTGTCGCAGTCGGGTAAATAGATTTTTGTTTTTATGTTGTGTTGTTTACATACCACCGGCGAGTTCTGAGAATGACTACTTGACTTTATTTAGGTTAATAGAAAAATTATGTGATAGATATGGAGAAATAATTGTTATAGGTGATTTTAATTTGTATTCGTGTCCTGTAAATGTTAAAAATTACTATGAATGTTTTGTGTCCTATTGCGAGTTCACTCAAAGTAATACAGTACCCAACCATCTAGGTCGTCAATTAGATTTGGTTCTGAGCACAGGTTTTAAAGGGGAGGTGTCGGTGGTGGCGGCCGACGCCGCGCTCGTGCCCGTCGACGCGCATCACCCGCCGCTCGCGCTTAGCGTGTCGTGCGCGCGCGCGCCCCCCGCGCCCGCCTCCGTCCCCGCGTCCTCTACCGGCGGCAGGCCCGCAGCGCGTAGTGTTAGGCCGCAATGGAACTTTTATCGGGCCGACTACGAATTGTTATACTCAATGCTGACTTCCACTGATTGGAGTATGCTTTACGGCATGCATGATTTGGAGGATATGTTGAATATTTTTTATGATAAACTGGGTGATATTTTAGATAGATGTGTACCCCGGAAAAAACGGAAACATGAAAATTCTCGTTACGTTTATCCTGAATGGTACACCGCAGATATTATAAGAGATATAAAGAATAAAGCTAAATTTCATAAAACTTTCAAAAAATCAAAGCTGGACAGCGATTATTCGGAATTTTCAAAGTACAGAGCTCATATTAAAAAAGCTATAGAAATTGCACACAAAGAACACAAGTTTAAAATACAAAACCAATTCTCAAAAGATCCAAAATCATTCTGGCAGTATATCAGGTCCAAACGAAGTAGAATAAACAAACAGATTATCATAAAGGATGGTCAACATCTTTCGGATGAGGACTGTGCTCGACAATTTGCGTCATTTTTTGAATCGGTGTACAATAAAGAGCAGCCTCGACTAGACGCGCGGGCGGCAGCGGCGGAGGCGGAGGCGAACAGTGCGCGAGTGCACATTGAGACCCTCAGTCTTCAAGACGTAAAGAAAGCGCTCATAAAGCTCAAGCCAAAGCGCTCGGTTGGCCCTGATGGTATTCCAGCTTTTCTGTTCCGTGACTGTAGCAGGGTGCTAGCAGAGCCCCTGCATCACATCTTTAATACTTGTTTAAAGCAAGCAACGTTTCCACCTAGGTGGAAAATCACACGAGTGGTTCCGGTTCCTAAGGGTAAGGCAGGTCCGGATGTCAGCGGCTACAGACCGGTGGCAGTGCTGTCCACACCTGCAAAAGTGTTCGAGTCCGCCATCCACTGCGGCGTGCAGGCTCAAGTGAGCGCACAGCTATCGGACGCGCAACACGGATTCCGACCGGCACACAGCACTGCCACTAATCTGCTGAACTTCATGGCGCGGGCAGTGCCAGCAGTCGATGCTGGTATGCAGGTAGACGCGGCTTATTTTGATTTTAAGAAAGCATTTGATACAGTCGATAACGATGTATTGCTTATGAAGCTGGCAAAAATTGGCTGCACACCGCACCTCTTACAGTTCTTTGCTAGCTATTTGGAAGATCGTCAGCAGTACGTTGACTACAACGGGTTCGAATCCGAACCATACTACACCAGGTCGGGGGTGAGCCAGGGCAGCAATTTGGGTCCTCTTGAGTTTATTTTAATGGTAAACGATTTACCAGACGTAGTTAGAAATAGTTTATGTTTATTATTTGCAGATGACCTCAAATTGCTGCTCGAGGTCAAGGGTGAGTCGGACTGTGAACGATTGCAGGAAGACATAGATAGAGTGGTGGAATGGAGCCATAAAAATAAACTTTATTTCAACGTAGCGAAATGCTCAGTCATAACATTTACGCGCGCGAAGACGGCTTTAGCCTACGAGTACAAAGTAGAGGAAGCGCCGATGCAGCGAGTGTCCCAGGTACGAGATCTAGGGGTACTGCTTGCCTCGGATCTAACTTTTCGGGATCACGTAGTTAAGATTTGCAGGAAAGCTTACAGAAACCTGGGTTTCGTGCTGAGACAATCGCAGGGTTTTACAAATATAACTACAATCAGGGTGCTATACGACGCTTTGGTAAGGAGTCACTTGGAACATAGTGCGGTGATTTGGGCTCCCCATGAAGCAAAATATAATATCATGCTGGAGCGAGTACAAAACAAATTTACACGACACTTGTATTCCAAACTTTATGGGGTTTACCCTTTTTACCCGCTGATGTATCCTACACTGTTTGTACTGGGTATGGTGGGGTACATCGAGCTCAGGGTGCGCCGGGAATTCACACTCGCGGCGTACGCGCTGAAGCTCCTGCGAGGAGTCGCACATAACCCGGGAGTGCTGCGTCACCTACAGCTGAGCGTGCCAGACCGGTACGTGTGGAGGCGGCGGCGACCGCCACTACTGGCCGTGCCTGCTGCTCGAACCAATCTATTGGCAAAAACACCTCTCACCCGCACAATCCGTGTGCTCAATGAAGTGCATGAGAGGGTCGACATATTTTCGTGCAATATAAGTGAACTCGCAAGAGTTTTGTTAAATTTTGTTAGTTATAATTAGAATTAATAATAATAATATAGGTAAGATAAGTTATCTGCAGTTAGAAATGATATTCGTTCAGATTATTTAAATACAATGTCAAATTTTTTATAGGTTTTAGTTTATTGTTTTCAATTTTTTTATTTATGTTTTTTAGTAGGTATTAGTTTGTAGTACTTAGATAAGTCTAGATTTAATTATTTTTTTTGGAACCACTCTATTGTTTTGGGTTCCACCTGTAAAATAGTGTGTGTTAGTTGAATAAATAAATAAATAAATAAAAGAGAAGAAGAATCATGATTCGAAAAACACGTGGCGCCATCTATTATGAAACGAACGTTATTGTTGTTTTCCTCGGGAACAGTACTTTTTTTGTAAATTAAAAGTACCCTTTGTCCGTTTCTGTATACCTGACAACGTGTATGCAAAATTTCAGGATGATCAGTTCAGTGGTTTAGGCGTGAAAAGATAACAAAGAAACAAAGAAACTTACTTTTGGATTTATAATATTAGTTAGGAAATTAGGATCTCATCATCTTCATATCAACCGTACGACGTCTATTGCTGGACATTGACCTCGCTCAAAAGATAGTTAGATTGTCACCACTGAATATACCTTATATTTAGGGCTCATATAACTGTACTCGGCAAATGGACAAACGCGCCACTAACGATGATGATAAACATTAATTTAATCGATTCTGAATTGGGTAGTAACACCATTAACCGAAAATTCCCAGACATCACTTTTCTAAAGAAACACTTTATTTTACCACTGAAAACCGGATTAATTTTCAATTAAATGTGAATTAGATTGTTAGTTTCTTTAAAATGATATATTTAGTAGTTGATGATTTGGCACACATAAAGATATTTATATAGAAAGAGAGATAGAGTCCGCCTACCTTTCACCAGTCTACTTGGACTTGGTGGCCAAACGTCGTGAGACCTCAAGATAACAGAATCTCCAAATAAAATAACCAAGACCAAGATCTATGGGGAGGCCTAAGTCCAGCAGTGCACGTGCTGCGGCTTATATGATGATGATGAATTGATGATGAAGAAATACCTACTTGGCGCCGCAATGGGAGGGCACTCGAGCCCAAATATCGGGATTAGGGAGGAAATAAGAACAGATCTAACCCTAAATCTAGAATTTTGTAGATCTGTAGGATAATTAAGGGCTTTTACAGCGAAGCCTCAGGCAGAAGCTCTTTATTCATAATACCTACCTAGTTTTTCAGTATCACGCCTGTATTCTTCGAAGGGTTAGGCAGAGGTGTACCAATAAACTCCCACAGTCCGCTGCCATGTTTAGTCCCCATACAATAGGGGGCTAGCCTATTGCCATTAACCGGGCACAAATCCGAGCTGCTAATGAGAATTTTATTAAAAAATATACCATCATCCATCATGCCTGTATTCCCCGAAGGGTTAGGCAGAGGTGTACCAATGTACACCCACAGTTCGCCGGTATATTTAAGTCCCATGTAATAGGGGGCGAGCCTATTGCCATTAACCGGGCACAAATCCAAACTCCGAGCTGCTACTGAGAATTTCATAGAAAAACCCCATAACACTTTGCTCGACCTGGGAATCGAACCCGGGATCCCTTGCACAGCAGTCGCACTTGCGACCACGAGACCAACGGGGCAGCTTGTATTGTATTAAAAAATACAATAATATATAATACTTTGCACGACCTGGGAACCCAAGACCTCTAGCATAGCAGTCGCGCTTACGACCACTAGGCTAACGAGACAGTTATCAATTTTTCATAAGCATAAATCACGCAATACATTGTATGACATGGAAACTATGCACGTGCAAAATTACAGTTGACATTATTATTCAATACAAGGTGAAACATAATACCCGCCCTTGAAAACAATTGTCAAACAGAACCAGTAATTTTGTGCCACAAAGAGGGCCCATTATCTACGAAATAATTCATATCCACTGGCTCATGTTTGAACGGGAACGGCGAGCCGATCGTTCGTGGGAAATAAGGATGGTGACTGACTAGTGTTAGGCTATAATATTATTAGTATGAGGAGTATTTTATTTATTTTCAGTTTTGTTCAAGTTGAAAACATAAAACTTGCTTTTAAATAATTAAATTACAAATTAAGAAAAGGAAGCTCATAGGGCGTATAAAAACACACCCGCTTCGCTGTCAATGGGACAAGTGCCCAAAAGGCTGGTAGCATTGCCATGTTGTATGGCAATTCGTTTGACAGAGGACTGATTTTTTAAATCGTATTATGTAGTCACACAGTACCTACGCTCATATATTGTTTACATAGTGTGTAGGTATTACTTTTGCCGCTACAACGACAAATAATCAAAATAATGTTACTAATATACTTATTCTTTACACTTAAGTACTTATATATCTTTTCAAAATATAAGTCAAATCATTTATTTCAATTTGACCATTATAAGGCACTTTTAAACGTCATATACAAGAGAAAACATAATCCAGTAGCCCCATCCAAAAGGTAGTTTTGCATTCAAGTTTAATTATAATCGGTCCATTCAACTCCAACATTTTGGATGTAAAAGGTTGCATGAAATACCATGTGGTCTAAACGATCAAAAGGGCGCCCGCTTTGGATCCCAACTTTCCAATAATTTAATTGTTTACTACGCCACTATCCTTGTATGGTTCTTGCCCATATTTGTCAAGTAACTGAAGAGTATGACATAATTATGTATGAGCAGCTGTCGGAAGTCAGATTGGACCCTGGTATGATTATTAATTACTCGCGAACTAACCGCGAGTTCGTTCTTGTTCTCTGTGGTTATTTCACCCTCGTTAAGTTACGTATTTGATTGCTGCTCCGCTCCTGTAGGTCGTAGCGTGATGGTATATAGCCTATGCTAATCAGGGATAATGTAGCTATCTAATGGTGAAAGAATTTTTGAAATCGGTCTAGTAGTTTTTGAATTTATTCGTTATACACATGCATACAAATCTTTCCTCTTTATAATATTGTGGATTAGTATTGGTATAGTAAACATATAGATATTAGTGGACTAGCTTCTGTCCGTGGCTTCGACCACTCGGAAGTCAAGTACGTATACTATAAAATGACCATGTACTCGGCAATAAAGTATATTTCTCTCATCGAAAAATAAGCTAATCAGAGACCCGAGATTACCTCATAAAAATAAAAGTAACAAACTTTACCACACACGATAGATTGAAGACCATAACCAGAATTGCAACAGACTTATGTCCGACAAAGAATCGTTTCTTTTGTTTAGAGAATTAACAAAACGCTAAGGCTAAGGTAATCAGAAACAGGAGTATTTTACTACCTACCAGTACTTTCCTGAACTATCGTGGTTCTAGTTGGCAGTTATGTTTAAACTGATGTAACCCCATCCAGAGAGTCAATTGAAGACGCTGTTTCAAATTGATGCGTACACGCAGTGTCAGGCTCAGTCCTTGCATACAATTGTTACTAGTAAACCAGCAGTAATTCTAGGTTAGGTTTCAAGTATCTAGTGTTTAAAGAAATACTAATATAAGTATAAGAAGTGCAATGAGATGACATGGACCTCTTACTTATACATTTAATATGAAAAGGTAAAGCTTGATTTTTTTTTTGGTTATAAGAGGGAATCTCTGGATTTACTGGTCCAATTACAAAACATCTTTCACTGATAAATAGCTACATTATTGTCGATAGTCAAAGGATATGTTTTATAGTATAGGTATTTGATTTCCAGGCAGAAGCGGTCGTGAGCAGAAGCAAGATTAAATTTTTAGGTCCCTTTCTCTTTTTTTAGTTTTTTTCTTTCGTTTTGGATTGTATTTCATTTTGATGATGATTGAACTACTACAAAATAGAGGCGATCTCTTCTTCTTAATCATGTGCACATCACATCATCATCATCTTCATCATGTGTGTGTGTGGGGTGTGTGGGGTCTTACGACCCCACACACCCTAGTGTCAGAGTTTCTAAACAGCCTCAAGGGCCTCTGACATGGTTACCAATGCTATTGATGTCCAAGATAAACTTACAAAGTACATCATGAATTAGAAAAAGTCACATTGGTAATTGCTCGTGCCCTGTTGCGAACCTATAACCTAAAGTCAACGACGACGACACGATGTTAGTACATATTTCATTACTTACTTAGAAGACTCGAAGGACCAAAAAAATATCCTAAACTTTAAAAGCATAAACAATAATAAAAGCAACACAAACAATAATAATTGTGTATTAAAGAGACATTTGTGTCATTCTATCACAAAATATTGCACCCTTTCTCACTCAGTGTATCGGTAACTTTATCAATAGTGGCTAGTATAACTTATATAATGAGGTATATATGTGTCTACTTGAAGACCTAATGACGGCTCAGAATGCTTCTGAACTCATAACGGATAGCACATCTTTATGTTAACTACTATTATTATAGTTTAGTGGTTTGAAATACTCGTATCAAAGGACCAGAATTATTTTCGAGTTAAATAATTCTCTTCAAGACGTTTGTTAGTTCCAGAATTGGGTTTAAAGTGATTTTCTTTTTTCTGTGAGAAATTGAAGCTGCTTTTTTAATAGTAAGTAGTTTGAAAAGTTTTATAGTTAGGTACATTGAAAATTTTTATGATATCCGCCGCGTAATAATTGTATTTAGATTTTGATAAAGAGAAGTAGTGGTGTTTACTATGCAAAGTTAAATTTGGATTTAATTCTGCTAAGAATTTTGAACCCACTGGGGGTTCAAGATCAGTCAAAATGTCTCCCTTTTTTCGAATAACTGTAATGATTTTGAATTTTGATTAATTGGCAAATTAAATTACTTTGACGTGGTTATTTAATTATTTAGAGATTGGTCAGTTAACTTGTTTCAGCAGAACTAAGCTCAATTATAGTTTTTTTTTTTAAATACCGGTTAAGTTCGAACCGGACTAACACACGAAAGGCTCCGTACCTCTACATAATTACACTACATAATTAAGATTACTATCATTTGTTCTTTACCATAACTAGGGACCTTTTAGTTTCGGAGATATTGAGGATCTAAATTCCACCTTCTTGTCACGTTTTTTAGAAAACCTGTTTTAAATGTTATAACTAAACTTTAAATAGTTACCCCATGACCCCTGTACACATTTCACATCTACAATAAAAGTTATGATTCCAAAAATATTCCCAACATTGACCTGTGTAATATGTCTTATTACACCCCATATATTTTTCAGTAGCTAAATAATCTTAAGTGCTATTCTGTTAAAATGTCCCTTGGTAAAGTCATAAAATGAGCTTGCAGTGAGTTCAACCCTTAACATCAGTCGGGATGACAACTCACCTCAAATATATATAAATTAGCGAAGATTTTTACACAATAGACAGGCCGGATAGTACCTATCTACTACTCTTGACCTTTCCAAATTTTTTGCTCTAATTAATATAAATTATATTTGTAAAAAGCTTGCATGTAATCATCTAATATAAAAAAGTAATTACATGTAGTTAAAAAACGATTTTCATTAATTTTGGAGTCTATATGATTTATGTTTTTTCTCAAATCAAAGTCCAATGTGGCTTAGTGTTAGAACTAATGATAAATGTACCTATATAGGTAATAATATTTTGTTATGTGACTTCAACGTTTTAGTCATGGTCATCGTCATTAATTCGTCAAAGTTAATCATCATCATCAAATCAGCTGCAGGACATCCACTGCTGGACATAGGCCTCCCCCATAGATTTCCAATGAAAAAAAGAGTAAAATAGAGCTAATATATTCGTATAATCCCAATACAAACACGGGATATAAATATTGTGTTAAGCTAGATCAATACTTATGTTTTCATCAATATACAACGTGTATCGGAATAAGCGCAAGACCACATGGGTGTATGTGGTCTTGCGTTCAAACGTCAATAAGAATATTGAATTAAATTAATGTTAATTAAAATACTTTTGAAAGAAAGATACACTACGGTTAAACATTCTATACTAATAGCTAGTGTTATCACCATTTTTTTTTTTTAATTGCTTATATTTCAATGAATTCAAATTTTGACAAAAAAATAGTTATAACCCGGAAGCTTTTTAAACCCCCCCGGGAGGCTAAGACCAGTAATCAGTAGCCACTTAGCCAGTCCTAGAAACCAATACAACAAAAAGATAAAAAAAAATATTCTGTTAACATTCTTCTTAGATTCTGGGCGTTGTCCTACAAACAATTGTTGTTTTATGCATTATCAATGTAAGTGTTGTATTTACATAGATCCATTAAGTATTCAATCAACTGTCATATAAATCATATTTAATTCATTATTATTGATATTTTAAGTGGTGTTTTCTGTGTTAGTCGTAATGTGAGTTTCTCAGTGAGACAATTCAATTCCTACGAGTAAGTCCGAACTAACTCTAATTCTTTAACTAAAAGAATAGTCTTAGATACTCGTTATAACAGTTATCTGCCAATGAAAGTCCCATCAAAATCGGTCCAGCCGTTTCAGAGATTAGTCGAAACAAACAGACAGATGGCATACAACAAATTGAAAAGGTTTTTTGGTTAAAGTGCCTTTGAAAACGTTCACATGCATTTACTATTTTGAACGAAACAAACAAACAGACACTTCAATTTAATTTGTCATTTCATTTTCTCATTCTGCACTGACCTACGGTTTTGGTCCTAAAGCAATAGGTTCCATATTAAAGCAACGTATTCATCACCATATTTAAATCAACGTTGACGTGCAACGTCAAACTCTTCAGATGATTGACTGACTTAACCTTCAAATCCACTTCCCCATGTCAGTTTAATCAAGAAACGTGAGCAACACGTACGCTTTTAACTATACATACATAATTAAAAAAGGTAACCACACACAAGTAAGAAATACAATTAACTTTAAACTTATATTTTATAGTACCTAATACAATTCAAAATCATATGTGGTAGTGATAACATTTTGACGTCACAACAGCTTATTATAATTATATTAACACCTAGTTTTTGCTCGCGATTTCGTCCGAAATTATACTCATATATTATAACAGGTCAAAATAATCATCATTACAAAAACTTTTAGACCCGGCGAGAAATGTTAGCTCTGAATCTTGAATCATATACTTATTCGTTACGATATCCTTAAACCGAGAAATGGAAAAATGATTTTTCTGGCAAAACAACTATCCTGAATCCCACTACGCCCTAGTGCAGCCCTGTTTTTTTTTTTTTCAATTTTCCTATACCTAATCCAAAATCTCCAAAACCGTACAATAAAATTACATCTCAATTAAACGTTCATGGTGTCAAGGATTATAATTTTTCAAATAAATTGATATGTCATACCAAAAATGCGCCTATAAATCAAAATAAATTTAACAATTTTTTCTTCCTAAAAACGACTGTGACTCACTTAAACATAGAGGTTAAGTAATACTACCGCAGTCTTTTTTTATTACTTATAAAAACCTACATTTTTTATGATAGTTATTTTATTTCGTTTGGTCAGTGCACGCCGGTAAAACAGCCATACAGGCTCTTTTAACTCAGAAAATTACAAATGTTTTAGTGATTTTGTTCGGAAGACAATTTTGTTTTACCATGAGACCTCCGGCTCTCTCCGGCACTCGTATAAAATGTAGGTATGTATATTTTTATTTTTTGGAATTATTTCCAGAAATTACTCTTACAAACAAACAAACAAACAAACAAACAATTCTACGTCTTTATAACATTACTTTAGATAATTATTATACAATTATGTTCTTTGTTTATTAACTTCGCACTTCCTATATTACTGTTGACTTGGATCGTATCGTAAATGCATTATTGTTATTCATTAATGAACTGATAAAATGTCTCCGACACTAACTGATATAAACATAATGCATCTTATTTTCGAATTATAAACTTACTTTTTTTTATAAATGGGAAATCATCAAATAACTGCCCCCGCCCTGGGCGGGAAGGGGGAGTGTCAGACTTTTACTGACTAAAACCCATCTATGTTCCTTCATGTGCCCTTTACGTTCCGGGGACGCGGTATCTCTTTCGAACAACCCGCAGCCCCGGCAGGCATCGGCCCTTAGTGGCCACTCCGAATGTTTGCTGACATCTTACTAAAAACTTACTTAACTTTTACTTTTACGTTCCCTTCTCCCATAAGGCAGGTATCAGTTGAACTTGACATTGACAGATTAAGAATTATTTATTTATTTTACTTTAACATAAAACGGCTGTTGGCCAATTACATTAGCTAAAGAAATAAAAATTACACTAATATTATAAAGGCGAAAGTTTGTATATTTGTCTCTTCTTCATGTTCAAACGGCTAAACGGATCTTGATGAAATTTTGCACTGAGATAGATTGTAGTGTGGAATAACACATAGTATACTTTTAATTCCAAAAAAACGTACAGTTCCCGTGGGATAATATATTAACTTTGACGCGGACGAAGTCGCGGGTAAGACCTAGTATATACATATTAACGACATCACACGCACATCTCAAAACACAAATAATAATAATAATAATATACCATTTATTTCAGGCAACAAAGGCCCATAACATAAATACCTTACAGACTAACATACATAATTATAAAAACAAACACAAAACATATATAAACTATTGAATACGAAGTGACGGCGTCGTATCGCGTAAAATAAAACACTCCAAATATACTGACAAGATCGTTATGACTACCTAATTTACCCTACTTATTTTGTTTCAGACTAACCAAACCCTTTAGGACCAAAAACAGGACTCAAAAGACCAAACATGACGCTACGTAGGATGGTCAATGACTCAGTTCACTGGTTTGTGGGGGACCTGACCTCAAGAATAGTAGCTGAGTCGGGGATCCCGGAGGACCGATATCATCTCGGCAAGATGCTGCTACAGAGTTTTAAAGATGATCCCGATTTTGTATTGCAAGTAAGTTACGAATGAGGGATGTACTGATGCATGCAGCTGTACAATGTACACAATGTTTTGCTTTACTGCAACAGTAATTTAGACCGACAGTGATTTTGACTGCCCCGTTGGTCTCGTGGTCGTCGCAAGCGCGACTACTGAGCAAGGGGTCCCGGGTTCGATTCCCAGCGGGCAAAAAGTGTTATTGGGTTTTTCCATTAGGAATTTCTCAGTAGCAGCCCGGAGTTTGGAAGTTGGTGGTGTGACACCCCCGTGCCTCAGAGAGCACGTAAAGCCGTTGGTCCTGCGCCTGATCTCTCTCCGGGATATTCAGCTGCATCCGGTTCGACTGAAAGCCGACCCCAACATAGTTGAGAAAAGGCTAGGCAGATGATGATTTCATAATTCCTTTGGTTGCGTTGCACAAATTGGCCAGTCGAAAATTTCTACAACGACCGTTTGGCCCGAATGTTAAAAAAGTTGAGCACCCTTGACTTTAGAACTTACTTCATATAGTTATACCTATGAATTTACCTCAGTCAGTAGACTTGTAGACTGAAGCGAAGTATGGATTGTGGGGCAGATGATAAAGGACACACACATGACTAAAACAGATGTATGCAAGATAAAGACATGATTTGCCAACTACAAACAAAGTGGTATAAGAACAGGAAGATGATGATTGTCTTGAAAATTAGTCAAGTCATGTAAAATAACAACCTTTTTGCTATGTTAAACTTAATTGTTCTTAATGTACCTAGGCTTATTAGGTACTTTAGGTTTATATTATAAGTACCAACAATGTTGTTTGTTGTGTAAGTAAATGCCAATGCAATTCTAACTCTGTCTTAGAAATAATAAAGATTCTTAAGAGTGAGTCAGCTATGAGGTTACCGAAATCTCCTTCGGTGTATTGATGTTAGCTAGTGGTGAACTGTCACCTCAAATTCACTATACCAAAATTATTCGAGGAGGATTTTTACAGAATACTCCAGAAAATATACATACAAAATACAAACAATATATTTAAATCAAGATGTTCGCTTCAGGTATCATAATTCCCTATAAACTTTTTTCCGACTTGCAAATTCCTGATCAGTAAAAAAAAAATAAGTTGAGATAAAAAATTCGATAATTGCAGCTTTCTTCACAGTAATTATCTTTACAGATAGACGGAGCAACAGGTGAATCAGAAACATACGCTTCTGCCCTTGAGAGAACGGTGCGATGTGCCAACTGCCTGAAGAACCTTGGGTTGCAACATGGAGACGTGCTGATCCTGATGGCTCCCAACCATTTGGACGTCGCCATACCTTTGTATGCTGCCCTGTATCTTGGAGTAATTGTTTCTGCTGTTGACAGGACGCTGACGACAAGTATGACTTTTATTTCTTTGTTTTCATCTTCATCATCATCATCGTGATCATATCAGCCGCAGGACGTCCACTGCTGGATATAGGCCCATAGGATGCACGAAGGATGACAATGGATGCAGGCCGCTTCCAACCGCTCGCTGTTGGAATCGGCCAGCATCCAGCGTCAGTTTCAGTCAGTTTACATAAGCTTAATTCTGCCAAAATGAGCCACCGCAGTCTCTCAATAGTTTAATAAATTACGTAATAATTGTTACTAATCTAATTGAATATATTACATTGCTAGCCCATAATAAATGTTTAATATACCCACATTGGAAACCTATTACAATAGATTTGAAATTAATTAGCGTTAAATATCTAAAATCATTACAATTGTGACGTGTATTAATTCGTTTTGGTAAAACTAATCCCAATTCATACTATGAATTTTAAATTTTGTCAATGTGTCTATTATAATCACAAATCCTTTGCTAAGTATGATGAATGTTGTAGTATTACTCAAATGTTGTAAGCATCCCGCCAGCCAGCTGATGCACGAAGTTTAGCGTTCACTAGTGTGTGGGGTCGTTAGACCTTACTGCCCACACGATGAGAAGAAGTGGGCACGAATTTACGAATCCAGTAGCAATGAGACTTTTACTTAACATTTTGGATAACACTGATATCGGTGAAGGAAAACGTCGTGAGGAAATGTGAACCTTTAATAAAATTAACATAAGTCTTAAATCGCCAATCTGCCTTGAGCAAGTATGGTGATTAATACGCATGCCGTTTCTGTATCGGAAGAAGCCTTTGCATTGCAGTGTGATGACAATAATAGGCTGGTATTGTTATATTTTTCCAAGAAGACATCATTAATCAATTAATATGCCGTCATTAGTGCTTTAGCTGTCTTGGTATAATAGAATCTGCAAGGAATTTTCCGAAAGATTGTGTATCGTGTGAACTTTGCGCGACCAATCTATCGATGAGCGTTAATAGGCCTCTATTACAACGATATGCTATGAGTATAGTGTAGTATAGTGGAGTATAGTGTGCAAACAGATCACGTTGCCACCAAAATACAATCTTATCTAGCCAGAAACCTGAAATAGGGTAATTGTATTCGTCATTATGAAAACCATAATGAATTTTAATTATAAAATTTTAATTCAGCCCTGAAAATCGTAAATAACTTTCCCATACTAGAAGTTGTTCATTATGATGACTAAAATGACCTTTTTCAGGTATTTTCTCATTTTATTTTTTTTTATTTATTTATTTATTACTCCAGTCTAACTGCCTCATTAGCCTGTTGGTCCTAAGCGCGACTGCAACGCTAGAGGTCTTTTGTTTGATTCCTAGGTCGAGCAAAAGTGTTATTGGGTTTTTCTATCAAATTCTCAGTAGCAGCTCGGAGTTAGAATTTGTGCCCGGTTAATGGCAATAGGTTCGCCCCCAATTACATGGGACCCAAACATACCGGCGACCTGTGGGTGTGCATTGGTACACCTCTGCGTAACCCTTCAGGGAATACAGGCGTGATGGCATGTGTTTATGTGTACTCCGGTCTCTATACTATACAACTTGTCTGGTCCCAGAGCTATGTATATACCTGTATATTGCTGGCAGCGTGACCTAAATTGATAATTAATTAAGACCTAATTGATAAAGACATTCCTAGTATCAGCCTAGCACACCGGCTTTAATTGTTATCTTATTTTCTAGATGAACTTCAACAAACCTTCAGTTTCTCGAAACCGAAGATCATATTCTGCCAAAGCGACAGAGCATCTGATGTGCAGCTGAGCCTGAACAACTTGAACTTGGACGCTCAGATAGTTAGTTTTGATAAGGGAGACTATCTCTGCACTTTTCAGGACTTCATGGAGCAGTACGGTGATGATTCGCTTGTGGAGGATTTTAAGTAAGGAATCATTTATAATACCCCGATTTTCCTTTTGCCCTTTCACGATTTTGGTCCTTTGAGTCGTTGTGACTAAAAAGATGAAGAGAACTGATTTTGTAGGTAAATAAGTTGTGAATCAATTTGGTATACAAGTATATTCTATTTATTCATCATCATCATCATATCAGCCGCAACACATCCACTGCTAGACATAGGCCTCCCCCATAGATTTCCAATAGGACCGGTTGGAAGCGGCCTGCATCCAGCGTCTCCCGTCTGTCCGGTCCTTAACCTTGTGGGTGAATGTATATTTATTACCTAATTTGTATAGTCTTTAGTACATCGTCATTGTTATTCAATTCCTTATAGTATTTTGCTCTATTAACCCCAACAATCTCGTCAAGATCTTGTGACAATGTAATTTGAACTCTAGAAGAGGTTGTTATACGTTCTAACTTATCATGATGATTATCTCAATCTTGTCTCTAAATAGAAGTGTGTCTTGTCTGTTGTTAAATTGTGTAGTTCTTTACAACATTGTATTTACGATGCGATAGATTTGCATGACATTTTGCACAAAAAATGCTAAATTAATTTTTTTTTTTTTTTTTATGTATATTGGTTGGAAGGATTATAAAAACTCTTATCGTCAGTACATGATTGTATAACCCCTAGTATCAGTTTTAAAAAAATCTACCGATCCATACATTTAATCCGTGTAGGCATTGCACTTTTCTATGTAACAGCGTAATGTTACCTACGAAAATATTAATCTTCGGAGTCTAAAATCATGAAAAATCCCTCCTTATGTTTATTGCCAAAAGTGATTTGGTTGCAAAAACTCTCTAACTTTTAGAAATAACAGTGTTATCGAAAAACACATGCAAAATGCTGTTCCACTTTACGATGATATAGACCCAAATGCATAATGTGACTGATTATTATAATATATTTCTGGCATCTACTATCTAGTAAATTTCCAGGTGTACTGACTTTGATCCTGCAGACTCAGCAGCGTTCCTTATAGCCACGAGTGGTACTACTGGCCTGCCCAAAGCTGCTGCTGTTACCCACAAGAACTTCGCTATCATCACGCCTTATGTGTGGTAAGCAATGTGATGTTCTGTTGGCAGTTTTTCTGGATGGATGTGTATGTGGTTCTCAGGTCGTGGCTGCTGAGCGTGGGGTTCTGAGTTTGATTCCCAAGTTAGGCAAAGTGATATAAAGTTTTACCATTAGGAGTTTCTCAGTAGCAGCCCTCAGTATAGCAGTTGGTGGTGAGACACCCCCGTGTCTCAAAGAGCTCATTAAGTCGTTTGCCCTGCCCTTGATCTGTCCCCTGCCATATCGGATTACCGTCCCATCAGACTATGAGAGTGAGAAAAGAGGGAGTAATTATTTATCTACCTAAGAATCCAAAATCAAAATTAAAATTGAACGCCGTGACCAAAATTTTTTAGCCAGAATGCGAGTGATAAAGCGAAGGCTTTCGCATATAGATTGTTCATATTTTATGTGTATGTTTTGTATATAATTTTATTTCTCTTCTTCTAGGTCTAGATACTCAACATTCCCAACACCGACACGCCTCGCCATGATCGGTTCTCCTCTACAATGGCTGACGGCCATCTTGAACTTCATCATATCACCTATATTGAGGTTCTCCAGACTGCAAACGTCAGAGACGTTGACGCAAGAGCATGCGTATTATCTCATTAACACATATAGGGTAAGTAAAAAAAACAAGCTTTAATCGCTATTAAGAAGAGTGTTTGTGTTTTAAAACAATAATAGGTCGAAACAATCTACTAATAGGTCGCTGTGGAGATAAATAAATGTTAGGGTTAGTATTTCTGCCATCGGCCGTAGATTGTGTTTTGTAAGGCTACTGGCACTGTTCGCACCATCATCCATCACCTTAGTTTTGGTCTAACGTAAGCTTGAATCTGCGAAAAAAAAACCTGAAGATTCAGAAGACATTTTATCAAAAAAAAACACAATGTGAGTCCAACGACCCATTCATTGGACTCATCATTATGAACAAGGTAAGGTTTTAGGTTTATGATAAACATAAACTAAGGTTGACAAATCAGCAAATACTAAAGGTATTCTTCATGCGTCAATTAGTATTGAACAGAAAATAATTATCTCATTTTTACCTATTAGGAATATTTGCAGAATTCTAAAAAAACAAAAATAGTTTCTTCAACCATAAAATAATACGCCGCCTGGTCTTTGCAAGCTGGTCTTTGGAACTTGATCTTTCTTACAGCCAACTTACACAATCTTCAGCCCGACGATGATGACTACCCTCATTAAGCCTGATGAACGTGATCAATGTGACTTCACCAGCTTGGAGCTCCTCATGTTAGGTGGAAGCGCTGTGCCGCAGAGCCTGGTTGATGAATTGAAGGTTTGTAGCTAATGGTACTATTGGTTTTTGAAGATTAATAGCTGCTAAATTCGGCAAAATCCATGACGCTGTGAAGGGTAATAGTGTGTATAAGAAACTAAGGCAAATAACACTGGTCATGAATCTATGGGTTTGTCAAATATGTTAATTAACATTCAATATTATTTGATTTTATAATTGGTTTGATGAAATAAACAAATTAATGTTTGACGATAAACAGTTGATGCTCGGAATGCAGCACGTCTGATAACTTCTATTTAGTGCACTAGAATTATCATGTACTTGTTTTAAATAGGAATATAATTGTCCTTCGCACTAAGTATACGGTAAAATTAAGTCTGATTGATTATACAATTTTTCGTTTTCTTATCCAAAGATCAAAAAAGTAATTTGCCCTTTTTGTATTCTGGCAAGCTAACGAGACATTCATGACCAATATCGTGTCGTCACCTGCTGAAATTGTTAAAATTATCTATTTTTAGACGATATCGCCAGAAACAGAAGTTCTGAACGTATACGGCATGAGTGAGTTAGGCGGGATCGCATTTCAAGGAGACAACCCTGCGCCAGGATCCTGTGGCAAGCCGATGGGATGCTTCCAATACCGGGTAAGAAAAATATATTTATTCTATACTTTTTCTTCCCTGTCCAAAGTGGTCCGAAGATATCTAAGAAAAAAATTATGTTAAAGGACCCCTTTATTGCTTTGTATTGTTTGAACTGCCTCGTTAGCCTAGTGGCCCTAAGCACGACTGCTACACTAGGGGTCCTGTGTGAAAGTGTTATTGGGTTTTTCGAAGAAATTCTCAGTAGCAGCTCGGAGTGTGGATTTGTGCCCGGTTAATGGCAATAGGCACCTCCTATTACATGAGACCTAAAAATACCGGCGGACTGTGGATGTACATTGGCACACCTCTGCCTAATCCTTCGGGGAATACAGGCGTGATGGTATATATTTGCTTTGATTGATAATAAACCTTTCTGTTGGTTGTAGATTATTAACGTTGAAACACAGGAAGATATTTTCGAGCCCAATGTGCCGGGCGAGTTGTGGATCAAAGGACCAAGTGTTTTCAAGGTATGGATATTAGGACCAAATTTTAAATCATAATACGCAATTTAAAATATACCATTGACACCTAGATTTGGAAATCATATTTAATGGATTTATGACTATTGAAATTTAAATTACGTACGATATTTTATTTTCCTTAACAGGAATACTACAATAACGTCGAGGCAACAGAAGAAACTTTCGCCGAAGACCGTTGGTTCAAGACTGGTGACACTTTCTACAGAGATGAAAACTGGAACTTCTTTTTCGTGGAGAGGATCAAATTACTGCTCAAATACAAGAGTTATCAGGTATGCTTTCGTCCTTACTTTACACACAATTTGGAATTTCACCAAGGTGACCAGGTTTGGGGCTCAGGAAAGTCTTTTTGATCATTCTTGATGGCGAAAGAAAAAAAAATGTGTAGTGTCTTAGTAACTAATTAACTTACTTATGCACGAAAAAAAAAATGAAAAATGTATCTTACAAATTATCAAGCGCGTGACAGCTGCTCCATGATTTGTAATTCACAATTCAGTCAACCAATTACAGCATTTAACGCGAACTTGTCATCAATTTGCCATATTAATTTTTCGTTCAAGAAACTGAGGGTTGGATGTACAGAATGCGTAGATGTCTGTTGACTCACCATCTGCCTGGCCTTTTCCCAACTATATCGGGGTCGGCTTCCAGTCTAACCGGGTGCAACTGAATACCAGTGTTTTACATGAGGCGAGTCCAGGACCTCCACAACCCAGTTCCTCGGCAACACGATACTAAGACGTCTGTTGACTGATGGTCCTTTTTACACCTTGTATTTTTTAAACACAGATTTCACCAGTGGAAATAGAAGCAGTAATCCGTCAGCACCCAGGAGTTTTAGACGTCGCGGTGACCGGCGTTCCGGACGACGAGTGCGGCGACCTGCCTGTGGCGTGTGTAGTAGCGAGACCTGGAGCTGAACCCAGCGCCGACGAGATCAAGGACTGGGTCAAAGGTAGGCTTTCTAGCAGAATATTAGGTGCTTCTAAAAAATTACACTTATTTTTGGTCTTTTTTGTTTTCTCTTCTCAAAAAATGCGATCGTATTGGACAAGTGTTGCATGAAAACCACCTTTCCTGCTACGACATAAAAAGGACTGTCACAATTTACTATGGTTTAAAAAACAGAATAGTAGCACAGCACACCATAAAACTGTGAACCTAAGTTTGGGCAGCAAAGCGGTCAAAAGGACCAATAATTATGATGATTATTATTTATTACGCCAACGTTTCTGATACACATTCTATCTTACAGAATCTCTCTCAGACGCGAAGCAACTTAGAGGCGGCGTGTTATTTGTCGACGCTATACCGATGACCGCATCCACCAAAGTTCACAGGAGAAAACTAAAACAAATGGCTTTAGAAATGCCTAGGGAATAAGATTATTTATTTAGTAAATATTTAGCACAAACTTAGTTTAATGCACATTGCCAATGATGGCCCGATTAACAAGTTGTGTAGGATTGCTTTAACAAAATGGCATCTTTATACAAATTTTGGCTAAACCGTCGTGTTCACACGTTTCTAGTTGGCGCTTGTTAAACTTCCCAATAAAAAAACATAAAAAAAGAGGCATTAGAAGATTTAAAATGGAGGCATAAACTCATTGAGATATACCTATGGAGTTGCCATTAACTTTCATACATAACAATTATGTGTCATACAATATTAGATATTAGATTTCATAATACGGTAAATCTGTCAAATGGTGGAATGTTCTAGATTTAATAAGTAATTGGAATAAAATTCGTATTCGTAAGAAATGCATCGAGAACCTTTTTCATTCCGCGACTATTTCGTGGCCACATAGGCAGGTCTCTGCAGAGCACGCAAAAAAAAAAAATTGTCCTGTCAACTGGCAAACTATTGTCAAATTTACCAAACAATGAGAGGCGGTATATTTATAAGTTTTAAGTGTTAAAATGGTTTCTTCACAATGCTAGTAACATCCTTACCTTTTAAGTAAAAAAAAAAGTCTATAATAAGCACTAAAAGTAAGTAGAAAAAGCTATGTTTTATATTTTAAAATTTCAACGTCGCCTCTTCGTTGGGTAATAGGTTTTTTGATAGAAGCACCACAATATCACGTAGGTTAGTTTTAAAGTTACCGTTAGACAAGGATCAATATAGATTCCCAACGTTTGAAAATTTGATAATAGTTAGTAATTTTGTTAAGCTTTCCGAAGTCCGCTACTTAATAAAGAACATGCAATGACATGGCAGCATCAAATTGTGATAAACTAGTATAAAATCTCACCACCAACAGATATTATTGTACTAGTAATTATAACGTTTACACGTCTCCAGTGATTAGTACAGTGCGGGTCATTGACACCGTGAAAAGATACGGACTAAATTATTTTTGTAAATTGACTATTGCTTGGTGATTCGTACTGTACTAACGGCTGGAAATGTGTAAATTATGTAGAATTAGGCAAAGAAAACTCATTAATAGAAAATAATGTGTATTTTTAGAAATTGTATTGTATTTTAACACGCTTTTTTGTGATTGTTGTTATTAGTTTAAATAAATAAACGTTATTCTATTAGACTTTAACTGTTTATTTGTTAATTAACCTTTCTGTAGGTACTTAAATGAACCTACTTACCTACTGCTCCTTTGGGGTACTATACTATCGCTAAATAAGAGCGAAGAACAATCATACCCGTTGTACCTATATTTTACTCAAAGGAGAATGACACGCATAAATACATTATTAACCTAGGTAGGTACACCACTATAAATAACAAAGCCAAATACCCGCCTTTATTTATTTTTGGGGCTCGTCTTCACTAGGGCTATAATTCCATTTCATAAATACATAACTACGTGAACGCCTACACAATTTGTCATAGCAACCCGAAGGTTCGCGTTTGGGTCGTTATTCAAAAGCAACAGGTGTTTATGACTTCACGAGTAAGCGCTTGAAATCGTCACAAATAATCAGCTGTATCAAAATAATATTTATAATTAAGTATTATACATCATTAAGCAACAATTTCAAGAAATAGTTTCTCTAAATAAACACTTTATTTCTATCTTGAAATCCTGATTAATTTTCAATTAACTGTAAAAATAGTTTTTTAGGTGCGTTATAATCAATAAATACTGTTATTTAGTTGAGTTGGAAAATAAGTGACGCATGTCACATGTTGCTATTGCCGTACAAAATCTATCGGTGAAATCGAAAAAATAGAACTGAACTGAAATTTGTAAAATCAGTACTGCAAACATTCTTACAAAGTCATCGTTATCCATTTATCTACCAATCTATATATTTATAGATAATTATCTGTGTATATCTATTTACCTAAAATTCAACTGCCGTATGTAAAATGATAATCGCTTGAGGCTAACGACTCGACTGATTTGGCTGATATTTCTTTTCTTGTGTTCGTAATTATCTGGACTATTCAGGACAATGGAATGTAAGGGTGTGTAATTTTTATTCTTTAACAATAAAAAAAAATGATTTCTTTTTTAATCCGTTCGGAAATTGTGAGGAGAATATTTTGCATGAAAACGTCAAAATAATAAAGTCACGTTTATTTTATTAAATTGCATCCGAGTGAGGTGAAGCCGGGATTTGTCGCTAGTTTAAATATAATATAACTCAAAGGTGACTGACTGACTGACTGACATAGTGATCTATCAACGCACAGCCCAAACCACAGGACGGATCGGGCTGAAATTTGGCATGTAGGTAGATGTTATGACGTAGGCATCCGCTAAGAAAGGATTTTGATCAATTCTACCCTCAAGGGAATAAAATGGGGGATGAAAGTTTGTCATAAAGCTACTATGACGTAGGCATCCCCTAAGAAAGGATTTTGATTAATTCCACCCCAAAGGGAATAAAGTAGGGGATGAAAAAAAATAAAAAAAAATAAAAAAAAAAAGTAACTTCTTAACGCGAGCGAAGCCGCGGGCAAACGCTAGTTTATAATAAATTGCAGTAGATTCTAGTACAATACTATAAAGTAGGTGAATGGGTTTGCATGATTGCGTGCCGACCAACTAGTCAAACAACATTCTTGTACCTAGTTGACGTTATAAATATGTTTTTCTTGTACCTAATAACTACTTATTCCGGTAAAATGATATTGTAGTAACACGACTGCCTCGTTAGCCTAGTAATAATAATAATAATAAAGTTTTTATTTTGGAACAACTTAATTTTACACAATTACAAGAAAAACGAAGATAGCCACAAAAGTAAAGTACTGTGGCGCAGCTATCAACGCCCAATTCCAAATACATACAATCATAGACATTGTTCCAGATTAACCTAAAATGATAAGTTAAAATAAATAAATAAGTATTACAAAAGGAAATTAAAAGACTAACAAAAAAAAAAAACTAACAAAAAATAAAAAACTTAAATTAAAAATATGTAAAGTACACTATGTGGTTACTGTGTTGTATATAAATGTAGATTGGAGGTGGCGATGAGGTGTGTATATGTTTATGTGTGTGTGAGGGTGTTTGTGTATGTGTGTGTGTTTCTACCGCATTTATGACACCATAAGTTGCTCAGTCTCATTATAGGACAAGCACTTAAGCCAGTTTGTCACATTTGTCTTCAGTACATTCCTAGTCATAGGGTAGATTTTTAATTTTATATTTATGGTGTTGTAAAGTTTGGAGCTGATGTGAGTGAAATGGCGACGGACCATCGCTAGCCTGCAGTGTTCAGTCTTACAGACTCTGTCGGCACGGCGTTTCTTTGTGGGGGACTGAGGTTCGTAAGGGAGTAGTAGGTGCTTCCTAAGAACTGTTTGCAGGACGAACAGCTGTCTCACTGAGAGGACCTCACAAAGTGAGTAAAGCTCAGAGGTGGGGAATCTAATAGGTTTCTTCGCGAGTACTTTTAAAACTGCTCTCTGAGCTCTCTCTAGCCGCAGCATGGTTGTCTTGTGCGCTCCCCCCCATGTAGTTATGCAGTAACCGAAGACTGATTGAGCGAGGGCAAAGTAGACCATTTTAAGGCATGTGAAATCAGCAGCCACTCGAAGTTTTTTAAATACGTAGATCAGTCTTCTGATTCGAACCACAACTGAGTTTATTTGTTTCTTCCATGTCAAAAGGTTGTCCAATATAACACCAAGGTATTTTATGCTATCGGAACGTTCTATTTGGGCACAGTTACAGGTGTTAGCGACTGAGTTAGTACACACATGGGTCCTTATCTCAAACGAGGAAGGCGGCTGGGTAAGAATGCTTGGGGTAAAGGGGATGAACTTAGTCTTGGTGATGTTGAGCGTGAGCTGGTTCGAGGTTAACCACCTCATAACCATGCTCAGTGCCAATTCTGCCTTTTCACGAGTCTCAGACCAGTCCTGGCCGTGAGTTATGAGAGCTGTGTCATCCGCATAAGTAATAATTTTGGTGTTCGGAAGAGATAACTGACACAGCTCATTGACATATATGAGGAAGAGGGTTGGTCCTAGGACACTCCCCTGAGGGACTCCATAAAACAATTTTTCTTCATCACTCATAAATGATCCAACCCTCACAACTTGTTTACGCCCCGATAGGTAGCTGCGAAAGATTTCGAGGGCAATTCCGCGTATGCCAATCTGTTCCAGCTTGTCAATCAATTTGGGGACAGAAACGGTATCAAACGCCTTCGAGAGGTCTAGGAAGACACCAAGAGACTTCTGATTATTGTTAAGGTGTGCGACTATTGTACTTGTGAGCTCCAAGGTAGCGTCCTCTGTTGACTTTCCCGCCCTGAAACCATATTGATTTTTTGCCAGGATGTTAAATTTATCTAGAAACTTTACAAGCCTCGCATTGATTATTTTCTCGAAGATTTTTGAGATGGTTGAGAGAACAGATATAGGCCTGTAATTAGAAACAAGACCCTTGTCTCCTCCCTTGTAGATGGGGTGAACAATGGCAGTTTTGAAAACATTCGGAAAAATACCAGTGGATAGAGAGAGATTAAATATGTGAACAAGGATAGGGATAATTGTGTCTTTTGTGGCCTTGATGACTGCGGATGGGATTCTATCATAACCGACAGCACATTCATCTTTGAGAGTTAAGATAATGCTTTCAATTTCGGCCTCATCAACGTCGTACATGACCATCGATTCCAGCGGGGCCGTCATAGTAGAGCTAGCTACCCGGGGTGAAGCGTGAATGTCCGAACACTCATTTTGTGATGGAGAATTAGAGAACTTGGATGCGAGGGTACTGCCCACATTCGCAAAGTATTGGTTAACCAGATTGACAGAGAGAAGGGGGTCGTCCTCACATTTCAGTAACTCTGAAGAAAAAGTTTTACCCTTGTCCAAATGGGATATTTCTTTAATGACATTCCAGGTTGCTTTTGGGTTTCTTCCTGCCTTCTGAAACTTTGACCTTTCATATTCGCGTTTGAGCTTCTTTAGTAAATTATTGCAGAAAGTACGATAACGAAGATATACAGTTTTATGAGTTTCGTTTTCAGGGTGTTTCTTGGAGGTTTTATGTAATTTATCTCTTTGTCGAATACATCTGAGGAGTCCAGGAGTAATCCAAGGCTTGATGATGCGCCTTCTACTAGGAATGGTTGAGATACTTGTATGGAGGTTTACTGAAGAGGATAGTAGAGATACAAAACTGTCGGCAGCAAAATTTGGGTTGTTTGAGTCAAGTATTTTGGAAAAGTCTGCTTCTTCGATGTCAGATTTTACTTTAGCAATATCAATTTTAGTGACTGAAAGTTTACGTGGATTTATTATGATATCAGGATTACAAAACAGTACAACAGGAGAATGATCAGTTATATCGCAATCTAGTACCAAAGTTGTGGCAGTGTGTGTCGATTTCAACAATACATGGTCTAGACAATTTGCAAGTCTGGTGGCGAAAGAATGTGCGGGAAGCATAGCGTGTGAAGCAGTAATGTTTAGATATTCGTCACAATTTGGATCCACGCTCGTAGGTGCAATGTTAATGTTTATATCTCCGATAAGAGAGATCGTCTTACATTTTCTTAAGTTGTGGAGCAAAGCATCTAGACTGCTGAAAAATGGATTGAGATCTCTAATCGATGGTGATCTATATACCGCGACAATAGCAATCTTATCAGAGAATTTTAGTACCAAACAATTTGCATCACTAACCGAGGGAGTTTCAAAAGTGTATTGCAAATCTTTCCTGACGTAGGTGACTACTCCGTCATTTTGGTTTTTAAAGGTAGTGGTACATGTATTGTAGCCTGATAGAGGGGGGATATTTGGACATTTGCTCAGCCAGCATTCAGACAATACAATGACATCCAGTGTATAACTTAATCTGCCCAATAGCAATGTCAGATTGTCAAAGTTACGCTTGATGCTTCGAATATTGACATGTAAGATTTTAAGCGTACATTCAGGCTTACTTAAATACTTAAAACTAGCCTCCGGAGAGCAGACAAAACTTTCTGAGACAGACAGTTTTTCGATCTCGTTATTAATTATGTTTAGATCATCCATAATTATTGTATGAACATAAAAAGGGAATACTTTGTAGGGTCAGCTCAATGCTTATATATATGCATGGTATGGATTTAAATGTATTATGAACAAACTTAGTTATGTATGGAATAGCCTCAGGATTTGTTGATTTTCCAATACAGTAGAGAACAAGACTGTGTGTGGTATAGGTGTAAGACTTGCGGTATGTGAAATGTAGTGTTAGTTTCAAAGTGTAGTAAAGTAGTTGTGTACCACGTAAAGACATAGTGTGCAATTGATTGTTAATAAAAATGATGAACTTAAACAATATTAAGGTAGAGAAATACAGGTAATTAAAATAACTAAAAAACATATGGGACAGAGAACAGTAATAACCAATAAACGGCAATGCGGGTAATTTGGGTAGGTATTCCGAGTTTAGGTATAGTCATGCGGACTTCAAAATAACAGAAAGGTCAGCATCAGTCTTAACCTCGAAGTGTTTGGATCCTTCTCTCTCTCGTACGAAGATTTTGCCATGTTTAATCCAGCAGAATTTGTACTCGTTGCACTTGGCTGCTTCACGTGCCAGGTAGTATAGTCTCTTTTTCCTAGGTATTAGGTTTTCTGAGACAAAGATTGGTTTTGCAGGGCCGCTGATTTTAAGGTGCTCGGTTGTCAGCTTAAAAGAATTCTTGTTGTGGTTACGGAAGTTTTCTAAAAATTCCTCCTTTCGTAAAACTGATGTAAAATCAACTATAATAGTTTTGTTGGCCGGATCTTTTGTTTGGACACGGAAAACATCTTTAATTTCATGAGGTTTAATTTGTAAGTTGATGAGGTTCCCCGTATCAGTCACAGTTTTCAATAAGGTTGACTTTGTCTCGGATTTAGCCACTGGGATATTGCGTATCTCTACACAGGAGGATCTGGAACTCTGTTCGAAATTTTCGAGTTTTACTTCCAACTTATGTATGTAGGATAAGTGGTCCTATGCGCGACTGCTAGAGGTCTTGGGTTCGATTCTCAGGTCGAGCAAAGTGTTATTGGGTTTTTCTATGAAATTCTCAGTAGCAGCGCGGTGTTACGATTTTTGTTGTGTCCAGCTAATGGCAATAGGTTCGCCCCCTATTACATGGGACATCAACTTAACGGCGACCTGTAGGTGTACATTGGTACACCTCTGCCTAACCCTTCGG
This sequence comes from Caradrina clavipalpis, assembly GCA_932526535.1. Lineage (NCBI taxonomy): Eukaryota > Metazoa > Arthropoda > Insecta > Lepidoptera > Noctuidae > Caradrina > Caradrina clavipalpis. The sequence continues at coordinate 8,326,713 of OW052106.1, read as the reverse complement.
GGAATACAGGCGTGATGGTATATCCCATTCATTCATTTATTTATTTCATTAAACAATTTACATTGTGTTTGAATTTACATACAGATATATTTCAGACACATACAGATTACGTATGGTATTATGGTATGTATGTATGTATGTATGTAAGTATTAATAAAAATGGTGATAATGGCACAGCATGTAGATACTTCGACTGACGCATCGGGTGATGACTCAAATTTTTGCAGCAATTTACTAGTTCACCTTAAACTTTTTTCTACACCACATGTTGTAACGTAACATACATACATCACGCCTGTTTTCACTGAAGGGTTAGGCAGAGGTGTACCCACAGAAATATAAAAAAGTACCAATGATCATCCACAGTTCGCCGGTATGTTTTAGGTCCCAGGTAACGTAACAGACAAACAATAATTCCAATTCCGTTGTGCCCGAGCTAAGCTTAATTTAGGATGTTTCTATCTCCCTCTTCCCAATAAAACAAGAAAGGGATGTACATAAATATGAGCTGTGTATTTTACCTAGTTGATCTAAAACTTCCACACAAACATGCATAGTTGACATGACGAAGTTCAAGGCAAAATGAATTTGACAACGGTCAACGCACACAGAGCAATTATACGCTAGACCTATACGCTAGAGTTTTCACATTTGTTAATGGATAAAGAACGAAACATATCACACTTATAATCACCACTGATCAGACTAATATTATATAAGGTGTAATAATATAGGGCGAAAGTTTGTGTGTTTGTCTCTTCTTCACGCCTAAACGGCTGGAGGGATCTGGATGAAATTTGGCACAGCGATAGATTGCAGTGTGGAATAACACATGGGATACTTTATATCCCGAAAAAATTTAAGATTCCCGTGGGATAATATGTAAAATTTTACGCGGACGAATTCGCGGGCAGAGCTAGTTTTAAATAATTATAAAAAATATCGCGATAATAGACATTGATGCGGACGAAGTCGCAACCAAAAGCTAGTACATAGATAGAGATAAACCAGTTGCCGTTATTTATTGTTGTAGTTGTTGTTATTTATTTGGTGCACACATAAGACAAACCTAGTGATCGGAATAAAGAGCTAATGTGCCTAAAGTTTAAACAACAGAAACAAATAGTATAGACCGACTTACGACAAAAAAATTGTTACGGAATAGGTACCTATTTGTTCGGGGCTCAGAACATTACTTAAGTACAACTAAAATAAAGTAAAACAACTCATCATCTGCTTAGCCTTTTTCTCAATTGCGTTGGGGCTGGCTCCTAGTCTAACCGGATGCAGCTGAATACCAGTGTTTTACATGGAGCGACTGCCTATCTGACCTCCACAACCCAGTAACTGGGCAACACGATACCTCTTGGTTAGACTGGTTGTCAGACTTCTTGGCTTCGGACTATCCGTCACGACTGTCAAAGATCTACGAATGACAGCCGGGACCAACGGCTTTACGTGCTTTCCGAGGCACGGGGGTATCACACCATAAACATCCAAACTCCGGGCTGCTATTGAGAAATTCCTAATGGAAAAACCCAATACCACTTTAAAATAAAGTAAAACAACTATCGAATTAATTTCCTGTTATTGTTTTTGATAAAAAAAATATGCACGATTTTTTTCTTTTCAAAAAACAAAACTAATTGTTACCTTATCTTCGTTTAAACGACGTAAGAATAAAACGAAAATTAATAGGAACATTCATATGAAATAAATAAATAAATAAATAAATAAATATCTTGGGACAACTCACACACGGCTATCTGATCCCAAGCTAAGCAGAGCTTGTGTTATGGTAACCAGACAACTGATATACATACTTATATAATTTATAAATACATACATATTATAGATAAATCACATCCAGACACAGAACAAACAATCATGCTCATCACACAAAGTTTGTCCTGGGTGGGAATCGAACCCACGACCTCCGGCTTAGCAGTCAGGGCCACTAACCACTAGACCAACAGGCCCGTCATTGTACTTTAGTTATGATTAAAATTTTTAGTTGTCAAGAGGTCCCCACTTTTTGTTTCTGTTTAAACTTTAGGCACATTAGCTCTAACACAACACACAAAAACACAATTAAAACATGGAAAATAACACAACAGAAACAACAATATAAAATTATAAATTAAGTTGAAAATTGCTTATGATAACAATGCCAAGCGGAATTATATCTTGTACAACGTTTACACATAACATAATTAACGTAGTTATAATAGGATAATTATTTAACTTTATAACGTAGTTTATTTTTTTAAATAATAATTTGTATTATTATTGAATTTTTTTGTTGTATTCTTTTTTATTTTGTAACAATGGACCAATAAATTACTCTTATTTTCGTCTCTATTTGATAGATTTATAGTTGATTATTAATTTAATAAATTAAAATTAAGCAGGATTGTGGTGGCCCTAACTTAATTAGTTCCTCTCTATCTATCACCGTCCTTTTCTTTAGCCGTCTGACAGAAAGAGATATCAAGTTTCTAATTTTAGTTTTGTCGAAGTTTTGTAGAAGTTACTGTCGTTTATTTCACTTTCATGTTGTATTTTTTTACTCCAGGTTTGAATAAGTACTCTAAATACTAAATAGACTAGCCTACTTCTTACTAAAATTATAAATGCTAAAGTTTTAGAGGATCGATGTAAGGATGTTTGTTACTCTTTCACGCATAAACGGCTGAACAGATCTGGATGAAATTTGGCACTGCGACTAATTATAGTGTGGAATAACACATCGGTTACTTTTTATCCCGGAAAAATTCACGGTTCCCGTGGGATAATGTATCAACTTTGACGTGGACAAAGTCGCGTAATAAATATACTAAAATATCAGTTACAGTATTAATATTATTTCAGTCCTCTCTTTACTTAAAGAGGTTAGCATTGTGACCCGCGAAGTGCTAAGTTCCCTACCTACTTCCACATGTTAAGTACCTACCTACGCGGATTACATGCGCGTGCGTCGCTGTGTAGTAACCGCTTTATTATAAATCATACCGTCGGCCTACAACGACGTGTTGCGTCAACAATTGATACAGTGGCTATTGGGCAATAGATTACTATAGTGCGTACGGTTCGTGTGTGGTTTTGGACGAAGTAAATAGTAATAGTGATTTTTTGTTGGTAAGTTTTTATCATTGTTTTTTTTTAACTTGCTTCTACCCGCGTCTTTGTGTGCGTAAAATTAGGGCAAAGTCCTAAATTGTACTTTGAAAATTTTGTTGCTTTAGGGTAAATTAAATCATTTTTCTTAAGAATTTCAATTTCTTTTTCACATAATTTATAGCCTTTTTAGGTACTTACCTACTTACTGCCTGATAATTTAGCTATTTATTGGCGAAAAATTGTTAAAATCGGTCTAGTAGTTTCGTCAATGAAATCTGTCAAAAATCGGTGAAAAAACCGGTCGTAGGCGGAGAGGAGAGCCTTGATGTTCTTACGGATTTCTAATAATAAAAAAAACACAAAGATTCTATGAATATTTAAAGCTTTTGTACTTATTGATCAGTTAATTTTCCTAGATGAATTAAGATGAAGTGAGTTTGAGGTAAGCTATTATCCCACGATACTCATACTCACATTAAGCTGGGTCCACATTTGTATCATTTCGGTGTATCAGTGATGACTTACGGCACCGAAACGTGGTCTCTCACTATCGGCCTCATCTCAAAGCTCAAAGTCGCTCAACGAGCTATGGAGAGGGCTATGCTCGGTGTTTCTCTACGTGATCGAATCCGAAATGAGGAGATCCGTAGACGAACTAAAGTCGCCGATATAGCCCACCGGATTAGCAAGCTGAAGTGGCAATGGGCAGGCCATATTGCTCGCAGAGCAGATGGCCGATGGGGTCGAAAAGTGCTAGAGTGGAGACCACGGACTAGCAAGCGCAGCGTAGGACGTCCACCAACAAGATGGACAGACGATCCTAATAAAGGTCGCCGGAAGACGCTGGATGCAGGTCGCTTCCAACCGGTATATGTGGACATCTAAAGGGGAGGCCTATGTTCAGCAGTGGACGTCCTATGGCTGAGATGATGATGATGATGATGATGAAGTCTGATGAAGCACATCTTTCGAATCATGATTGAATTTCAAATAAAACCGACATTTAGGTACGCGGACGAAGTCACGGGCAAAAACTAGTACTATATAAGGAAAAACTCTTTGAAATGCCAAAGGCCGTAAGTTTCTTTTACCGTTTTTAATATCATGCGAATAAAGAAACAGTTTTTCTCTTTACATACATAACATCACGCCTGTATTCCCCGAAGGGTTAGGCCGAGGTGTACCAATGAAAGCAACAGTTCGCCGGTATGTTTTTAGGTCCCATGTAATAGGGGGCGAGCCTATTGCCATTAACCGGGCACAAATCCAAACTCCGAGCTCCTACTGAGAATTTCATAGAAAAACCCAATAACACTTTTTGCTCGACCTGGGAATCGAACCCAATAAGACCTCTAGCGTAGAAGTCGCGCTTAAGACCACTAGGCCAACGAGGCAGTTTTTTCTCTTTGTAATACCTAAACCAGTAATCGGATGCCATAGAACTTACGTTTGAATACACCTGTTATGTTAATTTATTGTTATTTAAATACTAATTAATTACTTACTTAATTATGTACATAAACATTATTTGTAATCTTTGTCTTTCATGGCTTTTTTTTCTTTGTCAGGTTTTCGCAATATTATAGTGTATTTCAATATAAAAGCACTTGTTACTGCTTGAACTGGTTTAGACATATTTAACCTAATTTTAATGTATATTTATATGTAGGTAAGTACTAGCTTTTGCCCCCGATTTCGTAAGCGTGACGAGAATGTCTGTTATTTAAAATTCGATTCAATTACGTTTAGACAGACACGTGGAGCCATCTATTATCATAAGAACGTTATTGTGGGTTTCGTAGGGAAAGGTTAGTGTGGATGGAATCGTGTTTTTTTTTTAAGTTAGCCCTTACTGTCCCACTCCTTGGCAAAGGCCTCCCCCAATTCCTTCCATTTGCTCTTTCCCTGAGCCACCTCGAACCAGTCGTCGTGGTACGCGTCCAAATCGTCTTGCCATCTCTTTCTAGGCCTCTCTTTTCCTCTTTCGGAAAAAAATAAGCTAATATAAATATATCTAATATATAAAATTCTCGTGTCACAGTTTTCGTTGCCATACTCCTCCGAAACGGCTTGACCGATTTTGATGAAGTTTTTTGTGCATATCGAGTAGGTCTGAGAATCGGCAAACATTTATTTTTCATATTCCTAAAAAAAAAAAAAAATATGGCAAAACAACGTTTGCTGGGTCAGCTAGTTAATGTTATAAAATGATGATTTATTTAACCACCAAGGCCACAGTTAGATTATAAACAATAATATTTATGTAAGTAGTTTTTACGGACTTTTCGGCTATGAAGGGTCATTCACACTACTGCCTATCTATGTAGAGATTAAACGTAGGTAGATACTCTACCTATATATCATTCCTAGCTACTGCCGGCGACTTCGTCCACGTGAAATTTGAAATATTATCCCACGGGAACCGTAGTTTTTCACCGGGATAAAAAGTGTCCTACATGTTATTCCACCCTACAATATAATTATCTTAGTGCCAAATTTTATCCGGTCCGTTCAGCCGTTTAAGCGTGAAAGAGTAGCGAACATCCATCCATCCTCACAAATTTCGCATTTATAATTATAGTAGGAAGTAGAATAGGATAGTACAAGAGTGCTCAACTTTTTTAACAGTCGGGCCAATCGGTCGGTTTAGAAATTTTTGGCGGGCCTTTACCGATTCCTATTTCAGTTATTTGCAAATTAAAGGTGTTATGAAATTTAATAGTTGAAAAAAAGGATGAACACGGGACTCTTTGTCAGTGAGATTTTTGAACTTGCTTACGCGGGCCATATAAAGTCCATCTGCGGGCCACATCATGACCCGCGGGCCTGCGGTTGAGCAGCCTTGGGATAGTAGGATGTAGGGGCTATCCTATTTTAAGCCACTGCGCAACCAAGTGGTGGTGGGCATTTATCATTCTACTAGCGAACTGACCGCGACTTCGCGAGTCTTATTGCACCCGCGTTTAGTTGCGTCTTTGGTTACTGCTCCGCTCCCGTGTGTCGTAGCGTGATGTTATATAGCCTATAGCCTTCCTCGATAAATGGGCTATCCAACACAAAAATAATTTTTCAAATCGGACCGGTAGTTCCTGAGATTAGCGCGTACAAACAAACAAACAAACAAACTCTTCAGCTTTATAATATTAGTATAGATTTAAGTACATAATTATGTGTGTTCCTTTAGTAGCGTTGTAGAGACCAAACGCGTGGGCTAATTTTTACGATTCGTCTTAATCTAGTGAATGTCTAGATAATTAATAAGAAACGACAAACTATGTAATTAATTTCAATTCAGGAATTTGAACATCCCAAACTTATGTTTAGAATATAATTCGTAACTAGATACGCATTCCATTACCAAAACTCATTACAATTATGTACAGAGGGCCAGCACATCAACCTACCCCAATCTGTCAAATTTCTTTGATAGTTTTTCAACTTTATTACCAAAGCATTAGGTTCATGTTGAATTGGGAAAATTTGACAGTTTGTGATGTGCTTGGCCATCGAAAAATGGAAGATATTTTGACGTAGGTCTTCAAGGAGAAACGAAATGTGCTTTTACATGAACTTTTAAATGTTGTACGGTGATACAGAACTCCTCGTACCAACTCGCACTTGGCCAGTTTATATATTACGCTAACCGATATCTTTATTGACTTTCAGAGCCGCAAATTGAATACTAAGAAGAACTCTACACATCATCTTACAACCGCTTGTTTACACAGCGTGTATTTGCTGCCCGACAGCGTTTCAGTACAGTCTACAAAATGACCAACATAGACAAATATCTTAATGTGAAATACAAGTTAAAATCTTCCGAACACTTCGAGGATTATTTGAAGTTTATTGGTGAGTAATTATTATATGCCTAGCCTTTTACCAACTATGTTGGTGTCGGTTTTCAGGCTATTATGTTTTGCCTTTAGGGTCTGCCCCCACGACCGATAATCGGCCCAATTATTGGGCCGTTTTTTTGACAGTTTTCTTCGCCGGCGCGGCGAGATGAAACGGCCGAGAATCGGGCCGATTCTAGGTCGTGGGGGCAGACCCTTATGGTCATCGCTCATTGTGCACTGTATACATATAAAGTCGCCTCGAATATCCAATCGTTAACTGCCAGTGCGCCGCCCGCGTGTCGTCACCTCTTGATTTTGTCATATAAAAATATTTTAATTCAAACGAATCCTAATTTAAATGACAAATTATTTGTTGTGTCGGAGCGGGTGGTGTTATAATAAGCGATGACCTTATAAGATACCATATACCATAGTATTTCCTTATACCTTCTTAAATCTGTTTGTTGTTTTTGTAGTTTTATTTTATTTACTAGATTTTGCCCGGGGCTTCGTGTAATTGTTGCTTATATTATGTAATATTTCAATCATGATTCGAAAGACACGTGGCGCCACCTATTATCATAAGAACGTTTTTTTTTTGTTTTTCTCCGCAATAGTACTTACTTATTTTTTTTTCGGGATGAAAGGTACCCTTTGTCCTTTTCTGTACATAATGACAACCTGCGAAATGCAACATTTTAGGATGATCGGTTCAGTGGTTTAGGCGTGAAAAAGTTTGTTTGTCAAACGAACTTACTTACGCATTTATAATATTAGTTAAGGTTAGGATTTTTATTTTGTTAATTTTAAGAATACTCGACCTGGGAATCGAACCTAGGGACCTCTAGCGTAGCAGTCGCGCTTAGGACCACTAGGCCACCGAGGCAGTCAAAAGTGTTATTGGGTTTTTCTATGAAATTCTCAGTAGCAGCTCGGAGTTTGGATTTGTGCCCGGTTAATGGCAGTAGGCTCGCCCCCTATCACATGGGACCTAAATATACCGGCGAACTGTGGGTGTACATTGGTACACCTCTGCCTAACCCTTCGGGGAATACAGGTGTGATGGTATATTTATATATTTTTTTTTAAGAATACTCACAGCTAGTAAATCTGAGTGAGCAACGATATAAAAATGAAGGCCAATTACAAGTTTCCACTTATAAACATGTACAAGATAATAAAAGATCCGCGTAGACAGAATGAGGACAAAAAAACTCAGCAAATGGGATACAATTCAATTATCATAAACAACAGTTGCGTTAAAAAAACATATTTTTATAGTTCACCTTCAATATGAGGAGCAATTTAAGTAAATTCACAATCTCATCTTATATTATCTTAGTGACAATGAATGTCAAAAATGTAGGTAAACTAGAGGCATTTTTCACAAATTAACACGGATTAGAATGCGAATATTCCTTTAGGAACATACATTTTTTGCCAATGATTGTCGCTAGGATGAGATTACGACTAAATATTAAACTTTTTTTAAGTTTTAGTCGTTTTTTTTTCGGTTACCCATTGCTCACCATCCGGAGGCCCGCGACTACGGTGGCCGGGAGTCGTCTCGCGGCTCCTGGCGCCCGGAGCGTCTTCCGCAGCGGCATCATGTTTTTGAACATTAAAGTTTTAATCGTTTCTGAAAGTTAGTACTTAAAGCCTTCCCGTTGTTAAGTGTGAAGGCAGACGGACTGTATTTTAATTGCACGCCAGCTGTTGCCTTTTGGATGCAAGTCGTTATATTGCAGTTGACATAACCGCATTGAAACTGCTAACGTACCGCATATTTTTGCAGGTAGCGTGCAGTTTAGTTGTAAATATAATAATTGTTTAAAAGTTTTATAGGTAGGTACTTTGCTGTAGTTTAACGCTGCCGGCACACGTCAAGCCGGCTTTTCACTGCGGGATGTAATGTAATATATATTACATCACGAGATATAATTTAATATCGCTCACCATACTATTTAAGAAACCTCTTTACACTAAGCTGTAATATATATTATATCCCAAACTATAAATATTTTTTCGACCGAATGGGCGATAAAGAGGAGATATATATTTTACCTCACGTCCCGGACAACGCACCCCCCCCTGCCTCGCCCTCACTTTGAACGGAACGGTGCAGACTGTAGAACTGTTTGAACCAAATATATATCTTTCAGTGTGAACAGCAACTGCGGGATGTAATATATATTCCAGGATGTAATATATATTACATCCCGCAGTGAAAAGCCGGCTTCAGGCAATCGGTGACCGATTCTTTGCCGGCGAGAATGGAACATAATTAATTTTAATATACCAACGCGACCTATAAAAAGCGAGTGGGCGGAGGCTTTTAATGTGCCTGTATGTCATGTCATGCCTGACAAAGACCAAAGGTTTTCTGTTCATTATAATTACCTGTTTCATTATTCCTTGTCATAATAGGGTTTTATCTAGTTTATCTAGAATTCTAGAACAAAGACATACCTAATTATCAATATTTAATCTTTTTTCCTCGTTGGTTTTATTTTTTACTAGGTTCTGCTCGCGGCCCGCGACTTCGTCCGCGCCAAATTTTATATATTATCCCAGGTATATTTTCCAGGATAGAAAGCTTTTTTTTATGAGCGAAGAAAATGCCTAACGCATGTCACGCCGTCCGAGGAGACGACGTGGTTATGAGGGGCTTGCACCCACTAAAAACTCCGTCCGTGCACCTACTTTCGCCTTGATGACTGGGCCGCGAGAACTGCTACGCATGACGTTCGCGACCAGGATAAAAAGCCTAGTCGTCGTAGTATGTCGTGTTATTCCCATTACAATCTATCTCAGTGCCAAATATCAAGAGACAAACATACACACTCACAAACTTTTACCTTTAAAATATTAGTGTGACTCTTATTTTAGATAATTATACATTTGGAGTAACAACCTAGACAAGACAATTAAATACTTTCTAAAACTGGTGGATTGACACATAACATTTTATCATATTAATTAGTAAAAGTAGGTATAGTCGTTACATTTCATGAGCGCGCGTCAATTATTTCAATTTAAATACACCTTATTATAATGGCATAAGAGTCACGTAACCCACACTCAATGCAGTGCAAGGACCATGAATGACCAACGTGTTACCAAAACATTTATTTGGTTACTTTTCAAAAGGTTTTAAAAAGATTTAAATAATTTGTTAGTATAATTTTAGTGAGCACTAGAGTTTGAACTGTTTTGTTTTTAGTCCAAATTATGCGATTGACGCAAGCACTTTTTATTATGAATAATTACTTTTTTACATATTATTACTGCAAACGTTTATAATTTTGCATGCACAGTACAATTACTTAACCAAAAAACATTGCATTTTTGTCACTATCTAAAACAAAGTAAATTTTTGTCGTTAATCCCTCCGCAGCTACGCTTAGATCTTTTAAATTGCGCAACGGATTTTAATGCGGTTTTCATCAATAGATAGAGTGATTCAAGAGGATCGTTTTTAAGGATAACATCACGCTACGACAATCGGTAGTGGGTCAGTAACTGAACGCGAGTGATACCGCGGGGTATACAGGTGGATTTTTATGACGAGGCAGTAAGGGTAGGTCCCTTCACCGTTATAGTTACAGGAAAACGTTCCTAGGGGACCGTTATCAAATTGTTGAGAAATTCTGAACTGCATTTACAGATTTTGGAAAAATGTAGGTACAGTTAGCGACAAAAAAGCTAAAATACCAAAAATATTTTTTTGATGCCTATCGATCCTATTTTGTGTACCTAGGGATCAAAATACTCTATGGGACTATTTAAGGTATGAGGGTATGAGTAAGTACTAGAAATGACAAAAAACGCTAAAATCTTTTCTCATACATTTTATACGCCCCGCCCTTACTGGGCAGTAAGGGCCGTACATACGTCTCAAAAATCCGCTCTGTATTGCTAGTAAATGAATATACTTACCTAAAATTCTGATTTAATGGGATGTAGATATTACGTAGAACGGAATGAAACTTGTTTACGTATAATAATTAATGTTTCTCGTACTTAGTATTACGCAAAATAAGCCAGTTCACTTCCGTACAAAAAACTCAAACGAGTCAAAGTCGATGGCCAAGATAATTAAAAAAAAATGCGTGTATAAACAAAAAAGTTTAAATATGAAAAATCTAGTCTATTCCAACATGCTTGCTAGTAGGTAATTACAGTCTAGATAACCTTGAGTTAACGACTCGTGGCCATTAGAACTTTATACTTAATGATGGTGTTTCATCAGACATTTAAATATTTATATCGTGGTAGTATTTACACGTACCTATCTAATCGAATCGATAAAATTATCGTTAAATAATAATAAAATCAGCCTGTTCTTGTCACAGTGAGGGCAATGACCTCTTCCCTTAATAAAAAGTTAGGATATTGATCACCACGCTTGCTCAGATTGGCGATTTCAGGCTATAGATATTAATTATGAGTCCAGGCTTCTGCCGAAACTTGTTATTTTTTTTAAAATGTGATTCACAAATATCCAATCTACCAATGTACAGGGTATAAAAGAGATAATTTCCCATCCTTAAAGAAAAAAAAAGAGGGGATCAGAGATCGCAACTCTCTACGGATTTTTGTTACTTACCTAAATATTTTAAATTTTGACGAATAAATACTGATTTAACTATTAGGTAACACTAATAATATACAATTAAGGTAATATTAAATAATTATCTACATTTACAGTTAAATTATAAATGCGAAAGTTAGGTCGACTGGTAGAGAATGCCTAGGCATTAAGACAGCCTTTCTACTATTTGTTGCATAACAATTTAATAAAATAACTGTATGTCTGTTTTTAATGTTATAACGGAAAACCACTGAAGTACTCGCAATCTTTCACCAAGCGGTAAGTTGGAATCTAGATGAGGCTAATTTTAGTCTGCGCTGTAAAATTTGTACACCGAAATTCATTTGAGATTATAATTCATGAGATTAATATACTTTATCTTTAAGATCCCTCTAGCTATACCTTACATAACGTAACATACTATCACGCCTGTATTTCCTGGATCAGGCAGAGGTGTGCCAATGTACACCCACAGTTCGCCGGTATGTTTAGGTCCCAAGTAATAGGGGGCGGGCCTGTTGCCATTAACTGGGTACAAACCCTAGCTTTTAAATCCTAGCTGGGACCTTATTTACGGAAATAAATTATTTAGATTTATTTTATTTTCGATTTTGTTTGCGTCCTCGACAACCTACGTTCACGTGTATGAAGCCTCAGGCACAAGCTATACATATTATAATTTTAAAGGTATAAATGTGATTTAGAATAGGTATATATTTATTTATTACTTTAGGACTGATTTCCATATTAATGTTTTATCGATCTTGAGATCTTCAATGCCAGAAAACTTCGTCTCTGCCTGTTTTTCAAAAGATGATTAAAAATAGTTTAATTTGGATAAGGAAATGTAAAACAACGGGTTTTGATATTAGATTAGCATTTTATTTTGTCGGATATTTCATCATTTATGTAGATATAACTAAGCCTAAATGTCATCGTATTCAAAGTTGCCTATTTATAGCTATTTGTATAATATTAAGCCTATAAATGACCCAATACACATGCGTATTTCTTTCTAGTTTTGATAATTAGTTGATACTTGATAATGATGATTGGTTGGTGGATCCTAAAACTAACGAAGAAATCAGTGGGGGCCTATTACCATCTCTTAAAATAGTAACTTTTAAATATTACTTTGTAATTTCGGTTGCTGGATTTTCAAGTACCAACGCTGAGCCGAGGGTTGAAAATTTGTGCGCGCAAGGTGAGATGGTGTTAGTCCCCCTGAACCTAATGTTCAGGGACAAGTTTGGTTCCGAGGCCCAACTGTATTCAAAGAAACATTTGTATTTTTTTACACTTATTAACGTTATTTCAGCAACTAGCTAGAGGAATTTAAATCTTGGTTGCATCTGTGGAGACGCACAATGAAATAACAAAATAATAAAAATACCAGCCGAATATTGTCCCACTGCCTGCAGGGCACAGGCCTCTTTAGGAAGAGAGATATATAAGTACAGAAATGGCATTAGCAACGGTCATCACGATTGCTCAAAGCGAATTAGATAAGCAGATTTTAGACTTATATTTTTTATAGGTCCAGGTTTCTTTACTTTTATTTTATTTCCACGCGTTAAAAGTCACGGACAAAAGCTAGTATGATTGCATTAGTAACTAAATGCGTTTCATTTTTTGTTTGAAGTGTGATGGTTCTTGACCACTCGTTCTTGATCATTGTGGACCCTAAACTAATGTTTTCCACCTAAGAATACATTATGGAGTCGAAGCACTAAATATATTGAGTATTGCATATTGAGCTTATTTTTCCTGATTTCTGACCAATTTTGACATTCCAGGAGTCGGCCTAATATCCCGGAAAGCCGCCTGCGCTGTGAGTCCGGTCGCCGTCCTGACCAAAGATGGCGACACCTACACCTTCACCATGACGACCACCTTCAAGACGATCGTCAACACCTTCAAGCTCAACGAGGAGTTCATTGAGCAGAGACCTGATGGCGTTGAGGTGAGAACGGGGAGCCTTCTGGCGTTCAACCCTTGGTCGTTCGCCCGAATTCAACTGCTTATGGAATTGGGTAGTAGACATTATTAAACACTAATTTCGAGACACAACTTCCCAAAAAAAGCAGTTTATTTTAAGCCCTGAGAACCCGATTAGCTTTTAAATAACTGTAAAATTTGATTTTAAGTTGCTTTGAAATCAATAAATAGGTAGTTAGTGAATTGAGTTGGCAAATAAGTGACGTCATAGTTTAGTAATGTCATTCAAAATCTAAGAGGGAATCGCGTTTTGACAGCTCATAAAATGTATGTCAATTGATTACTGGTGTCATCTACCCAATTGCTATGGAATCTGGGCTAACTGCTAAATGTAAATGGGGTTGAGTGCGCACGTCTTCGGAGAAAATCTCATTCATCTTCATCGTTTCCAAACCCAGACGCGAGTTGTCGACATCATTCTAGCTACTCGCAGACGTTAGATCGTATTCCATTGCTATGACAAGTGTAATAAATGCATCGGGTGCGCATTCGAGTAAAGTCATTCGAACGCCCGAACTCGGGCTTACGACCAAATGTAATCATACCATGAAACAGAAACGTCCACCCTAGCCTAATATTTTGCCCATTATTCCGATTTACTTTCCCGTGGTTGTCAAATAAATATCAAAAAGTAGTTTCGTTCTGATTTCCTAATCTGTAGCGGGTCTGCAGAGGGACCCGTTTCTAAACTACTTAAACTGACGGCAGCCTATAAAAGTTACTTGCAACTCTGGTATTGTTGACCTTGAAAATGTTCTTGAGTCATGTTGACCCCTGCTCACGGCTCTTGCGAATGCTACCCAGTGCTGTAGCTAGGGCGGTGCCAGCCCTGGCACAAGGCGTAGACCCTGGAGGGGCGCAGAAATTACCATCCCAGGACTAGTTTTTTTTTAAGGGCCCAGTTATAGACTCGCACAGGGCACATAAAAGGCTAATGATGGTGCTGCTGCTACCGTGTCTGTGTAAAATCTATGAGAAAAAATACAAAATGATATTGTGTACTTAGGCAAGGCTAGACCTTGAATGCTAACCTTCTTCAAAAACCTTGAAGGCTACCCTAATGTTAAGTGGTACCATTACTGACAAGCAGCGACTACGCGACTCATATTGCTTTCGAAGAAATTGCCCTTGTATCCATCATTGCCTTGTTTCTTTTGAATAATATATGAAGAAGTTCGTAAAAAAATGACATTTTCATTGCAGTGTTCTAGTCCATTAGTTTGAATATTTGATGACTTTATTTGAGGTCGTAGAATGCTGAATAATTGATTAATGTTCCTACATTGATGAATTTGTTTTATACCTTCATAAATGAACTTATAAAACTCACGTTACAAACGAAACTAGATCAGACATGAAGCAGTTGCTCACATCCAGTTATTCAACTAGAAAGGCTAATCAACAACTAGAAATGATAATCTTTAAACGGCTGAACATAATAGCTAAGCAGGGGCGGATCTGGGTATGGACTTGGGGCCCCGAAAATATTAAGGGCCCTAATCCCCCATTGACTACTATGGTACTGTTTGCGATATTACAGAAAACAGTGATATGTCAAATAGGTTTGATTAATTAGGTGGACTCCCAAGTGAAATTATTCCAGGGCCCCAGAAATTCACGGTCCTCCCACAGGGGAGGACCATGAATTTCTAGCTACAGAGCTAAGTAAGAACAGTCCCGATCAAATAAAAAAATCGTCTAATCATCATCATCAACTTCCTGTCTTGATCCCATGTTACTTAGGGTCGGCTCAAGACGTTTTCTTCTTCCATTCCGTCCTGGTAATGTCATGACATCACTGACTTCTCTTTCGTCTATTTCCAGTTGAAATCTTTAATGGTCGTCGAAGGAGACTGCATGATACAAACTCAGACAGAGGACAACGGACGAAAATCAACCCATGTGCGGACTTTCACACCAGAATTGTTAACAGTGGTAAGTTTAAATAATCATAGACTTATGGCTATCATTAGGTATAGACTATGGGCTATTAAATGGTTCTGGGACAGTAGCCTTGGATGGAATTAATAATGGCCAAGTGGTTCTAATTACCGCGAACTAATTTCGTTAAATGACTTGTCTGGAAAATGGCCGAAAGGCGACAGTAGAATTATGATAATTATATATTTCGGCAATGACAACTTCATCCACTTTCTAGAAATATGTGAAAAGCGTTACCTTGTAATAAAAGTGGATGATTATAAAAATAGGCTGAATACTATTTATTATTTTTAAACTTTGCCCCGCGCTAGGAATTTCTACTGTAGGTATCGTGGCCGCGTTTACGAACATTAATAAACTTAGATACACAAACAACCGACCCGGAAAAACTGTATGTAGGCCGTACAAATATTTGTTTCATGCGGGAATCAAACAGCAGCCAAACGCTCAGCCACAGCTCCAACCGTGTCGTCAATCATGGTTGTTTACAATGCTTTTGATTTTTAAAACTTGCGATGGACTTTGTACTTGAGACTTGGCATGGCCGATTCTTATCTGCACTGCCAGTTACGTTCGAATCAATGATTCTCCTTTAAATCTAAACATATCAGCCAAATTTGAATCATGGCTAGCAGATATATTATCCTAAGTAGGTGCCCACATGTTTATTATAAACGAAAATCCACAACACATTGCATCAGCATTCGGCAGTTATCACCATGATGAATCATCTATATTTAAGTATAATCTTTCTGAATCTAATCGGTCTTTGGGTGTCATGTCTCCGTGTGATAGCCGTACATACCTACCTATTACTGGACACGTGCTTGGTTTGACGATATCTATAGGGGAGAGTTGGATATTACCGAGCCCCTAAGGACTTGGACCTATAATTAGGAAACTGTTTGATATTAAAAGAAACAAAATTGAGTAATTAGTAGGACATTTATTCAGGTACGCATACCGTATATCAAAAACTTCCAAAATTTAAACAAAAAGTAATTATTGTCAATTTACTAAAAAATGAGAAAACGCGGTATTGTCAAACTGGTCTGATAATATCGTGCCCAGTGTTAACAATAGTTAGTAATAAAAGTAAATGTAGGTATAATATTTATTCATTATATTATATGTATTTTCATCCAAAAAGTCATATTAATCACAACAATTGATATCACACACAATTGTTTATCTTAAACTCAATAAATTACTCAAATTCAATAAAAATTTCGTTTTTTCGCTTAGGATATAAAATGCCACAAACAGACGCACATAGAGACACATCATACATAACTCTTTTGTCGAGGTAAAAACAAGTTAATGTAAATAAAACATACTTTTCATAGTTCGACTCCCCCAGCGCGGAATTATCAAACTTGATCATTTTATTTTTGAACCACATAATTTTATGGAAAATATTACAGTACGTAAAAACGTATTCAGACATTAATTCTACAGTATACAAGCATTACAAATGTATAGTATCGAAGTATTACAATATAACTACAGTATTACTTACCTCTTACCGAAAGTACACCAAAAATTATAAGGAGTTACGAAAAAAACATCTTCAGCGCATGCTATCCCCATCGTCGTGCATATCATAACGGCGGTGCTTGGGGAAGGGTCTGGCATGTCCGGCTTCGATGTATACGCACTACATCGCAGAACTAGTGGATAGTTTTTGAATTATGCTGATGCGCGGAATTATCAACCGCGCGGTAATATCCAACTCTCCCCTACATATAATAAAATCGTAGCGATGTCAAAACTGTACATTTAATATTTTTGGAAAAGAGTGATTGCAACGAGGTCGGGGAAAGATTCTAATGCCGAAAATATATTTTTTTAAATTTTTGTCTGTTTGTCTGTTTGTTTGTGAACGCATCACGCAAATACTGCCGGACAGATTCTTTTAAATTTTAGTATATATATTCCACATGGGCCAAATTTTGCCGTAGGCTATAAACTATCACGCTATCTGCTTTAGGGGATGAGTAATGTTGCATTATATTGTATTTTCCTACAGATTACGACGGGTTTTTGTAAAAAGACGAGAAACAATATAAGAATGCTTTAGATAGCTGAGGATTGAACTGCTGAAATATTTATTATCACGCTATACCTTCAAGGAGCTAAACAGTAAATCATGGCAAACTAGAACGGCTATTTTAAAACACTTTCCATCGAAGCATGTGGTCTAATGGTTCGATAACCGCCTTCTGAGTCGTTGGGCTTGAGTTCGGTCCCCAATAAGTGTTTTACTTTTTGCGTTTTTTTTATTTTATCTTTGAATGATAGTGGACTTCCAAACAATAATAAAACAGAAGTAGGCATTTTTATACCATAACATTTAACTAGCTTATTTTTCCAAATCTTTTATTATATAAAAAATTATGTCTATACATAGTCACAAATAAAACAGCATTGAAGTCAAAACTATTCATCGAAAGAAAGAAAACGAATAGGTGTGGGAACGAGTAGAGCGGGAAATATACGTACTGTAAAAGAATTTCTGTTGGTTTGACTCTTCAAAATTAATTTTGTCAAAATAGTCTTTAAATGTTGGGCCAACACATGGCTGTATATTATTACGCGAATTGAATTATTCTTTCTACAATGAAAAGGATAGCTACATTTTTACGAAACGTTTATTTTATGGTTGTTTATAAACCAAATAAATAATAATAACAAGTAGACTTCTTTGAAGGGGGCTGAACACAATTGGGTACAACGGCGTATTACAGGTGAACATTTTCAAAACATGATTTTCCACAAACATTGTTTTAGGCACTTTTTACATTACCAGCGTACTCTTGCGTTACATAAAATGCATATTCATGGATTTTATAGCTTTTGTGAATAGCGTCCTGCTCCATCTTGAGGCAAATCTGAGATCAACGAAGACGAAGGTCGCACATTATGTAAGATTTTTCTGCGGAAATGGCATCTTGCTACGGAACAGCTCAACAATAGTTGCTCCATGCAACGGCTGTGACTTTGCAAGAGCCATATCATACCATGTAGGTAAATCAGACCCACCACTACTTCTTTACCCGTACATCCCGAAATATTTGTGGTGGCATGGCCCTTGATATAAATTCAACACCTACTTTTTCATCGAAAAATCTTCCAAATGTTTGTGAAGATCTCCAAGCCGTTCTTTTACCAGTTTCTGTCTGTCTAGCACATTAGTTTTATCTTCGGTTGTAGAAAAGTATTTAGGAGAACAGTTACGCTGCACTAGCGGATCTGGCTTATCATCGCTGCTGTTGTTATGGTCTCTTCCCTCTATATTACCAGGCACATCCCGTAGCAAAGATACGGCAAATAAGGTTATCTTCGGTACTTTCTTTATCGCTCGGTTCTGGTGGTGTGACTGCCAAGTCGTACTCACCGACCCTGTCAGTATGTTTTAGACAGGCATGAACTGCTTCCTCTAGGTCATTGTAATGATTGGAAATGTTAAAACAGTTCGGACTCATTATTACAGAAACCTGGCAAAAAGTGCTATTGTTGTATGAATACGTCCGTTGTACTCAAATAGGTACTTTTCCAAGAACGATTTCTTTGCAGATATAAGTCGCAAGACGGTTGAGTAGGCTTTATTTCAAACGTAAATATGTAAATTATACAAACCACACCTACTTATAAGACAAAAAAGTCACACGCAAACCCAAAAAAAGGGAAAAGGTGTACCTACCTGTACTTATAAATGGTTAGACTACCGGATTTACCCATTTAAATGGCTATGATTTTGTAGCACTATCTATCTACTATTAAAATAAGTGAAAAAAGACAACCATAACTTAAAAATTGGACCACTACCCTCAATTATTTTACTTAATCTAAATGGGTTAAGGATGGGAAATAATCAAATGACTTCCTCCGCTCTGGGCGGAGCGCAAGGGAGTGTCTCACTGACTAAAACCCATCCGTGTTTCTCCTGATGCCCTTTGCGTTCCAAGGTCGCAGTAACTCTTTCAAACAAATTCCACAACCCTGGTGGCACTGGCCCTGCCGGGCCAGTGTCCCTTCCGCCAGAGCGGCAGAAATAATTTGATAACTTACTAGGCTTAAAAAATAGGGTTCGCAGCCCGTGGGCCTACCAACCTCGACACTTCACTTCATACAAGTGTTGGACGATTTATCTGCAAACGTTTTGTGTGCAACATTTTACTGTCTGGACTGAGTTACGCTACCAAAAAAGTGTACTTCTATTAAAATAGCAAAACAGAAAAAAAAATGCAACTACAGAAAGTGTACCAAAATCAATTTCACCCATTTAAAATTCTTTAACAGTCATTTTTTGCCGTTGAATGTCTCACAGACTTCAAGTTCTTAGGATACATGTAGAATCATGCATCAATCATGTATCATGCATTGCATATAGATTTTCTTTTAATAGGTAGGTACTGTAAACAGAAGAATTATACTAGATTTAAAAATTACTTCTAAATGGAAATACATTATTTACATTACCGTCATTCTGCAAAAGATGTAGGGTAATTTGAGAGGTAAAACTTTGCTTAGCGTTTTCATAAGTCTTGCTCACTGTCCATAGTTTCTCCCAAAACCATTTTATTAATTTGGTTTTAACACGAAGTTCAGATTATCTTGGCAGTTGTTCTGATTACCAGATTCATTTCTACGGTCTTGATACTAGACCGATCCAAGCTACAGTGTGAGGTTGTTAAAGCAGTACCTATTAAAGATGCTTTTCAATGGTTCGAGAAAGAAAAACTAAGTAAATCACATCAAATAGTATTTTCGAAAGCCTATGGCTCCTTACGCCAAATATGTTTTAGTCCCAGGTATGGCGTAAGCCCATTGCTAACCGGGCATAAATCCAGACTCCAGGCGTCTACAGTCAAATTCCTAAAACCCACAAAAGTTACTCCTTAGCAAACATTCGACATCCTTGGAAGATTATGATGACATAGTATTCAATACTTAATTAGTTAAGTATCACTTAGGTCCACGTGAGCGAAGCCGCGGGCAACAGCTAGTGTAATAATAAATCATATATTTGCTCAAAAACATGGTATAAAATATTGACACAAATATGTTTAGCTACCTACATTGAGATGTAGCATGCAAAATGTAGGGTACCTAGTAGGGATTTATGAGATTATATGATAATAGCCTTGTTCTACTCGTTTTTCACTAATCGGTGAAAGCGGTGGTGAACACGTCCCTTATTTATACTGACCTAGATTCTGTCCGCGACTTCATCCGCGTGAAGTTACATCTGACTACTGCTCCTCTCTCGTCGTAATGTTTTGTTCCACATAAATCTGTCTATCATATTAAATGTTTCTTTCAAATCCGACTGATAGTTCCAGAGATACCTATTTTTTCCCACTGACATCGTGACGCTAAGTTTTACCGTAGATGAAATTTTTGATGACCTATTTATGGAACGGCTGATTTTTGTTTTTAAACCAAGGGAAAATATAATTTTTCATTTGTTTTCTATTATTGTTTTGTTTCAGATTACAACAGCAGATGGTTGGGACGGAAAATGCATTAGAGTTTATGAACTAGTTAAAGAATAAAAATAATGTTAGCATTTAAGTTAATTTAGTTAAGAATTTTAGTTATACGGGTGGTCGTTATAAATATGTTTCAATTTTATAATACAGCTGGTTCTGACAATGATGTGTTTAATTTCTTACTGATTTCTGCCCGTACCTTCGTCCGCATGGTATTTTTTACCCGCGTTCATCTACTTTTTTCTATCAAGTAATTTATAATAATGTTTATTCCTCACTAGTGTGTCTCTTTTACACGCGTGAATATGTATCATTACAGTGGCCGCTGCAATTCAGTCTCGACTGTGATTAATTTGGCTCACTTGTAACATAATGTAGGTACTGTTATAAAACTTTCTGAAGAATAAATATGAAAGTTTGACATATTATTAGTATGTAAATATTAATTTTCTATACATATTTACTGATTCGTCAAAAAACCCTCTTGCAGTGGCGAACTAAGGAAAGGGGGGAAAGGGGCGACCCGCCCCGGACCCCCAAAATAACGAAAAATCCTCTTAATCAAGGCTAGGAGGTTGTTTGGAGTCCCAATTGATACATATACTATACACAACAAGTATACCGAGTGAATTGTATTTCTTCACCAAAATACAAATATAGTGTGTATAATATCATTTAGTTTTCTCGCCCCGGGCCTCTGACAGCCTGAGTCCGCCCCTGCCCTCATCCTAAATTGGTTCAAAAAATGAAACAAGGATTGATAGGAAACTATATTATTTTATTTAATGTAATATATTGCTATACACACCGTTACATAATGCAGAGCAACTTGATAACATAATATTCTGCAAGACATTTCGACACTGATTATTTACTACCTACCAGTTGACCTAGACAAATGAGAACTGACTGGAACTTGACCCAAGGTTTTTACCAGTTAACCTATCATCACCATGCTGGTCCGTCTCTGCTGGCTCTTAAGCTCCACGCTCTCTTAAGGTCCACGTCAGACAATCGTCGACCGATTTTTTTGTTGGCGAGAATGGAACATATGAATTGGGTAGTGTCCACCACCATCAGTTGACATACTTTTTATGAACTCTCAAAACGCGATTCTCCCATAGATTTTGTATGGCAATAGCACGCTGCGACGTCACACGTGGCCTACTCAATTGACTAACTATTTATTGATTTTAAATTAAGTATAAATCTAATTTTACAATAAATTGAAATATTATCGGTTTTCATGGGTAAAAAAATAAAGTGCTTCTTTAGAGAAGTTGTGACTTGAAATTATTGGTTAGTGGTGTCCACTACCCAATTCTAAAATGCAAAAACTCTTTTCCTCTAAACTATATATTTATTAAACGTTCCGATAAACTGTCCAACAAAAAGTCCGACACGGGCGGAGGCTCTGAAACACGCTTATTATAAGCGAAATTTAGATTATCAACAAAACTTGTAAAAGTGTCCTCTGGAAGCATTTTTCACTATGAAAAAAAAAAAACAATAACGGCAAGCTCACTAGCTCAAGTTTTCTCCTAGTGCTTCTTCGTCAACTTCTGCAAGTTTTAGTTGCTTATCTAAACTACGCTTTATGGGACCATGATAAAGTGGACAGTACAAGTCCACAGAACATGCTGAGCTGTGGTTCAGTACACGATATATTAAGCTGACAGGCTACCGTCAAACTTATCCCTGATGCGATGTAGCAATCTTCTAATCTATACAAAATGTTCGTACAATTTGCTCATACATCTTTGACTCGAACTTGGTTTATGACTAGCATAAATCATATACTTCCTATTATCTACATACACCCTTTTTAAATATTACCGAGAAAGTACTTTTACACCAGGTTTATACACAACTAGCTTCTGCCCGCGGCTTCATTCGCGTAGAAATCATATACGTATATCATAAAAACGTTGGTAATTAACCCTTGGCAATAATGTAACTTTCTATGAATGAAATCATTTTCATTATAGGACCAGTAGTTCCAGAGATTACAAAAAAAAAACCTATAAATAAGTAAAAAATCTTTCAGCAATCTGTTTTTCGGTATTTAGACTAAGTAGGATCACTTGGAGGATTGTGATGATCTTGTATTCAATACTTATTTCCATTACACCTGAGCAACGTGAGCGAAGCTGCGGGCAGAACTAGTTCACAATAAAATACGTTAAAAATGAATGAATAAATATTGCAGTATTATTTGTAAAATGTTGCAAATTCCATGTAAATATTTGTTTTTATTAAAGTACTCCACGATATTATTGCACTCTGTTACAAAGCTCTATAATATTGTCAAACGCAGCAAAAATCTGAAAAGTTCAATATAACTTACAATTAAAATGTTTTTTTTTTAATTCGGAATACAGTCAACTACATTCTAAGTATATTTAAGAAGCAATTTAGAGAATAATTGATAATATGATTTGAGTATTAGTGGAAGTATTAAAATTGGGTTTAGGACTATCAAAACGAACCAGTTTGTAAAAATGTCTCCTATTATTAGAACTAGTAATTGTAAAGACTTTGTTTTTTTTTTTATATCCTTAGATGGCGAACAAGCCGAACGGTCAAATGTTAAGTGGTAGGTATATCCTATAGACATCTGCAATACCAGAGGCCTTGCAAATGCGTTGCCATCCCAGGGATAATGTTAAAATGTCTCATGTGCCTGTAATTACATCGGCACCCATACCCTTAAACCGAAACACAGCAACGTTGCTTTGTGGCAGAAATAGGCATGGTGGTAGTACTTCCCCGGACGAGATCCTTCACAATGAGCTCAATGCTTAATTTAACTAAGTTTCGAAAGTACCTACAATGACCTGTCATTAATATAACAGTTGGTATACAAAATTAGTTGACCTAATAAATTGAATTATTGAGAGATTATTATGTAGGGACAAAAAAAACCACTTGTTGAGAATAAAGTCTATAACGTGCTTATTTTGTAGTTTTGGGAACAGATTATAATTTGATGATTTTATAATAAAAGCTGCTGATTACGACAATTCTAAGGAAATACATTTTTTTACTAGAACTAACTTGGATTCTAAACAGTTGGAAGTTTTAGTCCTAAGCTATTAAAATCTAATATTTTTAAGGGATATTATATCAATTAATATTTGTCTTTTTTTTTATATAATTAATAATGATATCATTTCGTATATGTTAAAAGTACATAGTTGCTATAAAATATTGCAGATATATTTTTCATTATTTTATTGTAATAACAGCTACTAATACACGATTTTTTATTTAGAATTTAATATAAGTTTTCTGTATTGCGTTTTGCATCATATTTATCTAAAGTAGTAAGTAATTAAGAAAATGTAACATTTCATATAATCTTAACGATAAGGTACACATGTTTTCTTTAATTTTTTTATTTGTTGATCATTTAGATTTCAGAATATATGTTTTTAAGATACAATTATCTATGAAAGCAGACTTGAACTATACAGGGTGGAAAGTAAATAGCAGGGCCTATTTGAATAAAAGCACCATACATATTAAAGGTAAGTTTTGGCTAAAAGAAAACACTTGCTTTTTTATGCAAGTAAAACTAGTAGGTGTTCATTTTATTTTTAAACTTGCTTGCTTGATACGGGAGTCAAATATACTCAAATATAAAAAAAAAACTAACAATACCTCGCGTTAAGTTAAATCTTTGTTTACTTTTTTCAAATCGGTCTAGTAGTTCCTGACAAAAGAGCGAAAGTAAGGGTCTAAAAATTCTAATGGAGTACTTTAAATAGTCGTCGGGCGACCCAAAAGGAACAAAAATTACTCAAATGGAACTCAACGTTTTCTAAAATAGGTCTTATAAATGCGTAAGAAGGTCTAAAATCTACTTAAATTAATTTTAAAATTATCAAAAATAACCTAATTATTTTCTAATGATTATTAATTTATTCTACAGAATGGTTTCTCAATACATTCAGATGTATGTTTTATTTCATCACTCATAGGGTTAAAAACATAAATAACATGCCTCGCTTTCGTTGCTTTTGCAAGCTTGGCTGTTTTGTTTTTAATATCACTTGCAAAAATTAAATTCAACCTTGTAAAGAAGTCAATTCGGTTTATTTTAAAACGTAACACGGGGGAAATGCACGCGGTAATTGTGATATAATCCTTAAGTTATCTTGTAAAAGTTTTGACATGCATTACGATTAGACACCTTAATACCATACTACACAGCACAATTTTCATTACAATACATTTTTATGACAATTTGATATACATCAATATCAACTTATCATACAAGCCGTTAAGGTTGAAATTTGTGTGATTATCTAAAAAAAAAACAAAAGTCTATTCATCTTTCCGACTGTCGGAGGACTTAGAATCACCTTCACTGTCACTAGACCACTCCCCCTCGCTGTACTGCCTCTCTTTCTTTCTCCTTCTATCTCTTACTACTTCTTCGTCAGACGACTCTCGTCTTATGTAGACGTTCTGTATTTCTTCGAAGTCGTGGAGAACTAAGTCTTTGGTGGGAGAAGAAGTGCGGAGTTCTTTCAGAGTGCTAGTCAGGTCTATGTTGACGGATATGAGTTGTTCCTCTTCTGCTTCGGGCTGTCTGCGCTTGCGCTTACTCTTGGAGCCGTGCTTTCTTTCTTTCTTGCGTTTTTTCTTTTTTGAACTGTTAACGAAACGATTATTTATTTACTTAAACTTTAGGTAAAAAAATATATTCGTAATAAAAAAATGATGAACTTACCCATCGTAATCTGATTCGTCGTTTTCATCCGAAGATCTGTGAACAATATTAGTATTTTTTTTTTTACATCAGAAAGAAGAAAAAATAGATATATTCGTATGTTACAGCACAAAACTGGTGTCAATTTTTTCTAAGCATTTACATGTACAAAAATGTGTCAAATTATGAAGCGCGCGTAAGATGCTGTGGTTGGTTGTTGAATGCAATTAACCAATCACACAGCAGCGTGCAATACTTTGTCTTCCTATACCCACCAACAGATACAGTTGATGATCAAGCTCCATACAATGAATCAAATAATAGTAATAACTTACTTATACTTTCTGCGCTTACTCTTTCTGTGTGACCTCTCAGATTCGTCTTCGTAATCTGAAAACAGAAAACACATTGTCAAGCCAAAGCGGAGACACCAAACAGTTTCAAAAACATTTGAACACCTCTTTGAAGACTTTGCAAGACGGATTAGTAAAGTGCAAAGTATTTATACACATACTCAAACATCAGTGCCACACAAAAAACTACGTTAAGAAAATAACAAAACAAAAAAAGAAATGTCTAATAAATAATATTATTTATTACGAACATTTACTTATTTTTAAGTTTTATACTTACATGGGAATTCCAAACTAAATACCGAAATTAAAATAAAAAGCATTATTTTTTGTTATTAATTTGCTCGAGTCTACTTGCATCAAAAAGTTAGTAGCTAACAGGAGATTAAATTACAGATTATGTCAAATATAATAAGCTCGTTGAAGGTCCCAATCTCACTGGCGTCTGTCGAGATCTATGGAGTCGGCAGAGTTCATGGAGAGACAAAATGATTGCTCCTGTAGACAAAAAACGCTGCGGGCGCGAAAAGTTGGCGCTAGTCAAATATTAGACAAACGTGGACGCCCGACAACTGCTGTGGGATCGGGCCCTTAGTAACTGACTCGGAGTTTTGGAGTTAAAAAGATAACGACTGGCTGCAAGAGGGTCATAGTTATAAAGGTATAAAAAAAAATCGAAGCAAGACATAGGCTTCAAATATTTAAAAAAATGTCTGAAGATTTTGCAAGATATAATATATCTAAGTAGATATTTAAAGTTTGTACACGTCATGCTCGAATATTGCAAATTTATATTTGAACCTATGTCTTGCGCAAGAGTTGAAGAAGTTTTTACATTTTGTATAGTTACCTCTTCTGTCGCGGTGTCGCCTTTTGTCACGGCGGCGTCTCTTCTCTTCATCCTCTGCCTTCTTCTTTCGGATTGACTCCAATGTATCCACCTAAGGTAAAACAAATCGCTTTAGGGTTGATTCTTCAATATTTATAACTTTAACTAGCCAGTAGCTTCATGTTTCTCTCCTTTTTTTTTACCGATGGGAAATCATCAAATTAATGAGTTTTCCCGCTCTAGTGTCAGACTTTTACTGACTAAAACCTATCCATGTTCCTTCTTGTGCCCTTTGCGTTCCGGGGGCGCGGTATCTCTTTCGAACAACCCGCAGCCCCGGCAGACATGGCCCTTAGTGGCCCCTCCAAAATGGTTGCTGACATCTCTTTAAGGCGCGCGTGGAACACGAACGCGCCGTTAGTAAGTTAACGTACGGACGGTGAGCTACCCATTGCTCACCATCCACAGATCTTTCTCTCTAACATTTAAAAAGTGCCTGTAAATGTTCAAATTGAAATAAATGCTTTGTCGTATGACATACCATAGCACTAGCTAGCGAGGAGGTAGGCAGAGTGGCGGCGACGGGGTCCACGCCCACTTTCTTGAGGAACTCGGCGGCGCGACGACGTCGTTCTTGTTGCTTGGCGCGTTCTGCCTCTGTTTCACCTTCACCTGTTAATTATAAATCACAATTGGATATTTGACAGCACCAATCAATACATAATACCAGCCTAATATTGTCCCACTGCAGAGCAAACGTCTCTTCTCATATAGAGAAGCCACGAGCATTGGTCACCACGCTGCTCAAGACGGATTGATGATTTCAGACTTATATTAATTACAAGACCGGTTTCCTTTTTATTAACCCAATTCACTAAGTATTTATTGATTTTAAAGCAACTAAAAATATAATTATAAAGTTATTTAAAAAATAATCAGGGTTTCAGGGCTAAAATGGTCTTGAAATTATTATTTAATGGTGTTTACCACCCAATTAATTTGTTTGAGCTTTATTTTCAAAGGGCCGATTTGTAAACCATTGTACAAAATTATGCTCTGTTAAACCACATCTGTTATCGTTACATAAAAGACTTCAATTTATTAAAAAAACTCACCTTTAGAATCCGACTGGTCTCCCGTCAAATCAATCAAATCATCAGAATTATCTTCCAAAGATATAATTTCGTTCTCAAGCTCATCTTTACTGATTTTAATTCTCTTGCTTTCTCTCTCACTCTCTTTTGCCTTGTCTTTCTCCCTCTTCTTTTCTCTGTCTGCACTTCGTCTTTCATTCCGCCTCGATTCTCTACTTTCGGATTTAGATCTATGGTCTCTCTTGCGGTCTCTGTGCTTTTTTTTATCTCTTCTGTGGGAATGATTGTCTCTTTCTCTTACATGAGGACTGTCTCTCACGTGAGGACTGTCCCTCTTGTGAGAACTTTCTCTTTTATGTGGACTCTCCCTTTTGTAAGAATTTTCTCGCTTATTAGGACTCTCCCTTTTACGAGGACTTTCTCTTCTGCGAGGACTATCTCTTCTCCGAGGGCTATCTCTTCTCCGTGGACTATCCCTTCTTCTTGGACTATCTCTTCTTCTTGGGCTATCTCTTCTGCGTGGACTATCTCTTCTGCGTGGACTATCCCTTCTGCGAGGACTATCTTTCTTTAGAGAACTTTCTCTTTGATTAGGACTTTCTCTATTATGAGGACTTTCTCCCTTATGAGGACTTTCTCTCTTATGAGGACTGTCTCCTTTAGGAAGACTGTTTGTCGGATGAGGACTCTCAATTATAAGAGGACTTTCTCTAATCTGTGGCACTTCTTGTATATGAGGAATTTCTTTGTCCCTCTCAACTATTTCCATGTTTTCAATTACAGGAATGTGTTTAAAAGGACTTTCTATTACTTCCACGACGGGTGTTACTGGTATTTCTGGTGTCATTACAATAAACTCTTCTTGTTTCGGTATTTCATTAACTTCTGGCATTAGTAATGGTTTCGGGAATACTTTTGGTTTGGCTATTTCATTATGGGGCCTCATTAGAGGCTCATTGTTAAATTGGGGGTCAATCTTGTACAGAACTACGGGAGGTATTTGGTTCAGAGGGAAGATTGGAGGGAAGATTTTGGGAGGTTCCCTAAATTCGTCAGGTGGCTGTTTTTCTGTCAAGTGTTTCTCTGAGTCCTCGTCGGAACTGGACTCGTAAGGAAGTGCTGGTTTTGGCAGGATAGGATCTGGTTCCTTTAGTTTCTTTATGGAGAACGATACGGGTGCTGTGGGAGATAAGGTGTAATTACTAATTGTGACAAACTATGTTACTTTAATAATATTTTGAGTGTTTGTCAATCACGCTGTATTATAATAGTAATGTGAGATGAATATATTATTATCTAACATTGATCTCGATTATGAATAAATAACCATACTATTGACGACACGGTTGGCGTAGTAGCTAAGCGATTGGCTGTTGCGCTGCGTGTCACGGATTCGATTCCCACACGGAACAAATATTTGATTGACCTATAGATAACTGTTTCGGGTCTGGCTGCTTTTGTGTGTGAGTTTATATATTTGTAAACGCACCAACGATTCAGGAAGAAATTCTAATGTGGAGAAAAGTTTTATTTATAAAATAACTAACATTTTATCAAATCGGACCAGTAGTTCCTGAGATTAGCGCGTTCAAACAAACACTTCAACTTTATAATATTAGCATAGATTACTGACAAAACACTCACCAGAAGTCCTCTTCTTCTTTTCCCTCCCATTAACATCAATGCCCCTCTTCTGATGCATCAACCTCTTATAAAACCCATGATAAATATTCTCAGGGTCCAGGAAAGTAAACCGCGGGTCGTTCTTAGAGCGCACGATGTCCGCAAACTCGTCGCCATTACGTGCGACGTACGACGCCATCTTGTCGACGACTATCAGAACGTCATCTGGCGGAGTTATGATTGGAAGTCTGTCTCTGCTATCAGTTGAAGAGCTGTCGTCGAAGTCTGTGGATTGATTACAGGATTTTATAAATATTTGAGTGTTAATAATTAGAATAGGTATATATACTTCTGTAGATCCTTTGTGATATTTTGTTTTCGTGTTGCCTAGTAACTGAGTTGTGGAGGTCAGATAGGCAGTTGCTCCATCTAAAACACTGGTATTCATCCGCATCTTGTTAGACTGGAAGCCAACCCCAACATAGTTGGGAAAAAGGCTAAGCAGATGATGATGATACTTTTGAAGATCACACAGAAACAAATATGTAGATAGTGTTTGAAAAAGACACCCGTTTGTGTGCGACACTGCGCTAGAGCCGCAGCAGTTCTGCAGGTAATACAAACCTGCTACTTCTATAGCCTTACTTTGCATTATTTGTAATTTAGAATATCTTTTCTCCATAGGTACTAAAATAAAACTTTATTTTAAACTCGCCAAAATAGAACGTGACCTTTGCTTAGGATAGCTTCTATCCTACGCAAAGGTCAGCCTCCGTTTTGATGAGTTTAAAATTAAGTTCGCTGCAGTGCTGAAACCATAATTAGTCGTTTAACCAGACAATATTAACATGGAGCGCTAGAATTGCGTATTTTTACACGTACATTTTGACTGAGCGAGTTGTTGCCGGTCTGCGCTAGTAATATTAGTTAAATGGATTTTTCTTAAATTAAGCAGAATAAATTTCATTTCAGTAATTTCTTTACGGTCGCTGAGATTACAAGCTCGGCCATTTGATCACAAGCAGGGATCGATCGACACAAAGTCCAATCATTTATTTCAATTAGACCATTAAAAGGCACTTTTGAACGTCTTTTACAAGAAAGAAAAAAAATATAATATTGATTCTTGTTGCCCATTCCAAAAGGTAATTTCGTATGAAGAAGAATAGACAAGAAACTATATTTATGTTGTTGCAAGTGTCCATAGGCAGCGGTAACCGCTTAACATCAGGGGGGCCGTTAGCTTGCTAGCCACCATCAGTGGCATAAAACAAAAACTCCATAACGCAATATACTGTAACTCAACCAACTCTTTCTGAGAAACAGTATCACTGTAATATTTTCAGAAAATAAATTCTACCGACAAATTCGTTGATTTTTAGAAAACCTCAGAACTGTAATTACTGTGTGATGAAAAATTACCTAGAAAGCGGCTGTTCATTTATTTATATATTTAATTAATTAATATGGAAGACCTACAGCTAAAATAAAAGACAGAAGACAGATTGGTAGGATATTGAACTTACCCGACATATCGCTATCCGAGTCAGTATTGTAGTTCTTCATCAAGCTAAGTCCGGTAGACTTGAGTGAGGGCGCCTTCTTGTTTTGTGTTTGTTGCTCCTGGGCTAAATACTGGTGGTAGTACGCTGCGTATTGCTGGTAGTGGGCGGAGTGCATCGATGCTACTGTGGGGTCCACTAGAATTAAAGACAGTACATTGTAAATAAATATTAGTAAATGAACACACTAAACATACCAGTGAACTGTGTGATTGGTACACCTCTGCCTAATCCTTGTGTTATGAATAAATTAAACGATACCTTTGTTTTGTACATGATATAAAAAGTCGCTTCCCGCTGTCTGTACGCTTTAGATCTTTTGAACTACGCAGCGGATTTTTTTGTGTTTTGTTAACAATAGATAGAGATTCAAGAGGACAGTTTATACGTACGAACATCACGCTACGGCCAATAGGAGCGGAGCAGTAACCAAAACCGTAACTGAACGCGGGTCATACCGCGGGGTACATCATTTTATATTATTGCATTGTACTGAAATATATATTTTCTATGGGCCTTGATGCCTGATATAAATAAATAAAGCTACTAAAAAATAAGACAGAAAACATTACAACTCATATCATCATCATCATCTGCTTAGCCTTTTTCCCAACTGCGTCGGAGTCGGCTTCCAGTCTAACCGGATGCAGCTGAATACCAGTGTTTCACATGGAGCGACTGCCTATCTGACCTCCACAACCCAGTAACTGGCAACACGATACCTCTTGGTTAGACTGGACAGCTAATGAAAGTAAAATAAATAGTGTTCTCACCAGGAGTACCATCCGCTGCCTTAGTGTACATGACCGGCGCCCTATATATCTCAGCGGCGGGTCCCCTGTGTCGCGGCGGCTCGGTCCCGGGGGGCGGCACGTCGCCGCGTGCCAGGCCCTCCGCCTCGCCCTCGCCCTCGCCGCGCATCTTGCTAATCAGCATCGTGTAGTCGCAGTCCGCTGACGGCTTGTAGTGGATGCTTGGGATTGCTGGGGCCTGAGAGATGACAGATGGATTAATTGACTTTAATTTCAACTTTATGATATTAGTGTTAAGGTCGTAAATAAAAACGCGATTATAGTTTTTCAAATGTTGTGTACAAACATAATGTTGATGATTATTTCATTATCATCATATCAGCCGGAGGACGTCGACTGCTGGACATAGGCCTCCCCCATAGATTTGTAAACAACAAAAACAAAGAAATTAAAGTGTTTTACATATGTACTTTCTAAGTTTATCTTGAGTATCACTAACATTGGTGAAGGAAACCTGTACATATAATTAATATAACTTTGAAATCGTCAATCAGCCTTGGGCATGCATAGTAATCAATGTTCGTGCCATCTCTGCATAAGAAGAGGTCTTTGCCCTGCAGTGGGACCATTATAGACTGGTATTATTATATCATATTTGCTATATTATATAACAGTTTCAACAGAATATTTGATTACTTACAGATTCAATAATAGTGGATGCCAAACTAGGATGCAAGTATTCTTCATTTTCAGGTGGTTTTTCTGTAACAATAATGTAAATTGAAACAATCATATGTAAGAACATAGACGAGGCGAAACGAGTATATAAAGATCATAGCAAATAGTGTTCTGTGGTTTCTGTCTACCCCCACGGGAAAAAGGCATGAGTTTAGAATGATGAATGAGATGAATTTGAGTATTAATGTATGTGTGTACGATAGAAAGAAACGACATTTTATTCGTAAAACATGTGTATGCGGGAGTTTATACTTTATAGTGCACTAGCTTCTGCCCGCGACTTCGTCCGCGTCACAGTTGATGTGTTATCCTACGGGTACCGTACATTTTCCCGGGATAAAAAGTAGCCTATGTGTTATTCCAGACTATAATCTATCTTTGTGCCAAATTTCATCCAGATCCATTCAGCCGTTTAAGCGTGAAAGAGTAACAAACATCCATCCATACATACAAACTTTCGCCTTTATAATAGTAGTAGGAAGTAGGATGGTGGTATAAAATAGCAAGATTTATGAATATGATTTTCAAATTGCGGGTTCCTTTTTCAGTATATTATATACTATAGCCGTTATAAAAACAAATAAAAAAATAAAATAAAAAATGTATAACGTAAGGAACTCTGGTGCGATTCTGAGTCCCACTTGGTCAGTTTTTCTTCTTGATATTTCAAGTACACAATCCTCTACTGATGCTTAAAATAATGCAATCTAAGTATGAAAATGGAATCGCGTAACTTATGACCAAATTACACAAAAAAAACATTTAATATTGTACCTTCAACAACTTCAACTTTCTTCTCCGGCCACTTTTCAGCCTTCACGAGTCCAATGAGCGCCGTATAGTAAGGGTGTAGGTTCGAGTCTCGGTTGAGGAACTTGAACTGCGCGTTGTCTCCCTGCTTGGCTTTGATTAGGATCTCCATCTGTGCTCCTTGGGATGCTATGAACTTGGCTGTCTTCTCTATTATAGCGTTCTGTTTCAGGGTTTCAGGCTGGTGAGAGAAAATAATATATTTAATTATAAAAAACAGTTGCCTCCTCACTGGGATATAAACGCAAAAACACCTCAGAACAACTACCTGTAGGCCATACCATAAAATAATATAAATAAATATAAAATAAATATACCATCACGCCTGTATTCCCCGAAGGGTTAGGCAGAGGTGTACCAATGTACACCCACAGTTCGCCGGTATATTTAGGTCCCATGTAATAGGGGGCGAGCCTATTGCCATTAACCGGGCACAAATCCAAACTCCGAGCTGCTACTGATATTAATTATATAATAATATTTAGGACTTATAATATTTGTTCCGTTATTTTGTGGGGTAAACAAACCCACTAGGCTATATAAAATCACGCTACGACACACGGGAGCGAAACGGTAACCAAAGACGTTACTAAACACAGGTAAAAATATCCACTCAGACAGACATTATACTTATTTGTTTTGTGACTAAAAAATACGCCAATCAGATTGTATAATATCAACTCACAAACACAATATCAATAGGTAGCAGTGCCCTGAACGCCGGTGTGGGGGCGAAAGGTTCCTCGTCCACTTCGGCCGGCTGCGGCGGCGGCTCGGGCTCTGCGGGCGCGTCATAGTTGAACCCCACCTGCCCGTACCCGGCAGCGTGCAGGCGCTTTAGTTCTTCCTCTGAGGAATAAATAAAATTGATGAGTTTGATTGGATAGTTTAGTAAACAAGTTTACAAGAAACACATGCACAGGAATGCCTGGTGCTACTCTGCGAGCATAGGGATATTGAACTTAGGAATCATCAAATAACTTCCCCCGCCCTGGGCGGGGCGGGAGTAGGGTTACCATATCTCAGGATTTGTCCTGAGATCTCAGGATTTTTGGACTTTTCTCAGGATTGCGGCCGGATTTTGCAAATCTCAGGAAATCTCAGGATTTTTTGTTTTTTCTATAAAATACAGCTTACATTTTAAAATTCTCTTTGATAAAATATTAAACTAAAAAAAAATTATCTTCCTTTGGTAATAATTGCACAATTAAAATCAGTACTTATTTATCTAAGTAGGTACCTACTTAATCATTAAGTAAGATATACAATTGAATACATTTTTAGTAAGATCCACAATGTATAAAAACGATAGTATTACGACTTTATTAAATTGTTAAGTAAATACGAGAGAAAATTTTGATAATGTAAAGGATCTCAGGATATTTCAATGAAAATCAGGCCTTTTCTCCGGACTTTTGATTTTTTCATCTGGTAACCCTAGGCGGGAGGGAGTGTCAGACTTTTACTGACTAAAACCCGTCTATGTTCCTTCATGTGCCCTTTGCGTTCCGGGGGCGCGGTATCTCTTTCGAACAACCCGCAGACAGTTGTAATGATAAGTTTGTTGTTAAAATAATAATACATTATTACTTTCAACATTTAACTGTACTACTAAGGAGATATAGAAATGGGTGTGATAAAAAGCATTTAAATTATTCTGCATCATTGTTTTTAGAGATTGCATTGACCTTTGACTTATCAATTTGATACAAATAAAATAAAACATCTTTCGGTCATGCAATACTATTTTTGTTTAAAATTATTTATCTAACTTTTAGGATCTGCAGTATTATTCTGACCAAAATCTCCTTCTGTGAAGTTAGGTGAAGTGAGCAAGAGGTGAGTTGTCATTAGCTAGCTTTCGGTGAGATGACAGCTCACCAAATGCTCACCTCACCTAAATTCTATCTGAGTAAACAATGCTGCAGAAATTGTATATTGTTATCACAATAATTACTCATAGAAGCAGGTTATAAGAACTGTTTTAACAATTTTACAAATGGAAGTGATATCACTACTTACGCATTAACGTTGCATGGTAGTATTTTAGCTTTTTAATCACAACAGAAGAAAGAGTAAAATAAAAACCCTCACCTTTATACATTTCCTCTTCATCTTCGTCCGTGTGCAACGCACGGTACCGTTCCTCATCACATAGCTGCTCAACATCCAGCTCCCCTCTAGTAAGTTCCACACGCCAGTCGTAGCCCCCCGGCGGTGCTTCTAGCCTCGACAGGTCGTGCAGAGCTCCCCGTGCATCGTACCTGTCCAGATAATATAACCATGCATTAATAAGATATTAAAACGGTTAACATAAGCCAGAAACATTTGCTGGTTGACGAACCATTATGCGGCAGAGATGTGAGGGAACACATTTTGCTTGGTTTGAACTTTAGTAACCGTTTTTTATTCTAACTTTAGCCAGGTGTTGAAAGTACACAAAGAGCTAAACTTTAGTTAAACTTCTTTTAATTGTGTTTTATGCGTTCAACATTTGTCTACTTCACAATATCAAAATACATGTTCTATTTATAATTTAAGCAGATCTTTCCTCATATCACACATTTAGTTCTAACTGTGTAATATTATCAAAAGCATATAAACAAAAATATTTATGCCAGTATTTTACTTTACAGATCTGGGACAAAATAGTCACGCATGTTAGTAATAAGCCAATTGTCAATTTAAACAATCAAAATAAAACAATGTGATTTTGAATATTATACAATGATAACAAATTAATGGAATATTACATTAATTTAATACCCTACAATTCTGTTTACTTCTATTTCTAGCATAATATAATGTCTAAAATGAACATTATCAGTTTGTAAGAGCACAAAAGAGAAACTTTCCTTTGGGACTGTTTGGATGTTACAGAATCGAAGGGATCTATAACCTATTATAACACCTGGATTTTAATATACATACTCAAGTGAACCGTTGCAGGTTATACATACCACCGTCGGGTGTCACCATAACATTACACGATGCCACAAGCACCTGAGGCGCCAGACGCTGATCTTCACACACAGGACTTCGTACAAACATCCTCTGCGAAATACTTAAAGATCTTCCGAAAATTTAATTTTTTCTGATACATAACTATCTTTGTAGATTTATAGCGCCACAGTTAGCAGTCTTATAGTAAAAAACTGGTCGAACCTGTCGATCTTCAACGATTCATCCCCCATCCACGGAATGAGGTGTTTGCCTTGGTCAATGTGAATGGCTTTATCATCGTCCCTGAACAATTTGCACGAGTAGCCGAACACGAAAAGGTCTTCTTTCTTCTCCTTGGATTCAGCCTTTCTTAATATACCGGACTCACTTCCAGTCCATTTTATAGACATTTTTATAACAAAAACTAGAAAATAAATTATCAAAACTTAGAACCTACGCCGAAGTCGTACACCCTCACTCGCACACCATCCATGATAAGAAACGTTCAGAAATAACTGCATGCCATCAAATGACAGCTCTCTTTTACATCGTCGTGTCAAACATGAATTTGATTTTATTACAAAATACAAGTGCATCATTGTCATTTTGCCAATTATTATATTAGTATAATCTCTATTGGTTCAATGTTAAAATTGTTTCGTATTAATTTGTGTAAATAGAGAATTTTGTAAACCAACTTTAATAGTTGTTTTGCATTCCTAAACGTGAAAGTCAGACCAGGGGCAAGGGGCAAGACAGCAGATAAAAAAATAATGTAACGTTCGAAAATATGAACATGGATTTTTAAGTTGATGTAACATTTTGCAACAGCAATTTAGATTCGATTGTTTTTAGATTAAATATGTATCGTATCATGACTGAAAGAAAAGCTAACATTGAAAAAGGTCATTTCGTTGAATTTATAACACAAAACCTTTATAAATATACATTTTTCATTTATTTAACCAAGCTACAGCCAAACGGCTCGTTAAATAAAAAAGTTAATTAAATTACGTAATTAAATTGTTTAGCACCTTTTAAATGGGTATTCTCTAACTTAAAAATGTGAAATAAGTTGAATTTACTGGTTTTCAATACTCTTCCATGATTATTTTACATTCATACCACAAAGAACGCCGTTTATGTAAAAAAAAAAACTTAACAATGGCAACTGGATATAACTCGAACAAATTACGGATGCCAGGAAATCACTCAATAACGTACTGCTGTATAGCAAACTGAAAATGGTCGTGTTATATACGTTTCAAAAGGCATATGGCGGACGTTTTATATATTTTTGCATCGAAAACTGATAAAATCTTTTAGTTATGAGTATCTTGTGACCGCTAGAGCGTATTTGTTAAAAATTAGATGATAAACGTTAGTTTGTAATGTGTAAATAAGTCTATTATATCTAGAGTCTTATAAATATTGATAGTATTTTCGTGCGTGGACGTTTTGATCCGTATTGTTGAAAAACGAAAAGTCTGTGATATAAACAATACATAGGTGATAGATTAATTTCCTGAACAATTTTGTATATATTGTAAAGTTGTTATAGAATTTTAGCTAAAGTAATATATTGCGAGAAGACTGAGTAACTGAGTGGAGGATTTGCGAGCTATGTCAGCTGTGAACTTATTGTCTTCTTTGAGGGAGAAACCAACGGACGAAAACCCGGATGATGGCTCGACGAGCCCCGAAGGTAAGTCTCCAACACAATCTCTTAAAAAAAAAATTGTACACATACCTTCATTGGCGCATTATCTTGCGTCAATGATCTACAAATGATAGTACAGTACAGTTTACAAAACATTGACCCTGATTTCTTCAGTTTTCCAAGGGTTTTGTTGATGCTTAACAGGTACCCTTACCCATTGGCAGTAGTTCAACCTTACGAGGCTGTCAACTCATTGTATTCACTGCATTTAGTAAACAAATCTTGCAGGTTTTTATGTAGGTCACAAGCAAATCAGGATCTTTCTAATGTTTAGTTCACTAACAATGAACTCTCTACATTTTTGTTTTTCGGTTATTCTTGATACTTACTATAATATAAACCAATAAGGTTTATACCTAGCTGTTAGTATCAAAACAGGTGACATCTTTCTAAAAATAAGATCTATATTGGATCACCAATGTTAATTGCATTAGAAATGTCTACTTATGTGAGTGCTATGCATTTTGTTTGCATAAGTGATTATGTTAGTCCCTTGGTGGTTTTATTATCATTATAAGATAATTATTAATATCTTATCATGGTTATCACAATCTCTGGAAGCTTGTCATAAACATTCAATTCCTTGATTTACTATGAAGGTAAGTCTGATTGAAAGATTATTATTTTCTAGTGATTAAGATTCATTATCACTCCTTTTATTTTGAGACTATTTTACCAGGAAATGCAATTTTTATAGTAAGGATACAAGATAAATGCCCTAAGTAAGCTTCAACCAATCAACTACTTTTTAAAGTTACTGCGCTGACTCAATATGAATACCCAAAACTATATGGCTAAATTATACATAATAAACATCATATCTGTTTATAAATAAATATGCTTTTCTATTTTGCATATTTAAATGTAGAAAAATATTTTTTCAATCAACAATCTACGTCTCTAGAATGAATATTCATGGTAAACAAAACCAGTGTTTATTATAACCATTTATTGCTGGTGGCAACACAAATAAATGCATGATGTGTACAAAAACTGTTTTCATGTTTATCAATCAAGCTTCACAATACTTGAGTACCCTTAACAGTGAACTGATTAGTAAAACAGAATTTTAAGTACCTACATTCCTAAGGACAAAAGGAACACGGGACGGAACGTACCTAGCCACTATTTTCATAAGTGTCTGGCTTTGTATGTTAATTTTGTGGGTGAACTTACAAAAACAAATGACAGCTGGTTTTAATAGTCACTTGTCAGAAAATCTGAATGACTGGATTGTGTGACAATACTGTTGGTGCAGTGACTGAGGGATTAGCCGCTGCACTGAGTGTTGCAGGTTCACTTTGGAACAAATATGGCCTACAGATTGTTGTTCTGGGTCTGGCTGTTTGTTTAATGAGAGTTTATATTTAACACAACCCCACAACTCAGGAGTAATTTCTAGCTGAGACCTTTTTTTTTGCAACAATATGTGAATATATGAGTGTCTTTTGGGATGCCGCACTACATTCACTTCTATAGTAATATGTTGAGACACTGGTCAGTTCAGTCACTGACCTTCCACACTCAGTACCGTAATTAGCCTTTTTATACGCCTGTTGCAAGTCATTTCCGTGCCCCTCCAGGGTCTGCGCCCTGTGCCTAGCCACCGCAGGCACCACCCTCCAAATGGCACTATCCACACTTGAGCAAACCCGACAATCTCACTTCTGACTAGATTCTTCTTAGTAACATTATTCAATTAAGTTTTTACAAAGTGAGCCAATCTTAACATAAAAGTGCCATATCAATTTTAACACATAACTACATGAATGAACAAATTTAGAAAATAATTGCATGTTTTTTTTCTTATTGACATGTGATAAAAATTGCTATTTGTGTTATTGGAGCTTATTATCAACAAGTAACACTCAGACAATTTATAGTAGCCAATTATAATAATAGGTTTTCATACAAACAAAAAGGTGTTCAAAAAGTTTGCCCTTATTACACTATTGTAGGATTATATGCATCATATTGTATTGCAGAATTTACCCCCATTTGCACCTTAACTAATGAAATGAATAACACAAGCCTATTACTGTCCCACTGCAGGGCAAAGGGCTCTTCTTATACAGAACAGGCACAAGCATTGATCACCACACTTGCTATAGGTGGATTGGTGATTTCAGACTTACATTGATTACAAACAATTTGCAACTCAGCATCATGTCATATGGTAATAAACTCCAGGTTTCGTCACAATGTTTTCCATCAGCAACATCAATGATGTCCAAGATAAACTTAGAAAGTACTGTATATGCATTAAAAAAGTCACATTGGTATTTGCCCGGTTTTGAACCTGCAATCTCATGCATGAGAGGCAGATGCCTTAACCACTGGTCCATCACATCACGTCATTAAAATAATAAACATAGGTAAATGACTTTATGAGTAGGTCCATTGAACTATAGAACTAATTTACATTTACAACAAGCATTTTCTACTTGTACAATACCTAAGGTACATTTACATTGTCGGTGTAAGTTATAATTATGTTCTTCCCATCACTGCAATATTATGTTTTGGTTCTGGTATATGGTGCATACCTGGGAGTCTGGGACCCTACTGGTCATGGAAATCGATCGAAGTTCCAACTTTTTTTTTACTGAAATGTGTTTGTTATGTTTGGTCTGACAACCAGTCTAACCAAGAGGTACTGTGTTCCCCAGTTACTGGGTTGTGGAGGTCAGGCAGTCGCTCTTTGTAAAACACTGGTACTCAGCTGCATCTGGATAGACTGGACACCAACCATAACATAAGCAGATGACCCCTGTAATTAGACCATTAAAAGCCCTTTTTTAACATGGCAATTTCCAAAAAAATAAAGCTTAATATGTAGTTGCTCCATCCAAAAGGTGGTTTGGGAAAGAATGAGCAAGAAATTCCGTGCTGACTGTTTCACAATACTTTATATGGTTTACTGGAATGTCATTTTTACCAGCTAAAAAATACCACCCCAGTATTCCTAGTAACGCCTACAAACGGCCGGGAACAAGACATCACCATGTTGAACCTATAACAATTGCAAAAAAGGTTTTAAATTTCAGCCAGTTAAGTCGAAACCACTCGACGATCAATCTAAACGAGTTCTTAATTCAAAAGCTCACGTACATAATTAGAACAACTTATTTATGGCTATGTTATTATAGTAAGGTGGACGAGTTATTAGACTGTTGACATGATAGTATTTATCATACTCTGCAACATTGTATTTAGGATTGCACGTAAACAATGCGACCGACGCGACGCAGTGAGGCGCTCGGGATTCTCACGCGGAATAAAAAATAGCTCCCTTCTTTTTTTAATGGCATTGAGATTTTTTGTGCTTACCGGAAGCTATATTGATCGTGATTGTGCCGATAATATTCGAATCGATTTGGTTTGTGTGGGTATATTCCTAATGAATCGCATTTTGGACTGAAGTTGGTACCCAAATGTTTTTTTTTTTTTTTACCATTCTTTGTTCGGCTAATAGTTGTTTGATATAATTTATTTGCAGCTTATTGCAGCTGAGTTTTTATCGTTCCTACGTTACAGTCACGTCTGTCTGTCTGTCTGATGTCTACGTTTGCATTTTTCGTTTTATACGTAACGGGAATGTCCGAGCTAAACAGTTGTAATCGATATTTCAAATTGGCAGCTTTGCAATAAATTATATGGATAACAACTAGCTCATTAAAATTTTCATTGATTAAATTTTAACCAAAAAATTAAAACCTATCGTAACCTAAGAACTTGTTAAAAATTGTACCTCGGTTGCAAAAAATGAAAATTAGCGCGTAATTTTATAAGTGTGGCAAATTTTCAAGGACGCGTAAGTTGCTGCGATTGGCTGTTAACAATTCAGTCAACCAATCACAGAAGCTTCCGCGCGCTTGACCATTTGTAGACACCCTTGAGAAGTAAACTTTTTTGCTTCACACCTACTTGTTTACAATAACATCAATTTCACAGATATTTTATTATGAACTTTAATTAATTTATTACTGAGCAACAAATTCGACCGGGTGCGTGATATAGCAGTTATCGTGTCACGAATACCGACCTTATTTAAGTACCGACGAAGTTTTTTAACGAATTATAAGCGGGAAAAGTTTTGCAACTCATCAAAATGCATGCATAGCATGTCTATTTAGAAGACAAGTCAGTTTTCTATGCAAGTTTTATTAGGTTTTATGCGAACTGGTCTTGTTCCTTTTACATTATTAAATTGGTTTAAACGGGAGTCCCTTACATCTCCTAAAATTGTTTGTCCGAAAATCATTATCTATAACACGTTTGATATAAACCTCAGTAACCATAATGTTAAAAATCCCGAAATTTTGTGTAACATAATTATCTTTAGTTCTAAAAGTATTCTGTCATAATATCGAGT
Source organism: Caradrina clavipalpis (assembly GCA_932526535.1). Lineage (NCBI taxonomy): Eukaryota > Metazoa > Arthropoda > Insecta > Lepidoptera > Noctuidae > Caradrina > Caradrina clavipalpis. The sequence goes on along the minus strand of OW052106.1, from coordinate 8,284,210 downwards.
ACTATAATATTTGAAGCTACTAATTTTACATGACCTAAAGTCATATGTCCTAAGTATTGCGTTAAATAATGTGTATTATTCCGAATGTTCAGTTATAATATTTTTTTTAGTCCTAAAACATTTGCTAAAAATTAAGTTTTAGTGACAGAAACGAATTGCTGCAAAACCGACTCCACGTAGTCTTGTCTGCCCTACCCCTAGAGTGTAATTTAAAATCGCGTAGGCGCGGAGGGGCAAGGCGGCCCGCGAGCTGAGGAGCAGGCGGTTTTGACACTCGCCGCCGCGGCTGAGGCTGGCCGGCGAGGCCGGCCAGCAAGCCGAAGCCGCGGTGGTGAGCGTGAAATCATCTGCGACGATAAGCTCGCATGGGACCGCCGGAGCCCCGCAGCGCCGGAGCCGTGACAGAAACCATGCCTGCTGCATGTTGCACGCTTGCTTGCATGCTGCTTGCTTGCTTGCATGCTGCGTGCTTGCTTGTATGCTGCGTGCTTGCTTGTATGCTGCATGCTAGCTTGTATGCTGCATGCATGCTTGCTTGCATGCTGCATACTTGCTTGCATGCTTGCTTGCATGCTGCATGCTTGCTTGCATGCTGCATGCTGCATGCTTACTTGCATGCTGTATGCTGGCTTGCAAGCTGCATGCTGGCTTGCTTGCAAAAACGATAAAAATAAAATTCCAAAATCTAAAAAAATGAAAATGTTTTAAGAATATTATTTTTTTTAAAAAAAGTGTTATGTAATTTGAATTTAGGATTTATAACTTTTATCGAAAAAGGCTTTATGTCTTTTGTATATTATTGATTGTAATATTTATGACAAACGGATTTATGACATATTTTATTTAGGGATTTCAATTTTATGGCATGTGATATTAAGTTCGGGTAAGTTATCATTCGGACAAATGATGATTAGGACAAAAAAAGTTATGGCACTTTAAATTATGGATAAAAAAGTTAGGTGACACAATAGAGAACCGGTTTAAACTCCTGTCTGTTTCCTAGAAGGTATGAAGGTGGGATAATAGCTCACCTCAACCTTATTTCACCTAAATTCACCGACAAATATTTTATTTACATAACAGCACTGCTAGTCTGCTTTTTACGTAATCAAGGTTCATTTTTCAAAGCGGCCCTCGAAAAAGTACTGGCCAGTATTTTTTTTGTTCATAAATCTTTTCAAAAGGATTATTCGTCAAAGGCCCATTAATTTTTTTTAAATATGGAACCCTATCAAATGATTGCGTTGCGAACTCGATCCCTCGGCCAGCCCTTACGTTTTGCATGCAGGGGTAATGTTGCAGGGAGGATCAAGGTCAATTGAGCTGTGCACAATATGCATCCGTCGGTTGCAAGTTTTCAGTTGAGATAAATGATTTAATAGCGTCACACGGTTTCTTTCCGTGTTTTTTTTTTTAATAAGAATCTAGTCTTTTTTGCAATATTTTGGTGCCTTTAAAATAAATACAATTATTAATTTGATTTTAAGTGAAAATTTTAAGAAAAAATTCTGTGCAGTCCAAGTAAACCCTAAAAATCGAAAGACGCGGTTCGTTGACTGTATTCCCAGTGGAGTGATAATGTGGTGTAAAAAATTTATACAGTGGCAATTGACCAAGTTCCAAGCCGAAATACAAGAAGATAAGGCTAGTATGTTGATATTGTTGATATACCTAATTAAACTATGTGCATCGACGTTTATTTGTAAGAAAAACATAGGTACATAGGTACCTACCAACGAAATCAGTAGCTTATCATCTCGCTTTCGTAGATAGCGTTTTATCAATTTTCTGTAATACCTAATGTTTTCAAAACGTGGTTTTGAAAAGGAATCTGAGCTTTAATATATTTTTTTAGTTAGCCTATTCTGTGCCTCTCTTGGGCAATGGGCTCCCTCCACTCCTTTCGGCCTTAGTAATAAGGTCGAAAAATGGTCAACTAGGTACCATTGTCGTCCGTTATACCTGAATCACTAAGGTCGAAAAATGGTCAACTAGGTACCATTGTCGTCCGTTATACCTGAATCACTATCGTAACACTGCAATTACATATTAATATTGTATACCCCCTAGAATGTTAAGTAAACCCTGTGACATTTCGCCATTTTATTTATTGTTAGCAATTAATAAACGTCTAAAGTCGCGTCCAGGAGTACGGTCAGTTGAATAACGGGAAGGCCTATAAGTTTTAGTAGCCGTACTGTAGCAGTAACCCGGCAAAGTGCAAGAATTCACAACTCGATGAAATTATAAACTTTATCTTAATGTGAAAAGTGTGCGTGTCTATAAATACAAGTTACGCTTTGCCTGCAAAGTGAAAAAACTTTCTAGATTAAAAAAAAAACAAAATTGATCTGACAATTTAATAACCTAGGATGTGTGTCAGTTTAATGGCAATAGGCTCGCCCCCTATTACATGGGACTTAAAAAAAAGCATAACGGCAAACTGTGGGCTTACATTGGTTACACCTCTGCTTAACCTTTTGGGGAATACAGGCGTGATGGTACGTATGTAATTTAATAAGTCTGATTTTACATCTAACTTTAATTATCAACCTTATGGTCATCGTAAAGTAAGTCAATTTACATTTCAAAGTCAAAAGTCGGGAGCCGTATTCGCAAACACCGTTTCCGTAACGCTTTATGTAAAACCGCATTGCAGACGCTCTGCAGGATATTTTAACGGTTGAAACTATAGGAAAATTGTACCAAATATTAATTGATATTGCATTTAACGTTTCGATAACGAAGTTGGTTAAAACATGTAGGTTCGGGAAGAAAATGTATGTATTGTCAAAACGCTTAAACATACCGCAGAATGCTGTTATGAGTTTATGACACGGTAATTACTCGTATTTGACCATTTGAAACAAAATAATAGTTCTAGAACACCTTTTATTAACATAATGTGAGGTAGATTGCGTTATGCGAAAAAAGGTCGCCTGGCAATTATAAAAATATTGAGGGTAGTCGAACTTTGTCGAGTACTCAACGGCCGCCAATTCGAATTAGTCTTTGAGACGTGTCCGTGCGTTCCGTGTCGTTTGCGATAGTTTAGTGAAAATTCGCGATTTCCCGCTTTTTCTCTTCTCTTCTTTATGACTATATTCTCCTTCTACAGTGGTAGGAAATATTGCGTCGTCGGTAACACGTAAATGACCCCGCGTTTTGCGCAACCGTCTCTCTGACAAACTCATAGTTTTAGTGATCTAGTTAGCTTAGGTTTATGTTTACTTGTTTAGTGTTTTATATATTATTTTTATTTTTTTACAATCGTTAATCTCATTTATTTTATCGTTAGGTTACGTTTTAGTTAGGTTATTTTTCTTTTCCGACGCCATTTTGTGGTGTCGCGTCACCAGTATGACTGATACTGATATGGTTAGTAAGGATAAGGAGTCTCCGCCGCCGGTAGTTGAGGTGCTAAAGACAGGACGTCGCAGGACGCGTAGGGCTGGCAAGCAAGCCGCCAAGCGTCGCGCGCGAAGGTCCTCGGCCACCCTAGCCGTTGTAACAGCAACTATCAGCCCTGAGAAGTCAACTCCAGCCAAGTGCGCGGTGCATGCGTTTCTGCTCAAGTATCAAAGTGCAATGAGGAAGATTCCCGCTCATCTGCCTCCGAAGGTCCACGCGGGTCCGCCCACCAAGAGGGTGAAACGCGTGTCTTGGCGTAAGTTACGTCGTTTTGTTTTGTTAAGTGCATGTATTTAAGATCCAAATCTTAATGACTTCAGTAAAAGGAATAAATTAATTTATAGATGTAGTTACAGAAAACTTCAAGCGACTAAATTGTTTTCCGATAGCCACTATTACGCTGTGTATTAGGCTTGTTGGGTCGCGTCGAGAATGGCGGAGTGGCGAGGTCGGATGCGAACATCCCGCCCTCGTGTGAAAGTGACGGTCATTTAGCCGATACGATATCGCCTACTTGGCTAATCGTTAGGCCACGCTTTCGTCTTTTGACAAAAAAATGACGCAATATTTTTTTTCATTGTTTTGCTGTTGCGTATATTATCTTACCAGATAAGACAATCCGCGATATTGAAATGACGTATGAAAAGAACGTGTTTTAAAAATAACATGATTAAGTTGAATCATTTTATTAGTTTAAATTAGGAAGTACCAACTTGATTTATTCCAAAACCACGTAATCAAATACTTTTAAAAGTATTTTTATGTAGATACCTTCAAACTACTAATGTAACATGCATTCTACAGACAATGTGAATGTTGAAACTTTACAGTCATACATTGATTTTACGATACATAATTTGATCATAAAATACTGTAGAACGGTCTTTACAAATATGCAGCCTTTACGGTTAAGCCATATCTGTTTGTTGAAACGTTCATTCGGAAAAATCAATATCAGCACAACATGTTTACAAAATAGCTCCCTCGCGTCTGTCAGTCGGTACGGTCGGGTTTATCTGGAAAAACGCTGGAAGATTTTTGCACATCCAGCTAGTTTTAAGTCTCTCGTTAATGTTTATTCTACCAATTAATAGATTATTAATCTAACTTTTTTTCCTTCAATGAGAAGCTTCTTTTACATAAGTTAGCTGCTCTGTGTATTGATTGTTGATATTGAATAGGTAGGTGTGTGACAATTTAAACTCGAAAATTTTTCAAAAATGTGCGTCATCTTAATTAGGTTGGTAGGTATGTCGGGGACTACATCTAGTTAACCTTGAGTCATCTAATATTATATTTCCGTCGCCCAGCTTGCACCGCTCATTAGAGTAATTGCACAAGAAAATTTATTTACGTGCAGCGAAATGTTAAGAAGCGAAGATGCTCTTAGAGACCATGCTAAATATAGAGCATTGTTGTCGGTTGTCGTCTATTTGAGTACACAGGCCGGATTATTTCAGGTGCCTACTGGCGACTACCCAAACCTTTCCTTTAATACTGTAATTTATTTTATAATTAGAGCCAATATTATCTAGCCTATCGTCGTTGTAAACTGCACCCAATATTTGACGGCCCACCTCAAGCTTACTGCATCTAAATTCACCAAGGAAGACTGGAGAATTTGTGTTCTGAAAATTTAAATCGGTTTTGTCATGCCTCAGGTGTAGGGTTCCCAGATTGAAAAGTCGAAATTCCGGAGAAAATTCCGGACATAGGAAGAAATTTCCGGATTTCCAAAAAAAAATTCTGTCACTGTCATATCTTTCTTGCCATACACTGACCTTTATAAATATACGCGTATATTATCTATAACTAGCTTTTGCCCGCGACTTCGTCCGCGTCAAATTTTATATATCACCCCACGGGAACCGTCAATTTTTTCGGGATAAAAAGTATCGTATATGTTATTCCACACTACAATCTATCGCTGTGCCAAATTTCATCCAGGTCCGTCCAGCCGTTTGAGCGTGATGAAGATACAAACACAAACTTTCGACTTTATAATATTACTGGCTGTGCCCCGCGGTTTTACCCGCATTACGTTAGGTTTTTGGTTACTGATCCGTTCCCGTGGCAAATAGCGCGATGTTATGTAGCCTTTAATCTGTCATTCTTTTTTTTTTAACACGGGAAATCATCAAATAACTTCCCCCGCCCTTAGTGTCAGACTTTTACTGACTAAAACCCGTCTATGTTCCTTCATGTGCCCTTTGCGTTCCGGGGGCGCGGTATCTCTTTCGAACAACCCGCAGCCGGCAGGCAATCTGTTATTCTGAGGTATAAGCTACGGAATCTCTCGCAGAGTCATTATTTTGCTGCGAAGTTATTTTAAAACTGTGATATCTCCTAAGATATTCATTGAAATTAAATGATGTAAAGGGCAATTTTATTCAAAATTAAACACTTGTGATGAATAACGCATTTATGTTGATAAGGATTAATACTATGTTCATAAAAACACCTTCGCAAATAATGCATTATTTTAAAACAAATTTTCTGGCCATAAAAATGGCTATAGTGAGTCAACCTTAAATGTTAGGCATGTACTACCGCGGACTTTTTTTTAGTATATTTTAAGAAGAACAATTCTTTCATACATTATTTTCGCGTAACTTAAACCGTTTACGCAGCGCACGCAACGAAAGCCCTCAAAAGGTTGGTTTTTTCCCCCGTTTTTGCCACATTTTTACTAATTGCTCCGCTCCAATTGGTCGTAGCGTGATGTAATATAGCCTATAACCTTCCTCGATAAATGGGCTATCCAACACAAAAAGATTTTTTTAAATCGGACCGGTAGTTCCTGAGATTAGCGCGTTCAAACAAACAAACAAACAAACTCTCCAGCTTTATAATATTAGTATAGATATACGCGTATATAATCAAGTAGTCAGTGCCGCCACAAATCAAATAAAAAGAAAATAACCAAAAGTGGAGGAATGATGGCACCGCCATCTCTTGATGATATTTAAAACTAACCTATCTGAAAACTGCTCATTGTGAAGGAAACGCCTCTCCTCTGTTGCGCGTTAGGGATGTGAGATTTGTGGAACTGTGGTTTTTACTTAAATTGTAGAAATTCCTGACGGCTTAGAATTCCCCCCGCATTCCGGACAAAGCACTAATTTTCCGGACATGTCCGGAAAATTCCTGACATATGGCAACCCTACTCAGGTGTAAATAGGGCGTCTCAGACATTCTTTTACTAAATATACTTGTAGACAGGCTAACCCGATTACGTTTCACTTAGTCATAGACTCGGTGCAGACATTAAAATGCGTCCAAGTTTTTACGATGCGTATAATCGTCTTTACTACATATTTTTGACAGGTGGTTCATACCAGCGCTGCCCGATTATTTTTTCAGGCAAACGGGACAAACAAAAACGTCGGAATCGATTCTACAAAAGTTATTTTAGTGTGTTTGTGCCTGTCCCCCCATTTAAGTTAAAAATCGGGATGTCCTGCCAAAATTGGGTCGTCTGACAACCCTGGGCTTTGCTGATGCGACAAGTCAAAAGAGCATGATCGTGTTCAGCTGGGTTCATCAAATATTATCAGACCAGGATTTTTTTGTCAGCTGTTTATAAACACGCGAAATAATGGCAGATACCATCAAGTTTCAAGGCTGAGTGTTAGGCCTCCCCCCTTTTTGCCTAGTTTGATCTTACCAAAGAGGGTACCTATATTTTACTTCGTAAGCATCCTTAACATTTTCAACAGTTTCAACTTCAAGTAGCGATTTGGCAGCCATTGAGACTCTTCACCGTTGCGATGGTATAACGTTAGCGTATATTCCATCTCTTGGTATAGTAATAGGTCTGCGAAAGTCTACCGACTTAAATTGGTAATGAATTATTAGTCGTTAAAAGTGCGCCATTGTGTGTATGTAGGTATGTAATCTATTTAAAAGCGATGGACAATTGGGTTGTAGACAGCACCAATCAATTGACATACTTTTTATGAGCTGTCAAAACGCGATGTTCTCATAGATTTTGTATGACAATAGCTAACTATGTCGTCACGTATTTGCTACCTCAATGAACTTTTTATTGATTTCAAAACACCTAAAAATTTTATTTTACAGTTAATTGAAATTTAGTCGAGTTTCCAGGGCTAAAATGAAGTGTGTTAGAGATTTATGGTATCTACTACTGTCTACAACCCAATTCTGAACCAAAACCAATATTGGAACGAATTTTTGAACATTATTTGTATTGTTACAATGTCGTACAAATTGAAATACACGGTTAAACATTCGTTTCGTTGTTGTTTTATGATTATTTATTTTAATAGGTTTCATGCTCGATTTTACAACTACTACAATAACGCCAATATTATGGAAAATGTACCTTAGTACCACAGTTTCAGGTTACAATATTACAATAATAAGTTATTCAATTTACAGTTGGTTTTTGTTTGACTTGACTATAAATTCAACAGAGTTTATTGACCTTTAGCTGTATTTTTTGCACGTGTTAAGTAGGTAGGTTTTTTATTTAAACTAGATTTTGTTTTGAATGTTATCAATGTTAAATTATTACTGCTGTTAGTGACTGACGTTTTAAAATATCTGAGGACTTAAAATAGTAACATTTTCACCGAATAATCTCTCCTTTATGACGTAGTCCATTTTGAGGATTTAGGTCCATACTGACCTCTAACATCATTGGTTGTGCAGTCAGTGTCTTATGTCATTTAATTATTTTATAATATATTTTTTTTACTTATGAATGTCGTGATGGCCCAGTGGTTAAGACGCCTGCTTCTCACGAGGCTGTGGGTTCCCAACCGGGCACGGGTTAGCACTAATGTGACTTTCTATTTCGTACCTGTGTACCTACTTTCGAAGATTATCTTGGACATCACTGACATAGGTCAAGGAAAATATCGTGAGAAAACCTGGACTTATAATTAATATACCTACTTACCTAAGTCTGAAATTTTCATTAGCTTTTTTACGTACGTTCCTTCCTTTGTTATAATCAGTCATATAACGGAATATAACCCATTTACTCGGTAGGTATTGCCCCATTGAACTATTGAGTTGAACTTAATTTGCGCATTAGGGTATATTCAAGGTCAGTAGCTTGTGAGAAGGGGACAAACTAAGGGCACGGGGACATAACAAAGGTAGGTAGGTAATGTATGTGTGTGTGCGTGTGGTACCTACCTACTAGTACCTACCAACGCACACACATTAGCAGTATCCGTAACGGTAGATGTGTAAAACATAACGTAACAATAGTAGCTTGTGTCCGCGACTTTGTCCGCGTGAGTTTTCTTATGGATCCTTGACTTTTATGACAATAATATAGATAACACCGTAATTGGATGGCAACGCAGTTGCAAGGACTTTAGTATTGCAGATGTCTATAGGCAGCGGTGATCACTTAACATCAGGTGAGCGGTAGGCTTGTTACTCCTGTATCGTGGGTGCATTCACAAACATACTAACTCACATACATACACAGCCAGACCCGGGACAACCACACGTAGGCCATACAAATATTTGTGCCGTGCGGAAATCGAACTCTCGACACGCAGCGCTGCAGCCAATCGCTTAGCCACTGCGCCAAGTATCAGACACGGTCATTTTTGGAAAATTTGGTCAGCTACAGCTGCCGTGCCAGCTGGTAGTATGCAATTACTAGATCAATCAAGTTAATATTAATTTTGTCCAAAGCATAAAGCTCAATATCGTTTGACGGCATCGTTACGCGCTGTCAACGCAATCAATTGTGTGATTTCGTTAGGGTTGCCATTGTTATAATGGTGGGGGTGCGGTAGAATGCGCGAGCGAATCCGTACCCCCACCCAAAGGTCTGTTGATGAACACCGTGGTTGTTTTAGCCGGTAAGAGTCCGGCAACCCCCCCCCCCCCCCCCCCTTCCCACAGGCGGGGGATAGTCCATGAGGATTTCCCCACGATAAAAAAAGGGTTGCCATACGTCCCGTATAAACGGGACTGTCACCGTGTTTGACCATCGCGTCCCGTGATCGTCGGTAATGGTCGGTTATTGTAAAAATTCGGTAATCAAATTAAAAATAATAAAATGATGTTATGATAATTATGATGACCCAGTTGTGTGATTGATTATGTTAAAAAAGAAAACGCGACCATTACAAAAGTAAAATGAAGCTCAAAAAGTTACCGGCCCAAAAAATAAACGTTAAATTAAAATATTAATAAAATTAATTAAAAATTGTTTTACGTACTATTATTCAAACAAAAACTTTCGATTTCGACTTCTTTATTTGATTTGTTTGAAACGCTTTTCTGGGACCAATACGGTGGTCCCTGAATGTTATGTCTAACCTAGATATCGTCATATTGCACAGGATTGTACGATTAATTCTGCCGTGTACGTCTTTTTCTACTCCTTTGCCTACCTACATGATGATGCCTAGAGGACTATATCTACATAGTCCTCTCCCAAGAATTAACATTTTAAAAAACGTTAGTATTCTAATATCCCTCCGTTCCCCAGGTGAGGACAACGTGGTGTCGGGCGGGGGGGGCGGTGACCCGGCCGTGCTGGCGGTGGGCCCGGCGCGCAAGCCGCTGCAGTACACGCGGGACCAGCTCATGCGCCTGCGCAACTCGCCGCTCGTCAAGCGCAACTTGGAGAACGCGTTCGCGGGCTGTGAGGCGTTGGCGCTGTGAGTATTGAATAATATAATCCTACTATGTTATAAATACGAAAGTTTATGAGTTTGTGTTGTGGGTTTGTGTTTGATGTAATTTGATTTTGATGGATGGATGTTTCTTAACTCAACTACACTAGAACGGTTGAATGGATCTGTATGTTTGTCATAGAGATATATTATAGCCTGGAATAGCACATAGGCTTTTTATCCTGAAAAAAAAAATGGACGGTTCCCGTAAGATTAACTTTATCGCGGAGGAAGTCGCGGGGCAGAAGCTACTGTGATATAATATTAACGGCTTTCTTCTTCTGTGAATATGGATTAAGAAAGACCAGGTTTTATGTAAACATAGGCATAGACCTGCCGACATTCCTAATTTTTAAATTTCGTATTTTTCTGAATAGTCAAAAAAAATTTTTTTTTTCTCTGCCTTACTTTAGGCATTTCTCTTGCATCGTGGGTGTGTTCACAAACATACAGACCCAGGAACAATTACCAATGCTGTTTATGTCTTCTCTGCTTTACCGTTTATGTAAATGGCTCCTCTAGTATAATAACGTGCTTGTTGCCAGTCATTAATAAAGAAATTGTAATGTTACAACAGTGTGCTGAAGAGACGTTCTGATTCGCCCAACGAGGAGGACCGAGGCGCGAGAGGAGATGCTCCCAACGAAAACCATAAGGTAACCAAAAACATGCTTCATTATTATATGTATTACTTTGTGTATGTAATGATAAAGAATTACTTAAGATCAAGCGGGCATACCCCACCTCTATCAATCTATCATCTATTTTAATATTTGATGGTATGTTAATATTACTTTATCTCGATCACTGCTGGACGCTCAGAGAGTTGAAATTCCAAACACTGAAATTACAAACTAATATTAAAATAGTACTGTTTTAAGACATGAGGGTAGGCCTCCGGAAAGTAAAGCGTTTTAGGTTTTTAATTCCAAGATCGTTGTTTTATATTGTGTGGTAGGTTAAAAAATGTCACAATGAGTGTGCCAAATGTGCCTCATTATCCAACAGCAGACAACCATTATTATCTCAGATCTACATCAATGTAATGCTTTCTTCAACAACCAGGGCGTATACGGGCGCGACCGCGACCGGGAGCGTCGCTCCGCCGACCCCCGGGAGCGCGTCCGCAAGGAGAGCGAGCCGAGCGGCGGCGGCATCGTGCTGTCCCCGCAGCGGCGCAGCTTCACGTCAGGCTGCGGCGCGCCCGGCGCGGCCCCGGCGCCGGCGCCCCCGCCGCACCTGGCTCGCACGCGCCCCGAGTCGCCGCTGCCCGCCGCCGCGCCTGCGCCCCCGCCCCACCAGCCGGCCCTGCATCCTGCGAAGCCTGACCAAGGTATGATACGTCGAATGTTTTTATTTGCTCTCCTTTATATGTATTTTAGCTAACTCGATATTATTTAACACATTCACTGCCGACCCAAAAATTTTGAAGTTCAAACTTCTACTAGCGCCAGGCACGTGGCGGGTAACGGGTTTAGTGTGATCACACCACACAACACAATGTTACAAATGGGCATAGTCGACGCCTTCGTAATTGCAGTCTTAATTATGATGATTTTTTGTCATTGTTTTTTAAATATATTGGAGTTTTTGGACTATTGATTTAATTCACATTTTTCATCAACTACCAGTAGGACCAGTAGTTTTTTTCAGAAACTATCGATCGACGTCGACTAATCCATTCTACCATCGATCGACGGTCGATCGATTTGTGTGGTGACACCCTCAGGAAGTCAAAATACTCATGACTACAAACATTTTTTATTTTGAGGCATTTACTGCATTTAGTTTACAAAATAATGCTTTCATAGTTTAATTTTATGCTTGACTTTGGGCATTTTCTTTTAATTTCAACCTTATAACAATGTCCTTTCATCCTTTAAAGTCAGTATCTTAACTACTATTTCCTATGCAGGAGGTCGCAGGATCGGCTCCGGGCGCATCATGGTGCGCGACGTGCCCGCCAACGCGTGGGAGGAGGGCGAGTACCGCGGGGCCGAGCCCTACCGCCCGCCGCGCGAGAGGGAACGCGAACGTGAGAGGGAACATACCAGGCCTAATAACGACAGGTAAATAAAGAATAAATATAAACCAGTTTTAACAGCCTAATACTGTCTTATATTAAGCTTTTTATGGCCATTCCTGCCCAATTTCTTGTAATCTATCAAGATATTGTAAACAGATATTTTTCATGTCTGCACTCCAATGGCTAATCTCAAGACTTGACTTGGCCATTGGACTAAAGCATGAAGTGGAATAGACAAGAATATTAGTAATAGTTCTTACTGAAAATTATTAGTCTATGGCCTAAAACAAAATGGCAGATAACAGGTGATGCGCGTTTTAAGAAATTGCGTGCGTTGTATATTACTGCCTACATTATGATATAAGTTAATGTCAACACAAGATAGAAAGCTAAAACGAAAACAAGGGGCATTGCACACTGTTAGATTTAAAAAGGATCGACTCAGCGCTGAGAGTTGAAAATCCAACAGCTGAAATTACAAAATAAAAATGGTACTGTTTTAAGCTATGGTGGTAGGCCCCCTGAACAGGTCCCTAATTCGAAGAAAGCTACCGTTTAAAGTAAAAAAAATATATGTATTGGTAGCAGTAAATAATATTTGCTTTGTATTTTCTAAACAGTTTTAATAATTATATTTCTTTTGTTAAGGTTTGAACGGCGCTCGTTCGGTCGAGACTCCTACTCCTCTGATATCAAGAGGGAACGGGACGATCGATTCATCAACGAGAAGATGCAACACAGGTTTGTACTTATCATTTAAGAATCTGTCCTTTCGAAAGCCATTGAAATGTCTCGTATGCCTGTAATTCTACCGGCACCCCTTTAAAACCGGAACACAGCAACGCTGCTTTGCGGCAGGAATAAGTATGGAGGTAGTACTTCCCCGGACGAGCTCCTTCGCAAAGTTCGTCTGCTTCTACTGTCAGTCTGCCAGTGATATCCAAACACTCACACCACACACATCACTGACATCGGTAACCATGTCAGAGGCCCTTGAGGCGGTTTAGAACCTCTGACACTAGGGTGTGTGGAGACGTTAAAGAAGAAGTGATGTCCAAGATAAACCTAGAAAGTACATAATTAATTAAATAAGCCAATGTTGGTACTTGTCCATGAAGACTTATTTGTCAATGTATGTAGCCTGATTCCAACGGCAAACTCCATGCTCTTCAGGTTTCTGGGTTCTTAGCTGGTTATAAACTATGGGACGTCAAAATCTCTTCAAAGGTTTTATATATTTTTTGGTTTTCAGGGAGGACAACCGTAGATCTGGTGGTCGCTATTCTCAACGACGCCTTGAGAAAGAAGATGAACCCGAATGGTAATAACATACAATAACATACAATCTTTTCCTTTCTTCGTAAGGTGTATTAATTTGCTTTCCTGATTATTTTTTATTTTATTATTCGTTAGGGTCGTCTATACGCTTTATACCCAGTAAAAAAAGTTCGTCACTTATTTTTTAAATCATCTGCATCATACATAAGTGATACCTAACGTGAAAATATAAGGAACAGCTGTTTATTTAAAGTTTTAGAAAACTTCAATGACTCCTACCAAAATCAAATTCTATCGATCTCTTTTAAATCGTGTGATCATATGATTTATGTATTTTTTATTGCTAATATTATAAAACAATTGTTTTTTGTCCTTCAGGTTTAGTGGAGGGCCCACATCTCAGTTGGAGACGATCGAGCTGCGCGGTTTCGACGACCCTATACCCAAGAAGAACGGCAACGCGAACAATAAAGAGACTGAGGTGAATATTACAAGTATTTTTGTCTGCCGAAAACGGATCATCGCTCAGTTTAACAGCAAGTTTCCTACGGCGGTATGTTTTAGGTCCCGTGTAATAGGGGGCGACCTATTGCCATTAACCAGGCACAAATCCTAACTCCGAGCTGCTGCTGAGAATTTCATAGAAAAACCCAACAACACTTTTTGCTCGATACCGGCGAACTGTGGGTGTAACCCTCCGGGGAATACATACGTGATTGTTTGTTGTTGTTTCCTACTCAGATAATAATTTGCCATTCTAGTTAGAATTTCAATCGTGTGAAAATATATGCTTGCTGCGAGCGAGTCTCGGGTTCGATTCCCGCACGGAACAAATATTTGTATGGCCTAATGATAGTTCTTCCGGGTCTGGCTGTTTGTGTATGTGACTTTTATATGTTTGTAAACGCACCCACGATACAGGAGAGGGGCAGTTTTTTTTTAAAGTACGTAGATGAAATAAAGAAAAAATATTCTAAAATAGATAAAAACTGTAACGGCTTGCGGGCGGCACAGGTAGGTATTGATTGGTTTTCAAGGCGATTCAAACCAGGCTGGTGCTGTTATATAGAGGGATGACTATCTGCTGTAAATTATACAATTATGTAATGTGTTATGTATGTTCTAGAAGTGGAACAACAACGGCGGCTCGCGCTCGCCGGCGCAGGAGCGCTGGCGCGACACGTCGTCGCCCGCCCCGCCCGCCACCGACTCTGCCAACACCAGCAATGTATGTCCATCTTACTATTTCATCTCCATACTATTTGCATGCCAATCTGGTGTCTTAGCACAATGTTTGGTTAATCACTCTTATCACTAAAAGTAACACCCACTTTCACTAAAACCACTAAATACATTTAGTGCCTAAACATATTTAGAACATCATTGCATCCCTGTCACTTTGTTAGAAGGTGACAGAGACAGAATGATAATTTAAATACATTTAGCGCTAAATATGTTTAGTGATAAGATAGCCAGATTCATAAGGAAAAATAGTAAAGGCTATAATATATAACTTCACGATACACGCTAGTATTACATAAACAGACGAATTGAGAACCTCGTCTGCTTAAAAGTAAAGACAAGCTAGCTTGACGTCCAGCCATTCTTTTTACAAATTCGAGGTATCCATAGAGTAGGTGTGTCATGAGATTAATGCTACATTGTGTTCTCTCCAGGATAAGGATTCGGGCGTGGAATCGAAGAGTGAAGAGCCGCAGCAGAACAACGAGCAGCCGGAGTTCAACCTGGACGAGTTCCTCAAGTTTGACGCCATACCCGACGTACTCACCGTACGTACCCATACTCACTACTGCAATACAATAGTTTGATTTTAATTAATATAATTCGTAGATATAGGCCGCTTCCAACCGGTCCTTTTGGAAATCTATGCGGGAGGCCTATGTCCAGCAGTGGACGTCCTGCGGCTGATATGATGATTCGTAGATCTTTGATAGTCTTTATGGATAGTCAGAAGCCGGGAAGTCTGACAATCAGTTTTAATTGGGTAGTTGACCCCAATAATGCCAAGACCCAAAGTATCCAGAAAAAAGAAAATTTAACCCGGACAACTCAATTAACTTTCTATTAACTGTACAAACAGTTTTTTTGTTGCTTTGAAATCAATTTATATTTAGTGTGAATGACAACACATTTTAGTATAACCATACAAGATCTATGAGGACATCGCGTTTTGACAGCTCATGAAAAGTATGTCAATTTATTTGTATATAGTGTCATATATGTGTAAACATGTTAGTGTCGCGGCAATTCTTTTTTATTAACCATACAACTTTATAATGATCTGCAAATTGTAACAAAAAACGCAAATAATTTTAAATGATGCGGAGCACACAAGCGCTTTTACGATAAACTGTATACTTGCAGAACGGCGGCGGCGAGTCGGAGGGCGGTAGTCGGTTCAGCCGCTGGTTCCGTCGCGAGAGCCCCACCAACGACGCCAAGCACTACGAGCGTCTGCTACATAACATGGTGGACGGTGAGACTGCATCTATCTATACTCATATTATAAAGAGATTATAATAATTTCTTCAATGATAGAAAGCTATTATATAAGGCAAGCTATGTTTTATGGTAGAAAAATACTTGACTTCCACGCGGATGAAGTCGTGGGCAAAAGCTGGTAAATAATATTCATAAATGAAAGATGTGATAAAAACAGATGCAATATTACATCAAGTAGGATTGATTTAATAAGGCCTGCTATAGCCACGGTATATATTTTATAATTTTATACCGTTGATTGCCACATATGATTGACTGAGATGACTGGTAAGAATTCCTAATTTAGTCCGCATATACAAGTTTAAATACATAAGTGGTTTGCTTCAACTAAATATTTAAAATACCCGTGTACTTGCAGAGCTGGACAACGGGCGGTCGGAGCCGTCCCCGGGCGTGGCGGCGCCGAGTACGCCGGCGCACGTGTTCGCGCCCATCTCTCCCGCCGCCCGCGCGCCCTTCGCGCCGCAGCCCACCTCGCTGTTCGACCTGCTGCTTAGAGCCAACGCTAACAGCCATGATAATAGGCCTGGTACGTTCTCCTGTCTCGATAATCATCATTACATCATATCACCCACCATACCGTCTACATTGTAAATAATACCATCGAGCACAACGCATCCGGCCCTGGTGCAAGCCACGGTCCGGAGCGAGAGGGAATGGGAAGTAGTCACCTCCTTCTGCGAAGCTGTAATGCTAGAGAAGGAGGTGGCGGGACGGGAGAGGCGCAAAACCTCTCGTCCCACCAGTCGCCGCGGGAGACGACGCGGGAGAACCCGCCAATTAGTTAATACCAATTAGTTTTTTTGGGGGTCCGGTTTCTAAATTATGAGATTGTCGCGGTCCAGTTCGGAGAACAAATAAAACAAAAATAAATCTGAATATTTTTGATTACCGACAGCAAAGCACAAATAATTAATTTATTACATGTTTTGATTTTGATAGTCATATAATAAATGTACTGCTTTCTGAAGGTCAGCACAAAATACGTCAGCGGTCCGGTGCGGTCGCCGATTGGTGACTCCTGCATTTCTAGACCCTTGATTAACAATACATACAAATTCTTCTTATTACAGAAGTGAACCACGTAGGAGGTGGTAAAGTGCATAGCTTGGAAGAGTTGGAGGCGCGCCTGCGGCCGCAGCACTCGCAGCCGCAGCATCACAATGTACCTGATCATGATCTCACTGCCTTCAAACGACTTGTGAGTAATCTTACATAACACTGCGACACAGTTACCAGCATAAACATGTATACACTTGTCACAATTTAAAAGCGTTTTTTTTTTCTATGGCAAACCAGGCCACGGCCCCAAAATTTTGTTTTTCTTACTCCTCCGCTAATCTTTTCTGATTAATTTCGTTGCGGGATCCTAGATAGTTGAATCGTTTCTCCGGGACTTGTCGAGCTTCATTGCCTCGGCGCTTGATTCTGGCTTACAGGAGTTGCAGTGGTTTGGGAATAGTGGGGCGGGTTTGACAAAGCAAAAAAAAAACCCACGTCCCACCTGATTTTAAGTGGTCACCGGCTCACCGCTACTTATAGACATTTAATACCAGATGCCTTGCAAATGTGTTGCCATCCCAGAGATTTTCTCATGAATGAAAAATGAGAATGTTGAGATAAGACCGATTTCACAATACATACATGAATATCATATTCTTTAGTCCATACACTCCAGGATATGGTTATTCATTGTTATGAACATTATTTTAATCAATTCTTTGGGAGGAAATTGCTTTAGAATGTTGTTAAATGTATACATGTTTACGCTGGTGACTCATATATGAAAAGTTATAAGCAAACTATTAAACTTGATCTTCGCAAGATCAAGTTTATTAATTTGTGTAATCCAATTAACTTTTAATAATGTTGGTACTGAATATTATATATTATTCATTTAGAGAAAACCTTGTAGCTAGTACATTTAAGTAAGCAATACAGTGTGTATGTAGTTACGAGTATTAGTATTATCTATTACGAGTTTCCTTTACATAGAAAAACAAGAAACGCACTCGAATAACCTCAATAAATAAATGCTATTCAGTAAAAGTCTTCCTCTGAAAGATTAGCTTGAGGTGAGCTGTCAATCCCTCTCATTGGTTGAGATGAAATAGAAGTTTTATTGTAATGACGCCTATGGGCGTTTAGTGTCCTTAATTGTGTTAATAAACAATAATTAAAGACACAATATTTCAAATAGAATAACTATATATACTAGAACTATAAAATGCCAATATACTCGTAGATTTGGGCCGATAATGTTAACGTTGCTTAGCACGTAATTTAGCGTAGCTATATATCTTTCTTTATCGTAGTTTGACAGCTCTGTGACAGAAATAATTTGGTTTATGTCTAGTCAAAATTTTGTATAGACTTTTCAACCAGTGATTCTTATTGGTGGTCCAAAACAAAACCTAATTAAACTAGATTGTAGTAAATAAGCTTTTTACAAACAGGGATCGGATAATCGGATGTATATTTACCTGAATTTCAAATGGTGGCTTAGTATGGAATCGATACAAAGGCATCAAAACATCTCGCTATTTCAAAATTTTCTTGGAATTTTCACACCGAGACGCGACGTGACGCGATATATCTCACAATTAAATGTGTATCTTTTTATGTAGTAAATAAAGTTAAATTTTGAATTGTTCTATTAAAAGTACTAAAGGTAGATATGCATCCGATAGTCCGGTGCCTAGTTATAAGGCAAGTGAATGTGTAACACGTGTGTGCAGTTGGCGCAGGTGTCAGGCGGACACGCGGTGCCCGCCGCGCCGGAGCCGCCGCGCGTGCAGCCGCAGCCTATGAGCTTGTTACAGGTATGATCATTATTTTATTATTTATTTAAACTTTATGCAAAAAAAGTACAAAGGCGGACTTAATGCCTTAGGCATTCCCTACCAGTCAACCAAAGGTAGTGGTTTGTTCATTATTACCATACAATCTATACATATTGTTAACTAGCTTCTGCCCGCGACTTCGTCCGCGTCACAGTTGATGTGTTATCCTACGGGTACCGTACATTTTCCCGGGATAAAAAGTAGCCTATGTGTTATTCCAGACTATAATCTATCTTTGTGCCAAATTTCATCCAGATCCATTCAGCCGTTTAAGCGTGAAAGAGTAACAAACATCCATCCATACATACAAACTTTCGCCTTTATAATAGTAGTAGGATTAAAACGGTAAAACCAATTAAATTGATTAACATATACAACAATAATTTAAAAAATGACAGAGGACACCCTAGCATTCTTCCTCTCACAAAACATCAGACATTTTACTTCGTTATGGTCAGCTCAGCAGAAAAATAGACTTGAATATTACAACATTGCGTGCAACGTTTGATTCAGTGCAGCATTTATCAGCAGACGGCAATCCGGTTGTATCGGATTGCCGTCCCATCGGACAATGAGAGTAAAGGTCTGCCCCCACGACTGTTTGTCAAATTTCGTCGTCAACGAGAAGAAACTGTCATTAATCGGTCCGATTCTCGGTCGTGTGGGGAGACGCTTTGAGAAGAGGGAGTGCACCTGGGTTTACCGTACACATTAGTGCACTATAATATCTCCTGCGTCCTTGGCTAGTCTGCATTAAGATTAGCCGCCGTGGCCGGAATCGGTATGGAGAATACACACAATTTTACTCGTATTATGGTAAACTAAGCACAAAAATAGACTTGAAAATTGCATGTAACATATCATTCCGTGTAGCATTTATTTTTGCACGCAATTTAAAACTTTGTTTGTGTTGTATATTAGGGTAATTACCAATCAACCAATAAAAACTCCTTTACGGCTTTAGCATAGATTAAAGAAATGTTTATCCTGCCTTAATTGAGTAACAAATATCTTGGAAAAATCCCTGTTTAATATTATCGACAAAAACACTTTGCTATTCAGATGCTGAACAAGAGCATGGAGCAGCAACAGAAAGCGCAGCAACAACAACAGCAGCAGCAGCAACAACAACAACAGCAACAGCAGCAGCAGCAACAACAGCAACAGCCGCATATACCGCAGGAGCTCCTTTACAAGCTCTTGCAAGTGCAGGTAAATAACCGCCACTAGGATTGTTGAGGACCCTTTTAGCAGATTAGGTTTATTGGGTAGTAGACGCCAGTTATCAATGATTCCAAAACAACTACCTTAAATAGACACTTTATATTAAGCCTTGAAATCCCGATCAACTTTCAATTAACTGTATAATTAGATTTATGAAATTAATAAATAGTTAGTCAATTGAAAGTGATGTCACAGTCTACTTTTGCCGTACAAAATCTGTGGGCAATCATTGTTACAGGTTATAAAAAGTATGTCAATTGATTTCATTATTGCAACTGAACTACTTAGTAACCTAAGTTTGAAGCTCAATCATAAATTCCGAAAGTTCTAAAATATGACAGGTTTTATAAAAATCTATACTAAAACCACCTTTTATTTCTTTTATTTTATTTCACGTTTTCTTTGGTACAGCGGTTACAAACGCTACTGCTGAGAATAATTCGATTCCGAGGTCGGGCTTTCAGAAGTGACTGGCAAATTCTCTTCGATATTCTGTTGTCAATGTTATTCTTTGTCCACAGCAACACCAACAACAACAGCAGCAGCAACAACAGCAGCAACAGCAGCAGCAACAAGCGGCTTCCTCTAATGAGATGGGAGGCATCGCGCCTGCAGACAGAGAGTTGTTGCAGAGACCTGAGGCTCAAGCTATTGTGCGAGGTCAGTTTACCTTCAATATTTTGTTAGTGTAATTGTTAAACGACCTTTTGATTAAATTACGAATGTGATATAAGCTCATCGCGCCATTGTAACGCACTGCAAAGGACTCTCTACCTGCGTCTGTATTTCCGAACGCATTCAATCCTAACTTCTTCTAAGTTAGATTGAACAGGCTTCTTCTGGGTATGCTCACTTCTGTCGATTTTGTCTATGTCACCTCAGACCTAAACTAAAGTTAAGATCAAGAGCAAAACGATCTCAAATAAAACAAAAAATAAAGAAATTGCCATGTTTATACATACACTAAAATTGAAAATGAATACTCCAGTAAGTAACCACACATTATGTTACCATTTGACAGGACTGAAAACTGGCGAGATAACGGCGCAGCATTTAATGCAACAGCTGAGTAACCCTGGTCTTCAGAGTCGCCACCGTGAAGTGTTGTTGACTATACTAAGACTGCATCAGCACCAGAGACAGGTAACATGCATTATTTGTTGGGGTATATTCTTAAGGGGTAAAAGGACATATCACATAGCCGTTACCTACGAACACTGCCCATCAAACTAAGTAATCAAGCAAAAATCATTGAAAGAAAGAAAAAAAAAAAAATTATTGACACATACCATGACATGTGCACACATAAAAAGATGATTGTAATGATAGGAAGAGCATGTAGTTTTCAATTTCTATGTTTTTAATATATGTCTTATTATAAACTTTATATAATATTTGTTTTATAAACACGAACTTCTATAGAAGTTAAGCGTAAAGAGACCTATTTAAAAATTTGTCTTCTAGATCAAAATTAAGTCTATACAAAATGAAACGACAATCAATTATTTAACTCATTCTTGTTTTGCATGGCCTTAGTAGCTAAGTATTTAATCTTCCATACATACCATACCATACAAGTAGTACCGTGTCAAAGGCGCGTTCGTGTTCCTCGCGCGCCTCAAAGAGATGTCAGCAAACATTCGGAGGGGCCACTGAGGGCCGATGCCTGCCGGGGCTGCGGGGTGTTCGAAAGAGATACCGCGCCCCCGGAACGCAAAAGGCACAAGAAGGAACATGGATGGGTTTTAGTCATTAACAGTCTGACACTCCCGCCCCACCCAGGGCGGGGGAAGTCATTTGATTATTTCCCATTGGTAAAAAAAAACAATACTAGTATAGTAACTCCTTGCCTTCCCCCCAGATGGGCTCGTCCCCGCTGCCGGGCGCGCCGCACCTGGTGGTCCCGCCGCACCACCAGCCGCTGCGTCTGTCGCCACTGCCGCACCAAGGTAACTTATCAAGAAAAAATATACATGACAATATTAAACAAGAATTTCTTTTAAATTTTAACATGAATAAGGAATATGCATGATTTTTTTATTAATAAAAAAAGAAAATATCGTAATTAAAACGACAAAAAGTGAAATTAAAATTAGCCAAGAAATTCGGGAGATGTAAGCATTCAAAACTATTAATCACGAACCGGTCTTTTTGGTAATCTGTGGGAGAGGCCAATGTCCAGCAGTGGACGTCCTGCGGCTGATATGATGATGATGAATTACGAACCCGGCTAGACAGAGAGATCCGACCTATGACGATACATGTCAACTACGGCCATAAAAACGCCATGGTAAATTTCGTTTCGCTAGAAAGAGATAAACAAATCTTTGATGCGTTCTGTCTTTATTTAATTTCACAATTATTTAAAAAAAAAATATAAGTACTAAACTTTTTTTTTTTAATAAGAAAAGATCATGCATATTCCCTATTTCTTACTAACACATAATTTTAACATGTATTTTCTCGTACGGACGCAGCATTCTGTGTGTCGCCTATAATGGCCACTAGTCCCAACACGCTTGCCGTGCACCACCCAGGTAGTATATGTTTCATTTCAATCGATTTAAGCGGAAATAGCCCAACGGCCTGCAAGAAGACGTGAGTTCGATCCCCACAGATTGCATTTATTGTATAAATATATGAATATACTATCACGCCTATATTCCTCGAAGGGTTAGGCAGAGGTGTACCAATGTACACCCACATGCATTTATTGATGTGTGTATAAATAAGTATTATGTGCCTTACCTTTTCCCAACTATTATCGAGTCAACCTACGGTCTAACTGAATGCCAATTTTATATGGAGCGACTGCCTATCTAATCTCCACAAATTAGTTACTGGATAACAGTACCCTGTTAAGATTATTTGTCAGACTTTCGGGATTATAACTACCAGTGATGGCTGTCGTGCTTTCCGAGGTACAACGGTCTCGGCTGTGGTCTCGGTATGAAATGGATGGATTCCCATCCACGAACTGACCGCGGAGAGCGTAGCTTCACCTTAGTCAATTGAGCTCTTCGATTTTCATGAGCCAATCTTGGTGACAAGGTTGTATACATAACCAGTACCAATAAAGCAACCAATTGAAAATGGCGGTGCCTAGACTAATGCCCACTCCCTGTTACTCTTGCTGTGTGAGTGAAATGGCATGAGAAGCTCCTTTTTTTTGGAAACCATCTTTAATACCTTTCTATTCGTAATGACGTAGAAGTTTTGAGTTAGTCCCCTTTAATTTAGCAAAGAAGATTGTGTTGAAAACTTTTCTGTGGGTTAATGGGTTCCGCAGCAAGTTACTAATATTTTTCTACAATGTCAACGGTAATATTGATAAACGGGAGCGTAAGACAGGTAAGTGTTGTATCTTCCAATGCGGCATGAGTTGCTATACTCCCAAACTCTTTAGTCGAACCATGCTTTTTTTTATAAATATATTATCTTTAAAAAAGTTGTGCTTCAAATTTAGAACAATGATGATACCAAACTGATGGCCAATACGTCGGTTTCAGAACTGCATACAAACTTTTTCTTTCGTTTATCGTTATGTTTAACCCCGACTTAAAAAGAGGGGTGTTATATGTTTGACGTGTCTGTGTGGCTGTCTATGGCACCGTAGCTCTTAAACGGGTGAACCGATTTGAGTGCGGTTTTTTTTTTTATTTGAAAGCAGGCTTCCTAGCATTCATTCTTAAATACAACCGTATTAGCACTTACTATGGGACCGGCTGAATCTCATTACACTTAGCACCTTTTCTAACCTATTTATATGTGTTGATAAAATTCAATCTTGTTCCACTAAATTAATGAATGAACCTTTCCTGGCAGGCGTGCCGGCCCGCATTCCTTCGCCGCGCGAGTTAGCTGCGCACACGCAGTCCATAATGCAGAACGCGCTGATCAAGAAGAAGCTGGAGGAGCAACGGGAGAACTATCGTCGCAGGCAGGAGATGTCGCAGCCGAAACAGTCTACTCCTATATCATTCACACCCACCTCGGTGAGTAGCATTTGTGAAAATAGGTTAGGCAAGTTATAAGCATAGGTGGGAATTAGGTACAGCGAAAGAAAGGATATGCCTCAAATCCCGAGACTTATTTTAAAGAGCCGAAAAATCCCGTGTTTACTTAAATAATAAAGTTATTTACTTTTACACAAATCAAACCATCCAACATCGGATGTCCAAAGTTGCAAAATTCCAATGCGCACACGCATGATTTTGCCGCATTTGTAGCTCGCACAACAGCTTGTGAGAAGAAAAAAAAACAATAGCGGAAATGCGGAGCACTGTCCGCTTAACGAAATGTACTAGATTTTGTCTCTTTCCGGAAAAT
The DNA here is from genome assembly GCA_932526535.1 of Caradrina clavipalpis. Classification (NCBI taxonomy): domain Eukaryota; kingdom Metazoa; phylum Arthropoda; class Insecta; order Lepidoptera; family Noctuidae; genus Caradrina; species Caradrina clavipalpis. The sequence continues at coordinate 8,259,902 of OW052106.1, read as the reverse complement.
CACAGGAAGATCCATATTAATATCAACATTTCGATGTAAGTACATAAATAACTCTACCTAATTCCGACCTCTGGTTATAAGCCTACAAAGATTTATTTTACTTACAAAGATGTAAACAACACTTGATCGACTTTGTCTGTCACCTCTGACCTAAACTAGAGTTAAATTCAAACGCAACTCTCAAAAAAGTAAACTTCTGCTGCTCGATGTTGTCTATGGATCAGTGCAGCAATAATGTAAAGTGCAGTTGTTATCTATGTTATAATAGACTAGCTTTTTCCCACGGGATTTCTTCACAGATCCCTAGCGCTTAGGAATAACGTAGCTTCCTAGTAACGAAAGATTGTTAAGGATCTGACCAGCAGTTTCAAAGTTTAGCGCATTCAAACAAAAATAAAACTAGCTCTAAAATATTAGTAGATATATAATCTGCCAGAGTAATGGATAAAGAACTATAATTCTCGATTCTTGTTACAGGTATTACGTAAAATGACTGCAGAGAAAGAGTCTGACGCGCCAAGTCCAAAGCAGCAGCAATGGACGCAGCCATCAAAGGTGCCTCAAGGCAGGCCTATAGTTAAGGTGAGTCCTAATTACACATCAAACGGGTCTACATAAAATAATAATAATACCAGCAACTATCCCACTGCAGGGCAAAGGCCTCTTTTCATACAGAGAAGGCACTAGTATTGATCACCACGCTTGCTCGAGACAGATTGGCGATTTCAGACTTATATCAATTATAAGTCTAGGTTTCCTCACCATGTTTTGCTTCACCGATGTCAGAGATGTCAAAGATAGACTTAGAAAGTACATATGAATTGGAAAAATTACATTGGTACTTGCCTGGTATCAAATTTGCAACGTCATACTTGAGAGGCGGGCACCTTAATCACTGGGCCATCTTGACATCTATCTGACATCAAAACATGAATGTCATGAGCCTACAGGATCAAATCAAAACAGGCACTTTTGAATTGTCAAGAAGTCAGTCGGTCAGAAAGTTGTAGCTTGTTTCAAACAGTAGGTTACTATGGAGATGGTTACCATGAACAATTTACATAATTAAATGTTTTTTTACTGATATCACACAAAGTTTACCACTTTTATAACACTTGTTGCAGGGTAACCAGAGCGGCACAGCGCCGACGATGGGCTATGCGACGCCCAATGATTACCAGCAACATTATATCAACCAGCAGCAGGTATGAACAGTTAATAAGTGTATTCAAATACATCTTCAATATATTTCAAAGTTAGAGTGAACAGGCTTCTTCTCTTACGGGTAAGCTCACTTTATCGTCGACTTTTTGAGTGTCACCTCGGATGTAGACTAGAGTGAAGAGGCTTACCCATCTCAAATAAAAAATAGTACTTATGTACAAACAAAAAAAAGTAAGCACGTATAGTTTTTATCGCACATAATAGTGACATCCACAAAACCGTGCTTTTTTTCTAAAAGTCCATGTGCAATGTATATACTGTATATAAGATTAACACGGGTATAACTACCGGTAAACATATTTATATAAATAAAAATGATGTTTGTATGTTTGTCCTCAATGCGTTTCTATACTGTTGAAAGTTTGGTGGGTTGTTTTGTTTACGCCTGTGAAGGTTCCAGACAACCATTGGGATCAAAGTCGCGAGCATCAGCTAGTTGATAAAAAGTTAACATGGACTGCGCAGTGCGCATGTCCTGTCTTCAGACTTGTATAAAAATGCGTTCTTCATACGTTCCTCAACACTCCATTATTGTCCATCCTCATATTCAAGTTTGACGTCAACTGTATTTTATGTACAGCCCGGAAATTTGATTATTGCACATACATAACATATATGCCATTAACCGGACACAAATCCTAACTCCGAGCTGCTACTGAGCATTTCATAGAAAAACCCAATAACACTGCTCGACCTGGGAATCGGACCTAAGATCTATCGTAGCTGTCCCGGTTAGGGCCACTAAGCTAACTAGGCAGTCACAGGTCGAGTTTGCACAATTTTTGCACAATATTTAAAATTCCTGTGTTAAATAGTCATTTCATACGATCGAAAAAATATCACAGATCTTATTTGAATTTACGGCCAATGTTAGTTGATAAGCTATCATATTGGTCATCGCTCATTGTAACAGCGCAGCACCGACACGGTAACGGCCCGGCCAAAGTCGCTTCGTAATGTAAGATTTCCATCACTCGGTCCTCGCCAAAGCGCACGCGAACGCGAACTTTGTTAGATTCGCGCGTATACCGTTCCAAGCAGTATAAACTCCATGCAAACATGAACCTTAGCGATTATGTAGAAGCCTGAATTTACTTTAGCACACTGTGAAATGCGCTCTGACGTGGCCCGCATGGTGGAAATCGTACATTAGTTGCCCGCAAGCCGTCACCTTTTTTTGTTAATTTGTCATTTTAAAGTATTGTTTATCGCACGTGACTTACAGTCCTAATTTAAATGGCAAATTATTTGCTGTATCGGGACCGCGCTATTATAACGAGCTATGACCTTATTCCCTGCCATTACACTGGCGAGCTTAACTCAGAACTGAAGTAACCTTTATAACTGATTATTAACACCTTTCGGTGAGAGTCTGTTTGTTACAAAGCCTTATAATTATATTTTATGTAACGTTACAGCAAATGCTGGGTTCAGTTCGTCCCTTCCCTCATCCTCCTCAGAGGCAACAAGTACCAAATTCGGTAAGTTTTGTTCACTAGCTTTTGCCCACGACTTCGTCTGCTTGATGCGAAGTTTCCGATGAATAATAGTAGCCTGTCTTTTGTCAAATGCAAAAGAAAACTGAATAGCCATGATGTATGTATATCGATATGATCGTTTATATGACGATAAAACAAAAAAAACATTAACTTCTTTATTAGTGGCCATTGACCCCGTAATCAACTACACAGCGAAATTTTGTATAGAGATTCAGTACCGCATACACTCTTCACCCCGTTTGTATGGGTATACCATTTCCGTAGCACGCTGTAGATACCGGGGTCACAACACGTGGTGAATAGGAATGCAGAGATGAATCAGGATGAAACTTTAACAGGGTTTTTAACGTTGTAGTATTATAGATATCTCCAAAAAAGACACTAAATCGTAAATTGCATACATTAGAATTCTTTTTGGCCTACACTGCTGTTTACCCCGTTAAATGGTACTGGAAATTATGAGTTAAGATTTTTGTTTTTTTACGTACATATCCATTCCCATCACGTTCATAAAGTTTCACCGGCAGAACACCATGCGACAATTTGAGCCTAATTATCAACATTGCTCAACAGTGATAAGAACCATGTCATATGAAAGCTCTTACGGTATACTTTCATTATAATTATAGCAGCTAAGCACAAATCCAGCGCTAAAATGGTGCTTTGGTACATTTTACCTGCAATGAAGTTTATCTTAAGAGCCTACTTATCAACATTGCTCAATAGTGACAAGAACCATGTCATATAAAAACTCTTACGGTATACTTCATTTCATTCTATGGTAGGCCAGCTAAGCACAAATCCAGCGCTAAAATGGTGATTTGGTACATTTTTAACCCCCGACGCAAAAAGAGGGGTGTTATAAGTTTGACGTGTCTGTCTGTCTGTCTGTCTGTCTGTCTGTCTGTGGCATCATAGCTGCCGAACGGATGAAGCGATTTCAATTTAGTTTTTTTTGTATTAAAGGTGACCTATCTACGAGTGTTCTTAGACATGTTTGATGAAAATCGGTTGAGCCGTTTAAAAGTTGTGGGGGTGAAAGTAGGGAAGAAAAACCGAATATCTGTAAATATACTCGAGTGGGGTCTCAAACTTAACAAAATCGACATTATAATAAGTAGGTACCTATAAAAAGTATAAAATAAAAAATTAAATTAAAAATTTAAAAAACCCCCAACACAAAAGCCTAAGTTCCCTTTAAAAAGTAAAAAATAACAAAAAAAATACGTCACGTTGGGGGACCGCTCGGGACGATCGTATCCTAAATGCAACATCGGTCCCCCAACGTGACGTATTTTTTTTGTTATTTTTTACTTTTTAAAGGGAACTTAGGCTTTTGTGTTGGGGGTTTTTTAAATTTTTAATTTTACCTGCAATGAAGTTTATCTTAAGAGCTTTCTTATGACATGGGTCTTATCACTGTTGAGTAATGATGAAAAGTGGGCCTAAGGTTCAAACCAAGGTGTAGTTCTCCCGGGGCTGCGGCTTGTTCGAAAGAGATGCCGCGCCCCCGGAACGCAAAGGGCACAAGAAGGAACATGATGGGTTTTAGTCAATTCTTCTTCTTTATCGTGTGGGCAGTAAGGTCTAATGACCTAACACACCCTAGTGTCAGAGTTTTTAAACCGCCTCAAGGGCCTCTGACATGGTTACCGATGTCAGTGATGTCCAAGGTAACCTTAGAAAGTACATATGAATTAGACAAAGTCACATTGGTACTTGCTCGTGCCCGGTTGCGAGCCCACAACCTCGTGCATGAGAGGTGGGCGCCTTAACCACTGGGCCATCACGACACTTTAGTCAATAAAAGTCTGACACTCCCTTCCGCCCCGCCGAAAGTAATTTGATAATTTCCCTTCGGTAAAAAAAGGTGTGGTTCTTTTATTCATACAACGTTGTAAGTTTAATAATGTGTTTTATTTATTATTCCAGTACAATAACATGAATAATATGGCCCGCGGCATGGCTGGCGGCACCTCACTCCATAAGCTACTCATCCAGTCGCACCAGAGGAGTCTCAATGGTACTTGAACAGTTTACTAAAACCTGGTTAGGGGATTTATCACTATCTCTTATAATAATAAAGTTAGATTTTAATTTATAATATTAATAAAAAAAAGAACATTAGCCTATTACATCCCACTGCAGGGAAAAGGCTTCTTCTCGCACAAAAAGCCACCACACCTGCTCAGGGTGATTCAGTTCGCCTCACGATGTTTTTCCTTTACCGGTACCAGTCAGTGACGTTCATGCTAAACCTATAATGAATTGAAGAAGTCACTTTGATACTTCACAACCTCATGCATGCGAGGCCCTGCCGGGGCTGCGGGTTGTTCGAAAGAGATACCGCGCCCCCGGAACGCAAAAGGCACAAGCAGCAACATGGATGGGTTTTGGTCAGTAAAAGTCTGACACCCCCACACTGGCTTATCTTTACACTACTACTAATATTAACATTAATATTCCACGACAAACTTAATGTAAAAGCCAGGTAACTTCGCAGAGATGGCGGGCGCGGGCGGCACGGGCGGCGGCGACAACCAGCTGGCGCGCTGGTTCAGCCCCGAGCTGCTGGCGCGCGCGTCGGCCGGCAAGCTGCCCTCCGTGCACGTGCCCAACGCGCTCTCGCTCGAGGACCTGGAGCGCCACCACCACAGCTCCGCGCCCGTGCACAACTGAACACAGAAACCCAGAAACAACCAGTATCTAACACGTGACAGCGTTTCGGCATCCCTTTTTGCGTCGAGAACCTCTCGCCCTAAAAGCCACCACCAAATTATTTGTCAGTGAAACGAAAATTGTCGGTCATGGACTTGCTCATCTCTTTATTGACCCTCGATTCCTGTAATAGCAATAATGTATTTGTCAAACTCCATTTAGAATAATATAGTATTAATCTACAGCTCCCTTTGTATAAAAGCCGAGGTAAAACGTATAAGAGAGTATTAAACTCGTATTGTGCGCAAAAATAGCGTAAATGAATGACGTAAACACGTAAAAGATTGCATTGTTGTTGATTATTTTATGCAAACGTAGTCCAAATATTCATTAGATCTGAAATATTTGTTTTGGGTCCTATAGATTTGTCACTAGTATGTTTATTTGGAACATTGATTAAGAGCTGGTCTTTCAACCGTCAGAAACTTTTTAACTGAAGAGTAAATAAGATGATTTGACAACTTTTATATAGAAAATATCTCAAGCCTCCATATTTATTCTTCTGACGGTTAAAAAATTTGCTCTTATAAATAATTACTTAAACTAACCTGCTTTCTCATGAGCGGGAAGACAGATAACAGCAATGTACTTTAATAGAAACTAAGATATTGAGCTGGTAATAATCTCAAGACATCGAAATACATTGATAACTTACAAGCACGGACGAAGTATGAAATATGTAGAAAATAGTTAATGTATATCGTAAGACCTGATTTTGCCTGATGTTAGTAGTATAATGAAATTCATGAATACGTCCGCGACTTGTAACCGTTGTTGTAGAAAACTCAAAACGAAGCAACATTACTAAGAAACAAATTAGGCTGTCAATGTTCCCTACAAATTATATTATTGGACAGGACTAGTGTTGACTAAAGGTAGAAGTTGGCGGCGGGTAACAATTTTGGTGTATTAATTTGTCTAGGCTGTTTCGACTGATAGGCATTACTTTCTCCCGCCGTCAGCTCACTTCTCTAACCTCCAATTGACTTCAGTATAGTGGAGTAAAAACTCCTTCCATGACACTCATGGACAAGCGCTGAACGCAAGAGACAAACGGCCAAATTGAATAGTGACCTCATTTGATCTGGTTTTCTTGTTTTCGGTGCTACGTTAGGTCGGTTGCGATGCAAGCGTGATGGAATGTGTGCGAGCGTGAGTGTACGTATGTCTACGGTTGTGTTTGTAAGCATTTTTGTTACTACGTCGTTTATGTGAGGAGAAGGATTTTCGTTGATAAAAATAATAATAGAAGTATTGTCTTTCCCCGCGTCTGACTCAGCGAGGCGGGGGAACTAGACATAGTTAGGGCGACCGTTTAAGTTCCGAATCGCGATTTCATTTTGTAATACGATTTTGGAATTTGGCGCAAATGTAACAAAAAAAAAACAAACATTTGTGTTTTAAATTCCTTGAATATATTTTTTTATGAATTTTACGATTCGCGTGCGATTTTAGCGATTCTTTTTTCATCATTGAGACCTGAGCTAGATGCATGTCAATTATCATTTCGGATAGCCGCACTGTAGGAGCGTATACAGATTTGGTACTCGATTGTATAGATATTACCGACCTGTTTTAGTTGAATCTTCCCTGTGTACGCCCTTACGACAAATGTAGAGTATTACCGTCCAGAAAGCGTATGTCAATCTCTTTGTTAGAAACTCAAGCAATTATACTACGTACATAACGCCTATGCCTTTTAATTTAATAATATAAATAAAGTATAAAACCCTATTGTTTTAGACCAGCAAGATGGATTGTTCAGAATGGGCATGTTAACCAAAGTTTACAGATGTTTTAAAAGATTTAATGTGTAAAATGTTTATTTATCTATATTCAGTCTGTTGTATAACTGTCACATATTATAATGGAAGCTAGTGCAACGTCCATCTGAACGCGAGCACTGGTCGTATAGCGCAGGTTTCAAAGCATTTTGATGACATTTTGAGACGGATTTGACGGACTCTAATCATGAATTGATGATTTTATTTGTGAGGGGACGTGGTGCCGTGAGTGGCGTATGAGATGCGTCACTTGCGGTACCAAAGTACCAAGGTTTACTGGCGAAATTTTAGTTAAACGGGATTGTGAGCCGTGGCGACTAGCACGGCGGCACGCAGCAGTGCCGACGCTTACTTGTAACAACACGAGAATGTCTGTAAGCTTTAAATTATTGATTAAAGAAAAAATTGAAAGTTCCTCTTTGTTTTATTGTTTGTAAGAACGTTTTTGGATTCTCCTTTATGTGGCAATCGATACTCTTCTTCATTGTAACCTTTTTGCTCATCATTTTCAGATGTGTCATAACTCCCAGTTCCTTATTTGAAAACTTCTCTTATTATGGCCGTGTTCGACGCATTGCAGTGTCTAGGTGAGAATTATTATGTCTTCAACTTAATTGTGAATAATCGCTTCAAGTACGTAGGTATGTAAATAAGCTAAGTTAAACAATGCACAGCACAGCTGAAATGTCTTACAAAAAAAATAAAAACAAAACTTAAAAGTCGAAAATAGTGAACATTTGATGCACAATTAAAGAACACATTAGTTTAAAAATCTTTATTATTACGAAATTCATTATCCAGTAGCAGGTACAAAGCTAGAAGGGAAATACAAGCAAATGAATAAATCGCCGTCTGTTTAATGATACTCAATCAATCGTAAATAAACTATCAAGAAGTAAGAAAAAAAACAAGAACACAAGGCACATTATAATTAGTTACCTACTTTACGCCTTTACCAAGATAAAAGTTACTCCAAGTCGAAGATATAAACGTAAAATTTATTATCCTTTGTTCTGAACAGTTCGATACATAAACTAACATCATAAGTAGGTAGTATATAAAGTGCATACGTTAGTACATAAGTAGGTACTTAGGCACTTAACATTGTCGACGTTAGCAAGCTGATAGTTGGTTACAAACATCGACGAAGCGCTAATTCTAATCATAATTGTATAAATAGCAACCTACTATGTCTACACGATACGTAGCTTGCCAAGTAAATATTTGATACTTGCTTCATACATAAACACCTGCTTTTCATTGAAATTTGCTTCATAGTGCAAAACAAATATGGTTCTTTTTCAATTTGACACTTGTGTACGTCAAAAACAAATCGTGCTCTCTAAAAATACTTGTAACTATAGTTTCAGAGGTGAAATACAAGAAGCGTTTGTGATCTGTAACTATAGGGACCGTGATGATGAAGAACCTTGGCTGTTTATTGATCAAACTGGCCTTGGAATTAATAAGCTAAATATAAGCAATTGTTATAAATAGAGTTACAATTATTACAATAAAGAATAACACAAAAATCTTTTGTCCCTGAAGCCTGCATACGTGTAAAACAAAACCATTAAACATTTTCCTCAAAAGAACTCACTGATAAACTTAAAAATTATTGAAAAGGAAAAACACTGTTTAAAATTGTAAATATTTCTTAAACAACCTTGAAAGCATATATTTAATGGTAACTGCGACGATTTCCGTTATTTATAAGAGATTGACAACATTTTTGAACACTTATTACAAAATTTAAACTCGATAAGTACCAAAAGTACTGAATAAAAACGTGACACGCCCGTCCCCTACCTTGGTTATGAGCGCACTGAATTGTGGCAGAGCGGGACTACACATTTAGCTCTGCTATCAGCTATGTATAGTTATTATAGGTAGTTACAGCTCGCTCCGTTGAACTGGGTGTCGTCATCGGGCCAACAGACATGCGCAGTTTACACCGTAGGTACTCACACTTGGTCGATACAGAAATAGCCTTGCAGATAAAATGTTTTACTGATTAGTAATATGTATTGAAGAGGATAGCGAACGCAAAAGTCAACGCGACGGTAGTTTTATCAGAACTAGAAAATTATGAAACAATGATGAAAAAAGCAATTCGTTTTGTATGTTATATTATTTTTGTTGAAGTTGAATATTTAGTACCTAACTTGTTTTGCCTCTTTCAGATTATTCCATCCGAAACTAAGATTTTGAATACAAAATTATGTTTGGATGTTTTTAACTACAAGGTCAGCGGATAAGGCAACTTCTCGCGTCTTTATTTACCGTGGAATCTAATTACACAGCTACTTATCGAGTGCCACCGCCAGTCATTTCACTAGAAGGAATGTTATTACTTTTGGACTCGTCAGCAACAGCAGACGGAATCGAACGCCAGACTACATAAATACCATCACGCCTGTATTCCCGAAGGGTTAGGCAATGAACACCCAAAGTACGCCGGTATGTTTTAGGTCCTATGTAATAGGGGGGCGAACAGACGAATACTAGGCATTATATAAACGCATATTTATTTAAATTGTGCTATAGCCATCTGTTCCAAAAAAGATAAAAACGCGAACAAAATATGCCAATCTTTGCGGAGAAAAGTTATCGACCGCGGTCGAAGGGCGTGGGCCCGGTGTAGGGTACCCCAACCCCCTTTCCTATAAGCAGGTAAAATTTCCGTCGCCAACCGGTCAGTCCAGTTTTAAAGAGATCACATTCAATACCACATCCCTTTATTTAAAATCTCCGACATCTCTTCGGGATTGGCACAGTCGATTTTGCTGTACTAATTCGCAGGAAACACGATTTGGGGAGTCTGTCAGACTTCCTAATTAAGTACCGTAAAATGGCGTGAATGAGGATGCAGGGGTGAAAAGAGACGGAACTTGAAAAGGGATTTATATACAGGAAAATTTTTTAACCAGTGCGTAAATTTTGCCATAATAAACTTCAACACGTTTTATTAAACACGTATATTTTATTTTGATATGTCTTAGTACTAAAAAAAAAAGTTATCGCTTACGAAACATGTTTACTTAAAAACCATATTTCATTGTCGCTCGGCGCTAGCGCATTCCCCACCCCCTCACCCCAGCCATGCGCCCGGGCGGCGGCGGCGGCCGCGAGTTTTCATTGATAGTATGGCGAATAGATTATGTCCTGGATGTTTTGCTTATTTCAAACTCGGATAAGGATGAATTTTTTTTAATTTTTTTTTTTTAACTAAACACGGAAATGTGTTCTATTACTGACACTGAACTACCAAAAAAAATTTACGCACTGGTTAAAAACTTATCCTGTATAGACATTTATTTATCTTTGAAATAATATAACATGTTTCCCAAAAGAAGTCTAATTTGTTTACTTGCCATTTAGTGCCAACAAACTATTACATCAACATTTAATTCTCCTTTTAAGTTTCATCCCGATTCGCCCCTGCAACCCTATAGACCCCATTTTTTCGATAGACCGATAGTAATCATTTGATATATTTGCCGGTACTTCACAAATACTAACCTAGAAATATTCTTACGTAATACCGTAAGAATATTCCTGGAAAATATAATTATGTGATCCCTAGCAACAAGTGGGATGATCACAAGCTCACTTCGCCTAAAATCACTGAAAGATATTTTTATAGAATAGCACTGCTAATGGTTAAATATTTATATTTTAAATATGTATTTCGGAAAGTCACAAATGTGTGAGCACGTGAACCTGGCTATATTTTTTATCACGAGATATCTTACTCTCCTATCCTACTAATTCCTACTTCCTAGTAGGTATAAACTGTCCTACCTACATACCATACCATACCATACCATCACGCCTGTATTTCCCGATGGCTTAGGCAGAGGTGTACCAATATACACCCACAGTAAGTGCGCCGGTATTTTTAGGTCCCAAGTAATAGGGGGCGAGCCTATTGCCATTAACCGGGCACAAATCCAAAATTCCGACCTGCTACTTCCTACTTAATATTATAAATGAGAAAGTTAATGAGGATGAGGATGGATGGATGTTTGTTACTCTTTCACGGTTAGACGGCTGAACGGATCTGGCTGAAATTTAGCACAGAGATAGATTGTAGTGTGAAATAACACAGGATACTTTTATACCGGAAAAATGTACGGTTCCCGTGGCATACTATGTCAAATTTGACGTGGGCAAGTTCACGGGCAAATGCTAGCCTTTTATGAGGCACTTTGGTTGGGATACAATATCAAACTCAACAGATGGTTGATCGACTGTTGAGGAATTGGCCTATTTATACGTGGCAATTTCTGTAGTTAACATTTACGAATTCAATGTGGCAATGGAATTTGGCGAAATTGCTGCGATTCACGGAATAGTGATGTGTATGATATCTTTCTAATATCTTTCCGACCTAATTTGTTCACGAACCAGCGCGGGGCCCGTAGAAAATTCTACCAAGAGACCTTGGGTAAATCCTATACAAACAACTTTTTTGGATTTAATGTAACATCAATAACCACGTCAGAGGCCCTTGAGGCGGTTTAGAAACTCTTGACACTAGGGTGTGTGAGGTCGTTAGACCTTACTGCCCACACGATAAAGAAAAAAGGATTTAATATGCGCACATTTAGAGATAACACTATTCATACTCCTATAAATAATTATTCCACTGACCAAAAAATATTTAATATTCACCGGTACAACCTTTCTTATATCTGTGGGTACAACACATTACATATAATTCGTCCGCTCACTTTTAGAAATGTGTAAAAGTTTTAAATTATCGTTGTATATTTTAAAACTAACATTTTCCCATGGGCCTGTTGTAGCGATAAGCGGTAGTAAGGCCTGTCTTATGTTAATTAAAAAAATACGATCTTAATTTAATTTGAAGCAATTTTTTACGCTCGTCTGGCAGGCCCCCCCAGTACTGTGGAAAGCTTAACTTCTATTTGAAATAGACATTGCATCGTTATGGAACTTAGCTACCTCGCCATACAACTATGGCAACAGAAGAATGTTAGATCGATCGAATGATGCATCCAACAACGCTACTACTAGGTAGCTTCCTTCTCTTATTTAATTGCTATACATTACTTCTATGTACTCTTGTAAAGCATTTATGGACCTAGGAATACTTCCACAAGTTGCGTTCAGGACTACTGAGTCTTTATTTTTAGGAACGCCTTTGTTGGGGTTATTTTTAAAAGCCCTACATCGAATCCAAATATAGCTGCTACAGCTAATCACCCAGGGTTTGCGGGAGGAGCGTATATCATAATTATCTGCAGACGTGCGAGTTATAGTAATTCTTTTTATGGTGCGCGTTGGAAATCCTTTTGGACTTCTTTGGTCGTGGGGGTGACGGAGGGGCATACTGGACTCTTACCAGCTAAAACCACAGTGGTGTTCCACCTCTGCCTATGGCCGGAGGTGCGGGATTTGCATAAGCATTCACCGCGCCCCCGACTTCGCTTACTCATTACTGCTTTAATTTCGATGGCAGATGCAGATGGCAGCAAAGTAGATACGGGCATCTACATATCATAATTATGGGGGAGAATTATCGATGTTGGGGTCAATTAGGATGAAACTTTAAAAAAGATTTAAACCACATTTAAACATTGAAATAATAAATAATATAGTTTAGTACCAACAAGAACACTCAATCGTAAATTATAATGCATTAGAGTTCTTTTTGGAAACAAACTATGTTAATCTATACTAATATTATAAAGCTGAAGAGTTTGTTTGTTTGTTTGAACGCGCTAATCTCAGGAACCACCGGTCCGATTTGAAAAATTCTTTTTGTGTTGGATAGCCCATTTATCGAGAAAGGTTATAGGCTATATAACATCACGCTACGACTTACGGGAGCGAAGCAGTATTCAAAAACGTAACTTAAGGTGGATGAATAAAGCCACGCGAACGAAGTCGCTGGCAGAAGCTAGTTAAAAGATAAAATGCCTTTAAAAATTTCGTCCCGATTCACCCTATTTTTTTCCTTCTTCTGCCCTAGGTGGAGCGGAAGGGAGTGTCGGACTCTTGCTAACTAAAACCCATCCGTGATTCTCCTAATGCCCTTTCCGTTTCCCTGGCAGATTTACCCCTGCGTCCCTATTCAACTCGTAAGACGGTAATCGATATTATTACAGGACAGAGCACATTTAGTAAAAAGTATTGGCCATTTTAAGAGTTATACACCGATTAACACGAAATTTCACTCATTGTAGGTGTACATCGGTACACCTTTGCCTAACCCTTCGGCGAATACAGGTGTGATGGTATGTTTAGGTGTGTTTTTATTATTGCATTAAAATAACCTTTTGTGTGTATAGGGTTGTAATTGAGGTAGGGTTTGTTGAAAAAGCGTTTTTGCAAAAATGCCCCGATGATGATCAATTTGATCATTGATGTCCGTAGCTACTTTGCTGCCATCAATATATGCCGCTGCCCCGCCAACCTACTTATTTTAACAAATTGTTTGTTGAAACAACTCGATTATTACATTAGTGTCAGCAAAAACATTGTGTTTGATAAATGTTATAATAATGTAGGTCGATTCGTACGTAATCATTTCTATAGAACTAATAATGTGATGTTAGCATCTACCGTCTGTCTGTCTACATACATTAGCAATATGTAAAGTATCTAAGTGTCTGTTCATAGATTATCAGCCATGAATAGACACTTTTAAGATTTGTAAGACTGTAACATTATTTCAGCAAGATCTTGCATTATCAGATAAAAGCCTGCAATGTAGAAACAACAGAAAAACATCTGCGATTCCTGTTCCCTAGTGGGTGTTCTGACCATCATGCAAAAAATACCACAGCCCAATGCATGAGTGAGTCATATTTATTTTTAAATTGTTGGCTCATTTTGCACAATTTATACTTACTATACGTATATTTGTGTAGAACCCTCACTAATTGGTACAGTCATATACGAATGATTATGTTACATACCATCACGCCTGTATTCCCCGAAGGGTTGGGCAGAGGTGTACCAGTGTATATGTCGCAGTAAGATAGATAAAGCCGTAATATAGTTATATCCCTAGGGATATAATTATATACCGTAACATAGATATACGAAAGCGATTCATTACTATCTCACTAGGAATATAGTTATAAAACGGTCCAAGTTTAGTGATATACTTATATTACTAGATTAAGTTTAGTGAAATAGCTTTCGGAGTGTGCGGCGCAGGCGATGTATTAGTTCGCCGATTAGGTCCCATGTAATAGAATCATTATGTAAGGCATATTAAATAGCATATTACTGCCTCGTTAGCCTAGTGGTCCTAAGCGCGACTGCTACGCTAGGGGCTCGATTCCCAGGTCTAGCAGTGTTATTGGGTTTTTCTTTTAAGTTCTCAGTAGCAGCTCGGAGTTGGGATTTAGCAATAGGCACGCCCCCTATTACATGGGACCTAAACATACTAGCGGACTGTGCGTGTACATTGGTACACCTCTGCCAAAGCCTTCGGGGAATACAGGCCCGATGGTATTAATTATGTTGGCGAGAATTACATTATTGACGCTACTCTTTTTACTTGACTACGGCAAAGTCAATAAGAGGGTTAGGGGCCGGCGCTGACGCCACGGCATAGGAAAGGATTTTATTTCTGATCAAATGCTTTTTATCCTTATTTCAATAGATTCAGAATACAGATTTCTTCATTATTATTATGATACATTATGATACAATAATACAGTAGCATGTCGTGTCAATCCGTTTCCATGGATTGCCGGGGCGTGCAACCGCATGCCGCGACACACATAGGTCACAGTATTATGGCAGCTAAAGGGTTTGAAATAAGGTTCAAAATGGGTGCGGCGGTGATTTCGGCGAAGGGTTTTTAACGGGATGCCACGACGCGACGATCAAAGCGTCCTTCGGGCTGCCAAAGCACGCCCTGCCGTGGCATGCCGTTCCACAACGTCGGTTAGCCCCGGCTCTCATCATTTTAGCAGTCTATGCATGTTTGTTCATCTGCGTGCGCATATCTCCTGCACTATTCTTCGTACCAGTGAGGTGTTGTCGGGAATATTACTCGTAATTAAAAAATAATATTAAAGTAATTAAATATCATGTTTGGTGTCTTGGTGTTTGGTGTTTAAAAATGTTGTGTTATAAGTACTCCAAAATTATTTTATTTAAATAAAAAATAATAATCTAAAACCCGACTACGAATGAACTAACTTAAAGTTGCAATTTGTAAGTCTTGTTTTAGCTTTTTTCAATAATTGCCTCTAGACGAGCCTTGAGATGTAAGTAAGTAAAATTAAACTCTGTAAGTATTATGGACAACTATTTACCTAACCTAAGCCAAGAAGTCCAAAAACCAGTCTTAACAAGAGGTATCGTGTTGACCAGTAACTGGATTGTGGAGGTCAAATAGGCAGTCGCTCTATGTAAAACACTGGTAGGTATTCCGCTGCATCCGGTTAGACTAGTACTCGATCCCAACATAGCTGGGAAAAGGCAAGGCAGATGATGATTAAGGACAAGTATCTATTGCAGTTGTCCAACATCGTTCGGCTGATATGATGATGCATATAGTTACCTTCTACCTTACCATCCCACTGTCATGAAAATGCACGACAAAATGCATTACAAATGCTTGCACCCGTGCATTCACTGGTATTGCATTTTGTTCGAATCGTTGCGGTGACTATGCAGACATGTAGAGGAAACTCCCTAGCCGCGCCAAGCCCGCCTGTGTTACCCATGCAGGTGCCTATCAGCGTTGCAAGACGTCCCGATTTTGGCTAGACGTCCCGATTTTTATGTGTCGCACGGGACACAGGCTCTGTCCCGCTTTTCGGGGATAACTTGACCGTGCGTGCAGTGTGCTGAGGAAGCGTATTTTATTGAAATACATTTATAATGCCTATTTTTCATGTAAACGTAAGTTAAAGCTCAAATACAAAGATAAATATTTAAAAACTTCTGATTATATGCGTTTTTTTATTATGTCCTGCTTTTGACGAAAGAATCACGGTTTTTTTTTCATGTTTCGAAGTCCCGATTTGCCAAAAAAATCTGGCGAAGCTGGTGCCTACACTCCATTAAATATAACACTAGGAAAATAACGTTAAAGCGCTAACGTTATTTCAATGGTACAGTGTATTAAGCCCCGTTATTTCACGATCAATTTAGAGCAATTTACAAAAAGACAGTCATTCCAACAATACAACACAATAACTGCCGTTATTTTTCTAAAGTTTATTTAATGGAGGTTAATTTTGATCACGTCTTCTAGAGATCTTGGGTTCGATTCCTAGGTCGAGCAGTGTTATTGGGTTTTTCTATGAAATTCTCAGTAGCAGTTCGGAGTTAGGATTTGTGCCCGGTTAATGAGACCTAAACATACGGGCGAACTGTGGGTGTAAGTTTGTACACCTCTACGTAATTCTTCGGGGAATACATGCCTGATGGTGGTATGTGTTATAATTTTATTTACATTTGATTATTTATCTGTGTGTTGATATTGATAGCATCGTAAGAGTATAATACGTGCAATGCAGATATTATTTAAAATCTCCGCTATTTGTTGATTATGGCTTAGAACTAGCTGGCGTTATGAACTTCTCATTATTAGATTAGTTACCACTTGTGTAAGTAGGTACCCATAATAGGAGGCAATACTTGTTTAACAGTTTAAGACAAGTCCAGAGTGTGTAGGTACATTGTTCTGCGCAAAATACCCAATTAAGCTTCTTTTTTTTTGGTCTCTGGGTCTCTGGAACTGGAGATTTCCATCGGAGTACCAACCTATCAAACCAAGCATTATCTGATGGTTGCAAACACTAACCATTCTCATTCATCGGCTGAATTTAAGGTAGAGGAAAATTTGAACCTAAACATAGGTCTTTAGCGTTGAATTTAACTTCGTGCTTGCTCATGCTCAAAGCGTAATAGGTAGGGGCCTAGATTCAGCTAACAAAGCTGCAACACAACACGGCACGGATTTGGCACGGGAAAAATTTGATAAGAAAGTCTTGATATTTGTGTTTGTCGATAATATTTGTGAAGTGCTCATTTTGCCACCGAAACTGGCTTATTTTATTTGAAAGACTATTTCTGCAGATACAGTAGGTAGGTACGGTTTTTATACTGGTAGGTGTGTTATCACCTAATTATACCCGTGTGTTTTTAGAACTTCAAATATAATTTTGCCGCAATATTCACTTCGGTATCACAACGTTTCGTTAACCTGTGAAGGTACCCATTAACACATTATATAAATAGAATCACGCGATGATCACGCATATACACGCCTAATTTTTAATTTACTTACATCACTTGACATATGCCTGACAAATAGACCTACTTTCTTTTTAATTTAAATACCTGCGCAAGGATTGCGCAGTTTAGACATTGATCATACCATGAACAATATGACTCGGACTGGTCGAAGACAAAACAATCGACGTCACGGAAAAAAGAATCTCGCGAACATTCTAGAACGTGTCACTATTTCTCCGAGTTTGAGTGCGTGCACAAAAATGTAAAGGCGACGTGGCGGGCGAAGGAGCAACACAATAAGGGACCTAAGTGAACGAGCTACGCACCCGGTGTGCCAGAGCGACGGCCGTCTGTCGAATGATAAAAGTTTAAACGCCGTTGGTGGAACCGCGGAGCCCTAGTCGGCGCGGAGGGGCGTGGGTCGCCGTCCTTGCGCCGCCGCTACTAACCCGCCAGCAGTCGCCATCCGCGCCCGAGAGACGAACAAAGAAAAACAGGAATCAAAAACTAGTCAAGTGTTAATGCATATTGCATTCACACTAAAATGCCCACATTTCCCTGAAGGAGTGTTAAAGAAGCCTAGGATTGTTGATTTTGTATTGATTTTTCGAAAGGTTAGTAGTGCTTCTTTGAATACGTTGTTTGGCGAGATACGCGCAGTTCTTAACACATGCATGATGGCGCCGTGAACATTTCTTATTGAAATACCAATCATGTAGGCCAGTGCATGACGTTAAAGTGTAACGGGACGCCAAGTGAGAAACGCAAACTTATATAAAACATGATTAGACGTTGTGATAAGTAGGTACCGAAATATAAGTAAACTAGCTGTTTTGTAAATATTTAAAAATGCCTTCTGTCGACTAACAAAGTACCTACTTAGTACCTAAGTATTGTGGAGTGGATTAGGTAGCTACGTAAGTATCTACTAGTTTATAATTTCATATCCTAAAAAAAGTTGGTAGGTACCAAAGTAGTGTAAAATATCAGGTATCAGATAAAAATCACGGTTACCTAATTATATTTTTTGCTATTTATTAGCGGCTCAAGTGGATCAAGATTGGCCATCGGCCGTACCTAATTAAAATGTCTTGGATACAAAGGTATGTTGCAGATTAAATAGGTAATATTTTGGTTTTTATTTCACACGACAATAAAATAAAATTAGAGCACATTTATATGTATAATTTGGTTTATCATTAGCTAGACATTTTCTCTAATAATTACGTAATTATGTAACTTTATGCATGACCGACCATCACATTGGAACTTTGCGAGGCACGGGTGACAATCCGACATCATGACAAGGCCTAGACGAGTACGATCACAATACAACACTATTTCCATTTTGTTGGTAAACCTGATAAAACTTTTACATTCGTACTAGGTACTTTATCCTTAAGGCATATAAAAAATAAATGTTATTAATTAGCGTACATTTATCGACACTATTATTAAAAATATTACTGGAATAAAGTGTCAGTACGATCATTGATTTTCACTCTAGGCATGAGTCGCCATTTTGTTTCGCGTTCATTTCTTGTGGCGGCACGGCACGAAGGGGACGCTCTCTAGCAAGGGCGTGCGGCGCAGCGCTCGGCGCTGCTTCGTTGTATATGACGCCATTATTATTGAAAGGAGAATCACGTTTGGTTTTTGGAAGAAAGTGTGTGCGTGACGTTGTACAATTATTATTGAATAAATAGTTCAGTTTGTTATATTTGATTATTGTAGGTGCATTTCAATAGAAGGTAGGTCATTAACCTTTATTTCTTTTTGATCGCCTGGTATTTTACATACGTACCTCCCGTTATAATTGTGTTATTTTCTACATATATCTGTACCAATGTTTATAATTTTGTTGTTGAATGAAACGAAACCGTCAATTTCCGAAATATTAGGTATTAGTCGTACCTAATTGCTAATTATCCATCCTAAGTCATTTCAATACCTACTTATATAATACCTAACTTCATGAGTGTAATCCGACCTGTTACCGCTTTATTTTCGCTTACAAAAATAATGAACCACCATCAATCTGTAAATTAACAAATTCTTACACGCGTTTACGTATTCAGAACTTTTCTTGTTAATAAGTTTACTTATTGTATAGACATTTGCAAGACGTGGCATGATTATTCACAACTTTATTTTAAGGAAAGCTTGATTTTAATTGAGTGAGGTACATAATATTATTATTATGTGTTTTAAATATGGATAGTAGAAAAAATTGAGAAAGAACAATAGGTAGTGTTTATTCTGCACAAACGAAACGCATTTTTACCAAGACAGTATTAAACTTTTTTCAAGTGGCAACATCCGGCATGGCTAGTGGTGTGAAACTCAATTAATATTTTTAGTCGATATTTAATCATTTGAAAACAATATTTATTTTAAAAAGAAAATTATTTAAATTGTAAATTGGATTAATAGTGCAGTTCATTTTACCAATTAAGAAGTTAATTCGAGCATTTTTTTTTCCTTTTGAAAATACACTGCTTTAATTTTTTTTCTGTTATTTTTTACTTTATTAATTCTTTAGAGATTTTTGTTCAAATTAAAGTTGTACTAGACGAAATAAACATTAAAATGTTGCTTCTATGTTACTTGAAGGGGGCACCTAAGAAGATATCTCGAGCTGTCAAATTAGTTGAAATCGTGGAAGTTTGACACTGGTGTGCACATTTGTATCCATTTGCATATACACTAAAGGTGTGTTTACATTGTGTAATGAAAATATCGTTTTTTTCCATCCTTGTCACAATTTGTTTGAACGATTTTTTTCTGCATTTTTAAGTGTCTTCTTATGAATTGAACACGCTTGACGAAGTTCTTTTCGTATTTTTTTTTATCACAATATTAATTTTGAATTTCCACAAAAGTTTATTGTCCGAGCCGAATTTTTGGCGTTTCTTTGATCCACTGAAAGCCAAGAAAAATGCAGTAAGCTTATTTTACAGTGTGCGTTAAGAGCCGATTTACATTGCCCTATCCCACCGCTAATACTTAATTTGATTGTAACAACTGTAATACGGAGTGAACCTTTTCAATATAAATAATTTGGAATGTGTATGAAACTTTTTTAATTATTGCTTTTTATTCATTTTACATTTAAACATTCGTAAACTCACGCTTTTCGCGCACGCATGCAGAAACCACAGAGCGCCACCTGCTATAATCCTTGCATACTCCTTTTGCCTCGTCCACGTTCATACATCTGGTCATACAAGTACGCCAGTATTATTCATATTAATTATAATAAATACTTTAATTACACCCACATGGTACTACATTTTAATGTCAACGGATCCAACTCATCTGGGATTGTTTCTGCCACTGGGGTGGCGCCACTTTGGTTTCGTGATTCACTTGACAGTTCTGACAGAACTTTTCAGAAATGTTTAAAGTTTAATGAATATTATTGATAACGCGATAAAAATCGTTAAAATTTATTACGGATCCTCAAAATAACTAACTAACGAACTAAAACTCATGTGAATTGTAGTAATTGACATCAGTAAAAACTAACAGTGACTGTTAACGTCGTCAGTCTACACAAGCGACATCTAGTGAATCAGTACCATAGACCATTTACGTCAGATTAGCAGTCAGTTTTTTTACATGGATCCATGTAAAGAAATACGGGTTTTATGTTGCTTCCACTTGAGACTGGAAGGTGACTCCTTTAGTTGGTCAAAAAGCTTAACTGCAGATGATGATGATGATGATGTAGATTTTAATCTTTACCTTGATCTCATGTTATTAGAACGACTTAGACGAAATATTTCGAATGAGATCGAGCTCATTGACAATTGATTGATAAGACATTTTAGTCAGGTTGACTTTTCGAATGATGGATTTATTAAGTTATTGATACGACCTCGCGCGCTTGTATAGATTTAATAATACCCTTAGGCCCGCTTGCGCTAGCAATTGTTATCTTCTTTTTTTCGTGTCGATTCGCGACTCATTAAATTTTGTCCGACCAGCAGTGTGATTCTCTAAGCCTCACTTCGTAATTCGAAAGCTGAATTCGCAGTGAGATTACAAAATGGTATTCTGTTTAACACGATCACGCCGGTGACGTCACCACGGCGAACGAATACTAAACCAATGACAAGTTGGTTCGTTATCGAAGTGAGCGCGATCACTTTAGTGAGACTCGTTTTCGAGTTTGCATTTTAGAGAATCGCACTACAGTATTGAGCAACCTGTACAGCTCTATCATTGCCTTCGTTTAAATCTATGATGGTGCAGGTGGTTGTTGCACTACGGGCAACTATGAAGATGACGTATGTCCTGTAATGGATTTTTATCTTGTAACTCCGAGTTAGTTGCTTACAAAGGTCCCTTTTGGGGATAATATTTTATCATTTAAGCTCGTGTTGAGTCAAGTTTTTGGCGAAAGTGGCGCCATTTTGGAGGTGGAAGATTGAGGGTGTCTTCATAGAGAAGCAAGATGGTTGTAATTTCAACTACTATCCTACCTCGTTATTATGTACTCTTTGTACATATAGTGTGCGTAATGTGATATGTGTGCGTGAGTGTCGTCATAGCCTAATGATTAAGACCTCAGATGATTGCGTCTTATGTCTCATGAGTTTGAAATCGGGCAAGTACTAATGTCACTTTTCCAATTCCTGTGTACTTTCTTAGTTTATTGACATTGGTGAAAGAAAACATCGTGAAGAAACCAGGACTTATATTGAATATAAGTCTGAAATCACCAATCCGCCTTGAGAAAGCGTGGTGATCGTGCCTTCTGTATGTGAAAAAAGGCTTTTGCCCTGCGATGAGACAATAATAGGCTAGTATTACTATTGTGGGATTGTGTGATGTCAGTGATGACCACACCTGCAATTTGTAGTTTGCTGTTTATGTAGCCACGTACCTAGGCGATGCTAAAGTAGCCTAGTTACTCAAAGGCTGCAATCAGGGAGAAAGCATGGACTCTACGCCTATCCGTGCAGATGTTAAGCTTGTCGGTACCAGTCTTGATACTTTAAAGGCAAGAACCGGTGCTGACATGTTCCGGGCTGCATAACTGACTATTCATAACATTTGGTCAAGGTTTTTGGTTCGCTGTGGATCAGAGCAGACTAGTTCAGTTAAGAATTGTCGGTGCCGATGCTAGTTCTTAGCGGTTCTGCTATTAAGCCTCGGTATTGACTGCCTGCGTCGACGGTATGCGCGGGTCGCAGCCGCCAAGCGCTGCGTGCGATCCATCGGCACCGGCTGTGTGCTTTCCCGTTGAAAGCGACCGAACTGCTTTTGGCTCTTAATATGAATAATGAATATAATTTATCAAAGTTTTTAAGATACAGTTATGCTAATGGCGCTAAACATAATTTTAAGATATACCTACATAAATATGACGTAGGCACGCAATTAAATGGTAGAATCTGAGTCGCTTTGAAACAAAACGACTAAATAACTTCAGTAATTATGTTCTAATATCTGAACACAGACTGTTATAGTAATACTAAGTGTTAATTGGATTTTATTATGACTGATGGCTTCTTGTGTCTGGTAATTTTTGAGAAGCTTATTGTAGCTCGGGATGAAAAATCCATGCAATGTTGTCGTTTGTCCAAAAACGGAATTTCAGGATACAAAAACTTTTGGTTTTGGTATCAATTTCTTAATCTTATATCTACTTAAGATATTTAAGTAAGCACGTAACTTACTTACTGGCGACCTAAGCGTGTAACTTGAAGAAGAACAATTGCAGTTTTCTCATAATATAGCAACAATGAAATGGTATTCGCGAGTTGTCGATCTTAATTTCCATCGAGAAGCCGTAAAACGTAAACATTGAAAGAAAACGTTGAGAAAAAGGTGGTGGTGTAATGGTTCTAGCAGCGATATCAATTTTAAGAAATCTTTTTTTTTTTATTTCATTTAATGGCAAACAAGCCTACGAACTAGTGATGTTAAGTGGTCACCTCTATCTATGGACAACTAAAATACCAGAAGCCTTGTTTGTTTTTCGTTTTGGAAGTCATCAAATGACTTCTCCCGCGGCGGGAGAGAGTGTCAGAATTTTACTGACTAAAACCCATCCATGTTTTCCTTGTTGTGCCCTTTGCGTTCCGGGGGCGCGGTATCTCTTTCGAACAACCCGCAGCCCCGGCACGGCAGTAACAGAGGCCTTGCAATTGCGTAGAAATGTCTCATGTGCATGTAATTTCAACTATTTCTATTGCGTTGTGTGATGCCAAGACATGCATGACCTTGCCATAAGTACCTGCCTACGTTCTTTTTACCAATTTAAATAGTTGTCTAGCACCTACGGCTAGAAAATTCAGGGTCGTAACAATCGATCTGGGAAGTTATAGTTTTCTGCGTTCAATCAATACATAGTGTATACGTGAAGAAGCCATAGCTACTATTGTTGTTGTTGCGAAAATCAATGATGTTTTTAATTAGGAAATTGACTGGCTTTCAAAGTTTTGAAGGCCGGTTAATTTGTTGTTGACTTGTAGTGTTACCTACTATATGATGGTTAGTGTTGTATGTACGGTTTTTGATGTTCGTTTTCGATTGTGATTGCAAAAGTTGTGAAGGGATTGCCTCTTCGCATAGTTTAGGAACACGCTGCTAGTATGAAAAATATATTCAAAAGAATATATTTTTCAAACGTATTTTTTTTAGTATAATAATCATAATTTTTAATGCATAATCGCATTAAAAATCTTTACTGGATAATATGAGTGGATGCTGGGGTGTATTCGCAATAACACATTCTATTTGGAACAGGTTTTGAGAGTAACCATTTTTTTTTTAATTTTCCTATTAATTATTTTAATCAAGTAAGTATTGTTTTTTTTTTCAATTTTTATTTTACGATCTTTAGTAATAAGTATGTTTCATTCATACATTCCATTCAATGAAACTAAATAATTGTACATTATGATACAAGTGAGTTTTAATAATCACTAAACTTCTCATAATTAAATAAATATGAGTGGAAATATGACGAGCTGTTTACTTTTCTGGCGCGTCGTGTTTATGGTAGGCGCATGGCTACACGCGCGCAGCTTTAGGACTGGCCAGGACAAAGAAAAAGCAATTAGGCTAACTAAAATAAAATGGCAAACTAATTATATTGTATTCAAGTTTTTTTTACGTTATGATTTTATTTATAACTAGCTTTTGCCCGCGACTTCGTCCGCGTGGATTAATAGTTCCCGTTCCCAGGGGGATTTCCGGGATGAAAACTATCCTATGTCCTTTCTCGGGTCCCAGACTATATCTGCACCAAATTTCATTGAAATCGGTTCAGTGGTTTAGGCGTGAAGAAGAGACAGACAGACAGAAAGACAGACAGACAGACAGAGTTACTTTCGCATTTATAATATTAAGTACGGAAGTACGGATAATTGCGTATGGTGAACTCATCTAATTCTGTGACTCACCTAATTCGGTGATAATTTTGGTTTGAGCGCTATATATATAGGCTGTAAGAGTGAAATCAATTACTTGAAATACAACCATATGATTTGATTATGATTAATTGTGCCTATATTCCTCATAAAAGACTGATTAAAACTCATGCTAAGTCTGAATTAAAGTAATTAATAATTTATTTGTATTTTATTACTCAAATGCTTTTGTCACGAAGTTAGATGAGTTCACCCTAACGTAATATGTTTGCTTACTCGCGAAACATTTAGGCATAAAAGAGACAAAATACTTTTCGCTAAAATTTTAAAAAGGTGTCAACGAGTTACTTTTGCAAGCGACCGGTAGGAGCCAAAAAGGTGAAAATGTATATATAGGTGAAAATGCAATGTATAGTTGTCATAAACTAAATTCTTATTTTTGTATAAGGTGATTTTTAGCACAAAAATGTTAATTTAGATATTTACAAAAAATAATGATTTGGTGAAAAATAACGTCAATAGTCGACAATAGTCAATAGTCAACAGTTATGGTATTTTATGAATTATTTATTATCGTATTTAGTTCAATTACTCGCAAAACATAAGCATAAAACAAGCCAAATGCTGCCGAAAACAGCTATTACCGCACAGTGCGGTAATGTAACATAAAAAGCACGCGTGCGCGAAACGCACCGCATTTTGGCCCTAAAGCAGCCACTTTACAAGCATGTTTGTTAATATATAATTTAAATAATGCTAAGTTAAAGATAAAGCTTATAAACCTTGGTAGATTAAAAATCTCTCTCACAAACTTTTAACGTGATCTGGTTTGTCTATTACGCATATATATATTACCCAAGTTGGTTGGCAATTACGTCACCAACACTACTCGTCATACCTACTAAATAACTTAAGAAAGCCATTATCGAATCGTGAATAGTAGTCAACTTCTTAAAGGTATAAACCTAAGTTTTTTCCCGAGAATTTCTATGTACATTCTTCAGTACAATACAAATAAAAGCTCAAATTAAGAGAGACATTCATTACAGTTTTTAACCCGTGACTCAAAAAGAAGAGTGTTATAAATTTGACGTATCTGTGTGCCTGTTTGTGGCACCTTAGCTCTCAAACGGGTGAACCAATTTGAATGCGGTTTTTTTTATTTGAAAGCAGGTTTCCTAGCGATGGTTCTTAAATATGTTTTGTCAAAATTGATTCAGCCGTTTCAAGGTTATCAGCTCTTTTGTTAGCTGCTGTAGGGATATTAATTCTTCTGTCGGGGGTTACTAAATGCATAATTATTTCTTGAAATGTTGGATCTGTTCGCGTGTGTTACATGCATTTGCTTGTTGCATTTACTATTTGTAACAAATCGTTGGATATCGTGCCTCATGTTTGGTCTGTGAGAGGGGCGGCATTAGAGCTACTGGATATTCTGTTACAAATAAAAGCAGAGCAAGTTTGCAAAGCAGCGTTTGCTCTGTTCTGGTGTGAATGGTTTCGGTGCCGGTGACATTGCAGGCATATGAAACATTTCAACTTTGTTTCTGGGATGGCAATGCTTGCAAGGCCTCTTATATTGCAGAGGTGACCACTTAACTTCAGATGACCATCGGCTTGTTTGCCATTTAACGATGTTTTAAAAGAATGCAGTGTATACTGACCGTTAGTAGTGCTTGCAGCCAGTATTATTGAAATGTCTGAAGCCTTAGTAATAACATAGGACGGTAGAGACTTTCTAGGTTAATAATAATCGCCCTTCCACTCCTTTATTCGCACAGATTGCAATTGTTATTATTGTAAGAACGAAGATTGTGAAGCGGCGGCGTGCCATTTTAAATTGGAGCATCTTGTCAATTCGTGTTCTTAGATGAGAATTTATTTACTAGCTTCTGCCTGAGCCTTCGTCCGTGTCAAACTTGATATATTATCCCACGGGAACCGTACATTTCAGGGTAAAAAGTACCTATTTTATGTGTAATCCACACTATAACAATCTATCTCAGTGCCAAATTTTATTCAGATCCATTCGGCTGTTTAAGCGTAAAAGAGTAACAAGCATGCAACCATCCTCACAAACTCTCGCATTTATAATATTAGCAGGATTAGTAGGATTTTGCGTACATGAGTACACGTCCATGGAGTATACGTGTAGGTATGTGTTGTGCCGAGAGAATGACACTAATCTATTAAATACATAAGGTTGCTTTTGCCTCGAGGGCATAATTAGGGCTTCAGTCAAAGAGGAAGATAATTACGCTTATTGCGAGCAATAATTGGTCGAGAGATCTCAAAGAAATATTTTAATAATGAGTTTCGTCGGTTACTCTTTTGAAGACTTAGTTTGAAAGTTAGTTTGAGTAAGCAATCTGCACCAATTTCATGAACAGCAAATGTTTTTTTTTTTATTGTTAAACCTGGTCGGTCTTGGATAATATAGCAGTGCGTACTTTATAATTTATGGGTGTAAGAATGATGGCGGACTTAAAAAAAAAAAAAGTCTATTGATGATGATATACTCGATAACATTTTACACCGGATAGTCCAAAAGGTCGGATACCAGAAAGAAGGTCGTTGACTTGTCGGATTTTATAGTTCTTTTTCCTTGTGGTTTAATGTTTTTTTTAACTTAGACGTTCTTAGACTGGATACCAATAGAAAAATAGGTAGTCACATCTTCTGCGATAAGAGTTCTACTTGGGTCTGTAGATAGTATCTGAGATAACATTCATCGTTATGAAAATTATTCACTTCCCGTATTTAGAATATGACAGAATTAATTATTATTTGCAAAATGTACATTATAACAAAAATATTTATTTGAGCTTATATTAAAAATACCTTATATCAATTTAAAACACAGCTTGAGATATTATATTTTTTTACTAACATGTAAATAATAGAAATATTATATAATAAATTGTTTTACAGCCGCCAAAATGGAGACGGAATACGATCAGAAGTTCGAGGAGATGAAGAATTATATACCATTTCTGGAGAGCATGATCAAGAGGCTGGAGTCAACCAGCCAAGGGTCTTCAAATCCTCGGCAAGCACAGCTCGATAAGATCCGTTCCCTTAGAGATCTACTCTTAAATAAGAAGAAAAGGTTAAAATTACCATATTTTTAATACGATTGCTGTAACTTTTTCAGCTTTTATTTATTACTTACTAGTTTTTATTTCTTAGACGTATTACCGCCGGCTTAGTTACCGTTGTTAATGGCATTTTATTGTTAATTTGAAAGATTATTATTTGCTGTGACACAAATTGTATTTGCGTAACCACAGACATGATTAACCTTTATAATGTAACGATAAATGTTACTCTGGTTGTCGAAGTGTCAATAATTAGATGCGTAAAATGAATACTAGGGTGGCAAATATGTTTTTAATTCAGTGAATATGGGCGCGGAATTGGATAGATTTTTAATTTATTTCACAGTTCATCTTCGAGCAATGAAAACGATTATAATACATAATGATACGAGTGAGGAAAGTTTCTCATTACGGGCTAGACTGAGTCAAAACACGAAAGGTGTAATAGAATGATAAAATGCTCGCACGTTCCATACGACGATTTTCAACACACTAGTGAGGAATAATAAATAAAATTTCATAAGTTTTAGTATTTTAGGCAAAGGTTTGTGAAACATGGCGCGTGAATATCTTGATTCATACTTTGATCTCCGACTGTCACTCACCTCCTGATTGAAGCCGCCCAAAAAGCCTGATTTTTAAATTAGCATAAGACTATTTTTGAAAATAGCACACAATTTAGTGTGAAGAAAAAAATAATTAGTGAAATGTTATGTTTATTTGTCATATTTTATTAATTAACATAGTTTAATTATTCATATAATATTTAGGTATCATACTACAAAAATCCTAAGTGCCAGCTCCTTAGTAAAATTGGAAAAAAAACCATTACCACGCTAGTGCTGTAATGTAATAAGCACGCGTGCGCAATACGCTACATTATAAAACTAAAAGCGGTACAACAAGAGCCATTGTACTAGCTAGTGTGTTGAAAAATCGATTTCAACATTTTTAATTCTGATCAGCACAAATAGGGATTACATGATAGTAATTGTGATCCTTTGAGTAGCAAATTCGGTCCGTTTAAAATTCCGGACTTCAGGGTATCAAAAAAAAAAATAAGTATTTAGGTATAAATAATATAATTGCATAAAATAGAAGAGAAGGTGTAGAGACAGCATTTATTTTATACCAACTGTCTCTTTGACAAATGCAAAAAAGAATAAAGTTAAAATGAAAATGAGGTTGTAGAAGTGAAGAGTTTATGATGAATGAGTTTGTATGATATGACTGCAAGTTATTAAAATTAAAAGGGTTATTAAAATTAAAAGGGTTATTAAAATTCGATATTATGAACACTATAAGTCGAACGCCTAAATAGTCGATATTTAGGCGTTCGACTTATAGTGTTCGACCAATTGTAATTCGATTATTTGGCATTCGATTTAGCGTAGTACACCCGTTCTAGTAATAGCTGGCTTGCTAATATATAAACAAACGAGCATGTATTTTGTCTATGATTTTGTGACTACAATATGTTATTGTTTATTTTTTTAGAATGAAAATGGAGAACTTATTAAAATGTGAACAAGTTCTGGTTAATTTGTACGCAAAAGTGGAGCAGGTATGTTCATTTCAGCAATTGATTTACGTACTTAGTTAAATGTTGTTGAATAAATGATTATACTTCTTTTTTTTTATTACAGAGAGATACACTATCGGTTGTTAAAAAAGCACCAGATCCTGGATTTTCCATCGATCCTCCCACGCCACAAGAAAAGTCAGATTTAGAGGCTGTACGGAATAAGCTCAAAAACGTGGCCAAACGACAAGAGGATATCCAGGAGACGTTACCAGAGATTTTGAGGGTTGGTGAACTCGAAGAAGTGCACACTGCAGGCTCTAAAGAACCCGCCCTTTTCCAGAGAAGGCCAAATAAATCGTCAGTATCGCCACACTCACCAACTAGAAAAATTGAAGAAAATGTTTCACCACCATCTTCAGCCTCGAAGCGAAATTACACTCGAGTTTTGGTATCACCTGATACCTCTACGCGACGTTGGACTGCGCCAGATTCAGTGGAGGAGAAACCTCTTTTTAGTAGACGGTCTCCTCGTAGATCTCCGAGAAGGTACTCTCCCTCCTACCATAAAAAAGAAAGAAAAAAATCTTTGAAAGAATCAACTGTGCGTAAATCCAAAGATTTAAATATAACGCTAAATGTGCCAGAAGATAGTTTAAGCACTTTGAATACTAAAGATATATTCACCAGAATTATTAACTGCAAAGATGGTGACGTAGACATCGATACATTAAGGGAGTTGCGGAAGCAGATACTTACTGAACTAAAGAAGACTGGAGCCAGGGATGATATATCTGACTTAATATTAAAATCTTATAATAAGAAGAAAGGAAAACGTAGTAAAAAGGTGGAGGTAGAAGAAGGAGAACTATCAGACAGTGAGAGTGAAGTAATAGAAAATGTATACGGCAGTTTAAGTGGTAACTTAGTACTGACAGATCAAAGTGAGGCCAACACTTCAACGGACAAAGACAAAGCGCGTAAAATACAAATTTGTCTTGTGATCAATTCTGACAACACTGCAGAAGATTCTATAGCCAAAACTAGTGCAGAACCAATTAATGATTCCAGCGTTTCAGAGCTGGAAATGTACGATAAAGATGGCAAAGTGGTTACTGAATCTGATGTTAACAAGAAAAAAGAAAAAGACTTTATAAATATTGAAGATGATGATGATGATGATGATGATTTGTTAACGATAGTATCCGATATAAATAATAAAACTAAAGATAATTCTACTGATCAAAAAACAGGCAAAAATAACGCCACTGACGAAAAGTTAGAGCAACTGCCAGAAAAGGATGATAAAGTTATTACACCAAAAGAGACTGTCAAATTTACTGCTAACTTTTATAAACCTTTAACAGATAGTTCTGAACCTGAAGAAGCAAATAAAGTAAAAGACAACAAAGAGGTTGCAAAGGTTGAAACTCAGAAAGAAACCGATGTTAAATCTGATAATAAAACTGTAACTACTGCTTCGAAAGTTTCTAAAACTGGCAAAGATGTGTGTTCGATTGAAGCGGAATTAGAGCAAATGCAAAAGCCTGTAGAAATACCACTACTCAATGAGCCAACAATACCCAAAGCGCCTACTAATAATAGTACGCTCTCAGAAATAGATATACTGCAAGCTCTCAAAAATGAAATATTGAGCGAGACTATAACTATTTCCGGCTCCGAGACCGGCACACCGCTTTTACACCAACCTAAAATTAACAAAGTGGCAAGCGCCAAAGAGATTTTGCCTAAGAAAAGAATATCTATAGAAAACTATAAACAAAAGATAGAAAGTTCAATAAGATTATATTTGGACGATAGTGATTCCAAAGATGATGTTATCAAGAAACCCAGTCTCAAATTAACAGAAAAAGAATGTGAAAGATTTAATATACAAAAGAAAATTTCTTTCGAAGATGACAGTTCAGATGGTGATAATGGAAGTGAAATTCAACCAAGTGACCTTTATAGCGATCTCGCTCCTAAATCGCCTGACCACGATGAGTCAAGTAATATGGCGTCGACACCTCCGGTAATAATACCTGGTGATCCTGTGAAGACGTTACCGGTAAACCGCAACGCTGATGTGGATATGAGAACTTTACCGATTTTATCACCTAATCAAAACAAAGCACCTACGTGTTTTAGTAACATTGCAGGCATCTCGAGTAGTGACACGAAAGTTGCTACACCGACTGTTTCAAAAACTGAACAAGCCAAAAGTCAAAGCAGACCAGTGCTATTCGATCCTCGTGTTAAAAGAGATGTTAATTCTAGCCAAAGTCCTAGTCCACACACTGATAATCCTGATAGGACACAAAGACCCGCGTTTTCTAATATTATTCAAAGTCCGACAAACGCAGCGATGACGCCTAATGCCACGCTGACACCTAATGCCACGCTGACACCTAATGCCAGATCGTACGAAATGACTCCTAACCACCAGTCATTTCAAATCGACCAATCAATCAAGAAACACGTATATGTACCATCGTTTACTAGTCATGATCCCAGAGAGAGAGAAAATTCAGTGGTAAAAGATTCGAAGATTGAGCCGTCTGGTGAAAGAAAATCACGTTTCGATGATATTGGAGACACCAGTAGTCGGAGCTCAAGTGATGTGTCCATTAATACACGCTATACAGACTCATTCACTGGAGACATACACAGTAAAGGACAAGGAAATGATAGATACAGCCTCGAAAATCGAGATTGCTTTTCTTATAAAAGATCAGAATGTCCAAAGACTCCACTTCCGTCTTTTGGAAGATCTGATGTGCCGGTCACGACGACCCAAACATTTCCTAGATTAGATAAACCAATGACTACTCTGCATTCATTTGGGAGATCTGAGTGCCCTACTACACCAAGTCATTACTTCGGAAGATCAGAGTGCCCTCCTACTCAGATTCCTCCTTTCGTAAGATCGGAATGCCCTCCTACTCCGATTCACCCCTTCGTAAGAACGGAATGCCCACCTACTCCGAGTCATCCTTTCGGAAGATCGGAATGCCCCCTTACTCCGAGTCACCCCTTTGCAAGATCGGAATGTCCTCCCACTCCCAGTCATCCGTTCGGAAGATCGGAATGCCCTCCCACTCCTAGTCACCCCTTCGGAAGATCGGAATGTCCCTCTACTCCGAGTCACCCTTTCGGAAGATCAGAATGCCCCCCTACTCCGAGTCACCCTTTCGGAAGATTGGAATGCCCCCCTACTCCGGGTCACCCCTTCGGAAGATCAGAATGCCCTTCTACTCCGAGTCACCCCTTCGGAAGATCAGAATGCCCTTCTACTCCGAGTCACCCCTTCGGAAGATCAGATGGCCCTGCCACCCCGACTCATTCTTTTGTAAGTCAATCATTTAACAGTTCTATAACTCCAAGTCTCCAATTCGGACCAACAGAGAGCCTACCAACGCCATTCTATGGAAGAAAAGAATGTCCGCCGACAACAAACCCCGGATTTGGTAGGTCCGACGGTCCATCGACGCCAAGCCATCCGTTTGGAAGATCTGATTTTAATGCACAAAAATATAATAAAGATCCAAGACTTAACAGAAAATCTGAGTATGAATCAAATTCTCCGCTAAACGAAAGAGACCGTGGATATTACAAAGATCGTGGCTACTACCACGGAAGCTCTTATAAATCTCACAAAACGTATAGTGGCTCTGATACTTATAAAAATCAGGATCGAGAACAAAGAAGTAGTAAGTACAGGTACTATGGGGCAGACTATGCTGGACGTCAACTAAGCAAAGATCAACCGAGGCGAGAACCATCCGTTAGTGGTTCATTGACACCAACAATAGCAAACGATCATGAAAATGATCGATTGTTTTCAAGAGATCGTGGACAGTACAGTGGTGACAGCAGTGGGTATGAAGACGGTACTATGAGTCGCGGCCGCCAGCGGGAAAGAAGTGTTGGGCGTAGCGGCCATCCAGAAGATAATAAACGTGAAAGAAGTATTGGCCGACAGGTACGCGCTGAAGATACCTTCAGACGGTCATCGTCTAGAGGACCTAGTGTTAGAAGAAATTCTTCTATTGAACCAGAAAATAAATCATTATCGGTGAAATCTCACGCCGGCCGCTCATTTACGATTGATACTAGCGTTAATGCAACATTCCAAAAGTTTCTTGAAACTGGAAAAGGTATTCAAATATTCGATTACGATTTTGATACTAGAAGACAAAGAGCAGCGAGTGTAGGAAGATCATTAGTTAAAAAATCCAGATGGGAAAAGGTGTCTGACGAGTCTAAACCAAACAGTGAAACTCTTAATAAAAAAGATGTATTTCGAAGAGCGTCAAGTATGGGTAGAGATTTGGCAAATTCGGCTGCAGACGAAAGGAGCTTCCAAGAAGTTAAGGCTGATTTTAAAACTTATAGATACCCTGATCAAGCATCCAGCAAATTTGACACTGGTAAAATACGAAATATTGATACGAAATCCAGAAGTCATTCGGAAAGTATTGGCCGCAGTAGAAAAGATAAAGAATTTCATGAAAAATATAAAGAAGAAAAGCGCGTTCAAAGTACTTCACGTCAGTCGTACTCCCCTAGAAAGAATTATAGAGATCCCAGATTGCGCAAAGAAACTAACACTAAAAATAAATATGAAGATCCCCGCGCAAGGAAAAGTGGTATAGTATACTCGAATGACAATATTGTCAAGGGAGCTATTTTAAGCTCCGGGTATGGTGTCAAAAACTACAAGATTCCTAAGATAAAACGTGTTGTAGAGGAGCCTAAAGATGAACCTATAATCATAAAGGATGCGGGAGAAAAAGATAAAAGGAAAATTGTGGACAAAAGAAAAGACGAAGAAGAAACAGCAAAGGAAAAAGCAAAGGATATTAATAAAGAGAAAAATGTAAGAATAATAAAGACATATGGTAGAGCGCGTCCAAAAGAAACAGTTAACGATATTCCTAAACCTAAAAATAAGGAAACTCCTGTTGAAAAAATTAAAGAAATCATAAAAGAAACTGACACTAAATCTGATTCTGAAACAGAAAAATATGAACTGCAAACGGATGAGCCTGATGAACAGATTGGACGAAGATCGACTAGATTAAGCAGACGGCTCGCAGTGAAAGATGCAGTTGGAAAGACAAAAAAATCCAAGAAGTCAATAATAAGTGACTCTGATTCCGAAACTGATAGTAGCGTCACAGATAAACTTACTATAGATGAATCTTATGTAGGTATTACGAAACCCGCATTATCGCCACAGGTTTATAGTAGTCCTGTCAAAGAGAACATTCTGTCCAAACAACAGAGTGCTGACGATATACACACTAATTTTGGCTTAGAACTAGACATGTTTTCCGATAATGTTGTGTCGGACCCTGTCCTAGATAATATCAGTGCGCTCATCGCAGACCTTGACAACGATCTTGATGCGTCTAAAAACGAATCTAGTAATAAATTTACAAATGAAATTACACTTGAGAACATGTTGGAAAATATCACTTCTCCGCAGGACAATTCAAGTGAAAGTAGAGATGAATTTACAAAAGTACTCGAGGATGTTGACGAGTTATCTAAACCTGATAACACAGAGCATGCCAATTCTTTATTAGTTCCGAATAAAGTAAATGTAGTGAACAAGAGTATTGCTTTTGTTAATACAGAAGTTTCACAAGAAGCTAATAAAACTGAGGATTCTAGTTCAAAGAAAAGTACTACAGAAACTTTTGATAAACTGCTTGCCTCCGAAAAATCTACGGAAGATGTATCTGTACAAAATGACGAAGTTAAAAATAAAATGGATGAAGCTTTTAATTCAAGCTCTCTACCTGTAAACAAACCTACCAACGAAGATATTGTTTCCACTACCGAAATTGAAAAAGGTTCGATACCAGTTGAAGATAAATCAAATATAGATGAACGAAATATGGACGGCTGCTCTACTCCAGACAGTACCAATAATACTGATGTCTTAGACAATAATAAAAATGATAACTGTTTAGCTGACAGCACAAATGAAGAAATCCACAACGAAATGAACGTTACCTCTACAGATTCGGCGGAAGCTAAACCCAATTCATCAAACACAGAAACCGCATCCGATTTGGAATTAGGTAATTTGCTAACAATGCTACAAGACAAATCTAAAATAAAAAAGTTGCTCAGTATGTTGGGCGATCAATCTGGTGACAACGATAAAATTAAGAAAAAGCTTGAGAAATTAAGCGAAATAGTGTCCGATGACGAAATGGAAGAAAAAGCAGCTCAACCAGAGGAAAATAAAACCGATGTTTCCGTTTTCACAGACGACAAAAATGATAAAAAATCCGATGCGAATCAGACAGTCGATGAAAAGGCAACAAAAGAAACGGAGTCACAATCAACAGACGTTGACCAAACAAAATTAGATGAAAACGACAAGCAGACTGATTTGAGTAAAGAAGAAGATCAAAAAAATGTCGACGATCAGGATAAAGCGGAAAGCGTTGAAGATTTCGCGGGTGACGACAACTTCGACCCAGACGAGGCCAATCAAGCAACAAAACCTAAAATTAAAAAGAAAATGCCCGCCAAAAAATGGAAATCTAGAAAAGGAAAAGGCCGGTACGCTAAAAAAGTTATGTCAACTGGAGAGAAACGCGTCACTCGGGCCGCTACTGCGGTTAAGAGCCCCACTAAACCTAAAAAACCACCGCGCGAGTTACAACAACTTCATGAAGACATTAAAGAAATGTTTCTCAGTGAAGATATTCTAAATGCTAGTGGCATTAGAATGTGTCGCTTAGCAAAAATGGTCGACGAAAAGAGCGTAGCGAAAGATGACCCAGCGACACCAGAACCGGAACCGGTAGTTGTGTTGGAAAAGTTCAAAAACACAGCTGACAAAAGCCGTGACAATCCTATTGTTGAAAAAGTGAGAAAGAAGCCTGGACCTAAACCTAAACCTAAAGTAAGCCCTGATAGTCTTCCTGATACAGTAAAGCCAAAATATAAACCTGGACCCAAGTCCAAAACTAAATGTAACAAAGAATTAGACGTTTTCGAATTTGGAAAGGAATCAGTAACAGACACATCTACTGTAAAAGCGGACAAAGATGATTCTACAGACTGTTCTGATTCCGAAGATCTTCCGCTAGCATCTTCAAAACGCTTTGGCAGCAACGAAGTTCTATCTGAAATAAAGAAAAAGTATAAACGTAAACGAGGCCGTGGTTGGCAAGACGGAGTGTTAAAGTCCAAGCATAAAAAGAGGAAAGTTGAAACTAACATGGATCGTACTCCAGAACCTTCGCCAGGAGTCTCGCAAACGCAGGAACTACTCACCATTCCAGATCGGCATTGTTTCGTTGACAAAACCTACTGTTTCCGTAAACATGAGTCATTTTATACATGCCGCATATGTAGGTACGCTGGTAAACACATCGTACGTCATTATCTAAATGATCACCCGCACATTGAAATCCCGTTGTCACGAATGTCTCCAGCGCTAGCCAAAGAAGCCATTGAACAGTGTAAAGCGCTTAATTTTAATGCAGTCACCAAGATTTCTTCCGAAAAATACGTCTGCATTTTCTGTTTTAAAGAATTTCCGTATAGCTATTCGGTTTTGGAAACTTTCTTTTGGCATATAGTGAGCATGCACACTGGTGAATATAAGCACAAATGTAATCGTTGCCCAAGTGAAATACAATGCCCGTACCGTTTGGATATTCCTCCACCGCCAAAAGAAAGCAAGGGTCAACTCGTTGGCTTTATTTGCAAAAAGTGCAATTTTACTCAGTTATCTCTTGAAAATCTTAAAAATCACGTTATCAATCGTCATAATGATGAGCAAACCGCAGTTTATACCATCAATTTATCAGCCATGTCTAAAAAGACATTGAAGGAATTTTTACGTCGTGTTTTCCCTCCGCCACCGGAACCGTTACCGATGATACAAGCTACTAGCAGTCAAGTAGAGATAAAGGCCTGCCCAGGTGAAGAACCAAGCAATGAGCCAGAATGTAGTAGTGATTACGATTGTGAATCAGAGGAAGCACAGCATAAACTTGCGATAAAGATGTCCGATCTAGCCAGTGTCAGTATTAAGTCGAAGATTACCTTTGAAGCTGATGACAATGTTAATGAATTATTAGATTCGACAAAGCAAGATCCCAATACTTCTAAAATAAAAACTGAAGTTGTTGAAACTGAAAATAATGAAGGAATATTGCTCGATGAACTTCAGTCTATGAACACAAGTAAAATAAATAATAAACCTGCCGAACCAGACCTTCAACCTGTTCAACCTACGTATCAAGAAGACCGACCATCTATTCCGACTTCGGCACTAGAAGACCTAGCCAGTCAGCCTTCTAATGACATTATTGACTATCCACATTTCAAGATCAACATAACCGAAGCTGGCGTTAAAGAATATATTTGTTGTATCAATGGGAAAGACAATCATTTTAAGACTGCTCTTCTCATTTCAATGAAGAAACATGTCCAATTGAAGCACTCTGAGAATTGGGACGGATATTGTTACATTTGCAAAGTAATCGTCACTCCGCAAGGGGCACATAAATACAAAGAATGTTTCCAACATTATCTCGATATACACATGGATAACTTTCCTATATACCAAAAGGACGCTTTGCCTGAATCTGCCCCTAATAACCAGGGTAATCAGTCAGAAAACCCTGCTGCTTCTAAACCGTACATCAATGTTAGGCCTATTCGTGATTTAATACCTACTGCGGGAAATGAAACACCGAAGGATACATCAAGCTTCTCGTTAATGCAGAGTCCTGTGAGCTTTGGATCAGAATCTTCGCAAATTAGCCCGACGTACCCGCCAGTGCGACCAGTGACGCAGCCTGCAGTCGTGAGTTTTAAATACGAGGAAGCTCAGGCCAAAGTGATGTTAAATAAACATCGCGTGGTTCTTGAAACTATGATGGCTCACGACAAACTGGTAAAGGTGTATAAATGCGCGGGTAGATTCTGTTCGTTTACATCTGACTCCGCGGAAGACGCGCTCCTCCACGCCTCTACGCATCAGCGCATCGGAGGTGTCGACGCTTTAAATTGTTCATATTGTGATTTTGACGCTGTGGGGAACGCTATCGACCTGGTGATGCACGTGTTCAAAGCGCACGGAAACTGCCAGTATTCTTGCAGTCAGTGTTTCTACCGAGCTGCGGCGAGCCAGACGGTCGGGGCCCACGCAACCAGGGTGCATGGGGTCCCACAGTGCGAGGCCCTCGTGCTACGGACGACCGTCACACCTAATGCTTCTGACACCGCCCCCATGCTTACCCGGGAACAAGCCGTGGCGCATTATGTCTGTAACCACGGTAAGTAATTTGAAAAATAATAAATATTTAAATCGTGTATAGAAATAGTGCAGACAAAAGCAAAGCGTCGATTTGTTTATGTAACTCGAACACTGGGACTTCTATTGTCATATACATCAGGCTTGCATTCTTTGATGACTGCTCTACGCTAATTGGCACACGACACCGCAGTGCGGCGACTTTCGCCGCATCAGCGTTACAATATTACTGGTTTTCCTCTTGGCTTACTTGTCCGAAGACGCGAGTGCGTGTTTACACGGTGTATTCATCCCAAAGGAAGCTGATTTAACCCTATTTAACTTTCTTTATCTTCTTTCCCAGATGACGACGGCACCGTGTGCATGTTCCGCTGTTACACTCCACATGTATATCGTGAACATCTTGACCAGAAGCACAACACCGCCACCACGCATCCTTGCTATGTAAGTATTATAAAAGTACGATTAATAATGTATTACGTGGGCAATCAAATCTCGACTAATCTCGCGACAGTCAAATCAAATCAAATCAAATCAAAGCATTTATTTCAATTAGACCATTTACAGGCACTTTTGAATTGTCAAGAAGTTACAGTTTAAAATTGAAGCTAGTTGCTCGTTCCAAAACGTAGGTCTCTATGGAGAAGAACGAGCAAGAAACTCCATGGACACTCTTTTCCTTCCATTTGGTTTTTACAAAGTCTTGGTTACAATATTCTTGTTGCTTCTATATGTGAAAACAATGAAGGTGAATATAAAAAATAACAAAATTATAATAACGATGTAAGACATGGCAGTTAAGAGATGACCAATCCCAACTGACAGCACCCGTTCACGAGTATGACGCGTGCAACAGCACCGTTTAGCTCAACCATCTTGAAGGGAACCAAACGATCCAACCCACGCGCCACCGTCAGCAAGACATTAAAGCGAGCATGACAAAGCTCTCAACTGCCATGCTCAGTGTCCAACACATAGTAACTTAACAAGTAAATGGCTCCATGGTAGTCACATTTACAAAATTGAAATAAATGATGTAAAATTATACAAAACTAAGGTCATCAGCGAACCTTTTCAAAAAATAAACTGTAGTAAGTAGAAAAAAAAAATCAGTAAAAATTATAATAACGGTATACGTTATTAAGGTCAATAAAAAAGGTGCTAATAACATCGTTATATTTAGAAGAAAAAAAAATGTATATTAATTTGTGTGCCCGAGTGGCTGTGGAGCAGGACTAGCATTAAGCCAAGCATTTTTATCATTTATATAATCTTCTAATTTGTAATATGCTTGACTACATAGTGTGCGTTTTATACATGTTTTAAACTTTCTCTCATTTAGTTCGAGAATATTGAGCGGTATTTTATTATAACATTTTACACAATACCCCATAAAAGAAGTGTGTACTTTTGACAATCGAAAACTTGGTTGCTCTAATTTATTCCTATTTCTAGTATTAAAATTATGTCTATCACCAACTTTTCTGAAATGATGAAGATTTTTCCGAACATGCATAATGTTTTCATATATATATTGACAAGGTACCGTCATGATATTAATTTTTTTAAACAATTCCCTTAGAGATTCGCGTCTGCCAAGATTATAGATGGCTCTGACAGCCCTCTTTTGCAAAATAAAAATAGATTCTATGTCTGCAGCTCGTCCCCATAGCACAATACCGTAAGACATGATACTATGAAAGTAGCTAAAATAGACCAGTCTCGCGGTATCCACGTCTGTCAATTGTCGGATTTTCCTGACAGCGTAAGCGGCTGAACTCAACCGCCCTGCAAGAGATGTTAAATGAGGACCCCACTGCAGCCTTGAGTCAAGCGAAACCCCCAAGAAAACTGTCTTATCGACGAATTCTAGTACTTCCTTATTCAATATAACGTTACATGCACTACTTCTAACGTTCGGTAAAGCAAATCTTATGCATTTAGTTTTCTTCTCATTTAACACTAAGTTATTTACTGTAAACCAATTATGAACCTTAAGCATAGCGTTATTTACTTCGTCAAGGTGCTGTGTCCGTCTATTTACATTAAAAATCAGTGAAGTATCATCAGCAAATAACACCATTTTAGGTTGATTTTTCAGTAAATGAGGTAAATCATTTATGTAGACTAAAAAGAGAAACGGACCCAATATTGAACCCTGCGGAACTCCCATCTTTACTTTCAAGCCTGATGAATTTACACCGTTTATTTGAACTTGCTGTAGTCTATCATTTAAATACGATTTCAGTGAGCTAAGCGCTAGTTGACCGAGGCCGTAATGCTCAAGCTTCTGGAGGAGGGTCTCATGATTTACGCAATCAAATGCTTTTGAGAGGTCGCAAAAAATGCCAATGGCATCCTGTGAGTCCTCCCATGCATTAAAGATGTGCTTAATTAAAGTGACACCGGCGTCTGTAGTGCAGCGCCCTCTGGTGAAACCAAACTGCTGGTCGTGTAAGATGTTATTACAGTTAAAATGATTAAGCATTTGATTGAGCATCACTTTTTCAAACACCTTGCTGAACACCGGCAAAACCGAAACGGGTCTATAGTTATTGGTGTCTTTACTATCCCCGGATTTAAAAAGTGGTATAACTTTGCTGTGTTTCATTAAAGTCGGAAAAACCCCTTGGTCTACACATAAGTTAAATATTAAAGCTAAATAGGGTGCAACTGTCTCAATAATAGACTTACACACATTAGTAGACATGCCCCACATATCTTCTGTAACCTTGATCTTAAGTTGTTTGAAAGCCTTTATGACATCCACAGGGTTAATATGTCTAAATTTAAATTCCTTAGGACAGGCTGAAACATTTGCTCTTAATAAATCTATAGCAAGTGAGGGCGAGGAATCTAAAGTTTCTGTGGTTTTAATTGGGATATTGGTAAAGAAAGTTGCAAATTCCTGAGCCACATCGATATTATTGCTTATGAGACCTCGGGAAGTCTCCAGAGTGTAATCATTATTTTGTCTTTTATTTCTATTTGTTTCGTTGTTGATAATTTTCCAGACCATTTTTATTTTATTGTCTGCTAATCAGCAACAAAATAAAAAGGTAAAAGGTAAAATCTTACCTTGTTGCTAATGTATAAGGCTTTAGCTGCCTTACATGTATTTTTAAAAATTTTAGAGTAAGTAGCAACATGTTTATTAAAAGTTACCGTATTTATATAAGGCTTAAGGCCATACAGCTCAAAGAGTCTTTCCCTACTTTTCCTGATACCTTTAGTCGCCCAGTCACTGAATAAAAATTTAGGGCAAATTGTTTTAGATTTTTTCTTAAAAATATCATTGAATTCCGTTTGCACAACTGAAAAAAATTCTTCATACAAAGTATCACCATTATTCATATTAAAGCTCTGAACACATAATTGACTCATTAAAGTGCTATTGAATTTATTTAGATTACCAGATGTTATTGGTCTTGACTGTATCTGCACTTTTTGTGATGGTGTGCTGTATTCAAAAGTAACGGTTTGTCCACTGTGATCAGAAGGAAGGTAATTTACAATGGCTTTATCTAAGTAGTCGCAACAACAAAAAACATTATCAATACATGTAGCAGTAGTTAAAGTCACTCTTGTTGGTTCTAGAAACACATTTGATAAGTTGAATGATTTAAAGAGATCTAAGAATCTACTGCTATTCGAATTATTTTCTAAAATATTAATATTAAAGTCGCCACAAATGATTACTGATTTATTACCAGATGCAAGTTTTGCTAAAACATCTTCCATAATCGACTCAAACAAAGAGTAATTTTGATAATTTGGGGGTCTGTAAGCGCACACTATGACATGCTTATCCAGCTCAACACAGGACAGCTCAATAATGTGTTCAACCGATAGTTCAACTATGTCTTTACGTGGCTTTGATTTAATACTGTTTTTAATTAAGATTAGGGAACCGCCACGCAGCATGGATTTGCGGTTGAAACAACTGCCCACACTATAATTATCATAATTAATTAACATTTCGTACTCTTTTAACCAATGTTCAGTAAAACAAATAATGTCGAACATGGTTTTTTCTAAAAACAATTCAATTTCTAATTGCTTTGAAGAAAAGCCTTGAATATTTTGATGATATAATGCTAAGGAATGTTGTTTAGCCCCTTTCTTAGAATTTGTTAAGTAATTGCAAGAAGGTACCTTTTTATTGTTGATAAGTTTAACTATATTATTACTGGTACCTTCTGTTGTCTTAATGACTAGTTTAAAATATTATTTGTTGGTACCACCCTAACATTAGTATTATTACTAAATAGTGTGGTGCTAATTATGGAAGACTTCGACATACTAATTATGTCTGAGTTAATATTAAAAGCTAATAGCCAAGCTATCTGACGTCTAAATCTAATGGGCAGATACGCTGTATCCCTAGTCGATCTTAATTTATCAACAAAACTGTTGATGTCTAGAAACATAAGTTTGTCACTATAGTGACTTACAAGAAAATGCATATGATTATTTAACATATGAATGTTATTATTTTGTCTGTTTGAGAGGTGCTCAAAGTAAGGGAAAGCACACAGTATTACTTTATGACAATTAATTTTCAAAATTTCAGTGACCCTGTCAGTAATATCATCTTTAGTAATATTTATGCTGTTACCTACTAATACAGTAATTATAGAATTATGCTTGTAATCTGATTTAGCTACTGTTGACATTATTTCATTGTAGGATGACCCAGGCATACAATAATTCTGAGCAGAATCCCTCAAGTTGTTGTTCAGTAACTACCCAAGCCCCCTTCCTAGACTGTCTGAGAACATAATGGGACAGCAACAAACTTTATTACCAGATATAGAACTAATGCCTTCTTGGAGAACAAGAGAAGAACCATTTTCAATATCTGGTATTACTACTAGATCTGGGATGCACTCCATGACACTATCAGACTGGGATGGGTCTTCCATTACCTCAGGCTGGGGAACCTCAAGATGAGATCCCTTCTGTAAGGAACGCTGTGTGGAGCTGAGAGGCAGCGGGTCCACAGTGTCTGCATTATAATTACACATCTCCACTAATTCATTTGTGGCCAGGATATGCTCTTTTATTTGGTTTTGAGAGCTCTCATATTTTTGAGAAAGAGAATGAAGTGATCTTTCCAGCACCTCAATTTCTGACTGC
This sequence comes from Caradrina clavipalpis, assembly GCA_932526535.1. Classification (NCBI taxonomy): domain Eukaryota; kingdom Metazoa; phylum Arthropoda; class Insecta; order Lepidoptera; family Noctuidae; genus Caradrina; species Caradrina clavipalpis. The sequence continues at coordinate 8,215,999 of OW052106.1, read as the reverse complement.
AAAAGTTGAGTGTCCACCTCATATATGTTTGTGCTGTCTTCTAATTTAATTTGAAAATTATTTAATTTTTTTAATAGGTAAACACGTTCTTTCCTTAGTTTAATATTGTTGAGATTGTGTTTTTCCTGTTTCCTAAACTTTTTACATTTATTAATAATTCTATTAAACTTTGCATATTTTTTTATTTTGTTATGACTCACTGAATAACTACTATTATTATATTTTACAAGAGAATCTTCAGTAGTGCAGTATAAGAAGTACGATTTGACGTTTCTCATATTACATACCGCGATAACTTTGTCTACGTAAGAAATCGCGAAATCTATTTCATAATGTTAATGAATAGTTATGTTACCCATAAAGTATTACAACGAGTATAACTTTAAGTTTATATTGTGACTAGGGAACAACCCGCGACTTAGTTGCGTTGCGTTAAGAGCGTGTATACAGAAAGTGGGTAACGTCGCAAATAGCTGTCAAATATTTCGCTGTTTAGATTAATTTGTCAATATTACTGTATGAAAATAAGAAATATGGCTAACTAATGAACTAGAATATTGATTATGAAATGCAATAATTAATATCGTTACACCGAATATTTAGATGTAAAAAAGTATTTGGAAACTTTACAAATGCCTTTTTTGCACCTAAATCGGTTACAACATCAAATTCAGTGTTTTAATTGCAATTCATGATTAATATTCTAGTTCATTAGTTAGCCATATTTCTTATTTTCATAGAGTAATATTGACAAATTAATCAAAACAGGGAAATTTTTGACAGCTGTTTGCGACGTTGCCAACTTTCTGTATACGTTCTCTTAAGCGTTGAGTTATGTTTTTGGTACGACCTATGAGAGCGGAGCATCCCTTGGGTCCCGTAATTTTATCAAGCCTAATCGGGGATAATGTAGCATTCTAATGGCGAAAGAATTATTGAAATCGGTCCAGTAGTTTTTGAGTTTATTTTTTACATACATACATACATACATACATACATACATACATACATACATACATACATACATACATACATACATCCTCTTTATAACATTTGTATAGATAATCGGTAGGGCCCTATTGATAAGGCGAGAGAACGATTGAAAGTGCGGTCGCGGGAACACCCGACCGACCTTAGCAGTAGGGCCTATCTCTCTGTTATTCCTCACTCTGGCTAAGAGACAGGGACATTATTTATTTATTTAAACTTTATGCACAAAATATAGTACAAAGGCGGACTTAATGCCTAATGCCTTAGGCATTCTCTACCAGTCAACCAAAGATAACACGGCAGGTGCAAATTACTGTACGAAGAACAAAAAAATTTAATGTACGGTTAACAAAAGAGATAAGTAACCAGACCGTCTAATATAGTTGAAGTTTTCTTTTAAACCAGATGTAGTTTTTAATGAATTTTGGTTTTATTAATAGAAAAGAAACAGTTTTCTAATAAAATTAAATTTCATTTAAAAGCTATCAAACGGTTTGAGAGAAAACTTCAACTATATTAGACGGTCTGGTTACTTATCTCTTTTGTTCACCGTACACAAGTACATTCAATTAACACTCCATACATTTAAATGGGTGATCCACTATATAACATACTAAATTCAAAACATAGCTTACCGATTGGTTAATGTAATAAGCGCATACAATATTGATCAAAAACACCTTTAAAAATAAAAACTAATCTTTTTCTTTCAGTTGTGTCCAATAGAAACGCCATCGTCAACGGAGTTGATACACCACATGAAGTCCCACGGCCTTCGGTTATACCAGTGTACCTGGTGCAACCACGGGGAGGACTGTGAGGCTGAGTTGATGGCGCACATGTCTGCTGTACACCCCACGAAACAGCCCCAAGCTTACTTGAGAGTTGTCACCAACAAAGTAAGTAGGGTATTTTATGTAATTGTGTACCACTAGGCTAACGATGCATCTAGCCTCGTTAGCCTAGCAACAGAGGCAGTTAGCCTAGGTCCTAAGTGCGACTGACTGCTACGCTAGACGTCTAGGGTTCGACTCCCAGCTTGAGCAAAGTGTTATTGGGTATTATCAGTTAATGGCAATAGGCTATTACATGGGAGTTAAAAATACCGGCGAACTGGCTAGTGGGTGTACATTGGTACACCTCTGTCTAATCCTACGGGGCAAACGGGCGTGATGATATGATGGCATGTGTATTTATTTATTTATTTAAACTTTATGCACAAAAAAAAGTACAAAGGCGGACTTAATGCCTTAGGCATTCTCTACCAGTCAACCAAAGGTGGTGAAGAGATAACATGGCAGGTGCAAATTACTGTACAAGAGTATTATAACAATGAAATGTACACAAGTACATAAAAAATTAAAATACTTCATACTCTAAATGTACAAAAACAATAATATTATAATAATTCAATATATATTATTCCATATACATACATTTTTACATATATACAAACATACATACATAACTGTATACCTACATATAAAATACATATCTTATGAAAGTTCAGAAAAGAAGATTAAGAGACAACTCTTACAATTGCTCCGAAAAATAAGTCCGCAATTTCCGCGTTTTTTTTGTGTATTAAAACAAGCTTGGCTTTGTCTTAGTCTATATCTTTTGTTGTCTTTTGTAATCAGTCGAGACTGGTCGCCCTTTCTAATCGACTGCTAAGAAGCGTTGTTTTGTTTGCTTTTCCCATGCTTAGTTATTGGTTAAACAATTGCTCTAGTATCCAATCTCTGAAATTAATTATTTGTTTAAACTTAATTTAACTAATTGTAAAAAAGGTGGAGAAATAATATGACAGGTGCAAGTAATTCTAAGATATTATTGCAGGAAAATTGAAAAAAAAAAGAAACGAAATGTACAATAGTACAATATAACAAAAAAGCTAAATACACATATAATTATGCTAATTAATTAGCCGACTGACTGTTAACTAACTGCTGTAATTAGCTGTGTAATACTCACCAACATAATATATTTTTCGAAACGGATGCTAAGTCAGTTTGTCAAAAATGCCTCTAAGTAACCAACATTTTATGACATTGTTTGTCGCTGAGCTGAGATTGCGACTAGATCAATGACCTCTTTAATTAATAGACTAGCGAGTGAGTCTGGCTTTCAAATGTTAGCAAATATTGTCATGTACTATTTCCATTTCAGGAGGGTACCAAAGAGATGAGGATACTTCCACTAGCCTTCTTGAACACAAAGAAAATACTGACTGAAGATGTGACTCCCAGCGCCACCACGGAGAACCCAGTGAGAGAAGCAGAACGGTCCATAGACCTGGAGAAACTCATTGGACTCACTATGATGATAGATCCACACGTGGAACACAAACTCTCTCCAGAACGTACTGAACATACTCAAGATATCCCGGAAGACAGCAAGATGGTAGAACCATCAGTTGCACCCATTGCACCTGTTGTACAGGACGACCCTGTCGATGAATTACAAGCCCAAACGCTTTCCCCGGTTTCCAACAAAGTACCTTGTATTGCTGGTCCGAGCCAAATAGATTTTTCAGATGAAGTACCACTGGTACAAACCCTCGCAGCTGATCCTTCGCTAACCATCACTAAAGTACCTATTAAAGCTGAGGTCGTAGACAGACCTATGCATCCGCCCGGCGAAGTAGTGGTGTTAGACAGTGATGAAGAGGAGACCAGGCAGCCCGTCATAGACCTTTCAGATGAAGATAACACAACCACCACAACCACCACTACCAAGAAAAGCCCCACGAACAACACGAGCAGCACGAACCAGAGGGTGCCTATCGAGATCCTCAGTACGTGCCCCAAATGTCTGCAAATATGCAAATCCATAAACGGCTTGAAAAAACATTTTTACTACTGCTATCCCAACAAAAAAGAGGGTTGCAAATGTGCGCACTGCCCGTACATGGCCAGCAGCAGGGATAACATCATGCACCACTACATGCACGACCACTGTGACAGGAATGTGTACCAGTGCGGAGTCTGTCGCGTCAACCTAGTCAACCTGGCCATCGTCAAGCGACACCTCAAGTATGTGCACAAAGAGAAAGACTTCGTAGTCACGTCCACCACCGACAACGGGATCTCCTTCTTCGTCGTTAATGTAGCCAAAAGAGAGAAGAAAGAGATGCCTAAGAGGAAATTGATCGCCCCCTCACCCGCCACCGAAACCTTGACTAAGCGCCGATTCTGGCCTCAAGAAATCAATCAGCTACCGATTAATCCTATTCTAGATCAATTGGTGTACTGCGAGATGTGCGAGTTCAGTACTAAAGTGCGGCTGAACATGGTGCGTCACCTGCAGCTGCACGCGGAGCAGCAGCCGGTGGCGCAGACGGCGCCCGTCAACCCCGTGCCGCACCTCGAGACTAACGAGAAGCACTTCGACCGCATGGTGAACCTGGCGTCCAGCTCGCTGGCCCCCCGGGCGGCCGGGCGCGCGGTGCCGGCCGTGCCGGTGGGTGCCGACGTGGCCGCACAGTACCCGCGCCAGATCTCCGCGCGCCAGCGCAACACGTGCGGCGCCGTCGGCTGCTCCTACACCAGCGTGGACGAGTCCATGCTCAAGCGGCACTGGGAGGCGCTGCACGCCGGCACCACCAACTACAACTTCCGCTGCGTGCACTGTCCGCTCAACCAGGTCACCGACACCTCCAAGCCCATCACGGCTACCCGCGTGGTGCAGCATCTCAAGATGCACGACGACACGCTGTACGCCTGCTCTAACTGTCACGTGTACCACTACAAACGAGATTTCATGGAGAAACATATTCTGGATCATCATTCAGATGGTGTGTTATTCATAGTGCGTGAGAGCGCGGCGGCGGCGGCTGCGAGCGCGGCTGCGACACCTTCAGCCGCGGCTTCAGCGAGCGCCGCGCCCACCATGGACCTGAAGCCCTGGCAATGTGGCTTCTGTAAATTCAAGAGCATGTTGCGGCCCGAAGTGGCGGAGCATTGCTTCAAGCTGCATCAGTCAAAGATGCAGTTCAGATGTGGACACTGTCCGTACAGGGCGTCTGTGTTGGAGAATGTTAACAACCACCTATTGCATTCGCACGCTAACGAGCCGCAAGACGTGATCTATTACTACTACCGGGAGGGTTCCCTGCCGGACGCGGAGGACGGGACCCCGCGCTGGATGGTGCAGCGCCAGAAGATGGGGACCAACTTGCCCGAGGTAAAGACTGAGGAGCTGGAGGACGCAGAAGCACCAGAACCGACGTACCAGCCGCCTGCCCTCCCGGACCCTCCCGTCAACATCAACTTGGATTTGGTAAAGAAGGAGGTGGACGAGGCGGCAGTGGTTCCGCAGTCACTGGAATCTATGGAGGACTTGTGCGAGAAATTCGGACAGTTTTGTGAGCCGAATGGAATAAAGTACAAGTGCCCACTGTGCAATATTATATCGGAGGACACCAGGGAGGCTATGCAGTCGCATTTGTATGAAGAACTGCAGTATAGGAAGTAAGTAAACATATGAACATTCTTATTTTAATATGACTGACATGAAATATTAGCCGTCACTCATTTTATGTAACAATTTAACAATAGTGATATCCAAATATACTAATGGGATTTCTATTCTATTGTTAAGGAGTTCGAAATAGCTTTTTTATGCTAATGCAAAAATCATGCAATATAAATATTGCAAATAGAATGCCTTTCTTACGCTTTGGTTTATTTAAATACAATAAGAAATTATATAAATAGAGAATCTTATATAATAGAGCCTATGTGTTGGTAACACGCCTATTGGTCAAAAGCACAAATAAAAAAAATAAAAGCGGACAAGTGCGAGTTGAACTCGCACACGAAGGGTTCAGAACCACAGTATAATATAAGAGTGAGGCAAAAAAGGAAAACAATTGTTGTATTTATTTGTGCTATTGCAGCTGCCTCGTTAGTCCAGTGGTTCTAAGTTCTAAGTGGTAACTTAGAACCACTAGACTTACTGCGCTGCACTTGAGGGTTCGATCCCAGGTCGAGCAAAAAGTGGTGTTGTCTATGAAATTCTCAGTAGCAGCTCTGAGCTAGGATTTGTGCCCGGTTATCGGTATTAGGCTCGCTCCCAATTACATGGGTCCTAAACATACCGGCTCACATACCGGTCTTTTTGGAAATCTATGGGGGAGGCCTATGTCCAGCCCCCCTCTGCCTTGCCCTTCGGGGTATACAGGCGTGATAGTATGTTGTGAAATTGTAGATATTTAATCGTATCTTTCAGATGGGGATGCGGTCTCTGCAACTACAAGGCTTTCCACAAAGCCGGCCTTACTGAACACATGAGTATTGAGCACTTCCGGCAATACGACCACATTGAGTTGCCCATAGACGCGAGCAAAGAGAAATGGGTCGCGGGACAGTTGGACTATCAAGCGGCCATCATAGACAAGCATAAAGCCAATCTAGCTAAACAGAAAATCACCGTGGAAAGGGTTAACAAACCTGCGTCTATGGTCCCGGCCCCTGCGCCTGTTGAAGCGGCCGAAAAGTATTCTGTGAGCCAATTGGAGGACGCTTTCGGCGAGTTTGGAGCGCCCAGCAATATGATGTATTGCTGCCCCAAATGCAGCTCCTTGCAGAAAGACGAGGCGGCCATGCGAGACCATTTGGAGACGGAACTCAATAAGATCAGGTAAGCATAGGATCCATCTGTCTGCCTGTCTGTCTGTTTGGCACCTTTATCTCGGGCACGCGTAGAGGTATCGAGTTGAAATCAACTCAGGTCTACACAGTTCCTTGAAGCTGTGAAAAACATAAAGAAAAGATACGCCTTTATGCCACAAAACACGTATATTTTGGTAGTCTCAGGGGAATCAAAATTGATAGGGTACTGTTCGTTGACGTAGAACTATGAAATTTAGCAAGTAATAGTTCGTAGTAATAGTTTCGTGTAGTAAATAAATTTATATTTTGAGTAGCTCTATTAAAATCTGCGCGCAGCGTAGTATGGCATTCGGCAATTGTGTCGCTTTTTATCAATAAAACATTCTGTAGAACTTCCAATTTGTCTTTTTATCTCTTACAAATAAAATAACAGTCATACTTTAATGAATTATTTTATGTTCTACATCATGAAACTTTATAGTTGTCTCAACATTTTCAGGTGGGGTTGCACTAACTGTTCAGAGAAATATCAGACTTATCATGAAGCGCAGTTCCACTGCAAGGGCCACGACGGTCCGTCAAGACCCAAGGAGGCGATACGCGATCCGTCGATGCGCGCCGCATGGGTCACCCACATCATACAGGCCCAGAAGAAGATGCTGCAGAGTACCTCCGTCACACCCACGACCTCAGAACCCTCAGACCTCAGAACTCCTGAAAATAATTTCACTGAAAACGATAACAATTCTCTTCTCGTTGTACGATACGAAGAGCGCGTTGCTACCCCCGAACTGGTGTCTACAAGCCGCAAGAGGTCGGCGCCGGAGAGCGATGACGAGCGGCTCGTCATCGACGAGGTAGGGCATAAGAAGAAGACAATGAGATCATGCCCACACTGCAACTACGTCTGCAAGTACTACAACCCATGGAAGGAGCACGTACTCAAGCATCACAACCTGAAGCCCTACTCGTGCTGCTACTGCGACTACAGTTGCTCGTACAGGGCGGGCATTATCGGACACACTGAAAAGCATCACCCCAATAAAGAACTGCAAATGATGATGACGGGTATACCCCCAGCACAATCATACATACTCTCGCCGAAGAAGAGATTGTCGGCGGAAGAGGAAACTAATACGCCCAAGTTAATTTGCTTATTCTGTGAAAGGTCAATACCAGAAGTTGACGTTGACAATCATCTTCATGAAAATATCAGACCAGACTTTGCTAAGAAGGGCGATGTGGTGGTCAAGTGCTGCATTTGCTTAGTCCTACGCCTCGATGTGAAATCTTTACAGGATCACCACAACTTGGCTCATCCACACGTACCGATCAACTACGCGTGGTTCAAGCTGCATCACGACACCAGAGAAACGCATTTCTGTGGTTATTGTGACGATTTAGGGTTTAAATTCATAAGAGACTTAAAATCGCACCAGAGTGCTGTTCACCCTACCCTTCCAGTCAAATACACGACTCTGCCCTATGCTGCTGTGGATGATTATAAAGAAAGTAAGAGAAAGGAAGAGTGTTTGCCTAAGAAGAGGTGCGCTAGGAAGTCTACTACCAAGCTGCCGGGCGGCAAGACTGTCGCCAAGAAGTCCACCACCAAACTACCTTACAGTGTTCCTAGTATTCCGGATGACGGGTATTCCTATTATAAAACACAGCCTGAACCTCTAGAAAACTATGCTAACGTCACGACTCTCATGTCATTCTGCAACAGAATGATGCCGTTCACTTTGAAGAAATTGAGTGAAATCATCAACATTGAGCCTAAAGTTATTGTGAATGATATTCGAGCTGGCAGCTCCAGTGATCTGATACTTTAAAGTGAAAATTAAGTGTACAGTGCGGACAAAGTGTTGAACGATCAATTAGTAACTTTAGTTGTACTCATTTAGATTTGTGTTAGTTGTAATATTGCTTACCCATTTGAGACTGATATACATGTTAATTAGTGCAAGTGATTACATTTACTAGCAGACACACTTGCACTAAACAAGGTGTGTACCGGCCGTATGTGCTTTCATGAAGGTGAAATGGCCAAATTAGGATAACCAATCATTTTAGCATTCATAGGTAATGTGGATAAAAGCTTCCTCTTTGAATGGTGTGCATAGTAACGATAAGAAACGCTATTTGTTGAAAATAAATACAAACAAATATATTAATCAATATGCCACTATTCACAGAACGTTACTTCTTGCACAAACTAGCTATTTTATACTTTGCTAATTAATCTCTTCGCGTAAATGGCACTTATTAAACTTGAAAAGATATTCGACATTTATTTAGTATGGAAATCTGTGATTTACGATACATTCTTGTAAGATTTATATCTTAGTAGTAAGTAGGTATGTAGGTACGTATAGTTAACAATTTTGAGCATTTATAGCACCATCGTGCATCGGTCGAGTTCCTTTTTTTTATTACCAGGCCGTGGAATCCATGTAATATAAGTCCATCTATCATTAAACAGTAGAAACACACATTATAGTACGAGTATTAATTATATATTAATTCTATTATCTTTTCATAATAAAAATAATATCATAGTTAACCTAAGTTTTATAATAGTTCAATATTTTTAGAAATGTTTAAATTTTATTCTAATAATTGTATAAAAAAGAAAATACTTTCCTGACTTGATGTCTAGTAATTAGAGGCAAAAATTGAAAAGAAAACACTTTTTGTTCTCATGTCCACGCCTTGAATCTTCACAATATTCAAGTTTTTTATTTCAGATCATTTTTTCTAAATCAAAAACCTGCTATAGTCTAACGTGTTTAGAGTAAGTACAGGTTAATACTATTGTGATTTGTGTTGTTTATGATTACAAAGAATTGTTTATTTGCCAAATTATATTCACTTTCAGTCAGAATAAAAGATTTTTTTGTAATACTCTTGTAATTATTTTATCTGGTCTCGTCTTTTTCACCCCTACAGTTTATCAATAAATAATCAAACACCTACATCGTCTTTAGTAATGCGTTTAATTAAAAAATATACATCATCATCTGCCTAGCCTTTTCCCAACTATGTTGGGGTCGGCTTCCAGTCGAACCAGATGCAGCTGAATATCAGTATTTTACATGGAGCGACTGCCTATCAGACCTCCACAACCCAGTAATGGGTAATACGATACTCTTGGTAAGACTGGTTGTCAGACTTTCGATCTTCTAACTAACAGTAACGACTGTCAAAGATCTACAAATGGCAGCCGGGACCAGCGGCTTTACGTGCTCTCCGAGGCACGGAGAAAACTCGCTATAGTAAATGGTCACCCATCCACAGACCAACCTCGGCAAGCGTGGCTTAACCCGGAAGATCGGTCTATGCGGCTGTAATTATTTAGCCACGAGCTCCTCGAAAAAAAATATACATGAATATTAATTGTTATTTGTTTTTCCAAAATCACAATTTTATATTTAAACCGTCGTTGCATTCTGTGCTCCATATTGGCCAATCCATGGGCCAACCGGTGGTGTGATACGAACGTGTATACTCTAAAGCACACAAAAGCTTGATTGTTCTCGTCCAAGATTCTGATCTCCAAGGGCAGCTGAGTTCCCTGTAAAAAAACATTAATTTATTTACGTTACGTATCTCGGGACCCTAGGGCCCCGGACCTAGGTGAACGAGGAGCCGAAGCCAACTCGCAGAGGCCGCGTACATGCCTTTTTTTTTTTTTTTTTTTTTTTTTTTTTTTTTTTTTTTTTTTTTATAGACGGGAAATCATCAAATGACTTCCCCCGCCCTGGGCGGGGCGGGAGGGAGTGTCAGACTTTTACTGACTAAAACCCGTCTATGTTCCTTCATGTGCCCTTTGCGTTCCGGGGGCGCGGTATCTCTTTCGAACAACCCGCAGCCCCGGCAGGCATCGGCCCTCAGTGGCCCCATCCAATTTGCTGACATCTCTTTGAGGCGCGCGTGGAACACGGACGCGCCGTCGACACGGTCTGTCGCTAGTGAACGTACGGACGGTGAGCTACCCATTGCTCACCGTCCACAGACCCGCGTCTACGGTGGCCGGGAGTCGTCACGTGGCTCCCGACGCCCGGATCGTCTACCGCGGCGGCCGCTGGGACGGGGGACCCTCCTTTCCCTCTCCCGTCCCGCCGCCTCCTTCTCTAGCATTACAGCTTCGCAGAAGGAGGCGACTGCTTCCCATTCCCCCTCGCTCCGGACCATGGCCTGGACCAGTGCCGGACGCGAGAGGGCGCCGCCGCCGATGGCCGCCTCGAGGACTCGGCGGTGCTCAGCCCAAGCAGGGCACACCGCCAAAGTATGCTCCACCGTGTCCTCGGGGCGATCCTCACAATGGTGACACCCGGGCGTTTCCTCCCGCCCGATGAGGTGCAGGAACCTCCCGAAACATCCGTGTCCGGTGAGGACCTGCGTCAGGCGGTAGGTGAGGGCGCCGTGGCGCCGCTCCAGCCACTCCTCAAAGAGGGGTCTTACCGCCTCAATCGAGGCGAGCCCTGCACGAGGTTGCGACAGTCGTTCTCTCCATGTCGCCATGAGATCGAGCCGGAGTTCCGTCCGCAGGGCGGCAATTTGCCGCGGCAGCGGAGTTTCGCCCCGGCCCAGTGCCTCCGCACGCCACTCGTGTAGGCGCGCGAGGACCAGCGCCTCCAGATCCCATGGCGCGCGTACATGGCTTTACAATGAAATGGAACACTAACTGACAATAATAATTATCCCTGTTTGCACTATGCAAATGCTTCCAAGGACAATCCCCGGCTAGCACAGAACTATTGCAGAATATGGAAACAGAATAGGGCTATAGGTTTGGGTGGCTTAAATAGACTAGTTTCCTGACACTATGGTAGGACAATTATGGCCTCTGCCAATCAATGTTATTATGACACGGATAAAATGGCAGGCGGTGACTAGCACACTCGATAAATGGGCCCCTAAAACGTGAGAGTCAAAATGGCGGGTGTACCATAATGAATTAAATTGTACCAATTACCAAACAAATGTACCTAAAAAGTACTATTTAGTACCTAGCGTTAAAAAATTAGTACAGACCTCCTTCAGAACAAAGTTATTTCCAAATTAAGGTACACCCGCCATATTGAAATTGACAGCGGCCTGCATCCAGCGTCTTCTTGCGGTCTTAATCAGGTCGTCCGTCATTCATCATAAATATGTCATACGCTGCGTTTGGCGGTATGCGGTCTCCACTCGAGAACTTTGCGGCCCCATCGGGTAGGTTTAGGTGACATGTGATAGTGGGCGCGAGCCTATTGCCATAAACCGGGCACAAATCCTAACTCCGAGCTGCTACTAAGAATGCCATAGAAAATCCTAATAACACTTTTTGCTCGACCTGTTAATCGAATCCTAGACCTATAGCGTGGCAGTCGCGCTTAGACCACTTGACTAACGTGGTAGTACGACCGACGATATATTACAGGAACAAGCAATCGGCCATATTAGCCAGTTTGCAGTCAGCAAGACAGTAGTAACGGGACTGGCCTGGGAGCGCCGTGGGTACGATAGACCATCATATACCATCACGCCTGTATTCCCCGAAGGGTTAGGCAGAGCTGTACCAATGTACACCCACAGTTCGCCGGTATATTTAGGTCCCATGTAATAGTCATGGTCCAATAGGGGGCGAGCCTATTGCCATTAACCGGGCACAAATCCAAACTCCGAGCAGCTACTGAGAATTTCATAGAAAAACCCAATAACATTTTTTGCTCGACCTGGGAATCGAACCCGGGACCCCTTGCACAGCAGTCGCACTTGCGACCACGAGACCAACGGGGCAGTTTGTTACGAGAGACCCGGAATCTTAAAGCCCTTGTTTTAATTTGTGTTCGTGTAAAATATCAATGTCGCTCAACAGAGCAGAACTAGAGCATCGCAATGCGTTTAAGGCCTGCCGCTGATTGCAATTTTTTGTCACCGTGACTTATTGCTACTGTCACCTGCTGTCACCCACGATGCGCTCACTGAATCTGTTCTTGGGTAACAAATCGCGTTCATTTTTGTAATGGACTTCAACGAACTTCAACTCCCATAGTAATGTACAGGTCGAGTGACAGTCACGTCACTCTGGTGTTGCCTGCCGCTGCAACTATTTGTCACCGTATTATCACGTCACCATAATGAGCGCACTCAGTATAGTTTTCATTGCACTTGACTTAGTGACAAGAAGTCACGGTGACAAAAAAATGCAATCAGCGGCGGGCCTAAATGTCAAGTGAAGTGTCGTGTTTCACTAAGCCACTGCCTCGCTTATGTGATTTTCACTCTTATGTTTGCGTTGCATTATATCGTTGTAAATTTACGTGTTTTCCATACATATTACTTTACTTCATTCCCCTGTGGCTCCTTTTATTTAACTTACCACAGGCAGGGAATCTTCGATGGGTATCCGGAGCGTGGATAGAATGATCTGGTTTTGCACCACGGGGCAGTTTGCGATAGTCAGGAAGTTGCATGTGACTTCGTTCTCGCCGAGGTTGTAGTGGAATGGTACGATGGCTAGGAAAGCTGTAGCCGTAGTCCGCATCTGGTGAATGGTGCGGGCTGAAATGTTAAATAGTGACTATAAATACCTACGCGACGTACTAGCAGGTCTATTATTGCCCCAAGGATGCGGCGTGGCATACGCGAGAGCTGTTAGCTTGAGATCTGCAGCGCTGTGACCACGTCGCTGTACTCGATGTACATGATCTCACGTACTGACCGTGATTCATGGTCAGGTGCGGGAACGCATTAGATGCCGCCGCATAGAAGTTGGTTCAGTCGACCATCACAAGGTGCTCAAAAATCTCTGGCTAAAGTAAAGAGGGGCCTGCGGGCAGCAAACTTGGGGCAGTAAGTCGCTCCCTTAGATGACCTGTAGCTAGTAGGCCAGGTGCTGACGGCGTTAGGGGAGGCCGCACATCGTGAACGGCGCCAAAGCTGCTGCGCTGCTGGCGAGCCAATACCAGACGTGAGCTTTTATTCGGTAAGAGTCCGACATAATCCACCGTCCTTCCAAGATGGAAGTTATTCTTCAGGACATCCCCGCAAAATAAAATGTTCCCAGAGATATTTGAAAAACAAAATAAGCAGGTACTAACGTGCGATGAAGACGATGTTGAACTCGGCATCCTGCCCCTGTGGCAGCATGCACGGCTGGGCGGTGCAGCCGCGTAAGTACATGTTGGTCGGCAGAGGAGCAGAATAGAAAGTGCCTGAAAAAAATAGTTCTAAGTAAATTCTTGTTATTCGGTTTGGATGCCTTGATCACCAATCGCATTGTTGTCAAGGTTAATGGATGATTGAAGGTCTAACTTTTTTAACAATCAAGAAAATACTAATGTCATCAGCGTCCCCACAGAAGACCTAATCTCTCGGGGGAGTACCCCCGATGAGGATCAACACTAGTTGATCCTCATCTCTGGCCGTAGTGAACACTGACGAGGAACAGAGCGCTCACCTCTCTCTTGCCTTCATTGGCTGGTTTGAATGGACATATCTATACTTAATACTTAATAATATAATAATAATAATCTATATCTATATTCTATATCTATATATAATAATTAATAATTAATAATAATATTATAAAGAGGTAACATTTGTTTGTAAGTTTGTATGTTTGTAAGTTTGTATGTAGGGGGTAATCTCTGGAAGTAATGAACCAATTTTAAAAATTGTTTCACTGGTAGAAAGCTACATTATTCGTGAGTGCTATAGGCTATATAACATCACGCTACGACCAATTGGAGCGGAGCATCAATGAAAAATGTGGCAAAAACGGGAAAAAATATTCTTTTTGAGGGCTTTCGTTGTGTGCGCTGCGTGAACGGTTAAAGTTACTCAAAAATAATGTATGAGAGAATTGTTTCTCCTAAAATATACTAAAATAAAGTCCGCAGTAGTAAATGCCTAACTTTTAAGGTATAGCCATTTTTATGGCCAGAAAATTTGTGTAAAAATAATGCATTATTTGCGAAGGTTTTTTTTATGGAAATAGTATTAATCCTTATCAAGATAAATACTTTATTCATCAGAAGTGTTTAGTTTTGAATGAAATTGCCCTTTACATCATTTAGTTTCAATGAATATCTTAGGAGATATCACAGTATTAAAATAACTTGGCCGCAAAATAATGGCTCTGCGAAACATTCCGTAGCTTATACATCAGAATAACATTTTAAAGGCTACATAACATCGCGCTATGAGCCACGGAACGGATCAGTAACCAAAAACCTAACGTAACGCGAGTGAAACCGCGGGGCACTGCTAGTTATTTATATTTTGGTAACGTGTTGGTAGCGAGTTTGACCGTACTTCCGAGATGGTCCTGATAGCCGCAAAATATCACTTCACTCCTCAAGCACCTCAGAATATTGTTGCCGCCTTGTCGTTACGCCACTAAGTGCTAGGTGCTAGCGACCGTTTTCGGGAGCCCATTTATTAAGTGTGCTAGTCGTCTACTGCTATTATATCCATTAGAATCGTGTCATACAAACATTGATCAGGCAGGGGCCATAGTCTTCCCATAGCACCATGTAACCAGTCCACACAAGCCACCCAAACACATTATTTGTTTCTTTATTCTGCAATAGTCCTGTCAGCCTGCGGTTATCCTTGAATGCATTTGCATAGTGCATACAGGGATAATTTGCAGTGGTTTGGTTTTGCATGTTATCTTAAAGTCGTCTAAAGGGCCTCTGCGAGTTGCCTTTGGCTCCTCGTATGTCTTTCAGCCGTGGGGGCCCTAGGGTCCATAAATTCTATAAAAATAATAATCTAAACTATCCAGCAGTGTGATTCTCTAAGCCTCACTTCGTAATTTGAAAGCTGAATCCGCAGTGAGATTACAAAATGGTATTCTGTTAAACACGATCACGCCGGTGACGTCACCAACTGCGAACGAATACTAAACCAATGACAAGTTGGTTCGTTATCAAAGTGAGCGCGATCACTTTAGTGAGACTCGTTTTCGAATTTGCATTTTAGAGAATCGCACTACAGGATGCGCAAAAAAGTGTGTTATGTAATTATTTACTCACATTGGCTGACATCTGTGGTCTGCCCTTTGGCGAGGGCCAACACGGCGCAAAACAATACCGCTACACGAAACATCTTGACTCCCTCCGTTGTGCCTGACTGATTAATTAGCGCGATTTTGTTATATTTAAACGCACAAGCCAGTATCAGATTGATTGATACGAAACAAACAATTGCAATAGATGATAAAAATTAATTAAAATTTTGCAACCGATCAACACATGTGGGTACAGTTAGCAACAAAAGTCGTTGAACATATTATGTAGGTGTACAACGTTCCACAAGTCCTTGTAATTTATGCAATAATTCGATGTCACTGAATAATGAGAATGTTCCCAGGCTAAAGAAACAAATCGCTTGTATAATGAATTGTTAAGTAGTAATTGTAACCCACATTCCCTAGTCACAATAGACCTCACTGAAGATTCTCTAGTAAAATATAATAATAGTAGTTATTCAGTGAGTCGTAATAAAATAAAAAAATATGCTAAGTTTAATAAAATCATTAATAAATGTAAAAAATTTAGGAAACAGGAAAAACACTATTCCAATAATATTAAATTAAGGAAAGAACGTGTTTACCTAGTAAAAAAGTTAAGCAATTTTCAAATAAAACTAGAGGATAGTAAAAACATTTATGAAGTTGACACTCAACGCTTACAATCAGAAATTGAGGAGCTTGAAAAATCATTACATTCTCTTTCAAAAAAGTATGAGAGCTCACAACAACAAATAAAAGAGCATATCCTTGCAACAAATGTTTTAGTGAATATTTGTAACTCTAGTGCAGACAGAGTGGATCCGCTGCCTCACAGTACCACTCACTTACAGCAAGACTCTCATCTTCAGGCTTCCCAACCTGAGGTTACAGAATACCCATCCCAGCCTGATAGTATCATGGAATGCATCCCTACTTTAAGTGTAATACCAGATATTGAATATGCTTCATCTCTTGATCTGGAAAAAAATAGTAGTTCTCTATCTGAAAATAATGATTGTTGCTGTCCCATTATGTTTTCAGACAGTTTAGGAAGGGGGCTATACTAGAAAGGTTTAGGTAGTTAACTAAAGGTAAACAAATCGTAGAAAAGGTTTTTTATAGTTGACACTTCCTTGTTTAAAAATACGTTACAACAAAATCAATTCTAATTTCGATTTATGCGATACTTTTCTCTTTTATTAATGTATGTTAAACTTATTCATTTATTCGTAAACTACTCTTCATAGATGTCATTGTTTGGTCACCACTTTTTTGTTAGTTTTATAAAATAGTATAATATTTTGTAATCTGTCTATTGTAAAGAGCCTAAAAAGACAGGTTCCCAAAACCTTTTAGAAGATACGATGAATTAGATAACGTCGCTAAATTAAAGAGTACGCCCGTGATGTAGTATGGCAACTAAAATTGCAGGTATTACGTTTAGTCGATTAACCAGGCGCCTTTGAAAATTGCGAGGGTCATGTAATAAAACAAGAACAGAAAATGTTTAAATTTGATAAAATGATTGATAATACCACTGAACGTTTTATTATTAACGTGGCAGATAGTTCCTCAAATTCTGATATAGACTAGAGCCTATTATTATACGACTTTAAATAATACGATTTAAAAATTTGAAGTGAAAGGTTTAGCATCCATGAGTCACGTGGTTTGTTTTGTTTACATTTAGTTAACTACCTAAACCTTTCTAGTATAGGTAAATTACTTAACAACAACCTGAGACATTCTTCTTCATTAAATTATTGTATGCCTGGGACTTCCTACAATGAAATAATGTCTACAATAACAAAAAAAGATTTAAATGCAAATTCTATTATTACTATATTAGTAGGCAATAGTATAAATGTTACAAAAGATGACATTACTGACAGGGTCACTGAAATCTTGAAAATTAATTGTCAGAAAATAATATTGTGTGCTTTTCCTACCACTTACCAAAATTAAAAAAGGGGGCTAAACAACATTCCTTAAAAATATTTCATCAAAATATTCAAGGTTTTTCTTCAAAGCAATTAGAAATTGAACTGTTTTTGGAAAAGACAATGTTCGACATTATTTGTTTTACCGAACATTGGTTAAAAGACTATGAAATGTTAATTAATTATGAGAATTATACTGTGAGTAGTTGTTTCAGCCGAAAATCCATGTTGCGTGGTGGTTCACTAATCTTAATTAAAAATTCTATTAAATCCAAGCCACGTAAAGACATCGTTGAACTATCGGTTGAACATATTATTGAGCTGTCCTGTGTTGAGCTAGATAAGCATGTTATAGTGTGCGTCTACAGACCCCCAAATCACCAAAATTACTCTATATTTGAGACAGTAATGGAATATGCTTTGTCTAAACTTACAACTGGTAATAAATCATTAATAATCTGTGGTGACTTTAATATCAATATTTTAGAAAATAATTCAAATAGCAGTAGATTAATAAGTCTCTTTAAATCTTTCAACCTGTCAAATGTTTTTTTCTAGAACCCACACGAATAACTTCGACTACTGCTACATGTATTGATAATGTTTTTTGTTGCTGCAACTACTTAGATAAAGCCATAGTAAATTATCTTCCGTCTGATCACAGCGGACAAACCGTTTCTTTAGAGCACAAAACACCATTACAAAAAGTGTAGATACAGTCAAGACCGATAACATCTGGTAATTTAAATAAATTTAATAGCACTTTAATTAGTAAGTTATGTGTTCAGAGCCTTGATATGAATGGTGGTAGTACTTTGTATGAAGAATTCTTTTCAGTTGTGCAAACAGAGTTTAATAATATTTTTAAGAAAAAAACCAAAACAATTTGCCCAACATTTTTATTTAGTGATTGGGCAACTAAAAGTATCAGGAAAAGTAGGGAACGACTATTTGAGTTGTATGGCCTTAAGCCTTATGTAAATACTGAAAGTTTTAATAAGTATGTTGCGACTTATTCTAAAATTTTAAAAAATACTTGTAAGTCAGCTAAAGCCTTGTACATTAGTAACAAGATTAAATCAGCTGATAATAAAATAAAAACGGTTTGGAAAATTATTAATAATGAAACAAATAGAAATAAAAGACATAATGATGATTATAGTCTAGAGACTTCCCGAGAGCCCATAAGCACAAATATTGATGTGGCTCAGGAATTTGTAACATACTTTACCAATATTCCAATTAAAACTACTGAAACTTTAAATTCTTCGCCCGCGCTTGCTATTGATTTAGTAAGGGCTAATGTTTCAGCGTGCCCAAAGGAATTTAAATTTAAACATATTAATCCTCTGGTTGTCATAAAGACTTTCAAACAACTCAAGAGCAAGGTCACCGAAGATCTGTGGGGCATGTCTACTAATGTATGTAAATCTATAATTGATGAGACAGTAGCACCCTATTTAGCTTTAATTTTTAACTTGTGTATAGACCAAGGGGTTTTTCCTACTTTAATGAAGCACAGCAAGGTTATACCATTATTTAAATCCGGGGATAGCAAAGACACCAACAATTATAGACCTGTGTCGATTTTGCCGGTTTTCAGCAAGGTGTTCGAAAAAGTGATGCTCAATCAAATGCTAAATCATTTCAACTGCAACAACATCTTGCACGATCAACAGTATGGTTTCACCACAGGGCGTTGTACTACTGACGCTGGTGTCACTCTAATTAAGCACA
Organism: Caradrina clavipalpis; assembly: GCA_932526535.1. Classification (NCBI taxonomy): domain Eukaryota; kingdom Metazoa; phylum Arthropoda; class Insecta; order Lepidoptera; family Noctuidae; genus Caradrina; species Caradrina clavipalpis. The sequence continues at coordinate 8,196,710 of OW052106.1, read as the reverse complement.
TCTTTAATGCATGGGAGGACTCACAGGATGCCATTGGCATTTTTTGCGACCTCTCAAAAGCATTTGATTGCGTAAATCACGAGACGCTCCTCCTGAAGCTAGAACATTATGGCCTCGGTCAACTAGCACTTAGCTTGCTGAAATCGTATTTGAATGATAGACTGCAGCAAGTTCAAATAAACGGTGTAAATTCATCAGGCTTAAAAGTAAAGATGGGTGTTCCGCAGGGTTCAATATTAGGTCCGTTTCTCTTTTTAGTATACATAAATGATTTACCTCATTTACTGGAAAACCATTAACCAACCTAAAATAGTGTTATTTGCTGATGATACTTCTTTGATTTTTAATGTAAATAGACGGGCACAGCATCTTGACGAAGTAAATAACGCTATGCTTAGGATTCATAATTGGTTTACGATTAATAACTTAGTGTTAAATGAGAAGAAAACGAAATGCATAAGATTTGCTTTTCCGAACGTTAGAAGTAGTGCATGTAACGTTATATTGAATAAGGACGTACTGGAATTCGTCGACAAGACAGTTTTCCTGGGGGTTACGCTTGACTCAAAGCTTCAGTGGGGTCCTCACTTAACATCTCTTGCAGGGCGATTAAGTTCAGCCGCTTACGCTGTCAGAAAAATCCGTCAATTAACAGACGTGGATACTGCGAGACTAGTCTATTTTAGCTACTTTCATAGCATCATGTCTTACGGCATATTGCTTTGGGAGCGGGCTGCAGACATAGATTCTATTTTTATTTTGCAAAAGAGGGCTGTCAGAGCTATCTATAATCTTTGTAGACGCGAATCTCTAAGGGAATTGTTTAAAAAAATCAATATCATGACGGTACCTTGTCAATATATATACGAAAACATTATGTATGTTCGGAAAAATCTTCATCTTTTTAACAAAATAGGTGATAGACATAATTATAATACTAGAAATAGGAACAAATTAGATCAACCAAGTTTCAGATTGCCGAAAGTACACACTTCTTTTATGGGGTACTGTGTAAAATGTTATAATAAAATACCACTCGATATTCTCGAACTAAATGAGAGAAAGTTTAAAACATGCTCAAAACGCACACTATGTAGTCAAGATATATATATATATTATATATATTATAAATTAGAAGACTATATAAATGATAAAAATGCTTGGCTTAATGCTGGTCCTGCTCCACAGCCACTCGAGCTTACAAATTAATATGCTTATTTTTCGAAAGGGAACGATGTTTTTAGCACCTTTTTTTTTGACTTTAATAACATCTACCGTTATTATAATTATTATTTATTTTTCCCTACATAGTACAGTTGATTTATGCATAGGTTCACTGAAAACCTTAGCTTTGTATAATTGAGCATAATTTATTTCAATTTTGTAAATGTGAGGACCATGGAGCCATATTATATTGGTCAAGTTACTAAGTACGTGTTGGACACTGAGCATGGCGGTGGAGAGCGTTGACATGCTCGCTTTAATGTCTCGCTGATGGTGGCGCGTGCATTGGATCGTTCGGTTCCCTTCAAGATGGTTGAGCTAAATGGTGCTGATGCACGCGTCATGCTCGTGAACGGGTGCTGTCAGTTGGGATTGGTCACCTCTTAACTGCCATGGCTTTCATCTTTATTATAATTTTGTAAGTTTTTATACATTCACCTTCATTGTTTTCACATATAGAAGCAACAAGAATATTGTAACCAAGATTTTGTAAAAACCAAATTGAAAGAAAAGAGTGTCCATGGAGTTTCTTGCTCGTTCTTCTCCATAGAGACCTACGTATTGGAACGAGCAACTAGCTTCAATTCTAAACTGTAACTTCTTGACATTCAAAAGTGCCTGTAAATGGTCTAATTGAAATAAATGCTTTGACTTTGACTTTGACTTTGAATGATCTGGGCCACACAATACGGCGGACATCGGTGATGAACATAAAACAATATTAACGGCACAGTGTGCACACGTCAATACTACAAAATTCGGTTAACTTTTACAAAAATAGCTGGTTGTTGGTTCTTTTCCTAATTGATTTTAAGATTTTTGTTCAATATTGAATTGACGTGTTCAAGTCATTTGCACTATTGCAGTCATTTGGTTGATGGCCTATGTTGAGGATCCTCGTTTAATAATGGCGTCTTTGCACTCCCATATTATTTGGGAATTTGAAAACTGAACTGCTTTTTTTTTGCCGTCGGCTTGTTTTACATCCAAAGCCGGATGTCAAACAACCCACAACGCGTACCTATACTTAACGAAACTATGGAAATGATCGTCATCATCACATTAGGCGCAGGGCGTCCACTGTTGGACCTAGGTCAGGGTCACCTCCATAGATTTCCAAAAGGACCGGTTGTATGTGCCTTTTAATACTTCTCGCTAGTGGGAGCATCGCCTTATTGAAACAAATGTAAATTTTGACTTTGACCAAATCAAATTCCGTGGGTGTCTGTAGTTAGGTAGATAATGTGCGATTAAGCGCCAATTACGGCACTGATAAATTAAGTCACTAACATAATAGTTTTAAGGAAACTGTGGAACCTAATCAGTTAAACCTAGTATTCGGTGACGTTATGCAGTAGATGATGATGATAATTATGAATCAGTTCTTGTCAAAACAGATAGCAGTAACCAGATACCTATCTAACTGATACGGTACACGGTGTGTCCTAATCTCAGACAATCATGATAAACAATTTAATGTGTATGGATTAAGGCGTGGCTTTATACAGGGTAGAATTTATAACGCTACCTGGAGGAAAAGTACTCTAAATACTTAAGTTAGCAAATTTTAATCAAAGGAAACATTCCCTTATTTTTAAATAGAAACAAAACTGCATTTATATAATTTTGAAAATACGCTTGCCACATCCGGGAATCGAACTGACTAAAATCCAAGAAAAATGCATCCTGTACTTTATGGCACCAATCGATAAGGCCAATCATAGGTATGAATCAAACCTCTGCAAACATGGTAAATAAAAAAAAAAGTAACATGAAATTTTAATGTAAACTTATTTTATACGGACGAAAAAGGAGAGTAAAGGAGTTGCTAGTTGCTAGTTCCAAAAGGTAGGTCTCTACGGGGAAGAACGAGCAAGAAACTCCATATACACTCTTTTATTTCAATTTGTTTTTGTTTTAACTTTTTTACAAAATTCTTGTTGCTTCTATATGTGAAAACAATGAAGGTGAATATAAAACAATAAAAAAAAAGATGAAAGTCATGGCAGTTAAGAGATGACCAATCACAACTGACAGCACCCGTTCAAGAGCATGACGCGTGCATCAGCACCATTTAGCTCTACCATCTTGAAGGGAACCGAACGATCCAATGCACGCGCCACCATCAGCGAGACATTAAAGTGAGCATGACAAAGCTCTCCACCGCCATGCTCAGTGTCCAACACATACTTAGTAACCTAACTCTGGTACATCAGTGGATTCATTCTGTATTATTTGTAATACTGCCTCGTAAGCCTAGTGGTCCTAAGCGCGACTGCTACTCTTGAGGTCGAGAAAAGTTTTATTGGGCTTTTCTAGTAAATTGTCAGTAGCAGCTCGGAGTTAGGATTTGTACCCGGTTAATAGCAATAGGCTCGCCCCTGTTGTGTGAGACTTAAAAACATAACCAGCGAACTGTGGGTGTACATTTGTACACCTCTGCCTAACCCTTTGAGGAATGGCAGACGTGATCAATGTTATGTTATAATTATTTATAATATAAAAATCTTGTAAAATTGACATAAGATTTGTATTTTTTCCAAAATGTAGAAAAATGATTCCGCACGAGGAATCGAAATGATTGCAGTTGTTTCGAGGTAGCTCCTAACAAGTGGAATAAAAAAGGTTTAGTTTTGAATGCTTTAAATCTCAGGAGGTTGTTATCATCATCATCATATCAGCCGCAGGACGTCCACTGCTGGATATAGGCCTCCCCCAAAGATTTCCAATAGGACCGGTTGGAAGCGGCCTGCAATCAGCGTCTTCCTGCGGTCTTAAAAGGTTGTTATAAGAGACAGTAATAGGTCAATCTATACTAATCTATCTATCTTCTTCTTCTATCTATAATATATAAAAAAAAATCTGTTTGTTTGTCTCGTTAAAACTCGAGAATGGCTGGACCGATTTGGCTAATTTTGATCTTGAAATATTTGTGGAAGTTCAGGAATGGTTTATCGGTGAAAAACATAAATATTTAGTACAGGAAAATACTAAAAACGACAATTAAATTATCCAATATAAACTGTTTTTAGCTGTGAAACATATTATATATATTTATAGGTGCGTTTAGAAATTTGTTCATTTCATAGATGTAGTATGAGGTTCGATCTCTTTGGTCTGTTTTGCTTTGACTACAAAACAGTTTTGGTTCAGAAATATACAGGGTGTTTCGCAGAACGTTGAACATACGAAAATGGTGGATAGGTGTGTGCGCGTGTGTTGTTGCCATCTACGTAAAATGACAACAACACACGCGTGGTATTCCGTAAGTGACCTCAACGTACAAATAGTGCTGTGCGGTCAGGACCCAACTTGCTGCTGCGTCGAGCAATACCTACGACGCTGCTGTATGTGTCCAAATTACAGTACTCCGCAAAGGTTGAGGTGGTTGTGGAGTATGTGCGAGTCAAGACGAACTGGACTTTAAGGGTCGCGAAGTTGGAGACGCGCCATAACACTAATTGAAAGTCGTTTGTGGTGCGGGCTACGACTCATCATGTGAAGACGTTCCTTATAGAAGAGTTTTGGCCGAAAATGTCATGTTTCGACGATTCCCCGGAAGGCTCACATGCGAAAACATTCCACATTTTGGAAAAAATACAAATCTTATGTAAATTTTACAAGATTTTTGTATTATAAATAATATAACATAACATACCATCACGCATGCCATTTCTCAAAGGTTTAGGCAGAGGTGTGCAAATGTACACCCACAGTTCGCTGGTTATGTTTTTAAGTCTCACGCAACAGGGGGTGAGGGGTGAGCCTATTGCCATTAACCGGATACAAATCCTCACTCCGAGCTGCTACTGAAAATTGACTAGAAAAGCCCAATAAAACTTTTCTCGACCTGGTAATCGAACCCGAGACCTCAAGAGTAGTAGTCGCGCTTAGGACCACTAGGCTAACGAGGCAGTATTACAAATAATACAGAATGAATCCACTGATGTACCAGAGTTAGGTTACTAAGTATGTGTTGGACACTGAGCATGGCGGTGGAGAGCTTTGTCATGCTCACTTTAATGTCTCGCTGATGGTGGCGCGTGCATTGGATCGTTCGGTTCCCTTCAAGATGGTAGAGCTAAATGGTGCTGATGCACGCGTCATTCTCTTGAACGGGTGCTGTCAGTTGGGATTGGTCATCTCTTAACTGCCATGACTTACATATTTTTTTTTGTTTTATATTCACCTTCATTGTTTTCACATATAGAAGCAACAAGAATTTTGTAAAAAAGTTAAAAAAAAAAACAAATTGAAATAAAAGAGTGTATATGGAGTTTCTTGCTCGTTCTTATCCGTAGAGACCTACCTTTTGGAACGAGCAACTAGCAACTATTCAGTTAATTTACTCTCCTTTTTCGTCCGTATAAAATAAGTTTACATTAAAATTTCATGTTTCTTTTTTTTAATTTACCATGTTTGCAGAGGTTTGATTCTTATGATTGACCCAATCGATTGGTGCCATAAAGTACAGGATGCATTTTTCTTGGATTTTAGTCAGTTCGATTCCCGGATGTGGCAAGCGTATTTTCAAAATTAAATAAATGCAGTTATGTTTCTCTTTAAAAATAAAGGAATGTTTCCTTTGAATAAAATTTGCTAACTTAAGTATTTAGAGTACTTTCGCTCTAGGTAGCGTTATAAATTCCATCCTGTATAAAGCGAAGCCTTAATCCATACACATTAAATTGTTTATCATAATTGTCTGAGATTAGGACACACCGTGTACTGTATCAGTTAGATAGGTATCTGGTTACTGCTATCTGTTTTGACAAGAACTGATTCATAATTATCATCATCATCTACTGCATAACGTCACCCAATACTAGGTACCTAACTGATTGGGTTCCTTAGTTTCCTTAAAACAATTAAGTATGTTAGAGACGTAATTGGCGCTTAATCGCACATTATCTACCTAACTACAGACACCCACGGAATATGATTCGGTCAAAGTCTAATAATTTACATTCGTTTCAATAAGGCGATGCTCCCACTAGCGAGAAGTATTAAAAGGCACATACAACCGGTCCTTTTGGAAATCTATGGAGGTGACCCTGACCTAGGTCCAACAGTGGACGCCCTGCGCCTAATATGATGATGATGATCATTTCCATAGTTTCGTTAAGTATAGGTACGCGTTGTGGGTTGTTTGACATCCGTCTTTGGATGTAAAACAAGCCGACGGCAAAAAAAAGCAGTTCAGTTTTCAAATTCCCAAATAATATGGGAGTGCAAAGACGCCATTATTAAACGAGTTAAGGTGGATCTTAAACATAGGCCATCAACCAAATGACTGCAATGATCCAAATGACTTGAACACGTCAATTCAATATTGAACAAAAATCTTAAAATCAATTAGAAAAAGAACCAACAATCAGCCAGCAAATTTTTGTCAAAGTTAACCGAATTTTGTAGTATTGACGTGTGCACACTGTGCCGTTAATATTGTTTTATGTTCATCACCGATGTCCGCCGTATTGTGTGGCCCAGATCATTATTCAGTGACATCAAATTATTGTATAAATTACTAACGACTTGTGGAACGTTGTACACCTACATAATATGTTCAACGACTTTTGTTGCTAACTGTACCCACATGTAAATAATAAATATCGGAATAAATAACGGAGGGAGTCAAGATGTTTCGTGTAGCGGTATTGTTTTGCGCCGTGTTGGCCCTCGCCAAAGGGCAGACCACAGATGTCAGCCAATGTGAGTAAATAATTACATAACACACTTTTTTGCGCATCCTGTAGTGCGATTCTCTAAAATGCAAACTCGAAAACGAGTCTCACTAAAGTGATCGCGCTCACTTCGATAACGAACCAACTTGTCATTGGTTTAGTATTCGTTCGCCGTGGTGACGTCACCGGCGTGATCGTGTTTAACAGAATACCATTTTGTAATCTCACTGAGGATTCAGCTTTCGAATTACGAAATGAGGCTCAGAGAATCACACTGCTGGATAGTTTAGATTATTATTTTTATAGAATTTATGGACCCTAGGGCCCCCACGGCTGAAAGACATACGAGGAGCCAAAGGCAACTCGCAGAGGCCCTTTAGACGGCTTTAAGATAACATGCAAAACCAAACCACTGCAAATTATTCCTGTATGCACTATGCAAATGCATTCAAGGATAACCGCAGGCTGACAGGACTATTGCAGAATAAAGAAACAAATAATGTTTTTGGGTGGCTTGTGTGGACTGGTTACTTGGACTATGGCCCCTGCCTGATCAATGGTTGTATGACACGATTTCTAATGGATATAATAGCAGTAGACGACTAGCACACTTAATAAATGGGCTCCCGAAAACGGTCGCTAGCACCTAGCACTTAGTGGCGTAACGACAAGGCGGCAACAATATTCTGAGGTGCTTGAGGAGTGAAGTGATATTTTGCGGCTATCAGGACCATCTCGGAAGTACGGTCAAACTCGCTACCAACACGTTACTAAAATATAAATAATATGTCCATTCAAACCAGCCAATGAAGGCAAGAGAGAGGTGAGCGCTCTGTTAATCGTCAGTGTTCACTCCGGCCAGAGATGAGGAACAACACTTCCCCCGTGAGATTAGGTCTGTGGGGACGCTAAGACATTACTATTATTTTACTTGTTAATAAAGTTATAGCTTCAATCATCCATTAACCTTAATAACAATGCGATTGGGTTTACCTATGAAATTCTCAGTAGCAGCTCGGAGTCTGGATTTGTGCCCGGTTATAATGACAATAGGCTCGCCCCCTATTTCATGGGACCTAAATATACCGGCGAACTGTGGGTGTACATTGGTACACCTCTGCCTAACCCTTCCGGGAATACAGGCGTGATTGTATGTATGTATGCATGTACAATGCGATTGGTGATCAAGGCATCCAAACCGAATAACAAGAATTTACTTAGAACTGTTTTTTTCAGGCACTTTCTATTCTGCTCCTCTGCCGATCAACATGTACTTACGCGGCTGCACCGCCCAGCCGTGCATGCTGCCACAGGGGCAGGATGCCGAGTTCAACATCGTCTTCGTCGCACGTTAGTACCTGCTTATTTTGTTTTTTTTTTCAAATATCTCTGAGAACATTTTATTTTGCGGGGATGTCCTGAAGAATAACTTCCATCTTGGAAGGACGGTGGATTATGTCGGACTCTTACCGAATGAAAGCTCACGTCTGGTATCGGCTCGCCAGCAGCGCAGCAGCTTTGGGGCCGTTCACGATGTGCGGCCTCCCCTAACGCCGTCAGCACCTGGCCTACTAGCTACAGGTCATCTAAGGGAGCGACTTACTGCCCCAAGTTTGCTGCCCGCAGGCCCCTCTATACTTTAGCCAGAGATATTTGAGCACCTTGTGATGGTCGACTGAACCAACTTCTATGCGGCGGCATCTAATGCGTTCCCGCACCTGACCATGAATCACGGTCAGTAACGTGAGATCATGTACATCGAGTACAGCGACGTGGTCACAGCGCTGCAGATCTCAAGCTAACAGCTCTCGCGTATGCCACGCCGCATCCTTGGGGTGTGAACTTTGGCACTTATTCAATAATAGACCTGCTAGTACGTCACGTAGGTATTTATAGTCTCTATTTAACATTTCAGCCCGCACCATTCACCAGATGCGGACTACGGCTACAGCTTTCCTAGTCTTCGTACCATTCCACTACTACCTCGGCGAGAACGAAGTCACATGCAACTTCCTGACTAACGCAAACTGCCCCGTGGTGCAAAACCAGATCATTCTATCCACGCTCCGGATACCCATCGAAGATTTCTTGCCTGTGGTAAGTTAAATAAAAGGAGCCACAGGGGAATAAAGTAAAGTAATATGTATGAAAAACACGTAAATTTACAACGATATAATGCAACGCAAACATAAGAGTGAAAATCACAGCGAGGCAGTGGCTTAGTGAAACACGACACTTCACTTGACATTTAAACGCATTGCGATGCTCTAGTTGTGCACTGTTGAGCGACATTGATATTTTACACGAACACAAATTAAAACAAGGGCTTTAAGATCCCGGGTCTCTCGTACCGAACTGCCCCGTTGGTCTCGTGGTCGCAAGTGCGACTGCTGTGCAAGGGGTCCCGGGTTCGATTCCCAGGTCGAGCAAAAAGTGTTATTGGGTTTTTCTATGAAATTCTCAGTAGCTGCTCGGAGTTTGGATTTGTGCCCGGTTAATGGCAATAGGCTCGCCCCCTATTACATGGGACCTAAATATACCGGCGAACTGTGGGTGTACATTGGTACAGCTCTGCCTAACCCTTCGGGGAATACAGGCGTGATGGTATATGATGGTCTATCGTACCCACGGCGCTCCCAGGCCAGTCCCGTTACTACTGTCTTGCTGACTGCAAACTGGCTAATATGGCCGATTGCTTGTTCCTGTAATATATCGTCGGTCGTACCGATAGGAGGGAAGACGACTTTGTACCTAGAGCAAGTTTTTTAACGATTTACTTATCTCAATATAACTACCACGTTAGTCAAGTGGTCTAAGCGCGACTGCCACGCTATAGGTCTAGGATTCGATTAACAGGTCGAGCAAAAAGTGTTATTAGGATTTTCTATGGCATTCTTAGTAGCAGCTCGGAGTTAGGATTTGTGCCCGGTTAATGGCAATAGGCTCGCGCCCACTATCACATGGGACCTAAACATACCCGATGGGGCCGCAAAGTTCTCGAGTGGAGACCGCATACCGCCAAGCGCAGCGTATGACATAATTATGATGGATGACGGACGACCTGATTAAGACCGCAGGATACGCTGGATGCAGGCCGCTGTCAACCGGTCCTTTAGGAAATGTATGCGGGAGGCCTATATCCAGCAGTGGATGTCCTGCGGCTGATATGATGATTATGATAATATTTTAAAAGATTATCGAATCAAAATTAGGATCACTACATTTAGTAGATGTGTTATAAAATCGAAATGAACCGTTTACATTAATTGAATATTTGTGAATAGTTTGACAAATTCAATAATATTGTTTCACAAAAAAAATTTAACATTATACCTAGTGTATTTCGAGATACGAGCAGTATTTTCTTAAGTAAGCAGATTGAATACTTTAATTAAATATTAATTGGCCACAACTTTCTCACCATAGATTTTACAATGTTTTTATATTTAACATGAAGTTTCCACAATCATATCCTAATATTTTCCTTTATTTCGTAAAATATTAATGGACACATTCTTAACTTCTAAGTGTTAGTCAATTAAGTTAAATTTAAATTACTTGTTAGCCTCAAGGTCTAGATTGTAATTGTATGAGTAACCGTTTAATAACGAGTACATAATATTGAAAAAAAAAAAAAAAACGTAAAATATAGATAACTTTTAAAAACGAGCACTTTAACACATCCGTTTCTAGCGGCCGTTTTTTAGGGTCCCATTTATCGAGTGTGCTAGTCACCGCCTGCCATTTTATCCGTGTCATAAAAACATTGATTGAAAGAGGCCATAATTGTCCTACCATAGTGTCAGGAAACTAGTCTATTTAAGCTACCCAAACCCATAGCCCTATTCTGTTTCCATATTCTGCAATAGTTCTGTGCCAGCCGGGGATTGTCCTTGGATGCATTTGCATAGTGCAAACAGGCATAATAATTATTTTTGTCAGTTAGTGTTCCATTTCATTGTAAAGCGGCCTCTGCGAGTTGGCTTCGGCTCCTCGTACACCTTTCAAAGGTCCGGGGCCCTGGGGTCCCGAGATACGTAACGTAAATAAATTAATGTTTTTTTACAGGGAACTCAGCTGCCCTTGGAGATCAGAATCTTGGACGAGAACGATCAAGCTTTTGTGTGCTTTAGAGTACAAGTTCGTATCACACCACCGGTTGACCCATGGATTGGCCAATATGGAGCACAGAATGCAACGACGGTTTAAATATAAAATTGAGATTTTGGAGAAACAAATAACAATTAATATTCATGTATATTTTTTAATTACACGCATTACTAAAGACGATGTAGGTGTTTGATTATTTATTGATAAACTGTAGGGGTGAAAAAGACGAGACCAGATAAAATAATTACAAGAGTATTACAAAAAAATCTTTTATTCTGACTGAAAGTGAATATAATTTGGCAAATAAACAATTCTTTGTAATCATAAACAACACAAATCACAATAGTATTAACCTGTACTTACTCTAAACACGTTAGACTATAGCAGGTTTTTGATTTAGAAAAAATGATCTGAAATAAAAACCTTGAATATTGTGAAGATTCAAGCCGTGGACATGAGAACACAAAGTGTTTTCTTTTCTACAAACAATTTTTGCCTCTAATTACTAGGCATCAAGTCAGGAAAGTATTTTCTTTTTTATACAATTATTAGAATAAAATTTAAACATTTCTAAAAATATTGAACTATTATAAAACTTAGGTTAACTATGATATTATTTTTATTATGAAAATATAATAGAATTAATATATAATTAATACTCGTACTATAATGTGTGTTTCTACTGTTTAATGATAGATGGACTTATATTACATGGATTCCACGGCCTGGTAATAAAAAAAAGGAACTCGACCGATGCACGATGGTGTTATAAATGCTCAAAATTGTTAACTATACGTACCTACATACCTACTTACTACTAAGATATAAATCTTACAAGAATGTATCGTAAATCACAGATTTCCATACTAAATAAATGTCGAATATCTTTTCAAGTTTAATAAGTGCCATTTACGCGAAGAGATTAATTAGCAAAGTATAAAATAGCTAGTTTGTGCAAGAAGTAACATTCTGTGAATAGTGGCATATTGATTAATATATTTGTTTGCATTTATTTTCAACAAATAGCGTTTCTTATCATTACTATGCACACCATTCAAAGAGGAAGCTTTTATCCACAATACCTATGAATGCTAAAATGATTGGTTATCCTAATTTGGCCATTTCACCTTCATGAAAGCACATACGGCCGGTACACACCTTGTTTAGTGCAAGTGTGTCTGCTAGTTAATGTAATCACTTGCACTAATTAACATGTATATCAGTCTCAAATGGGTAAGCGATATTACAACTAACACAAATCTAAATGAGTACAACTAAAGTTATTGATCACAGCGGACAAACCGTTACTTTTGAGTACAACACACCACTACAAAAAGTGCAGATACAGTCAAGACCAATTACATCTGGTAATTTGAATAAATTTAATAACACTCTAATTAGCCAGTTATGTGTTCAGTGCCATAATATGAATAATGGTAATATTTTGTATGAAGATTTTTTTTCAGTTGTACAAACAGAGTTCAATAATATTTTTAAGAAAAAAACTAAAACAATTTCCCCTAAATTTTTATTCAGTGACTGGGCGACTAAAGGTATCAGGAAAAGTAGGGAAAGACTTTTTGAGCTCTATGGCCTTAAGCCTTACATAAACACGGAAACTTTTAATAAGTATGTTGCCACTTATTCTAAAATATTTAAAAATACTTGTAAATCAGCAAAGGCCTTGTACATTAGCAACAAGGTTAAATCAGCAGACAACAAAATAAAAACGGTCTGGAAAATTATCAATAGTGAAACAAATAGAAACAAAAGCCATAATACTGATTACACTCTGGAGACTTCCCGTGGTCTCATTAGCGCTAATATAGACGTGGCTCAAGAATTTGCAACATTCTTTACGAATATTCCAATTAAAACTACGGAAACTTTAGATTCCTCGCCCTCACTTGCTATAGATTTACTAAGAGCGAATGTTTTAGCCTGTCCTAAAGAATTTAAAGGACGATGACAAAATTTGTATGGGACCCGTCCCCCCCCCTCCAACAGATGTTTTGTATGTATCAGGGGGTGCTTAAGGATCTATTAAAAGACCAGCAATCAGTTTTAACTCCAAAATCCATGGGATTTAGAAAAAAAACTAAAAAAAAAAATTTTTTTTTACTTCTAATTCCCTACACTTATGTTATAAGAACTAAAATAACAATATTTAAGGCTATTATGAAGTGTATACAGTTACACCGAACGCCGTGCGGAGCCAAAGATTGTAAATCAAATTATTGTGTTACCTACATATTTTACAAATATGGAAAATAGGTATATTAATTGTCATTAATTATTATTCTATTCAGCAATTCTGCCGCTGGATAAAAATCGAATGTACTGCCCAAGCTCTATGTACCACGTAAAACGAAATAATACGTATACAAGGTGGCCCCCATGTATGTTATACGATTTTTTTGTGGTTTAGGAATTAGACGATTTTTTATTTTGTTTTTAGATATTCTTACCTGACCATCAGAACTTGATGGTTTCTAGTCTTTTTGAGTACTTAACATTTTTTTTAATAATGAATCCTGAGGTCTACCTACGGTCGATAAAATCTGACTGTCTTTTCATCTCCTAAAGCGACTAAAACTAAGTTCAAAGGGTTATTTTTTAAATTCGTTCCAGTTTTTCTATCACTCAAACAAAAAAAACAAAAGACGGGTGGCAAGTACCTCAAAGTAGATTTACAACTTTAACGGACCCTCAGCTTTCCAAAACAATACAAATAACCGGTAAATAACCAATTTTACTGGTCAGTATTCGGTGTAATTGAAACTTGAACATGGTAAGGCGAAAATATCAATATTTAAAAAGTGTTATTGGGTTTTTCTATGAAATTCTCAGTAGCAGCTCGGAGTTTGGATTTGTGCCCGGTTAATGGCAATAGGCTCGCCCTCTATTATATGGGACCTAAAAACATACCAGCGAAGTGTGGGTGTACATTGGTACACCTCTGCCTAACCCTTTGGGGTATACCGGCGTGATAGTATGTATCTATGTATGTATGTGTGTATCAATATTTTAGTGTTCAAGTGATCACATGCCATGACGCCTGTAATCCCCGAAAGGTTAGGCTGAGCACGTGTACCAATGTACACTCACAGTCCGCCGGTATGTTTTAGGTCCCATGTAATAGGGGGCGAGCCTATTGCCATTAACCGGGCACATGTCCTAGCTCCGAGTTGCTAATGAGAATTTCATAGAAAAACCCAATAATACTTTGCCACTCGACTTGGAAATCGAACCCAAGACACCTAGCGTAGCAGTTGCGCTTAGGACCACTAGGTTAACGAGGCAGTTGCTCAAGTGAATGCTGATAACAACGAATTTCAACGGATTTTCATCAAGTTTTTAATGCAATATGAGCTCTATATAACTGTTTTTATAATAACGTTAGTATTTAGTAGTAGTATTATCTACTTTAAAAAGTTAACCTAACTTTTTAAACTATTCAGAATCACCATAATGCAAAAATTAAACATGACAAAGCGCTCGAAACTTGATGTGAGATCGTTATTATTAATTTTCATTAGCTTTTACTTGAACACAAAAATATTGATATTTTTGCCTTATCATGTTGAATTTTCAATTGCACCGAATTTGACCGGTTTGAAAAAAAGACCGCTCAACTCTTATCGGGGTTGACCTCGATTCCCCATTTCCAGGACCGAGTGCCTAAGGAGTTTTTGGGGAGTGCAGGGGAAAGAATCAGGGTTACGGCTTTGAGGGACCCCCGCGTTTATGGGGTGCGCCCTCGATACGATAGCGGAAGGTGCATGTGATGAATGGTGTATGTGATCTTGCGATCGTTACACCACTTGGCCACTTCGCCTTGTCTTTGCCTTGTCTTGTATGGAGCTGAAGCGGGGGGAGTACTCAGGGGCTCGAGGGAAGGCTGGTCGCTGGGAGAGCGAGTGCGGGGGGCCGCGGAGGTGGTGGTGGTCGCGGCTTTTTTGGCCTTGGAGGCCTGGTAAGAGGGTCTTCGCTTCTTCCTTCTACTTACGACGACTTAGAGCGGGCGGGGTTGCTGATATAAGTTGCAAATGCGCTGCTTTAGGCATCACCTGCAGCCGATCGTTAATATATTTTGCTGATTCTTAACAGATGTTGGGGAGGACTGTATGTGTTCAATGACGATACTGGTACTTAGTTGACTGCTTTATTGCAAAAAAAAAAAAATCTCCAGACCGATTCCGGCCACGGCGGCTAATCTTAATGCAGACTAGCCTCGTACGCAGGAGATATTATAGTGCACAAGTGTGTGCGCAAACACAGGTGCACTACCTCTTTCCTAACTCTCATAGCCCGATGGGACGGCAATCCGACACGACCGGAGAGAGATCAGGCGCAGGACCAACGGCTTTACGTGCTTTCCGAGGCACGGGGGTGTCACACCGCCAACTTCCAAACTCTGGGCTGCTAATGAGAAATTCCCAATGGAAAAACCCCATAAAACTTTTTGCCTGACCTGGGAATCGAACCCAAGACCCCACGCGCACCAGACGTGCTTGCCACCACAGGACTAACGGGGCAAATATGGTTACTATAATAAAACTTTGAAACAAACTGTTATTTTGCACCACAAAATAATCCTTTTAAAACTTGATTTTCTGCTTATCTCCCATACTTTAGAAAAATGTCGTCATAGTAAAAAATGATCAACTTTTTATCAGCTTTCGATTGAGATACATTTCAATTCTGTTGGTCGAAGTAAGGTTGGGGGGACGTTTTCAAGCATCGTCCTTTAAACATATTAACCCATTGTTGTTATAAAGGCTTTTAAACAACTCAAGATCAAAGCTACCGAAGATCTGTGGGGCATGTCTACTAATGTTTGTAAATCGATTATTGAAACAGTAGCACCCTATTTAGCTATAATATTTAACTTGTGTATAGACCAAGGAGCTTTTCCGACGTTAATGAAATACAGCAAAGTTATACCATTATTTAAATCTGGGGATAGCAAAGACTCTAACAATTACAGACCTGTTTCTGTTTTGCCGGTTTTCAGCAAGGTGTTTGAAAAAATGATGCTAAATCAGATGCTTAATCATTTTAACTGTAACAACCAGAGGGCGCTGCACTACTGACGCCGGTGTCACTTTAATTAAACACATCTTCAGTGCTTGGGAGGACTCACAAGATGCCATTGGCATTTTTTGCGACCTCTCAAAAGCATTTGATTGCGTAAATCACGAGACACTCCTCCTGAAACTTGAGCATTACGGACTCGGTCAACTAGCGCTTAGCTTAGTAAATTCGTATTTGAATGATAGACTGCAGCAAGTTCAAATAAACGGGGTAAATTCTTCAGGTTTAAAAGTAAAGATGGGGGTTCCGCAGGGTTCAATATTAGGTCCGTTTCTATTTTTAGTATATATAAATGATTTACCTCATTTACTGGAAAACCAACCTCAAATGGTGTTATTTGCCGATGATACTTCACTGATTTTTAAAGTAAATAGACGGGCACAGCACCTTGACGACGTAAATAACGCTATGCTTGAGGTTCATAATTGGTTTACGAAAAATAATTTGGTTTTAAATGAGAAGAAAACTAAATGCATACGATTTGCTTTACCGAACGTTAGAAGTAGAGCATGTAATGTTATATTGAATAAGGAAATACTAGAATTCGTCGACAAGACAGTTTTCCTGGGGGTTACGCTTGACTCAAAACTGCAGTGGGGTCCTCATTTAACATCTCTTGCAGGGCGGTTAAGTTCAGCGGCTTACGCTGTCAGAAAAATCCGACAATTAACGGACGTGGATACCGCAAGGCTGGTCTATTTTAGCTACTTTCATAGCATCATGTCTTACGGTATTTTGCTTTGGGGGCGGGCTGCAGATATAGACTCCATTTTTATTCTGCAAAAGAGGGCTGTCAGAGCCATCTATAATCTTGGCAGACGCGAATCCCTAAGGGAATTGTTTAAACAAATTAATATCATGACGGTACCTTGTCAATATATATATGAAAATATTATGCATGTTCGGAAAAACCTTCATCTTTTTAAAAAAGTTGGTGATAGGCATAATTTTAATACTAGAAATAGGAACAAATTAGATCAACCAAGTTTCAGATTGTCGAAAGTACACACTTCTTTTATGGGGTACTGTGTAAAATTTTATAATAAAATACCGCGCGTTATTCTCGAACTAAACGAGAGAAAGTTTAAAACATGCATAAAACGCACATTATGTAGTCAAGCATATTATAAACTAGAAGATTACATAAATGATAAAAATGCTTGGCTTAATGCTGGTCCTGCTCCACAGCCACTCGGGCTTCCAAATTAATAAACATAATGAAATATATATATTTCTTTTTAAAGGGAATGTTGTTTCTTAGCACCTTTTTTATTGACGTAAATAACGTTTACGTTATTATTATTGTTTCTTTTTTAACATACCACAGGTCATCTGTCAAATAGGTTCACTGAAAAACTTTGTTTTATATAACTTAACATCATTTATTTCGATTTTGTAAATGTGAGTACCATGGAGCAACTTATTATATGTTTTCTCTTAAGTTACTATGTTGGACATTAAGGGCAAGGCGGTTGAGAGCTTTGTCATGCTCACTTAAATGTCTCACTGACGGTGGCGCGTGCATTGGATCGTTCAGTTCCCTCCAAGATGGTTGAGCTGAACGGTGCTGAGGCACGCGTCATGTTCGTGAACGGGCGCTGTCAGTTGGGATTGGTCATCTCTTATCTGCCATGGCCTACATCTTTATTAGTATTATTTAATTGTTTAATATTCACCTTCATTGTTTTCACATATAGAAGCAACATGAATATTGTAACCAAGATTTTGTAAAACCAAATTGAAGAAAAGGAGTGTCCATGGAGTTTCTTGCTCGTTCTTCTCCATAGAGATCTACGCTTTGGAACGAGCAACTAGCTTCAACTTTAAACTGTAACTTCTTGACATTCAAAAGTGCCTGTAAATGGTCTAATTGAAATAAATGCTTTGAATTTTGATTTTCTTCTTCTTATCGTGTGGGCAGTAAGGTCTAACGACCCCACACACCCTAGTGTCAGAGTTTCTAAACCGCCTCAAGGGCCTCTGACATGGTTTCTGATGTCAGTGATGTCCAAGATAAACTTAATTTTGATATAACTTATTTTTGGAGATTTTGATTTTGATTTTTTGGCTACATCGACGCCGTCTCTTCGTGTGCAATAGCTTCTTAAATGTATTTTTTGTATCATTTTTTTGGGTCTATGTTACCTAATTACTTACTTATTTTTTTATTAATACGCATCGCCGTAAAGGATGTCGCACACCCAGTTAAAGACTAGCGCAACTCAAAATATCACTTTTTTCAGAAATCGAAAAAAACGTTTTACTCAATTTCTATTTAGTATATTAAAAACATTCTTATAGGTTTTTTTTATATAATTGTATGTAGATATTTACTTTTTAATTGTCTTACGTTAAATGACAGTAGCACTTTATAATTGCAGTTTCATTTCTTCATTTTTGAATTATTTTGAGTTGATTGAGTCTTTAACTAGGTGTGCGATGTTTCAGAGAGAAATGAAAAGCGTGCAGCTGTTACATTAGGAGATATTATTACACTCACAGCTAAGGCATAGGAATATTGTATGTACAGGTCAAAAAGTCAAAACACATCTATTTCAAAGATATTTATTTCTGTGGCACTTTTAAATTGGGTGCACATCATCCATACTTTCAGCATTATTTTCAACAATCATTGTTGCATTCTGAGCTCCAATTCTGCCAAGAGGTGCTGTGATACGAACCTGAGCTCTGAGGCACACGATAGCAACATCGTTGTCATCCAAGATCCTGAACTCGATAGGCAACTGAGTTCCCTGTAATTAAACAATCAAACTTGTATTAAAGTATGTGTAATGTAATTCTCTAATCTTAATGCAGACTAGCCACGTAGCCATTATAGTACACCAGACACACGAGGTCTTGGGTTCGATTCCCAGGTCGAGCAAAAAAGTGTTATTGGGTTTTTCTATGAAATTCTCAGAAGCAGCTCGGAGTTTGGATTTGTGTCCGGTTAATGGCAATAGGCTCGCCCCCTATTACATGGGACCAAAATATACCGGCGAACTGTAGGTGTACAATGGTACACCTCTGCCTAACCCTTCGAGGAATACAGGCTGGTATGATGGAAAACCCAATAACACTTTTGCCCAACCTGGGAATCGATTACCCAGGACCCCTCGCTCAGGACCACGAGACCAACAGGGCAGTTATTGAACTTACCACCGGCATGAAGTCTTCGATGGGCATCTGGAGCGTGTACAGTATGACCTCGTCTCGCACCACGGGACAGTACGTGTTCTGCAGGAAGTTACAGGTGACTGCATTCTCAGCGAGGTCGTACGGGATTGGTACGAAGACTAGGAAAGCTGTAGCCGCAGTCCGCATGCGGTGAATGTTGCGGGCTGCAATGTTAAATATTGCTTATAAGTACTTGGTGAAAAATAAACGTTACTATTCAATAAATATAAATTAATATTTAGGATCTAAAAATAAAAAAAACTCGCGGTTCCGTACCATTTTCTATAAAAACGGCAAAAAAAACATGTTTGTTGTATGGGAGAGCGCCTTAAATATTTGTTTTATTTTAATTTACATAATTTTATTTTTTTACAGTGTACATAATAACTGAATTTTTATTTTTTTAAGCGTCTACCTGTTGCCGTTATCGATTCCGTCTCGTTTTATCTCCTTTTTCTTTCTCTTGTATCGTGGGTGCGTTACCAAACATATAAACTCACATACACAAACAGCCTGACCCGAAACAACTATCTGTAGGCTATACAAATACTTGTACCGTGCGGGAAGGCAAAAGGCAAACCCATTCAACAAAACGTGATTCGTTTGCCTTTAGAAATAAAAGGCACGGAACCCTTCGTGCGCCAGTCCGACTCGCACTCGGCTGGTTCTTTTAAAAGATAAAGAAATAAATTGTCTACTGACGTGCTCGGAAGATGATGTTGACGACGGCGTTCTGCCCCTGGGGCAGTTGGCACGGCTGCGTCTCGCACCCACTAATGTGCGTGTTGATCGGCAGGGGACCAGAGTGGAAAGTGCCTGAAACAGAAATTAAATGTCTTACTTCAACATAAACTACTACAAATACCATCACGCCTGTATTCCCCGAAGGGTAAGGCAGAGGTGTACTACGCTGTTTTAGGTCCCATGGATTGGAGCGAACCTATTGCCATTATCCGGGCACAAATCCTGGAAATTTTGGAAATCTATGGGGGAGGCCTATATTCAGCAGTGGATGTCCTGCGGCTAACATTATGTTGGTTTGGCTTTGAAACTACAGCAATCCTGTTTGTGTAAATCAGACATATATTTAGCAAACTAGTTTAGCTTAACTCAAGTAGCATCGATCTAGACTAGATCTCGGAAAATACCAGAGAACAAAAATCCACCATCACGCCTGTATTCCCCGAAGGGTTAGGCAGAGGTGTACCAATGTACACCTACAGCTCGCTGGTATGTTTAGGTCCCATGGATTGTGGCGAGCCAAATGCCATTATCCGGGCACAAATCCTAACTGCGAGCTGCTACTGAAATTTTTATAGAAAAACCCAATAACACTTTGCTCGACCTGAAAATCGCGACTGGGTCCGATCCTTTTGGAAATCTGTGGGGGAGGCCTTTATTCAGCAGTGGACGTCCTGCGGCTGATGTGATGATGATGATGATGATGATGATTTAGTTTTTAAACTACAGCAAGCCTATTGGTGTAAATCCGACATATACTTAGCAAAGTACCTTAGCTTAGCGTAAGCAGCATCGATCTAGACTTAGATCTCTAAAAATACCTCTTCAGCTTTGCTATAGATTTTATAGAATATTTTAACACACACGATATAATTAGCCCCGGCTGTTAGTCCCGGCGGTCATTAGATCTTTGACAGTCGTTACGGATAGTCAGAAGCCAGGAAATCAGACAACCAGTCTTACCAAGAGGTATCGTGTTACCCAGTAACTGGGTTGTGGAGGTCAGGTAGACAGTCGCTCCACACACATAATTGGGAAAAGGCTAAGCAGATGATGACAAGATTTAAAGCCTTCATTGATCCACGATTTGAACTTGAATAGCAAATTATTTGCTGTTGCAGAGTTTTTGCTGGTAAAATGAGCAGGTATACTTAAATCGCATGTAGTCAAAGTGTGCAAAATAGTATGTTAAGCAGGTATTTACAGTAGAATCTCGATTATCCGAACTAATTGGGACCAAACTAGTTCGGATAATCGAAATGTGGGTTTCAATTGGCACAGGATCAAACAAAACCAACACCATTGCACCTAAAAACTGTACAGTCTATTAAAATTTGACATAAATATTGTGACGTATGGAACGCATCCTCATTATTATCTAACTCCCTCGCAGATATATTTCTCTCTCTTTCTGTACCTATCATTGTACCATGTGCGTCTCTATACCAAATAAATATTAATTAATTAATTTACGCGTTTATTTGCGATAGCACACATACGAGTATTAACGTTAAAATATAAAACACCGAAAAAAGTCAAATGCTTTTCTTATAATATTGTAAATTTTTAATTGACGAACAGCTGCAACGCGTTTTCAGCAACAAATTCTCGCCAATGTTCGGATAATTGAGTGTTCGGATAAACTAACTCAGCGTTCGGATAATCGAGGTTTTACTGTACTCACATTGGGTGACTTCCGTCGTTTCCCCTTTGGCGAGGGCCAACACGGCGCAAAACAATACCGCTACACGAAACATCTTGACTCCCTCCGTTGTGCCTGACTGACTAATTAGCGCGATTCTATTATATCTAAACACAATCCATAATCAGTTTGGTTGATAATTCACACGTGTGCTCAATTATGTAGATATCCGTGATAAAAAGAAGATTATGATTCGTAATCTGCAGCCACTATTGTGTTGTTTGTGGCGTAATTAAAGGATTACAAACATATGCATTGAGTCTAGTGACTAATAACTTCTTATAAATATAAGTCAAAGAAATATCTGTCGTTCTAAGCACAGTAATATTATTGGAAAAGCTATACAGATAGAGTGAAGGCTTGTCAGACCATTTTGGAAAATTGGGTAGTTGACACCACTAGCCAATAATTTCAAGTCACAACTTCTCTAAAAAAGCACTTTATTTTACCCATGAAAACCGATTAAATTTCAATGAATTTTAAAATTAGATGTTTACTTACTTTAAAATCAATTAATAGTTAGTCAATTGAGTAGGCCACGTAGTGACGTCACAGCGTGCTATTGCCATACAAAATCTATGGGAGAATCGCGTTTTGACAGTTCATAAAAAGTATGTCAATTGATGGTGGTGGACACTACCCAATTGTACATAGCACCAAAATGCTTATCGGTATTATTGCTGTATTCTCAACAAATAGGCAGATTATTAGCAAATTCGTTGCGGTCTGTAGTATTATCAATCATTGACGATCAACAGGCTTCGCACGTGCTCCACGAGCCAGGAATACTGATGAGGAGATATTTTGTATAACTAAAATAATCATCACGTTACACCCCTAGGGGTAAGAGCAGATGGAATGATGTTTTACTCAGCTTATTGGCTACACCGCCGGAATAATATTAGGGCTTTGATTTTAGTAGACTAGAATGAAACACTCTTTTTGATAAGGTGTAAAAGATTGTTGTTTACTGATAGTTTTGTGTATATCTATACTAATATTATAAAGAGGAAATATTTTTATGTTCGTACCAAATTAGCTCCGAAGTTGCTGGACCGATTTCAACCATTTTTAACAAATAGATAGCTATGATTCCTTAGTAACATAGGCTATA
Organism: Caradrina clavipalpis; assembly: GCA_932526535.1. Classification (NCBI taxonomy): domain Eukaryota; kingdom Metazoa; phylum Arthropoda; class Insecta; order Lepidoptera; family Noctuidae; genus Caradrina; species Caradrina clavipalpis. The sequence continues at coordinate 8,173,861 of OW052106.1, read as the reverse complement.
TAACACACTACTACCCTCGGGAGCAGATCAGTAACCAAAGACGTAACATAACGCGGGTTAATTAAGCTGAGTTTTATATGTTTGTAAACGCACTCCCGATACACGGTGAAATTCCTAGAGTGGAACAAAGTTTTAAAGAAAAATAAAAGAAGTAGGTATGAGTAGCTTTTTGATTCAGTGAAAAGAAAGAAGAAGAGCTTGGCAGCGCGTGAGGGCTTCAAACAGTTGATTGAAGCCAACTTTTTTTTTTACCCATAGGAAATCATCAAATGACTTCCCCCGCCCTGGGCGGGTCGCGAGAGAATGTCAGACTTTTACGGACTAAAACCCATTCATGGTCCTTCTTGTGCCCTTTGCGTTTCGGGGGCGCGGTATCTCTTTCGAACAACCCGCAGCCTCGGCAGGATTAAAGCCAACTTGTGCCTAAAAAAACGACGCGGTTGTGTCAGTGGCTGAGCCTTTCCGCCCTGTCAACCGTCATGCTATCACTAACTCCCTTATTTTTCATACCATTCTTCACACAATCCATACATCTTTTCTTTAGCCTCTTCCTTTCCATCCTTCGCCTAATCTTCCTAATTTAAATACAATTAATTCAATATGAAAGTCTTACGCTTAAATCACACTGCCGTGTTTATAAATCACGGTGAGTCGGGAGTGTGAGCCAGGTCGCTTGGACCGGTCCCGCGGGGCCAATAATGTCTCGATGTTACCCAAAAACGACAATTTTGCTTTACACAGAAGTGCTAAACTATAGAAATAGATAAAATTGAACTGTCTGTTTGTGTTGTTAAAGCACAGTTCAGCTTTTCGCTAAATGTATAAATTAATGTTTACATGGTACGTACACTAAAAATACATATTTTTTGTCTGTCTGTGTGTCCCGGCTAATCTCTGAAACTGCAGGGCCAATTTTGACTGCCAGATAGCTCATGTCATAAGGACCAACATAGGCTAATTTAAATATAAGAAAAAGAGTTAGGTTTCCGCGAATAACCCTACAGATAACTGACATTCACGAGGTCGAAGTTGCGGGGTTATTCTAGTAAAAGATAAAATAAAATAACCGAAATTAAACCCTAAATTCAAAGCAAATAATTCCCTTTTACCACAGCACTATTTTGGTCAGTAATTCCACGACATACAAGCCACACACTCGAAAACAGAAGGTTGCGAAAAAGCGAAACTTTTCCGGAAAAAAAGATTATATTTCGAGTACTGAACTCAGAACTGCCACTGACTGTGAAACGCGAACGGGGGAACTTTCTCTTCGCTTTTATTTTTGCACAAAAGTCCGAAGCAAAAAGTGTTTTGTGAACATTTTATTTTTCAACTGCGGAAATTTGTTCCGCACAAATCTCAGTTGTTGTGTGTTGTTGCTTACATAATGGTGCGTCCGTCCGGTTTGTTTTATTGTTTGGTATGAATTGACTACTCACTGAGAACATTGTTTAAAAGTAGTTGCAAACTAGTGGTTTGTATGCTTACTGATTTAGGCACGGGTTTGGGCAAATGTAGTGTGGAACGCCCTGCTGTACGGTAGACCCATTTAAAGAATCGGCGGGTAGCAGATAGAGGCGGCCCGCCCAGGACGGTTGCCGCTCTTTGTGAAGGCCTACGTTCAGCAGTGGCCGGCTATTAGGTTGATAATTATGATGATACTTACTGATATTCGATTGGGAATGTTGGGAAACGTCACAGAGTCACAGACTTCAGTAAAGGAAAACATCGTGACGAAATCTGAACTTATCTCTTCTAAGCTTAGATCTTTCAAACGACGCATCGGATTTTAATACAGTTTTCATCAATAAATAGAGTGATTCAAGAGAAAGGGTTATACGTATAGAACATCGCGCTACGACCAATGTGAGTAGAGCAGTAACCAAAGACGTATCTCAACGCGATTGGGCGCTAAAATATCACGGCAATTAATTGAATTTTTTGCTTTACTTCTAAAAACAAGTGACAGACATGCCCTCACAATCTGTCAACATAAAATAGAGCACTAAAACACAATTTTTCACTCATATTTACAATCTAATTCACCCCTGGACGTTGACGAAGGATTTTATTGAAACAAACAACTCGGGCTAAAAATATAATTGGATATAAATTTATTGTGTCTGACAATATTTCAGTTGTATGCGATAATCCAGGGCCGTATTTAGCGTTTAGTATTTGCCACATTAATCATCTATACTAGTTAATATTATAAACCTGAAGAGTTTGTTTTTTTCTTTACCTTTCACGCCAGAACCACTGAACCTATAATTCTGAAATTTTACATATACGTTGTCAGGTGTACAGAAATAAACATAGGGTAACTTTATTCCGAAAAAAAGTGCTGTTCCTGAGGAAAACAACAATACCGCTCTTACGGTAATAGAAGGCGCCGTGTTTTCGAATCATTATTGACTTTTAAATATAACCTAATATTTCTAAATTGAACCGTATACAAGCTATCAGCGCTCAAAAGTAAATAAAACCTCCCTCGAAAGTACATCTCTGTCTCTATCCCAGCAGCTCGTTTGCACTGTCCACGCGGTGTTTATTTGTCATCTGTTTGAAAATTCGCGAACGCATCCATTCGTGGCGGGCAGCTGTCAGTCGCCGAGCGTGCCAAAATGGCTACCAATCAGTTAAATTGAAGTCACAATTTAAAATATGCGCTGTCCGCAGCTTCTTCTGACTGTGAAATTTGTGTGTTCGTGGAGTTTCTTGCTCGTTCTTGTCCATAGAGACCTACTTTTTGAACGAGCAACTAGGTTCAACTTTCTATGTAACTTCTTGACAATTCAAAAGTGCCTGTAAAAGGTCTTAAAAAACTAGCTTATGCCGCGAATTGGTCTGCGTGATTGGCGGTCATCTGCGGGGTTTTAATATTTTAACTCGGAACCCTAATTCTTTTTTAAATAAAAGGTTGTGCAAATTGGTCTAGCCGTTACGGAGATTAGCCGAAACAAACAGACAAACAAAAATTTTCAATATTGTTTTTTTTCGTGTAAGCGCTGTTATATTATTATATTTAAATAAACATATTTAATTTGTAAAAATCTGTATTTTTATAGTATAAACAGGCACTTAAAATTTTAGGTAAGTATTTGCATAGTTAGTCACCGATAAAATACGATATCTACACTCACTTTTTTGCCACCTGTATTTACAAGTCTTATCCGGCTTCTTCCGATAATTATTTGTAAGTTTCAACCTTACTGCTGTTGTATCATCGAATTATCGAACAATAATATGCCTTATTAATATAATCGGTACAAGTCCGTGCCTGCCTCATGTCGACGCGAGTTATACATCTCATTCTTGTAAATATTGACGTTGAAAAGTGCCTTTTAATGGTCTAATTTTATTGAAATAAATGGTTTAACTTTGACTTTGATACATACACAACATTACGCTTGCATTCCCCGAAGGGTTAGGCAGACAGAGGTGTACCAGTGTACTACCACAGTTCGCCGGTATGTTTTAGGTTCCATGTAATAGGAGGCGAGCCTAATGTCATACTAGGCACAAATCCTATCTCAAAGCTGCTACTGAGAATTTCATAGACATACTCACAACGGGAGAGGCAGAAACACAGAACTCCACCTGCTGCGATCCTTACATACTCCTTTCATCTCGTCCACATTCATACATCTGGTCATAGGTACAAGCCGGTTACGAGTACTGCACATCCGACCTTTCTGAAGAACCTCACCAATAAGATATAATAGATACCACATCCATAAAAATAAAAGTCTTACTTATTTACCCACCGCAATTCGTTTATATTTCGTTGCATTCGCGACGCAAATGTGTCATTTGCGTAAATATCTGTACGCATTGAACCGTGGTCGCAGCTGTCAGACAACCCTCGTTCCAATATGGCCGCCCGTCACAGTTCCCAAATTGATATTGGATTATTTCCATGAGTGCCAATGCTGCATCATTTCCGCATTTATGACTGCTGTTGTATTTTAAATATAAATAAATTTAGCATCTGTTGTACCGTACTATCATACTATCACGCCTGTATGCCCAGAAGGGTTAGGCAGAGGTGTACTAATGTACACCCACAGTACGCCGGTATGTGTAGGTCTCTCTTTAGCACGAGTGCGCTGACGTCAAAATATTAGGTTCGATTTCATTTTCGAATTGGAAATACGACTCCTTATAACATTTTGATTTCATTTTATACGTCAAGTATAACTAGTATGTTGTGAAATTCCAATTTCATCCAGATCCATTCGGCCGTTTAAGCGTGCAAGAGTAACAAACATTCATCCATCAATCCTCGCAAACTTTCTCATTTATAATATTTGTAGGAATTAGTTTAGTAGGATGGGATAGGATTAACTTCGCGCACTCGTGGCAGGCTCTCCAATTTTCACTGAAGCGGAATCTTCAATGATTTTAAAACCAATTTCAAATTGAAGCCTATTGAAATTCCAAAATGTCGTCTGCGGTCATTCGGATTTGGTAGTGATGAATGAACTCGTTCGCAAAATAGATGGCGCCACCAGCGGTAGGGCGGCGAATGGAAAATACATGTCAGCCTCACTGGGGTACGGTACCCCGACATTTTTTCAAAAAAGTAAATTGGATTCCAGTTTACATGACTATCGAAAAACAAAGTTTGTTTTTAGACCGTTTTAAAATGCTACCGTTTTAATGTATTTTATCGTGCAACCCGATTTTAAAACTAATATATTTTTGTGATCTCGACAGAATGCACTAAAAGAACTATTACGATAGTAAGTTAAACCCGCATTGCACATGGGACGGTCTCGTTAGCCTAGTGGTTCTAAGCGCGACTGCTACGCTAGAGGTCTTGGGTTCGATTCCCAGGTCGAGCAAAGAGTGGTATTGAGTTTTTCTATAATATTCTCAGTAGCAGCTCGGAGTTAGGATTTGTGCCCGGTTAATGGCAATAGGCTCACCCCCTATTACATTCGACCTAAACATACCGGTAAACTGTGGGTTTACATTGGTACACCTCTACCTTACTTGTGCTCTTGTGCTTGTCCTTGTGCTCGGAGTTTGGATTTGTGCCCGGTTAATGGCAATAGGCTCGCCCCCTATTACATGGGACCTAAATATATCTGCGAACTGTGGGTGTACATTGAGACACCTCTGCCTAACCCTTCAAGGAATACAGGCGTGATGGTATATTTGGGTGAATATTTCATTTCGTGCATATTAGGATGTTTTGAAAAAAATAAAAAAAATGTGCTTAATCAGGTTCTTTATATGATTTTCGGAAACTGTTTTACAATTGTAAGAGTAATTTAATAGAGGGACAGTAATCAGACATTTAATTAGGAAGTTATTGACTTTTGTTTTTTTTTGAGGGAACGGTAATGAGATTTCATTTATATGGAAATGAGATATCAATATATGGTAATGAGGTAGGCTTGAATGGTAAATAGAAATAAAACAAAAATGTAATAAATCAGCCTTTTAATTTACAATAATTCGCTCAGGCGAACCTCAGGCGAATAGGAACTGCAGTAATTTGTAATTTTTAATTAGAAATAAACCTAGAACATAACAATAATAGCTATAATCGATCACATGCCTGCCGACGGTCTATAAGGTTCTTACATCTATTTTGAGAGCTAAAATTAACAAACATATAGACATTAATTCTATTATGTCTCCCTCTCAGAATGGATGTAGGATTGGGTCCGGTGGTACTAAAGAGCTGTTCCTCATTGACATGGCTATTAGCCAACAGGTTCGCCGATCCCGGAAGGATCTGTCGACATGTTGGATAGATTACAAGAAGGCCTATGACTCGGTGCCACATACATGGCTCATGAGGGTGCTGGAGTTGTATAAAATTGATGCAACTCTATGCGCCTTCCTGATATCGTGTATGGGGCAGTGGAGGACGGTCCTTCGCTATCCAGGATGTCGAAATATCCAGAGGAATAGCGAACCGATAAGGATTGAGCGTGGTATATTCCAGGGCGGTAGTTTGAGTCCGCTTTGGTTCTGTTTAGCCTTGAATCCCCTAAGCACACTGCTGGAGGATTCAGGTCTAGGCTATCGGTTAAAGTGAGGAGGTCAGGTAATATCTCACCTTCTTTACATGGATGACCTGAAACTCTTTGCCCCCAACAATTTGCAACTGATGGAGTTACTGAAGGGAACAGAAACTTTCAGTAGCGCCATCAGGATGGAATTTGGTGTGGACAAATTTGCGGTCATGCACGTCAAGCGAGGGGAGATTGTGGAGTCCGAGGGAGTTCAACTCTCGGAATCCATAAACCTTAGATCCCTTTCTTCAACGGAGACCTACAAGTATTTGGATATGTCGGAAGCGTTGGGCATCAATACTGTTGACGTGAAGCATTTGTTTAGGGAGCGCTTCTTAGGCCGCCTGAAAAAAGTATTTAATAGTCTTTTATCAGGCGGAAATAAGGTACGCGCCTTCAACGGGTGGGTCATGCCGGTATTGATGTACTCTTTCGGCATACTTAAATGGACTCAAACGGAACTCGACGTCTTGGATAGGAGGGTCCGTACATTGGTAACGGCATATCGGATGCATCACCCACGGTCATCGGTGATGAGACTTCCCGCGGAAGTGTGGAGGTCGTAGCTTCTTAAATGTTAAGACTCTCCACAACCGCGAGATATGCAGTCTCAGTGATTTTTTCCTTGAAGCCGACGTGGGAATGCACCGAGATTTAGTGGCAGTGGATAAGGGCCTCGAGAAGATCCTAACCGAAGAACCTAAAGATCGCGAGGAGGTATGGCAGAGTAAGGAGCTTCACGGACGCTTTTTCCGGGCCTTGCATGGGCCCGATGTAGATTTCTTAGCGTCCGTATCCTGGCTTCGCTTCGGTGACCTATTTGGGGAAACCGAGGGTTTTGCCTGTGCAATTATGGACGAAGTTATCATGACAAATAACTGCCGGAGATTTATTTTGAAGTATGGCACGGTGGTCATCACATTATCTCTGGGTGTTCTCGTCTAGCTAACGAAGAGTACTTGCATAGGCACAACCTTGTGGCCAGGATCATCCATCAGCAACTTGCTCTGAAATATCGCATTGTAGAATCGGAAGTACCGTACTATAGGTATGTGCTAACCCAGTTCTCGAAAATAGCAAAGTCACATTGTACTGGGACCGATCCATCATCACCGACAGGACTAGTGTAGCCAATAAGCCTGATATAGTGGTGGTGGATCGCTTAGAGAAGCGCGCAATGATTGTTGACATAACAGTCCCACATGACGTGAACCTCGTGAAGGCCGAGAATGATAAGAAGATCAAGTATCTTGACTTGGCTCGCGTGATTGCCGACATGTGGGATGTGGACTCAGCGATCATTTAGCCGAATGTCGTTTCAGCCAATGGCTTAATTGCCAAGAGCCTCGACCAACATCACATTTGTATCATAATGTATCTTAATCTTCTTATCTTCTTCTTTAATCTTGCTACAGTGAATATTTCTTCAGGTTGGGATGTCGAAGGTTGTGGATCTTCTGTTACGCGTTGATTCTGTGATCGATCACATTCCTCTTCGGAATTTACTTTAACCGTGTCTACTTCAAGAAGATCTTCACTATCACTGCAGCTTGGAGTATTAGCGTTCATCATTTCAATACCACGATTTAGTAACATCTACCAACCGAAAAAGAAATAGCTAAAATTTTAAAATAAATTAGTTTGTATAAATATAAAAAAAGGTTAAAGTAGCTAGCAAAATGTCATATTGTCTGGGTACCTTTTAGGGTCCCCTATAATAATGTGTTTTTGTAGATATAAATTGATTCATATTCATATTGAACTATTAAATATAATTACCGTTCATTTCGTCTAATTACCATTCGGATAAAATGAACGGTAATCGATGGTAATTAGGAGAGTGGTAATTAGATTCACTGCTATTTTCAATAATTTATCGAAGTGGAAACAGGTACAGTGTTATAGCTATATCAGCGGAAGGAGAGATTAATAGCGTATACATCTAGCAAACATTTGATTGAAATAAATAAATATAAATACCTTTTGTATCACGAACGGTGCGTAGAAATTTTTTGAACCACTTCACTTTTTGCTCAGGAGAACTTAAATTTATGTAGCCAGAATTAGTCTTACACGCGTGTGTTCGGCTCGAGAGCTAAGCTTTTGACTGCCAGCGAATATTCTTTGTGAAGCACGGGCTCTGCGGCGTAAATATTTGAAAATATCGGTTCGAACATGTCGTCTAATGGTAATTATGGGGAAGCGTACGGACATTTTTTAAAGTTCCATTAAACCGCTTAAATTTGTTCTTCCGTAAACAATAAATAGTCACCATATACATTAACTATCCTACTGTCCTAAACAGTAATAAAAATGCCGTTCTCCCAGTACAGTTTTAATCAAGACGTGTCAATTAACTCAAATCTGGGAAAAGGGACATCGCTGGTAATTAGATTTTCGGGTTTTGTTTATTAATTTTACGCAATTTTTATTATAAAATGTTAATTTTAAATTTAGCCGCTAATAGAACCCGATGTTAGCTATACAAAAAAAAATATAGTTTAAATTTTTTTCAACATTACATATGTTCTTTATCGTCCGTAATGTAATATGCACGAAATGAAATATTCACCCATTTACTCTACCTTACCCTTTGGGGTATACTGGCGTGGTGGTATGTAGTAACTTTAACCCGCATTACACATGGGAGTCGTTTGGAACTAATCTTGTATTTCAAATGGCTAGTTGCCGATATGTTACTGTCAGCGACGGTGGCAGACTCTTAAAGTTAAATTGGAAATACTGCCATTTTTAACTTTATTTCGGTCGGAAAAGTCGGTTATCTGTGGGCTTTTTTTTGTGTAGTACCTTAACCTTATTTTTCTCAAATATATATAAGTCTAAGTTTCTTCTTATATCATCAGCTATTTGCCAGTGGAAGTCCCGTCAAAATCGACAAGCCGAATCTGAGATTCTGAAAAAACAAAAAAAATGTTTTTTTTTTGTTATAAGTACCGGATATATAATTTCATGTGCATTTAGTAAAAAGCTGTTATTTTAATATTACAACTAGACACTTCAATTTAATTTATTTCTATAGATAGACGAACATAGTGTTTTATTGACTTAGGTACATTATAATTTCGGTTTTTACTATCAATGTTCGTAATACATGAAAATTAAACCTGACAGTATTTTTTCCCCTACTCAAACCAACACACAAATCCTATTTTTCGCGACAATACTTTCTCATACTTACAACAGTTCTACCATATCAACCCCCTAAGCGTAACAGGGTTGAACATACACCATATCAACCCTATTTCACGTGGCACGCTTTTGACAATCCCATTTACGACAGCATTTACAGGTTAGAGCCAGCGATATTTCAAACTAAGCGGTGCTTTTCTTATCCCGAATCTGGGCCCGAAGTGGCGGGAAATTGGTAGCATTATTCCAAATCAGGTACCTAAGATGGCGACCAGCCGGCCGTTGAATGAGGTGGAAATTGCTGAAAAATTGACCAAAGTACCTGAGGCAAGGTAATTTTTGATGGCGGATTTTTTGTAAATTTTATTGAAATGGGCTTAATAAAATTTTCGCTTTGTGAGTGGATTAGAAACATGGTTTTTTACCGGCGGTCAGGGCTCCTGCGAAAAGAATTTCCTAACAATACGCGAATGCGCCGTGTAGGAGCACTACTTTCTGAATCAAGCCCTTGATCCAACCGCCCAAGGAGAGCCTTCTTAGGTGTTGGCCTACCTATTACTTTTAACGATATTTTTACGGTCCCGGCAGTCATTCATAGATCTTTGACAGTCTATATGGATATTCAGAAGCCGGGAAATCAGGTAACCAGTCTTATCAAGAGGTATCGTGTTGTGTAACTTGGTTCTGGACGCAAGATAGGCAGCCGCTTCGTGTAAAACACTGGTATTTAGCTGCATTCGGTTAGACTAGTAACATAGTTGGGAAAAGGCTAAGCAGGCAGTGATGTGCAGATAAATAAATAAAATGTAAATCTATTTAAGCGAAATAGGGACAAACACATAAAATTAATCACTATTTACAAGCATTATTTACTACAAATAATAATAAAATCACAAACCACCAAAACCTCAAAGAACAGGAAAACCATTGATTTATTTCTACCGAAAAAACGACGATCAATATAAAAAAGAGATAAATAATGACACCACACAATACAGGTGATCAATGAGGAGGAAAAAACGGTGAAGACTCAATTGAGAAAGTAATACCATACTATACCGGGGCTAACGGGAGCCTTCCGTGAATGAAGACGTCGCTAAAATAACACGGAAATGAAACACTTAGGAGCTGTAGGGGAGCATTTGGTATTTCATATTGAATTGCTTCGCTAGTTAGTGGTTCTAAGCGCGACTGTTACGCTAGAGGTCTTGGGATCGACTCTCAGGGCTTTTTTTTTATAGACGGCAAATCACCAAATAACTTCCCCCGCCCTGGTCGGGGCGGGAGGGAGTGTCAGACTTTTACTGACTAAAACCCGTCTATGTTCCTTCATGTGCCCTTTGCGTTCCGGGGGCGCGGTATCTCTTTCGAACAACCCGCAGCCCCGGCAATTCTCAGGGCTAGCAAAGTGTTATTGAGTGTTTCTTTGAAATTCTCAGTAGCAGCTCGGAGTTAGGATTTGTGCCTGGTTAGAAACAGTAGGCTCGCCCCCTATTATAATATGGGACCTAAACATACCGGTGAACTGTGGTTGTGTATTGCTACACCTCTGCCTAGCCTCTCGAGGAATACAGTGATGGTATGTATGTATATTTAAGGACATTCATAGCTAACGTTATTTATAAAGAAATTCTTATTTTTTTTTTAAGGAGTAAAGACACGTGATGCATCCGAAAGTACAAACATTTTCTTTTTGTTTCGTGTTTTAATTAGTCAGTGTCTAGAAAATATCTGAAGACCAATTATACTCGTGTTTAAAAACGTTTGAAATATAGTCGCAATCTCATCTCAGCGACAATCAATGACAAAAACTTATTTTTTTTATAGTAAAACTGACCACAACCTAATTCATCTTAGTAACTATAATGCACACACAACAACACTACAACCGACATTCTCAAGAAAATCTAGAAGCATTTTTGACAAATTGACACTAAGATTAAAACGCAAACGTTTCTTAAACATACGAGCATCGCCTCACAGTTTATCAAAAATAACACATAAGATACGCAAAACCCGACTTGCTTTAAAAACTACTTCCTCCTCTACCCTCGAAGAGCTGAACTTTGACGATAAGGGTCATATCCCCTTATCAAAGGAGCCTCGTCCCATAGGCACCCCGTTATCAATGTACTGCGTCGTTCTGCCGTATCGAAAGTGTAAATTATGATTGATGGGAAAGATTACCACACCCTATGTCATTCAGGGGTATCACAGAAGAGTTTGACTATCTTTTTACACGACTGCCCCGAAAAAAAGTGTTATGTTTTTAGGGTTAATGTTTGTATGTGAGTCTGTTTATGTTACTGTAACTTCTGAACCCCTGAACTGACATAGATGTATGAGGTATCGTTATAATCCTTGCATCGTTGTGAGTAACATTGTTTACTAAATGTGATCATAAGGGCATGGTAGTCGTGTTTTTTAATCATTCTGAAGAGCCTCCGCCCACGTCCTACTTTTTAGACCATCATGCTTGTATTCCCCGATGGGTTAGGCTGAGGTGTACTAATGTAATCACAGTTTGCCAGTTTGTTAGGTCCCATATAATAGGGGGCGAGCCTATTGCCATTAATCGGGCAGAAATCCTTATTCCGAGCTGCTAGTGAGAATTTCATAGAAAACCCATATGAATAACTAGAACAGATTTCAGAATGAATTTCAAAATCCTAAATGATCCCTCGGGAACACAAACACGGAATGAAAGGTGCCCATGTGCTATACTAGACTATAATCTATCTTAATGCCAAATTTCATTATGATCCGTTCAGCCCCCCCCCCCCCCCCCCCCCGCCCCGTTGGTCTCGTGGTCGCAAGTGCGACTGCTGTGCAAGGGGTCCCGAGTTCGATTCCCAGGTCGATTGAATTCTTTCTATGAAATTCTCAGTAGCAGCTCGGAGTTTGGATTTGTGCCCGGTTACTGTCAATAGGCTCGCCCCCTATTACATGGGACCTAAATATACCGGCGAACTGTGGGTGTACATTGGTACACCTCTGCCTAACCCTTCGGGGAATACAGGCGTGATGGTATATTTTTTTTTTTATCCGTTCAGCCGTCCTGCGTGGCTTTCACATTTAGGTCGTTTTCACATTAGCGCGGCAGAAGTACATTCCTTCACATTACAAGAACAGATCAAAGTTTAGGTCAGTATGGCGCACTTCATTTTAAAAATAGATGCTGTGGGCGACAGCTCTTCTGTTTTTTTATTATGAAATTCTGTCGGGGCGACAGTCGCGCGACAGCCACGCTGGTAAAGTCGCCTAAATGTGAAAGCACTCTTACAACAGTATGAGCATTTAAATAAAAATATAGTTCTTTTAAATCATTTTGCTAAGAAAAATTTGGTTAACCCTGCACGGCCGTTATGACACGAACAGGGCACTATAAAGTGGCTGTAACCCATTTGTGTCGCGAGTAGATCATAAAGATTAGGCTTAACCCTCCGATGCTACTACTAGAGGTGTGACACCGTTTTTATAGAGCTTTGTGTGGAAAATATTACACTTCTAAGGAGATGTAATTTATGTATGTAGTACCGATGTGGTTTTGTCAATTAATGTAGTTTTTGAGATTATCCTGGACATAACTGAGAACGGTGAAGAGAAACCTGGACTTATAATTAATGTAAGTTTAAGGTTTTTCAGAAAGGTCGGGTGCGCAGTAGGTACTCGTATACTGCATGCTTGGTTGGTAGGTAGTATTATTATAATCTTCATGAGTGCATTTCTAAGTCTTCACTAAAAACCCAGAGTGTGCATTGTGTATGTGTATGTCATAGATCCAGTAAGTTTTTATGTAGTGCATAGTAGGAAAAGAGCTTTTTGTTAAGGAGCTCGTTTGAGAAAGTACTACCACCGCACCTACTTCTGCCGCAAAGCAGCGTTGCTGTGTTTCTGTTTTTTAGGGTGTCGGTGTAATTACAGGCACATGAGAAATAATTGTTAACTTTGCATCTGGCATGGCAACGCATTTGCAAGGCCTCTGCTATTGTAGATGTCGTAGGCAGAAGTGACCACTTAACACTAGCTTAGGGCGGTTTGTTTGCAATCTAAAGATATAGAAAAAAAGATAGTAAATATTACTCATTCGACTCAACGCAATAGAAGCCCGGCTTAATTGCGTGAGTCACTCGTCCACACCGCTGCAGGAAAACCCAAATTATTAATTGTTTGTTCTAAGATATGATTTTAATCAGTCAATCTTCGCTCTACAGGTGCGGGTTGACTCAGTTATCAACGCAGGTGTCTCTGATGCAACGGTGATAAGGTTTCAGGTGTGCGGGATGTGAGGTATAGAACTTATGAACATAAACTCACGCCTTTTTCTCATGGGGTTAGGCAGAAGCCACAGAACGCCACCTGATACGATCCTTACATACTCCTTTCGTCTTGTCTACGTATAGAACTTTTGTATGGTGATGTATGTATTCCTGTAGGATGGAGTCCAAGTTAACTGTTCCATTGGCAGGCCGCTTCCAACCGGTCCTTTTGGAAATGTATGGGGGAAGCCTATGTCCAGCAGTGGACGTCTTACGGCTGATATAATGATGATGATGAACTGTTCCGTTTCAAAGTGTTAAAGAAAAACCACTGACAAGTTACAAAAAAGCAAATAATTAATTTAGTTTACGTGGTTATAAATTACGGAGTTCTGAGGTAACAAACATAAAAGAATACAAACAAATTGAGAGCCTCTTTTTTTGAAGTCGGTTAATAACAAAGTCAAAGTCAAAGCATTTATTTCAATTAGACCATTTACAGGCACTTTTGAATTGTCAAGAAGTTACAGTTTAAAATTGAAGCTAGTTGCTCGTTCCAAAACGTAGGTCTCTATGGAGAAGAACGAGCAAGAAACTCCATGGACACTCTTTTCCTTCAATTTGGTTTTTACAAAGTCTTGGTTACAATATTCTTGTTGCTTCTATATGTGAAAACAATGAAGGTGAATATAAAAAATAATAAAATTATAATAACGATGTAAGCCATGGCAGTTAAGAGCAGGCACAACACTGTGTTTTAGCTCTGAAAATCCCCCTAAATTTAACTTAATTTAATTTATTTACAGTTACTTTGAAGTCAACAAATAGTTGATTGATCTGGCAATTAAGTGACATCACACTATGGAATTATATTTCCATTCAAAATGTATGAGCAATAACTCATCTTTATCATTATTGATAATATTACGCAATAAAAGGTGCTTCCGTTCCGAACTAAGTGGTAGGTTTATTTGCTATCTATAATCTCAATTGTCCAAGAGCCAGAGTTGCTATACCTACGCCATTTTAACATGGCTGAAATGTTGGAGTGTGCAAGGACCGTAGCAGGTGGCGTTCTGTGGTTTCTGCCTACCCCCATGGGAAAAAGGCGTATGTATGTATTTCGATTTGTCATCCTGCTTTGTATATTTAGGTCCCATGTAATAGAGGGCGAGCCTATTGCCAAATCCAAACTCCGAGCTGCCACTGAGAATTTCATAGAAAAACCCAATAACACTTTTTGCTCGACCTGGGAATTGAACCCAGGACCTCTAGCGTAGCAGTCATGCTTAGGACCACTAGGCTAACGAGGCAGTTACATGAAATTACTTACCCCTATTACATGGGACCTAAATATACCGGCGAAATGTGGGTGTACGTTGGTACACCTCTGCCTAACCCTTAGGGGAATACAGGCGTGATGGTATGTATATATATCCTGCGTTGACCCCTTAGGGGGACAGAGCGGAAAAGTTTTCATCTGTCTTCCTTTTGATAAAGAAGGGATAGTTTGATCTTTATTCATTCCTATCTGTACTCTTATCAGCGATGGGAACAGATCAAACTTTTTTTCCAATCTGTCCCCCTTTTTTTTTTTTAAGATGGGAAATCATCAAAAGACCCCCCCGCCCTAGGCGGAACGGGAGGGAGTGACAGACTTTTACTGACTAAAAACCATCTATGTTCCTTCGTGTGCCCTTTGCTTTCCGTGGGCGCGGTATCTTTCGAACAACCCGCAGAATCTGTCCCCCTAAGGGGACAAAGCAGAGTGACAGATCAGCCATTCTAAAATAACGTAGTGTAGCGGTTCTGCCATCGCAGTCCACTAAACTACAAGTTATTTTGATAACAAATTATTTTGTAATAAAAATAAAAGATTAACCTATTTAATCAATAAATCAGATTAATCACTATAATCTGTAATTGTTTCCACAGATTATCAATGCTTTTATTTTTTAGTTAAACACGTGTATATTATCGCGATCAGCTGATAATTGTATTGTATATAACGTATCTATGGCAATGGTAGTGTTCATTCAGTTAGTAACAGTTACTGTTAGAAGCAACATGTTCCGATTCGTGGTGTTGTCCTGCGCTGTGCTCGCCTTCGCACATGCGAACACTACTCCAGTTAGCCAATGTAAGTGAATATTTACCTAATTTAACACTAGTTTATGCCCCTTTTTTTTTTGAAGATGGGAAATCATCAGTTGACTTCCTCTGCCCTGGGCGGGGCGGGAGGGAGTGTCAGACTTTTACTGACTAAAACCCATCTATGTTCCTTCATGTGTCCTTTGAGTTCCGGACGCGCGGTATCTCTTTCGAACAACCCGCAGCCCCAGTAGGCACGGCCCTTAGTGGCCCCTCTGAATGTTTGCTGACATCTCTTTGAGGCGCGCGTGAAACACGAACGCGCCGCGCCGCGGAGCTTATACTGCTGCGGAGCTTACCTGACTTCGGTCGCATGAATGTCAGTATCAAGGGTTTCTTTTTGCGTGGAACCCAAATTATTATTTTTCTAAAATAGAAGTAGCCTAAGTTAATCCTTATAATATCAGCTATTTGCCAGTGAGTAAGTTAAGTCCGATCAAAATCGGTAAAGCCAGTCGGGACAAACAGACAGACAAGAAAAATATAGATTTCTCCGTGTAAGACCCGTCTAATGTGTGTGTGTGTGTGTGATTTATAAGCATTTAGTAAAAACGCTGTTATTTTGACATAACCTAAAGACACTTCAATATTATTTATTTGATAGATGAAAGTATCGTGTTTCTAGTAATAGGCACAAATGTTAGGTAGTTAGAAAAGCTTCTGTTTTCTTAGAAATAAATAAGACTTCGTCATTGAATCTGATTCGTATTTTATACGATATCCCTTCTCATGTATAAGACATCAATCATAATAAGATGCGTCTAATTCGGGCGTAAAGAGGCATTTTTAAATAATAAATAATATATTTATAATATAGAGAGTCAACATAACAATAGCCATTTGTTTTTGCACCAAGTGTGTGTACAGGCAGCGATAGATGTTGTTATATATAGCGTACTAGCTTTTGCCTGCGAATTTCTTCGTGTGGAGTGGAATAGTTACTTTGGGAAAAATTTTACAGTTTCATAATTTTACCAAAAATGAGAACTAAGTTTGGCAAAAAACAATAGACATTTGGAGGAGCACAATTGTACAACAAAATACCCGCTTGTATCAGAAATGTACATTCATTCAATGTATTTAAGATTCAGTTAGCTGAATATCTATCAGCAAAAAATACCTTTCTCAAAAACTGAATGTATTGAATGGGTGTACCGTGAACATTATCTAATGCAGTGACGAACCTATTATTAATATTAGCATAAGGTCCTCTGTTCTCATGTAAGTGACTTTGTGTCTTTTTTGAGAATAAATATCTTTAAACCTAAAAATACAAATTAAAAAAAAGCTTAATGTTTACTTATTTTTTATTAGGTGCCTAAATGCAAAGTTTCATGGTTTTATCTGCAATAATGACGGACTTCCATACAAAGTTTCATCAGCTCTTTTAACCCCTTTAAGCCCTTTTCTCGCGACAAAAGCTAGCCTGTGTTCTTCTCCAAGGTCTAAACTATGTATGTACTAAATTTCATGAAAATTGGTTTAGCAGTTTAGGAGTAAAATCTTAACAAACAGTTTGTTGTTTGCCTTAGGTACGCTCAACGCCGGAGCCCTGCCCATCAGCGCGTACATCGAGGGCTGCAGCACACCGCCGTGTGCGCTGCCGCAGCTACAGGATGCTGTTATCAACCTTGAGTTCGAAACGCGTAAGTATACTGTCCAACATACTAAGACGTCCATTAAATAGCGATAACTGTCTTTCATCAAGCTGTCACTAAAATACACAAAATCAAAGGCCAACTTTAATAAAATATACCAGCCCGCCTGTATTCCCTGAAGGGTTAGGCAGAGGTGTGCCAATGTACACCCATAGTTTGCCAGTATGTTTAGGTCCCATGTAATAGGGGGCGAGCCTTTTGTCATTAACCGGGCACAAATCCTAACTCCGAGTTGCTACTAAGAATATCATAGGAAAACCCAATAACACTTTGCTCGACCTAGCAATCGAACCCAAGTCCTCTAGCGTAGGACCACTAGGCTAATGAGGTATTCAACTTTGATGTACAAGAGTATTTGTATTTTCTTCACAGCTGGCCCGGTACAGAGCATGAGGACGTTAGCCACAGCTTTTCTTGGAATCATACCTGTCCCCTACGACCTGGCTGAGAATTCTGTGACCTGCAACTTCCTTACCAATGCCTCTTGTCCCGTGGAAGGAAAGCAGGTGTTGAAGTACACTCTTAGGATGCCTATTGAAGCGTTCTTCCCCGTGGTAAGTTAATTTTTATTCCTATCTTTGCGTTGATGAACACACAACACAACAACAACAACAAGCAACAACAGTAAGCACAACAGTAAGCAACAACAAGCAACAACAGTAAGCAGCGTGACAAATTACTTATAACAATGTAGGTATTCTTCCTAATGTATACAACATGTTACGGAAAAGGTATTAACATATCAATGGGACATGTCATGGGTTTATCTTGGACATCACTGACATCAGTAACCATGTCAGAGGCCCTTGAGGCGGTTTAGAAACTCTGACACTAGGGTGTGTGGGGTCGTTAGACCTTACTACACACACACATACACACAAAAAAAACACGATAAAAAGAAGATCAATGGAACGATTTTTTTAATACCTATCTATACTCTCAAAATTGTAAAGTTAAGAAACATTTAAGAATAAAATGTCAAATTAAATTCTACACATCACTAAACCAAGTCAGCTGGTCGGTGTCAATAAACTACACAAAGAAACAACTCCGTGTCTTTTATGAAGTTGCTTCTCTTGACACGTATGTTATGATATAAACTTAAGAAACTGCTGAAACAAAAATTAAAAAAATGCATTTTCAAAATTATTGCTTATCAGCTGAAACTTTATACAGGATAAGTTTTTAACCAGTGCGTAAATTTTTTTTGGTAGTTCAGTGTCAGTAATAGAACACATTTCCGTGTTTAGTTAAAAAAAAAAAAAAAAAAAATTTCATCCTTATCCGAGTTTGAAATAAGCAAAACATGGACATAATCTATTCGCCATACTATCAATGACAACTCTTGGCCGCCGCCCGGGCGCATGGCTGGGGTGAGGGGGTGGGGAATGCGCTAGCGCTGAGTGACAATAAAATATGGTTTTTAAGTATACATGTTTCGTAAGCGATAACTTTTTTTTTTAGTACTAAGACATATCAAAATAAAATATACGTGTTTAATAAAACGTGTTGAAGTTTATTATGGCAAAATTTACGCACTGGTTAAAATTTTTTCCTGTATAGAGGTTCAGTGCCGGATACACTCTTCGCCCCATTTGTATGTATATGTTATGGACCAAGTGATAAATTGAGCAGTATACATACTGCCCGGTCATTGTGAAAAATGCCCAATATGAGAGTGCAATTTGATAATAATTATTCAAATAATCAAATTGACCGAGCACTATACATATTGCCCATCACCTTTTGGGCAGAGTAATACAAACATATTTAATAACAATTTTTTTATGTTGTATTGTCTATATTGTCATTTAACATAAAATAAACTTAATATTAAACCTCTTAACCCCTTAAATAATCAGACTCATTATTTGACTAGTGGATTTTTAAGGTATTATCCACTAGGTTTTGCATTTAAAACCGGGAATCTTCGCCGACAGGACACTTCACCGACAGGACTCTTCGCCGACAGGACACTTCATCGACAGGACTCTTCGCCAACTTCTTCGTTTCTTCAAGGGTTTACTAAAATAGTGACGAGATGTGAAATCCGTGGCCGAGTTAGTAAATTAGGTGGCAATGCATAAATTAGAAGGACAAGTTACAATAATTGATGATCTT
Organism: Caradrina clavipalpis; assembly: GCA_932526535.1. NCBI lineage: Eukaryota > Metazoa > Arthropoda > Insecta > Lepidoptera > Noctuidae > Caradrina > Caradrina clavipalpis. Next base: position 8,154,490 of record OW052106.1, on the reverse strand, counting down.
TACTTGACGCTTTCTATAGAATATTTAGTGGGCGTTGTAAAAAAGATGAATTAGTTTATTAGAGGCTATGTCATTTTCCCGTGGCTTAGTTATAAAATTAGAAGTTTAATCACGTGTCCAATAAATAATTTTGTGGCTAGACTTATAATTTCCCTTTATTTATTAGAACAACTGCCACATATAGCTTTATTATCAAATTGCCCAACTATCATGTAGCAATATAATAATGACCGTGCAATGTGATAAATAATGAAGTTAAGAAAGTAATTAATCACTTAGCCCGATAAAGCTAGACATTATGCATAATGCTCGTGCATTATAAATAATGCCCGCATTAATCACCTGGTCCATAACATATATACCCTTTCCATAATCGCTGTATAGGTATACTGCCCCGTTGGTCTAGTGGTCGCAAGCGCGACTGCAGAGCAAGGGGTCCCGGGTTCGATTCCCAGGTCGGGCAAAAAGTGTTATTGGGTTTTTCCATTAGGAATTACTCAGTAGCAGCCCGGAGTTTGGAAGTTGGTGGTGTGACACCCCCGTGTCTCGGAAAGCACGTAAAGCCGTTGGTCCTGCGCCTGATCTCTCTCCGGTCGTGTCGGATTGCCGTCCCATCGGGCTATGAGAGTTAAGGAAGAGGGAGTGCACCTGTGTTTGCGCACACACTTGTGCACTATAATATCTCCTGCGTACGTGGCTAGTCTGCATTAAGATTAGCCGCCGTGGCCGGAGTCGGTCTGGAGAATTAGATTTTACATTTTTTACATAGGTATAAAAGTTCTTCATAGTATTAATACCTTCACCCATTGAAAAATGTCCAAAAAATGAAATGATGTCAGCTTATATGCAATTTTTTATGTTTAGAAACATCTAAAAGTTATGTTTTCCTTTTCTCAGGGTACCAGAGTGAACGTTGAGTTCCGTGTAGTGGACGAGAGTAACAACCCTCTCGTGTGCCTCCGCGTGCCCATCGCGATCGTCCCTCCGGTCGCCTAGACATTTCTGACTACTATCAACGTGTAAAATGCTGTATTTTAAGCAAAATGATGATTAAATAACTACTTTTAAGGAACATTTATTATTGCTTTTTCTTTTAACTATTAATACATAAATTAATAATAATATTCCTGAAAACTACTCCATTTAAGCCACCCAAACCCATACATAGTCCTATTCTTTGTTTCCATATTCTGCAATAGTCCTGCGCCAGCCGGGGATTGTCCTTGGCTGCATTTGCATAGTGCAAACAGGGAGAATTGTCGGTTGGTGTTCCATTTCATTGTAAAGCCATGTTAGGGGCCTCTGCGAGTTGGCTTCGGCTCCTCGTACGCCTTCCAAAGGTCCTTGGGGTCCCGAGATTGTTAACCAATATTCCTGACCCAATTTTGGCCTTGGTCATGCATACTTTGGCCATAGAAACTCCAATGAAAAAATAAAAAGTATAAAACTTTAAATACATGTTTTTTATTAATAAACCACGCACGCGGTTTCGCGCGCATTATGTCTTTGATTACTGCTTGGCTCCCGTATATAGTGGCCTAATGTTATGTAAAGCCTTTAATCTTTCTCGATAAGCGCGCTTTATAATACAATAAGATTTTTTCATATCGCATCAGTAGTTTTTGAGAATAGCGCGTTTTAACAAACAATTATAAAATTCGTTAACTTTATTATTTTAGTATTACAGATTATCTTTATCGATATTATTGTACATAATGAAGCCGCTTCTGTTCCTAACTAAGTGGTAGATTGATTTGCAATCTGCAATCTCAATTGTCCAAGAGCTAGAGTTGCTATACCTACGTCATTTTAAAGTGGCTGAAACATTGATAATAGGCGTTACAATTTAAAAGCAAAGCGAATATTAGTTATTAAATATCCTGTAAATTTAATATAAAAAAAACCTTTATTATTTATTTTGTGGTGGGACATAACCTCAAAAAAGTTTTTTATTTTTCGCTTTTTAGTATTAACTTCCTGTTATCCAAATTCATGAGGGTACTGTCATACTACGTAAATTAGCAAGACACCACTAAGACGCCAATGCGATTTTGTTTAATTGCATGTCAAATTCTACTGAAAACATCTGGGTAACATTTTCGAGTGAACATGCGTGATTTTATGATGTGTGAGCGCGTAAAAAAATAATATTTATGCGATAGCAGCAATCGCGGTTAATTTTCTGTTATTTTTTGAAGAGAAGAGAGAATATGAAATTTACTTGGGACCATTTCGGAAAAAAACAAAAAAGAATTTAGCAAATCTATACTAATATTATAATCTATACTAATATTATACAGCTGAAGAGTTTGTTTGTTTGTTCGCGCTAATCTCAGGAACTACCGGTTCGATTTGAAAAATTCTTTTTGTGTTGGATTGCCCATTTATCGAGGAAGGTTATAGGCTATATAACATCACGCTACAACTTACGGGAGCGAAGCAGTATTCAAAAACGTAACTTAAGGCGGATGAATAAAGCCGGATGAAGTCGCGGGCAGAAGCTAGTCCATGTATATGTTATAGGCAATGTGTATAATCCGGCATTGTATAGAATGCCTAGGCATTATATATATTGCCTAAAACGTTCAGGCAATGTATATAATACGATTCATTTCATACATTGCCTAGGTATTGTATAAAATGCCCAAAGCGCATCAGGCAATGTGTATAATGAATGACCACGAGAAGGAGACACGTGACTACACATTTTAAATACCTACATATGAAACCTTTTTAGATGATTTTTAATTTATATTATTTAGAGTAATGTTCGTGTTAAATTAAAGTTTAATAATGTTGATTTTGAATGGTATAAATCAAACTACTTTTTTGAATAATATGTTATTACTTTGATAACGTAGCGCATAGATTTTGTGTCGATTACTGAACATGTGAAGATATTTAAGAAAATTATTGTTTTTGTTATTAAGTACCTACAAGTAACTAGATTGCAATTTTAAATTAATTAGTTTTTTTTTTCTAAGTTAGACTGGTAGAAAATGCCTAAGGCATTAAGTCCGCCTTTGTACAGTGTATTTTTTTACATTTGTGCATAAAGTTTTAATAAATAAATAAATTTTCATATTACTCTATTTTAGTTTGTTTAAAGATGTTACCTAAGATTTTATTTCCTTTCAAATTATAATTATGTTACCTACAGTTTATTAAAAGTATAGACCGATCTTCCGGGTTAAGCCACGCTTGCCGAGGTTGGTCTGTGGATGGGTGACCATTTACCATAGCGAGTTTCCTCCGTGTCTCGGAAAGTACGTAAAGCCGTTGGTCCCGGCTGTCAATTGTAGATCTTTGACTGTCGTTACGGATAGTCAGAAGCCAAGAAGTCTGACAACCAGTCTAACCAAGGGGTATCGTGTTGCCCGGTTGTGGAGGTCAGATAGGCAGTCGTTCCATATAAACACTGGTATTCAGCTGCATCCGGTTAGACTGGAAAGCCGACCCCAACATAGTTGGGAAAAGGTTAAGCAGATGATGATGAGTTTATTAAAAGTATAATAAAAGCTTATTTTAAATGAAAATTGTTGGTTTCTTTCGTATCATGATCAAATTTCCATAATCAAGTGGTAAGGAATGAACAGGGCGACTTTCTGCAGCAATTTTTTGGTACGTTGTAAATGTAAATGTTTATTCGACGGCAACTGCTATGCGAGAAACGCTCTCTACGCAAAAAATCGTATGTACTTAGGCATACAAACCAATGGAACACATGTCTTATCGCTGTCTGCTAATGGAAGTTGAAATTAGGATTAGCTCTCAAAAGATCAGTACCTATCTAAACTAAATTATAGAGAAGAAAAATCGATTACATACATTGCCGGTGCTTCAACTGGCATTCTATACAATGCCTAGGTATTTTATACATTTCCTAGGTAAAGTGTAAAATAGTTTAAACATTGAACATCATTTCATACATTGCCTGAACGACCCAGGCATTCTATACATTTCCTAGGTATTGTATAGAATGCCTGCATTTTACACATTGCCTATAACATATATACGACGGAGTTATGCCTGAACATACATAAAAAAAAAATAGAAACATTCGAATTGATAACCTCCTCCTTCTTGAAGTTGGTTAAAAATAGGAACCTTGACTCGAAAAACCTTCTCGAAATGGTCGGTAAAGAACAAATACTTTTGTAATAAGATTAAGCTTCATAATCAATTAATTAAATGAATCACAAAATCACAATATAATCATCAGACTTTGAATTGTCTCTACAATATTTTAATATTCAGGTATTATCGCGATCAGCTGATAATTTCTTTGTAGGTATATAATGTAACTATGGTAATGGTAGTCTTCATTCAGTTAGTAACAGTTACTGTTAGAAGCAAAATGTTCCGATTCGTGGTGTTGTGCTACGCTGTGCTCGCCCTCGCACATGGGAGCGCTGCTCAAGTTAGCCAATGTAAGTATTAAGTTATTATGTACTGTTTAATTTGAAATGAAATGTGTCGTGTTTGCTAGTAATAAGCTTGACCGTAAATCTTTATATAGTAAATATTAAACAAAGTCGCTCCCGCCAACTGTACGCTTATTATCTTTCAAACGACGCAACTGAATTTAATGCAGTTTTCAGAAATAGATATATATAGTACGGTAATTCAAGAGCAAGGTCGCATCACGATACGACCAACGGGAGCGGAGCAATGACCAAAGATTTAACTGAACGTTGCCATAATATTTTGTGTACGTTCTTTTTGGGGTAAATGAGCGTTCTTTGGTAAACGTGGCCTGTGACGTGGTTATAAAACCATTTATATTAAAGTCGTTTTTTGCATTAGCTTGTTCTGTCTTACTCGTTGGCAAAGGCCTCCAACCACTCCTTTCATGCTTTACGCTTTCGTGCCTCATCCTTACAGTTTATGAGGAATCTATCCACTTCGATTTTAAGACACGAAATTATTATTTTTGTACAGGCAGCGAGTTGTTGTTGTTTATATTATATTGTGTTATACGACAGGTTTACACAACGCCGGAGCCCTGCCCATCAGCGCGTACATCGAGGGTTGCACCACACAGCCATGTGCACTGCCGCAGCTACAGGATGCTGTCATCAACCTTGAGTTCGAAACGCGTACGTATATCTTACTGTCAAACATCGCCATATTCACGCGAAAAGGACAAATTTTGTAGGAATCCAAAGCAAAACTTGCTGAATTTTATTAGGTACAGTAACTATATATGTGTATCTGCCTAACCTTTTCCTAAAGTAACTATGTTTTAAACAGCTTCCGGTCTAACAAGATGCAGCTGAATACCAGAGTTTTACATGGAGCGACGGCCTATCTGACCTCCACAACCCAGTATCTGTGCAACACTGGGCATTGGTAAGACTGGTTGTCAGATTTCCCGGCTTCTGACTATCCGTAACGACTGTTAAGATCTAAGAATGACAGCCGGGTTCAATGGCTTTACGTGCTTTACGACACGGGGGTGTTACATCAGGTGGGCCATCAATCAACGATGTTTATGAAAGTATTTGTATTGACTTTACAGCTGGTCCAGTTCAGATTATGAGGACTTTAGCGACAGGCTATTTCTTGCTTGGAATGCTGCCCATACCCAACTAACAATTTAACGTCGTTCAAAAGTTTTGTAAACGTTATCTTAATTCCATTGATCGTAATACCTAAGTCGCACTAACGTTATAATAACGTTTACTAAACGCGAAAATGGCTCCAGTTATACGACCAACATTGTCGTATAATGGACATACAAAAGTCACAAGCTGACTTCGTTAAAGTCATTCAAAAGTCGTATGAACGTTATGGAATTACTATTTTCGTCGCGCAGAAGTCGCATCATAACTTTACAACGGCTCGTTTGTTGTATTGTTGTCATACAGGTGTTTTTGAATGATATTAATTTTTCTTTACAGTTATATAGAGCTCATATTGCATTGAAAACTTGATGAAAATCCGTTGAAATTCATTTTCATCAGCATTCACTTGAGCAACTGCCTCGTTAACCTAGTGGTCCTAAGCGCAACTGCTACGCTAGGTGTCTTGGGTTCGATTTCCAGGTCGAGTGGCAAAGTGTTATTGGGTTTTTCTATGAAATTCTCAGTAGCAGCTCGGAGTTTGGATTTGTGCACGGTTAATGGCAATAGGCTCGCCCCCTATTATATGGGACCTAAAAACATACCAGCGAAGTGTGGGTGTACATTGGTACACCTCTGCCTAACCCTTTGGGGAATACCGGCGTGATAGTATGTATGTATGTGTGTATCAATATTTTAGTGTTCAAGTGAATACATGCCATGACGCCTGTATTCCCCGAAAGGTTAGGCTGAGCACGTGTACCAATGTACACTCACAGTCCGCCGGTATGTTTTAGGTCCCATGTAATAGGGGGCGAGCCTATTGCCATTAACCGGGCACATGTCCTAGCTCCGAGTTGCTAATGAGAATTTCATAGAAAAACCCAATAACACTTTGCCACTCGACCTGGAAATCGAACCCAAGACACCTAGCGTAGCAGTTGCGCTTAGGACCACTAGGTTAACGAGGCAGTTGCTCAAGTGAATGCTGATGAAAATGAATTTCAACGGATTTTCATCAAGTTTTCAATGCAATATGAGCTCTATATAACTGTTTTTATAATAACGTTAGTATTTAGTAGTAGTATCTACTTTAAAAAGTTAACCTAACTTTTTAAACTATTCAGAATCACCATAATGCAAAAATTAAACATGACAAAGCGCTCGAAACTTGATGTGAGATCGTTATTATTAATTTTCATTAGCTTTTACTTGAACACAAAAATATTGATATTTTCGCCTTATCATGTTGAATTTTCAATTGCACCGAATTTGACCGGTTTGAAAAAAAGACCGCTCAACTCTTATCGGGGTTGACCTCGATTCCCTATTTCCAGGACCGAGTGCCTAAGGAGTTTTGGGGAGTGCAGGGGAAAGAATCAAGGTTAAAGCTTTGAGGGACCCCCGCGTTTATGGGGTGCGCCCTCGATACGATAGCGGAAGGTGCATGTGATAAATGGTGTATGTGATCTTGCGATCGTTACACCACTTGGCCACTTCGCCTTGTCTTTGCCTTGTCTTGTATGGAAGCTGAAGCGGGGGGAGTACTCAGGGGCTCGAGGGAAGGCTGGTCGCTGGGAGAGCGAGTGCGGGGGGCTGCGGAGGTGGTGGTGGTCGCGGCTTTTTTGGCCTTGGAGGCCTGGTAGGAGGGTCTTCGCTTCTTCCTTCTACTTACGACGACTTAGAGCGGGCGGGGTTGCTGATATAAGTTGAAAATGCGCTGCTTTAGGCATCACCTGCAGCCGATCGTTAATATGTTTTGCTGATTCTTAACAGATGTTGGGGAGGACTGTATGTGTTCAATGACGATACTGGTACTTAGTTGACTGCTTTATTGCAAAAAAATATTAATTCTCCAGACCGATTCCGGCCACGGCGATGCAGACTAGCCTCGTACGCAGGAGATATTATAGTGCACAAGTGTGTGCACAAACACAGGTGCACTCCCTCTTTCCTAACTCTCATAGCCCGATGGGACGGCAATCCGACACGACCGGAGAGAAATCAGGCGCAGGACCAACGGCTTTACGTGCTTTCCGAGGCACGGGGGTGTCACACCGCCAACTTCCAAACTCTGGGCTGCTAATGAGAAATTCCCAATGGAAAAACCCAATAACACTTTTTGCCCGACCCGGGAATCGAACCCGGGACCCCTTGCTCAGCAGTCGCGGTTGCGACCACTGCTTTATTGCTAAACAGTACCTATACAAAAGGTATACATAACAAAGACATTATTTTAATTATGTACGTCTTCTCCAGACCGATTACGATCACGGCAGTTGATCATAATGCAGATACAGAGTAGGATTAATATCCTACTCTCCTGCGTACTTGGCTAATCTTGGCACTATAATTAGTGCACAAGTGACTGCGTAAATACAGGTGCACTCCCTCTTCCCAAATTCTTATAGTCCAATGAGACGGACATCCGATATAACAGGGAAGAGATCAGGCGCAGGACCAACGGCTTTACGTGCTTTACGAGGCACGGGGGTGACACACCACCATCTTCTAAACTCCGGACTTTTACTGAAAAAATCCTAATGGAAAAACCCAATAAAACTTTTTGCCTGACCTGGGAATCGAACCCAAGACCCCACGCGCAACAGACGTGCTTGCCACCACAGGACTAACGGGGCAAATATGGTTACTATAATAAAACTTTGAAACAAACTGTTATTTTTTACCACAAAATAATCCTTTTAAAACTTGATTTTCTGCTTATCTCCCATACTTTAGAAAAATGTCGTCATAATAAAAAATGATCAACTTTTTATCAGCTTTCGATTGAGATACATTTCAATTCTGTTGGTCGAAGTAAGGTTGGGGGGACGTTTTCAAGCATCGTCCTTCCGTAAATATGTCGGCCTAGACGTTTTAAAGTAAAAACCCGACTTAAAAGCGACTACAAGTTTGATTAAAGTCAGGGCATGACATTAAACGGACAACATGTAATATATACGTTATATTTGCGTATTAAATAAACAACCAAGTCATTTAAGAGTCTCCAGTTGCCCGCTGTAAAACAGGATAACGATCGTTATATAAACGTCACTGTGAAAACGCCTATACAACTGCTACATTACATAGATGTCATGTAAAGGTTTTTCAAAGACCTAATTTGTTCAGTTCAAAACGTTTAATGGACTATAACGTTAGTATGACTATTGCGTTGTCGTACAAACGTTTTAGCTAAGACTGTAATATAACGTCGTTTAGTTTAGTCTTACCAACGTTGCTAAGACCAGCTTATTGTGACATATTCGTTGCACGACTAATAAGTTAAATTAAAGACGTCTAAAGGACCTAGTAGTCATCTCACTATCATTATAAGACTGCTATCCAACTTTATGTCGTATAAGTCAAGACTTATATGACGTTTTTGTTTGTTGGGTACCCATCGTGTACGACCTGGCCGAGAATGCTGAGACATGCAACTTCCTCACCAATGCCTCTTGCCCCGTGGAAGACGGACAGTTGTTGAAATACACTCTCAGGATACCTATTTCGGAGATCTTTCCTGTGGTGAGTTGATTTTTATATTTGTAATATATAGAAGACAAGTGCACTGTGGGAAGAGAGTATACGTAGAAAGGTATGTCTTCTCTTTTATAATAGACTAGCTAATGCCCGCGACTTCGTTTTGTGAATATTGGCTACTTCGTTTGGGTGAATAAAAGGGGTTTTAACTTTTTTAACAACAGCTACGAGTAATATGCCAGTAAAAAATATCAAAACTTTACATGGTCAAAAGTGAATTTGTTTTTCGCTGACTGGACATTTTTTCCATTTTTTTTTATATGGGACAAGCCCGCCATCCTTTTCCCAAGCCACTGCAGCTCCTTTAAGTCAGAATTAACAGTGGCGTCTACTAGAAAAGCGCAGCGGCAATGAAGTCCGTAAAAAAGTCAAGCCAAAGTCTGTAAATACAGTTCAAGATATCTCAAAAGTTATGAATGGTCTCCTAAGACCGTTTTCCTGTAACTATAATGGTTAAGGTACCTGCCCTTATTGACCCCCCTCCCCGTCTATGTTCCTTCATGTGCCCTTTGCGTTCCGGGGGCGCGGTATCTCTTTCGAACAACCCGCAGCCCCGGCAGGCATCGGCATAGAGATTTTTATATACTTTGTTTGTTTGTTACCAGGGTACCACTTTAGACTTTAAGTTCCGTGTGGTGGATGAATATACCTACAACCCCATCGTGTGTCTGCGTGTGCCCATCACGGTCGTCGCGCCGGTCGCCTAAAACTATGAGATTTTTATCAACGTCTATATAAAGCAATTTCATAATAAAATACCTACTTTTAAAGAATATTTTTTTTTAATGATTTTTTCCTAAACGGTGTAATGACAGATCCAGGAGAAGATGGCGGGACGCTTTAAATGATTTCTTCTGAAAAAGGTGAGAGGAAGTATAACACAAAGGAAAGTAACAGGAATGGAGGGAGTCTTTCCAGAAAGAAAAAAAGGAAGAAAGAAAGAAAGGAGAAAAAGAAAGTATAAAAATATCAAACAAATATGAATAAATATAAAAAAACATAAAATAAAAAATTACTCAATATTCACGTGAAAGTGACGCATATAACATACAAATTTATTATTTAAAAAAAGGTTTTATACCAACTTGTTTTGGTTTTCTAAAACAAGTTGGTATAAAACCTAAAAAAAGAAAAAAAATTAGGAGTGGGATATTAGAGGCTAATTGAAAAAATAAACCGACCGAATTTTGGTTACAGTGCACGATGGCCAATCTCAATGAAGCTGATGAACTAGCTAAATACGCAGCAGATAAAGTTCAGCCATCTTAAAATGATGGAGTTTTGGTGTCTCTGGGTTTTCAATCCCATATGTCATTCTTCATCGGTAGGTTAGGTTACCTTCTAGCTGAGGAACCCCACAGAGGCGGGTCGGCACCAGTCAGGGATTGCAGATGTATTGCAGCAGTATGCTCCTGGAATCTCCATCGAAAATGTAGGGAAGGAACACTGAGGTGGCTTTTATCAGTAACAGTCTGACAGACCCCTTCGTCTCCCACTCTCACCCGACCCAGTGCGGGAGACATTCATGACGATATTCCACACCGGAACAGAAAAAAAGGGTAACCTTTTACGTATGACCTAAAGAAATAAATATACAAAGGAAAATACCCCTTCGGTACCTTATAGTTTATGTGAAATATTAAAATATGCCACCACAATAGCCGTGCGGAGTGACAAAGTTGTTCCTCCATACAAATGTGTCTACATATGAGCTCGGCTGATGTATTTTTATTCGTATTTCAACAACAATGCATTGTCAGAAGACGTACTTGTGTTTTCCGGGCGACTGTTACACCGAGGCGTTGCATTGTTCTTTTGGTATTTTATTTTCTTTTCAAATACGTTGCCTACTAGGCATTTCCCCTGTATGTGAGTGCGTTTACAAACAGCCAGCCCCGTAACAAAGGATTGTAGGCTGAAATATTGGTTTTATGCGGTAATTGAACCCGCAGTGCAGCAGCCAAATTGCTGAGCCAGTGCGGCTATCGTGTCAATTAATTTACAGTATTATTATAGAGAGTTAGAAAAGCACATCCAAAGTCAAATTCAGATTATTTATTTACATTACACCATCAAAAAGCACATTTCCACGTCATATAAAAAAATAAACATTGTCATCGTCATACCCCAATTAGAAAATTATAGTAGTACAAAGTGCTTATTAAACATTTTATGAATAAAAATAAGTGATTCGATTGCCGTGTCCGAAAAATCTCAATGGACCTAAATTGCTGTAGGGTTTTTTTCCAATTATTAGGACTGTGCAGTCAAGAGAATATTAAATTCATTGGAATTGAAAAGCTGCTGTGATATTGAATAGAGTATTTTATTTTTTAATACGGGAAATCATCAAATAACTTCCCTCGCCCTGGGCGGGGCGGGAGGAAGTGTCAGACTCAGGGCTGCCAGCAAATAAATCGCGGCTATACCTTTCAGTATCTGCAATTATACAAAATTTGATCGCATTATACAAAACCATTCTATAAACCTTTTTTTTTCATAATTTCATAAAACAAACATATTTACCTGTGCTTTAATGCTGATTCGTTTTATTTATTACTTTTATAATCTCTGACTGAATAGTCTTGTAATCTCAAGAAAAGATTGACAACTATGAAAGAAAAATCCTACACAAACTACAGAACGAAATCTCAACCAACCCATTCAAGCAGTCAGGAACAGAGAACAATCAGGAACTATGGCCACACGAGTTCACACTCCACTGTATCATAGTTGTCACGTTGGGAATACTTTATCTGCATCTCTGCTCATCCATACAGATGAGAGGTCAATTTCGAAAAAAGCAAGAGGTGAACTCACGTTCCATTTCATGCTGTATGTTTTTGTATCGTATTATACGAAATGATCATGGATACAATACACCGTCCGATTATACACATTTTGTATCCAATTATACAATCTGGCAGCCCTGGTCAGACTTTTACTGACTAAAACCCGTCTATGTTCCTTCATGTGCCCTTTGCGTTCCGGGGGCGCGGTATCTCTTTCGAACAATCCGCAGCCCCGGCAGGCATGCAGTGGCTCCTTCCAAGTTTGCTGACATCTCTTTGAGGCGCGCGTTTTAAGACTTTTGAAAGAAAGCACCATACAAATGAACTTAATTAAAATAAACTTAATAATGACAGAAATAAAAAATAAAATGAAATGCGTCGTAGTTAAATGAAAGATTGCCAGTCAAACACGAATTCAATTTAAATTTTTCCTACCGTTTAATCGACACTACGGTGTAACAAACATCCAAGCCTCGTATCCCTAGTAAATAACATGCATTTCTATAAAAAGCCGGGCATTTTTCCACGTCGGACGGACATCCCCGTGGGTATTGGGGCGTAATGATAGCATCCAACATCCGGTTCACTCGGCTTTCATCCAGCCAGCGTACAATGACGTCAAATTAGTTGATAAAACTAACGTATGGGGCGCTGTATTTTCTTCTTTATTAACTTTATTTTACGTGTCTCTTTTGTTTGTAGTTTGTGCTCTGTTTTATTCAAATATGTTTAGGTTGCAAGCGCTATTTTGATTGTGAGTAGCAGTTTAAAAAGCTGACCAATTGCAAGTCAGATTTTCATGCGGAAGTTTCTTTACAATCATCAAAATTTAACTCCAAAATTTTACAAAAATAATATGCTACATACCATAACGAATGTATTTCCCGAAGGGTTAGGCAGACGTGTAACAATGTACACTTACAGTTCGCCGGAATGGTCCCATGTGGGCGAGCTTATTACCATTTACTAGGCGCAAATTCTAACACCGAGCTGCTACTGAGAATTGTATACAAAAACCCAATAACACTTTATCCGACCTGGGAATCGAACCCAAGACCTCTAGATTAGTAATCGCGTTTAGAACCACTTATAATTTGTCATCTCAATTAAATTTTTAATTAATTAATTAATTTTAAATTAAATTTTTAAGTAGTATTCGATTAAATCTATTGATCTAATCGAATACTACATTAAGTCGATAAACAACTGCTTATGTTTAACAAAATCACAGCGGATAACTTACTACTAAAAAAGGTATTCGACGATATAACTAAGAAAAGGGTTCGCACTATCATTTATCCATATTTATCCATCCTCCTTCATGCCTTTCATAGTCCGGAAGACAGCTGTTATCATTGTCATAGATCACGCAAATGACGAAAAATGAGCAAGGGTTTAAATCTGGTATCCAAGTCATTGTCACCTTTTACGGAGAAGATATTTTCTCTTTCGTCCAAATGTAGAATGTATTATGACAAGGCTATTTTTAACCCCCGACGCAAAAAGAAGGGTGTTGTAAGTTTGACGTGTCTGTCTGTCTGTCTGTGGCATCATAGCTCCCGAACGAATAAAGCGATTTCAATTTAGTTTTTTTTTTTGTATGAAAGGTGACTTATGAGCGAGTGTTCTTAGACATGTTTGATGAAAATCGGTTGAGCCGTTTAAAAGTTATAGGGGTGAAAGTGGGGAAGAAAAACTAAAGATGATTTGTCATGTGGGTTATTAAATTTTAGGAATGTGTATTTACAACTTAACAAAATCGTCATTCAAATTCAAGTCAAAGTCAAAGTCATTTTCTTAATTTTTTTTGTAATGCTTGCCTATGCTTGTGACTTCTTCCGAGTCAAAGTTAGTATGTTATCCCACAGGAACTGTACATTTTTCCGGGATAAAAAGTTTCCTATGTGATATTGCGAACTACAGTCTATCTTAGTGCCAAATTTCATCCAGATCCGTTCAGCCGTTCGTTAGCGTGATGTTATATAGATTTTATTACTTTTTGATATTTACGCTATCTATTGGTGAAAAAATCGTTAAAATCGGTCCAGTAGTTACGCAGCTTATACGGCGTAGCTAATAAAAAATCATTCCCCTCTATAAAATTTGTATTGATTTATTTTTTCTATTATAATCTCCTGAAATTTGAAGAAGATGCAAAACAGCACTTTGTATCATAGGATTTCTAAAAGCTTACTTGACGACGCTCATGTATCTAACCAGCCATCTTTGTGAAGAGTGAAATAAATAAATTTCTCAGGAAACCACCGTAACGAAGCCGCCGCTAGGTGGCAGCACTGAGTTATTTGTGTTCTAGTAGGCTATGATAGTAAGAATCTCGCTGACCTCTCAACTCTACAGAGGAATTGTCTACCTAGAGGTAGATATGAAAAAGACAGTTACTGTAATATAGTCCTTATAGAACGGGCAACTAGATTCAATTTTATTTTTGTATTTCTTGTAAATGACTTTCAAGTGTCTTAACGGTCTGATTGAAATAAATGATTTGATTTTGACTTTGACTTTACATTTTGTTAGATATATATATATATATATATATACCATCACGCCTGTATTCCCCGAAAGGTTAGGCAGAGGTGTACCAATGTACACCCACAGTTCGCCGGTATATTTAGGTTCTTTCTTAGATGTTTCTATCAAATTCTCAGTAGCCTACCTGCCCCGTTGGTCTCGTGGTCGCAAGTACGACTGCTGTGCAAGGGGTCCCGAGTTCGATTCCCAGGTCGAGCAAAAAGTGTTATTGGGTTTTTCTATCAAATTCCCAGTAGCAGATCGGAGATAGGATTTGTGCCTGGTTAATGGCAATAGGCTCGCTCCCTATTACATGGGACCTAAAATATACCGGCGAACTGTGGGTGTACATTGGTACACCTCTGCCTATCCCTTCGGGAAATACAGATGGTATGTGGTATGTAAGTCTCTATGAGAGTTCCAGCTTTGAGCTTGTCTCTAACGAATGATATAAGTGGAGGCAAAGAAATGTTGGGAAAGCTTTCAAGATGTCTGAATATTTCAGAATCTTCTTTTCAATTGAAAACGTGTTTGAAGTAGGAATAGCTGCTTGGAAGAGGTTTTTATGTAATGAATGGTATGGATGAAATTTTATGAATTTGTTTAAAATACACACACACACACACGTACATATACACACACACATACGTAGTACATAATATTAATCTAAAACAAAATTCCAAAAATAGCAAGCTGCAAAGAAATTTTAAACAAATTCATAAAATTTCTTTGCAGCTTGCTATTTTTGGAATTTTGTTTTAGATTAATATTATGTACTACGTATGTGTATTTTATAATGCATCCCAACATTATTAGGCAGGTGTAATGCAATGCAATATCTAAGGTTTTTTTACACAGGTTAGAGGTGGCGTAAGAAAAGGATATTTAGAAGGAACTGGGGGAAGGCCTTGTTCTAGCAGTGGGACTTAAAGGTTGGAAAAAAAATACATAGGTACCAATCAACTAAGCATATAATCTTTGGGCAGTTGAGCCATTGACAGCTACGCTGATGAGTTTTTTACGCCCTAATAATGGAATTAAGGCTGAATAAAAAATCAGGAAGAAAACAAATGGTCGAAACTTAAATCTTTTCTTTTGATTCTAAACCAATATTGACAGAACAAATATAATAATAAAAATACATGGGTTCCTAATAATTGAATAACCCACATAACAAATCATCTTTAGTTTTTCTTCCCCACTTTCACCCCCATAACTTTTAAACGGCTCAACCGATTTTTATCAAACATGTCTAAGAACAGTTGCACATAAGTCACATTTAACACAAAAAACGAAATTGAAATCACTTCATCCGTTCGGGAGCTATGATGCCACAGACAGACAGACAGACAAACAGACAGACACATCCAAATTATAACACCCCTCTTTTTGCGTCGGGGGTTAAAAATAGATCCTTCCAATACTTCCATAATCGATTCGAACTCAATGTGTCTATAAATTTCCGAGAAAAACTGCATTTAAACAATGTCTGCAAGTGGCCTGTGCCAAAAGTTCAAGGGAGGAAAATAGAGAGACTCATGTCTGTAACACACGAATATAGACTTTATTGCATATGCAATAAGTGCTGTTGGTAGTGGAAAGATGCAGGTAAAGACTGGAAGTGGCAGAGAATTTATAAGGATTATGGATTTGTTATAGATTATGCAGAATTCTACCGCAAAACTTACATTGCTTTTAAAAACTAACCCTTATTCGTATGTAAGTAGGTTAGAATACTTTCTAAGCTACTTATACGGGCAATAAGTGTTACGAGTAAGGGCTAAAAGTTAGAAGAATTTCTCCATTGGTGTACCAAGGGAGAAATTCTTCTAACTTTTAGGAACGATAGCAACCTAATCTTAGTCCCAATCTGTCAAAAACGCATCTAATTTGTCCACATTTTATGACATTTAATGTCGCTGACACGAGATTGCGACTAGATTTTGAACGTTTTAATAGCAAGCGTGACTGCTATGCTAGAGGTCTTGGGATCGATTCCTAGGTCCACCAGTGTTGTTGGGGTTTTCTATGGAATTCTCAGCAGTAGCTCAGAGTTAGGATTTGCGCCTGGTTAACGGCAATAGGCTCGCCCCCTACTATATGGTATGGGAACATACCGGCGAACTGTGGGTGTACATTGGTACACTTCTGTCTAACTTTAATAATACAGGCGTGATGGTATGTGTATGTGTTGATAAGTAAAATTGATCTTTAGATAGCTACACGACAAATGCGATGTTAGTTGATCTTTTTATATACATTCATTGCTCATTGGTGCCCCAGAGAGAATCGCTGTTGTTGCCCTGAAAATGTAAACAATTGCTGTTTCTAAATATAAAGGTAGCAGAATTTAAATTGTTGTTGGTATGTTAAGGTCTGAAGGTTAGCCACGGTTGGAAAAATACACCAAAAAATACAGTAAGAGATATTCTCCGATTCATGGTTACCTATTTCAAAATGGCGAGCCGTTTCATAATGTATTTATTTATTTGTCAATTTTTTGTGACGACTGCTGGCTCTGTGCCTGTTACATGTCGTTGGTTCAATTCCCGCACGGAGCAAAAATATTTGCATGGCTTACACATAGTTGTTCCGGGTCTTACTGTTTGTGTAAGTGAGTTTATATGCTTGTCAACGCACCCACGATACAGAAGAAATCCTACGTACGATGCAACGTTGTGAAGGAAAAAACATGTCTAAGATCGCGTTGCCTACATTAGTTCAAAAATAAAAAAGGTTTAGAGAGAGAGGACGCTAGAGGTCTTGGGTTCGATTCCAAGGTCGAGCAAAGTGTTATTGGGTTTTCCAAGTCTCAGTTGCAGCTCGGAGTTAAGATTTGTGCCCGATTAATGGCAATAGGCTCGCCCCCTATTACATGGGACCTAAACTGTGGATGTATATTGGTACTCCTCTGCCTAACAAGCGTATGTTATTTTATGTTAAAGGACGTTAAAAAAAGAATACTTTATTTATATAACTGTCCCTTCCAGTATTCCCAATATCCTTGGTACTATAGCTTTGTGGCTTTGTCCAGCAGTTTTCATTTGACTTTTTACTCGAACATTGAGTTGTATTACCCGAGGCAGTAGGAGTAAACCACTGTTCAATAAAACTGTACCCGGATGAATGTATTTTGAAACCATTATTCAACTTGAATATTTGTTTTAACATTCCTCGTGGATATTGCTTTCGATATCTTTTTGTCGGAAGATGGAGGGAGGAGGCTTTTGAGTTTTATATTGTGTTTTTGCGGTGAAATTCGAAGTTTCGAATAGTTTTACGCCTAGTGCCTTCAGTGGTAAGCAGAGATATTATACAAGTCGTATTCACGTGTGTGTGTTGTGTATGTTGTTCATTCGTGTATATCATTGAATGATCCTGTATACAAAATATTCTAAAACATTTTTTTATAGAGTACCTAAGTATGGAGTTTTTTTTGGCAGGAAGGGGGCAACTGGATTCAATTCATTTTTGTTGAATATGACGTTAGAAGTACCTTTTATTAGTCTAATTAAAATAAATGATTTGACTTTGTATGTCTAAGATATTTTTGAAGAGGCCGTCATATTAAAATAATATGGAATAGAAAAGAAAAGTTCGAAATAAAAATTAAAGTCATTTATTCGAAATTTAAACACTTACTTATTCATGTAGATGTAATAAAGCTTAACACTAACATATAATTACCTACTTCACATATTTACTCATAAAAGTAGGTGCCATACACAACTTACTTATATTTACCCGACTGCGACAGAAGGAGGGTTATGTTTTTCGAGGGTATGTTTGTATGTATGTATGTATGTATGTATGTATGTATGTATGTATGTATGTATGTATGTATGTATAATTGTTTGGCACGCTCTGCAGGCTGAACGGCTCGATGGATTTTAGCTTGAGAGGTGTCGTTAGATTCGTATTTACTGTGAGAGTGACACTGGGTACATAAAAAAAAAAAACAAAATGGCGGATTTTTGACGCCAAATTCAAATGTTTGGCTCGCTCTGCAGGCTGAACGGCTCGATGGATTTTAGCTTGAGAGGTGTCGGTAGATTCTTATTTACTGTAAGAGTGATACTGGGTATATTAATTTCTTTTTTAAAACACTAAAAAAATAAAAAATAAAAACGGTAATTTAAAAAACTAAAAAACCCGACTGCTATTCTTTAAAAATCCCTAAAACAAGATAAATTGTAGCAGTCGGGACCCATTCGGGACCATCTGCAATGTAATATAGGTATGTGCTCTCAATTCACTAATCCTCCATTTCTAGAATGGGTCCCGACTGCTACAATTTATCTTGTTTTAGGGATTTTTAAAGAATAGCAGTCGGGTTTTTTAATTAGTAAAGTAGCGACGACTTTTAATTACTATTGCCTTAGTTCTGTCGCACACTGAGTCACTGGTGCAGTCATATGGCACAGCTACTAGTGGCCGCCACTACTTGTGAACAAAATCCTACTACTATTATAAAGGCGAAAGTTTGTATGTATGGATGTATGGATGTTTGTTACTCTTTCACGCTTAAACGGCTGAATGGATCTGGATGAAATTTGGCACAAAGATAGATTATAGTCTGGAATAACACATAGGCTACTTTTTATCCCGGGAAAATGTACGGTACCCGTAGGATAACACATCAACTGTGACGCGGACGAAGTCGCGGGCAGAAGCTAGTTGTTTATATATTTTCTATGGTCTCGCAGTTAGTAGCCCAGCTAGTGACACCAAGGGCTGATTTTTCGATAGTCAGATAACTTTTATCTGAAGAATTAATATGACATTTTCACGTAATTTTCATATAAAAGTTGTCAAACCATCATATGTATTGAAAAATTGACCTTTAATGACACGAAAACCAAAAGAAGCCATTCAAATATTACGTAAGCATAATTTTAGTTATTTCAGGAAGTCATTCAAGCCTCTCCTATGCTTGATGTTTATTTGTTGTAATCTGTTCAAGTTTTCATCATCCCTGAAAACACTTTCGTTTTTAAGCACATATAAATAATGTTGGTATATGTGCTCAAATCAGAATCTACTAAATTTGGTAGGAAATTCAGAGCATGTGAATAAATAAAGTTTAAATAAAATAAAAAAAAAAACTGCTGACGTAATCACTATCCAGACCCTACTTCCATGTCAACAAAAAAAAGCAAAGCAGAAACCCACATCCCCCTTTGATACTCAAGTAATACTTGAATGGCCCCAAATAACACATTCATTTAAAAATAGATAACCAAAAAAATACTTTAACTAATTGACAAAAACAAAACAAAAAATATTTTGATTGAGCACTGTTCGAATAACAAATTAATAATTTTGCGAAGTCTCATCACGTTCTCAACGACAGCTAACCGAGGTGCCTACTTAGCGTAAATTAAATTTAAATACGTAGAACTTTGCACAACATTTTGTATCAAAGAAAAAAAAGTAAGTACTGTAGAGGCATTGGCTGGATGAGCCGTATACAAACTTATTTTTATGCTTTATGCTATGAGATAACGCTATTTTCAAATTAAGAACAGCATGACAGATCGTGACAACGGCTGTCAAAAAAACTAAAAAAACTAAATCTATACCAATTATTAGAGGAAAGATATTTTTTGTTTGTTTGTACTGAATAAGCTCTGAAACTACTTGACCGATTTTAACCATTTTTGGGAATACCATGTCTGGAAGTTACATATAACATTACGCTGCGGTAAAAGGGGGCGGAGCAGTAATAAAAAACGTAACTTAACGCGAGTGAAAAAATCAACGCGGATGAAATCCAAAAAATGAGTTACGCTACAAAACATAGGTTAACTAAATATTTTAATTAAAAAAGATTATTTATATCACTATTAATTGAAGTAAATATGATCTTGCTAGGAATCCTCGAGCCATAGCTGTCATGAATCAGAATGTATCCAAAAGGGAGTGTCTTGTCAAATCCGTGTTCTATACGACTGTGGTTGCTTACGAATCTGTTTTGTCTATGCTTGCTTGTCAATATTGGAGAAGTTTGGACACCTTCGTCTTTGCGTTTATTTTTAGGGTTTTCTTCTTCTGAAAAGGGTTCTTCCTGTAAATTTGGTTAAAAAGGTTAACAACTGCAATATTTATCTCCGTTGGAAAGCTTGATCAGTCACAGTCACCTGGGCAAAAAAAAATTTTGCGTCCTTTTTAGGATTTTTATATCAATTTCTGCCACAGAGCATTTTAGCCGAATTTTACTATGAAAGGTATTGGTATTGGAAAAATTACATATCTCTACGAAAGTTCTTAGCTTTGTCTTTATGATGAGCACAATCTAATTTTGCAGTTTATTGAAAAATAATCGGGTTTTCAGGCTTAAAATAAATATGTTTTTTGAGAAGTTCTGTCTATGTTGGTTTAGTGTCTACTATCTAATTCTTCTTCTTCAATATTTACTTCATATTAATTAATTTGAATTCCTTCACTCGTCAAAAGAAAATTAAACCTAATTAGTATGTATAAAACACTTACCTCATCATTTTCCCTATTCACAGCGCTATTACTTTGGAAATTTGTTCCCATATGTTCTAAATCTAGATTGCCATTATTAGAACATAGTTCTTGATTGGTTTCTTCATTACAATTGGTAATATCTGCATTCACACTTGGAGATCTACTCATTGTTATCCTCTGTGTCATTTCTACTGTGGGCTCCTTTCTGACTTTCTTTGCCGGTGAAAATGATAAATCTGTAATAATTTTTGAATTTAATGCTTTCCATACCATGTACCTAAGTGGTAAAGATAAAGATTGTTGTGACTGGATGCCACTGAGAACTATGGTAATCGATAACAAAACAAAAGCATAACAAAACAAAAGGTGGACAGTCGGGTGGTTTGTCATATAATGAAAAAAAATATAATAATATGGAAGTCGACGAGGCATATTGCTCCCAGTAAAGCCTACATCACCGCCTAGCCTTTTCTGTCTGTGTGTCTGGGTGTGATTTATCTATAATATGTATATATTTATAAATTATATAAGTATGTATATCAGTTGTCTGGTTACCATAACACAAGCTCTGCTTAGCTTGGGATCAGATAGCCGTGTGTGAGTTGTCCCAAGATATTTATTTATTTCTCAACTATATTTCGGTCGATTTCTAGCCTAACCGAATACCAGTATTTTTACATGGATCGTTTGGTTTCGTGAACTCTACAACCCAGTTACTGAGTATTTCGCAGCACGCTGTTACTTACATCAACGTACTTTTTAAATAACACAGTATCTACACTGTAACATTCCAAATAAAATACACGATACGAGGTCAAATCTCCATCCCGATTTAGAAGCTTTTCTGCACAAAATTATCACAAAAAAAAAATCGCTTACACACATCTTCGTCATCTCCATTATAAAAGGAAGGCAGACATTTTGTATCATTACTTGTGACAATGTAACAAGGAAACGACAGAATTCTGCCTCATTTAGCTAATAATATGGTGCGCGCTTACTGCTTCATCGTTTGTCGTCACAAAGATTATTTCTGTGCTTTATTAAGTTGGAAGCATTGATGAAGATTTTATTTTCGAAAGGCTTTGTAATATATTCTTAGGAAAGGTAACTGTCTCGTTAGCGAAGAGGACCACTAGGCTAAGCACGACTGCTGCGCTACAGGTCTTGGGTTCGATTCCCAGGTTGAGCAAAGTGTTTTCAAAAGCCCGGAGATACGATTTGTGCCCGGTTAATAGCAATAGGCTCGCCCCCTATTACATGGAGACTTATACCGGTGAACTGTGAGTGTACATTGGTACACCTCTGCCTAACCCTTTGGGGATACAGGCGTAATGGTGTGTGTTATTTATTTCTTGTATCTTATTGATATATCAAAAAATGACAAAAATCATATCAGAAAAAAAAAACAAAGCCTAGCGTTGTTTGTTTTTTTTTTATAAATATAAATATTTTATATTTATAAAAAAAACAAACAACGCTAGGCTTCATCGGAGTCAACTCGTAACATTGGCATCTATTTAATAATGTAAAGTTCCTTACCCGCAAACCCCACGGCAGCTTGTCGTCTCATTTGTTCGGGAACTGTTGTGGATTCCGACGACGAAACATTACTTGCTGAAGCTGAAAACCACAAATTTTCCATGGCATATTGTTTGTTACAAATCTTTTGTTTTGGGTAAAAGGGGCACTCGTTTTAAATAATTTATTTTTAGAGTAGTATGTACCTACGAAAGCGTGTTTTGTTATGCTTTTTCAAACAATGTATTTTATATATATATTCAATTTTTATTTACTTTCTAATTTGATCTTGAACATCACTGATTCGACTCATAACAAAATTAATAAGTCTAATTAAAAAGTCTGCAATGTATCTGCCGTAAGCAAGCGTGGTGAATGGTGATCAATGCAGGTGCCTTCTCTGTATGAGGAACGGCCTTTGCTTAGCAACAGGACGTAAATAAAAATATAAATAAATATAAAATAAATAAATATACCATCATGCCTGTATTCCCCGAAGGGTTAGGCAGAGGTGTACCCATGTACACCCACAGTTCGCCGGTATATTTAGGTCCCATGTAATAGGGGGCGAGCCTATTGCCATTAACCGGGCACAAATCCAAACTCCGAGCTGCTACTGAGAATTTCAGAGAAAATCCCAACAACACTTTTTGCTCGACTTGGGAATCGAACCCGGGATCCCTTGCACAGCAGTCGCACTTGCGACCACGAGACCAACGGGGCAATTGCGGGGCAAAACGGGGTAAATAAACTGGTATTATTATTATTATTTATCATACAAAAATACACTCACAGTATACAAAAAGTGTCTACACTCATTCAATTACGATGCAGTAAACTTCTTAAAGCAAAGTACGTCTTAAAACGTTTCTAAAGGACTTTTACTACTTTTTCTAATCGTCCAAAGTTACTGTCGGGTTAGTTGGCTGTAAACCTTACGACAACCTTACGACTAGGCGACTGACCCACCCATTTGTACTAACTACGACAATCCATGTGCTTCAATTGAGTTTTCAAGTTGCAATGTCGGACATCTGCCCTTCACGTTATCTTTAAGTTTCAGACTTAAAGTTTAGGGTGATTTTGTCTTAATGAATTGAGGACAAGGAACTAGTATTTAACTGGGTACTTGGGGCCTAAACCCTGGGGTATCTCTTAAAATTGTGTTATTTTAATATTAGTGCGCCTTGCGCAGTGTTGGATTTTCAACGCTTGGCTTAAGGTCGAGGGTTGAAAATTCAACAACTGAAATTATAAAGTAACAATAAAATGGTACTGTTTTAAGAGATCTCAGTAGCAGCTCGGAGTCTCGGAGTTAGGATTTGTGCCCGGATAATGGCAATAGGCTCGCCCCCTAGTACATGGGACCTAGAACATACCGGCGGACTGTGGGTGTACTTTGGCACACCTCTGTCTTTCCCCTCAGAGAATACAGGCGTGTTGGTATTTGTATGTGTGTGTGTATCATTTATAAAAATAAAATAAACAAAATACTGTTGTCAGGTTTCCAGATTTTACTCGTATGATAAATTATAAACTTACTTGAGCTGCTATCTCGTTCTCTTTTACGACGGTATATTATGTTTTCATTCATTTTGTTGACATCTGTAGTGCAAAAACAATGGCTGTTAGGCACCTAAAAATTGCTTGATAAGTGCAGCTTATGTTAACTGTCTCTCAGTGGCTTCGTTTTCTTTTACGACAATATTACCAACCGACATTATATCCCCGTATGCACTATGCAAATGCAGCCATAAATAAAATAAAAAAGCTATTTCGCTTATAAGCTATTTGATTAATTTGCTATCATACACAAAAATATTTTTTCAATCTGAGTGATACTTCCAGTGATTCCTCGTGTGTGACTGCCTCGTTGGCCTAGTGGTCCTGAGCGCGACTGCTACGCTAGAGGTCCTGGGTTCGATTCCCGGGTCGAGCAAAAAATGTTGTTGGGTTTTTCTATGACATTCTCAGTAGCATCTCGGAGTTTGGATTTGTGCCCGGTTAATGGCAATAGGCTCGCCCCCTATTACATGGGACCTAAATATACCGGCGAACTGTGGGTGTACATTGGTACACCTCTGTCTAACCCTTCGGGGAATACAGGCGTGATGGTATATCTACTTCCAGTGATTAGCGCAGATTCTTTAGATTTCTCAAAATTAAATGACAATTAAACTGGTGAATCAATCTGACTGATGATCAAAAACAGTTTATTACCATCATACAGCTTGTCCAAGCTAAGTTTATATAGCTTGGCGGCTCCGCCAATGAGGTTTGATGAGGCTCTAAGCGATAATCTTCTGCTTGCCATGACGGATTCGCTGGTGACCCAAGAATCGAGTTCTTTGCTGAAAACAAATCGTTTTTTGTTTTGTTTTTGTTTGCTAAACAAAATCAGTGGTTTTTATTTTATGAGTTATAATAATTTCAGCCTATTGTTGCTGACATCTCTTTGAGGCGCGTGTGGAACACGAACGCGCCCTTGATACGGTCTGTCGTTAGTTAACGTACGGACGGTGAGGTACCCATTGCTCACCGAACACAGACCCGTGTCTACGGAACGCAAAGGGCTCAAGACGGAACATGGATGGGTTTTAGTCAGTAAAAGTCTGACACTCCCTCCCGCCCCGCACAGGGCGGGAGAAGTCATTGGATGATTTCCCATCGGTAAAAAAAGAAGCCCACTCTCGCGTCTCACTGCTGGGCAAAGGGCTCTTCTCATACAGAGATCTAATATATATTACTTAATTATTACTCCAGGTTCCCTCGCGATGTTTACCTTCACCGATGTTAATGATGGCCAAGATAAACTTAGAAAGTGCCTACTGCTAATCTGTGGTACAAGTTAGTAAAAATTAATAAAATAATAACATCGATTTTTGCCAATGCGTTATCACCGTTTCTATTGTTTTCTGATTTGATTCTATGAGACAAATATTTAATTAAATGTACAAAGTAGGTAATGACCTACGCAAACTTACCAGATTTTAGGCAAATTCGCTTTATCGATATTTTCAGGTGGCATATTATGAGCTAACTTCCACACATTGCCTAACATTTCACTATTCATTAGGTTTTTATCACAAAACATAATTAATTACAAAATAATTTTCAATGGCTCAAGAAAAACACAAGATTTGCCGCGCATAATGCAAGTACCCACTTTTTTTTTTGGAATCATATTGTTCATGTATTTGGTATACAGCCTAGATACTTTTTTAAACCATTTTGTTATTTGTTAAATTTTAATTATTTTTACCTTTTAAGTTTCGATTATATAAACGGGAATAAGAATTAATTATTAGTCATTATTGTTTCAATATTAATAAAAAAAGTATTATTTTTGCTTGTATTTAATTAATTTGTATAATTGCAACTTATCATGCAACCTTTTTTATGTAAAACAATATGTCAGCACTGGCCATTTTTGTTAAAAAAATTACGGAATGCCATTAGTGTTTATTTTTAATTTGTTCTTTTTTACGGTGACAAATGGTTTTCTTAATATTTTTTCAACTAAATCAGCCAGTCTTTTTAAAACTCTAGGAATGAAACCTACATGGTCAATAATATTGAGGTTAACCTCATTATATCTACCTACTACTAATCGAGTCTAAGTTTTATATTTGTGAAAATTCTTGTTCTGGTTTTCCATTTTAAAGACAATTTGAGCAAAAATCTAAATTCAACTTGAAAACAAGAAGCCATGTTTATTTTCCAGCGCAATTACTGTTCATACGAAGCAAACGCAGTAGGTAACAACATTTTCTTTGAAAGTGTAGAACGTTACTCATTTTCTTTGTTCTTTTTTTTAAAAGTGTATATTTTATTTTATTATCTGTGGTTAGTTGTGTTATGTTCGTTTTTATTTTAACCTAAAAAATAAATAAAATGTAAATAAGAATTTATGTACGTATGTTAGTGCTGCGAAAATATCATGATATCAGATTATGGAAATCTGATTATTATTATTTTATATAGATTTGTAATTTAGTGTCTCTCCAAACATAAGGATACATATTAACGAATTTCGAACAAAATACAGGGCCGAATTAAGAGAGTCTTTGTGTTGGATGCGGACGAAGCCGCGCGCGAAAGTTAGTATTTTTATTTACGTGTATGAATATGAGAAATATTCATTATACCGTTACGGCATGGTGTAAATGCAGTTCAAAATGGCTCTCTCAGTAGGGGATATTACACACATGATTTTAATAACGCATATTTTTACGCCCGTGTAAAAATAACAGAAGTTACGTGGCTCAGATGAGTCTTTTATGACTTTACTAGCTTCTGAGCGCGACTTTGTTTACATGTTTTTTTTTTCTTTAGGAACTGCTCTGCTCCTCTGTGTCTTAGCGTGATGTTATTATATCCTTTACTATTTATTTCTCATAAATATACAAAAATATGTTTTGTAATTCGGCTGGTAGTTTCAGAAATCAGAACGTTTAAACAAATAAACAAAATTCTTCAGATTATTATATTAGTACGTGAGTGTTTTTTTTGGATGCAATATCATTGAATGACTTCCTCCGCCCTGAACTGGGGGGGTCAGACTTTTACTGACTAAAACCCATCCATGTTCCTTATTATGCCTTTAGTCCGGGGGCGCGGTATCTCTTTCGAACATCCCGCAGCCCCGGCAAGTATCTAGGTCCGTGAATGATGGACATTTGTGTTGTAGAAAATAACTAGGTTCACTAATCACGTTAAATGGTTAGAATTTAATTACTAAACGGTAAATAGATTACATTGCATTCTAAAATACCGAAAACGTACAACGAAATACCGTTAATATTATAACGTTATTTTTTTAGTGTTATATTGAATGCAGTATTATTGTTATTGTAGTGCGAAAACGTTGACGTGAAAGTATTCGATTTTCAAATTTAAAATACGAATATCCTTTTCCATTTTTGGTTTAGTTTTATACGTATCACCCATAGACATAAATAAAGCCTTTTTACTAAAGAAATATTTTAACCATCACGCCTGTTTTCCCCGAAGGGTTAGATAGAGGTATACCAAAGTACACTCATAATTCGCCGACCGGTATGTTTAGGTCCCATGTTGCTATTGCTATTGCCATTAACCGGGCACAAATCCTAACTCCGACCTGCTACTGACAATTTCGTAGAAAAATCCAATAACACTATTTGCTCGAACTGGTAATCGAACGCAAGACAGTTGCGCTTAGGACAACTAGGCTACCGAGGCACTCAAATATTTTGGAATTCAATTCTTTTTTTTTATCGATTAATTTTATTCTGTGCGCTTGTACTAGGTCCATAATAAGCAAGCGTATAATCGAATAAAATCCTGAACAAATAAATAATCTATCTAGTATTTCTAGATAAGTGCCGCGTCGCCATTAAGAGAAACATTGTACTGAAGGTTTATTGTGTAGTAGAACTAGCGCAATTTCTTTTGTTTAGCTCTTAACAACGTCTTAGAAACACGCCATTGTGTAATGGATGGGCTATTTATTTAATTTTAAGGTTTGGTTTTCTGAGAAAATATTGCCCGGTAGTTTGTGGGGATTTGGGTAAAGTTTGTAAGGCAAGGCAGATGGGAAAACTTTTTGTATTTTCTGTTTTAGTTTTACCAAAAAAATTAGGGGGTCTTAGGGAATCGAAAATTTATTTACATAAAAAGGGACATTTGCCTAAATAAATCAGTGGATTTTTACATAAATCTACGTATATGTAATTCATTACGTAAAGTGTAGGATATGTCACACGATTTTAACCGTTGACACTTTTAAGTAAGTAAACTAGTAACACACTTCAAAAGTTAAGCAATTTAATAAGCCATTTGAACACACTATTGTTTATTAGACCATGTGTAAATTCAAAAGATATTTATTCTATTTGACAATCTTATTTTCCTTTTATTTTTTTTATGGTTTCGGCAAATGTAGTCTGTCGCGGTCAATTCTGGCCGAAACCATAAAGGTGAGTGCCATAAGAACTTTTTGCGAAATAAGCAGAATGGTTCGAAATTCGAAATGTAAGCGGGAAAGCAGTCAGCGAATTGTAAGGCATTCTTGTCGCGTGCTGGCCACAGATGGTCGTCTATGCGAATAAGGAAAGAACAGTGTTGCCTGTTTCATATAATTTCGAAACTTATGAGGGATGTTTATTAAATAAATATTAGCTTAGTTAATACTGTTTTTCTATGTGTGGTGATAGTACTTTCTTTCGGTCATTTTATTTATTTAGGATCTCTAACAAAAATATACACAAATTATAAGATTCAAGCAATAGTTAACAAATCAGTTTATCAATGCTAATCAGAATGGTCGCTTTTAAAAGTTTCTCTTCGTAATAATATACATTCTGTTTTTTCTTGTTTCACTGCAGAGCAAAGGCCTTTTCTCATACAGGGAAGGCACGAGCATTGATTGGCTCTTACTCATGACGGATTGGCAATTTCAGATTTCAGATACCAATTATAAAGTTCAGGTTTCCTCATGATTTTTTCCTTAACCAATGTTATTACTAAAAAAGAATAAATAAAAAAAAACACGCTCTTGTTCGTGTTAATTATAACCTAATCACATCTCAGACAGTGTCTACAAAACAATTAGTTGATATTTCCTGTAGCGGCGGCGTAATACAAGAGAAGTAATTAGGGTGATCAATCCTGTTGTCAGATGCTGCTCATCCGGCAACCATAGTCTTATCAGGAGACGTTCACCCCGCCTCCACCACTCTTGTACATGCTGGCCTTAAGGTGTTTACAGATAAAATCTGACGCGCGATTTGTTTGTAAGATGTGTAGCGTATTTTGTTTTACGTAATTAATAAGTTGTATTCTAAAAATAATGTAATGTGTAAGATTTTAAACGCATACCCTAAAAGTAGTTTGTTCAGAATCGGCTACTAAATCGATTGTAGCTATTTTTGATACAGGATAAATTTTTGTTTTTATAATTTGCCGGCGATCTGTGCGTTTACATTAGTACACCTCTGCCTAACCCTTCGGGGAATAAAGGCGTGATGGTATGGATATTTTTTATTCTTAAATAATTAAAACTACATAAATTATAGTCCTCCGTTGTAGCTACAGAGTACGAAAGATAAACTTAGGCTTTTTAAAACGCAAATCAGCAAATCGATACATATAAAATACTGGGTCTGTGACCGAAAATCAGAGGAACTAATTTTATATAAAAAAAATATTTTAGCCTATAGAAATAAAATTTTTGGTTGCTCTTATTATGGTTGGACCTTGATTTTCTAATTTGAATGTTAGAGTGTATGCGTTATTTCCGTTACATGTTGTAGTTCTTTTATAGTTTCCCGTTGTTTTATGTAAAAGTTTTAGTTTTTACCTAAGTGTCTGGTAGCTTTTACATATCACGGGACGATTAGGTCCCGGATCCAATTGTCCCGTGATATAAAAAAACTTTACGACTTTGGACGATTGTCCCTGTATCAGTATACAGACAAACCTCGGTTGGTGCAGGACTATTGCTTGATAAAAACACAAATAATGGATCTATAGGATTGGGTGGCTTAAGTGGACTGGTTACCAGTGTCTCGTAGTTTTATTATACTCTGAAATAGTTGGCCTTACATAAAAGAACGAATCAATTTTTATTTTCATTTATGTTATTGCACATTAAACAAAATACGTGTTTTTTAATCTCAGAGGCTAAATTGACTACACTGACTGAATATTTTTATGTTTGACGTATGAAACTATACGTCAAACATAAAAATGGTATGCTTACGTCAAATGAACATAAGGCGCACTATTTTCAAATTATACACAAAGCCACAGATTAACTAATAGTTCCTGTCAAAGCTGTCAAATCAGTACCTAAGCTTATTAGATGACCTATACAGAGGTAGGTATACCGCATGAAGTTTCTACAGCAAAGTAGGTACACTGCGGTCCTCCTGGTAAGGTGCCGTCTGGAGAGGCAGCATACACACGGAAATTCGGCAGAACCGGCACAGCGGCAGTTTCTCATACCTCCCCCGTGAGTCGAACCGGGAGGACGTGTCTGTCGGTCGGGAGCTACGCGCGACGCGGTTGTGTGACTGTGTTTGTGTGAACGAACATGTAAGTTGACCTTTATTTTTGAATTTCGAATTCTAATTTTCGCGGCATTTTTTAAATGATTCTATTTTTGAAAACGTGTATTTTTTTTGGTATAGAGGTTGTTAGTTTTCTTTTTGTTGTTTTATTTATAATTTTAATGAGTTTTAAGTTCTTTGATTTTTTATTTTGTAAGTTAATTTAAAGTTAATTTCAAATAGAAATTTTCAGTCTGTTTTTCTGGTTTTTCTATTAAGCATTTTACTAAGAAAGCGTTTGTGATTTATAGCTGGGTAGTAATTGCCAATTAAAAATAATTAACGAACGGAACAAGATTTTGTTTAAATATTCATTTTGGCGGCCATTTTAACGGCTATTATTATCGTAAATAATATACAGGATGCTTGATCTATCTCTCATCATCTTAATTAAAATATTTTAATTTATATGTTAGAGAGTGGATTTGAATTTCAAATGTAACAGTTTCAAATCAAAACTTCAACCAATTAAAACAACTACATTTAATTTTATTTGTTTCTTGGAAATGACGTTCAATAGTGAGTGATCTAATTGAATTGAGTGATACGACTGTGAACAAAGATAAAAAAGAAATTAAAGGAAAATTTAAGCAACTGCGCAATAAAATATTCTAGACCAATCAAGTAATTAATAAAGATAAATGTCTCACTTCTCAAATACACTGTCTAGTTTTGTCAAAGCTCAATAAAGTTATAACGAGCTTTCAAGACTTTAGTACCTTTTAAGATATTTTTAAAAATGTTTTCTTTTTTTCGTTTTCTTAATTTTATTTCAATAGGGCGACTAAGTACGCTACGTGAACGTTTTTATTCATTATGTTATTTTTTAACATTGAAAATATTTTTACTGTAGTCAACTTAAATGTTGCGCAGTTCTAATACACATGTTCCATTTTTTTATGGATTGTTAAGCTCCACAATTAATCAAATGAGTTTTTTTTAAATATCTCTATCATATCTTTTCCTTGGAATAAGACGGTAATAAAATGAACAAAATCTGTAACACAAAAATATTATATTAGTTTAATGTCTAGAATAGATTTACGACAAAACATTATAACTTAAATGCATCAACTATAAAAATCTCACGAATGCACCAGTACATTAGTTACTAGCTTCTGTCCCGCTACTTCTTTCGCATGGAAGTCAAGTTTACTATAAAACATGGCCTCCAATACTCGGCAATAAAGCTTTCTATCAGTGAAATATACTTAGTACCTACTCCCTCAGAAACAATTAAAAAATTCAAAAATAAGCTCAAAGTTATTTGATTTTTGTTTATACCTTCCAAATATAATTAAGTACCTGCCTCTGTAGGTAGCAAACACAATGTTGTAAGTAGGTATGTCAAACAATTAGGTTCACAAATAATGTTGTAAGTGATGCCGCTAATTATCAAAAGTGTCGCTGTGTAGGTCACACGTTTTTATTAGGACCTAATCTTGTCGTGTTCCGAATAATTACATTATTTTGGTAGGTATTTATTTTTAAACTGTGACCCATTTCGTCTAGTGTAACCGCTATAAAGATAAGAAATGGTTCAGTATTTTTTTTAGTACTCAGATTACTATTATTTACTTTATTGATTATGTACCTACTAAATAAAAACATTTGTGAAAGTTTTGTAAATAATAAATGTGTAGGTTTTCTAAAATACATATTTTAATCCTTATTTACAAAAAAGGCGAGCAAATCCATACCTTTTAAATAAAACCGTTTTTCTTAAAATTACTGTCAAGTTAAATAAAACAAAAAACATTTCATTCATCTGACGTTTCAAAAGGTTCCAATTTTAAAATTTCAAAAATATAAATATAATTGGTGTATACAGGCTGCTTCATTATTCGGTTCTTTCATCCAGCACGTTAGGTCTGCCTAGAGCTTGCAATTCAAAGGCTAAACGCTTGTTAGTAAAAGCAAACGCAGACCGTTTGACAAGCTTTTATGTCGACAAACTTCTACGAATTGATTTTACTTTAAGTAAATATATTTTCAGAATTTCCAGTCTGTGTGTTCCATTCAAATCTATTCTGGGAATGTCAAAATAAGCGTGCTTATTTGAATTATAAAGATGGAAGATTTTAGGAAAATCGATATTAATTGTCATTATTCTATCTACCTACGCTAGCTCAAAGAGCGTAACATCAAATATTTATACAGGTAAATAAATTAGAGAGGTACGGACGAATCTTGTAGCTATTAATAATTTCTCTCTTTTATCAGAAATACCTTCCTGTATTATTCATAATATAATTTGTAATGGTATTCCTACACTTCTAAGGTACTGTTCATTAGGAGAATAAAAACGTTTAGTTAATAAGTTACGACATTTCTATAAATGCTGACAATTCGACACGTATCAGAATGTTGTTTTAGGCGTACTCACAAAACCTCGGGAAAAATCAGTGAACCCTTGTTAATATCGCTAATAAACGGGTGAAAGGAAGGGAAGTAAGGGTTTACCGAGTCACCAGAAATAAATGAAGTTAATTTTAATTTACCTTATTGATGTATTATATTACTTAACAGGTAAATAACACATTTCTATAAGTTATTTTTGATTAAGCTTAAATTTTAATGATTTTAAGCAAAAGCTTTCAAAGAGATTTAAGCATAATTCAAGGCTTTTCTTTTATACTCAATAAATACATCCGTATAATTACTTTATTTTATTCAATACCTTGACAAAATCGATAATTTCCAAGTTCAAGTCAGTTTCAAGTCTCCAAAATACTTTTATTTTGTATTTCTTACAAATTAATTATTTAAATTATACTTTGTGTACCTCGTTGTGAAACAATATATTTGCTAAATGTTTTCAATTAAAACCCTTTCTTTGTCGGGACAAATTGGGGTTCAAGATTAAGGAAGTTCTATTGTAAATTAAAACCACTCGCTAACAATGGTAAACTTAGTTATTTTGGGTAAGTAAACAATATTTTGAATCGTGCTTTCGATGAAGTGTAATTTAATTTTGAATAGGTATTTTCTTTTACTTAGAAAATTCTTTAAACTCTTGTTATTAAAGTAATTAGTAGATTACGTAGGTAAGAGTAATTGAGAATGTTTTTTTTTGTTCTAAGACTATATAAACTTGTTTTAACAATTAGGGATAAAAAAACATTTCAGAGAAAAAGTCCTTAAGCAAGACAAGGTTGTAAGTAACAAGAATATTGCTTACAGCTAATGCACTAACATTACTACATACTTTTGCAAATAATGGATTAAAACCCATTTTCACCAAAAGCACTAATTAGAATTAGTGCCTAAATGTATTTAGAATTTGTGTACTAAGGGATACAAATTAATGTTTAAACAACCTGTATACACCTACAGCTTCTACAAATTAATGTACTTCTCATTCTAAATATTCGAATTCCAAATTCAAAACATCAAGCAGGTCCATTTTTCTAAAACGCAAACACAATGCGGCCACTTCTTCAGAACAATAGACAAATGGATGAACAAAAGGTGTCAACGTGGGGTTTTTACAGCCCTTTCTCTATGCCCATTCTGCGCCTTTCTTTGGCAATGACTAGACAGTCCTCATTCTTACTTGTGGGGCTGTTGTCGCCCTTTCTAAATAATTGTTTGGTTATCTAACGCTTTTCATGTTGTTGGCATGAATTAGTTGTTATTGTTAGAATGTATTCCGTGTTTTGTTTGTCATTGTCGGTTTGTTTGTTTACTTTTATGGCCACTTGAGGAAAGGTGTTGCGTCAAGTTTGGTTGGGGTGGTCGATTTGTGTTATTGCTATTAGTCTATTAGTTGATAGAGTATCGATTTTATTGTTTTTGAAATATCTTGTTTCTATAGTAACGGTTGGAAGGGACATCGTAATGACAACTTTGAAAATGGATTCAGTATACCATGTTCGGTTAGGCTCTATAATTATGTACTGAATCCATTTTAAAATATCTCGTTTGACACGTGGTCGGAAGCGTGACTTGTTAGCTTGGCTTAGGGTCGTGGGTTCGATTCCTAGGTCTGGCAAAAAGGGTCTTTGGGTTTTTCCGTTAGGAATTTCTCAGTAGCACACCACGTGCTTCGGACAACATGTAAAGACGTATGGCCTACGCCTGATCTCTTCTCGGTCGTCGGATTTTGTCATCGGACTATGAGATTGCGGAAGTGCACCTATGTTTGCGCACACACTTGTGCAATTGAGTAGTTTCCATTGAGATTGGCCTAAATTCTTTCGGGAGGATATTATAGACGTGGGTATATCTAAGTAGGTACCTACTACCTACAGTAGGTAATCTTATAGAGAGTTCAAAATACGTAAAGGTTAAATATTTTAATAACAACACAGAAGCTATCTACGATATTATATAAAAATCTTTTTATCGCATAAAATATTTCGGAACTTTTTTTTCATTTGACCTTTTTTAACGTTAATGAAATCAGTAGTCTACCTACCGTTTATTTTATATAATCTGTTGTTAGGCAAATATTATAAGAAAAAAAATATTTTTAAGTAAAAACGTTTTAGGTATTTTCAATTTGTTTTTAAATTACTTGTAGTTGAAGTACCTATTAATTTATTTAAAAGTTATTTTCCATTGCCATACAACGTGGCAATGCTGCCAACATTTTGGGCACTTGTACATTAACAGCGCGGGTAGTCATTTTTGTTATCATATGAGCTTCCCGTCTTCTTTTCGATATATACTAACTAATATTATAAAGACGAAAGATTTGTATTTTTAACCCCCGACGCAAAAAGAGGGGTGTTATAAGTTTCACGTGTCTGTCTGTCTGTCTGTCTGTCTGTGGCATCATAGCTCCCGAACGGATGAAGCGATTTCAATTTAGTTTTTTTTGTACGAAAGGTGACTTACGTACGAGTGTTCTTAAACATGTTTGATGAAAATCGGTTGAGCCGTTTAAAAGTTATGGGTGTGAAAGTGGGGAAGAAAAACTAAAAAATGATTTGTCATATGGGTTATTAAATTATTAGGAACCTATGTACTTACAGCTTAACAAAATCGACATTATAATAAGTATGTACCTATAAAAAGTATAAAATAAAAATTAAATTAAAAATTTAAAAAACCCCCGACACAAAATCCTAAGTTCCCTTTAAAAAGTAAAAAAATAAAATACGTCGCGTTGGGGGACCGCTTGGGACGGTCGTACCCTAAATGCAACATCGGTCCCCCAACGCGACGTATTTTATTTTTTTACTTTTTAAAGGGAACTTAGGATTTTGTGTCGGGGGTTTTTTAAATTTTTAATTTAATTTTTGTAAAACGAATAGGCTCCGAAACTATTGGACCGATTTTAACCATTTTTTCGCCATAGATGCTACATTATTCCTGAGTAACATAGGCTATATAACATTACGCTAAGACCCACGGGAGCAAGCTGTAACCAAAGACGTAAACGCGGATGAAATAAGCCACGCGGACGGAGTCGCGGGTTGATCGCTAGTATCTTATAATTTAAATGGCCTTTGAATACGTTATAATTGGAAGCCGACTCCAAAATAGTTGGGATAAGGCTAAGCAGATGATGATGACCTTATAATTAGAATATTATTTGTAAATTTTGTGTAATATATTTAATTAGGAAACATAACATACTTTACCATACCACCACGCTTGTATTCCCCGAAGGGTTAGGCAGAGGTTTACCTATGAGTGTACACCCTCAGTTCGCCGGTATGTTTCAGCTTTGTTTTAATTAGGGAATTCCTTGTATATTGACAAATAATTTAAACTTTATCCAATCCAATATAAAGGATACAAAGACGAACATAGCCAAACAATTAGATTATAAAGTCTTCCCATATATTAATTATCTATTTATTGTCTTAAAATTAATTATGATTGCTTGGTGATATTTTCTTAAACCTTTTGATTGTTTAATCACGACTTTTAATAGCAAACTAAGACGGCTTTTTAAAAGTCGACAGAAGATCTTTCTAGCCTAATATGTGCCTACCTACGCACCAGCAGTTTTATTCTGTAAGACCTCTGATGACGACACTGATCACTGGTTCATTCACAAAATTTCTAAATAGAAAAAAACCCTCATATCTAAACTTGTCCCGATCTTTTAATTACAAAGTAATAATCTACTAAACCTACTAATATTAGAAAACAGAAAGTTTGTGAGGATGGATGAATGTTTATTACATCCATCCATCCAAGGAACTCCCTTGTGATAATATATTAACTTTGAACGCGAACGAAGTCGCGGGCAGAAGCTATAGTTATTTTATAGCTCAAAATCATTTGTGTACGACAAAAAAAAATTGGCATTCGCGCTCACGAGTAAGCGCCCTCAAAGTGTATATTAAACACTTCACACAATATTACCTCTCTAGACCTCCTAGGGTCCAATCTAGTTAGTGTTTGGATCTCTAAACTGAAACTGAGACCGCTGTAAACGCCTCGCGATGATATCAAGATGCTGTTGAAGTTTATTAAGGATTAACATGAGAGGGTCTAGATTAGTCTAGACTTTAGGACGTAAGTCTGACCTAAAGATGATAAAGATTAGATTTCGTCACGAGTGTTAGTAGTGTAGCTAGATGTTTTTTTTTCATTACCATATAACGTGGCAATACTGCTAGCTTTTGGGGCAATTGCCCCATTGACAGCGGAGCTGAGTTTTTTGATGCCCTGTGAGCTTTTCTCCTTTTTTTATTATATTGTTCATAAACGAATTTTGCTCTATCTTTGAGATAAAAAATTCTTCAGGATACAAGGTAGGTACAATCTATGTCAAAAACAACTTACATTTATGACAATAAATGTGATATCTTTGGCAAATTGAGACTGAGATTACAATGCAAACTATCCTAAAAGTTTTGAGAATTGACTCTCTGCTTCAGTTGTGTTCAAAAGACAGCAGTGAAAAATTGCAATTTTTAAACAATTTTTTTTAGTGTGTAGGTAAGTACCTAAGTCATAAAAAAGTTATTAATCTACGACAGAAGAGATTTTATTAGTTTGTTTAAACATGCTTATCTTTGGAACTGGCAGTCGGATTGGAAAAATTGTTTTGTACATGATAGCCTTACTAATGAAGAATACTATAGGCAAAAGACAATCACTCTACGACCCAAAGGACCGTAGCAGTAGCCAAAGACATTACATAACGCGGGAGAAAAAACACGCGACAAGTCGCGGGTAGAAACTAGGTAAAAGTTTTTAAATCTATATTAATTTATTTCTTATTAAAATAAAAAGAAGCTACGCCACAAAAGAAACATTAAGTAGGTACTCACTTAGATTTTTCATTCACACAAAATAGGCTTCATAAAGACGCAATTTTTTTTTTAAATACTGCAAAATAAGTGTTATTAAGGCAGTTTAAATGCTAAACTGGGCAGTTATTTTCTTTTCTGGCAACCCAATGAGGTCTTTTGGCGCGCGTTTAGTAATTTTTCTTTTTCTTTTTAACATCCATTTTGAATCATAGACCTTTTGAATAGACTAAAGAGTTCAGTAGCAATGAAAAGAAAATTTCATTTTCACAAAGAGATTATTTAAGATCAATGTTGATATTTTAAAATACTATTGAATCTTTTTAGAGACTATACAAGTTGGTACTTGATATTCAGTTGTGTCAAGCTGTGTCTTTTATTAGAACTAGCTTCTGTCACACACATTATGTTACGCATTTGGTTACTGCTCCGCTCTCATAGGTTGTAGCGTGATGTTATATATATGTAGCTTATCCTGTTCGTTATGAATCTGGCTATCATATACAAAATAACTTTTTCCAATCCGACTAGTAGTTCCAAAGATTTATGCGTTTAAACAAACAAACATAAAACCATTTTAGCTTTATTTTATTACTATAGATCAAATGTATTTTACAATATTATAAGGCTTCTTTAATGTTAATTTGGGTATTACGATAAAGTAGGTACAAAATTATCTATAGGGTTGAAATTTTTTCACAAAGGAACTTAATCATAACAAAAAAATTAACAAAGTTCAACCACGCTTGCCGCCATCAAATTAACTAACCAAACAATTCGCTCAAAAATTAATTGTTCGTTTCAGAGTTCATTACACTTGAGGACAAGAAAAATTATCCATTATTAATAAATGATTCATTATAAAATAAATGTAATGTCGTGATGGCCCAGTGTTTAAGGTGCCCAACTCTAATGCACGATGTTGTGGGTTCGCAATCGGGCACGGGCAAGTACCAATGTGACTTTAAAAAATAAAAATAAAATAAAATTCGTTTATTTCGGGTAACTAGGCCCATAGAACTCCATTTACAGAACATTGCAGTCTTATTAAATACATTACACTTATTTTTTTTCTAATTCACTGCCTCGTTAGCCTAGTGGTCCTAAGCGCGACTGCTACGCTAGAGGTCCTGGGTTCGATTCCCATGTCGAGCAAAAAGTGTTATTGGGTTTTTCTATAAAATTCTCAGTAGCAGCTCGGAGTTTGGATTTGTGCCCGATTAATGGCAGTAGGCTCGCCCCCTATTACATGGGACCTAAATATACCGGTGTACTGTGGGTGTACATTGATACACCTCTGCCTAACCCTTCGGGGAATAGATGGATGATGGTATTAATAGATGTAGTGTCGTGGTGGCCCAGTGGTTAAGGCCTCTCATGCACGATGTTGTGTGTCCGCAACTGGGCACGGGCAAGCACCAATGTGACTTTTTCTAATTTATATGTCTAAGTTTATCTTGAACATCACAGACATCGGTACTATGTCAGAGGCCCTTGAGGCGGTTTAGAAACTCTGACACTAGGGTGTGTGGGGTCGTTAGACCTTACTGCCCACACGATAAAGAAAGAATAGATAAATGTTCGTGAAATAAACTGGGTTGCCTATCTCAGGGCAAGGGTGACCGATAGGCCTTGTTACAAGTGAAGCAACTCTGTTGCGACAGTTGGTTGCCTTAGATAGCTGAATGGGCGTTTTGGTTGCTATAAAACACGCTTGCACCACAGTTTACTGAACCATTTAAATTATCGTTCTATTTCTGTTGGTTGTTTGAAGTCGGTTGAGATGGAATGATGATTTGAATATGTTTAGCGTTGAACGTAGTAGTTTGGTGTCTGTGTTTCTTATTTACTTTATGTTTTTTTTAAGGTTTATATCTATCTCTAGCTTTTTCCCATGACTTTCTCTGCGCGAAATACAAAGATAAAGTCAAATCCGCTGTTAGTAGCTATCTTCATCTTATTTTCCTGTTAAATTTAAGCTTCATAGGTCAAGTGGTTTTTGAGATTGTATGTTTAGACAGTGAGCGACTGACCTTTGATTTATATACCTATACTAGCTATATACTGCGCGGTGTCACCGCGGTTTAGTTACGTCTTTGGTTACTGCTCCACTACCGTTAATCATAGCGTGAGGTTTTATACGCATAAGCCTTCCCACTCACCACTCTATCTCTCTCACCACTCACACCCCTCTCACACTCATCCACTCACCCTCTCACTCTTCATCACTCTATCTTTAAAATCCGTAACTAAAAACCAAAAAACAAGATTTAATCACAGATACTCGTAGTTCTGCTAAAATGAAAGTTTCATCGCAGGCGGGGACTTCCGCTATGTGGAATCCTTGCTTATTTAAGGAGTTACGGTTTTTTTTTTTTTTGTTACTCGGATCTATGCAAGGATTGTAACGATACCTCATACATTCAAATTAGTTCAGGCGTTCAGAAGTTATGGTGGAATCAAGAAAATCACATACAAACATAAATATAACATACATTAAACCTGAAAACATAATCCTCTTTTTTTGGGGGCAGTCGTGTAAAAATGGTTAAAATTGGTCCAGTAGTTTCGTGGCCTATTTGGTACAAAAACACAAACAACAAAAAAAAACCTCTTTATAGTATTATTAGTAGAGTAGATACAGCCATGCTTAATGGTCTAAAATGTAGCCACATAGAGTCTGGCAATCAATTCTCGTTCCTCCACTATACATCATAACAAAAACCTGATGGAACTTGCGAAGGTAGCGAGCTGGCTACAGCCTGATAATACTTTATTTATTACCTACATAATATTCAATACTCCGCTAAAAAAGATGTGAAAATATTAAGATTAACATCGTTCCAATACATTTTCGTTACTTATTTAACCGTATATTGTGCCATAGAATATTAAAACTGTATAGAAGCGGATGTTGTGTTATTTTTTTAATTTTTTTAAACAATAATAATAATTAAATTACAAACTATGTACAGTTAATATAATAAGGAAGGTCATAGGGCATCAAAAAACTCATCCGCATCGCTGTCAATGGCACATGTGCCCAGAAGGCTGGCA
This sequence comes from Caradrina clavipalpis, assembly GCA_932526535.1. Lineage (NCBI taxonomy): Eukaryota > Metazoa > Arthropoda > Insecta > Lepidoptera > Noctuidae > Caradrina > Caradrina clavipalpis. Next base: position 8,113,703 of record OW052106.1, on the reverse strand, counting down.
GCATTGCCACGTCGTATGGCAATGCTGATTCTTTGGCCAAAGAAAAGGCAGCCCTCTGGTCACGTCTGTGTTCTTTTAGTACGATGCTGGCGAAATAATCACCAATGTACTCGTAGGTGCTTGCTATATCCAAGTGTCGGAGGTTTGTCTGTTTAGGGGGCTTCCAACCCTAACATACACTCCAGCAAGTCAATATACACATACACATACACGCACATATAGGTAGGTACACCCACAGATTCTTAATGTCTCTTTGTATTCCAGTTAGATCATTTTGATTTGTAAGCTGTGAAGTAATCTATACTAATACTAGCTGACCCGCCACGACTTCGTTCGCGTGGTATCCTACCCCTACCCTACCCCTACCCTACCCTACCCTACCCTACCCCTACCCTACCCCTACCCTACCCCTACCTACTATAAGCCACGAGGATAAAATCGCGGGTATCAAAATTAATAAATATCTATGTGACTAATTTTATAAAAGTAAAAGGTACCTAGCTCATTCATAGCTCACTGACGAAAATCGAAATTTCGGAAACTACTTGACCTATTAAGGCCTATTCAGACCTAAGCGGTATTCGCTACCGTCTGCGGCAGAGAAAACCCAGTGGGTATGCGGTAATATTACTGTTCAGACCTAAGCGGTATTCGCTACCGTTCGTAACCCGCGTGGTATGTACCTCTACCCACAGCGGCAGCGAATATCGCTCAGGTTTGAATAGGCCTTTAAGCTGTGATTTGGCAGGTAGGTAGTTTATAGGTAGGAGACTTTACGACAGGGCCGAATTAAGGAAGTCTTTGACATTCACGAGGAACAAAACGAACTCACGGGCATAAATATAGTGCCATGCGATTTCGTACCTTATGCACTTCAAATCAACCCTACTCTGCACATCATATGTCCCACAACTCAAAAAAGATTATTTTATTAATAGCCCCAGATTAATCTCCCCATAGCCTTCACAACACCCTCGTGCCAGATCGCCCCCTCTATACATTTTTAAACCTATGGTTCCGCCTAAAGAACTCGCTGAAAATATTTGAACGACAAAATTGCCTCGTTACATTTTCATGTGCCTAAACATTGCTGATGAGAACTGTAATTGAGTTTATATTTCGTTCACTGGTTCCTGAAATACATTTTTTTTTTATGTGCAAAAGTGTTTGATGTTGCCTTATGTGTGTGCTTTTCATTATGGTGTTTTTTGTACCTTCCTCGTACTTGTGTTGTGGAAGATATACATTCATTTTATCAAGTAGAGTTAAGTTATGTCTTTGGTTGCTGCTCTGCTCCCGTGTGTCGCAGCTTGATGCTATGTAGTATATTTATTTATTTAAACTTTATGCACAAAAAAAAGTACAAAGGCGGACTTAATGCCTTAGGCATTCTCTACCAGTCAACCAAAGGTGGAGCCTATGTTACTCAGGAATAATTTAGCTATCGATTGGTGAAAAAATGGTTAAAATCGGCTCAGTCTATTCAGTAGTATTGGAGTGGATGTGAAGGCGCTCGTCCGGGAAAGTACTACCACCATACCTATTTCTGCCGTAAAACAGCGTTGTTGTGTTCCGGTTTGAAGGGTGGGTGCCGGTGTAAATACAGGCACATGAGATATTTCAACTTTGTCTCTTAGATGACAACGCATTTGCAAGGCCACTGGTATTACCTATAGACATGTGGACATCAGGTGGACCGTGGGCTTGTTTGCCATCCAACGCCATAAAAAGGTAGTTTCGAAGCATATTCGGGGAAAAACAAAAAAAAAACATCCCCTTTAGAATGTTAGTATAGATTTATTATGTACTTAGATATATTAATTCCATTTATGTACTTGTAAGATAAGGTTGAGTACTAAGCCACTAGATTCAATATTAATGATTTTTTTATGTTCAAAAGTGCCTTTTAATGGCCTAATTGAAATAAATGATTTGACTTTGACTTTGAAGCAAGCTAATCCTTCATCTTAGGGCTTAACTTAAGCTTAGATTTCACAAGAAACCACAAGACCAGTACAAAGGCGCGGTTTCTTTTAAAGATGACTTTAAGATATATAGATGGATGTATCTATTACTAGCTTTTTCTCGCGACTTTGTGCGCGTGGAATAGTGTTTTTTTTGGGCAGAGAATTTTTTGGATTGTAATTTTTCAAAAACGATTGATAAAATGTATTTTTTTGGAGTGACCAAAAGATGTACAAAAATTCATGGTTTTATCTTTAATAATGACGAACTCCTACACAAACGTATGTGAATTTACGTGTTTGTAAACGCACCTACGATACAAGAGTCATTACAAGCGTGAGGCAACGTTTAAAAAAAAACCCAGGAATTATATATATACCATCACGCCTGTATTCCCCGAAGAGTTAGGCAGAGGTGTATCAATGTACACCCACAGTTCGCCGGTATATTTAGGATCCATGCAATAGGGGGCGAGCCTATTGACATTAACCGGACACAAATCCAAACTCCGAGCTGCTACTGAGAATTTCATAGAAAAACCCAATAACATTTTTTGCTCGACCTGGGAATCGAACCCAGGACCTCTAGCGTAGCAGTCGTGCTTAGGACCACTAGGCTAACGAGGCAGTTTCAGTGCATCATATAAAAACAACACAGTAACACATATTAATAACAACATCACTAATTAAAATAAATACAACCAACCCGTTTTTATCGAGTCCCACAATATTCCTCAATAAATATAAAGCTGAGTACACACACTTCGACGAAAACTAAAGCAATTAAGTTAACTGCTCTTATTGACGGGTTTTTTTCTCAACCCTTTTGAGGCTCGTTCGAGGACCGTTACTCGACCTTTTATGGTATTGGTAGTTTGTGTTCCGGGTTTTATAATTGTATTTGTAATTTGTTTTTTTTTTGTGGCTTTTTCGGTTGTTTGATAAATTGACTGTTTTTTTTAAATACTGTTATGTAGTTGGGTTCTATGGCAGATTGAAATTTTACATGAAACTTCACGGTTCAAAGTGCCTCGTTAGCCTAGTGGGTCTAAGCGCGACTACTACGCTAGGGATCTTGGGTTCGATTCCCAGATCGAGCAAAGTGTTATTGGGTTTTTCTATGAAATCCTCAGCAGCGGATCGGAGTTAGGATTTGTGCCCGGTTAATGACAATAGGCTCACCCTCTATTACATGGGACCCCTCTGCCTGTATCACTAATACTTACTATTTGGCACTAAAATCACCGTGATTTTAATAATCAAGTTACCTTAATGTAAAGAACCTAATATACTCTCGGGATTACCATATCTTATCACACTAATACCGAGATCGAGTACCGTTATTTACGGGATAAAGTTTTACGACGGCTCACCTCTACTGAACCCTTGTAAATCACAGTATATGTTTATCATAAAAACTAGCCAGGTGCAAGTCAGACTCGTAAACCAAAGGTTCTGTACAATATTATTTTGATCTTTATTTTATTTTCATTATTACGGCCACAGCAATATACTCTTTGTAAAAACGAGATGGCTAAATAGAAGTATGGACAACTGCCCCAGCAATTAACAAATATTGTACCTTGCAAAATATAATGCTAAATAGCTAAATATGAGTACTTCATATAAAAAAAGTTTCAGGTACTTTCCATTTCTTTACAATCCTGAAAACGTTTATGAGATACAGTCAGCTGACAGACAGTCAGACGATCAGCGGAGCCTTAACAATAGGGTCCCGTTTACAATCTCCAGGTACCGAACCCTAAGAATCGAATGAAAACCTCTTATTACCTACCATCTAAATGAGATAAAAATACAGAACCATTCAATGAAAGCTTGACCGTTTCTTTTATATACTTATAAGTCATATACTTAAGCCTCTTAAAATGAGGTTCACAGCTGTATTTGTGTTTGGATTACCGAAATATATAGGTGGGCCTCCACTTAAAGAAACCTGGCATGAAAGAAAAATTTCGGGATATTTTTTTCCCGGTTTTAGTTGCCGTCAATATGTTATGAAAGGTTAGGGTTACGAATAAAATAGTACGGTTTTACTGGCAGGGTTAGAAGGTTGTTTTGTTAGTTTTTTGCTCTACTGAATTATGTAGAGAATAAGTACCTCTGCGAAAAATGTCCTGGGATATTTGTTTCGTTTTTGTTTGAAGAAAAAAGTCTAGAATAAGGCAATATAAAACTAGTATGTTCTATAACAAAAGCCGAATTGACCTGAAGCTAATTCAGGTCAATTTAGATATTACCAGTTTTGTATAGACATTTTTACATTCATATTTACATTAAAACTATTCTATGGACAACTAACTACCCCTTTGGTCTCGTGGTGGCAAGCACGACTGTTGAGCGCGGGGTCCTAGGTTCGAATCCCAGATTGGGCAAAAAAAAGTTTTTTCCATTAGGAGATTCTCAGTATTATTGCCATCACTCAGGTAGAAATCCAGATATCCGAGCTACAAAGTTTGTTGTGTAAAAGTCCAATAATACTTTGCACGACAAGGGAATCGAACCCACTTATAAATCCGTGCTCATCAGTAGCACTCACTGGACCAACGAGGCCACAGAACAACAGACCAGAACAATTAATTATACTCTGTGTATAGGTATGTCATATCGATTTAACTCCAACCAACATAGTTATTATTAATCCTTTGAACTCGATACAATTATGACCGGTACTGTATGTCCAAAAATACACAACAAAAGCCCTGAAATCTCTTATTTAAACTGTCATCGACAACGCAACATGGCTGTATATTCAATTCTAAAGGCATACTGCACCGGTGAAATGCGATTCAATCGAATATTCGATGTGTAATCTCGATAATCGGATGCTGCATCGATATATCGGAATGATCGTTGGTTTTGAGCGTAGTGCTTTGTTATTTCGAACATAATTCAAGCGCATTTTCATCGAATATCCAGCACGGTATATAGCTTATAGTTTTGCTGTTTGACTATATATCTTTTGTATGATAACATAATATATTAAGTTGCTAGTACCTACTAGGTAAACAGGGTAGATTTTTTAGACGGGTCACTAAAGGCAGGTACCTACCTTAACCGCTATAGTTCCATGAAAACGTTCATAGAAGTCCGTTCATAACTTTTAAAGATATTCTGAACTGCATTCACAGATTTTGGAAAAAAAATACAGATTCTTTTCCATGTAGGGATCAAAAGACTATGGTGCCATTTATTTAAGGTATGAGTACTAGAAATGACAGAAATCGTCAAAAACATACATCATTACACCCCAACATAGTTGGGAAAAGGCTAAGCAGATGATGATGATACATCATTACACCACCACCACCATCCATCACGCCTGTATTCCCCGAAGGGTTAGGCAGAGGTGTACCAATGTACACCCACAGTTCGCCGGTATATTTAGGTCCCATGTAATAGGGGGCGAGCCTATTGCCTTTTACCGGGCACAAATCCAAACTCCGAGCTGCTACTGAGAATTTCATAGAAAAACCCAATAACTCTTTTTGCTCGACCTGGGAATCGAACCCGGGACCCCTTGCACAGCAGTCGCACTTGCGACCACGAGACCAACGGGGCAGTCAAACACACACATACATCATTACATTTTGTACTGAAAAACGGTCTCCCGAACGTGTCACCTGCGTTCAGTTGCGACTTTGTTTACTGCTCCGCTCCTTTTGATAGTAGCGTCTTATATACTCATGTTCTATCAGCGGTTCCTAACCTTTTCGATCTTGCGATGACGCGCCTGTGAAAATGATTTTACCCCACTCCCCACTAAAACGACATAGTTAAATAAATACAGTACATGTAACTAAGAGAGTACGCTTACGCTTTCAAAAGCATAAGTTCAATCAACAAGTTTAACCTTACAAGCAAAATTACTAGCTTTTTTACCCCTAATGGTTCAGAATCACTTCGACTGCCACGCTACAGGCCTTGGGTTCGATTCCCAGGTCGAGCAAAAAGTGTTATTGGGTTTTTCTATGAAATTCTCAGTGGCAGCTCGGAGTTAGAATTTGAGCCCGGTTAATGGCAATAGGCTCGCCACCCATCACATTGGACTTTTAACATAACGGTGAACTGTAAGTGTACATTGATACATTTCTGCCTAACCCTTCGTGGAATACAGGCGTGATGGTATGTTATGTTATGTTATTCTATCTATAGATGAAACTACAGATTGATGAAGCCGTGTTCGCTGTCGACCTACTGTCTTTATCACAGTAATAACAAATAAATGACAAAGGTCAAAACAAACCGTATAAGAGCAAGATAAAAATGTGATTCATTTTTTTATTTATCTTTTAGTGACTTGTTTTATGTCATGTTAACTTGTACCTACTAGTTCTTGAAACACACCTCGTTATTGTATAGCGGTGTTATTCTGTGAAGACCTTTTTAGGTGAATTTAGGTGAAGTGAGCTTGAGGTGAGCTGTTAATCTCTAGTATTGGCGGGATAACAATTCACCTCATCTAAATTCAAAGAAAGATTTTTACAGAATATGACGGGTGGTTGGTAATACTTCTTATTAAGCAAAGCAAGCAAGAAAGTAGAGGACCTACGTATCGTTAAAACAAAACTGTTAGCCTCTCCGACCTCCTCCGACGTCCTCGACGACTCACGACCGGGATTTTCACCGATATTTTTGTCGGCGAGAATGGAACATATATATGAATTCTAATATACCAATGCACACGTCCTACAAAAAATCGGTCCTACAAATCTATGGATTTATTGAATCGGTCCGATAATCGCTACTACAAAAAATCGGACGTATGTGGAGGCCCTTGTCGTCAACTCTTCCTATATATTTATTTAATTTTTTTTGACCATTCATAAAGGTCGGATGCGCAGTACTCGTAACCGGTTGGCTTCGAAAGGAGTATGTAAGAATCGTAGTAGGTGGCGATCTGTCGTTTCTACATAAACTCACGATTATTTCCCGTGGACCCCCACGGGAAATAGTCGTGATGTATAAAAAAGTCCCGTCTAAAATATCAAATGGCAATGTTCTAAAGACTTTTAAGCTTATCAACATTTCCTAGAATTATACATAGTTGCATATCAGCAGACGTGAGACGAATCAGTTGTACTTACTAGGAATTGTGAGTCAGATAGTAGACCTATTCTAATATAGGCACTTTTTAATCAAAAAGACACGTCACAAGGCTGTTAATTATGCATAGTGCCCATCCGGTTTTAATTAATGAAGTGTTAATCGATTCGGGTAACATAGAATACATTGGATGTGAATAAAATTAATCTATCGGATATTACATCCAAGAAACCTATTGTATCGTTTGGGATGTCAAATTAAAGAGGAAAACAATCAGAGTTCATTGTAGTACAATATAAAAATAAAAGGTTCAAGAAATAAACACCCGATTACAATAAAAATGTAACTAAAAGAAAAGGAATAATAAGAAGAAAATTGCCGAATTAGTCAGTAAATAATACGACATGCGATTCCATTTTTTTGTCTGTTATTGTTCAAAATTCCTAAGACCTTGCCCCAATACAAAAGCATCCCAAAATGTACGTAAAATAAAGTTGAAAGTTCATCAAACTATAAAGTATAATAACAAAAACAATAGAATGTATCAGTGATTGAGTGTCAACGTACAACCTTTCACATGTTGATACTGACTGGACCGATATCTTGACATTTATATATATACATAGGTATGTACGTAGACAAGAATAGCGGGCGGGTTTCATCGACTTCTATTATTATATAAAGGGCCTAGTATGAATGCGTTGAGGGAAAACAACTTTCAATTCAAAAGCATTTTAGTTTAAATTTAAACGGCAAGCACAATATTGGAGATACGAGTACTAAGTTGTGCTTGACCTATAAAATTACACTGTAACTATAAAAAATAAACTATGACTATAAAAAAGTAAATCGAATTAACTTAGTTGTTTTACGATATAAAGAAATTGTAATGATATGAAGAATGGCTTTAGGCTTGATAAAGTAGTTGTTTGTTGACGAATTTTATTAATTATCATCACAGAAGATAGGGTATTGAAGATAATTATAACAAACTTAGTACTAACTTTATGCCGTAGACGGCATGGTTGGTGCCGTAGTAAAAATATTGTGTACCTCACAGCTTGCACCAAGTAGATCTACTTCAGTAACAAAAATAATGTATGTATGTAATGGTTCTTCCACAAATCATAAATATTATAAAATTATTTGTGATAAAGATTTTAAATAACTCACTCGCGTGACAACGAGGCAGCTGCAAAATGTCGAAATTGTAATTAATCTACCCTCTTTCGGTATTCAAAATATTGCAATGTCAATATGTAAATTCAATGTGTAAAACATTATAACCGCGTATTCATTTGGCATTCCAATTACACGTTTCATTTCACAGATATTTTAATTATTTAAAATATCGTAGTTATGTGCGTTTGTTTGGATTTAATTATGTTATTCTATTATTTTTATTTAGTTAATTCGACTGTATTTTGTTATACATAATTAGGTATTACTGATGTGGAAGACACCGCATGCAAACTCGTGTAATTATGCGTATATTAGTGGGTTGTAGTACAACGTACAGTCAGCGTCACAGAAAAGGAACCCTCCGAGACTACGGTTTACGGTTTGATGTCATTACTAAAGATGGTTTCTTTTCTCTGACGCTGACCTTACATACGTACAATTTGAAAATCTAAAATTTCCAGGCACCTACTCAAACAAACGAAATTTCATTCAAATCGGTCCAGCCATTTAGGGCGATTTCAGTGATATAAACACGTATAGAAGAATCATAGAACATACTAGTTTTCAAACGCGATTTCATTCACGTCAAAGTATATTATCCCACGGGAAACGTACATTTTTCCGTGATAAAAAGTAGATTAACTATGTGTTATTCCAAACTTTAATCTGTCTCTATGCTAAATTTCATCTAGATTCGTTTAGCCGTTCTAGCGTAATTGAGTAGCAAACATCCATCCATTCGAACTTTCGCATTTATATCCTAATACCTAAGATATAAAAATGAAATCTCTTAACCCCACAAACGAAAAATACAACACAAAAACGTCACATTAGTCATACAATTAATCCACAAAGCCACATAACTTCATACATTTTTATTTTAAAACAGTTATATCACAATTTCCAACAAATAAAGATACAACTCGAGTCGCGACATTTTACATCGCCGGTTTTATTAGGGTCCCTGTCCATTAGCGGCCCCTATGTGCCCAGTTAATAGCGACACCTTTATTAGCCATTTGGCTCAAAGGATACTCTTTTATAGTCACAGATATCCAGTTGAGTCACTTACGTGTGTTAAGTAATTAAAAAGGAGGAAGAATTATGAGTGTTAAGCTAATTTGTGAAGAATGTTGTAGGCTACAAAGTTGTTTTTTGGTCGTTTGTGTTTGCTTATTGTTGTTTACAGGGCCGTATTTAAACTTTTGTAGGCCCCGGGCCCCCACGAGGTAGACCGATGATCTAGTAAAGGTCGCGGGAAATCGCTGGATGTGGACATCAGCCAGAACCGGTCATCTTTAAGGGAGACCTATGTCCAGCAGTAGACGTCATCGTTCGGCTGATATGATGAAGATGATGATGTTGATGATGATAGATTAGGGGCCTTCCCACATTGCGTGCGTAGTCGCCACTCGAGACCCTTATGACCCCAACGGCCATTTGCTATACGAGCTATGTGCCCTGTCCATTGCCACTTGAGTTTCGTAATTTTGAGAGCTATGTCTGTTGCCTTAGTTATTCTGCGGATCTCCTCATTTCTGATTCGATCTCTGTCCGTCTACATTATTAATATGTATACATTATCACTCTATATGCTGTTTACTTCTACAATTTACCACGGGACGCTTGCTTGCTATAAGACTAAGACCAACTAGATTCACTTGGAGGATACATTATATTCAATACTTATTCCTGTTACACTTAGATCCACATGAGTGAAGCCACTGGCACAGCTAGTCACAAATAAAACTAAGTACCTAGTTTATACCCAGCAGGTTTGAAACACTTATTAAGCACAGCAAAATTGTCACTTCAAAAATATAAACATCGCTTTGAGTCGACACTGCCATGAAGTTAAAATAAAAAATAAAATTCGCAAGCACGTATACATTGTTTGTACAGTGGATTTTCGAAAATATATTTTGGAAGTATTATCTTTCGCAAACGTCAGGTATTTTTATTTTTTTGTTCAGGAAAAAATGTTTGTGAAAAATATTTCGTTACACATTGGGGCAGTGGTGCGCGTGCCTTTATAGATTTTTGCTCAATTCCTATACATATACTAGTTTAACAGAGGTCTTGGGTTCGATTCCTAGGTCGAGCCAAGTATTGTTGGTTTTTTCTATGAAATTGGGTAGATGACACCACTAATCAATTGACGTACTTTTTATGAGCTGTCAAAACGCAATACCCCCATGGATTTTGACGTCACTTTTTTGACATCTCAATTCACTAACTATTTATTGATTTAAAAGCAAATAAAAATTGAATTTTATAGTTATTTAAAAATTCATCGTGTTTTCGGGGCTAAATTAAACTGCTATTTTTTGTGAAGTTGTTTTTGGAATTATTAATTATTTAATGGTGTCATCTACCCAATTGCCAGTAGCAGCTCGGAGTTAGGATTTGTGCCCGGTTAAGGGCAATAGACTCGATGGGACCTAAACATATCGGCGAACTGTGGGTGTACTTTGGTACACCTCTGCCTAACCCTTCGGGGAATACAGGCGAGATGGTATGTGTTATTACTAGTCTTCCTGGCTCCGAAAGCGCGTAATTTTCCTGGATGAAAATACCTTATTTTCTTTCTCAAGGTAGCAGGAGGTAAAGAAATATTCTCTTTGTCAAAATATAATAACAGCTTTTTACATTAGCGTACCGTATCTACGAAATATGCCAATTAGTAGTCAAACGCGAGCTACGAGAAACACTTTTCTAATAAAAATACGTTGTAAGTAATAAATGTAATTTATATGTATATGGATTTAATGAAGAATAAACGAAAATAATAAGAACACGAGCGAAGGCACGAGTATTGATCAGGTCGCTTGCTCAAGGCGGATCGACGATTAAACAGTTATTACAAGTTTCTTTACGAAGCTAAGGCCGTTTTCACATTAGCACGTTAGCAGCGCGACAGTAGCGCGGCAGAAGTACATTCCTTCACATTACAAGAACAGATCAAAGTTTAGGTCAGTATGGCGCACTTCATTTTCAAAATAGATGCTGTGGGCGACAGCTCTTCTGTTTTTTTTATTATGAAATTCTGACGGGGCGACAGTCGCGCGACAGCCGCGCTGCTAATGTCGCCTAAATGTGAAAGCGGCCTTATAGATAAACTTAGAAAGCACAGATGAATTCAAAATATCACATTGGTATTTGCCCGGCTTCATGAAAAGAAAAAGCAGGTGCATCAACTACTGGGCCATCCCTTAAAATACAAGCATACATTACAAGCTACTTAACCAATTTCGATAAAACTTCTGAAAGCATATTATCTTCAAAAAAAAAAAAAGAATTCACCCAAATCTGTCGATAAATAATAAACTTCTGTTCTGAAAAATATATACTTACATAAAAAATACAACCTAATTAAGAACCAAAATCAAATCTATTATGACATTATGTCCACATAAAATTCCTGAAACCACACATATATAACAAAACATTACAACTGCACTTACGCTAGCGCACTTACGTTGTTTTGGCTCACCACATCCGCACCAACCTCTTCGACATAATTGAATACATAACACAATTCATAAATAACTTTGTTCTAACTTCATTAACCGCCCTTTGTGAACTACCTTGGACGATTTACATACAAATCGTATGCACATACGCCCTAATTACTTTTAAAAGTTATAATTAATGAATTATGCGTCGGTTTTCGGGGTTTTGGCGAATTAATTTGTTTTACAATTGTGTGAGAATGTTTTAGTACACGAGGACGTTAGTTTGTTGTAGTGAAACGGATTGTTCCAGACGAAAATTTAATTAAATAAAATAAGGGATGAGAACCATCACGCCTGTATTCCCCGAAAGGGTTAGGCAGAGGTGTACCAATGTACACCCACAGTTCGCCGGATGCGACTAAGGTTGCCATCACCTAAATTGCCGACGCCGCGACAAAAAGTTCAACACCCCGGACATTTGGGTAATATCGAGTTGTTTTCCCGGACATCCCAGAAAATAATTGTTTTAATTTATCGTTTATCTTTAAATTTATCTTTAAAATAACTAAAGGTTGCATCAAACATCTCAAATGGTCGTTGTTTATACCGGCAAAATTATTTTGAACGCAATCGTTCGTAAATGAATACACAGTGTTCTGTGGTTTCGCTCGTGCGGCGTGGGTACCTGAGTTGTTTCACGGAAGAGTTATTTCTATTAATATTTATATCTTTCTTATTTATTACTCTTATTATTCTCTTAAACTGTCCCGTTCGTCTCGTGGTGGTAAGTACGACTTTGAGCATGGGGTCCAGGGTTCGATGCCCAGATCGGGCAAAAAGTGGCATTGGGTTTATCCATTTGGAATTTTTCAGTAACAGCCCAGAGTTTGGAAGTTGGTAGTGTGACACCCTCGTGCTTTGGAAAAGCACGTAAAGCCGTTGGTACTGCACCTGATCTCTCCCTGGTTGTTGCTGTCCCACCGGACTATGAGACTTAGGGAAGAGGGAGTGCATCTGTGTTTTCGCACACATTTGTGCACTGTAATATCTTCTGCGTACTTGGCTACCCGTGACCAAAATCGGTCTGTAGAAACTTAAGAGTTTGTTTGCTCGTTTGTTGGTTAGAACGCGCAAATCTCAGGAACTACTAGTCCGTTTTAAAATAATCCTTTTATCGAGAAAGGCTATAATACATAAAACATCACGCTCCCACAAGCGCGGGGTATCCTAGCTATCTTAGTTTAAGCTATAACTTTATTAATTATCCGTACTTAATATTATAAATGCGAAAGTAACTCTGTCTGTCTGTCTCTTCTTCACGCCTAAACCACTGAACCGATTTCAATGAAATTTGGTACAGATATAGTCCGGGACCCGAGAAAGGACATAGGATAGTTTTCATCCCGGAAATCCCCAGGGAACGGGAACTACTAATCCACGCGGACGAAGTCGCGGGCAAAAGCTAGTGTGAAATAACCCTGAAATTCATACATACACTACATACATAGTTATAAAGATGCACGATGATACTCTAATGTTCGCCCCGTGAGATTTGCGGTCAGACTAGAAACACAATCTTCATAACGTATGGCAGACTGGGGACTAGCAATTTATACTAGCCATTGTATATGGCAGAAATAACGTGTATAGTACGTACAAGTTATTAGTTTGGGTTATTTTCGGGGTAATATGCAAAATATAGTTTAATTTAAGTTTTTATTTTTATAACTTAAGAGTTTTTTTAAACGCGTTCAACTTCGACACTACGGGTGTGATTATAAAAATTCTTTCGATAATTTATTGGAAGCTAGGTTATTCCTGAGTGGTATATTTTATTTAAAAAAAAATGACGTTGCGTTTAAAAGCTATGAAACATAAAGAACTGAATTTTTATGTAATTTTTTTTTTAATTCAAAGTCGTTTATTGCAATCCATAATGTACACATACAGGTGGTAGTTTATGAGGTGATCAGTTTTATTTGACACCTTTTTTGAAGGATGGGTAATCATCAAATGACTTTTCCGATGTGGGCGGAGCGGAAGGGAGTGTCAGACTCTTACTGAGTAGAACCCATCGGTGTTCTTCCTAATGCCCTTTGCGTTCCAGGGCCGCGGTGTTTCTTTCGAACAAATTCCGCAACCCATGCACTCTCTCTATACGTACGTTTAATTTCCATAAGGTATAGAATTTACACAACCAGCTTTTATCATTCCAAATTCAAACAAGCTATGATTCTCATTTGACATCTCAAATTAATTCCAATACTAATTTGACGTACTCATTGTCTATGACCACCCAATTCCCGCCATTTATACCTGTCACTTAATAAGAGTAGACGACTAGTTCGAAATTCGAATAGTTAGCGATTAAATTAATCGAGTCGGTCGACTCGATTGAAACGATTCATATCGCTGCATTGAAATTCGTGTTCGGTGGCGTAGAACTTTGGAAGGGGATAGATTGCTGGCGTTTTGTTAATTCACCTGTATTGAGTTCCTTACGGAAACTGAAGGCAATTAATGGGAATGTACGTAGATGTAGTTTTGGTATACCGTCATTTATAAAGGCAATAAGGTTTATAATTAACGGGTGTAGAAAAACCCTTAATGAAGTCTAAAGCTTTATGTTCTTCCCATCATACGATGGGATCATCACTTTGTTCTAGACCATACTTTTTTTTTTTTTTTTTTTTTATAGACGGGAAATCATCAAATAACTTCCCCCGCCCTGGGCGGGGCGGGAGGGAGTGTCAGACTTTTACTGACTAAAACCCGTCTATGTTCCTTCATGTGCCCTTTGCGTTCCGGGGGCGCGGTATCTCTTTCGAACAACCCGCAGCCCCGGCAGGCATCGGCCCTCAGTGGCCCCATCCAATTTTGCTGACATCTCTTTGAGGCGCGCGTGGAACACGAACGCGCCGTCGACACGGTCTGTCGCTAGTGAACGTACGGACGGTGAGCTACCCATTGCTCACCGTCCACAGACCCGCGTCTACGGTGGCCGGGAGTCGTCACGTGGCTCCCGACGCCCGGATCGTCTACCGCGGCGGCCGCTGGGACGGGGGACCCTCCTTTCCCTCTCCCGTCCCGCCGCCTCCTTCTCTAGCATTACATTCTAGACCATACTTGGAAACCTAGTTACAAAGATATTTAAGGTCAAAGTTTTTTATGAGCTGAATAATGCATCTTTGACGCTTCGCAGTTTTCTATAGGTACTTACCATCAGTTGGTTCACCTGATTGACACTTGATCACATTTGGTTACAACCGAAAACAAAAAATAAATAGATACATTGAAATAAGTATTGTACCTTCATCCGTGAGTGAGTTGGGAACATCAAAATAAGTATTGAGCTTCCAGAAAGGTAGGCACATCGATAGTATATACCTACCTATATTAGAAGTTCAGAACAAATGGTGTGATACAAACAAACTTGCATGTTTAAGTTAATGATTGCTTAATGAAGTGTAATGAGTCGGCACATATAGTTGTGTTATAATCTAAAGTTGTAACAGTCCAACTTTAAACCCAGATTTAAACACGCACCGATGGACATGGTGGTTCAAGTGATAGATAATTAGCGATTTATAGCGGTCACTGGTTAGTGTTGTATTTTCTAAAAGTATTAGTTAAGCACTATATTTTCATTGATGATGTTGTACTCTTAGAATTGCGAATTAGGTTCCACGAAAGTTAAAATTTTTGGATTTTGATTTTGAGTCCTATTTATACTAAATACAATTTGTTGTGTAACATGGAGTCTTGTCCCATTGAAAAGAAACTCGAAAACGTTTGCAACATGACATAAACCGGTCCTTTTGGAAATCCATGGGGAAGGCCTATCTCTGGACCTCCGACGACCGATATGGTGATGATGATAAAGCTCAAACGGTCAATTCTCATTATTAATAACACGCACAATTTTGACAAAAACTTAAGTAAAATGGAAGCATTTTTGACAGATTAGGACTGTGATTTTTATTTGAAATGGTCTTGGTCAGGTGGCATAGGCAAAGTCTACGATGGAATGAACTCACCCAGAAGAAACCTGTTCGCTCTATCTTTGAAGAGATTAGGGTTGAATGCGAATATTTCTAAAAGTTATAGGTCAGCATTATTTTAATTTAACATACACACAAATAAATCGTAAACTTGTTTCGCAATCCGCTCTCCTCCTCTCCCTTACACCTTCCCCAACAGGAAACACCCCGATGTTATGATTAATAATTCAGGAGGGACGCAACATACCTATCTTAATCTTACATAATGAAATAAACTTCCACCGTTCAAGTTATCAAGTTATTTGTTATCGTAGCATTACATGCTCAGTACAAACTCATGCGGTTACTGAACACTAAGTATTTTCATTATTAAGTTGGCTGTTAAGTTACGCCAAGGAATTTAATTAAATATTTTTGAAAGGTTTTTTTGAGGGCGGGTTTTGTGGCTGCAAATAAGAAGGTTGGTAAGGATTGAATGAATACCGAGTTTGTATCTATGTAGGTAGATGTAAGTACCTATAGAATAGCGTCATCGTTCAGCCGTTTATGCATGAAAGAGTAACAAACATCCATTCATCCATCCTCGACAACTGTCGCCTTTACAGTAGTAGGATGTGTGTAGATAAGGCTTTTATCATGAGGAGGGTGTCGTGATGGCCCAGTGGTTAAGGCGCCCACTTCTCATGCATGAGGTTGTAGGTTCGCAATCGGGCACGGGCAAGTACCAATGTGACTTTTTCAAATTCATAACATGTACTTTCTAAGTTTATCTTGGACATCATTGACATCGGCAATCATGTCAGACGCCCTTGAGTCGGTTTAGGAACTCTGACACTAATGTGTGAGGTCGTTTAGACCTTACTGCCCACACGATAAAGTAGAAGATAAGGACTACATTTTTCACAACGCATCATCCATTGTCTGTATTTTTTTTGCTTTTGTAAACCTAAGATCTGTCCTATCTCGATTCTCCTAACAGAAAGATTAAAAGCCCGTCAAAAAGCGCCACACACATCACATATTTGAACGCGACTCGATCGTGGATCGCACTGCCTATTTGACTAACAAATTCTCCCATTGTTTGCCCCGAGTCAATTGTTTGCCCCACTCGTTAACGGAATGCCAGAACTTCCAGTTTTTATTTTAATAAAAAAAGTTTTACGTACCTACCCTAAAATTAAGCAACAATTGTGACCTTTTTGAATTTGAATGTAGAACTGGAATTTTATGTGTTAGATGGACGTTTGTATTTGGGCCAGAGGCGTTGTAGGAATATTATACATACCTGTATTTGCCGAAAGGTTAGGCAGAGTTGTACCAAAGTTCACGTATGGTTAGGTCCCATGTCATAGGGGGCGAGCCTATTGCCATTAACCGGGCACAAACCCTAACTCCGAGCTGCTACTGAGAATTTCACACAAACACCCAATAATACTTTGCTCGCTTGGGAAATCGAACCCAAGACCTCTAGCGTAGTAGTCGCACTAAAGACCTTTAGGCTAACGAGACAGTTCAATATATAATAATAATACTAGCTTATTATTGTCCTACTACAGGGCAAAGGCCTCTTCTCATACAGAGAAGACACGAGGATTGATCACCATACTTGCCTAAAACGAATCGGCGATTTCAGACAGATACTTTTGATAAGTCCAGGTTTCATCACGAGGTTTTCCTTCACCAATGTCAATGATGTCCAAAATAAATTCATAAAGTACATTATGAAAAGAAAAAGTCACATTGGTACTTGCTCAGAAGAAAAAAACCTTGCTTGCTTTATTTGGCGAGCCAATCTACCTAATTATGTTCTTACTGTGTCAGGTCAATTAGGGCCTTATTTACTGAGAAAGAGTAATTGGATTGGAGTACCTACCTCTGAAAATAGAACTGTATCTATTCTTTTATACGTAGGTAGGTACTTCTTGTTGGTTTTTGTAGATCTTTGCTATTTTTATAGATTGTGTAAAAACTAAGTTGAAAGAAAAGAGTGTCCATGGAGTTTCTTGCTTGTTCTTCTCTATTGAGACCTACGTTTTAAAATGAGCAATTAGCTTAAACTTCCGATATAACTTTTTGTGATTTAAAAGTGCCTGTAAATGGTCTAATTGAAATAATTGGTTTGATTTTGCCTTTGATAAATGTTTTCAGATATAAATAACAGTACCGGTTGATTTTTAAAATACTGACCATTTTTTAGTAGGTGGCAGTAATCATGAATATGAACAACTTTTATTTTAAGACCATCCTTGAAATATCTATGAAAAAAAAACTGCGGTTCCTTACAAAAATGCATAATGAACCTACATACATCTCTATCATGCATGATGTACGGGACAACAGATATTTTTCAAGTTGTTTAACTGTTAGTAAGTTTAGTTGCTGCATATTCTGTAGTTATAAAGCACACGATTTTTTAAATCATATGTTAGTATACTTACCTACAAAACTGTTGTTAGAAGCTCTTATCACCTAATGTAGGTAATTTGGGAAATCTGTTATCTATTTAAGGCGAAGCAGTGAATGTTATAATAACAAATATAAATTACACATTAGTCAACTATTTCAATACCCATGTGTAGGAAAATAAACACTTGCTTATCAATTACCACAGTCAAGGTCAGACCATTTGTTTCAATTAGACCATTAGAAGGCAAAAAAAAACAACTGTTCTATAGAAAAGTGCAACACCTACACGATTGAAATGTATGATACAGCTGATTATTTTGTCCCTCCATTTGTTTTCTAAAAAGCTTTTTTTCTGTTTTTCTAAATAACCACTTTTTCTTGACAAAATATGAAAGTAACTAAGATTTTTTGTTATTTTAAAAAGCCGTTAAGGCATACAAGCAATTACTTAATAAATAAAAGTGACGAAAAAATAACTAATTAATTTTGAAATTAATTAGTTTAGTTTGATTTATTGAAGTAGTCTCAGATAAGAAAACCTGGAATAAAGATGTACGTACTACAAAGAAACTCATAAAAACAGGCACGCAAAATTGTTCGTCATAAAAACTTCTTAATTTCTTATCTCGGGAACCATTAAAAGTTTAAAAACCTTTTTATTCAACACTTAACCGAACCTGGGTTATAAAATAGTAGTTATCAAAACAAAAGATAACCGCATTCCCTTAAGGACCTATGGTAAACAAATGTAATGTACCATCCATCACGCCTGTATTCCCCGAAGGGTAAGGCAGAGGTGTACCAATGTACACCCACAGTTCGCCGCTATTTTAGGTCCCATGTAATAAGGGGCGAGCCTATTGCCATTAACCGGACACAAATCCAAACTCCGAGCTGCTACTGATAATTTCATAGAAAAACCCAATAACACTTTTTGCTCGACCTGGGGAATCGGAGCCAAGACCTCTAGCGTAGCAGTCGTGCTTAGGACCACTAGGCTAACGAGGCAGTTCAAAACAAGTTCAGTACAAATGTAATGTAATGTCGATAATAACGCATCGCGGCAACAAATAAGGTTCAAAATAGCAATACGTTTGATGTAAGATGTATCGAATAACCACCAAAATCACAGTATTTTTTAAGATTTTCATTAAATTGAGAAAAAAATATACGGCTCAGTGGAATAATTTATAGATACGTCTTTAGTTTTTAAAATTCCTTACAATATCATTACATAAAATCATATAGTTTACAAAATTTTGATATCTACGCGACGAAAAATTTTTTTACGATTTTTTTACCATGATACTGCTTAATTTTCACGAAATATTTATAGATAAGTTTTTTCTTTGAACCCTTGACAATACACTTACTTTTTTCCAGGCTTGTAGTATGTAGGTATAATTATAATAATTCATCAGACTATGCGACAAAAAAATGTGTGTTTTCGGTGTCCTGTGTTCGAATAGCCCCTTAAACAAGACTTATCAGTTAACTTGAACCAGTCGGTTAAGTTCACTGAGGTCGACAACCCCGCTCCCGTATGGGATGGCGTTAGTTTTTTTTTCTTTTGTCATCTTGACTTTGTTACTTAATATGTTGGAAGAAGATAGTTCAAATAGGTACTGAGTAGGTAGCTTATTTGTTTTTTTTCTGTTTACCGGTTATTATGTACCTACATGGCCTGTAATTATATTTTTTTTTTTATTTAGCTTATGTTGCTAATTTGCTATTAATATATTTCAGTGGAATTTACAGAAAAAAAAAATTGTTGTTCTAACCTAAGAAGTTAAAATAATATCGAATGATTTTTGGTTATATTTGTCTCAAAGGCTTAGGTACTAAAGTAAAAGCCTAAAAAGGTTGAAACATTAAAAAAATAATCTTTCTTTTTTAGTGATAAGTAACACATGGATAGCAGACAAGTATTTCGCCGCTCCCTCGCAAGCCTCTTTAGCTCAGTGGTAGAGCACTGGTCTCGTAAACCAGGGGTCGTGAGTTCAAACCTCACAGGAGGCATCAGTGTATTTTACTTTTTGTAGTTTCTTTTTGCTTTTTTGAGTAAATTTTTACGATATTTTTATTATTTTAAATGTGAGAATATTATTAAAAAGAAATTTTTCTGAAAAAAAAAATGGTTGTTACTTATGATGTCAATTTTTTTTCTTTGTGCTTTAATTTCATATTACAGTAGACTGTAAAATAACAACTAATCAACAATAACCATGAAAATAAGAAATAAGATTACGACTTACGATAAAAGTTAAACAACATGAAAAAAAAGTTAACAAAAAGGTAACATAATTTAATTTTTTGTTCCAGAACTGGCGGTTCGCTGAAAATTCAAATTCGGAATGACACATAACAACGCTAGTATTCCACATTCAAAAATTTAGAGAACTTTCGAACACCTAGAGGAATTTGACAGTTCAGCCATCTTGGATTTTAAAAGTTTTTAACAAAAAAGTTTTGATAAAAGAATCAAAATGCTTCGTTATTGGTTGTGTTTCGCGAGTGCAGTGTGTTTGGCGGGTCACTGTGGGGCTAACTACTGTAGGGACGCGAATCTATGTTGTCCGGGGCGTGATAGTTCATGTGTTATTCAAAAAGCGCATCAGAACGCCATAATCGAGGACTTGACTGACAAGCCGTGCTACTGTGACCATGCTTGCTTGAAGCTCGGCGACTGCTGTCCTGATTTTCGAGAAACTTGTGGAGGTAAGTTTTTGATTAACTATTTTGTAACGGAAAAGTTAGTTTTTCCTTATAACATACCTAGGTAATAGAAGATTGATTTTTATTATAATTTGTTGATTGATAGGCACCAGATTTATTAGTGACGTAATGATACTTACTATTTTGTCAAAAAATACTTGGAACAATGTAGCTAAATTACCTTAAAAAAAGCAAAACATTATATTACTATGTGCTCGCAGACCTACCTAGTTTACATTAATTTATTTGATAATGAACTATGGACGTCCTAAAATAGTGAACAAGACCTAATTTCGCGCGTCGTTAATTATCTTGTTCGCAATTGGGTATAACGTTCTAATTTCAAAATACTTCAAAAAAAAATATTTTACGCCTGATATTCCAATTTTATAATTAGTCAAGTGAGTTGTCAAATAAGTGACGTCATGTATTTTTATTGCCTTATAAAATCTATGGAAGGATTCGCGTTTTGTTAGCTCATAAAAGTATGTCCTTCTACCCAATTATACGATTTTATACTTTATTGAGTAATTATTGAGTTTTTGTTCATTATCAATCAATAAAATGAAAACTCGTCAAGCAAACACTAAATCGTATGATAAACAAAATACAATACCTAATTATTTTATACGCCAAATTGTAATTAGATTAAATAACTTGTAGTTATTCGGTTTTCGCCATTTTGTTGGATGTTAGTTAGTGTGTTGGTCTCTAAGCAATTATGCCAACTAACCACAGTTCATTCAAATAATTACTGTTTTAGTTAATTACATTTCCAGTCTCCATTGTGAGTTTGTGACTAAACTAAGTACGAATTACGTCCTGGTTTAGTTTTAGCACGAAATTCATGCTACCTAGACTCCATTCATAAATTTGTAGCATTTCCAAAATAACGGCATAAATAACGGTTGTTGTGATATAATATTGTTGAAATAGCTGTATTTTGGTGTTTTTTTTTGTAAATGGCTAATAGTGTACGGGTGTACGTTGCTTAATATTTACGGTGAAATAACGGAGCTTATTAAGCAATAACTTTGAATTAATGATAGCGTTGGTACGTTATTTTTCTAATGTCGTACTACACAGTATAGTTACCAAAATTTTAAATTTCTAATACTTAATTCTAAATTTCTTCTAAATTTTTTCATTATTTGTTCTGATTAATTGTGGCCAAAGTATTCTTGAAGTATTTACGTTATTACGTATTTGTGCAAATATTTGCGTTATGTCGCTAATTAAAAAACAACTTTTTAAATGCACTTAAGACATTTTGTATTACTCGAGTGTCCTGAATATTTGGACAAATATGCCATGTGGTGAATACCAATCAAAATTTCATCTATGTGAAATTAAAATATATTTGATTTGATAATGTTCTATGTAAGGCAAATAACAAAACAAAACACGTGAGGTGCCCACGGCTGTTTCCGAACCAAAATTGAATAAATAAACAAAAGGTAAACATTGTAGCCAAACCCATTTTCATAAAACAAAAATGTACTTGATTTTAAACCACATACCACGAATTTGTGGGAACAGAAAAACAAACAGGTACAGTCACCCACAATCGAAACACAAAAATAACTTGAAAATCCCGCGAGCCTTTTAAATCCTCGTTTTAATCCCTTTCATTCCCTTATTCGGTTCCAATTACGCGAAATTCCACGAATGATTAATTTTTAATCTCCACTCTTCAATACGCGAGGGTTAAAAATAATAAATTTCTTTCAAAGAAAATGAATTTATTAATATTCTTTGAGATTATGATATTGCAGTTTATAAACGAGATTCGTTTTTAGGAAGTATATTAATGATCATGGTAGAAGCTTTGTACAAAAGATTTACGGAGTTTTGTGAAAAGAAAAACCGTTTTTTGTCGATTAATATAAATTGCTGTTGATTGAAGTGTTAAGAAAAATAGCAAGTACAGGTACGAGCAGAATACTTTTGATTAATCGCCTGAGAACACTTATTTTTTTAACGAGTAATTGGTACCTTTTTAATAGCTACTAATATACACTTTTTTAATGTCGTAATGGCTTGGCCCAGTGGCTTTCATGAGGTTGTGGGTTACAAGTACAATACACATACAATGTGAATTTTTCAATTTGTATGCACATTCTAAATTTATCTTGGACATCACTGCCATCGGTGAAGCAAAAACATCGTAAGAAACACCTGGACTTACAAATTAATATTGGGACTGCAATCGCCAATTCACTTTAAGCAAGCGTGGTGATCAATGTTCCTATCTTCTCTGTTTCAGAAGAGGCCTCTACCCTACAGTGGCAAAATAAGAGCCTGTTATTATTTTTACATAAACTTACCTAAAATAACATCAGTAATGAATAGCCAATATTTCATGATAGCAAAAACTTGCTGAAGGTGTAATTTCGCTCGGCAAAAAAGTTCCTAATCTAATT
This sequence comes from Caradrina clavipalpis, assembly GCA_932526535.1. NCBI lineage: Eukaryota > Metazoa > Arthropoda > Insecta > Lepidoptera > Noctuidae > Caradrina > Caradrina clavipalpis. Next base: position 8,090,493 of record OW052106.1, on the reverse strand, counting down.
AAGTTCGCTACAAGAACTTTGCGTGTTATTATTGATCATAAACGTATCTTGTAATTATCTTTAGGTATTACGATGCTCAAAATACAATTGAATAAAACATTGTAATATATAACTGCTTCGTTAGCCTAGTGGTCCTAAGCACGACTGCTACGCTAGAGGTCCTGGGTTCGATTCCCAGGTCGAGTAAAAAGTGTTATTGGGTTTTTCTATGAAATTCTCAGTAGCAGCTCTGAGTTTGGATTTGTCCCGGTTAATGGCAATAGGCTCGCCCCCTATTATACGGGGCCCAAATATACCGGCGAACTGTGGGTGTACATTGGTACACCTCTGCCTAACCCTTCGGGGAATACAGGCGTGATGGTCCCCCGTACAAAATTTCATCAAAATCGGTTCAGTGGATTATTTTAGCAATAATCTTGAAAAAAAAAATTGGGTATCATCGACTGAAGAAGTGGTTTAGTCCCGAAAGCATAACAGGCAGACAGAAAGTTGCTTTTGTATTTATAACTAGCTGTTCCCCGCGGTTTCACCCTCGCTGCTCAGCACCTGTTGGTCGTAGCGTGATGTTACATAGCCTATAGCCTTCCTCAAGAAATGGACTATCCAACACTAAAAGAATTTCCCAATTCCAACCAGTAGTCCCTGAGATTAGCGCGTTCAAACAAACAAACTCTTTAGCTTTATAATATTAGTATAGATATTAGAATGGATTTGGGAACAGGTGTCCATATTGCAAATATTCGAAACATGAACAATAAAGGGTAATAAAATTCGACCATTTATAATGGTAACTGTTTTTTTGTACGCAGAGGGAATACTAACTTAGGCTTAGGTATTTTGAAAAGGTTGAGGTCGCGTTGATCCTCCTTTCATTAAAGAACTGTTACAGTCACGGTCATAAACTTAGAAGATGGACTTGTGTTTGCGATTGTACCTAATGCTGAGTCTTGTTTTCACCAACAAAATCAAATTATGTATTTCAACTAGATGACTAAAAGGCACTTTTGGACTTCATTATACAAGAAAATATAATTGAATCTACGTAGTTGCCCTTTCCAAAGGTAGTTTCGTATGAAGAAGAATAGGAACGAAATTTCATACTTACTCAATTTCTATAAACAGGATTATAATTACCCATGAATATGATGTATCTTGCAGAAAAACCATTAAACACGTAAAATAGGAATATTAATTATATTTTTTAGACAATACTGTATACAATTTCAGAGTGGTATTTTCACGTTAAATTACGTCTTTAGCTACTGCTCCGCTCCCGAGTGTCGTTGCAACCCGCATGGTAATTTCAGAGATTAGTGCGCCCAAACATACAAACAAAAAATATAAAAATCTCTTCACTTCAGCTATATTGAGTATAGATTTTCCAAGTTTGGCTTGAAAAATAATCATACAAGGAAGTTCCTAAATTGCACAGTGATCCGCTATCTTTTATAACCAGATCAATATCGATCTCCTAACTAGGTTTGCTTCATTAAGCGCTTTCATCACTATTGCAATCGCTGACAGCAATCCCGAGCGACTAAGATTGGATTCCGATGTAATAAGCAAAACAAACGAAGCACCGATGAGAAACTGGTAAAGCCTGGTCATCATGTTTCAATATGGATTATGGAGTGTGAACTCGTACTGCGAATTGAAATTTTCGGATAGATCACAAATCTGCTACTGCACGACCTGGCAATCGAACCCAAGACTTCAAGCGTAGCAGTCGCGCTTAGGACCACTAGGCCAACGAACAGAAAAACACAGGAACAGGCAGGAAACGAAGCGAGGGGGATTGTGAAATTAATTAAAACTTTTTGCCCAACCTGAGGATCAAACCCAGGACCCCATGTTAAACAGTTATGCTTGCGACCATGAGACTAACAGATCAGTCAAAGCATGACACGCCATGTAGTAAAATCACAGCCTAGTCTAATGAGACAAAGTTTTTACCAGACAAATTTACCTGCCATCAGTAAAAGAAATCCCCCAGACTTCCAAACAGCTTACATAACAAATCTCTTCCCCTACATACCTAAACACACCGGCATTCATGCGTATTTAATTAATGAAGTACACCTGTAATTATGTTCTGAAAGCCCACAATATGGTTGGAGCCATGTTAAAAAAATGTACATTTAATATTTTGCCAAGGTAATAACAGACTAATCCTTGGGTAATACAGTCTGAGCCCTGCACCTCCCTTGTCTCCGACCTCTCACCCTCTTCCCTCTCGGAGGGCTCGACGCCCCTCTGTTTAAATCCTGGTCGTTTGCACACACCGGTGTTATGACGCTTCGGTTAACTTTCTTTTAAAAAAAAAAGAGGTACACACGAGCATAAAGTTTATTCTACGATGATTTTGTGTGTGTATGTTTTATTATTTATTTAAAGGTCAATATTTTATTAACATATTTCAGTATTAAAAGCTTTATAAACTACTAGCTTCTGCTCGCGACTACATCTGCGACAAAGTTAATATAATTATCCCACGGAAACCGTATATTTTTCTAGGATAAAAAGTAGCCTATGTGCTATTTCAGGCTGTAATTTATCTGTATGCCAAATTTAATCTGGATCCGTTCAGCCGTTTTAGCGTGATTGAGTTATAAGTATCCATCCATCGTTACAAACTTTCGCATTAATTATAATTAATTAAGTAATTGATATATTTTAGTATTGACAGCTTCATAAATTGTAAGTAGGTACTTACTTTATAAATGTTATCATCATCATCATCATCATAATCTCAGCCATAGGACGTCCACTGCTGAACATAGGCCTCCCCTTTAGATGTCCACATATACCGGTCGGAAGCGACCTGTATATGTAAATGTTATAGAGACCTTAATTATTTTTTTGCTAGACTGTGTTGTTCCACTTCTAGGCAAAGGCCTCACCTCATTCCTTACACATCAATAGATATAAACTTCCTTACATATTAAAAAACAAGAACTGTTTTTCTAAAAACATCTCGCCAAAAGGCTAAAACAATTACAATCAAAAGCTCATAACTCCCGAATTAAAAATAACAGTAACCGTTCTAAATATAACCGAAAAATAATAATGGTTTAAAGTGCTGTTATAATCTAATACACTACACAGTCTGAGCGCTCACAAAAGCGGATAAAACAATTAAAAACTCACACCGCACTTAATCACATTGACCACGGAACACTTTATTTCACAACTGTACCAACAAATAGAACACGAGTGCGAGAACACGAGTGCGAGAACACGAGTACGAGAACACGAGATTACATTTTATTAATGTTTTTAATATCACTGTACTCGAGCGTACCTAGGTGTTCGTGCTCAGAATATGATGGGCACCTAATCCAAATTTTGAGGGATCGACTGTACCTACATTGTGTATTCGTGTGGTTGTGAATAACTAATGTACTAAGGATTTAACTTTGTTTGGTTTTAAAAGGATTTAAAAAGATTTAACAAATCCAGTTATTTTACCTACGGCTTGGGTAGAAAATGGGATTATCTATACATATAATAAAATTGTAGCGATGTCAAAACTGTACATTTAATATTTTTGAGAAAGAGTGATTGCTACGAGGTCGGGGAATGATTCTAATGCCGAAAATACAATTTTTAGAATTTTTGTCTGTTTGTCTGTTTGTCTGTTTGTCTGTTTGTTTGTTAGAGCATCACGCAAATACTGCCGGACAGATTCTGTTCAATTTTTGTATATATATTTTACATAGGCCAAATTTGACCGTAGGCTATAAATTATCACGCTATCTGCTTTGGGGGCTGAGCAATATTGCATTATGTTTTGTTCTCCTGCAGATTACATTGCGATTATAAAAATACGAGACTAAATATAAGAATACTTTAGGTAGCTGGGGCTTAAACTACTGAAATAATTATCATAACGCTATACCCTCAAGGAGCTAAGCAGTTAATCGTGACAGACTAGAACGGCTATTTTAGAGTATTTACTATCGAAGCATGTGGTCTAATGGTTCGATGACCGCCTTACAAGGTGCTGGGTTTGAGTTCGAACCCCAAAAACTGTTTTACTTTTTGTGATTTTTTAAATACATTTTTAATGCTAGAACATTTCCAAACTTTAATAAAATTGAAGTATGCATTCTTCCGCCATAACATTTTGCTTTCTGATTTTTCAAATATATTATTATTTCTGCAAAAAATAATGTCTATACAATCATAGTTTCATATAAACAATATTGAAGTCAAAATTATTCATTTATCGAAATCAAAAAATATATAAACAAACTGATAGGTGTGGGAACGATAGTAGAGCGGAAAATATACGTAAAAAAAATCTGTCTGTTTGACTCTTTAAATTAAATTTGACAAAATAGTCTTTAAATGTCGGGCAACACATGGCTGTATTATATAACGCGATTGAATTATTTTCGCATCGATGATCTCCCTAACAATAATTTACACCAGTTGAGACATGTACAGTACCTTCTAGATACATCACTGAGTTCACTACCGGGAAGCAGGTACTCTGGCAGCTTCAAGTAGTCATGAGGTGGTGGTGGCTGTCTTCCTTCCCACAATCTACTTCTCTCTTTGGGTGGTGAGTTTTGTAATCAATAGTGAGGCTATTTGGGTATTTGTAACAAATAATGGAGTCAGGTAGGTAAGCATTATTGCATTATGTTTATTGTCCGTAAAGATTTTACCACGGAACTGTTATAACTAAAATACATAAAATATTGAAGATTTTTAACATAATATTTATCCTATGAAATAAAAATCATGAAGTCATAGCCACAAGGAGTTAAGCAGTTAATTGTGTAATAGAATTCAATACAAGACCGATTCTGGCCACGACGGCTAATCTTAAAGCAGACTAGCCAATGCAGGAGATATTAAAATGCACAAGTGTGTGAGCAAACGCTCCCTCTTTTCTAACTCTCATAGTCCGACGTGTCGGCAATCCGACACAATCGGGGAGAGATCAGGCGCAGCACCAACGGCTTTACGTGCTTTCCGAGACACGTGAGTGTCACACCACCAACGTCCGTACTCCGGGCTGTTCCTGAGAAATTCGTAATGGAAAAACATATTTCTCCACGATCAACAGTTTTGCTTGCCACCACGAGACCAACGGGGCAGTTCAAATATGACATGTATGGGAATAGTTATATTTAGTTAATTGTTACGTAAATAAAGTGAATAGTTTCGCTGTTTAATGAAAACCATGTAAAATATTTTGTGTGGGTTCAATTCCAATCAATTGTTACTTTTTGTTATTATGATTTCAATATTATAATAAAACACACAAATTCTAGCTACGCTAAGAATATTTTTCGTAAGTAAAAACGGCGCCTCAGACTATTTAAAGAGTTACCAAGTTATATCGATAGTAGGATCGCCGCAACACCATGATGCTCTGACGCAGGTATTCTCCGGACATGTTGACATGAGACATGAGGACACGCCAGAGTGATATCATTGTGAGGATCATCCGGTGGACACGGTGAAGCATAAGGTGGAGGTCTGCCCTGCTTTGGCGGAACACCGCCCGTGTCGTCATAGAGGCGATCGACGGCAACGGGCCTGCGGTCGGCGAGCGTTGGGTGGCTCGCCGTCCGATCAGTACCATACCCGTGCCGACGCCGCGTTGTGTTTCACACACGTCTCAAAGATATATCAGCACAGAAGACGGGGCCCGCTAGGGCCAGTGCCTGCCACGGTTGCGGAATTTGTTTGAAAGACTCACCGCGGCCCTGGAACGCGATGGGCATTAGGAGAAAACGGATGGATTTTAGTCAGTAAGAGTCTGACACTCCCTTCCGCCAGAACGGAAAAACTCATATGACGATTTTTCATCATTAAAAAAGAAGTATCACCGCACCGTGGGCCTACCAACCTCGACACTTCATAAAAGTGTCGTATGATTTATCTGCAAACGTTATGACATGTGTGCAATACTATACTGTCTGGGCTGCGCTACGCTACCAAAAAAGCATACTTCTATTCCAATAGCTGAACAGAAATAAATTAGCTACAACAGGACCAAAATTAATTAAACCTATACGTACCTATATAAAAAATATCTCTCAGAGTTCAAGCTTTCACGATACATGTAGAATCATGCATCAATCATTAATCATGCATCGCATGCAGAATTTCTTCTAATAGGTAGGTACTGTCAACAGACCATATTCTGCATGCTTAAAAATGAACTTCAAAATGAAAATGAAGGTTACCTATTACCGTCATTCTGCAATAGATGAAAGGTAATTTGAAAGGTAAAACTTTGCTTAGCCTTTTATTAAGTCATATGCTTACTGTTTTTTTGCCCATACTTTTTCCCAACAACATAATTACCTATATTAACTTGGTTGTAACACGAAGTTCGGATTTAGTTGGCAGTTGCTCTGATTACAAGATTCATTTCTACGGTTTTGATACTAGACAGATCGAAGCTACGATGTAAGTGTTAAAGCAGAACCCATTAAAAATGCTTTTCAACGGTTAGAGAAAATTAAAATATGTAAATAAGTAAATTTTGACACCACATCACAGTATTTTCGAAAGGAATAGTAAAGCCATATCATATACCCTCCGCATAAATATGTTTTAATCTCAGGCATGGCGCAAGCTCATTACCAACCGGACAAAAAATCAGACTCCGGGCGTCTACTGACTAATTTCTAAAACCCACAGTCGTAACTATTATTAACCTTAGAAACCATTTGACAGTTGGAAGACTATGAAGACATAGTATTCAATCCTTAATTGGTTAAGTAACACTAAGGCTGACGTGAGCGAAGCCGCGGGCAACAGCTAGTTATGAAATAAAAAGAACAGATTTTTTTGATTTTTTAAATAAAGGCTCTTATTTTTAGCTGGATCTGTATTATTTTAAACGACGGATAAACAGAATTAAAAAAAAACTATCAATATAAGATGGTACTTATGGATGGTGGTGGTTAGATGGTAGATTTGGGTCTAGTCGTAAATACATACATACCATCACGCCTGTATTCCCCGAATGGTTAGGCAGAGGTGTACCAATGTACACCCACAATTCGCCGTCGGCATGTTTGGGTCCCATGTAATAGGGGGCGAGCCTATTGCCATTAACCGGGCACAAATCCTAACTCCGAGCTGCTACTGAGAATTTCATAGAAAAACCCAAAAACACTTTGCTCGAATTGAGAATCGAATCCAAGACCACTAGTCGTAAATAAACTATTAAAAAACACAGCATAGTACGAAGCACAATATTGCGCCTAAGAAGTTTATGAAGGCATGAACTTTGTAAGTTCGTTACAGTTCATGCCTTAGCGTGCTCTTTGTACAGTCAACGACAAAATTAAGTTAACACTGTCAAACTAAAGTTTCACGAGAGATTTAAGAATGTAAACTTGCTAATTCTTCTTTGTGGAATAGTATGTAAAAACTAGTTTGAAGACTGATTTTATTAACAGAAATCCTATTATTTCTTTATCGTGTGGGCAGTAAGGTCTAACGACCCCGCACACCCTAGTGTCAGAGTTTCTAAACCACCTCAAGGGCCTCTGACATGGTTACCGATGTCAGTGATGTCCAAGATAAACTTAGAAAGTACATATGAATTAGAAAAAGTCACATTGATACTTGCCCTTGCCCGGTTGCGAACCCACAACCTCGCATGAAAGGCGGGCGCCTTAACCACTGGGCCATCACGACACAAAAATCCTATTCAATTATACCGACAGAAATAATTATCGACGTTTGTTGCTGACTGTAGTTGACTTAATAAATTCGACTATTGTGTTATAATTTGATAACGGGTACTCATCATCTGCCTAGCCTTTTCCCAACTATGTTGGGGTCGGCTTCCAGTCGAACCGGATGCAGCTGAATATCAGTATTTTACATGGAGCGACTGCCTACCAGTAATGGGTAATACGATACTCTTGGTAAGACTGGTTGTCAGACTTTCGGGCTTCTGACTAACAGTAACGACTGTCAAAGATCTACAAATGACAGCCGGGACCAACGGCTTTACGTGCTTTCCGAGGCATGGAGGAAATTTGCTATGGTAAATGGTCACCCATCCACAGACCAACCTCGGCAAGCGTGGCTTAACCTGGAAGATCGGTCTATGCGGCTGTAATTATTTGATAACGGGTACCAATTTCTAAATATACGCTAAACCGTCATATTTTGTCCCATTTAGTCGGGTCTAAAGTGTAAAGGCAACTCAAATACGGCACCAATGAGTAATGCGCCCTACTCACTTACACTTGTAGCCATAACTAATGACCCACCGTGGTTTAGTTTTATTCCTTACGCTTTGTCACGCTGTTAACTTCAGTCGCCGTACATTTTAGGTGTGACATTTTAGAGCTTAGAAGTCATACATTCTTGTAGGCAAGTCGGTAGTTCTTAGAGTTTATAATAATAGATTGAAGTATAATGTTTCTGTCTGTTTGAAAATGAGTAAGAACCAGTTCTAAGTAGAATCGGAAGATAAAATGATTGAATAAACTCGCGCGTGTTTCCCATGAGGACAAGCAGAAACCACAGAACGCCACCTGCTACGATTTTTAAATACTCCTTTCGCCTTGTCCACGTTCATACATCTGGTCATACAAGCACGCCGGTTACGAGTACTGATCATCCGACCTTTCTGAAGAATCTCACCTCATATAACCTTTTATAAAGAATACTATGTACTAAATACTACTCCACTTTGATATTTAAAATATTTTTATTCAAAATCTTTGTGTACTTTCGGTGACAAAAAATAAATTTATCATTGTTGTATATTCCTATTCACCTAACATTATTTCATTGTTACCTCGTTAGTTCAACGTGAAATGAGAAATTACGGCTATTTGGCTGAAAAGACATGAAATATAGCCCTCATTTTATATTCTTTTTAATGTTTTTTGTGTGTAAAATGTAATTGATTTATTATGTAAATGCCGTTAGTTTGTTTTTAATTAAATTGTGTGTTACATTGTCTGTTGACAGATGGACGGAAAACACGGTCTTTTACACTGTGGGTCAAATGGTTTTAATTTATGATCGCGTAATAATTTACTATCTTCTATGTGTATCATTTTAATATGTAAAGGTCTGTTTTTATAGGTTAACTTGCTTTAGCCCACGAGTAGGTCCGCGTAAATTCATATGGGTCCTTATTTATTTATTTTAGATAATCTTCTTCTTCTTCTTTATCGTGAGGGCAGTAAGGTCTAATGACCCCATACACCCTAGTGTCAGAGTTTGTAAACCGCCTCAAGGGTCTCTAACATGGTTACCTATGTCAGATTTTAGATAATAAAGTATAGCGTCATCGGTGAAGGAAAACATCGATCTTGGGGTAAGCTGGACTTATATATTACAATAAGTCTATAATCGCCAATCCGTCCTGTGCTAGCGAAGTGATCAATACTCGTGCCTTCGTAGGAGAAGAGGCTGGAGCCTATTTTGTTCCATTGCAGGACTACACTGGAACAAAAATAGGCTGGTATTATTATCATCTTCCTACCATTGTTGCATTTTACATGAGGTCGGCGCAACAAGATTTCTTGTTCCAATAAATCATCAACCGTCACGGTCTCACTGACTCCCTTACCTTTCAAAACATTCGTCACCTAAATTATCCATCTTTATTTGATCCTCCCCCTCCGTTTGTATTCATAATGTTAATTAAAAGCTTAAGAAATCACAGTCAAAATCCCGTTGGTCGGGTCTTGTAACAATCGGTATGTCTTCTTAAGAAACGTTTCCATTTAAAAACAGGATAGTATAAAAATAAAACAAGATGATAGGTCCTTGGCCATAGTTGTAGGATGAGGTCATTAACCTGGTTGCTCCACGGTCAGGATGGAGTATTCGGAGCATCATTTATCATAATACCGTCGAAACTATGATTTATTAGCTTCTGCATGCGACTCCGTTCGTGTGGATGTCAAATATAATATAAAACATTGTCTATGATACTCAGGAATAGTGTAGCACTCTATCAGTGAAGGTATTTTTGTAATCGGATTTGTACTGCCAGAGATTATCTCTTTACAAAGAAAACATACATACATACATACACTGTTGAAATTTGGCACATTTGTTCAGACCCTGATATAGACTAACATATACGAAAACTGGGCAATTCTGGCAATATTACATACATACGGGTCGAATTGATAAAATCCTTTTTTTTTAAGTCGGTTAAAATAAAAACAATCTTTAGCTATTTATCTATAATCATTGTTATAATACTAGCGTCTGCCTGCTTCTTTGTGCGCGTGGCTTATTTCATCCGCTTTAAGTTACGTCTTTGGTTACTGCTCCACTATCTTGTGTCGTAGCTTGATGTTATATAACCTATGTTACTCAGGAATAATGTAGCTATCTATTGGCGAAAAATGTATTAAAATCGGTTCAGTAGTTTCGGAGCCTATTCGGTACAAACAAACAAAAATTATTTTTCCCTCTTTATAATATTGTTAAATAAATAAAGTTGGTTGTATGTACCTATAACTCTGATTTTACCAAAGCGCGACAGTGAAGGTCGTTTTGTGCCCCATATATTTTTCGAGAATTATTCAATGAATCAGTTCCAATAATGTTTGAATAACTACGTAATCAGTAAGTATTGGTGAAAGTCAATATTTATAATTGTAAATAATGTTAATTTTGAATATGGCACGATACAAATAATTACATGTTGTTTAAAAACTTGTGAACATTTTAATGGGTAAAGTCAGTAGGATTAAAGTAGTTACGTATTTAAGCCGATAACTCCTGTCTAACTTTTAAGGGATTAGGTTATTATAACTTGTTTGGTACTTACGTTATTTTTACCATACGTGCGGTTAGTGCGATTTAGAAACACAATAAAAGGAGATGGCTAAATGGAAGTATAGACCACTGCCCCATGAGCCAGGTACCATGTATAAACTAGGTATCTAGCACAATGTAATGCTGAATGGCTAAATATTAGTATTTCATGTAAAAAAGTTTCAAATACTTTTTGGGAATAATATAATGGTAAAATAATATTGCCTAAAACAGAAAAAAAGTGTGTTTGACAGTATATAATTTTCTTCAACTGATACTTTCGAAAAATAATAAAACTAAAATCGAAAATGAGGTTGTATATTTATAAGCGAATGTTTGTGATGAAAAGTTTTTTCTTTTTTTTTTAGATACTTTATTATGTTTAATAGTTCACGAAAGTGCTAGGAAAATATTAAACACTACATAATTCATGAATGATTTTTTAAATATTATGAGGTTATGTAAGATTCATATACATTCCAGAATGTATCTGGCCCGGGGGCAGTCATTTAGCCATCACCTTTCTTGACGATTTTAGTCGTGAGATTAAAAATATCCTACCTACTAGATAATATTATAAAGAGGTACAGTTTGATTTTCCTTTTTTTGTTTGTATGAGGTAATCTCTGGTAAAAACCGATTATAAAAGTTTTTTCATTGATAGGTAGCTCGAAAGACTTTCCGCCCATGACCGATTTTTAAGAGATTTCTTCTTGCCGTTAAAGAAGACTATCGGAAATCGGTTTTGAGTCTTAGTGTCAGAGAATATGTCAACATCTACTATCAACTTTCACGCAGGCAAAATCGTGAACCGAAGCTAGTATTATTTAAAAAATACTTACAAGTATTCCCTTTACTTTGGACCTATTTTTAGAACATGATAACGTATTCCTATCAAAGAACCCGGAGATCTGTAGATAATAAATCCCCACGCACACACACAAGCGTTATCTAAGTACATCCACATTTCATGTCACCAAACCTTCTATCAAAATAATGCGGGGGGCACTTTAATGGATACTTCCCATCCCTGACAGCCATCCGTGCCCATCCTTGCCCGGGGCAGCATAAATAAATCCGCCTAAATCAACACTCGAAGGATTTACTGAAATATGAGGTATGTGACGAAAAAATAGGGAATGAAGTGCCCAGTTTATGCTGACCAATGCTCGAGTGTCGAGGAAATGGAGGCCCAAAGTTTGATGGAAAGTTATTTTCATTTGTCACGGTGAATGTAAATATTTGAATACTTAGAAGAGGTATAGCGTAACTGAGTGGTCTAAGGCTCTGGTGAGAAGAGAATATAGGGCCCCCGTCTCCTCTGTGTGGAATATATCAATCGGATGGGCTCCGTGGCCCAAGTAAAGTTTCAGGCAATAATGGTTAATAACAATATTGTGTAATCCATAAGAAAAAACATGCGTTTGCTCACGACCTGAGCTTTTATGTATCCTCATTGTATCAACATAATGCTTGTTACAACATTAGGTACAGTAGGGATCGTGGGGACATATAAAGTTTAGCCAATAGCACAGTGGGCGTAGTGCCTTACAATAAGCTTCTGCGCTGCATATGTAGCGGGTTCGTCTTCCGCACAGAAAAAATATTTATATGGCTTACAGATACATGTTCCGGGTCTGGCTGTTTGTGTATGTGAGTTTATTAAATAAATAAATAAATAAATATCTTGGGACAACTCACACACGGCTATCTGATCCCAAGCTAAGCAAGAGCTTGTGTTATGGTAACCAGACAACTGATATACATACTTATATAATTTATAAATACATACATATTATAGATAAATCACACCCAGACACAGAACAAACAATCATGCTCATCACACAAAGTTTGTCCTGGGTGGGAATCGAACCCACGACCTCCGGCTTAGCAGTCAGGGCCACTAACCACTAGACCAACAGGCCCGTCATTGTTTGTAAACGCACCCATGATACAGGAGAAATTCCTAGTGTGGGGCAACGTTTTTGTAGAAGGTTCCCAAATCCCAGTTATGCTCCAAAACAAAAGAACAAATCACAATGATAACTTTAACTTTTGGCCTCATTAAGTATTGTTTCACACCCTTCATCGGTCATACCGTACCGTATGTTATTTTCCTTTGCAACCAGTGTTATGGTCTACCTAAACATGAAGGGTCAAGTTAGGCTGGGCACCCTAATCCCGCCTGAGGTTTGCTCCCCCTTGTTTTGAGCTGGGATCGAAAAATATTGTATTTGTTGAGGCTTTTCATTTCGTTGTTGTTTTTCAGTAAAATGCAATGATCAGTTTATTTTTCACTAGCTTTTGACCGCGACTTGGTCTGCATGGAGTACCTACTTTGGCCGTTTTTATGGGTTTGAATTTTTCAAAAACGCTTTTATTAATGTTTATTTATTTCTTATCAAGTGCCTACATACCAAGTTTCAGGGTTTTATCTTCAATAATGACGGACTGCCATAGAAACTTTCCTTCCCGATTTTATCTCCGTGGACCTTTCTTTTTGCGAAAAAAAGAGTCACAAAATTTAAACTATGTCCAAATCTATCTCTGTAGCAAATTTTATCAAAATCATTTCGGCGATTTAGGCGTGAAAGCCAGTAAGAAATAAATGCGAAAGTATAGCCCTGTCGACTTACTCTTTTCTTTTACAATATAAGGTGTTACCAAAATATCTGCCACGGATTTAATGGGAGGTAGTATTGTGTTTAAAGATTACAATAGTGAAGAAATTTCATACCCCAGAATAGTTAATTCAATTTGAGAAAATAAAGTAATTTAAACATTGACTCTACTCTGCATAACGCGGTTCACAAATTTAAAAAAATATGACACATTATCAATAATAATTTATCTTTACTATTGTAATCTATAAACACAATACTACTTCCCATTAAATCCGTGGCAGATATTTTGGTAACACCTTATATTAGTAGGGATTAGCTATATCCTAAGTTAACCCAGTTATAAGCTTACGTTACCAAAACACTGCTATAAACCTTCACTGAAAAAACTCACATTCTATCCTACCTGTAGCAAAAATAAAGCGCTGCAAACATGAATGAATAAAATACGCACTTACAAAGTTTCAAAGAAAAATAATGCGTAAATGCCTGTCTATACAAAAACATATTTCCCAACCCCCATTTTCCGAGGGCCCCCCATCATTCAATTTACAATACAACTGAACCTCGCGTCTCCCCCCATTTTATTTCCATGAGCGAATGACCTATAAACAAGGACTTTGTATCCCTTATTCATCACTGAGGGACATGTATCAGCATAATTCTGTGTCCTGTTCATGTCAGATAATCTTAACACATACCATCATGCCTGTAATCCTCGAAGGGTTAGGCAGAGGTGTACCAATGTACACTCACAGTTCGCCAGTATGTTTAGGTCCCACGTAATAGCGAGCCTATTGCCATTGATCGGGCACAAATCCTAACTCCGAGGCTGCTACTGAGAATTTCATAGAAACACCCAATAAGACTACGCTCGACCTGGGAATCGAACCCAAGACCTCTAGCGTAGCAGTCGCGCTAAGGACCATTAGGCCAACGAGGCAGTTAAAAAGATCTAAGATACTTGCACGGTACGAGTAAGTCCATAGATAAAAGACATGTCTAACGTTTGTTTGCTGTCCTAGTTCAACTTTAAAAGGTCAAACAATACCTGCATACGTGTTAAAATATGACGTAGGTAAGTCTACACTAGGTTGGGACAACACTGTGACCTATTTCCGTCATCCGTTCACTTACAAGCTGACGGTTTACTGTTTATACTGTATAGAAGCATAGATTACCTAGCTAACAGAGGCGGCAGCTCTTGTCTACATATATTGTATCACAAACAGAGGCGACTGCTAGTATAACATAAGTACCTAGTCCTATATATACCTACGAATCAGTGTCTTTTTTTTTAATTCAAGATGGGAAATCATCAAATGACTTCCCCGCCCTGGGCGGGACGGGACTACGGGAGGGAGTGTCAGATTTTTACTGACTAAAACCCATCCATGTTCCTTCTTGTGCTCTTTGCGTTCCGGGGGCGCGGTATCTCTTTCGAACAATCCGCAGCCCCGGCAACGAATCAGTGGTGAAAAGCTCATTTTAGTAAGGAAGCAAAAATTGGCTTACTAGGTTTAATCAGGTATGTATACGACTTTAATTTTCTAAAGAACCGTGCGACAATTTGGCCTCACTTTGACATGCCAGAGACCTTGCGAATGCGTTGTCATCTACGAGACAAAGTTGGAACGTCTCAAGTGCCTGCAATTACACGGGCACCCATACCCTTTAAACATATCTTCTTAGTTGCGTTGTTGTACGATGTTTTATAAAACTGAAACCCAAGTCATAAATACGGGTATAGTAGATTATCTGAACTGCCTCTTTAGCCTAGAGGTTCTAAGCGCGACTGCTACGCTAGAGATCTTGGGTTCGATTCCCAGGTTGAGCAAAGTGTTATTGGGTTTTTCTATGAAATTCTCAGTAGCAGCTCAGAGTTAGGATTTGTGCCCAGTTATTGGCAATCGGTTCGCCCCGTATTTCATGAGGCTGTGGGTATACATTGGTACACCTCTGCCTTACCCTGAGCCTATTGCCATTAACCGGGCACAAATCTTATCTCCGAGCTGCTACTGAGAACACACGCATCAGAATACACGCTGTATGTTAGTGGTCATTCTCGTAACATAGTTCCCATAGATACAATGATAAATAATACAAGTTTCTGACAAGCTCACGGCTTGTCATGGCTTGTCATAGCTCATGGCTAAATAATTACAGCCGCATAGACCGATCTTCCGGGTTAAGCCACGCTTGCCGAGGTTGGTCTGTGGATGGGTGACCATTTACTGTGTCTGTACGGTGTCTCGGAAAGCACGTAAAGCCGTTGGTCCCGGCTGTCATTTGTAGATCTTTAACAGTCGTTACTGTTAGTCGAAGCCCGAAAGTCTGACAACCAGTCTTACCAATAGTATCGTATTACCCATTACTGGGTTGTGGAGGTCTGATAGGCAGTCGCTCCATGTAAAATACTTATATTCAGCTGCATCCGGTTCGACTGGAAGCCGACCCCAACATAGTTGGGAAAAGGCTAGGCAGATGATGACAAGTTTCTGACAAGTTTCAGAACGCGCCAAATATACGTACCGTACACGTCATACCTACACACACATACATGCATAACATGTTACTACAGTACATGGCCCTGTGTTCGGTCGTGGAAATGGCTTGTTTTGGCACAGACGTGGTAATAAAGCCCGTCGATATCCACTTCAGACCATGTTTTTATAGGATAAGTACTATCTTATAGTACATAAAGTCTGAAATCGCTAATCCGCCTTGAGCAAGCGTGGTGATCAATGCTCGTGATTTGTCTCTATGAGATTAGGCCTATGCCTAGCAGTGGGACAAGAATAGGTTGGTATTATTGTTATTATAAGTTTTTATACTG
Organism: Caradrina clavipalpis; assembly: GCA_932526535.1. Classification (NCBI taxonomy): domain Eukaryota; kingdom Metazoa; phylum Arthropoda; class Insecta; order Lepidoptera; family Noctuidae; genus Caradrina; species Caradrina clavipalpis. The sequence continues at coordinate 8,074,257 of OW052106.1, read as the reverse complement.
TCTTCATACATCAATTTTATTTATTTTTTAATAAAAAGACATTGTCCCACTCTAGGAATTTCTCCTGTGTCGTGGGTGCGTTTACAAACATATAAGCTCACATACACAAACAGCCTGACCCGGAACAACTATCTGTAGAACATATATACAAATATTTGTTCCGTAGGGGAATCGAACCCGCGACACGCAGCACAGCAGTCGATCGCTCAGCCACTGCCCCAACCGTGTCGTCAAATTTCTGTGAGTGTGTGTATGTCACTGAACTCCACCGAAACGACTGGTCCAATTGTTAACAGAATTGTCCTGAATGATTTAGGGCCTTATCACACTAGCGGTTTGCGAGCATATTTTGTATGAAGGCGATCACGCAGCGAATTCGCCGCGTCGGATATTTGTATAGAAAACACGCTCGTAATTCGAAAGTGTGATAAGGCCCTTAGATTCTCAATAGAGCCTGGTAGGTAGCATTCAAGCCAACGTTTGTACAGAACGTATGTAGGGTCCAGTAATAGAATTTAAAATAAAATTTATTTCGAATATTGTTGTGAATTTAACTGATCAAATTAAGAGTGAATACCTATCACGATGATCTATTAAAGTTTCCATTGTGACTTAAGTCGATAGATGGATTATTGTGACGTGTGGGGAAAACCGCGGTACAAATACAGTCCAGTGTTTTGTCTTAACGGAAACTTGTTACCTAACTACTATTAATTTGATGATAAAGAAATGGACGATAGTGCGTCAGACCAGCTGTTTCAGCCAGAAGTTAGTATCATTAGCAGGTTGCGAACAAAAAGATTTGAGCAATTTTTTTTTAGTTCTTATGTACAGACGCCAGCACATCAAGCTACCCGAAACTGTCAAATTTTCGCAATCAACTTTAAATCATATGCTACAACGATAAAGTTGAAAATCTATTAAAGAAATTTGACAGATTGTATTATTATATATGTATGTATTATTTGCCAGGGTTGCGGAGTTTGCTCGAAAGAGTTACCGCGCCCCCGGAACGCAAAAGGCACATGAAGGAACATAGATGGGTTTTGGTGAGTAAAAGTCTGACACTACCTTCCGCTCCGCCTAGAGCGGAAAAATTCATTTGATGATTTCCAATCCTACAAAATAGGTATTTGAGATGATAGGCTATTTTTCACTACACCTCTGAGTTCAATTTGCCGTTCAGATTTGTAATACAGTTCATTGAGCGACTTAACTTTAGTTACCAAAGAGGGGAGTTCTGACATCGTATTCTAGGTACCTACAGAGAAAATTGATTTTAATTTTATTTTTGACACTTTTTTACCTTGTGGTTGAAACGTACAGTTATTACCTAGATTGACATTCTATTTATAACGTAGAAGTTAGATATGACTGTAATTAGGATATTTTGAAAATATTTATTACTAGCTTTAACTTTAACTTTGACTTTAGCTTTAACTGTAACTTTAACTTTGTTGCGTCTTTGACATATTATCCCACGGAAACCGCACATTTTTCCGGGATAAGAAACCTATGTGTTATTCCACACTACAATCTATCTCAGTGCCAAATTTCATCCTGATCCATTCAGCCGTTTAAGCGTGAAAGATTAACAAACATCCATCCATCAATCCTCACAACCTTTCTCATTTATAATATTAATTAGTAGGATGATGTAGAGCTTATTAAATAAACGCGTACAACCAAAAATCTGGAAATACAAAAATTACATTTTTCTCCTAAACACGTTGCCCCATGAATAATTTTCCGTCTCTCATCCATACAAAGTAAATGAGGCACCTACCTTCTTTAATCTTATAAATACATGCTGAAAAGTTAACCTGAATTCAGTCATGCAGTCGGGAACCGGAATCGTACATCGGACGTCCAGTCGGAAGCATTTTCTTGCATTATTAATTTGAACGCGTAATTTCGACGGTAATTCCTCCCTTAATGCCGGCTAATCCGCGTTTAATTTCCGAGGGAACGTTCCGAAAATTATTCGGAGCCGTCATTGTGTACATTTGTCTTAAGGTTTGGGGGAAATAAATGACTGCGCTGCCATCTAGGTGTGTTTATGGCTACTGAAGATTTTAAAGTTATTAAAAGTTGGAGATTGGAGGTGGTTGTTCTTTTGCGGTATGGTTGACCATTGCAAAACACCGGATTCGAATGTAAATAAGTTTTTATTTTACGACGCAAAGTATATTTTTTTTGTCAATGAAAACCTTTGGATTGTTTTGAACGTCACTTATAGGACAAAATTAATGTAGTTGCTCCGAAGACGAAGGACATGGCGCCTGCGTCTTATGCATGAGGTGGTATGTTCTACCATAATTATAAATATATCTACTCGATCTCTTTGCAAATGTATAAAAAATAAGTACTTATGTGTAATCATTCTCAATGCAACCATAACTTAGGTATCATCAACACGAGCGAAAGTATCGCAGCGATAGTCATGCTTCTAAATTAAAAGGAAACCAAATCAATCTCTTCCGACCGTATTATCGCGGCGACAGTTTCATGGCACAGTGAAATTATCGCGGCGATACACTCACCCTTGTAGAAGGCTCCATTATCTATTGCTATGTATACGACAATCTACCCATCCTTTTGACAACAACAAGAGTGACGATGCCATTAATAATGTAGCACATAGAATAAAGCCAGATAAAGCCTCACTCAGGGTATATAATCCTACTCCGTTCTACAGTTCAAAGGCGATACCAGCTTATGGGACGAGGTTGCATCGCTGTAATAATTCAAAACCTCATTGTATGCTGACCATCAGTTTCTAATAAATCAACTGTTGCCTCTATGTTGAGCATAACACTACGAAATATGATACAGAAGGTCGTTGTCTTATAAAGGCGTACCTACATACGAGGGATATTATCGCTGGGTGATAACGTGTGAAGTATGAATTGTTTTATGGATAGATTTATATCGGTTGGTGATAATATGACTAGTATATGGGGATGCCTTAACGAGCGTACTAGCTTCATGTATACATCGCAAGTGCATTCATGGCTTGCCATTATTATGGGATCTTTGTAAATACGAGTTTATTTGTCATGATGGCCACTGGGCTATCATGATTGAGATGGGTGGGTTAACTAGTGGGTTAGGGAACTCATCTCTCACGTATGAGGTTACGGCTCCGAAACCAGGCAAGTATTATTATGATTTTTTAAATTAATTTATGTACTTTCTATTAGCAGACCTGGCTTCATAATTCGTATAATAATTAGTAAATGTCTAAAATCGTAATTCTGCCTTGAGCAAGAGTGGTGGTTAAAACTCGCGCCTTCTCATCATGAGAAGAGGCCTTTACCCTGTAGTGGGATAATAATAAGCTGTTATTATTATTATACGCATGTTTTCGCTCCCTGTATGAAGCCGGCCTTTTGTATCTATATCCATTTTGCAATAACACTGTCGGCCAAACGCAGTATGTATCTTGTTAGTTAATTACTTGCGTGAGAGATGGGGTCGGCTGGTCATTTAATAATACACTGTCGGCCGCACCTGGATGTAAGCCTATGGATTACAATAGTTGCTAGGTGCTGCGTTGATAGGTCACTATCATCAAATAACGGGATCAACGTGGAAATTCAAGTAGGCTAACTGAAACTAGAATTATTTATTACAAAGTGACGAAAACGGTAACGTAATCTTGGGTTTGATTCCCGGGTCGAGCAAAGTGTTAATGGATTTTTGTACGAAATTCTGATTAGCAGCTCGGAGGTAGGATTTGTGCCCGGTTAGGCTAATAGGCTTGCGCTCTATTACATGGGACTTAAACATACAGGCGGTCTGTGGGTGTACATTGGTACACCTATGCCTAACCCTTCGGGGAATACAGGCGTGATGAAAGAAAAGGGCTTAGTTATTTATTTATTTTAATCCAGAATGTATCATGAAGTCAATTGCGGAAACATGAATTTTGATTGATGTGATTTTACCTACTTTCCAGTCGTTTGAAACAAAAAAAAAAATTAAAGGCTTATATCGTTATTAATTGCAATTGCAACCATTTCTGAGTATCGAGGAAAAATGGTCTCATAGGAAAGGAATACACAAACATTTTTTTTTTTTTTCATTACATAGAGAATATTATCAGGGAATCGTACAGTCTGACAGTTTAAGCTAGTCGCTCGTTCCAAAGAACAAAAACTCCACGAACAATCTTTAAAAGGAAATATTACAAAAAGTTACATAATTCTTGTTGAATCTATACTTAAGTGCCTACAATGCGAGAACAAAGTAATTGCCTTTGTAATGTTACAGTTAGGTACCCTCTCGAGAAACATTCTTCCGTTCTTTACTTTAGCACTTATCTTTCATAAAAAGCAATAAAAAAAGATCACATATTTTTGCTATAAAAAAAACTATAACGAAAGCTTCTAAACGCGTTATTAAGCGCCTGACAAAAATTGGATCGCAAAATATTACTTCACAACCAAAAACCACATTCCTTACAAATTGAAAAAAATATCAGGCGCTTATAAAAATTATGTTCACATTAGCGTCACTATAGGCATAAGCGGGTCAACGCATTCGATTAGGTACTTTAAATACAACATTTTCAAAGGTTGTATTGAGAATGCCGAACCGAATCGGCCGACCCGATGAAGTGTACTCTAGTGACCCTCACTCATTCATTTTCTGAACTACACGATTGTAAATACCGCAAGCTTAAGTAAGGGAAAGCTTTATGCTTTAAACCATTTCCTGAACAATTTTTCCTTGCCTCCTGAGGCCCTTAATTTATAGCCACAAAATCCCTTGCCTATTTAGCACCGCTCCTATATAATTATATCTTGTAGGTATTTACCTACGCCTCGGTTCTATGAATAGTGGCAAAGGAATTTCTTTTAAGAACAAAAGAAAAGAGAATGTCTAAAATACTTTTACAAGGGAATTATGGTACAAAAGAGGTTTGTTGCTGTCGGAATTATGTGATAAAAGAGATTTTAACATTATGTCGCGGTATGTTAAGTTACGAAACATGATTACTTTGAGAAAAGAATCGCGTGCATGCGAGTTATTGCTGTGATAAAGATGTAAGGCGCTGAGAATATTTTAGAATTCTGGAGAAATTTATAGCATGCATGTTTGTTTTTATTTCAAAGTCTGCATAGTTTACTATTATAGACGCAAAAGTTTGTAAGTATGAATAGATAGGTAGATGGATGTATGGATGAATGGGCGTTAGTTACTCTTTCACGCTTAAACAGCAGCACGGATGTTGCAAAATTTTGGCACACATCAATATTGCAAATATAATGTATGGTATACACAGTTTATCGCGTTATTGTGTCACCGTGTGATAATCAAGGACTTCGGTTTAATTTTATAGTTTTGACGTTTTGAGAATTTATTTTTCTAATCTAACACACAAAATCAAACCATTTATTTCAAAAACACTGTTAAGGAGTTAGTCAGTTGGTTTAAAGCTAGTTCCTCTTTCTAAACAGTAGATTTATATAAAGAAGAACGAGCAAGAACCTCCGTGATCACTCTTCTAAAATAGAGTATATATTACCAATTTTAGGTAGTCAAAGACTTTTCATAAACTACAAGTTACACGACTTTCAACCAAAAAACAACTAATTTAAAGTTCATTTGCTGCTGCCAACTATCAAAATCAAATTAAGTTTTCACCGACCGAGTGCCGATAGTAGCTTGCTTCGTGTTCGCCTGCACTTGAATGGAGCTCCTTCTAAATATTGCATTCAGTTCTGAATCAATCGTTGCTTGATAAAGTACTCTGTGCATGTATATTGGATTCCCTTTGAATCTTTCAATGAACTTATTTTTGAACCGTTTGAAATCTATTTGAATGAATTCGTGAAGGTTTGAGACGCTTATAGGTATGCTTACTTGCTGTATAACTTACCTACTTTTTTATTTACTAGACTAGAGTTATATTTCAGCAGTCTTTTTATTGGTTTTACTTTATACTTTAACATAAGACGGCCATTGGCCAATTGCATTAGTTACAGATAATATTTTACGACACGCTCATCTCACAATTAAATACAGTAGAACCTCGATTATCCGAACCAATCGGGACCGAGATTAGTTCGGATAATCAAAAGTTCGGATAATCGATTTGGGGTTTTTTGGGACAAACTCAAACAAAAACAACACATTTTCACCTAAAAACTGTAAAGTCTGTTAAAAGGACATGGCCAGTTTCAGCCTAGTTACTCAGTAGCATGTACATTAGTACACGTCTAATTATAAATAAATAAAAAAAGAAATAAAAATTATAAAACTATTTATATTTTCGTACATGTTCAGAATAAATATTTAAACATAAATAGTTGTTCTGCGTTTCCGGTGTATTGAGATAGCGCACCATTTTGGATAAACGTTCCATTCCCTGTAAACCCAAAACATTAATGTTCCATCAGATATAAAATAAAAAAATATTTGAACTGTAAAATGATTACTGACCGATTATTCTCTATCGTAATCATAATAAAAAAAAAGTATATTTTGTAAATTACTCAAATGCTATGAAACATTGTTGTTTTTTTAAGTAACTTTTTCTTGTAACACGTCGTGTAACGAAACGACATGCATGACAGGTTTTGACAGTTGGAACCCGCCGTCCCGCTATTTGTTTTTCGTTTGTCTTTTGTACCCGCAACTTGCGCGTGCGTTGTTTTTTGTTTGCTTGTTTGTAAACTGTGCGATTATCTTTTATCCATATCGACCATTGCTATTCTACACGGACTGATTCCATTGCCGAACGATTACCTAGTGCTTATTAATGCGGACTTGATTGTGCTTACGTTTTGGACACTGAACTGTTCACAATGAGGTGTATTAACTGCGGTATAGCTACGGGACGGTTAAGAAGACATGTTGTGTCTTCGTTAGACATGCCTTTCCAAGGAAGGCTTGTGCAGTGGCTAACAATTCAGGTATGTACCTAATTAAAATAAATTAAACTTATAACATAATCTCTTGTGTTATATAAACAGTGCATCGAATGATTTGCATTTACAAACAATTATTATTTCAATTAAAACACTTTTAAATATTAAATAATGTGTTGATTTAGAACCATCTTCATATTACAATAGATAAAATGTTGATATACCTATACTCTAATAATCTACTTTGCCTTTCAGCTTCCAGAAGATGGACATATTTGTCACTCATGCTTCTTGCTGCTAACTTCAGAAGGTGTCAATCATAGAGTACTGGGCCACACTATGGTGTGCCTTGGTTGTGGCCGATCAGTAAGGGACATAAGACACCACATTATTGGACCAGAATCACCACTTCTCCTGCAATTCTCTTTTACCGCAAGACTTCAGGTATGATGCATGAAAATAATATAAAAATAAGTTATTATCATGTAACATAATTTTCCTAGCTGGCCTTTCTTATAATAAGTGAAATGAGACTATATGTTTAGCCTATATAATTAGCCGATGCAGGTCGCCTTACTTTAAACACAGTTGAGGTCTCTAAATATATTTATTTATTATGTAAACTTACAGGCAATTGCAAGTGTTTCTCATATGAAATTCTTTCAGCTTATATGTAGTGATAAATTATAGTAATGTGTGTGTAAGTTCTAAGAGTCAGAGATGTATGTCTGATATGTATGCAAGACCGAGAAGACATAAGACTACATTCTACATAACATTTACACCATTAAGCTATCACAAGCTATATTAGATACAAGTCAATATAATTTGTTTTAGGGAATAACAAGGAACTATGTTTGTCATCCCTGCTGGATGAGGGCTAATAGACTGTTACATCAAGATTCATCTCGAGAAGAACCTGGTGAACCTGCAGAAGACTTTTTTGATGAAAATGCAATGTCACCACCACCAGAGGCCCCCATCTTACCTCCACCGGCTCTTTTACCACCAACTCGTACTTCTAATCAAATAACATTACCCAACTATAAGCGGGCTTCAAACACTTCTGCCCATTGTGTATTTAATAGATGTTTTAATAGATCATTTTATCTAATACCTGACTTTGTAAAACGGATTTTAATCAATGATTATAATTTTTATATTCCCCGTAGTTCAAGAGTATGCGAGTCACATTTATATTCAAATCAGTGGCATGAGTTGCCCCAAAATAGTATGTCATTTACTTCTTTTAATGCCAGTCAAATAGAGGATATAATTAGAATATCTAAATGCACGGGTGAATATATCAATTTTGAAAATATCCAAGAAATGCCCAACCATGTGTGTCATTATTGGACAGGACTTACTGTAACCGAGTTCATGAGCTTATTGAATATTTTGCCAACACTTAATGTACGCAAGCCAACAACAGCCTTAGCCATATATTTAGCCAAGTTAAGGTCTGGGGAAAGCAACCGTAGGTTGTCAACAATTTTTAATATTCCTAGAGCTACTTTAGAACTTAAAATGAAAAAAGTTAGATCTTGCCTTTATGACAATTTTGTACCACAGCATTTAGGAGTCAACCACATAAGTCATTCAGAAATTGTTGCCAGGAATTTACGGGTTCCTTCGGCACTCTTTAGTGACCCAGAAGCAGCACCTGAGAACAGGTCTGCTATAATCATATTTGATGGTACATATATTTACCTCCAGAAAAGTGCGAACTATATGTTTCAGAAGAAAACATACAGCTTACACAAATATGACAACTTAGTAAAACCATTTTTGATTGTGTCATGTGATGGTCATATTATTGACGCTGTAGGTCCATTTCCTGCAACTCAGACTGATGCTGATATCATGACCAATTTGTTCGAAAATGAAAATGGTCCTTACCGTAGACTCTTTAGAGCTAATGATATATTTATCTTAGATCGTGGATTTCGGGACGCTATACCAATTTTGGAACAGTATAACTATAGAGTTTTTAAACCAGAATCACTAGAACAAGGAGAAACTCAATTATCCTATTCCCAGGCTAATAAAAGCAGAAGGGTAACACTTTGCAGATGGGTAGTCGAAGTTGTCAATGGTAGGTTTAAGAGAGATTTTAAATTGTTTAGGCAACGGTTTTTTAATTTAGCTGCTACTCATTTAATGATTGATTTTAAAATAGCAGCAGCTATTTTAAATAAATTCCATCCTTGTCTCATAGATAGTCCTAATTGTGAACAGATTATTCAAAGGGCGTTACGGTTCATGGATGTACCAAATCATCTAGGGCAGTTTGTGAACGAATTTAATTTAAATAGGAGAAGAATTATGTTCACGAGAATTGACGGTAACCTACCGCAACTGGAAAGGTTTCCAATATTTTCTTATAATCAGTTGTTGTTATTCGCATTAGGGCCTTACCAAGTCAAACAAGCACGATCATATTACGGTGAACACATCAGACAAAATGGAGTTTATGAGGTGGAAGTATGTCCAGAACTGGATAATTCCCAGGAGTTTGTCCTACATATAGGTGGGAATAGACCCTATTTATTAAGGGGGCGTATAAAGTCTAGGCATACAAGCCAAAGGATTTATTACACATATATTTTGTTTGATGTTGAGCCCAGTAGCAACTGCCCACTAGAATCTATTTTGGGTTACTATTGCAACTGCTTGGTCGGTAATAGGACGGTAGGGTGTTGTTGCCACGTGATGACAATGATCTGGTATTTAGGCTGGGCTAGACATCAGACACATATTACTCCACCAGCATCATTTTTAGACGATATATTCGTTAGAATTTTTGAATATTAAACATTTCATTCAAAACTTATTTAATGTTTGTTTTTATTTAAACACTACAATCTTTTATGTCACTTACCTATCCTTTTATCTATCCAAATATGAATGTCCTAGGTACTTAATCATTCCATTACTGTCCCACTATGCTCACAGTACACATAATCATCAGTCTTGTTCAAGACATGTTTTTATTAATTTCTAAGAAACCTGAAGTCTATGGATTATGTAACTTTTACAGTTAATTGTAGAGCATACTACCTTCGAAATAAAGCAAAATTCATTAATGTACATTAATTTTTAGATGCTAGGCTGGGTTGTATAAGTAAATTGGCCATCTCCTTTGACATATCTACATTAACGTTCAAATATAAAACACCAAAAAAAAGCCAAATGCTTTTCTTATAAAAAGTCAATGTTTTTATTGACGAACAGCTGCATCGTGTTTTCAGCAACGAATTGCCGGCAGTGTTCGGATAATTGAGGGTTCGGATAAACTTAGTTAGCGTTCGGATAATTGAGGGTGCACTAAATGTACTAACAAGATCATCTGCGAACACATCGCAGTCAGGCTGTGCATCCAAGAGAATGTTTGAATGTTTTCATTGTTAGTCTGTTCCGTTCCACTCCCGGGCAAAGGCCTCTTCTTCCGTCTATCGCGATGCCGTCCTTCATCCCTCTGGTTTTGGAGAAATCCATTCAATTCGACCCGTCTACGATATAATATTAATTAAACAAAAGTATATTGTGACTGTAGCCATAACTATTATTTTCTTAAAAAGGGCACGTTCACTAATAAGTTTGCCATCCCAGATTGAACAATCGATGTCATAAAAATCGTTAGCGCACTTAAACATTATCAGTGAACATGTTTATTTATGTAACAATCTAAACTAAAGCTCTATTAACAATATACATAAGAAGTAAACAGGCGTAATTTTGGGATGCAAACCAGAAATATTTAAAATATTACTTCAAAATGATATATATTAACTTTCTTTTCCACCTAAATATTAATATCATTTCATGCTTGTAGCTTCTTGAACCCCCCTAATATTAAAAATCCTCTCAGCTCCCGCGAAGTAAACAATAAAAATAAACCAATAAACTCAAATAAAGTTTGACTCAATATTACAGCACTCAAGTCCAGACGGTGGCCTGTGAAAAGGGCTTTGATCTGAATGCACAATTTTCAAACGGTATTTGCGAAATTCCCCCTGAATAGCTGTTGTGAACTCGCTCGAGATATTTCTTAGGAATACTTGAGTTCTTACAAAAGTTTCAGCGCAGTTCGGGCTTTGAGAAACGGAAGGGAAGATGTAAAAGTAAGTTGTATGAGCGGTACAATCCTTTATGTTATAAGGGCTAATATCGCTTGGTTTGAGTAAAGAATGGAAAGAACACTTGTCTTGTTGTAGTTAAAAGTACGTAGGTATTAATATGCTTTAGTAGTAGTAGAGCTCTTTGTGAAGGAGCTCGTCCGGGGAAGTACTACCCATCATACCTATTTCTGCTGCAAAGCAGTGTTACTGTGTTCCGATTTGAGGGTACGGGTGCCGGTGTAATTATACAGACACATGAGACATTTCAACTTTATCTCTGGGATGGCAAAGTATTTGCAGGGCATCTGGTAATAAAATGTAGGTATTTTGCTTTTTTTGCCTTTTTTTTAAACGTTCCCCTCACTACGAATTTCTCCTGTATCGTAGGTGAATTTACAAACATAAATTCACATATACAAATAAATAATATTTACCCCATACAAATATTTGTTCCGTGCGGGTAACCGCAGCACGCAGCGCAGCAACCAATCACTATATTTACACAAAAAAAGGCTTGATCATTGTGAATTAATTGTCTTTTTAAATGGTTTCAAAATAATGTAATTTGGTTTGATTGCCTATAGACGTTTCTTAGGCCTTTCATGCTGGCATCAGTAATGACCATGATTAGCCATCAACCTATTTAACTATAGGTTGATCACGAGACTGTAGTGCGAGCCAAAAGAGGCCTCCGCGGTAATTGATATTTATTTAAGATAAATAACAGATATAATACATTATTGTTCATCCTCCGTAGCAAATAGCGTGATAATGTATCTCCAGACCAGTTGGAATATTCATGCAAAATTTGAACGGAATAGGTATATCCAGTAGGTAGTAATTGCATGATGCTTCAACAAACATTACTTTGTTACTATTTTATTATACACTAGCCATATAACCCCGGGACGGGCGAGGGAAAGGAGGGTCCCCCGTCCCAGCGGCCGCCGCGGTAGACGCTCCGGGCGTCGGGAGCCGCGAGACGACTCCCGGCCACCGTAGGCGCGGGTCTGTGGACGGTAAGCAATGGGTAGCTCACCGTCCGTACGTTCACTGAATAACGACAGACCGTGTCGACGGCGCGTTCGTGTTCCACGCGCGCCTCAAAGAGATGTCAGCAAACTTGGATGGGGCCACTGAGGGTCGATGCCTGCCGGGGCTGCGGGTTGTTCGAAAGAGATACCGCGCCCCCGGAACGCAAAGGGCACATGAAGGAACATAGACGGGTTTTAGTCAGTAAAAGTCTGACACTCCCTCCCGCCCCGCCCAGGGCGGGGGAAGTTATTTGATGATTTCCCGTCTATAAAAAAAAAGCCATATAACCCGCGGTGTCATCCGCGTTCAGTCACGTCTTTGGTTACAGCTCCACTCCCGTTGGTAGCCTGATCTTTAAGACGTGTAAACTGTAAACCCATCTCTTGAATCACTCTATCTGTTGCTGAAAACTGCATTAAAATACGTATAGAACATCACGCTATGACCAACGGGAGTGAACAATTACCAAAGACGTAAATGAACGCGGATGACATCGTGGAGTATTTAACTAGGTTAATATATTTATGTACCAACCTACTCAGATTTCATTTCGCAATTAGTCACGGCTGGTACATAGCAATGAGGTGTCTCACTTCAAAAGCTATACGGATTATGTTTGTTAGTATAAGTAGTTATCTTATGCCATCTCAAGATGACAAGACCTCTCACCTGCTTTAATTAGCATCAAAGGGTGAAATGATCTCTTGTCTGGAGCCGGGGCGAACCGGGGCGGAACTGGGAACGACCCTTGTATAGCAACCAATTGGATTGGCGAATCTGTTCCCAATTTGGTTGAAGGTGGCCTTGGGAGCTGTAGGGTCTCTGTGTTTGATGATTGAAGAGGTTGCCAAGTGGGGATAGTTTGATGTGTAGTTTGAATTCGAAAGGTTCTCAATTTGAATGCAAAATAATCCAAGGAGGTTTTATTCACAAATTAAGTGGAGTTTACTTGTCATAAACCACAATTATTTGAATTTAAATACAGAACATCATTATCATTAATTATCAATGTCGTGTTAATTCATTTGTACAGACAGCGTCATCAACTGGTTACTCTCTTTTCGAACGTACTCGTATTTTAATGCAAGAGGGGTAACCAATTGATGAAGCTGTTTGTACTTTCTAAGTTTATCTTGAACATCGCTGATTTTGATGAAGAGAAATATCGTAAAGAACTTATAAAACACTAACAAAAACCAAGCCGCCTTAAGTAAGTGCAGTGATCAATGCTCGTACTTTTTCTGTATGAGAAGATGCCTTTTGCCATGGAGTGGGGCAATAATAGGCTGGTTTTATTATCATTACCTATTTAGTGAATAGACAGTTTCTACACGACTTATTTATCGGTTATGTTAAGATACCCAGTAATAATTAATCTTCATTAAAAAAAACCGGGTTCGATTCCCAGGTCGAGCAAAAAGTGTTATTGGGTTTTTCTATGAAATTCTCAGTAGCAGCTCGGAGTTTGGATTTGTGCCCGGTTAATGGCAATAGGCTCGCCCCCTATTACATGGGACCTAAATATACCGGCGAACTGTGGGCGTACATTGGTACACCTCTGCCTAACCCTTCGGGGAATACAGGCGTGATGGTATATTTATTTTTATATTTATATATAAAAAAAAACAATATTGCGAGCATACTTTATAATAATTCACAAAAATACCCGCATAAACCATTCAACCCAAAACTTATTAAATCGAATACAACACTATATTCTCGTTCATTCCATTCATTCCGTTCACTCCCACACAACAGAGGCATTATGTTCATTTAAATAATGTTATTACTGCCCAATAATTGCTGGCCGACTGTAATGTATTGGAAAATCTCATTGAATAATAAATGTGAAATGGTTTTATATTTTCCTCTGATTCGAGCTGGCGTTTGAGTGGGTTAAAATATGTGTATCTGTATCGTATTTACTTTGACTAATGTAGTTTTTTCAATATATTCGAAGTCGTGATGGCCCAGGTTATGGCGCCCGCCTCTCATGCACGAGGTTGTGGGTTCGCAAACGGGCACGGGCAAGTACCAATGTAACTTTTTCTAATTCATATGTACTTTCTAAGTTTATCTTGGACATCATTGACATCGGTAACCAGGTCAGAGGCCCTTGAGGCGGTTTAGAAACTCTGACACTAGGGTGTGTGAGGTCGTAGGACCTTACTGTCCACACGATAAAGAAGAAGAATATGAAACTGGGCCTGTTTGGCGTAGCCGTGAGGCACACAGTTATGTTGTTTTCTTTTATGTTTTCTATTGAATAGCCTTTTTGTTAGTATATATATGTGTGTGCACATGGTTTGTGTGAATGAAGTTTTTTCTTTCTTTCTTTCTTTCAATATGATGAAAGTTTTCTTTATAAGTCGATCTTGAACTTCACTAACATCAGTGAAGGAAAACATATTGGAGAAAACTGGACTTTTTTATTGATATATAAGTTTTAAATCGCCAATCCGCCTTCCATTAGCAAGTGTGGTGATCAGTGCTCGTATCTCCTATGTATGAGAAGAGGATTTTGTCCTGCAGAGGAACATTAATAAGCTGGTATTATTGTTATTACTTAACTAATAATTGGCAATTTATTTTTCAGTATAGCAGGGAAATTCTAGATTTTTGCGACGCATTTTTTAACTCGACTTTTAATCATGCCTTTATCCAGATTATTTATCTATAAGAGTGATCATAAACAACCTTTTTGTTAAGATAAAATAAATTAACAAAACTCGTTCATTGAAACAAGTCTAAGAATCGGCACGTTTTGATCGTTAAAAATACAATAGACAGTCTCTTACAAGATTGTTTTCTTTTTTATACTTAGTACCAGGTACTTAGTTTTTCTAAGATGGCAAGGTTTTATCAAAGTCAGGTTATAAATTTAATTACATACATATCAACACGCCTGCATTCCCAAAGGGTTAGGCAGAGGTGTACCAATGGACACCCATGTTTTTCCAGTATGTTTAGGTCCCATGCTATAGGTGGTGGGCCTATAGCCATTAACGGCTCCCAAATCCCAACTCCGAGCTGCTACTGAGAATTTCATGGAAAAACCCAATACCTCTTTGTTCGATCTGGGAATCGAACCCAAGACCTCCAAGCCATGTTTAGAACCACCAGGTTAACTAGTCAGTCAATTATGATCTAAACTTCACCATTTTTGGTTGTCTATTAGAGAATGCCTAAGGCATACGTCCGCCTTTGTAATATCTGTTGCAAAAGGTATAAATACATAAATCTAGGTTCAAAAAAAAAAAAACATGAAAAAATATAAGTAAAAAGACCGAATACAAGAAAATGTCAAGCTATGCGACCCGTTAAAACAAAGAAGTGAAGAAAAAAAAAAACACATCTCACAAAATGGATCACCATGTAAAGACAAACAGTCACCCACAATATCGGTGACTTTCCAAAAGTTGAAGCCTCCAGTATTCAACAGGCGTACCCGTATGTAAAAGATACATGAATATGTAGGAGGCTACGAGATCGTGTAGCGCTCGTAGGCCGCGTAGCTCGTAGCACGTAGCCGTAGACGTAGCGCTGAAGTTTTGTAGCCTGTTCTAAAAGGCGGTATGAAAGTGCACGTGTTTGTAATGGATGTATGTTGGGAATACATTTTTGTAGTAATTTCTTTCTTTGTTAAATAACCATCACGCCATCATACCATCACGCCTTTTTCCCGGAAGTGTTAGGCGGAGGTACCATGTACACCCACAGTTCGCCGTTTTGTTTAGGTCCCATGCAATAGGGGGCAAATCGGCTACTACTCAGAATGTCATAGAAAAACCAATAACATTTTGCTCGACCTGGGAATCGAACCCAAAACCTCTAGCGTAGCAGTCACGCTTAGGACTACTAGGCTAACGAGACAGTTCAAACAACAACACAACAATCATACTAATAATATAAATGCTAAAGCTTGGAACGATGGATATTTGTTACACAATTACGCCAAAATGGCTGAACAGATCTGAATGAAATATGGCATACTTACTTAGATATAGATTCTAGTGTGGAATAGCACAACGGCTTTTTATCCCGTTTTTATGTTTTGTGCACTTTCTCTTCCCTAACTTTTGTAGTCCGATGGGACGGCTATTGGACACAACCAAGAAAAGATCAGACGCAGGCACCAACGGCTTTACGCACTTTTCAAGTCACGGGTGTATCACACCACCAACTTCCAACTTCGGGCTGCTACTGAGAAACTTACAATAAAAAACCCAATACCACTTTTTGCCTGACTGTAACCGAACCCACGCTCAACAGACCACAAGACAAACGCAACAGTAACGAATAATAAAAAATTCTTCATTATCGCTTCGTCATTTCCTCTAACTATCATTACCATATTCCAACGAGAAAAGAACCTACTGACCCTACATTTGCATGTTTACGCCCCCAAGTTAAACTCCCCCTTAATGCTTAAGGGTAAAACACGACAATACGAAAATTAAATTTTTAAGGCCATTGTCACATCTACAATTCAAATAAATTTCTTTCTTTCTACTGTCTTCGTAGTTCGTACCTACAAGATAAAATGGCTTTGTTTTTTTTTCTATATTTTTTTTCTTTGAACCCATTGATATTGTTCTCTTTGAGTTGTCTCGGCTTTTTAAGGATGTTTGTCGGATAAGAATATAAACCAGTCAAGTGCTATTTTATTCTCTGAATGGTGGTATTTTAAGTATGGAGTTGCTTGCTCGTTCTTCTTCATATGAAACTACCTTTTGGAATGAGCAATTAGGTTTAAATTTTTATTTTGAGTTTGATGTTCGAAGTGCCAATTAGGCCATTATTAGAATGGCCTAATTGGAATAAATGATTGTATTTTAGAGCTCTTTCTGAAGGAGCTCGTGCGAGTACTACCACCATACCTATCTCTGCAAAAAAGAGAAAAATAAAAAAGTTAAGATATAAGTGGGACCCAGTCTATTTATTCTTCAATAGAGTCATTTTTTCTTGTTGATATTTTCACGAATATCCTCCATCTGGAGACCACCACTCTTACCAGCTAAAACCCCACGCTGTCTCCCAGTATTTGCTAGACACATGATCCCCGACTGAAGAATAGGGCTCTAAAACACCCCATTCTCTATAAGACAGCCATAACGCAATAAAAATGACGCATTCTAACCCGTATGAGCGTTTTATACTGTTTCATTATGCCTTATGTTGCCATCTTATGGCCGGGTGTTTGGGTTCATGCAATGCAATGATCCTCATTTGTTTTGATGTCCTAGAAATCCGGGTAATGTCGGGAGTGCCTCCGAAATGTGAGTGAAATAAGGCTTTTACTAGGAAACTATGTCATTGTCTTGTAGACTGGTAGGTACTTAGGTAGTTCGGTGTGTGTTGTTAGACGGGACTGTCTTGACGTGTGGTTGATTGTCTTAGAAAGTACAGACATATATTTTGATTAGTTTCTTGCGCCCGCGTCAAATTTGATATTATCCAACGGGAACCGTACATTTTTCCGTGATAAAAAGTATCCTATATGTTATTCTACACTACAATCTATCTTTGCCAAATTTCATTCATATCCGTTCAGCCGTTTAAGCGTGAAAGAGTAAGAAACATCCATCCATCCATCCATCCATCTATTCATCATCACAAACTTTCGCATTTATAATATTAGTAGGAAGGACTAGTGAAGTAAGATTACATTACAGTTTGCGGTTTTGACGATATATACCATCACGCCTGTATTCCCCGACGGGTTAGGCAGAGGTGTACCAATGCACACCCACAGTTCGCCGGTATATTTAGATCCCATGTAATAGGGGGCGAACCTATTGCCATTTACCGGGCACAAACTCCGAGCTGCTACTCAGAATTTCATAGAAAAACCCAATAACACTTTTTGCTCGACCCGGGAATCGAACCCAGGACCTCTAGCGTAGCAGTCGCGCTCAGGACCGCTAGGCCAACGAGGCAGTTTTGACGATATTATGTCTCGAAACAAAACCTTGTAATAAATATCACGTAGAAACTGTAATTTTAACAGGAAAGAATGAAATATTTCACCTTTGTTTTGCAAAGTGTGCTGTGGAGAAGAATGGAGGGATTAAATTAATGTCAGCACTTCACTAGTGTTTGAAAAGCGATGAAACAAATAGTTTCTTAGCGGCGCTGCTTCGCGCGAGAGGTAATATTTTATTTCTCTGTAATAATTTCATAGAAATTCAAGATTGTCCTACAGTCTACTGCTTTTCTTGTGTAGACATTGAAACAATGGACTAGTATTTATACGGAGAATATAAATGTCAAAATGTTCCAGACATTTTTCAATTAACAGGTGGAGGGAAATAATATTGTTTTTTTTTGTTGTATTAGAATTTTCGTTTTCTCAATAGCAGCCAGGAGTTTAGAATTTTGGTGTGACACCACCTTAAAAGAAAAGCATATGTGCACGCATGCGCGTGTAATTGCATGTAAAATCGTCCGGTGCCTGATCTCTCTCTGGTCGTGTCGGGTCGCAGTTCTATCGGACTATGAGACTGAGGGAAGAGGCAGTGCATCTGTGTTTGCTCACACACTTGTGAACTATAACAGCTCATGCGTACTTAGCTAGTTTTCATTGAGTATGATCTGACTGTGATCACAATTAATTCAGGAAAATAAATCGACCAAATATTTATTTATTTAAAATATCAGATACTATAACTTTAACATACTTAACTTAGCAAGCAATCAAAGCTTCTTTCTCCGAAGGGGTGTTAATCAAAGGTGTATAGTTCACCCACATTTTACACCCATATTATTACACCAGTGTTATAAAACATTAAACTTGTGTAATATTCGATCTTGCTCCGTGTTCTATCGGAAGCGTGTGGTCTATTTTCTGCTTGAACCGTTTCCCTTCCATATCTGCATATTAAAATTTCACGAGCTTACTAACACTTTGTTAAGTGGGTACCTATCTCATTTTATGCTATCAACGAACAAACGGGCAATTTTCACAGTTAACTGAACGTTAACTTTCGTTTAGATGTTGGAAACAAATCGTTTGTCTGCGTGGAAACCAGAAATACATGCACTTATCTCAATATTGATGGCAATTACAGCGATATATTGGAAATATATTTAAATATTGTTACCGTGCGTTGACTGTATGTTGACATACTGATAATACTAGCCTATTTTTGGCTTGCGAAGTATGTTTGAAAGGGTTAGTACATTATGGAACGCAATAAATAATTGAATATTGAGTATTGAGAGTTACCGCGACACTTAAACCCAAAGGGCATTAGGAGGAACACGGATGGGTTTTAAGTCAGTTAGAGTCTGACACTCCTTTCCGCTCCGGGCAGGGTGGAAGAAGTCATTTGATGATTTACCATCCTTAAAAAAAAGCCTATTTTTTGTCCCACTTCTCATACAATGAAGGCAAGAGCATAAATCACATCCCTTGTCCAAGGGGTTGGCAATTTCGGACTTGTATTAATTATGAGCAAGGGTGATTATTAATGCGCGTGCATTCTCTCTATTAAAAAAGTCCTTTGCACTGTAGTTGGTCAGTAATAGGCTGGTTATTATTATTTATAGAGTGCTATATAGGTTTAATATAAAACTCTAATCCTTCAATTGCAATACTGAGTTTGTTTATTTCATACGCTTTCACGGCTAAACCACTACACCGATTTTGGTAAAATTTGATAAAGACTCAGGTTGAACTTTAAGAAAGGACAGGCTGCCTTTTAATCGATTTTTTCTTCAAAACATGTTCCTCATTCCTTGGCATCACAAGTGTACCATGACAAGCGATAAACACGACAACAATTTCTATTTAGAAATGAATGGAAATCCCCATAGCAGAATCGAAATGGCAGATGTGAGTGCCAACGCCGAGGGAGGGACGCCCTAGAGGGACTACCCTGACCGTACTGGTGAGGTTCTTCAGAAAGATCGGGTGCGCAGTACTCGTAACCGGCGTGGTTGTATGACCAGATGTATGAACGTGGACGAGGCGAAAAGAGTTTGTAAGGATAAGGTGGCGTTCTGTGGTTTCTGCCTACCCCTATAGGAAAAAGGCGTGACTTTACGTATGTATGTATGTATGTATGGAAATTGCTTGTGCTAGAAATTAATGGAAAAGTAACGGAACTGATATCAGTTCCGCCACTTTTTAACATCCTTACACTCATCCCAGGTTTAATCTCACAAGTATTTTTTAATTTACCAACGAATTAGGGTCCAAAAGGGTGTATAACTCTCCGCGCGAGATTGGACTGCCGACAAAACTTCAATTAACTTGAATAATTAGAGAGAAGCAGGCTTTAGAGAAAGGTTTAAACCGTAGTTGAGTAAGTAAAGGCTATTTTTTCATGTAAACAACGCGGAGGAATAGGTGATTAATTAAGCAGTTTATTAAGAGGTTTTGAGATTGTTACGTAAATTGGATGCGTTGGTTCCGTGTCAGGTTTGAAGAACACCATCACGCCTGTATTCCTCGAAGGGTTAGGCGGAGGTGTACCAGTGTACACGTACAGTCCGCCGGTATGTTTTAGGTCCCATGAAATAGCGGGCGAGACTATTGCTATTTATTAACCGGGCACAAATCCAAACTCCGACCTGCTACTGAGAATTTCATAGAAAAACCCAATAACACTCGACCTGGGCATAGAACCCAAAACCTCCAACGTAGCAGTAGCGCTTAGGACCACTAGGCTAACGAGGCAGTTAGTAATATATTGCAATTAAGAGGAGGCAAAAAAATGCCATTACTTTCACCTCGACAACGCGTGTTTCGGAATCAAAATAAATTATCTTCTTTATAAAACCCTTCTACTACTGAGTGACGAACATTTTCATACATACCACCACGCCTATATTCCCCGTAGGGTTAGGCACAGGAGTACCAATATACACCCACAGTCCGCCGGTATGTTTTAGGTCCCATGTAATATCCCATGGGGGCGAGCCTATTGCTATTAATCGGGTACAAAATCATGACTGAATTTCAAATATAACTGACATTTACTAAGACGAAAGTCGCGAAAATATCTGATATAAGAAAATTGATAATTCGAACGTCGCTGTCATAAGCATAAACATACTATCACGCCTGTATTCCCTTAAGGTTTAGGCAGAGGTGTACCAATGTACACCCACAGTTCGCCGGTATGTTTTGGTCCCATGTAATAGGGGGCAAGCGTAGTATTGCCATTAATCGGGCAGGAATTTCATGATCAAATTTTAAATATAACCGTCAAATACGAAGTCGTGAAAATGTCGGATAAAAGAACGTCGATAATCGAACGACGCTGTTGTAAGTTACTAAATAAATATACCTACTTTTAATAATTGGTATAATGGTCATCAATGACGTCATATAGCAGGTACATTTATAGACACCATTGATAACCATGGCATGTGTTGTAAATGAAAAAGATTTGTCGTCGGGACACGTGCCTTTTTCAGTGTATATTTTTTATTCTGTACGTGTAATTTTTTCTGGGACATTAATTTGATTGATGACATACATTTTTCCGTGTTTTTACAATTATGCCGGTGTGATTGAATATGTTTTTTTTTGCCCTTTAATTGTTGTACGTGTCCTGTTTTAATGTTACGTTGGATATTGACTGGAATGATAAATCGGGTCGGGACGTATTTGGGTAAAAAATTTTGGACTGGATTTTTCTAGTTTTTGTGTTACAAGGAAAAAGACTGGTGCTGAAAAACTCAAATGGTGTAAATATAACAACCTGCTTGGAAGCTATATTGTTTCAGCTGGTTTGAAATTGAAACAATAGGGCCATGGGGTCCGAGCGCTCATCTAAGTTTTAGGGACATTGCCAAGCGACTGGTCCACTCTTCACGTGGCAGAAGGCCTTTTCATGGGCCAAAGAATCAGCATTCACATACATCATGGCAATGCTGCCAGCCTTTTGGGGCACTTGCCCCATTGACAGCGATGCGGACGAGTTTTTAGGTGTCGTATGAGCTTCCTCCTTTCTTTCTTCATAATCATCATTATATCTGCAGCAGGACGTTCACTGCTGGATATAGGCCTCCCCCTAAATTTCCAAGAATTCTCTTCCTTTCTTTATTTGTATAAATTTTACTTACTTTGTAATTTAATCACTATTTATAAGTTTTGTGTTTAGGTTAAATAAACACCAAAAAAATAAATATACCGGCGAACTGTGGGTGTACATTAGTACACCTCTGCCTAACCCTTCGGGGAATACAGGCGTGATGGTATTTTTATTTTATATTTTTTTTGTGTTTAGGTTAATTATTCATAACTTAAAAATGTAAATATAAGATCTTTTGTGATTAGGTTCTTATTTAACAACAGATTTTTCCTCAAACTCACATAATACCTAAATATTACAACATTTCGTTTATTACGAAAATATTTGCTTTAAAAATTGTAGTGGACTTAAGTTTTCTATAAACTTCACTTCAAAAGAAATACTTTTATTATGAACTAAGTTAATATTTTTTAATATATAAAATATAAATAAAAATATATTTTTTAACTATAATATTATAATAATGTAAAGAAACCTACAACGCGTACATTGCGTGGTTTCATGTGGAAATCATTTACTTAGCGGCGTAGCATCAAGCTTCATTACCCTAGGGGGTTGGGTAGCGCCGCAGCGTAACGCACACGATATTATGTCAATGACCGGACTTATATTGTTATAAGGTTTTATTCATTTTAAAAGCTTGGCTTGCATTCTTATTAAAATAGGTATTTTAAATTTAACAAATTGGCTACCTCGTGAATTTTAGTACCTTCATTTGAGTATATTAGTTTGTTAGATAAGACTGAAAATGCCAATCAGCATTAAATACGCGAGGAGATCGTGATCGGTGATCGAAGTGGTAAGGTGGTGTTCATGATTAGAGATCGGGATTCGGTTCATCGATCTTGGCAGGGTAGCTGGTAGCAACTGGATGAGAGTTGCCGAGAATCAAGCTAAGTGACGTGTGATTGGAGAGGCCTATGACTAGCAGTGAACTGTAGTTGTTTAGCGAGGATCAATACTCATGCCTTCTCTAAATGAGAAGAGGCTTTTGCTCTGCAGTGGCGCAACAACAGCCAGGTCTATGTTTTATAAAAAAATAAAACACAAATATTTGCACTGAAAACGAGAAATAAGTATCAAACATTTCAGTTCCTCTTCCTCTAAATAAAGACGATGTTGTTTACGAACATTAACTGAAGCTCCTTTAGTTTCAACAAACGTTGCGACTACAAGACAAACATTCAACCCTTTAAGCCGAAACATTCTCTTCTAATTAAAAGGCTTTAATCTTGAGGCCCAAAGTGGAACACGCCGAAAACATCACTAAGTGGCGAGCAGACGAGCGATTGTTTGAAGCAACTTTTCAACACGATTCATCTGGTCATCATTGATTTGATGATTTATAACAAAGCCAAAGTCAAATCATTTATTTCAATTAGACCATTAAAGGGCACTTTTGAATGTCATTACATAAAATATTGAATCTAGTTGCCCATTCCAAAAGGTAGTTTCGTATGGAGAAGAATGGAATTACGTCTTATCTCTCGGTTTCTAGAAATAAAGTAAATGCAAAATTATTGTTCATAAGTTGATGATTGATCGTAGGATAATTCAGTCAACCAATCACAGCAGCTGACGCGTGTTTGACAGATTTACGTTTTCTTTTTTTTAATCAAGAGATTGTGTCTGGACGTTGGAAAAATGTTTGTGACTGTCTAAAATTTTTTACCGTCTAACCGAGACGCTTTCTTGAAAGATGAGTCAATGGAACGTTCAATTCCAACTCACGGCTTCGCTTTTAGTTGCTTTTTTCTGCCACATATCTTCGTTAGTTCATGCTAAGTATTTCCTCATTAATGATGGTTTAAAAATATGATCAAATGTGGCAATGTGTGGTGTGTGGGTGTGGGTTCATATTTTTTATAACTCATCGGGTCATTTTGTAAATAAATAAAAAACATGTGAAGCACAAAAGCAACTTTAGTTGCGCCACTGTTTCCCTCAACAGTTGCCGTACCAATTAACGTTTTAAAATTGCCCGTTTACAATTATAGACCTTATTTACATTGCTAATTGTCGAGTGTCGTTCTATGCAATCTCTTATTCAAATCCTTAACTGTGTTCAGTTGGATTAATGAGAAAGTTAATTAAGTACGTGGATTGATGGCTAAGTGCCCTTAGTTCGTTCATTTGGACTTGTCTTTTGCTCATTCTTTGGAGTCAAAACTTCGTGGTTTGTTTTTTAGGATACGTTTTCATTTTTGGAATGCTAAATTCGATTTAGTTTATTCTTTAAACAGTCGGGCAGACTTCTAAGGGGCGAATATAACTGTCTAATCAAAATTTGACCGCTAACCGCTTATAAGGGAAGCACTTTTTTGAACAAATAATTCAGTATTAAAGTTTTATGTATGTTATAGGTACTTTCACGACTAAACCACTAAATCTGTTAAGACACAATTTTGTACGGTACAAGTTGGAAACCCCAGAAAGGACATACCCAGGCTATTTATTATCTGCGTCTG
Organism: Caradrina clavipalpis; assembly: GCA_932526535.1. Taxonomy (NCBI): domain Eukaryota; kingdom Metazoa; phylum Arthropoda; class Insecta; order Lepidoptera; family Noctuidae; genus Caradrina; species Caradrina clavipalpis. The sequence continues at coordinate 8,049,709 of OW052106.1, read as the reverse complement.
TAATAACTGACATTAACGGCAATAGCAAGTTTCTCATGAACTGTGTTGCACTATTTAACAAGCAATAGCAACAGTTCATTTTTTGAGCGGAACCCTATTAATCTTACTATCCTACTAATAAATATAAATGCGAATATTTGTAAGGATGGATGGATGGATGGATGGATGTTTGTTACTCTTTCATGCTTAAATGGCTGAACGGATCTGGATGAATATTGGCACTGAGGTAGATTTTAGTGTGGAATAACACATAGGAAACTAATATATCAAATAATAATGAGATGCGAACGAAACCTCTAGCAGAAGCTAGTACATTATAAATTAATAACCATTAAATCTTACATCATTACACGTGCTCTGTAACAACGTTTTAGTGAAACTAACTCCAATTATTGTCAACAAAACAATCAAATCGAGACAAGCATTGAACACGAGCGCATGCCCGTACATTAATTAATACCAAATCAACCGACAATCAAGTATGTGTGTTGGAGCTCCAAGTGCTATATCCCTCTATACATTCCATCGGCTCTTGAACATCTATTAAGATATTAAGGTATGTTTGAACAGCAAATTAATTGATATAATGTAACTAATGAGACGTATATGGAAGGCACGCAAACAATGCTATGAATTTCATAAAGGTGTATCGATGAAGTTCTTAGTTATTGTGTGCCTTTGAGTTTATTTTCGATAGTACCGAGGTATTGTTTGAGGTTCATTTGTTTTGTGCTTCCGACGAGCGTCTGTGCTCGCCTCAACCTCGAGTAGAACATTGCAGAACTTAATTTTTGCCTGCGATTTTGTCAAATCTGTTCTTAGCTGACGTCTAAATGTTTTTGTTTTTTAAAAAGGGTTGCTTCACACTAGATATTTCTCCTGTATCGTGTGTGGAGTATTCCGTTTTAACAACAAAATAAAATAAACATAAGAAATAAAGGGGATCCTTATACAAGAAACGTCTTTAATTTGTAAGTAGTGTTCAATATTGTACGAGTCCCTTCATGTGCAAATCAAGTTCTCACTTAGCCAGCTTTCTATCATGTTTACCTCCTCCAAAGAATAAAAGTAAACCACTTCAACCCGAACCTAAGCAACAGCGCCACGCTCCGACAATAATTTGTCAATTTCACTTTGAAACTTGCCCGAATTCTGTCTTCGGAATTAGGTCAGTTCTCAGATATAACGCCTCGCTGTAACAGCCACAGAACCCCTCCTATTGTCCTTCATTTCAAGCTGGTAGCTTTGAGACACGCCTCATCCTTATTAAACAGCTGAATTTAGAACGCGTATTCATGAACTACCTTTCGATTCAGGCCTGTACGCAGCCAACATTTCTAGTAAAGCGTATATCTTGAAAGTGTGTTTATCTTTACGCGTCTTTTTTGGTACACAAACCGTTTTTAGGGTTAAGTATGAATGTGTTTGTGGTATGTAAAAAGAGGTGGGAGATTTCTTACTTAGGATAAGGCGTTAGGGTAAGTCTGTAGTCTTTAATAGATGTTCTTTTAGATAATGTTACCAGCCTATTATTGTCTCACTGCAGGGTAAAATCATCTTCTCGTGCATAGAAGACACGAGCATTGATTACCATGGTTGCTTAAAGCAGATTCGCGATTTTAAACATATATTAATTATTATATCTAGGTTTCTTTATCGATGTCCTTTAAATAGGAATACTAATTATACGGATATTAAGATAAGTTCCGTGTTCGAGTCAAAATTTCTAAGATAAGATTTCTTATTTCGCAATTATGGGAACAACATATGATGACAAATACAAGTATATAGTTCAGCCACATTTTACTATTAGGCATGCATGGGTACAAGACCAGCAACAACATATTAATTAAAGGCGTATTTGCATTTTAATCATAATAATCAAACAATAATCTCTGAAAGCACAGATCTGATTATAAAAAATCTCACTGATAGAAAGGTGATCTAGTAGGTACCTACCAAGAGTTACAAGATATATTTTATGGTATACCTACTTTCCTTCAACCCAGGCAAAGTTGCCAGAAAGTAGTAATATTATAAAGCTGAAAAGCTTTTTTGCTTGAACGCGCTAATCTCCGGAATTACTGTTCTGATTTTAAAAATTCTTTTGCTAATAGAAATCTGCGTTATCCCTGAGTGCTATCTTTCTACATAAAATATAAATCCTAAATATAAATTCCACTGGTATTATAAAGGCGAGGGTTGGTGAGCGTGGATGCATGGTTTTTTTTACGAATGGGAAATCCTCAAATGATGGTGGAAGGGAATGTCAGACTTTTACTGACAACAACCCGCAGCACCGACAGGCATCGGCCCTGAGTGGCCCCTCCAAATGATTTGCTGACATCTCTTTGAGGCGTGCGTGGAACACGAACGACACGTTCTGTCGTCAATTAACGTACGGACGGTGAACCACCCATTGCCCACCGTCCACAGGCCGCGTCTAAGGTGGCCGGGAGTCGTCTATGGCTGAACGGATCTGGAGGAAAAATGTACGGTTCCCGTAGGGTAGTATATACAATTTTACGCGGACAGAGTCGCGGGCAGAAGCTAGTGCTATACAGGAAAAGTTTTTAACCAGTGCGTAAATTTTTTTTGGTACTTCAGTGTCAGTAATAGAACACATTTCCGTGTTTAGCTAAAAAAAAAATTTTTAAAAAAATTTCATCCTTATCCGAGTTTGAAATAAGCAAAACATGGACATAATCTATTCGCCATACTATCAATGAAAACACGCGGCCGCCGCCCGGGCGCATGGCTGGGGTGAGGGGGTGGGGAATGCGCTAGCGCCGGGCCGCCACCGCCCGCCCGCCGTCAGTACGTTCCACGCGCAATTGGTGTCCTGACGTCCGAGCGTTCTTACCCCGCGCAACCCCTGCGCCCTGCAGTTGCCGCGTGTACTCGCGTCGTATCAATCACGATGTCAAACTTTACTCACCGCGAATACTATGAAATGGTGCGAGTGTATTTATTAAGCAACGAGAATCTATCTATCTTCATGTTTATGTTGCATACCTATCTTAGTGCTTCATTCAATTTTATTATTATGCATTTTGATGGTCCTAAGCCCATGAAAGTATGAAGGAAAAGTTGGAATTACGTTAACAAGTAACTTCATATCGCAGTCCAAACTAAAAAAGGTCAGTAACCGCACCGCGTAGGTACGTCGTCGCAGCGGCGAGCGAGCTTCGACTCAGCTGTTACCTACGCGCTACGCACGCGCCGGCTCAGCTGATACGCGCGCCGCGAGTGACAATAAAATATGTTTTTAAGTAAACATGTTTCGTAAGCGATAACTTTTATTTTTAGTACTAAGACATATCAAAATAAAATATACGTGTTTAATAAAACGTCTTGAAGTTTATTATGGAAAAATTTACGCACTGGTTAAAAATTTTTCCTGTATAGATGCGAATGTTTGGATGAATGGATGTTTGTAACTCAATCATTATAGAAGGGCTGAAAGCTAACGCTAAATGATATTTGGCGCTAAGATAGAGTATAGTCTGGAAGAAGGTCAATTTTTATCCCGGAAAATGCACAGTTCCCTTGGGATAATATATCAAGTTTGACGCGAACGAGGTCGCGGGCAAAATCTAGTATATCGTAATAGCAGGTAATTCATGTACAGTCTAATCTATCTGTAATGTAATAGGATTCCAGTAATTAGCCCTTTGTCTTCTACTAATAACGTGATAATGATGTAGAGATCGATAACGGATTAATTGACAAGTAATATCTATACATACAAACAAATAATATTTAAGTATCTGTATCATCATTATCAATCTCATCATCTTCATATCAGCCGCAGGACGTCCACTGCTGGACATAGGCCTTCCCATAGATTTCCAAAAGGACTGTTTAGAAGCAGCTATCCAAGTATCTGTATGTAAGGCCAAAATAACAGGTGTTTACAAATAAATATTAATATATCATACGAAAAGACAATTAAATAAATACTAATGTTGTGTGATATACCTAAAGCAAAAAAGATTGCTGTCAAAGTAATTTTCAGGCACTTTTAATTTGGTAATTCAAAAGTGCAAGATATTCTAACTAGTTGGTCAGAACATCTGACTAACTGATCGATTAAACTAGTTAAGTACTCGTTCCGAAACATAGGTCAACTCACTCTTTTCAATTAGGTTTTTACAAAAATCTTACGATGATATATTATACAAGGCGTTGATGCCCAGCGAGATGGCTACCTCGAATTTGAAAATCATGTAAAAAAAAAGATTTTAAAAACAATTTATTTTATTATTACGAGCATAGTTAACTCCTTGAATTTGACCAGGATGCGAATCCTGGTCAAATTCAAGGAGTTAACTATGCTCGTGATTCTTAACACGAATCAATAATAAAATAAATTGTTTTTAAAATCTTTTTTTTTACATGATTTTCAAATTCGAGGTAGCCATCTCGCCAGAGGGTTTAGGCGCCATGTACACTTTGATATAGCCGCGCGACAACTCTGCCTACTGCATACGCAACTGGGCGCTTCTGAATTTTGCGAGAGGAGTATTCTGGAATACTGTTATTTGATAGTTTTTTTTTATTATTTTTTTTTTAGTCCGTACTGTCCCACTGCTGGGCAAAGGCTATTTGATAGTTGCAACTAAAAAAACAAGCATTTATTAAATATTGGCCAGGTATCGTAATTATATTTGATTACTTCTATTTTTTTATGACAAGCTCCTAAAATTTGACAACGATGCAAATCAACACCTTGTATAACCATTACGATTTCTAGGTTGATCCCTAATGTAAATACAAATGGTTAAGTTTAATAGAATTTTCTTTATACATGTTTGGTAGATTACAAACTAAAGTTTCAGCTAACTAAGTATGTTTGATCAACAAAGGGAAAAAGGGAAATCGAAGAAAAACATCAAATCTAACAGTTTAACTTGGATTAGGAAGTTTTTTCTTTTTACTTTGGGAACGTATGTAATAGGCTAGCAGCTGCCCGCGACTTCGTACACGTGGTTTTTTTCATCCCTGTTAAGTTACGTCTTTGGTTACTGCTCCGCCCTCGTGTGTCGTAGCGTGATGTCATATAGCCTATACTATTCCTCAGGAATAGCTATCATATACAATCAAATGAAAAATTTACAAGTAATCCACAGTGGGACTACACTGTGTGTATTTTCCTCTCGACTGCGCTCCGTTTTACAAACTAAATTGCTAACAGTGTTAGCCGTTTATAGTGACGTAAAAATACTGATTCTGAACGAATCTAAAAATACTTTATAGACTTCTAAAATGTCACATCCTCCAGCTTTGCAGTTGAGCACCGATAAATCCCAATTTATACCTAGGCTAGGAAATTGAGTCATCGAAAATGCAGTCCAAACGACCGACCCAGGTATTCCGTCCTCCTACGAATGCCAATAAATTCGCAATAGACACCCGCCGACGTAGTCCCACTCGTTCATGATAAATGGCCTCTTAAGGCCATTTTATAGGCCATTACCCTCGTGTTCGAACATTCTCAGGCCTCGTAACGACATTTTTGAATATATTGCTTATTTAATAATGTAAAATTGTTTTACAGTCGTAAATCTTTGTTGTGATTTATGTAGGAGTTCAAGGCAAGGTCTAAAGTAAATGACGCGGCAAATTGGTACTTTACGTGGAGTGAACTGGGTATCAAATGTGAGCCCTAAAGCTTGTTATGTGCTCCTAATTTATTGCTGCGAAATTGGTGAAGTCAACCTTCGAATCAATCGATATTGGGAGTTTAAATTCACACCATTGCGCAGGTAACCTTTTTACTTGACATGACAATACTTTTGCTTTACTTTACTTAACCATACATTCTTAGATTATTCAGTTCCTCTATAAATACTTGTACAGATTGAGCTGTAATACCACGCCTTTTTTTATGAAGGGTTAAGTAGAGGTTATGATGGAAGATGATTATGATTGTCAAGTAATAGTTTTAAGTATTAGATTATACTGAAACGCGACGCGATATGCTTATATAAATAAGGTCACACGTTCGCTTGATATCTCAGTTCCAATCAGCCTTAAGGTAAGGATGGTTGCTCCAATTCTTAGCAACTGGAATGAAACCTACCTGCTCCATAAATCAGGTCCCCAAAAATATGAACCGATCACTTGTCTACCGACGGTATAAAGTTATTACATCCTTTTTAAGAGCTAAAATTAGCGAAGCAAAAGCAGCTAGAAAGCAGTTAGATTATTATTAGTAGCAGCTCGGAGTTTGGTTTTGTGCCCGGTTAATGGCAATAGGCTCGCCCCCTATTACATAGGACCTAAATATACCGGCGAACTGTGGGTGTTCATTGGTACACCTCTGCCTAACCCTTTGGGGAATACGGGCGTGATGGTATATTTTATAAAATTAGCGAACACTAGCTGTTCCCCGCGGTTTCACCCTCGCTGCTCAGCACCTGTTGGTCGTAGCGTGATGTTACATAGCCTATAGCCGTCCTTAAGAAATGGACTATCCAACACTAAAAGAATTTTCCAATTCCAACCAGTAGTCCCTGAGATTAGCGCGTTCAAACAAACAAACTCTTTAGCTTTATAATATTAGTATAATTGTTATATTAATAACAATTTTACCATATCTGCCCCTTCAAAATGGATGTACAAAAGGGGTTCCGTAGTACTAAGAAGTTACTCCGTGAAATATAGCATGTAAAAAGATTAGGTTACTATAGCCAGAACCCAATATATCTTCTTGAAACGAAACTTACTCTAGATACTATTTGCCCGTTGAGAAATCCAAGTGCGAAGTTTCAGCTTTAAAACTTGTAGTAGTCTGGTTGAGATTCGATTCGGTAACGACTGTTGAAGTTTGTGGAAGTCGGTACAAAGACCACAAACTAACCGTCGACCACGATGTGTGGTTAGCACAAGTTGTCGTGAACAGGTGACCAGCAGAGAATTGTGTTTGTAGTGTTACTGTGTGACTAGAGGTACTCCATTGATTGTGGGTTTAGAAAAATGCGTCAGTTAATGTGATAATAATGTACCTGTACAACTTATTGTACTTCTTGTTGGCCGCTTTCAACCGGTCCTTTTGAAAAAAATGTTTTGACTTTGACTTTATATTGTTAAAATGACTGCATTTTGGTGTTGTTTTTGTAAATAGCTAATACTCTACTTTGTTTTATTTTTGACATAAAAAATAACAAATCTCTATTACTTTAGCAATCGATTTTAGTAACATTATTTTAATTGAGCTAACCTGAACTTATACTGTATGTAAGCCTGAAATCGCCAATCCGCCTTGAGCAAGCGTGGTGATCAATAGTCGTATTATTTGATAAGTATAAAATCTGAGTCATCGTCACATCTTACGGAAAGTGCTCGCTGAGCATAATATTATGCTACTTTTTTGCGCTAGCATAGCTACGCTTTTTAACATGTCAGAAGCGTATAACTTAGAATAATATTCTCAGGTTTAACTTGAATAAACCGTTCATAAACTTTACACGCCACAAAACCGAAAAAGGATTCTCCGAAAAATCCAATTTGACAATATCCATATTCAGTAATAAACATCCACCTTAATAAATTGTATACAGCAACAGTAAAATATAGCCGCCACTCGCAAATATAGCCTGCTTCCAATCCATGGGCCCCACTCAATAGCCCCGGGCCTTTTTGTCAAATTGCCCAATTCAGTGATTTTTCGGACCACTATAAATAAAGCTTGGAACATTGTTGCCGAAATTTCCACTAAATGAATCCATGTTGTGTGGTCTGTATTTTTTTATTTATTTATTTGAGGATTTAGTTTTACCGCAACGCATTGGTAAAGTGCTTTCCATACGGCGAGTAAATATTTATGAATTAATATTTCAAAGGAATAAAGTAGTTTATTTTATTTTGGTGTTATATTTTGTGTCGTGTTTGGGTAGTTTTAATTTGTTAAATGAAATTGAAAGTAATTTTATGCAAGGGATTTAAATTGTTACCAATTGACATTCAAACGTATCTATAGAATCATATCATATAGAAATATGGTATTTTTTATGGTTTACTTGAAAAATATTGGTCATAAGCTTTTGCCTACGGTTATATTCACGTGGAAGTCAAGTCTATACCTACAAGTACTTATAATAAAGCTGAAAAGGTTTTTTGTTTGTTTAAACGCGATAATCTCTGAAACTATCAGTTGAATTGGGAAAAAAATCTTTGTATATGAGAACCAGATTAAAAAAATAAATAATAACAAAAACGTAGCATACTATAAAATATTGCATTCAGCATTAGTGTAGTTTTGTATCTCTGAAATAATTGAGTACTTTCAGACATTAAGTCACACACAGAAAAAACACTTTTTATTATAAAAAAAAGTATACTAGTAACACTTTTTATTAGTTTTTTTTTATAAAACTATAAAGTATTAAATTCCTATAACATTAAGGTACTTACGCGTGGGCAAAAGGACCTATTTTATTATGACCTCATTTATTCTCAAATTGCTCATTATTCTCCATCACCAATATTCCAAATTCAAAGTACCATATTATAAATATTTCCTCTTTCACAGAATGACAATCATTTCGAACCTTGCAAGTACCGCTATCTTCGAACAATAAATTAAAATGATTAATGAAGCCAGCATTATATTAAACTTTATAAATAACGCAAGCCTGGTGGCCTACTGCTAAGGGCATTGACCTGGGAGGGAGACCACGCGTGCAAATTGGTGTATAAATAAGTCCTGTAGTGTACTTACGGAGAGACACCCTACACAACTGTGTAACTAAAGTACCTACATGTTAGGTAATGAAAACTGCTTTGGTAAAACAAATGAAGGTTGATGTAACATACCAACGTAAGTTTATCCGAAAATTAGGATAGGTAGGTACGTAAGCGGTTTTAGCAGTACGATTTTAGATAATAAATGCCTTGTTAACCTAGTGGTCTTAAGAGGACGAATTGGAAATTTTGGCATCAGTGATCTCTATTTTTGTCAGTAATTAAGAAACGTATAAAAATGTGAGTTGGTATTCTGAATAGTTCATGATGAAAGCCTTATTTTGTTAGTTTTCATTACATGATTAAGTAACTTTAGTAACAGAGAAAAAAATATCAAACATACCTCTTTTTAAATAGAGATTCACATCTTATGGGCAAACGGGACCGATTTTAGCCTCTCAACTTGCTCTGTAGACAAGTCTATAAATACTCTTTAAAATAGTAGAAGGATTTTCTCAAGTTATCATTTCCGACTAAATAAAATAACAAAAAGCTTACTTACCGGAGTGTGTGCGGGTTGCGGGGGGCGCGCGCCTGGTCTAGAATTATTGTTAAACAATTCGTCGCCTTAAGCGCGACTGCTACGCCAGAGGTCTCGGTTTCGATGCCCAAGGCGAGCAAAGTGTTAGGTATTGTTTTTTACTTTAGAATTCTCAGTATCAGGAAGTTAGGATTTGTATCCGGTTAATGGCAATATTGGGACCTAAACATTCCGGCGGACTATGGGTGTACATTGGCACACCTCTGCCTAACCCTTTGGGAATTACAGGCGTGATGGTATGGTAGGTATGTATGTCACCGAAATGCTTAGAAGAAGTAGAATTGGCCTTTGTATGTAGGACCCTGTTCAGGTGACCATGAAAAATAAAGTATTAGCCGTTTTTTTGGTCGTTTTGTTTAGACGTTTATAAAGTTCAGCAACAATCTGGAACGACATTTATAAATGATCTTTCGAAGTTAAAGGACCCAGGTGTTATAACAAGAAAAAGTCTTAAGCAAGCTCTATCGTGTTTTTGTTTAACCAACTTCCAATGAGACGGTTCGTAACTTAACTTCCAAAAAAACATAACATTATAGAAGGCTTAACATTTTCAGAAGTTTATGATAAACGAGAAACTTTGCTCTAGTTCTCCACTGTAAAAGAAACGAGTTTTTTAAGAATAAAAGCCTATTTTTTCTCTCACCTCTAAAGAAAACAAAACCATATTAATCTGCTACTAAGTGAGGAAGGACAAACTAACAAACACATTTTCCCATCTAGTATTAAGTAGATTGTAAAATCCACTATAATGTGTGACTCAGTGATCGCTGACCGTAATCTGTGACTTGGTGACCACAGACGATCGTGTATGGCTCGGTGACTATTGACTGTAGTGTATGACTCAGTGACCACTAACTATAGTGTGTACCTCAGTGACCGCTGACAGTATTGTATCACTTAGTGACTACTGACAATAGTCTGTGAGTCAGTGACCTCTGACTATAGTGTTTGACACAATTATCAGTGACTATAGTGCGTGACTCAATGCCCACTAACTATAATTAAAATATGTGACTCAGTGACCACTGACTATACAATCTTGTCACAAAAACACAAAATAACCTCTTCCATCTCCTTGTCTCCAGTAATAGACTGCGTGGTCTCCGGGTGGGGCCAGTGGTCGGACTGCGACACAAACTGCGGTTCGGGCAGCATGGTGCGAAGCCGGCGGGTGGTGCAGGCGCCTGCGCATGGTGGCCGCCATTGTCCGTCGTTGGTGCAGCGACGAGCGTGTCAGGAGCATCGGGGGTGTTCCGCTGATAGTGATGTTCCTTTAAGAGGTAAGGGTTTTGCTGTTAAAGATTTGGTGCGTCATCAAAGCTTTACACTTTTTTTAAGTTTAAAAAGATAATAAGACGAGATTAGTTACTTGGCTACTTACTTGATCTTAACTTTGGGTTAGGTAAACCACGTGCCTTTTCTGTATCAGAAGAGGCCTGTCCCCTGCAGTGGGACGATAACAGTCTGGTATTCATATTACGTTATAATATGTGCATCTAAGTACATGTAATTTCTATCGCTCAGGAGATAGGTGCAAAACTTTTTACTTAGAATCACTAAGTCAAGGGCACAGGTACTAGAACAATGAGATGTTTTTTTAATAATTGCCTTACCCTTGTCCATTATTTTAATCTAATTCTCACCTGATATAAAAATGTTAAAGATAATCAGTAATGTTTCCCAACAGATGAGACTGCAATGCTCCTACCTGGAGGCTTGTCAGTCAGTCGCCACTCGAACGAGACTGTGGACATCCGCAAGAACCTGCGTCTGCGCAACCCGGACGACCCTGAGTCTAACTCCCACAGAGAGTAAGTAATAAAACCATAAATTAATAAAAAACATCAATAAAGCTACGGGTAGGTAATAAGTCTATGAACAAATTAATGAGCAACTAGCTTTAACTTCCAGATGACTTCTTGACAATCTAAAAGTGGTGGTAAATGGTTTATTTGAAACTCCCTATATTTGGTTGGCCATAGCGTGATTTTATACAACATCACGCTATAACCAACCAAATATAGGTATTCAACAGGAAGGTTCATAAGTCATAAGTCATTCATTTGTTTAACACAGGTACATTAATGATGTTATAAATAATAAAGAGTGCGCTATGTTATGCCAGAGGGCGTACAAATGTCATGTCTAAATCATTAAATTATAGAATAAGCCTGGATTAAAAAATACTTATTAAGCACGGCATAATAAAAATAAATAATAGCAATACAAAAAATAAATGTCAATAAATGTAATGTTCATATCTCTACAGATCTAAATCTTCCTCTTGAATCACTCTATCTATTGATGAAAACCGTGTTAAAATCCGTTGAATAGCTTAAAAGATTTAGGCGTACAAACGGCGAGAGCGACGTTGTTTTATACATGTAGAGATAAATAATTTAGTTTGATGGAAAACTATAAATCCGTAAAAGTCGTAGGAACAGTACAATGGATTTTAGAAAATTCCCTGAGCACATCAAATTGGATAATCAAGTTTGTATGCGAGTAATGTCGCAGTAAACAGCTCTCTCTGTGCCTAGCCTTTAATTTGGAGTCGGCTACGCTAGTGCAATCTACATACTGATATATTAAAGTTGACGAGTTTTTCGTTTGTGTGTTTATTTAAACGCGGTAATCTTTGGAACTAAAAGTCGAAACAGAAAAATGTTTTCGTATAATTATGATGACCAGATTCCGATTGATGAGGAATAGTATAGGCTAGGTAATAGAATAACATCACGCTACGACACATGGGAGCGAGTAGATACCTACCAAAAACGTAAAATGTAAAAATACAGGTAATATCACATAATTAGAATATCCATATTATCATCACAACACAACCAATCGTAAACAAAAAAAAAACAATAACAATAAGTATATTAAAACTGACTCAGTACGAATGAATCGATAGACGATCAGAAGTCAAATTGCAGAAGTCGAAAGAGATACCGCGCCCCCGGAACGCAAACGGCACAAGAAGGAACATGGATGGGTTTTAGTCAGTAAAAGTCTGACACTCCCTCCCGCCGAAAATGCCCAAGTCATTAAGTCCGCCAGTGTACAGTCCTACAGTGTATTTTTTACATTTTGTACATAAAGTACATGTGTGTGGGTGTACATTAGTGTACACCTCTGCCTAACCCTTCGTTTTAATTAATAAATAAATAAAATGCTGGCTTATTAAAGTTTCCTATAATCACTGAAGCGAATAATACTGATGTAAAAGCTAAAAACGGATCAGATTGAAATATATTATAATGAGCCAGAAATATAAAGAGTTTTATTGGAAGTAAAACATTGTTCATTACAAACAATGTGTTTTTTTTCCAAACAATGAAATCCATTTGTTCTTTAAAGCTGAATATAAACAAAACATATATGACGGAAAACATTGGTTTTGTGATTTTAAATAAAACAATTTTTTATTACTACATACGTATTATTTCTGGATTAAACGTAGTACCTGTCCATGTTATGTTTTTTCCGAAGCTTTAATCTTTTTACTTTGATAGAAAAAAAAAAAAAATATACCATCACGCCTGTATTCTTCGCCTGTGGGTGTGCATTAGTACACCTCTGCCTAGCCCTTCGGGGAATACAGGCGTAATGGAAAAAAAATATTGAAAAATATTCAGTATTTTTTTAAAATAAAATACTGATAAAGTAATCCGAGTTTTATTTGTTACTAGCTTACGACCGCGACTTTGTCCGTGTAAATGTCGCTTATTTGCGTAACGGTGTTATTTTTACGCGGATCTCTAATAATTTTATAAAATAAAAGTAAAGGCATCAGCTATTTGCAACAGAAAGTTCCGTCAAAATCAGTTCTGCCGTTTGAGAGATTAACAGGGACAAACAGATAGATAGACATGAAAAAAAAAACTTTTTATTACTGTGTAAACATTCATGTTTACATTTCATAAAAAAAGCCGTTATTTTGACATTACAAACATACACTTTTTTTTACGTATTTGCAAATGAAACAAATCAATAGTGTTATCTATTTCTCCCATTCGCAAATACTTGGTGTATGGCAACCTTCAGCAAGATAAACGGCTTATCTGACACTGCTAATCACAGCTGTCCATGCCAATCATAAAACCACAGTATACATACATACATAAAGGCAGGTACACAATGATACAACAATAACTAGGTCCCACACAGCGATACCGCTGAGTCAATTCGGTCTGAAGACGAGATATCGGTCGATATCTAGTCTATTGACATGACAACAGGAAATGAGAAACTGTGAGCTCTGGCCAACCGAACAACGAAAACGGATTGCAATGCATTTGGAACTAGTGTTTGTGCATCCTGTTTTATCTGTGTAGACATAGCTTTTGTTTTATCTGGCCTATTTTGATAACCACGTAGGCAAACTTGCAATTATGTGAATGAAATTAATGTTTGGTTATAACCAAGACGTAAAATCGCCTGTATTCCCTGAAGGGTTACGTAAAAGTATACAAATGTACACCCAAAGTTCGCCGGTACGTTTAGGTCCCATGTTATAGGGGGCGAGTCTATCGCCATTAACCGGGCACAAATCCAAACTCCGAGCTGCTACTGAGAATTTCATAGAAAATCCCAATAACACTTTGCTCAACGTTTATTTCAATTAGACCATTTACAGACATAAAATACCAATACCATCACGCCTGTATTCCCCGAAGGGTTAGGCAGAGGTGTACCAATGTACACCCACAGTTCGCCGGTATATTTAGGTACCAGAGGTACCAGGTAGGTTCGGTAGGGGTTTTTTTTTTACATTGAAAATAAAATACAATCCAATTACAGTACCTAGTAACCTACGGTTAACCTGATTTTAAAAGTCATTTGTAAAAATATTAGGATGGAACATTTCTAAGAATTTGGTAATTTAATGCTGATGTAAAAAATAAATAGGAAATATGAAAAAAAAAATTAAGGGCTCAAAGCAAATTACATTTAGATAATTACGTGGAAATCTTAATGTAAAAAAAATGTGTTACTTTATTTAGTATTTTGCGTCCGAATTCATTTTTAAAAATACCAAATCAATTTCCGAGGTCTCCAAAAGCATTTGCCATAGATTTGATCCCAAAAAGCGATCCATAGGCTAATTTCCTGAACGGAATCGAAACGATATTTTTCAAAAGCGTATTACAATTGTTATTTTTACCCTTATGTTTCATTTCCACGTTTTCTTGTCCAGGTACTGTGCTCAATTCGAGGTCACCAAGGTTTCGAAGGCTTGCCACACAGATTCCGACTACAAGGCGTTGAGAGAAGGTGAGTTTTTCTTTGTGTTAAGTTAACGACGTGAAAATTGAAAAGCGGGAAAGCAATCTGGAATTTCCGCCGCTCTTGTGTTGTATAAAGGTTGTAGAAACTTTTCTCTTGAGTGCATTTTGAGGTTCAACTATTGAATTAATAAAAAGACGGTGTGGTTAAGTTTTCTTAGAAACGGAAATTGCTTAATTAAAAGGAAGCCTGCTGTGGTATTCTGGTAAAATCGCCGTCGGTTAATTTAAGGTAAACTCGCTTCGAGTTTGAGCTGAGTGATAAAGATAGAACGACCGGCTGTTTTAAGTGGTCTATTTTTTTTTTGAGATTCAAGTAAATATGTTCAGTCTGGCATAAATTGGTGTAGAAACCGTATATCTAGGCATCAAATTAATAGCTATAGATATTAACTTACAATTTTTGGGGTACAAACACTTAGCAGCAGAACACATATAGCAGTGAACTACTTATTATCAAGATACGTTAGGCCCGTTTTCATCACGGGGAGGAGGGATCCGCTGAGGTACAGCGGGTCGAGGCCAGTCAGGGGAGCGATGAATGCTTATGCAAATCCCGCACTGGGTGGCAGAGGTGGAACACCGCGGCCGCAGCCGGTACGAGTCCGGCATGCTCCTCCGCCAACCTCATGACGGAGAAAACCCATGAGGATTTCCACAGCGCACCAAAAAAAAGGACTATTTTTTAAACTCCAAGTTAGTTGCTATTCCATGCCCACAATGAACGGAATAACCTCAAAGTTAAAAGCGTAATTTGACCCCAGAACAATAAGAAAAAACAAAATGAACTCCGATTCTATTTTTAAACTGTTTCCATTCCCCCAGGTGCAACGGTATGTGTTCTCTGCGAGACGGCAGCTCTCCGACGGGACCTAAAATGGCGCTGCAGCGGTCACGGGGTTGCAGGACACGCAACTCGCTTCTATGCCCTAGTCGCTCCCCATTGCCACGGAAAGTGGGTGAAAGCTGCCCAAAACCCCGACAAAAGGAGCGACTGTTGCGCGAACCCACATTTTATTTTCGTTTAAGGTTAACGACTTAATATGTATGTAAAAGTAAAGAGGACTTTTTCACACTTGGGTAATATAGTAAAACTTGGTTTAGTAAGACCTGGATAAATGAGAACTTGTGTAAGCTGGAAGTTTAGTAGTAGTAGAGCTCTTTGTGAAGGAGCTTGTCCTACCACCATACCTATTTCTGCCGCAAAGCAGCGTTGCTGTGTTATTGTAATTACAGGCACATGACACGTTTCAACTTTGTCTCTGGGATGGCAACGCTTTTGCAAGGCCTCTGGTACTGCTGATGTCTATAGGTAGCGATAACCACATAACATCGGGTGGCCGCTAGCTTGTATGCCATCCAATGGCAAGAAAAAAAAAACTCGTGCTAAGGAATACCTCTTTAAGTCCCTTAACGTCCCAGTTATCCAGGTGTCACTGTAATTACAATGTAAAAAAGTGTGTCTGGAACACTTTTGTTGCCGGTATCAGCAACTTGTAGTGACACTACTGTGACCCAGTGTGGGTAAGTCTTTAGGTTTGTTTGACAAATGAATAACATTGTTTCGTATAAGTTTAGCTATTGGGAACGAATAGAATTGATTTGGTAATGAAAATAAAAATACTAATTTTAATTATTTGAGAGAATTTTGAATTTGTAATTGGGTAGATGACCCCATTAATCAATAATTCTAAGGCACAACTTAACAATAAAAACATTTTGTTTAAGTCCTAAAAACGCGATCAATTTTTAAATAACTTTAAAAACAATAATTAGTTAGTGAATTAAGATGACAAAAAGTGACGTCATAGTTCAGTATTGTCGTTCAAAATCTATGAATCGCGTTTTGACAGCTCATAAAAAGTACGTCAATTGATTAGTGGTGTCATCTACTCAATTATTATTACATCGCGACAGATACAAGAATGTCGTGTGTTGCATTGCATTTAATATTTTTAAAAAACTATCGTATGACGGATGATAATGAAAACAGTCATAATTGCATTTATAAAGACTTGTTAGCTCAATGTAACATGTAAATAATAATACCTTCTCATAGAGTAATGTTTTATTTTTAACTATACTGCCTCAAGTATAGAACACGGTTAAGAAAAGCCAGGGTTCGACACCCGAGCGATACAAAACGTAGCTTTATTTTTTCGTGTAATTTTCGTTTCATTCTGAGATTAGATTAGAATCACAATATAAAATAAATGATTTTATATAACTTTAGAATTAATTTTGATATTAATATCAACTTAAATAATAATAGTTTGTGAATACATATCTTAAACGACTTATGTAAATAATAATGTTAAATAAACTCATTACGAAGTGACATTTTGTTTATTTTTTGTGAACTCATTGCTTATGTATGTGTGGTCACGTTTTATCCCTTAATGGGGTGCTTTCCACCCCCAGGGGTGTCATCATAAGATACGTAAGTACCTTACCGCCCTGCTTGAATTAGGATGAAATAGGAGGTGCTGGCGTAGGCACAGTGTGACACAAGTCAGAAGTTTCATGAGAATATATCTATCCTAATATTATAAAGAGGTAAGATTTGTTTGTTTGTTTGTAACGAATAGGCTCCGAAACTACTGGACCGATTTGAACCATTTCTTCACCAATTGATAGCTACATTATTCCTGAGCAACATAGGCTATATAACATCACGCTACGACCCACGGGAGCGGAGCATTAACCAAAGACGTAACTTATGGCGGGTGAAATAGGACACGCGGACGAAGTCGCGGGCAGTTCGCTAGTCGTCAAATAAAACCTAAAGGCTGGCTTTTACCATGGCCAGAGGTTAAGCATTGCCATCCAAAGTGGCAATGCCATCAGTCTTTTGGGCATTTTTCCGATTGACAGCGATGCGGAGTAATTTTTTGATGCTTATAGATTAAGTTTTTTTTTCTAATCTAATTTTAAAGTTGTAAATATTTAATAATAAATAATATCGTCAAATTTTTATAACTTTTCAGTTCTCGAAGGCTTAAATTATAACCGTTTGGAGGATTTCTTTAAAAAATAATTCAACATCTTATTGATATGGTTTTTTTTTCATACTATAATCTATTAGTATCCGTGATCGAGCTGTTATCAAATATCTATACTAATTTATTATAAAGAGGTAAATTTTGTGACATTGTAGGAGATAATCTCTGGATCTACTGAACCGATTTTGAAAATTCTTTTACCTATAGAAAGCCACGTTATTTATTAGCAACATAGGCTATACAAGACCACGCTACTACACACGGCAGTGAAGCCTAGTAACCAAAGACAACAACAATAAGTTATTTAACACGGGTGAAATAAGCCACGCGGACGAAGTTACCTAATTTTTTATATAACAGACGAAATGATATACTGAATTTATATGACAAAAGTTTTCCTTACAAAGTCCCTTCTACTCCGTATAGTTAAAACAAGTTAATATTATTTACCTCCATATCTAAAGGTATTTGAAACCCAAGCAGGACAGAAGTAGGTAATAGTATTGAACCCAAAACAATAAAAAAGGGTTTGCTCAATCGGGCCTCTTTACCGTGACGGACAGATTTGTCCGGTAAGTGGATAAAGGTAGGGCCTCGGGAACTGAAAAGGACTGCGCAGGCAATATTTTGTTGTACGTATTCAATTGTAGGTATAAATTACTATGGATTAGCCAATCTATTTTGTAAAGTGAGCTGCAGTGCTTAGTCTGTCCAGGGCTGCGGGTTGTTCGCAGGAGACACCGCGCCCCCGGAACGCAAAGGGCACATGAAGGAACATAGATAGGTTTTAGTCAGTAAAAGTCTGACATTCCCTCCCGTCCCGCCCAGGGCGGGGGAAGTTATTTGATGATTTCCCATCTATAAAAAAAAAGTGCTTATTCTGTGAAAAAATCACTAAGTGATTTTAAGCAAAGTAATAAGAACCCAGTTACCAAAGATCTTATATTTACGTAAATATGGTCCTAAGCGCAACTGCTACGCTAGAGCAAGGTTCGATTTCCAGGCCGTGCATAGTGTTATTGGAGTTTTTGAAGAGTTTTATATGGGTTATTCTTAGTAGCAGCTCGGTGCTCGGATTTGTATAGGCCCGCCGGTTAATGTTAATCGCCACCTATTACTAATACATACCAGCGGACTGGGTGTACATTGGTACACCTATGCCTAAGCCTTCGGGGAATACAGGTGTGATGGTACGTAGGTATGTAGGTAGAGTAAAAAAACTGTAAAAAAAATGTATGTAGGTAGCATACTAATTTGTAAAAATCTTCCTCTATGAATTAAGAATATACTAGCTTATGCCCTCGTCTTTGTTCATGTGAATATATCGGCAATCACGAAGTTTTAGCGTCTTGCGCAGAATCCTAATTCTTGTACCAAAATAAAAATAGCCTAAATTACTTCTTATCAGCTATCTACCTTAACTCTACTACGAATAACATAATACAAGTTCACGTAAAATCAGAGCAGAATCTAATCTATTATATGAGCGGGAAAACCGACCATCTTCAGTACCAAGAAAATCTTGTATTGCTCATCAGAAATATCTCGAAGGAAAACCGTACAACCGCTTCTTATTTCCCGAATACGAAGCAATTATTTGAAGAAGCCACTTGTTTACACGCACCAATACTTCCCCATTGTGATACGACGCCATATTTCTTTATTTGCCAAAATACAGATTTATCCTTCAACCGGTATTATTAGTATTTAGGGGGTCAGGGTATTCATAAGTGTGGGGTCGATTTGAAGAGGTTTGTTCAGAATTCCACTCATGTTTTGAATGCGAAAGTTTGTGACGATGGATAGATGTTTGTTACTCTTTTACGCTTAAACGGCTGAACGGATCTGGATAGAGACACTGACACACACTGGCACTGAGATAGAGTGTAGTGTGGAATAAGATAATTCTTATACCGGAAAAATGTAAGGTTCCCGTGAGATAATATATCGAATTAGACCTGTATGAAGTCGCGGGCAGAAGCTAGTAATATTATAAATGCGAAAGTTGGATGGATGGATAGATGGATGGATTGATGACTGTGACTCTTACACGCTTAAACGTCTGAACGGATCTGGATGAAATTTGGCACTCAAATATATTGTAGTGTAGAATAACACATAGGATACTTTTTATCCCTGAAAAATGTATATGAAAAATGTAAGGTTCCCGTGGGATAATATATCATCTTTGAAGACAAAGTCGCGGACAGAAGCTTGTAATATTATAAATGCGAAAGTTTGTAATGATGGATGGACGGATGGATGGATTTTTGATTGTGATTCTTACACGCTTAATCGTCTGAACGGATCTGGATGAAATTTGTCACTCAAATATACTGTAGTGTGGAATAACACATAGGATACTTTTAATTCCGGAAGAATGTAAGGATCCCGTGGGATTATATATCGACTTTCACGCGAACAAAGTCGCGGGTAGAAGCTAGTAACTTATATTTTGTTTTGTAGTAATGTATCGACCAATTAAGTATACTACTTATTCTTATCCATAACTAAATCTTAGTACTTAATCGATGCTCATCAGTCCTGTGGCTTGTAACGCCTTAGTGTAACTAATTTAGAGCAATACATCAGCGTGCCATGTGCTGTGATCCATTAATAACCATTCAACATAATGACGACACGACCATCATTTAACTATTATACTTGCTTTAGAAGGCGCGTTAGGTTAATGCACCTCTGCTTACACCCTTTTGCTTGTCCCAGCCTCTCTCTCTCTCTTTCTCATACAGCTTAACACAGGCGTGATGTTAAAACAATGACTACAAAAAGCTGCAAGTTGTAATATGTACCAGCGATTCCAGATTTCTTTTCAGGTTTTTTAAAGATTTTAAAATCTGTAAGGATCTCCTCTTCCTTTCTCCTTCCTTAAATAAGCAATTTTTTCCATGGGACCTAAACATACCGGCGAACTGTTGGTGTACATTGGTTCACCTCTGCCTAACCCTTCGGGGAATACAGGCGTGATGGTATGATTTGTTAGTGTAATACAAAATCGGTTCCCGCCGTCCGTCTGTCCCTTTGTATTTTTAGATCTTTTAAACTACGGAACAGATTTTAATGTGGTTGCCATCAATATATAGAGTATTTTATGAGGAATGTTTATATGTATAGAACGGTTTTAACCCAATAACACTTTTTGCCCGACCTAGTAATCGAACCCAAGACCTCTAGCGTAGCAGTCGTGGTTAGGACTACTAGGCTAACGAGGCAGTTTTGTTCAGTTTTATACTATCTAGAGATATAAGATAAAGATGAAACATAATCCTTATTCACAAGGAAGCTACATAGAGGACTTAAGAGCTAATAAAGTAATAAGTCGTGATTTACGGACGAGCAGTTAATGGCTTAACGTGCCATAGCAGGATAACTGCACGGTACTTCATTGGCATACTGTGGTTTGTTACACTGTAGGAGTTAAGTGAACAGACTACTAGTAATAAGGTATATCTATTTTATGACTAGCTTCTCGCTCCCTATTACATGGGACCTAAAACATACCAGCGAACCATGGGTACACCTCTGCCTAACCTGCGGGTTGCTCGAAAGAGATACCGCGCCCTCGGAACGCAAAGGGCACATGAAAGGAACATAGACGGGTTTTAGTCAGTAAAAGTCTGACACTAGGGCGGGGGAAGTTATTTGATGATTTCCCGTCTTAAAAACCTAACCCTTCGGGGAAATACAGGCGTGATTGTATGTTGTTGTTGTATGTTGTATGACTAGATTCTGTAATCTCGGTGCAAATTTCATCCAGATCCGTTCAGCGGTTTAAGCGTGAAAGAGTAACAAACGCCCATTCAACCTTTGGCGGCGTGGCATCTATCTATAATATTATAAAGCTGGATTGTTTTTTTGTTTGTTTAAACGAGCTAATCTCTGGAACTACCAGTCAGATTGGTAAATTCTTTTGCATACGATAGCCAGACTCATGAGGAATAGTATAGGCTATATAGCATTACACTACGACTCACGGGAGCGGAGCAGTAACCAAAAACATAACTTAAAAGGGGTGAAAAAAACCACGCAGTTGAAGTCGTAGGCAACAACTAGTGCATTTAATATGAAACCATACGCTACCTTTTACCCAGATATGGACAGTTTTAATCTGAATAACAAAATACATGACCGCCAAGATAAGTTGATGTAAGGGCCTAACTGACTTTTTTAGGGCCATGTTTAATAAAGTACCCTTAAAGGCTATTAATATTAAATTGTAATGTTCAACGTCGTTAGAGATAACCTCGAGGGACAAAACGTATAATTTACATTAAAATAACCGTCCTTGAACGTTATACGTATTATTTGGTATTATGTACGGTCAACAAAAGAGATAAGTAACCGGACCGTCTAATAAAGCTGAAGTTTTCATTCAAACCGGTGGACATTTTTAAATGAAATTTAATTTAATTAATAAACTGTTTATTTTTCATTAATAAAAATAAAATTTATTAAAAAACTTCTATCGGTTTTTGAAAAACTTTGAACTTATTAGGCGACGCTGGTTACTTATCTCTTTTGCTGACTGTACTTACCCTTCTACCTAGTACCTACATGACCAATAATTATGGTCATTGTCTTGTAGATGCAAATGTTATAGTGAAGTGTTGTATAGCATTCATATTTACAATATTACTTTGAATATTATTATGCTATCGATTTTTAGAATTTGAAAGTATTCTGAATTTGAAATAAGGAAAACAGCTGTTTCTTAGAAAATGCAGTACAACACGATCAAAATTGATTGGAACAGCTGATGTTATATTTAAAACAGAGTTGACCTCATAATAAAAAGGGCGAAAGTTTAATTTCATACTATAATTTTCTCCTGTATCGAACATAATCAATCAATCAATAAGCCCTTTATCCTGAACTTCGGTCTGTTTTGGAGTATTCGTTTCCCTCATTCAGAGGATATCTCTAAGTTCAGTGTGCCTTTTGGCAAAGGCCTCCTCTAACATTTTCCATTGAGTTCTATCTCTGGCAACCCTTCTCCAGTAAGGGCCCGCTGTAAGCTTCATCGAACATAAACTCACACACAAAAACCAAACAAATCTAAGTATCTACGCTTACAATATGTTCTGCCCAAAGTAACTATTCCACGCAAACGAAGTCGCGAGCAGAAACTAGTATGTATATAAAGATTTAGCGTCTCTGCACATGATCGATTTTTTGACCGATTGTTATCGGGCCTATTTTTGACAGATTTCTTCTCGCCGGCAAAGAAATTTGTCAAAAATCAGTGGAATAATTGGTCAAAACATCATGTACCTACTACTGTGTGGTAAAATAACAAAAATTTGAAGAAGAAAATTTAAACCACAGGGCTGGTATATTTTGAGATATGTGATATATGGCATTTACTTTGGAGTTGTAGTTTGAGTGATCCAGTTTTTTCGCCATAACTTTTTTAGCTCAGTGTTTACATTTTTTATTTTTTATTTTACCATCACTTGTTTACAATTTTTTTTACCAAAAACACCTCTTTTTTCATTAAATAAATTTTAAAAATCACTCGTACTCGGTAGTGTACGTAGACGCTTAGATAGCGTTCATTCAAAAACAGCATGAATATCAAAAACAAAACACTCTCAGTATTCCATAAACAAAGCCACAGTATCTTTCTTCAGTAAACAGTTGTCCAAGACTATGGCAAACTATATCGTCGTCCATCCCGGCTCCGCCTGGCGGTCGCCCCTAACACAATTTGTTCGTTTACGCCAAATTTGCATGTATATTGGCACACCTTCCATTTATTTTAGACTGATAAGAGGGGAGGACCAAAATTCGACATTTGAAACGTTTTCAGAAATTTTTAGAAAGCTCTTCCAACGTAATTTTTAGGGTAAAGTCTGATAGGGAGAATAAAAAGGGATTGTTTTAAGATTTCCAGCGTTTACTTGATTTTCTGGCCTGAGTTTTATGGCAGAAAGATTTGGTTAGTTCTTAAAGGTTTCCCTATCTTAAAATCTTTTGCGTAAAGTTTTGCTGTCTGGGGTAAAATGTCTTTTATTGACACCAACTTGATAAGGTTAAATTTTTTCAATAGGTGCTTAAATATTTTTATTCTTTTTACGTTTTTAAGTAGATTCTGCCCGCGACTTCCTCCGCTTCAAAAATTATCATTAACTGTACATTTTTATGGACTGAAAAGTAGCCTATGCATGATTCCACACCACAATCTATCTCAGTGCAAAAATTTGATCCAGATCCTTTCAGCCGTTTAAGCATGAAAGAGTAACAAATATCCATCCATCTTCGCACACTTTCGCATTTATAATATTAAGTAGGATTTCTATGTACCGGGGAGGAGCACCCTTTAAATAATAACCTCAACTATGCTATTTTCAACCAACCCACACACTTATTTTTATGACCATATTATCTCTAAAATTAGTACTTTACCTCAAAAACCGCTAACATAACGGACACTATTACACATTAAATAACAAAATAAACTCCTTATTAGCCCTGCGAAGGCCTATTACGAGCCAATTAAGAGAATAATGACAATTATCAACGGCTCTGTCATGGCGAAGTGAAGTTTAGAACAAGGGAAGTTTAGCCAAGCCTCGGTTAGAATAGAACTCATGGTACAATGGGAGCGGGTGGCTGGAACTAATTGTTGCAGGAGATTGGTGGGTAGGTATGGCAATTTGTATTGTTGGTTGATTATGGGGGGACGTGGCGTTTTACGATGTGTTGTGTTTAGTTTTTAACACGTTTTAATATTTGTTAGATATTACGTAGGTAGGTGTCAATGAAACGACGGCTTGCAATGCACTGACCATTTATTCCTTAAAATGCGGTGCGTGTACACATACTTATAACTACGTTTACATACATATATAACAATATTGTAATAGCCTGCGAATTTGTCTGTGGTAAATGTCGGTTGGCGCGGATAAAAAGTAGGCTATGTCCTATCTTGGGGTTTAAACTTGCTCACCAAATTTCATTAAAAGCAGTTGAGTGGTTTTTCTTGAAAACGTGCCAGACATATTTACTTACGCATTTATAATGTTAGTATGAATTAGTATGGATTACTATCCATTTTATTTTGTAAATAATCTTGGAAGCCGAATTTAACTAACTTCGAATTGTTGCATTGATTTGAAACTATGCAAATGAATTAAATATGGTACCTAAATATGACAAAATAATATAGTAAAGGCGTCTTTTACATACAGTTTGTCAAAAATCTTTTTAAATAAAAACGGTCCTCTCTTTTATTTAGTTATATTTTTGAAGTGAAAACTTCTTAAGCGGCGAAGTACAGTTTTTTTCGGTAAAAAAAATTTTAAACTCGCGTCAGGACACGAGACCTGATCGAAAATCTTACGAATTTATCGTATAAATAAATAAATAAATATTGTATTATACCACATAAATGATAGTACTTTTATACTGATAATTAAAGCAATTCGTGCAAAATTATTCCCTAACCATTCCAAAATATCAAAAATGCACAACGTTAATATTCAAGTTTTCACTTCTGCCCGCACTCCCGGAGTGCAACCCGTCGTTTTTTTTTGTATTTTAAGTGCATTAGGTAACTACGAAGGTATTTTTTTTTTTCATTTCAATTATGTTGATGTGGTACGGCATGATATTGCCATGTGGCAATAAGTGCGGTAAGTAGATAGGCAAACTCATTTTTCACAATCCATTCATTCATTTTTGAGCAGTTCGATTTTGCCATCAAACGTAAAAAGGCGAGTTTAAAATTAGGGAATGAGGCTTTTATATTTATTCAAAATAACAAATAAATGAAAAAATAGAAATGTTCATTTATAGCTCGTCGTAAGACAATAAAAAAAATATAACCACAAAAAATCCAATGACAAAATGAACTGTCAGTAAAATGGTATACATTCTCAAAGTAATGTCGGCTCAATTTTAATTATGTTGGGATGTTATGGTCCGCTCGTAATTTCGTGTGCGTCGCCGTGAGCCTTGGTCAAAGGCGGTCGTACAGGAATTTAGTGTTTCACATCACACATATTATGGAGCTACGTGAAATACTTATCTAGAAATTATGCAGATTTTTGTACGTGTTGTAAAGTTTTGGTATTCGTCTTGGTAAAGAATAGCAAGAATCTTTATTTCTTTCTTTTTCAAAGTTTTATGTATATTTATATAAATATACTTAAAACTTTACATGGGACACATGGGATTACATGGGACTTAAATATACCGGCGAACTGTGGGTGTACACTGTACTGTTGGCAGTGGCGTGCACTCCATATAGGCAAATAGACATTGCCTACCCTATAATATACGTATTTATCTTATTTAATTTTGATATCTTTTATTGTATCCACGAGTACTATCGTTAAAATAAAACAAAAAATATAAAATCTTAAATCAGCTCCACCTATCGTTAAAATAAAAAACATAATATATATAAACTTAAATCAGCTCCATCTATCGAGTAACGGGTGGAGTCTCATCGATAAATCGCTTCGCGCGAGTAACGGGAAGACACAAAACATTGCGTCTGGATGGTTAAATGTGTGCCTCGTGACAGACTCGTAGGTACGCGTCTACAATAGTGTGCGTTTACTATAAAAACTTGACACACAATGTTAAAATAACGCTCACAAACGTACAAATAGACTTTGGCTAATTTTTATACTTTTGAAGTTTGCGGGGGTTTTGCGAAGTTAGTTATGTGATTATTTTAATATAAGCAGTATGTTGGATTTTATTAGCGTTATATGAAGCACGTTTACTTGTTGTTGTAGTATGTGTTTATATTGACGTGACTTATGAGCGGCCATTGTTGATTCATTTTGTACGACTGTAAACAGTTGTGTTTGCGCTAAAATTAGATTGTGATGTGTATTTAACGTTGATAATAGTGAAAAATGAAATATGTTCACTGTTAAAGTTGTTCAGGGGTGTGTATGTGCAGAAAATATTAAATGATGCGTTTTCAAAGCTATCAATCATAAAGTGATAACAAATGTTGATCGCCCAAGGCCGTTATACACCAGATTTGCAGTGAATACAAACTAAAGGTAAAATCAATCGTAAATTCAATATAAAACAATATGAATCTTAAGACTGGGTCACTGGTTGTTTACATAGCAATTGATTATATTGTTTTTCTTGTCCAGACGTGAGTCGTAACGTGTTTTGGGCATATTGCACGTAGTTTCGTGGATATGAGTAGGAACCTAGGTAGGTACCTAACTTGTTTCAAAACCGATCATTCTTGTAACTATATAGTATAGTTACTTCTGTATACAGTAGAGCTTGGTTAGTTCTGCGTTTGTATTATGGTATGATTACGAAAGTGTTATAGGTTACAAAGGTAATATTGTTACTTTTGTGTTATGTTATGATTACGTATAGTATAGGTATGTGACAGTTTGAAGATGTTCTTTTTATCATGCGCGTAAGCTATACCTATCCCGAGCCGAAGGTACTGTTTACTCTCTCGTTGTGCAACAGCGAGTCGTATCGTAGATCGTAATCGTATTATATTATATTATATTATATTTGAGGTGGAAAATCATATACATCATTATTTAATCGACAAGGCGACGAACCAAAACAAACATGTAGTAGGTGTTTTTGGTAGGTAAATTTTCTGTCTACCCTGTCTAAAAACTCTGTGCACGCCACTGACTGTTGGTACACCTCTGCCTAACCTTTCGGGGAATACAGGCGTGATGGTATATTTTTTTTTTTTTTTAAAAAGAACAAACATATGTTTGTAAACGCAATCACGAAACGAGAGACATTGCCAGAAAGGGGCAGGGTAGTAGTAGAGCTCTTTGTGAAGGAGCTCGTCCGGGGAAGTACTACCACCATACCTATTCCCGCCGCAAAGCAGCGTTGCTGTGTTCCGTTTTGAAGGTATGGGTGCCGGTGTAATTACAGGCACATGGACATTTTAAGATTCTCTGTGATGGCAACGCATTTGCAAGGCCTCTGGTATTGCAGATACTATCTCTCTCTATGGTCTCTATGGTCTATTGGAAGCGGTAACCACTTAATATCAGATGGGCTGTGGGCTTGTTTGCCACCAAATGGCATAAAAAAGGTGTTTAAAAAAAAACTGTGATCAGCAGGATACCAAGCACATCTACTTGGTGTCCTGCTGATCACAGTTTTTTAGTCTGACCATCGTCTGACTTTGACGTTGTTTGACTACACCCATAGGAAAAGGTGTAAGATTTATAAACGTAGAAAATAAAACATTAAAAGCAACCATCAAAACTCGCCTTTAACTCTGAAGCTAGAAGGTTGAAATTAAAAAAACCTTGGTTAGGTATATTTTTTATGACAGGCCTCATAAGTTTTCTTTTGTTTGAGAAAAACTCCAATTGTTTCAATTGGAGTTTCTTCGTTAGAAACAATATTTCCCGAGGGTTAAAAAGTTTGTATTAATTTAAACGGAAGTGTTATTCTTTTTGTTGATTTGAAGTGAACTCGTAACGTGTTTTTTTGTTATTTATTTATTACACAAGGTCATTAAACCCGCGTTTTTTTTTTTTAATAAAATCGTTGCCCCTCTCTAGGAATTTCTCCTGTATCGTGGGTGTGTTTAAAAACACCTAAACTCACATACACAAACAGCCAGACCCGGAATAACTATCTGTAGATTATACAAATATTTGTCCGGTGCGGGAATCGAACCCGCGACACGCAGTGCAACAATCGATCGCTCAGCTACTGCGCCAACCGTGTCGCCAAACCGTGTCGAATTTGTTCGCGTAAATATCGGATGTCATGGGTTTTTGTTGTACGGAAGCTAATGATTTTTCCAAAAAGAAAGCCTTAGTTACTACTTATAAAATCACCTATCTGCCGGTGAAAGTGTCGACAAAATCAATACAGCCGTTTCGGAGATTAGTCATAACAAAAATACAGACTGATAAAAATAAAAAGGTTTTCGTTTTGTACCGTGTTTAAGCGTTTGTATGTTTGTTTAAAAAGCTTTTTCTTGTCATGACAAACAGATACTTTAATTTTATTTATTTGTGTAGATTGCGTTAGAAAGAACAGTGATTTTTCACAATATATGCGCACACAAAAACAAAAGTTGTGTTTTACAGCAATAATTTTTGTTCAAAATTACTTAGTTCGATGGTCAGTATGCGTAGTAACAAAAAAACCCACACACACACACATACCACCACGCCTATATTCCCCAAAGGGTTAGGCAGAGGTGTTCCAATGTACACCCACAGTTCGCTGATATGTTTAGGTCCCATGTAATAGAGGGCGAGCCTTTTGCCATTAACCGGGCACAAGTCCTGACTCCGAGCTGCTACTGAGAATTTCATAGAAATACCCAGTAATACTTTTTGCTTGTCCTGGCTCTAGAACCGTATATCTCTAGCGTAGCAGTCGCCGATATGTTTTGGTCCCATGTAATAGGGGGCGAGTCTATTGCCAACAAATAAAAAAACATATATAAAGATAGATTTAAAATCACAAAAAGTCTAACAAAATATTAGTTCTATAGTTTAATTGACACCGTCGTACATTTCCTTCTGCTGCCGTAGACTCTCAGCCCGGAGTTGTGACAACGCAATTATTTCAAGAACTATTAAAACTTTAATTCAAGTAAAAGGAATGAAAGTCTCTTTATAATTTTCGACGAAATCTCGACTGATTCTGAATTCTCTTGGAAAGTTAGACCTAGCTTGGCTTAATTACATAAATCTAGATTTTAGATGTAAAAAAGATGTGGAATAGCTCGTCCGGGGAAGTACTACCACCATACATATCTTTGGGCCAAAGCAGCGTTGCTTTGTTCCGGTTTAAAAGGGTATGGGTGCCAGTGTAATTACAGGCACATGAGACATTTCTACTTTCTCTCTGGGATGGCAACGCGTCTGGTATTGCAGAAGTGTATAGGTAGCGATGACAATTTAACATCAGGTGGGTCGTCCTGTTCGTTTACAATCCAATGATATTTAAAATATGTGTATTGTATTTTATATGTTGGCGAATACACCCGCGATACAGAGGAAATCCTTAAAAAAAAAATAGAAAACCAAATTAACTGACTCGTTAGCCTAGTGGTTGCTTTTTTCGATTAAAGTCTCTGTAGCAACTCGGAGTTAGAGCTTGTGCCCGGTTAATGGCAATAGGGTCGCCCCCTATTACATGGGACCTAGACATACCGGCGAACTGTGGGTGTACAATGGTACATCTCTGCCTGGAATGCAGGAATACAGGTGTGATGGTATGTGTGTTGTTAGAAAAATATTAGGCAGATGATGATAATTACATAAGTTTCATATTAACCAATTTCTTCATACGATCACAACTTTCAGTAAGAACGGAGCTTAATTATACAGGAAAAAATTTTAAGCAGTGCGTATATTACACACGTATATTTTATTTTGATATGTCTTAGTACTAAAAAAAAAGTTATCGCTTACGAAACATGTTTACTTAAAAACCATATTTTATTGTCACTCGGCGCTAGCGCATTCCCCACCCCCTCACCCCAGCCATGCGCCCGGGCGGCGGCCGCGAGTTTTCATTGATAGTATGGCGAATAGACTATGTCCATGTTTTGCTTATTTCAAACTCGGATAAGGATGAAATTTTTTCTAATTTTTTTTTAACTAAACACGGAAATGTGATCTATTACTGACACTGAACTACCAAAAAAAAAATTACGCACTGGTTAAAAACTTTTCCTGTATAAAAGAAATGTTGACAAGTTTCTGTGAACGTTCAGGATAGTTAGTGACGTCATCGTAACTATAATTTACGGCCCTACACGGGTGCCCCAAGTTATGAAACTATATTTAGATGAGGAAGACAAAAGGAAGATTTGTTACTCGAAGGTGAAAGGTGACGTGACGTGGGAATTATTTTGCCGTTCAAAACGTATTGAATTGTTGAATAAATTTTCTTGTTATCTGAGAAACGGGTCAACCAATGTTTAAGGCTCCTTAGTCTGTAAGGAACTCTTTTCGCCATGTCTGTCTGTCTGTTCGTGGAGTTCAGAGACTGGTTATAGTAATTTGTCATTCGTATACATATTGATCAAGCCGATAAAGTGGTAAATTATGATCCAGGTCTTTTTTGGGTACCTCCATTATGCTTCCTATAAACCTTTCTCTTAATTTACTCTATTTAATGTTCTATCTCTACTAATTTACAGCCACAGTCCCAAGGTATGTTTAGATACCAAGTAATAGGGGGCGAGCCTATTGCCATTAACTGGGCACAAACCCTAACTCCGAGCTACTACTGAATATTTCATAGAAAAACCTAATAACACTGCTCGACCCGGTAACCGCACCCAAGACCTCCAGCATAGCAGTCGCGCTTAGGACCACTAGGCTACCGAAGCATTTAGTAGATATTTTTTTATTCAAGGACAAACTAACAATAATTCTAAAAATGTCATCTGTAAATATTCCAAAAGCCGTGATTTATGAAATATTACAACATTTACCCAGTGTTGCCACATCCATCCTTGCATCACGTCCAATCACAAAGGATCGTGTATTTATGGCACGTTCGCTCTGTCAAACATTGTTGATTTATTGTGCGAGAGTTGATACGTGTGTTATGTGGAACTTACAGTTAGGAGCCATGGACACAGAGCAGCAATATGCTTGTTTTTTTTTTCAATTATCAACTTTGATTAGCTGTTCTCAAGGTTTAGTTTACTTGAACTTAGGTGTAGCGGAAATCATTGTTTAATACTAGCTTCTGGCCACGATTTCGTTCGCGTCAAAGTTGATATAGTATCCCATAGGCACCGTACATTTTTTCGGAATAAAAAGTAGTAGTAAGTTTGCAGACTGTAGTAATCTATCTCTGCGCCAAACTTCATCTAGATCTGTTCAGCCGTTATGGCGTGATTTGAATTTATGATAGTATAGGTCTCTGATAGTCTAGGATAGTAGTAGGACTATGAGATCACAATCGTACAAGTGAACTTTGAAAGCAATTCCGTGGTGAACTGTAGAAGAAAACAGAATAGATATAGGTAATACAACAGTACCTACTTATTCCACATAAAATAAAAAGATAAATAAAAGATTCTTCTGTTAAAATGCAATGTTGTGTAAAAATGTCATATCAATCCATCAATTACTTCTCATCAACAGCTTTTCCATTTTCTTGTCTGAACGATTTTGGCTGCTGCGTGTCGCGGATTCGACTCTCGCATAGTACAAATATTTTTTGTATGGTCTACAGATAGTTGTTCCGGGTCTGGTTGTTTGTTTGTTTGTTTGTTTGTTTGTTTGTTTGTTTGTTTGTTTGTTTGTTTGTTTGTTTGTTTGTTTGTTTGTTTGTGTATTTGAGTTTTTATGTTTGCATACGCACCCACGATACGGAAGAAATTCCTAGTATCGGGGCAACGTTATTCATTTTATTTTTTAAACGAGTAAATGTTTGATTGTTCTTGCGAAGAAGCCTTTGGAAATACTAATTTTACTATAGGCTATATTTACTTGACTTCCACGCGATCGAAGTCACGAAGCAGAAACTAGTATTTTTTATTTCAAAGCGTAGAATATTTTTCGCAGAACTTTGTAAAATACAAAGAAAAAAAAGAAAACAAAATAATGGGACTTTTGTATTGTGCTACATTTTTTTTTCATGTAAAATGGATGCTGCGCCGTCTACTGCCTCGTCGTCCAAAATAAAACAAAGGAACTACGAGCGCGCACCGCATCTAATGTGGAGAGACACTCAGACACCATTTTTACAAATTTTAGAGACCAAAAGAGTGTTACTGTTTTCAGAAAAGCCACACATACACTTTTGGAAGTCGGCGGCAATACAAAACAATAAACAGAACCAAAGCCGCCGACTTCCAAAGCTAATTAATAAATAATAATAATTAAAATAAAAGAAAGGAGACGGGGATTTCTGGGCCAAATTGTATTAAGTTGTGATATGGGTTAAAAAAAGCGTCATATTTTTCTATTTCAAATAACAAAAGAAATTGCCTAATTCAATATCGGGAATAAGAGAAATCTTAAAAATAAGTTTATGTCACGACTAAAAGGGGATATCGATTACTATAATCGATTAATGTGAATGAGTTTCAACAATTGCATTCAACAGTTGCACCAGATGATTGATTTAACATAATGCCCGCAGTTAAAAAAAAACAACATTATATAAAGAAATCTTAAAGTTGATTCTCGTTTACAATTCGATTTATTACTTGTATTTTTAATCTGTGCTGGCAGTGACATAGAATACTTTTTGACAGCTCTAGTAGACTGTCAATCACTCGTTTCGTGTTTTGTGAGTTTCCTAATGTAATACAATTAAAATAGTAAATACAATACAATACACTCAATACAGTACAATTAATATAGTAAATAACAGTATAACATAATAAAATAGCAATCGCTCTTCAAAATTCGTCGGTTTAGTATAGGTTTTTGCCAATTTATTGCATAACCTCACTTTTAGAAAACCTTTTATAACTCTGCTCTCAGATTCAAAATTCGCCGAATGTTTAGTAATACTTTGTTATTATTATAAGCCATTAATTGACACCAATTTTATCTTTTTACACCCTGGCCCAAGAATGTATGAAAGCGTATCCGTCTCCTTTAAGACTTTAGCTTTGGAAGGCGGCGCCTTTGGTTTTATCCACTTTTTCAGAAAAGGCACACTGATTCATAGCTAGTTATTATATTCTGTAAAAATCCATGTCAGTAAATTTCTTTTTTAAACTGCCCCGTTGGCCTCGTGATCGCAAGCGCAACTGATGAGCTACCTAAGTTCGACTCCCAGGTCGGGCAAAAAGGCAATATCTCCATGTAAAAAAAAAAAACCACTTGTTTTCAGCTGCATCGGTTAAACAGGAAGCCGGCCCCGACATAGTTGGGAAACGGCTATACAAATATATAGTCCAAAACATTTAAAACTCTCTAGATTCTTCTGGATTCTTTCTAGATTTTCTTAAATAAAAACCGCAAAAACTTACTAAAAATCCTCAAACATTAATTAGCACCTTTAATATCACCGTAATCAAAAGGTTCCAGGTAGGTGCAGAACCAAAAAATTAGCGCAATGAAGCATGTAATTTTCTGTCAACACCCGTTATAAAAAAAAAGTATTCACTCATTTCAATCGAATGCCATGTGAGATTATTTTCTCCAAAAGGAATCACGTCAATGGCAAAAAATTGCCCGTTGCCCCGGAGATAATTCTATCGCTTTTTATGATCATAAGGAAAAAGTTGTAAAGAAATAGGAGCTATTAATAGCCTGACCGTATTATACCTGCGCATTAATTAAAAGATTGTCATCATACGTCAGTTACGTAGTTAACTGAATATTAACTGATTAAAAAAAACTGCCCCGTTGGTCTCGTGGTCGCAAGCGCGAATGCTGAGCAAGGGGTCCTGGGCTGGATTCTCAGGTCGGGCAAAAAGTGGTATTGGGTTTTTCCATTAGGAATTTCTTAGTAGCAGCCCGGAGTTTGGAAGTTGGTTGTGTCCCTCGGAAAGCACGTAAAGCCGTTGCTGGTCCTGCGCCTGATCTCTCTCCGGTTGTGACGGATTGCCGTCCCATTGGACTATGAGATTTAGGGAAGGGGGAGTGCACCTGTGTTTGCGCACACACTTGTGCAGTATAATACCTCCTGTGTACGTGGCTAGTCTGCATTAAGATCAGCCACCGTGGCCAGAATCGGTCTGGATAATTGGGTAGTTCACACCACCATCAATTAACATATTTTTTATGAACTGTCAAAACGCTAATCTCCCATAGATTTTTTATGGCAATAGCACGCTGTGACGTCACTTATTGGCCTACTCAATTTACTAACTATTTATTGATTTTAAAGTAAGTAAAAATCTAATTTTACTATACATTAAAAATGAATCGGTTTTCATGAGTAAATTATAGTACTTTTTTAGAGAAGTTGTGACTTGAAACTATTGGTTAGTGGTGACAACTACCTAATTACATTACTCACATTACAACTGTAGATTGCTGAGAATAGCCCTCCTAATGTTCCCATCGTACATAGGTGAAGGAGGAAATTGCTCACCACTCTTAGCCCATGGATTGATGGTGACAATTTGTTGTTATTAGTAGACGGAAGTGGCTTGCTATTCATCTTGAAAACCATGGGGGGAGCAGTTTGGTTGCTAGAACTTGTGTTTATAATGTCAAACAAAATAAACTGCATTTTAATAAATACATATGAAGGTTTATGCTAAAAAAAATATATTTTTTTCTATCTGTTTGTTCCGGCTAATGTCATATTCATTTATTTGCGTACCATAATGTGCATAAAAAATGTTACAAAAAGCTTAGAGCTACAGTAAAATCATGGACTCTGTTAGGGCACAACAACATGGTATTTCCGTTATGGCTGAAACGGCTAGACCGATTTTGTCCCTACATCTGCACTTTAGAGGAAATGAACAATGCTACTGATGCTGCGGTAAACGTGGCCACCTACTGAGCCCAAAATTATAAGATTTTCATTGAAAATCGAAAGACCCAATATAAGTTATATTGAGGCTATATAGAAATACAAAGTTCATTCCTAACTAGGCACATACAGCAGCTTTGCTCCGTTTCAAAGCCAAAAGCATTTTATCAAAGAATATTTTGTATAAAACACAATGAATGGAAATGTTTAAAAGTGACAGGATCACGCGACGATTTAATGATAAATGATTTCGATTCAGGGTGCGTTGCTATGACAGATTGAAATCGGTTGGATTGGGGCCACGGGAACAGCGAGGAGCTCGTGGCTAAATAATTACAGCCGCATAGACCGATCTTCCGGGTTAAGCCACGCTTGCCGAGGTTGGTCTGTGGATGGGTGACCATTTACCATAGCGAGTTTCCTCCGTGGCTCGGAAAGCACGTAAAGCCGTTGGTCCCGGCTGTCATTTGTAGATCTTTGACAGTCGTTACTGTTAGTCAGAAGCCAGAAAGTCTGACAACCAGTCTTACCAAGAGTATCGTATTACCCATTACTGGGTTGTGGAGGTCTGATAGGCAGTCGCTCCATGTAAAATACTGATATTCAGCTGCATCCGGTTCGACTGGAAGCCGACCCCTAACATAGTTGGGAAAAAGGCTAGGTAGATGATGATAGTACATGCCTAAGCGGCGGAATGTAGCGATGTTAGTTTGAAAAATGTATGAAAATGTAGTTTTAGTTGTAGAGCTCTTTGTGTGGGAGCTCGTTCGGGAAAGTAATGCCACTATACGTTTTTCTGCCGCAAAGCAGCGTTCCTGTGTTCCGGGTTTGAAGGGTGCCGATGTAATTACAGACACTTTAGACATTTCAACTTTGTCGCTGGGATGGCAACGTATTTGCAAGGATTCTGGCATTGCATATATCTATAGGCGGCGGTGACTACTTCTTAACATCAGGAGGGACGAAGAACATAGTTTCGGATTGTTTGACATCCAATGATATATAACAAAATAAACCTACGTTACGTCGCAGTATGTGAACGGCAAATATTTGAGATTTCATCTTACTTTTTCTATTCTTATCGAATAATAGTTTAAAGAGGTATTTGTCTGTTAAATAAGTTTTTTGTTTGTACGAGGTAATCTTTGGAAATACTGGTCCGATTACAAACATTTTTTTACAGTGAGAAAGCTACTTTATTGCTTAATGCCACAAGCTACGATTTAGCTTACACTCATCTTCCATGCCGACAAAGTCGGCAGAAACTAGGTTTGACTAAAATTGTAACAAGGGAGTAATAATCTCGTACCTACGTACGGCGTTAGTCATTAACTAAGTATGTTAATTAACTAATAGAAACTTTACCCCACACTAGGGTTTACTCCTATATCGTGGGTGCGTTTACAAACATTATAAATTCACATGACACAAACAGCCAGATCCAGAACAACTATCTGTACCTAGACCATACAGATATGTGTTCCATACGGGAATCAAACCCACGACACGCAGCAGCCAATCGTTCAGTTGCGCCAATATCCTACTAATATTATAAATGTCAAAGTTTATAAGGATGGTTGGATGGATGGTTGAATGGATGTTTGTTACTCTTTCACGCGTAAACGGCTAAACGGATCTGGATGAAATTTGACACTGAGTTAGATTTTAGTGTGGAATAACACATAGAATTCTTTTTTTCAGGAAAAAATAATATTGGGATAGTATATCAAATTGGACGCGGACGAAGTCACGAGCAGAAACTAATACTACAATTGCTTGCCCGTTCTCCTCCATTCGACCTTTTGGTATGGGCAACTAGATTCAATATTTTAATTTTTTTGGTTAATTGACGTTCAAAAGTACCTTTTATTGGTCTAATTGGAATAAATTCTTTGACGTTGACTTTCATCGCTAACTTCGTGGCCTCGTGTTCAGTGCCAACGTCAATGCCTGATTCCAATCCGATTAGCCGCTTTGATCGCGGACCAATATTTCATGGCGGTTCATTCTTAAACATTCGCATTGATTAAAATTAGCTTTGCGATGTCAACTGAATGGCTGCCCGTATTTCTATATAGTTCGGTATTTAATCGGTACCATAGATCTATTTATTAGGTAATAAATATAATGTAGAAAGGTTGATAATAATATTACTGTGAAAATATTATAAAAATCATCAAAAAATTGTGAATATAGTTGTCAATGAACGCGTGGTAACAGACTAGCAGTTTAGCCACATTGCATTGCAATGCTGATTCTTTGGTCCAAAAATGGCCAGTCCTCTAGTAAGAGTAAAGAGTGACACAGCTACTTTGCGATGTATAAAAGAAGTTGTCATAAATTGATTTTGGTAGATTATGGCATAGGTATTTATTTGTACCATCACCATCACGCCTGTATTCCCCGAAGGGTTAGGCAGAGGTGTATTGGTACACCTCTGCCTAACTACACTCACAGTTCGCCGGTATATTTAGGTCCCACGTAATAGGGGGCGAGCCTATTGCCATTAACCGGGCACAAATGCAAACTCCCAGCTGCTACTGAGAATTTAATAAAAAAAAACATATAAGTAGCATAGCTTTTTGCTCGTCCTGGGAATCGACCCCAAGACCTTTAGCGTAGCAGTCGCGCTTAGTACCACTAGGCTAACGAGGCAGTTATGAATCAAGTTTTAAATTAAGTTATCTTCATAAATAATGTTAAAAGGGTTACAGTAAAACAACAAAGTATCATTAAAATTAATATATCAAACTTTCCCATGTACAAAACCCCTGCTTAAATGACTATAAATAATAATTTATTTCTTACAAATTAGTTCAAATGCCTACCTATTAATAAAATCGCCCTTTTCAAATATTCCCCTCCGTTACAATTAAATTAAATTAAGTTAAAGTTAACTAAGTTACTGCACTTGACCCCTTAAATTAATCTTAGTGAATATTAGTTTGGTACTGGTGTCCTACGACTTTTAACTAACTAAAACTAACAGTTACTAAGTAAGTTATATCTTTTAAAATACGGCCATTTTTTATTATTATTTTTATACAACACAACAATAAATACACACAATTAAATCTAAAAGTCCCTTACCTTAAATAAGTTAATACACACAAATGAAATACTCTTTTTTATATAAAAATCGAATACAAAACGTTGAATCAAGATTTAAACTTTGACTTCTCTGGCGTTCTCAACAATGTTGGTGACAATATTCTCTGTAGTCTTTCCCTTCTGGCCTTCATTTTCTCCCACAATCCTGTTGATGATGTTAGCGCAATCCTTGTTCTCAATTATGCTGACGTGGTTGCCTTCCAAATAGTGGACAGTCACGGGACATTCCGAGAACTTATCAAGACCATAGTTCTCTTCAACAGCAACGTAAGGGGGATTTTCCTTGGGGCGGAGAAGAATGACAGGAGACTGAAGTTTGGTGAAAGTCTTGGGATTGAAGTTGAGGACCACTTTGAGCCTGTTGAAGGTGGACCTGGCAATGTTGGCGATGAATTTATCGGAGTACTTGCTCTGGACAGGAGAGGTCTTGATGGTAAGGGCGATTCTCTCCTCATAAGACTCCATTTCGTTGAGTTTGTCCATCAGGTCCTTGGTGACGTCATTGTTGGGGGCGACAATGTCAACGGTGTGGCAGAGGAGGCTGTTCTGCAGTTGGAGGTCGTTCTTGAAACTGATTGTCATGGTGAGGAGAGCGTACAAGAAGTCGGGAGCACCATCCAAGCAGAACACTGTTCCCTTGAATCCTGGAAAACGTAGATAGTTAAGCTTGTGTTGCTTATGTTCATGATAATGAGTGTGGTTTTTGATAAACAATTTTTTCTGGAATAATATAAGCTCTTTGAGGAAACAATAATTATTCTTGGGGGGTTACGAAGTATTGATGAAACTCTATTAAGA
Source organism: Caradrina clavipalpis (assembly GCA_932526535.1). Lineage (NCBI taxonomy): Eukaryota > Metazoa > Arthropoda > Insecta > Lepidoptera > Noctuidae > Caradrina > Caradrina clavipalpis. The sequence continues at coordinate 8,010,800 of OW052106.1, read as the reverse complement.
CTTGAGTAAGATGTGAATGAGGTGAGAAATACCACATACCTTCCTTCTCCAGTCTCGAAGCCAAGTCCAAGATAAGGAGAGCACCAAAACTGTATCCGAGCAGCCAGAACGGAGCACCCGGCGCCAGTCTTGAGATCACCGTCTGGAAAGAAAATACAGTTAATCATACTAATATTATAAATGCGAAAGTAACAACGTAATATATTTCGTTTGTTAACGTATTATAGCAAACCACTGAGCCGATTGTAATGCAATTTGGGTGTGGGCAACAGCTAGGTAGTACCACATAAGTAATCGCAACGCTTTGCGGTAAAAGTAAGTATTGTAGTAGTACTTCCCCGGCTCTGTCACAAAGACCTCAAGCCTTATAGGAAGTTAGTAAAACGACACCCAAAGGCTTTACCTTGGTCAGAAGTTAAACAAATGCCGCCAATCTTGGGCACTTTTTCAGTTGACGGTGATGCGGAGGAATTTTTAAAAAGTTTTAGTTTCTTTTATTTTATTATTTAGGTTTTTTTTAAATCTAATTTTAAGATTGTAGTTAAATATTTAATAATAAAGACGTCTTTTAGTAAAACGAGAGAAATTGAGTGATCATAGCGGTCCTAGACAACTCCTCTCCATAAAGTAGACCATATTCCTGTCAATCATCCAGTTTACTTCAAAACGAGCTCTTACCTGGTGCAACCTATCCACCATCTGTTCCATCGTCTCATCCTTGTGTTCCACTCCGAGCTGCAGCACGCAGACCTTGATCTTCAGTCTTCTGCAGAGCGGTTCCAGGACTGCCGCGCAACCTTCCAACCCTGGCAGCATGAACATGACGCGTTCCATCACGTGGATGGCTTCTTCACCCTGTGAGATAATATTTACTTTTTAGAACCTAACTAGTAATTTGGCAATAGGCGATAGCGAACCCAACACGATAAAAATGTATGATCAAAATACTCCTTTATACATCAAACGGGGTGATTCGGAACAAGATTTTAACAAATTCGAAAAATTATATTTTGTTGCTAAAATGACCCTGAATCGTTAATTACAGATCAAATTTAAAAAAAGATGTGCTTTTTGGCAACAAACTTTTTTATTTTGACACAAATTCCGTTTAAATTTCGTTTTGAATCACCCCGTGTATTCTTATATTAATTATTATTCTATTTTTATCTTCTCTTATTCTATTTTTACGGTGCATCTTTTGCATTAAAAGATGTACGTATTAAGGACATTTCAGGAGTATTGTCTAGAAATAGAATTAGTCAGGAATGTAAAAACCGCACTGTGTATTAATTAAACTGCTCTTTGTTTAATGCACAACAGCAGAAAAACAAAACAATGCTTTAAAATAAACAAGAAAAAGTAATGTTTGAGAGTTGTTTCTGACCAAAAAGTTGTTCAGAACTTGCACCCCTGAGGTGTTTCACATTTATCACAACTTGCTCAAGTTCGATCCAGTTTCTTATTGAATGATCTATTAGAAAACTTTGCAGTTCGAGATGAAAGTGTTGAAACTAACTATTGGATAATATACAGCAGCGATCGCTCCAAGTTTATTGTATATCCTTGAGAATTAAATGTTTCAGTGAATCTCATTTAATGTGTATTATTTGTTTGTTTGTAGTAAATAGACTCCGAATCTCCTGGACCGATTTTAATCATTTCACCAATAGATAGCTACATTATTCCTGTTTAACATAGGCTATATAACATCATGCTACGATCCACGGAAGCGGAGCATCAAGCAAAGTCGTAACTTATAGCAGGTGAAATAAGCCACGCAGACGAAATCGCGGCCAGTTCTCTAGTATAAAAGAAAGTCGCTTCACAACGTCTATCCCTCTTTACGCTTAGATCTTTTAAAACTACACAACAGATTTAAATGCGATTTTTATCAATAGATAGATTGATAACAATCTTCCAAGATAGATAAGACTAATTGTTAGTATTTTTATCTTTACACAAATTGAGCAAAGCTTATTTTTAAAATTCAAATCTTTCACTAGTTTTACTTAGTTTTTTAATCTTTCTTTCAGTTTTTTAAAAAAAAGTACTAAATATCTTACCTCTACTCCATCGCTGACCATGGTAGGCATGTAGATGAGGGGTTCGGACACCGTGTTCTCGTCTCCGAAGTTCCTCATGAGCACCCTTAGTCCGACCGTTCCCTCGGCGTTGGCGGGACGAGTCGCTGATGTCGACGCCGCTGCTTCGCGCTGTGCTGTCAGTTCTACCAACCTGATGGAAGAAGACAGTCAGTTGGGATCATAAGGATGATGAAGATTCTGTAGGAATTAGTTTATATTCAGTCACGTAAGGCCTTAATAAACGTGAAGTAAAGTTACACCAGTTTTAACTTCGATTTAGCAATACATTTTTCGAGGATTAAGTTTAGTGTAACTTTTCTCCGAGTTTATTTATAAGGGGGGTAAGGTTTAATACATGCGTAAATATATCTAGAGAGAGTAAGTTGATCGTAAAAGGCGTGTGTCGAGCGTATAAAAATATCATGTTTGTCGACACGGTTGGCGCAGTGACTGAGCGCTTGGCTACTACGCTGCGTGTTGTAGGTTTAATTCACCCTCGGAATAAGAATTTGTATGGCCTGTAGGTACTTATGGGGTGAAGTTAAAAAAAAAGCGCTTTGACTGTCGTTACGGGTAGTCAAAAGTTCGAAAATCTGATAACGTAGTTTTAAGGGGTGTTACCCAGTGGGTTGGGTAGGTCAGATAGGCAGCCACTCTATTTATATAAATGGTATTATTTAGCTGCATCTAGTTAGGCTGGAAGCCGGCCTCATCATTTGGAAAAAGGCTAGGCAGATGATGACGGGTTCATTAATGTATGACATTATGACATTTTGATGTCTTGTTAGGAACTAACTAAAAGTTAAATCATTAGCGCAGATGATTCATAAGTACCATAATCGAGTACTTAAGAGAGAAAGGATTTATAATCAGCAAGAGATAAAAGGAACAGAAACTGACGCTCATGATTGACGCTTTGACGTTAATTAGGTACCAACATCTCAAATGTTAAAATTCGACATCACAAGAGAATATAATTAAGATCACGAACAAGAATAATGGTGTCCAAAAATAAAACCGAACATTGATAAAGTAAAATTTAGAAATCTGATCTTCTATCTAATTTGCGGGAAATTTCTGTTACTTAGATGCCTTTATGAAATATCTCAGAGGAAAATAGGAACAGAATGGAAAAATAATTCGACATACACATTTTCGTTTGTGATGCTTTCACATTTTTTCCTCTTTTTTAGTGTTCCGTACCGAAATGGTAAAACGAGATGGTATTACTATGATTCGGTTGTCCGTCCGTCTGTCTGTCTGTCCGTCTGTCACCAGACTGTATCTCATAAACTGTGATAGTAAGACAGTTGAAATTTTCACAGATGATGTATTTCTATTGCCGGTATAACAAATACTAAAAAACAGAACAAAATAAATATTTAAGGCTCCCTACAAAAAACGTGTTTTTTTTTTGCTCGTTTTAGCTCGATATTTATAACGGCAACAGGTAGACGCTTGTCATAGATATTGGTACGGAACCCTTCATGCGCGAGTCCGACTCGCACTTGGCCGGTTTTTGTGCTTTGTATTAGAAAGAGTTTAGTATTATTTTCTTTAGCTAGTTCTTTCTGAAGAGCTCGTAGAAACGAGTTGGTTCGAGCAGAAAACGTATTTTTAAACTTTATACTGCTAGTTTGAGCAATTTGCCGCAGTTTTGATAGCTGCAGAGATTTTTGACAATATTTGGAGTGATTGCGTATTTTGTGATGACAACGCTTCATTGGTCAGAAAATTAATTTATATTTTGATAAGGCGGTCATGCGATTTTTCCTTGTGGTTTCGGGCAAAGAAAAGCCTGTTCGTCAAACGAAGGAAATTCCCGAACATTGCCCACAATATTACTGACAAAAAAAAAAGCTTTATTGAAAAAAGAATATTATTACTATCCGAAAAAAAAAGTTTTAAGAAAAAGACAACCGCCTTCAAAAACTAAAAAGTGAAAAATAACTTCAGCTTTGGAAGACGGCGGCTTTGGTTATGTTTGTTGTTTTGTATAGCCACAGTCGTATGGCCGTCCCATTGAACTATGAGAAGAAGGAAAGAAGAAGTTCACCTGTGTTTGTGTATACACTTGTTCACTATAATATCTCCTGCCTATTGATTTCTCTTGCATGGGCGTTGATGGCTTTTTTTTTTTTTTTATAGACGGTTAATCATCAAATAACTTCCCCCGCCCTGGGCGGGGCGGGAGGGAGTGTCAGACTTTTACTGACTAAAACCCGTCTATGTTCCTTCATGTGCCCTTTGCGTTCCGGGGGCGCGGTATCTCTTTCGAACAACCCGCAGCCCCGGCAGGGCAACCCGCAGCCCCGGCAGGACAACCCGCAGCCCCGGCAGGGGCGTTGATAGCTGCGATTAAGTTATAAACTTTTGTAGCTATCATCGTTTTCTTAATAATTTTGCCAAGTTTTTTTATTAGAGGTGGGTAAGCTCTTGACTCTAGTCTTGGTCAAAGGTGACATAGACAAAGTCTACGATGGAGTGAGCTTACCCAGAAGAAGCCTGTTCACTCTAACTTTGAAAAGATTAGGGTTAAATACAAACCTTGTTATCTTTATTCTTATCTCCTGCGAATTCGACCAGTCTTTATTGAGATTGGTCGCCATGACCGAAATTTGAACTAGAGAATAATAATAATAATACCAGCCTATAACTGTCCCATTGCAGGGCAAAGGCCTCTTCTCATACAGAGAAGGCACGAGCATTAATCACCACGCTTGCTCAAGGCGGATTGCCAATTTCAGACTTATATTAATTATAAGTCCAGGTTTCCTCACGATGTTTTCCTTCACCGATGTCAGTGATGTCCAAGATAAACTTAGAAAGTACATATGAGTTAGAAAAAGTCACATTGGTACTTGAACTAGAGAATATTGTTGTATTATTTCTTACCTAGCGAACGTCAGAGTCCTGATGTCCTGGGCTGTAAGGAAGATCTCGAACTCTCTCTCCAAGGTCTGCTTGATCTCCACAGCCATCATGCTGTCCATGCCCAGTTCGGCGAGGGACACTTGTTGGGATACTGTCTTCAAGTCCTTGATACCTGGTCGAGGAATGTTGATATTGTATTAAAGGAATCAGTGAAAAATTTTATGGATTGGCTTTTTACAGTCGCCGTTTGTTGCTTTTTTTTGCTATGGCAAATGAAAACTGTTACGAGAATGTGAAAGAAAAACTATTATCTAAGTATACCAAAATTATTAAGAGGAAAAATTTGTATGTATATATAAGGTGTTACCAAAATATCTGCCACGGATTTAATGGGAGTAGTATTGTGTTTATAGATTACAAAAGTAAAGATAAATTATTGATAATGTGTCATATTTTTTTTAATTTGTGAACCGCGTTATGCAGTGTAGAGTCAATGTTTAAATTACTTTATTTTCTCAAAATGAATTAACCATTCTGGGTTATAAAATTTCTTCACTATTGTAATCTTTAAATAGAATACTACCTCCCATTAAATCCGTGGCAGATATTTTGGTAACACCTTATATATGTAACGAATAAACTCAAAAACTATAGGAAGATTTGAAAAATTCTTTCACCATTAGAATGCAACTTTATCCTTGATTAACATAGGCTATTTAAGATCACGCTACGACTCACGGGAGCGGAGCAGTAACCAAAGACGCAACACGGGTAAAAAAAGCCCTACAGACGAAGTCGCGAGCAGACGCTAATATTCAATATTATCGTCAGTATCGATTATCTATAACAATGGAATTATTCAAATGTAACTAATCTAATAACAGATTATATTCGTGTTAATGGTTAGACCCTAACCATAGTGTTATTATTGCTAATGATACGACAATGTACGCAAAAGCACTAGACATAATTTAATAGCAAACTATTATTATCTCAAACCCTAATGATTGAATTTGATTCAAACAAGATACAATAATGTGTCCTTCCATTGATCTTTCAAAATTTAGGGTTATTTTCAAATCAAGACTGTTTACAATACAGAATCAGAATCAGTAAATCATCTGTCAATCAATCAGTAAACTAGTATAGGTACAATACAATAAATACAAAATCAATAATAAATCTCTGTAATAAGTCCGAACTTGCTAATCTTCGAATAGTGGAGCGCCTGGGGCGTTAAAAACATGAAAACCTAGGATTTCTGTTACAGTGAATGAAATTTTATAATTCAAAGTGGAATGTTTAGCTTATAATATATACAAAAAAGTTTACCTATTAAAAAATTGTGATCTCGATTAGAAAAAAAAAATTATGAAATTACTATCATTTTGATAGTTTAAACGATACAATAACTTATAATATTAGGCTGTAGAACATTTTTCTACACCAAAATTAAATTAATTTATATATTCATATAGAGATATTAATTAGGAAAAAGAAATAAATGAAGGAAAATGAAAGAAAAAAAACAGACTCCGCATTCGGCCACCGAATGCGGCGGTCATTGAGGCGGAGCTGTACGAGGGATACAGAGAGGCGAAGACCGCCCTCAACGAGGCCATCTCGCGGGCCAAGGCTCAGGCCCGCGAGGAGTTGCTGGGGACTCTGAACGCGGATCCGTGGGGGCGCCCTTACAAGACGGTGCGGGACAAGATCCGCACCTGGGCCCCCCCGCTGACGCAAAGTCTCCGGCCGGAGCTCGTTGAGGACGTGGTGAGCGCTCTGTTCCCCTCGCGGGGAGAACATCCTCCCCCGCCCATGGCTCCGCCGCCTGCGATGCCGGAAGCGGACCACACTGACGACGACACACCAGAGGTGACTGGGGTAGACCTGAGGGTGGCGGTACGTAAGCTGAAAGGCAAAAATACCGCCCCGGGACCCGACGGCTTGCCTGGGAAAGCCTGGGTCCTGGCCTCAGAGGCTCTAGGGCCCCGATTGGAGGGGCTCCTAAGCGCATGTTTGGAGAGGGGCCAGTTCCCACTTCGTTGGAAGACGGGGAAGCTGGTCCTCATTCGGAAGCCTGGGCGCCCTGCGGACTCACCGTCCGCATACCGGCCCATCGTGCTGCTCGACGAGGTAGGTAAGCTCTTTGAAAAAGTTATTGCGGGCCGCCTCGTCGGGCACCTGTCTGGGATGGGGCCGGACCTTGCGGACTGCCAGTTCGGCTTCCGCAGGGGGCGCTCTACGGTGGATGCCATCTTGCGCGTGAGAGCTCTCTCGGCGGGGGATGCTGTGTCCCGGGGCAGGGTTGTGCTGGCGGTGTCGCTGGACATCGCCAATGCGTTTAACTCCCTGCCCTGGTCCTGCATTAGGGAGGCACTCCGGTACCACCGGGTGCCGAACTACCTCCGTCGGGTGGTCGGGGCCTATCTGTGTGATAGAGCCGTGATCTACCCTGGTCGAAATGGTGAATGGAATCGGCGAGAGATGTCGTGCGGTGTTTCGCAGGGATCGGTGTTAGGGCCGCTCCTGTGGAACATCGGCTACGACTGGGTGCTACGTGCTGACCTCCCCGAGGGCGCCAGCGTAGTCTGCTACGCGGATGACACGTTGGTCCTGGCGCAGGGGTGGTCGCACGAGGCGGCGGCCGACCTTATGACACGCGGGGTTGCGATAGTCGTCGAGAGGATCCGGCAATTGGGTCTCGAGGTGGCCTTGCACAAGTCCGCGGTCCTGTGCTTTCATGGGCTTCGGAACGCGCCACCTTCGGGATCCCAAATAACGGTAGGAGGGGTTTCCGTCGGCGTCGGGTCTACGATGAATGATGATATATTCGTAACGTCATTCCTTTATTTATTTTTTTAATAACACCTAAATCTGAATTGGTTTCGGAAGATGAACCCATTTTTCACAGATAAGGCAGCTGTGCTCATTACTTGTACTACTGGTCCTTGATTCATCCATTGTTAGAAAACTGTGATAGAAAACAATTGAATACATGAGATGATTAATTTATTACATTTTTTTTTTCTTTACTTAAATTAATCTTTAATTATCTATGTACCTATTATTTAATTTATTATTTAATAATCATTCTGGTCATATTATAACCATCATGATCATATAATAAACTGCAGATTTTTAATGAGATTACTTACCAAATGAACAAATAAAAAATCTAACATAGAAATTCGATAGAAAAAAAACGTCTTCAATAAAACTTTTATCAGAAATAAACAACAAAATACACAACTTTTACTCTCAAATATATACAACATGCGCAGAACACGTGTCATTTATAACTAAAAAGTAGCTAGAAAAATGTCGTTTAGTTTTGGAGCAGCTGGTGTTGCCGTTCTCCCCTCTCCACGTTCTACTACCTGTCCAAGGTCGTTATGACCCTTCATACGCTTCAACATTTTAAAAAAATATTCATTTATGTCTATTTAGGTATTATTCAACGTATAGATACGAAAAAAAAAATTACTTCAAATAAAATTACATGCTCAAGTATTATTTTTTTATAGTTTTTGTTTAAATAATAAAAAAATCAAAAGCACAAAAAAATTTTGGGTAAACTTTACACTTCATAGTATAAAAAAGAAAACCCCCCCTCGACCATTTAAATTCATTCACTGTAACAAAAGTCTGAGGTCAAAACCCCCAGACACTCCACTAGAAATAATTGGCCCGTAAATGAAAAAAAAACTGCTTATAAGAAGCTATATGCTATAAGGTTGAATGCTATAATTATTGCACTATGAAAAAAAAGATGAATCCGTAACAGAATTCACGTGGACGAAGTCAAGAGCAAAATCTGTTAAATAATAAACACCAATTCTGGATTCTTATAAATATTTCCGTAAGGTAGACGGGGCAGTTTCCAAATCGACGCCTAGGACTCCCGGGAGTCTCGCAATAAATAATGATCTATACTAATAATAAAAAAGGAAAGATTTTTTGCTCTTTTGCACCGAATGGGCTCTGGAACTACTGGACCGATTTTAACATTTTTTTCACCAATAGGTAGCTACATTACTTCTGAATAACATAGGCTATATAACACCACGCTACGACGCACGGGAGCGGAGCAGTAACCAAAGACGTAACTTAGCGTGGGTTAAAAAAACCTCGCGGACAGAAGCTGGTCTTGAAAGAAAGAAGAAAGAAAGAAAAACCATTTATTCGATGCGAAAGCGACGCACAACACAAAAATAAAAAATAAAATAAAAAATAAACAATAATGTATATGCGCCACTACCGCGCGAAGTCTGACGCTCAGCATAAAGCCGTGGTCCGTGCACGAGACACGGAACCACAGCGCTGGTTTTCAGCGTCAGCCGTCGTGTTGCTGTCTCGGAACTATGAAGTACGACATCAACCACAGTTCCGAGACCGAACAACAATATTTTAATAAAACACAAAAAGACGCCGATCGGCAAGCACTCACAAAGTCTTCTTCTTTATCGTATGGGCAGTAAGTAACAAACCCACACACAGAGTTTCTAAACCGCCTTAAGGGTCTTTGACATGGTTACCAATGTCAGTGATGTCCAAGATAAACTTAGAAAGTGCATATGAATAGAAAATTTCACATTAATACTTGCCCGTGTCCAGATGCGAACCCACAACCACGTGCATGAGAGGCAGGTGCCAGTGGCAGAAGTGGCATGATATAAAAATGGCAAACTTACCCATAATCTGCGCTACAGCATCCACAATATTTCCACATCCAGATCCTCCAGCCTTCTTCTCGGCCACGACGATGGATGACACAATGGCAGCATCCTGCTTCATGAACTTGTCGAGAGCAGAGAGGCAGGAAGATATCCTCTGTTGGAGGGTACCACCGATCTCCAGTTGGACGTCCTCGTCTTGCATGTCGGCGACTAGACCGACCTAGGGGAATGGAGTCGGATTAGTATTGTGGTTTTAGAAGGGTTGGGCTTGGAGTATGTAAGGTTCGTAGCAGGTGGCGTTCTGTGGTTTCTGCCTACCCCCATGGGAAAAAGGCGTAAGTTTATGTATGTAAATCATTTAACGAATTGACCGTACTGTGGTTACTATGTTTGAAAGGAGATTTTTCAAAGTATACCAAGAGCACCAAGGTTAGGTACCTACCCAAGGCGGATTGGCGATTCCAAACCAATATTAACGAAAAGTCCAGCTTTCTTCACAATGATTTTCTTCACCGATGTCAGTAGTGATGTCGAACATAAACTTAGAAAGTACAAATGAATTGAAAAAGTCACATTGGTATATACCCACCGGATTTGAACCCACAAACTCATGTATGAGAGACGGGTGCCTTAACCGCTTGGCCATTTCTACAGTGACGAAGATTACCAAAACTTTTTCAAAAGAAACAAGCTACTTACATCACCAACAGCACCCCATTGCACAGCAAGGGCTGGAAGGCCGAGCTTCTTCCTCCATTCGCAGATCCTCTCCATCACGGAGTTGGAGAGACCGTAGTTGGTCTGGCCAGCGTTACCGCGACCGCAAGACACGGATGAGAAGATCACGAAGTCCCTGGGAAAAGAGGATACCGTAAAATAAGGTGCCTTTGAAAATTGAGGCAAGTCTGATGACTGATCAAGATGGAATGTTTGGATGTTTCAATGGATGAAATGTTTGTCATTTTTTTTCTGTTACATGGACTGCTACAGACGGTTTTGTTTTGCATTGTTACTTTCTATAATCTAAATCCATGAATAAATAGTAATGGTACGGAGATAAACAAGATTAACACCACTGAAAAACCACAAAAAGCAAAATACGCAAGTTCATTTAGATACCTACTTATATACTTACTATAAAAGAAGCTTCTAAAGGAGGGTGCCCACGAGCAACTTAGTTGCCCGATAGAGACCAAAAAGTTGTTCGCCGTTTCTTTCTGTCACTCCATAATGGATGCACCTAATATTAAGACAGCGCCAGAGACAAAAAAGTTGCCGTGCAACTATGTTACTCGTGGGCGCCCTACCTTAACCGATTTTGATATAACTATGGGACCATTTCGGAATAAACACCTTTCGAACAAAAAAAAAAGAATTTTGCAAGTCCGTCTATAAATGACCTCTTACTTTTTGAAGTCGGTTACAAAAAAAACCCAATTTGGAAACGGTCGCTACCCACATTAAATTATTATAGTTAAGTATAAAATATTATATTACTGTTTTGGGGTTATAACCCCAAAAACATACGCATCAAGTACGTAAATACCGCCCCTTTGTTTTTACCCCCATCGGGGAATAATAAATAAATTCTGGACACTATAATTGAACTCCCGGGGAGAAAGTTCAGTCGTAAAACTTGTTCAATAATCTACTTCGGCGAGATACTTCAATGTTGCTATCATGAAATAAATTTGTGAGCAGATTTTATTAAGTACAGGGTAATATTTTTTTCTCCCTTCACTTTTTAAGTTGGAAATTAAGTACATTTAGGAGCATAAATATGGATAGATTTTGAAAACCGCTTTTTTTTAATTTCTTGTTTGTATGAGATTCTAAATACCACATTCATCAAATTTTAGTATTGCACCTTAAAAAAAGACAACCGATTCGTGCTCGAGACTAAAAAAAATAACCGGCCAAGCGCAAGTCGACTTCGCACACTACGGGTACAATTTTAATCGACCGTGCAAAAAGCACGTATTTTTACGTAAACGTTTTACGTTTTCATTTTTATTAGGTAGTATAGTAATAGATACTCTGTGAATATTTCAAGTGTCTACCTATCACTGTTCAAAACATACAGCCCTGTGACATACGAACAGACAGCAGGGTCTAACTAATAGGGTTCAGTTTGTCACCCTACGAGTATGACAGTATGTGTACAGAACCTAAAAAAACCCAAAACAATCTCTACTTACTTCAAATTCGGGCACATCTTCCTCGATAGTTTATCCAAATTCATAGTAGCCAACGCCTTGGGTCCATAGGAGATCTTGAAGCTCTCAGGAGTCTGGTTCTGGAAGATGCAGTCCTTCAAGATCACAGCCAGGTTGAAGATGGCATCCACAGGTCCCATGCTGAGCGCCATCTTGAGCATCTGCTCGCATCCAGCCTCGGTGGTGACGTCGTGAGTTGAAATTTGGACATCGGCACCGTATTGTGCCCAAGCCCTAAGTAGGTAAAGAAATTATTGTTATAACAAAATTATTGTATGATAACTAAGTATAGGTAGCTAAAATTACTATTTATGAATTTGGTTCTTATTGTTTTTGTCGCTCTTAGATGACTGACATCCCAACAATATTCCCACTGCATTGCAAAGATCTTTTCCCATACAAAAAAGAAACGAGCATTAATCACCAATCTTGCTTAACCCAGATAGATAATTCCAGACTTAGATTAATTATAAGTCCTGGTTTCCTCACAGTTTTCAGTTGTCTGGTAGTTTTTGACGACACGGTTGGCGCAATGGTCGAGCGTTCGACTGCCGCGCTGCGTGTCGCGGGTTCGATTCCGCACGGAACAAATATTTGTATGACCTACAGATAGTTGTTCCGGGTCTGGCTATTTGTGTATGTGAGTTTATATGCTTGTAAACGCACGCACGATACAGAAGTAGTTCCTAGTGTGGGGCAACGTTTAAAAAAAAAAGAAGCTTTTCCTTCACCAACTTCTGTGATGTCCAAGATAAACTTAGAAACTACAAACGAACCAATTCATTAAAAGGTTAGCATAAGCACAAACCTGAGCCTCGAGGACTGGTATCCATTGGTGATTCCTCTGCGGGAGGTGAGGAGGATCTTCCTGCCTCCTCTCATGATGAGCCAGTCAGCCAACTCCAGACCGAACCCTCCAAGACCACCAGTTACGACGTATACGTGGTCTTCATGGCAGGTGTACCTAATGGGTTTGAATGGAGACAAATTAGAAAATATATATTTTCAACTACCTGTATGTATTCCCTGGACTGATTCCAGATTCGGCGTCTAGTCTTAATGCACACTAGCCAAATACGTAAGAGATATTATAGTGCACAAGTGCGTGCGAAAACACAGGTGCATTTCTATAAGCCTGCAACTACCTATCCTGGGTATATATAGCCATAGTTAACTACGCTTATTGCCCATCAAACTAAACAACATTAAGCAAAAATCCTTGTTAGGAAATGACTTTTATTTTTTGTGTGAATCGTTCGAAGAATCACTGTTTATAGTCAAAACATGGTGCCGGTCTGGACGTGGAGTAATGGGGGATATTAAAAGTTTAGATAGAACATTAAAAAACTTGTTTTCGTATAAAAAATTGTTAGAACTTTGACCTTCAATATCTCAGTAACTATAAGGTTCTTAGATATGGCCCAGAAAAAAAAGATCGCAAGGATAGCAAGAACCAAATAACTTTCGGCTGCGTTCAGTATTTTTATACATCTTTTATATCTACCCAAATTGTATCACCATTTGTGACCACTTACCTAGGAACAGCGTCCATAGGCGTGACGACGGGTTTCACCGGACGGTTACTGCGTTCCTCCTCACGGATCTTGATGATCACCTAATCATTAAACAAGCAAAAAACATTAGAACACAGTTAAGTTATGTATCAGTACACCAAAAGCTATGAAATTTAGGTGAAAGTGAGTTTGCAGTGAGCGTTCTAATCATTGAGATGAAGTGAAAACTTGAGCTCACATCACCTAAAACCAAAGTTGTTTACAGAATAGCACTGCAGGTAATAAATAATAGTTAAATAATACGAGTACCTGAGTCATCAGTCAGTAGTTTAAAAATCTATTATTAGACTAGCTTCTGCCCGCGACTTCGTCCGCGTCACAGTTGATGTGTTATCCTACGGGTACCGTACATTTTCCCGGGATAAAAAGTAGCCTATGTGTTATTCCAGACTATAATCTATCTTTGTGCCAAATTTCATCCAGATCCATTCAGCCGTTTAAGCGTGAAAGAGTAACAAACATCCATCCATACATCCATACATACAAACTTTCGCCTTTATAATAGTAGTAGGATTTTTATTAGCGTCTCCGCACACGATCAATTTTTTGACCGACAAAGAAATCAGTCCGATGATCGGGCAAAAAATCGGTTGTGTGTGGAGACGTTTACTTGCGGCATACATGGTCCACAGATCGCATTTTTGAAAGATCAAGCTAAGATAAGACTGCAATCGTTTGTAAAAGTAAGTAAAATTGCTCTTAAAATAACGCGTAAATAAATAATTTACCTTTCCGATGTGTTTTCCGGCCGCCATGTATCGGAAAGCGGTCTCCACCTCGTTGGCTCCAAACGTGCAATACGTCAGAGGTCTGACGGCACCGTTCTCAATACCACTCAAGAGAAGCTCTTGAAGGCGCTGTTCGAAATTAGAACAATTAAAATAAACATGACTTGTAGATAAGATGATAAAGATAATGGAAATTAGATAAATCTAAAAGATTCGGTTGTATAGCCAACCATGAAGGTTGAAATAATTAACTGTATTAACATGAAAGGAGTATTTAATCTTTAGATGACATTCAGTTTTAAAATAAAAGTAAATTCTGTCAAGTCATTTGAAACGATGACAAGACGATGAAAAAGTACAATAATTATTCTAAATTAAAATGTAAATGAAGTTGAATTTGCTAGAATCATAATAATATCACATATTGCATAAGTGTACAGAAAAAAAAAGACAAAAAAAAATGATTCTACAAAATATGATTCGCTTAAAATACATGTTTAATGTATTGGCTATACAAACCTTCCTGAAACTGAAACTCTGGTCGAATATGTAGTCCAACATAATGCCGTGGAAGGAAGTCTCCTTCAAGAAGAAGTACATTCCGATGGGGGTGTTGTTACTGATGTCGAACTTCCCGATCTCAAGGAAGCGGCCACGGTAGGCTAAGCAGCGGACGGAAGCCTGTTGGAAAAGAAACATTGTGCAAATATGAAAAGATATGACGTAAATCTTTCAAAATATACAACAGTTAAAACGGGCGGAAAGTAAATAGTCATTCTTGACTTTTAAAACGGGTTAAAAGTACGTTAAGATGACGTAAAAGACGTTCATCATTATCATCATCATATAGCCGCAGGACGTCCACTGCTGGACATAGGCCTCCCACATAGATTTCCAAAAGGACCGATTAACAGACATTGTGACATCCAAATCGGAAAAAATACAAGGCATTATTTTTTTTGGATAACAGTGTGACGAATGTAATGTTGTCCAATTGTTTTGAAGTTTATTTAATAAAAGTTATCGTTTCAATGAGATTTATTTATTGATAGTTTACCTGTAGTTTCTCATCAGACAAGGAGTTGAGTACCAAGTCCACTCCTTTGCCGTTGGTCTCACGACGGATCATGTCTTCGAACGAAGTATCACGAGAGTTGCCGATGTGACTGTCTGAATAATCATAATTACTCATTACTTAGGGTTGGTAAAACTTCACAATGAAAACTAATGGAAAACAAACAAGAAAATACCCAAATCTGCTTTAGAACTTGTACAGAAGGGGCGAATTCGCTGCTTAACGTTTCGCGCGAATTCTTTTGCGCGTTGATGAGATACTAGGCGTCAATATAACGCGTCCAGAAGTATCGTGCGATTTCAAAATACGACCGTGAATCGCGTGACTCTCCACTCAAGTCGAGATATTAGAGGCTTCTTGTTATGTCCAGTAGATGCGCGAACTTTGATATGGAAGCAAAAAATGTTGATGCGGAATTGTTTGAATCCTCGCGCGTTACTTCTAGACGCACCAATCGCGCGTAATGCGCACGAGAGAATCGCGGCGAATTCGCCCTTTCTGGACAAGCTCTAACTGACAGTACGGCACTACATCATCACTAACCTTTAAGCTGAGGGAACAGCTTCTTGATGAAGGCCCTCTTTTCAGCGGTACCGACGGTGGTGAAGACTTCGCAACCGAAGTAAAGGGCCACGTTAATGGCAGCCTGGCCCACTCCTCCGGAGCCAGCGTGAATGAGGATGGACTCACCACGTTGGATCTGGCCTACCATGACCTGGATGCAAGGAGGTTTATTTAGCCTATTGTCCAAGGACGGATAATGAGATTATGTATGAAGGAAAGTAAACGATTTGTTCAAATAACACCTACTTTCGTTTGCGCTAATCTCAAGAAGGGGATTAGATTTTTCATCGATGACAATAATAATATTAGTAAATACAGCAATCATTGTACCGATAGTCGTAACGGCCAATGGCATAATAGCAAAGTGCATCGACCAACACCTAAGGAGGCTCTCGTTGGGTGGTTGGATCAAGGGCTTGATTCAGAAAGCGGTACTCCTAGACACGGCGCGTATTGTTAGGAGATTCCGTTCTCAGAAGCCCTGACCACCGGTGGCTTGGACCCTGTTCCAGACGCCGGTGGGCTACTACTATTTTTTATATTTTGAAATGTTTTTATTTTTTTATAGTAATATTTAAAAATGTAATTAATATGTATTATAAATAAATAAATGGAATAATATTAGTAACTGATTGTAATATACAACATGACTTTTCAGGAAATGAAAATACTCCTGAACAGCAAATTTTTTTTTTTTTTGGATTTTCATATTCCCCATAAACCCACCCCGTGTTCCTGCTAATGCCCTTTGCGTTGCAGAGCCGCGGCGACTCGTTCGTTCCCCAACCCTGGCAGATTTACATCCCATGGAAGATAGCTACTGACCGACAATGGACATGACTTACCATGGAATAGTAGACAGTTCCATAGGCAACAGGCACACTTGCAGCCTCCTCGAAGCTCCATTCATCAGGGATGGCCCACAGCAGAGCTTTGTCTCCTTCAGCCAAGTTAGCCAAACCACGGTTACGGATCATACCCATGACACGGGAGCCACTGCAAAAAGAGTTATAGTTTAGAATCTTCAAGAGTCATATTCGAGTGTCTAGAAAAATTTAGAACTATGGGTAGCTGGTTGCTTGAGTAAGATACGAGACATTGATGTGTCCATGTTTGGGCAGCGCCGAATATATTTATACAAAAACTCACGCCTTTTTCCTATGGGGGTAGACAGAAACCACAGAACGCTACCTGCTACGATCCTTACATACTCCTTTCGCCTCGTCCTCGTTCATACAAGCACTCTGGTTACGAGTACTGCACCCCCGACCTTTCTGAAGAACCTCACCAATAAGGTCAGGGTAGGTATTTCTAAAAGTAGGTAACATATTAACTTACTTGGCCGTTTTGCCGACAATTTCGAAGCCTTGCACGCATTCTTGCGCAAGACGACCGCGAGCGACAGCGTCCACGGTGACACGACCGGTAGCTGTCATGACGTCACGGAAGTTTAGAGCTGAGCAGTACACCTGGTAGACAAAGATTAGTTACGTAAGGATAAGTATGTAAAGCTAGGGGACAGATAGTGGTCAGCTCACACAGAGACTCGACGGGACGCGACGCTGCGCGCACCGTATAATAGAGCTACTCAAAATATAACTTTATTTACTACACAACAAGAAACACATTTCATTAAGAAAAGGTGCAACGTATTCTGAATTCGCCATTGTGAGTGTGAACTGACTCCAAGGGAGTATATCATCAATATCCCTTTGTCCCTATTGCTCTAGTTCTGTTCTGTCTCTTGCTTATTTGGAGGGAAATGGGCTATATGTTTTTTTTTTCTCCTCCGCTAATCGTTTCTGATTAATTTCGTTGCGGGATCCAACACAGTTGAATCGTTTCTCCGGGACTCGTCTTGCCTCAACGCTTTTCTGGCAGTCGCCACTGTTAATTTTGGCTTTCAGGAGTTGTAGTGGACGGGAAAAGTGTGGTGGGCTTGTCCCATAAAAAAAAGGATCTTTCTTTCCATAAAAAAAAGGAATTTTCAGATTTTGGACACATAACTATGTGTCCAAAATCTGAAAATTCATGCAAACGAAGTCACGGTCAATAACTAGTTAACAATACTCACGTTAATAAGCACTTTCTCAGGATCGTGGAACTTATGGTTTTCCCTGATAGGTCCTTCCAGCCATCTCAATGAGGTCAAGTCTCCGATGGTCATGGTGTTGACGTAGGCATGGTGAGTACGTACAGTCTCTAAGTCACCCAGGAGAAGATGGCGGTAGGTTCCCCATTGACCCTGGAATAATAAAGGGTATATGAAAAAAAATTAAGCAGAGAATCGCGTGGCAGACATAAGGCTGAATAGTATATGACTAGTTTTTATATCCTATTGCCTAAAATCCGTCTTGTTGCCATGAATCGGGATATCGGTATTCGCCTGACGCATGATCCGCACTCCTGACTGGTATAGGACCGCCATTGGCCCCTTCGCCGCGGCCTGTTTTGCGATTGCACATTCCACTAGAGCATGGATCATAGGATTTATAGGACAGGGAACTTCATTCTGTGGAAACCTTTACTTTCTGTCTAGTAGTATAATATTCTACTACGTTTACTATAATATTATAAAGAGGTGAAATTATGTGTTTGTTAACAAAAAAATCGTTCACAGATAAGGCTCTACGCCCATGACCTATTTTTGGCAGATGTCTTCGTCGACGAGAAGAAATCTGTCAAAAATCAGTCTGATAACCGGTAAAAAGATTGGCCGTGGGCGGAGAGCCTAAAATGCACTATACCTAAGTGACTATGTTTTGTTTTATATTTTTATTTTACGTAGACAAAGTCACAGGCACAAGCAAGTGTAAAATATATCTCAAAAGTAAATAACATTAAAGTAGGTATCGATTCCTCTCGTTATATTTATATAGTAATCAATTTATCACCTCGTTGAATTTTAATTAAGCCTGTTGTCATATTTACTTCGTTATCTCTGTGAATGTCAAATATCTCAGAAGATGAATGTATTCACAAGACACATCGACTCGGGATTTATTTAAAATTACTTTGTCATTTTATTTCGAAGGTTAATTATAATTTGTGATATATTGTTTGAATATTATTATACAGAAGGGTAAGTAACTTCTTTTATATTTGTTTATAAAAAAATTGCAATGTTGCATGGCAATCTTTGCCATTATTATGATGGCGGCCGGCCCACCTGATGTTAAGTGGTCACCGCTGCCTATAGACATCTGCAATACCAGAGGCCATGCAAATGAGTTGCCATCCCAGAAACAAAGTTGAAATGTCTCATATACCTACCGGCACCCATACCCTTTAAACCGAAACACACCCAAGAAACAAAATTTGGTACTATAAAGGTCCTGAGAACGTTTTAGAACGTGCTAATTAGTGTTCATGATTAGTACTATAATGGTGTTGTAAACATTTACAAAACCCCAATTAGGCCCTAGTATTATCACTGATTTATTGTATAGACATTACTTAGAGGCTCTCACGGTGATAAGTCAGCTCTTTAGTTGAAATGTAAAAGTGTCGAGAAACGCTCTTTAGTACTGAAATAGCCACCAAAACTTGTTTATAGTGCTATTTGCACCGTAAACGATTCCAGTGATCTTTTTTATCACACTGGTGACTATTTCGTTTGTGTTGTGATCGTGAGTCGTGAGTGTTCTTCAAGAAAACAAAATATATCGGTAAGTTATGCTTTATGTCATTTGCCATTGTTGCTTAACAAAACATACTATAAAACATGCATGGACCGATATGGTGTTACTCTCCCATAACTTGCTCTTGCGAAAATTATTGTATCGATAAAATCATTATGCTGATTTCAAATTTGACAATGCGCCAATATAATTTACGTGTTTTAATTAAATTAAAATTAATAAAATAAGGACTGGTCCCGAATATGGCTGCTATAGTATACATTGGCTTCAGCCGTGCTGCTAATGTGCTATCATGGCCGAAGTCAGCAGCCATATTTTTACCGAAAACGAATTAGGGTTCGTTGTCCAAATATAAAATAAACCTTTTTTTGTCGTAATGCTGGAAGTAAATGTACAATTGCGTTTGTTTCAGTGCTTTACCTGCGTCGTAACATACTAAAATTAACGATGGCATATATAATGGACGTGGATGCTCCTGAGACAGATTTTAATGTTTAATTTTTTATTTATAAAAAATATATGATAATTATGTTGTTAAACAAAAAGATGCATACGCTAATGTCACAATAGTTGTGACATTAGCGTATGCATCTTTTTGTTGATAGTTATTCTCAAGAAGGCGAGATTATGCCCGACGAAGTGTTTTTTTTTCTATAATTGTTATGTTTTTTTTTTAATATTATTTATTGTAAGTGCCCCTATTTTTTCTAGGTTTAGAATATACATACATTAAAACACAACTTGTCATAGATCATGTTTATAATTAATAAACAAATAAGAAACATTAAGTATTTTTTTTTAAACACGGAACTAGTTTTCCTTATCATAGAGTGTGTAATAATGGGACAAAATTCTTATGTCACTGCATAATTGTTCATCTTTATTGCTCTCCTCATCTGAGCATTCCGATGTTGGGAAACTTTGAACAGAGGTGCTCTCCCTCTCATATTCTTTATCCTTATTCCTGGCTAGAGAAAAAGAAACATTATTGCTACAGCCCTGTACAAAACAAATATTTTGTACAGAACCATGTGCTATATTTTCTGGACCCGCTTGACCAGTATTTACATTTGCTTGTTGTATCGATGATATTGCTTGTGTATATCGATTTTTCCCCTTTTTTTGTAACTACCACTCACTTTATACCGACGCAGAGATTTAAAAATCCATTATTAAACCTTTATTAGCTTAAATTTTTAACCAGATTTCTAAACAGTCGGCAGTGTGTCACCATTTATGAAATACTAGTCATATAATTGATACTGAAAAGCTAGTATAGATGTAATTAGTCCATTAATTATTCATTTTAATCCTTTTATGTCACGCTTTAGTGTCGTATGAGTAACACAGACTCACTTATAGTGCTATTTAGAATGGTTATGGATTATTTAATACTATAGAAGAGTTTTCATGACTTTTACAGAACTAGCCCCATAGCAATACTGAGGGAGCTTTTAAAAAGTTAAAAGGTTACATAATAGTTGTGCAAGGTGCTTTAATAGTTCAGATTAATCCTCTAATTATGTTTTTGATACTAAAAACAAAACTAGTACTATAAAAGTAATTTTGACGCATTATTAGTGCAAAATAGATACATGAAAGGGTCGGTAAGGTCTTCAATAGTACTAAATAGTACCATAATCACTTTATTCATATCTATTATAGTGCAAAACTTTAACGATTCTTTTGTATGGTCCTGTAAGCGTTCTAAGAGCTTAATTATAGAACTTAAATGCTCTTTATCTTATAGAATCAAAACGCTTTGTTAAAAACCTTTATAGTACAGGCAGTCATAATGGTTACCATTACAGGCCTACTATAACACTGATAGGTGACAAAACGCCTTGGTTATAGAAGCTTTTGTTACTTGGGCAGTAACGCTGCTTTGCGGCAGAAATAGGTACGGTGGTAGTACTTTTCCGTACGAGCACCTTCACGAAGAGCTCTACTACTACTAAAATTAAAAACTAACTTGTACTTACATCTTGATAAACATTGAGAGCCAAATCCTTATCCAGTTGCTCCTCATAGAACTCCAGATCAGGGTTGAACGGAGGCGCAGATGGATCAGAAATAAGAAGACCATACACGATCTCGCCACCAGGCTCCTTCCTCAAACAATTGACCAATCCCAAAAGACCGTTGATATGCTCATCTTGGGAATAAAGGACCACTTTCTGGCCTTCTTTAAGTTCCTCCTTGACTTTGTCGATCCATGAGAAGCTTTCGTCCGCGGCGATGATTCTGACGAACTTGGCTGGTCTGGCTCCGACGCGTTTCCTGAAGAGGACCAGGTATTCGACGCCTGTATCGTGGATGGTGACGATGTCGTATTGGTCGGAGAATTGCTTGGGGTCGGGACGTTCCTTTTCGCGACTGATGAGGAAGCATTTGTCGCGGAGGGTACCTGCTGCTTGGGTGAGGACCTAATTGATAGAAAAGGATAATAAGAAGCTGAATAATGGTGGTTTGTCTGAATTTGTCTTGACAATCGTATGTAGTAAATTTTTTCAGATTAGCTATTTGCAAGCTGGGGCCAAGTACTATGAATAGAAGGATTTACCCTAAAATCGAAAAGAAGAAGGAGTGCTTTTGAATTGACAAGGTATTAGACAGTCAGCCAGAAAGATGAAGCTAGATGCTCGTTCCAAACAGTAGGTTTCTATGGAGAAGAGCGACCAAGGATTTCCATGAATACTTTTGTTTTCTCCATCGCTATTTAAATATATTTCTATCTTATAGTTACATAGTATTTGTGCTTACCTCAGGCCTGCCCAGAAGATTAGCACCAACGAAGAGGATGGTGTTACTCTCTCCAGCCAATTTCTTGTTCTCAACGGTTATGTTAGAAGGTACTTCAATAGGTTCCTCGGATATCATCAGTAGTTCAGCCTGTACCAGAGGGAGATCTCCAAGCATTTCTCCAACTGTTTCCATAATTGGTTCTATTCCGTTCTTCTTGTATTCTTCGTCGACTAATTCTATGCTCTTGACTTTGTATGTTTGGATGTTCTCGAGGACCAGTTGAATGTTGGCACGGAGAATGTCTTCCATCTGGTTGGGATAAAAAGGCATGTTGAGATTGATTTGGTGTATTATAAAACTATTTTATGGGAGTTTTAAAATGGAGCGATCATTTAGGCTCCAATGTGTGTGTGTACTTTTATCAAGAGTTGTACCATTACCACTATCTTTAGCTATACTTTAGTAACAACGGAAGTATTTCCATTCCTTACCTTCATCTTGGACTTTCCGAAGTTAGCTATGAACTCGTTCTTCTCGAGTACAGGCACTCCCAGAGGCAGCCTCTTTGTGATGGGGGTAGCATGGAGACCACGGATCTCGACACCACCGGCCCTGAACAAAAACAGATCATTTAATTAATATAATGTAATCTCCAGACCGATTCCGGTCACGGCGACTAGCCAAGTATACAGGAGATATCATAGTGCACAAGTGTGTTTGCGCACACACTGGTGCACTATAATATTTCTTGCAGATGCACTCCCTCTTCCCTAACTCTCATAGCCCGATGGGACGGCAACCCGACACAACCGTAGAGAGATCAGGCGCAGGACCAACGGCTTTACGTGTTATCCGAGGCCCGAGGTTAGCATACCACCAACTTCCAAACTCCGGGCTGTTACTGTGAAATTCCTAATGAAAAACCCAATAACACTTTTTTTGCCCGTCCTGGGAATCGAACCGTACGCTCAACAGTCGTGCTTGCTACCACAAGACCAACGGGGTAGTTAATTTAATTAATAATAAACCAAAGAAATGTAAGGAAAAAATATTGCTGACATTAGAAAACATGAAATATTGAAGTGATTCCTAAAAGATGATTACTTGCGAAAGTAATTTCAGGAAAAAGTTTGAATAACTTTTTTTCCTCTTTATTATAATTATGTAGGCAGGTAATCGTATGACGAGTGAAGCAGTAAAGTTTTTTGAGTTATTGAATAATATAAACTGGAATTTGTTATTGACATTCGATTCGTCCGATTATAAAAAACTAGCTTCTGCAAACGACTTCGCTCGCGTCATATTTTATATATCATCCCACGGGAACCGTACATTTATTCGGGATAAAAAGTATCCTATGTATTATTTCACACTACAATATATCACAGTACCAAATTTCATCCAGATCTGTTCAGCCGTTCGAGCGTGAAGAAGAGACAAACACACAAACTTTTGCCCTTATAATATTAGTGTGATGTCACTAAATCAGAACTACAGTTACTTAATACTACTACTACACTGTTGTTAAGTGTCATCTATACTAATCCTACTATCCTATCCTAATCTGTACTAATATTATAAATGCGAAAGTAACTCTGTCTGTCTGTCTCTTCTTCACGCCTAAACCACGGAACCGATTTCAATGAAATTTGTTACAGATATAGTCTGGGACCCGAGAAAGGACATAGGATAGTTTTCATCCCGGAAATCCCCCGGGAGCGGGAACTATTAATCCACGCGGACGAAGTCGCGGGCAAAAGCTAGTCCGTACTTTTCCGTACTTAATATTATAAATGCGAAAGTAACTCTGTCTGTCTGTCTGTCTCTTCTTCACGCCTAAACCACTGAACCGATTTCAATGAAATTTGGTACAGATATAGTCTGGGACCCGAGAAAGGACATAGGATAGTTTTCATCCCGGAAATCCCCCGGGAACGGGAACTATAATACCACGCGGACGAAGTCGCGGGCAAAAGCTAGTGAGTAAATTAAAGTAGGTTTTGCTGTTAGTAGGAAATTAGGAATATGGCTAAATAATCTTTAAAAAGTCATTCTTTGATCTTTGAGACTGCTAGTATATTATAAATGCGAAATTTTGTGAGGATGGATGAATGGATGGACGTCTGGTACTCTTTCACGCTTAAACGATCTGGATGATATTTGGCACTGATCCTTACTCCTTACTTAGGTCCTCTTTTCGCCTCGTTCACGTTCATACATTTGTCATACAAGTACTCCGGTCCTTTCTGAATAACCTCACCAATAAGGACAGTGAAGGTCTAGACTGGCAGGGTAGTATGTCAATAACATAATTTACCTATCAAATAATGCTAACCATTGGACAAACATCAACAGATTTAGAGTGTCGGGTACCAATATAAACGATTCACAAACACACTTAGCATTTATAATTTAGTTAGGATCGCTTCAGCAAAGCCGGAGAGATACCACACAATTTATCGACTGGACGTGGTAGGATTTAAAGATGGAAATAAACCAGCTAAGGCCGTTAATTTGCCTTAATCTAATTTAACTTTTTAGCTACAAAAAAGTTAGTGCCATAAAATTGTATAGTGGTAATAACGTAACTAACCGTTTTGTCAACCATTAAATGACGTAGTTGTTGTTTTAACATTATAAATACACAACAAAATATTTACTATTTTCTCCCACAAATTAGTCTGCGTAAAAGTCAAATACCTATATCATAAAATATATTGTACTAACGTATGGTCGCGTTAATAGCAGACGTCTAATGACGTTCATTGATTTTAGGTCAAATCCTCTTTCTTTCTATCTTTGGATGGCAAACAAGCCAACGGCCCACCTGATGTTAAGTGGTCACCGTTGCCTATAGACATCTGCAATACCAGAGGCCTTGCAAATGCGTTGCCATCTCAAAGACAACTTTGAAATATATCATGTAAAAAAAATAAAAACAAACAGAAAAAACAAGATAAACCAAAATAACTAATAAATTAGAAGACCTATATTTTTTTAAGAAACCTTTCGTTTTTAATCAAATTAGACTGAAGGATCTACCTTCAGTTTAAACCGGAACACAGCAACGCTGCTTTGCGGTAGAAATAGGTAGGTACCTAAGGTTGTGATACTTTCCCGAACGAGATCTTCCACAAACAGAAAAAAGAAACAAACCAAAATAAAATTAGACGACCCATATTTTTGTAAGAAACCTTTCATTTTTAATCAAATTAGACTGAAGGTAGATTATACGACAAACAATTCCTATAATTGTTTGGAATAAGCAAATAAAGCACTTACAGTATTTCCTCAAAGTCCGAGTTTTTTTATACCAAAGTAGGTGCGGTGTAGATTCCAATATTTGCCCTAGAAAATTGAGACGATCCGTGGGGAATATGTGAAAAACTATATTTCTCTCGCCCAATGTATGATGAACAAAATTGGGGCGTGTAGGTACCTACATGACTAAATATTTAATTTTTAATCCCAGGAGAGTGAAGTCCGCGTAAACAGCTCGTAAACAATATGTACGTGATTGTAATTTGTATGTTTTCGGTTTTGAAATAACTTTAGGTGCTTTGGTCTGTTGGGCAATTAATTATAGCTTCTTACACGCTGATTTTAAGGCTACTTTTTCTATTTTGATGAAAAATTACTTAAAATACGTATTTTGATAAGATATTGCATGACAAGACTTCTTATAATATATTTTCAACAGATTTAAAAATCTTGCAACTATTATAAGTGCGAAAGTTTGGATGGATGGATGTTGCTACTCAATTACGCCAGAAGTGTTGAACGGATCCGGATGAAATTTGGCACGGAGACATTGAGCACATAGGTTACTTTTTATCCCGGAAAAAAATACTGTTTTCTTGGGATAATATTCCAATTTTGACCTGGATAAAGTCGCGGGCAGAAGCTAGTCTTTTGTATAAATAAACAACAATTGACACTTGAAAGTGTTTCGACCGTTTTGACTGAATATTTTAGGTTGTGTTTCTAATTTTAGGGAGAAAGTATAAAAAAAAATCTGTAAAGTTTTAGATTTTTTTTTCCCGCCGTCAATGTCCGAGACTGGTATGTGTGAAAATACACTCGCAAGCGGCCCAGCCCGGCTTGGGTTGGGCCGCCGGTTGGGTTTGTTGCTTGTTAGCAAATAAAATATAACAACAGATCAGTGTCAAAAAACATAGGTATCAATATCAACCCTAAAGCTTTTGGACTTCCGTATCGGAAACATAATACCTATACCTCTACCTACAACCTCTACATTGGTACCAATAACAAGGAACAGTCTCCCAATAAAGGGTTGATTAAATACTTAATTTATAAGGGTTGTCGCGAAGCAGAAGAGGTAATTACTCCAGCCTTTGAGTATGAAAGGAATATAGAGCGCTCATTTGCTTTTTCTCAGAGTAGCATAAACTTTTCAAAAGTAAATTATATATGTAGCTCATGATGTGGTGAAAAGATTGTTATAATAATAATGAAACTAAAGGCTTTACTAACGAAAGACTCTTGGCAAGAGAAGAGTTTAATTTAACATCAATGAAAATATAAACCATGATTTAAAATTCAAATCATCAAAGGCCTGCTCTTTGTAGATGGCAATACAATATGCCGTCTACAGTTACTTCTTTATGTTTCCATTAATTAGATTGGCAACATAAGAACTTACAAGGTTGCTTTATTTTAAAATACTACTATTTTTTTGGTTATTTTTTAAAACAACAGACATTTAGGATAAATTGTTATTCTAGACAAGAGTGTCGAAAACAATAGTCTTTATAAATCTACAACTAGATGGCGCAATAAAAATATATTTGGAAGGACCGTGGGGAAGACTTTTGCCTAGCAGTGGAACAGTGTAGGCTAGAAAAAAACCTTACAACAATATTCGGCGGTAACAGGCTGATATATAGCTTGTCTTATTAACACACAAAGGTTAAACCCTAGGAATTAATACTGCTTTGTAATTTCGTTTATCGTAAGATTAATTGGACGGTAATACAAATATCCTTGTTTAGTTGATCTCAATTTATTTGTTACGACTATCGATTTAACTTGTGTTTATTTCCAAGGAATAAAACAATTGTTTAGCGACTCATTTCGAGAAAGATCGTTATTGGTAAACAATTGACAGGATTCATCAATACTGATGTTTTAAAGCTGAAAAGATTGTTTGTTTGTTTAAACACGCTGATCTTAGGAAGTTTATTTTTATTTCATTGGATGAAAATCAATTCGACGGTCCACCAGATGTTAAGTGGTCACCGCTGGCTATAGACATCTGCAATACCAGAGGTCATGCAAATGCGTTGCCATCCCAGAGATAAAGTTAAACTGTCTCATGTGCTTGTAATTACACCGGCACCTAAACCTTTCAAACCGGAACACAGCAACACTGCTCTGCGGCAGAAATAGGTGTGGTGGTAGTAATTCCCCGGACGATTTCCAACACAAAGAGCTCTACTACTCCTACCTGTCGTACTGAAAAAAATATGTTTGTAGCTAGCCAGATTTATGAGGTATAGTATAGACATAAGAGACGGGGGATACATGATCACGACAAAATTAATGTGACTAACTATCAAACGTGAAACTCATAAGAGTACCTACACAAAGACGGCACGGTTGGCGCAATGGCTGAGCGATTTGCTGCTGCGCTGAATATCGTGGGTTCACGATAAATATTTGTATGGCCCACATATTGTATTTCTTCCGGGTCTGGCTGTTTGTTATATTATGTTTGTAAGCGTACTCACAATACAGGAGGAAATTCGAAGAGGGGGCTAACTTAAAATAAAAGCAGAAGAAAATAAACAAAAACACTTACCTAATAACATCAACATCAGGATACACTCGAATCTCGAACGAATTCTTAGTAGAATCAGGGTTCATTTTAGAGATGGCGTTGTAATGCATATTGGCATCGATGGACAGTTTCTCGATCCTGGTGGGCACGAAGAGGCCCCTGGTGTCCTGTCCGATGATCTTCATCTGCAGCATGCAGTCCATGAAGGTGACCCAGTTGTTGAGCCAGGAGAGACGGCCGCGGGTGCCCTCGACGTTGCTGCCTAGGACGCCACGGAAGAGACCGCTGTTGGAGAAGATGAAGGTTAAGAATTTCCTTTTTTGTGAATACGGGATGGAAGGGCATTAAGGGCTATCTGACCGCAGGACACTGAAAACTCACATTTTTTCTGTCGCATAATCTGGCGTATTATTATAACAAGCTTGTAAAGCTTGCGGATGAATTTTTTGATACCCTATGACCTTCCTTTTTTATATTAACTGTACATAGTTTTATTTAGCTTGTAAATTTAGTGTATTACCAAGGGTTCAAAGTAAAGACTTATCTATAAATATTTTATGAAAATAAAGCAGTATCATTGTAAAAAATCGCAAAGGGGCGCATGAAAAAATAGTGTCGACGCATCCATTTCAAAATTTTGAATATAATTAATTACACAATTTTATGTAATAATATTATAGGGACTTTCATGAACTAAAGATATATCTATAAATTAATGGTCTCTAGATTAATGATTCATGTACCAACGGAGTCCATGGTAACCCAGTTTTCGTTACAATGTTGCCTTTCATCCCTTATACGTAAATGAAACCGACGTCTAAGATAGTGCTAAACTAAATTAGGCGTAACAAGAATTACTCAAAACTATGCTAATTTCTGGTCTGAATACATAAAATATGAATAAACAAAGTCTTTAGTTTAAACCACTCAGTCTTGTTTACGCTAAGTAAGCTCAAAGTTA
The DNA here is from genome assembly GCA_932526535.1 of Caradrina clavipalpis. Taxonomy (NCBI): domain Eukaryota; kingdom Metazoa; phylum Arthropoda; class Insecta; order Lepidoptera; family Noctuidae; genus Caradrina; species Caradrina clavipalpis. The sequence goes on along the minus strand of OW052106.1, from coordinate 7,981,859 downwards.
ATGAAGGTTATTCTAAGCTTACTTATTTGAACACAACTATTCTCCTAATTGATAACTTAACATAACTTGAAAGGTATTTGGTGTTTCCATTAAAATTTAAACAGAAACTGAAAGACGTCTTGAGGTTTTTGGCTAAATTAACAATCAAAGGTGTGACACCCTCTTGCCTAGGATAGCACGTAAAGCCGTTGGTCCTACGTCTGATCTCTCCCCGACCGTATCGGATCGTTCCGGGCAGATCTATGAAGGTATGAGGGAAGAGGGAGTGCACCTATGTTTGCGCATACGCACTTTTGTACTATAATATCTCCTGCATCGGTAACCATGTCAGAGGCCCTTGAGGCGATTTAGAAACTCTGACACTAGGGTGTGTGGGGTCGTAAGACCTTACTGCCCACACGATAAAGAAGAAGAAGATATATCCTGCATAATCGGTTAGTAAATAAGAATACTAATAGAAGGGAAATCACTGGATGCTCGCAGCGTAGCACCGGTCATTGTGCCTATCTTTAGAGGAAACCTATGTTTAGCAGTGAAAGTGGTTTGGCTGATATGATGATGATGATGATGATGACTAGGCTGGTCTCCATGTAGATTAGCTACCACGACGAAAAATTCGATCGGGCTGTTTCATTAAATGCTATATTTATACTTATTTCTAATACGGTCTCAGGAGGGTAGGTTGTAACAGGCAAACAAATGCAGTGTAAAAATGAAAATGTAATTCTCCAGCCCGATTCCGGCCACGGCGGCTAATCATAATGCGGACTAGCCACTTACGCAGGAGATATTATAGTGCACAAGTGTGTGCGCAAACACAGGTGCACACCCTCTTCCCTAACTCTCATAACCCGATGGGACGGAAATCCGACACGAAATGCAGTATGATTCACCTGTATTGGTATCCTCTAAGACGCAGTTCCTTGTAGAAGTCCTTGGTCAGCATGTGCTTGATGCCCGGGCCGGTCACTTCGGGCAAGTTCGGGAGCACTCGGTAGTCTTGACCGACGTTCTTCTTTTCGTAGATGCGACCAGTCACGATTGAGGCACCGCTTTCAACAATCTAGAAGAAAATGAAGATGAATATTTTTGAACATAGTTTCTTTTTTGCTGGTTTAAGTGAGTAGGCAAGGTCTTAAAAGAGCTAGACATGGATTGAACAGTGACTTTTGGTGGTTAGCTATTGAAAATAGACAACTTTGTGTTACGAACTCTTTGGTTGTCATAATTTTTTATAAGATTTTTCTTTCGTCTTTTTTTTGTTGTATTCAATAGCATGAAAAGTATTGCAAAGGAAAAAGGATGACCCTTTTTCGATTAGAATACTTTTCATGTTATTTTATAATTTTATCTTTTTAATTGTGTTCATTATTCCATTTTCAATCACAACATATAGTCCTGCATCGCATAATATACATTTTTTACTTCGTTTGGTGGAAATTCTGGACCAATCAGAGTCCTGTTTTATAAGTCCAAATTGGGACTCTCAACTAAAAACAAAACTAAGAACACAACTTGTATGCGATCTGATCGTCATTATCTGCCACATTGGTGAAATGCAAATCGGATGGGGGTGCTAAAAAAACATACTGGCAAAATAAAATCTGGACCAAACTCCTTCAATATCTCACCTCAAAGTTCCCACTGCCCTTCTGTATCATGATGATGAACTCCAGGTTTCCTTCCTTGGGAATGTTGGTGGCTCTCTGGAAGCGGACGTTCTCGAAGACCACTGACACTTCTGTGTAGAGCTCTCCCATCATCATGCCGAGGGTCTCCCACACCAGGACCAGGTAGCCGGTAGCTGGGTACAGGTTACGGCCTAAGGAGGAAAGAATAGTGTGAGTATGATCAGCCTAGAATGTTCCTGCAGCTAACATACTAGGCCTTGTCTCTTTGTAAAGTTCACATATATTCACATATTTCAGATTTTTGGTTGTGGGACAACGTTCTTAGCAAATAATTGCAAAAATAATTATGTCAAGGTTTTGTCAAAATATCCATCACCAGAATATAGCAAGCAAAAGGAAAATTTCTGGTGTTTCCAAAAATTACGGCCTGCCTAATGTTAAATGGTTACCGCTACCTATAGACATCTGCAATATCAGAAGCTTTGCAAATGCGTTACCATCCCAAAGACAAATTTGAAACGTGTCATATGCCTGTAATTACACCGGCACCCATACCCTTCAAACCGGATCACAGCAACGCTGCTTTGTGGCAGAAATATAAATGGTGGGAGTACTTCCCTGAACGAGCTCCTTCACAAAGAGCTCTGCTACTACTAATCTGCTCATCTCAGCAATACTCACTGTCGACCACGTGACCAGCCATGTACTCGCAGTCCTCATCCACGATGGACATCCTCACTGTTCTCTCACCAGACTTCATCTTCTCTTGAGCTTTGTATGACGTCACGTACCTGAAGACAAAGTATATTTAAAACCTTCTTACATCACTCTTCTTACTACAACCACATGAAAAAGCAGATAAACTCAACAATGCTATTGTTTTTATCCATCAAGGAGACAATTTAGAAGATTTTAAGGAACGCAATCTATTTTCAGTCTCAATCTATCTAGTCTCTAATTTGACTACACCTTTTTACATGAATTGTCTCTGAGATGAGATTGCGAGTAAATCTTGAACGTTTTTGTTGGTAAAATTGGCTATTGCTTACTACTCTAGCAAAGAAACCGTACTGAAACGCATTTTCTTCTTTATTTTCTTTTTATGCTATTATGACTGTCCCTAACTTGAAGGTGTTAGACACGAATTCATAATACGTTGCAAGTACGGTACCGTAGCGGTACTTTTAGCTGTCAAAGCACCTAATTAAGATTTACATCATACTGAAACTTTTACCGATCTATTCTCAAAGCTATGGACTTAACGTTCAAACTCGCTGTTCTATGCAGAATGCATATTAACAAGACGGGCCTGTTGGTCTAGTGGTTAGTGGCCCTGACTGCTAAGCCGGAGGTCGTGGGTTCGATTCCCACCCAGGACAAACTTTGTGTGATGAGCATGATTGTTTGTTCTGTGTCTGTCAGTTGTCTGGTTACCATAACATCAGGATCAGATAGCCGTGTGTGAGTTGTCCCAAGATATTTATTTAAGAATTTAAGCTACTGAGAACATTATTATTTTGACTCTTGTTGGCTTCTTATTTACGAATTTTTGGAAAACATTACACGATTACATTTTATATTTGAAGATAGCATTTAGTATTCTAAAAAGTTTTGAGAGTTTCACTAAATAGGGTAAGGAATTCAGAGTTATTTATTACAAGCTTTTATTTACTTTTTATAGAACCGAATTTCAGTGACTCAAAGAATTAGCAATAAAATAAAAATGTTTGAATGAATTTAGTCTGTTTTATGTTCATGTCAACGGCAACGGTACGAAATCAAGTAGAACAGGTTTAGAAGATTACAAATACAGCTCTCATCTCTATTTATGTACAAAAATTAATTAGTAAGCTACAAAAAATATATAAATATATAAAAATAAATATACCATCACGCCTGTATTAACCGAAGGTTTAGGCAGAGGTGTACTAATGTACACCCACAGTTCGCCGGTATATTTTAGGTCTCATGTAATAGGGGGCGAGCCTATTGCCATTAACCGGGCACAAATCCAAACTCCGAGCTGCTACTGAGAAATTCATAGAAAAACCCAATAACACTTTTTCCTCGACCTGGGAATCGAACCCAGGACCTCTAGCGTAACAGTCATGCTTACAACCACTAGGCTAACGAGGCAGAACACACTAAGCTACAATTTATACGAAAACAAAATACAATCGCACCAAAAAACTAACAAATCATATTTCCAGCCAACTCAAGCGCCATTTCTTTTTTAATTTTTCTCTAACCGCATTGCACCAATCGCAAGTTCATCAATCATATTCAAATATGGAACCGGCCACAGTTTGAAAAATAGCCGTTAACGTCCCAGTATATATTGGAGTCGGCACAAAGTGGCTTCTATAGATCACACCCAGACGATTTGTTTGTGGCCGACTGATGGATAGCGCGCAATTAATATACTGGCTCTTTATTGCATTTGAAGTTTTGGCTGCGTATACTGAAGGCTTGTTGGTCGGTTGGCTACGGACGTGTGCTTGTGTGTGTACATGGGAGGAATATTAAGTTTGAATACGAATTTTTGGGTGGAATGTTTGCAAGAAGATTTTATGGAATATAATGAAAAGATTTGTTTGTTTGTACCAAGTAGGCTACGAAACTACTGGACCGATTTTAACATTTTTTTCACCAATAGACAGCCACATTATTCCTAAGTAACATAGGCTATATAACATCACGCTACGACCTACGAGAGCGGAGCAGTAACCAAAGATGTAACTTAAAGTGACTGAAATTTGCTAAGCGTTCGCAGTCGCGGGCAGTTCGTACCTAATCCGTACTAATATTATAAATGCGAAAGTAATTCTGTCTGTCTGTCTCTTCTTCACGCCTAAACCACTGAACCGATTTCAATGAAATTTGGTACAGATATAGTCTGGGACCCGAGAAAGGACATAGGATAGTTTTCATCCCGGAAATCCCCCGGGAACGGGAACTATTAATCCACGCGGACGAACTCGCGGGCAAAAGCTAATAATAAATAAAATAGAGGAAGATCACTGAGAGGAGGTCACTGGTTGGTAACAAATGGCGATATTTTTTTCCGGAATAGCATCTCGCAAGTCAAACTTAGAAGTTGTCTGCTGCTTAATCGGACTTTTACGTAGTGCCTTGAAAATTAAGGCCTCCAGCCAGGGTTTAAAAAAATTAAGCAACTACACGCTAAGGGCACCCTCTGTGGGGTGGTCAAGACTGCAGGTGGGCAAGACAAAAGGCGCCCAAAGAACACCTGATGTTAAGTGATCACCGTTGTATACATCTGCACTACCAGTAGCGACATGCGATCTTAGTAAAACAAAATGTTTCATGTGCCTACAATTCTACCAATACCCTTGTAACCGAACACAGGAAAGCTGCTTTGCAGAAATAGGTATGACGGTAGTACTTCCCCGGACGAGCTCCTTCACAAAGAGCTCTTCTACTACCTTGCTTCCTAGCTTTACTTTGTGCAGAATAAATAATTTCTCTTTTTATTGAAAAATTTACTGCATTTTCTCGTCTTTGAGAATGACAAATTTAACTAAATGAATATTAAATGTTCATTATTTCTTTATGCGGTAAGGTAGAGGAATTTTAAATCTAATAAAATATGAAGGGAGTTCAAAGAAACAATGTACGGAAAAATTATTTAAGTGTACTTTGATTGGGATATCGCCTTACTTGCTACTTGGACCTATAGAGGTGAGAAGTTAATATCATTTTCATAGTATAAAACCAAGTCATCTAACGTTGTTTACCCTTCTATACGCTTAGATCTTTTAAACTCCGCAACGGATTATAATGCGATTTTTATATATAGATAAGAGTACTTCAAGCGAAAGGTATATATGTATAGATCATCACGCTTTCACCAACGAGAGCGTAGTAGTAACCAAAAACGTAACTAAACGCGGGTGACACCGCATGTTGTAAAGCTAGCCTATACTAATATTATAAAGCTAAAGAGTTTGTTTGTTTGAACGCGCTAATCTCAGGGATTACTGGTTGGAATTGGAAAATTCTTTTAGTGTTGGATAGTCCATTTCTTGAGGAAGGCTATAGGCTATGTAACATCACGCTACGACCAACAGGTGCTGAGCAGCGAGGGTGAAACCGCGGGGAACAGCTAGTCAGGAATAAAAGATTTTTGTTGAATCTGCTACAATAACTTTGTAAGTTTGTAAATTGTTTGGTAACTTACCAATCTTCACTGTGTTCCCATTCGACGAGATGAGAAAGCATGGGCGTGCCCTGTGACACAGGGAACGGCACGTGTGGGTAGATGTTGGCAAGGTGCGGGTTCAGACCAGACTCGTACAGTCTGTGGAATAAACATGACATTAGTAAGAGGCGGATAAAAAGATGCAAAAGCCACGTCACCTACTATGCATACTGCCTATCAAACTTAGAAACGTTAAGCCAATTTTTATTTTATTTTATTGAATACGACTTTAATTTTGGTGGAATAATAAAAACAATGATTCATATTTACCTAAAGCTATTTTTTCCGCTAGAAAAGTATGGATACGGCTTTCAGAAATTATTGATATGAAAAAAGAACCTAAAATGATCTCAGAATCTCGTAATTTTTTAGACACAAAAGTCCATTCCATACCAATCCAACACCAGAAATTTAGATAAATATGCAACCTTATATCCCTGATCACGTATCATACTCACTTTCCGAAAGCCGTGAACATAACTTGAACATTATCCTTATGGTTCCTCTGCGTCAGCGCGATGTTGATGACGTCCTTCTTCAGAGACCTGCGCAGGATTGCTTGCAGTAGGCCGTGGGGGGCGATCTCGATGGTAATCGCGTTGGGGTGGATCAGACGGGCTGTCTCCTCAAAGAGGACTGGGCTCTGTATAACAACAAATAATTATGTTTAGTGTTATGAAAAATATTTAATGGGTCAGATAGATCACTGGTCTCCCACTAGGATTTCCTTTGTCGCGGAGGTCAGTCTCTTTCATCATTGTTCAAAAGTACAATGTAACATATACATATTTATACCAAAAACAAAAATTATAACAATCATAAGAATTTTAAGGGGATAGGCGTCTTGGCGTCTAGGCGTCTTGTAGTAAATTTGTACAAAAGTACGAATCGTGTGTTGTCCTGGATTATGAAGTTAGGTGTGTATTTTTTCTGCCAGGGTTGCGGAATTTGTTCGAAAGAGTCACCGTGGCCCTGGAACGTAAAGGGCACTAGGAGGAATATGGATGGGTTTTAGTCAATAAGAGTCTGCTTCTGCCTTTCGCTTTGCCCAGGGCGGAAGATGTCATTTGGTAATTTCCCATCCTTGAAAAAAAGGTGTCTTTTTTATCGCTTTTAATTAACTGCACTTCTTAGTAACAATTTGACATTGAAAGCACCTTTATGTCAATGTGGTAAGGGCGGTTTTTGGAAACTTTCATATAACGTAATTACTTAACAAAAAAGCCGACATAGTAATTCTTTGATATATGTACGAGTAAGTACACTTATACGTAATAGTACGACTTAGGTACATCTAAATCCCCTCTTAAGGGTCTGCGATAAGTCTGGACCTTTCTCTTCTAATCTTATCAGAGAAAATAATGTTTTGAAGATCTACAAATAGCTGGATTTACAAAGAAAATACATATTATTTATTTGTTTATAGGTATATAGTTGTTGGTTTGTAATTGTAAACTATTGTTTTAGCTCAGCTAGTTCAACTATTAATTAAACTATACATATAGTAGGGTTAGTGTTAGAAATAGTGCTTAAAAAGGGCAGGTCAACAATTTAAACACGAATAAGGACATAAAGATTTTAGTGGATTAAGGCTAGTAGTATTTGTAATAATTACAGACATGCAAACCATTTAGTAACAGCAGTGTCTAAAAAAATTAAGGTATAAAATGAATGCAAAACATAATGTATTAAAATTTTATAAATATACCTACTTAAATAAAAAGATTTAAATGGTCAAACTAAAACAATGTTGTAAAATCAATTTAAAAAACCCAAAGTTACTCTGTCTGTCTGTCAGTCTGTTTCTTTCGCTTTCACGTCTAAACCACTAAACCGATTTTGACAAAATTTGGCACGGCGTACGTTTCAACCCCAAGAAAAGCCATATGTATAGGTTACTTTTTGATCTGCGACTTTATCTTCGTCCGTGATTACAGATATTTACGCAGCCATAGTCTTGGGCAAAAACTGTAAAAAATTTATTGAGATAAAAAATCATTTTTGAAAAGAAAACTTACCAGCAGATTATTGGTGTGGTATTCAGCAGAAGACAGCTGAGCCTTGGCATCCTTCCACTGTGCTTGGGGCAGGGACGTGGACACCCACTTCTCCGAGCGAGCCTTGGGGTTCTTGATGACTTGCTTCAGGTATTTCAGCAGGGTTGGACCTAAAATAATCGTGGATTTTTATTCGACCATATTTCATCATTATCATCATCATATTTGGATCAGGAAGGAGGGACAGAAAAAAGAGCCCTATATCCAAATAAGAACTGCGGTAGGCTGAGCGGAGTGAGTTTTAAGGCTATCGAATAGTACAAAAAAAATTACACTATGCTCCCATTTCCATTCCGCTGTTGCCATTTGTTATGACGCTTGAGAGTGATAGGCCGGGGCCTGGGTATGACGAACAAAGTCAAAGTCAAATCATTTATTTCAATTAGACCATTAAAAGAACGTCGAGAACTTGGAGCAGTTCGTCACTCGATCAGATGTAAGCCTGTGAAGGTGGCGCGCAGATGTTCCGTGGGCGCCCCTGTAGGGAAATGGGTGGTTGCAGGACAGGCCAGTCATGTATATGACAGTGGATTAACTCCAGTCGGGGGCTTGGATCATGTGTCAAGTGTTTATCGGGCAATGACTTATGGTGGTTGGAGAAATGACCCAAAAAATTTCCAAGATGGAAGATCCATTAGGAAAATAAGGGCGGCAGCCCCCACCATGATGTTACCTTATCCATCTTTAAACGGTATGTCTTCAAAGCACCAGATTTCAAACGACAAATATTTGTCCCATGAAGTTTGAAGACTTTAATATTTGTAATTGAAGTTACCGTTTTAGACCAACAAATTAGAGGAACAAATAATAAACAAAAGTTATTTCGCAAATGAAAAGTTTGCTCAACTTTGCAGACGTTAATAAGTTTATATCAACGGAAGTACCTACTGGTCTTACAAATAAGTTTATTTATTAGAAATGTTCTTTATTTAATAAAGGTCTTTGAGATGTCATGGCAACACTTCACTGGGTTCCAAACAATTGAAGCAAAATATCTAATTGATCGATTGATAGCTTTCAAACCCTAGTCAGTTCAAGTGTTTTTTGGTCAAGAATTTATTATTTAGGAATTTTACAACATTAATTACAAGACAAACAAATATTGTATTTTAAAAATAAATGAAAGTACATCATCACTTATATCGGTGAAGGAAAACATCGTGAGGAACCTGAACATTTAATTAATCTAAGTCTGAAATCGCTTATCCGCCTTGATCAGCGATCAATACTCGTGGCGTCTCTATATGATAATAGAACTAGCTAGGTACTTTACAAATTAACTCGTAAATAGATAATTTAATAATCATACGTGTATAACTATATACTGTGCTCCAACGAAAACGACAGACGACTTGATTAAGACCACAGGAATATGCTGGAGGCAGACCGCTTCCAACCGGTCTTTTTGGAAATCTATGGGGGTGGCCTATATCCAACGGTGAACGTGCTGTGGCTAATAATGATGATACTATGCTCGTCTTATTACTACTGCTACTTATCCAAATCACAACCAAGGATATTAGTACTCTAAACACAAGTTACATCTTACATAGCGTGCCAGAGATCATCGAAAACACTCTCGGCCAAGTTTTCAAAAGCAACTTGGTATTAAGACGCCTTAGATCTCAAGCTATCTCTGTCAGTTTATGGTGTATTGTAGCAACAGAGATACATTTAAGAACATCTTAAAAGTAAGTATCGTTTGAGAATTCAGTGGTTTTTTCCTTTATTGTAACTCTACAGTATCTAGATAGGCGCAGTGGTTAAGGCGCCTCTCATGCACGAGATTGTGGGTTCGCAACCCGGCGCAGGCCAATGTGACTTTTTCTAATTCATATGTACTTTCCAAGTTTATCTTGGACATAATTGATATTGGTGACCATGTCAGAGGCCCTTGAGGCGGTTTAGAATCTCTGACACTAAGGTGTGTGGGGTCGTCAGACCTTACTGCCCACACGATAAAGAAGAAGTATCTAAATAAGTGTTTCTTTTTAAATCTCAGTATACTCACCAGCTTCGGAAATATAGCGGGAATGATAAGCGATGTTGGAGCAAGGAACTTCCTTGGCGAAGATGCCTTGAGCACTGAGCTTGGCGACGAAGGTCTTCATGATGTCAGCGGGGCCTGAGATGGTGCTGGAGTCGGGGCCGTTGTGGCAGGCCACCTCGATCTCCGGTGGGCACATGGATTTGATCTAGACAGAAAGTGGCATTATATTATTTAATACTAATATTATAAAGAGGAAAGATGTTTTGTTTGTTTGTAATGAATAGGCTCCTAAACTACTGGACCGATTTTAACAATTTTTTCCACTAATAGATAGCTACATTATTCCTGAGTAACATGGGCTATATAATATCACGCTACGACCCACAGGAGCAAAGTAAGAACCAAAAACGTAAGTTAACGTGGGTGAAATAAGCCACGCAAACAAAGTCACGGGCAGTTCGCTAGTTCGGTATAAAATTCAAAGTGATGACGTTGCACAGACGCTGTGCTTACCTCGCATAGACGTAACTGCAGTCCTATTTTTGCGGCTTTCCATAAGGGCGTCGAACCCCTATGATAAATTCAAAGGGTGCCTTATTCATGATTGAGGGCCCGGCATTGATATATACAGTTTTGTTTTTAAGTAATCGAGAGTTTACTTTGTATAACGAACAATAAATAACCACTAGGAGTATTCACATGTCGAAAAATGACTATAGATTTCGAACTTGAGATTACTACCTAAATTAGCTGTGCTCGCGGCTTTGCTCATGTGGTCCTAAATTATAATTGTAAGGTAATAAATATACCTGATTGTATCCAAGACCGATGGCAGCCATGGATCCCTTGATGAAAGGCGTCTCGATGGAGGCAAGACCTCGGCTGTATGCTGACAGAATCATCTCCTCAGCGGTGAAGCAGCCATCTGCGTACGCGCAACCAAGCTCGCCAACGCTGTGTCCTGTTGAAAGGAAATTCTTGTGAGTATTGAAAAAGATATTGAGCAAATAGCATATGTGCTGAAAAACATAATAATTAAAGGTATATTTTACTGCCTTCAAACAAATTTACTTAACAGACTATTTCATGCTAGTTACTTTCTATTTCAAATTTGAGTATATTTAGAGAAGCAATTCCCGACAGTTTAACATGGATTGCATTACAATCGAATTCTAATTCAGTCTCAAATTGTCAAAAATGCCTTTAATTGCAAAAAAAATTGACAAGATTTTGTCTTGCCTTGAAGAAGAATTGCTTTTATGACATTGATATTAGATTGCGGCTTGAATTTGGATAGCATTTAGTTATTAAAATTTGCTTCTGATGAATAGTGTTTATTCAGAGGTAGTGTAACAGACCCAAAGAGTAATAAGAAAGAGATAAAGGACAAAGAAGAGTTAAAAGCAACATAGACAAAAATGGGACAAAGGACTATAGAAAATTAAAAAATACGGTTGAAAATATCAACGTACGCAAAAAAGAACCTTAAGCTTAAACAGATAAGAAATAAAACTTACCAATAATATGATCAGGTTCTACTCCAATGGTCTTCAAGACATCAGTGAGACCGACTTGTACTGCCGCGATACCGATGAAGGAGTTTAGGATGTTGTCGTATATCTTGGGGTCCGGGTCGGTGATGATCTTCGTTAGGTTCACGCCTTTAGGTGCGAGGGCTTTGTGGCACCTGGAACAATAATTTAGGAGTTAGTTTACTACCATAATCTATGCTTATCTATACTAATATTATAAAGAGTTTAGATTTGTTTGTTTGTGTGCGAAATCTGGTAAATAATAAACACCAATTCTGGATTATTAAAATATTGCCGTAAGGTAGACGGGGCACTTTCCAAAGCGACGCCTAGGACTCCCAGGAGTCTCGCAATAAATAATGATTTATACTATTAATATAAAGAGGAAAGATTTTTGGTTTGTTTGTATACCGAATAGGCTCCGAAACTACTGAACCGATTTTAACCATTTTTTTACCAATAGATAGCTACATTATTCCTGAGTAACATAGGATATATAACATTACGCTACGGCACATAGGAGCGGAGCAGTAACCAATAACGTAACTTAACGCAGATGAAATAAGCCACACCGATGTAGCCGTGGGCAGTTCGCTTGTGTTAAATGTAACAAATCACCAAACACGGTCTTATCTATACAATCACCAATTTATAGAACAAACAAAAGATTGCAATGACCATTTCATTCACAAAAAGGCTATGAAAACGAAGAACCATGATTTTCTCTTGGTAATTGGTAAAACTGTACTCAAATAACTAAGGTATTCCAACGTTACCATGTTTGCATACTCTCGTGAGTTCAAAAAGCCAACCAAAGGAAGTTATTTGATTATATTTAACGGATTAGAGAGCACAGATAGTAATTGCATTAGCATTGACTCGCTACTTTGAACGTATGCAGAAGCTCTCCCCTAATTGCTTTGCATGCAAAAGCTTATCATTTCTAACGTTAATAGAGAGGAGTACCTACATTTAAGTTAGTTCTTCAAAAAATATGTAAATGCTTTTAATATGTGAATAAAAAAACTTTTTTTTAAATATTTGTGTCTATTGGCTATCGTTACTGTAAAGTTTAAAATTACTTTTTTCTTTACATATAATTATGTATTTATTGGTGCTATTGGATATTACTAGATACTAAATCGTCTGATAAACAATCATGTACATACTACATTACAATTCTACATTAAATCTTTTGAACGATTTTGAAAAAAGTTGTAGCTAATGCTGTCAGCTGTTTAAAGTTTTCTAAAGAAAACTTAATCATCTCATTCGTTCTCTTTGAAATAGTTTTATTCAAATCGATTCAATACTTTGGTCTTAAAAGCTTGTATGAAAAATAAACCGGCGTTAATACTAAAGAAATCTTTACCTTATTTACCGTTAATCTTGAATTGATCTATTTATAACAACGTCATACAAACGTCACAATGCGGCCAATTTAGGCTACATCTATAATATAAAAATGAATCGCAAAATGTGTTGGTAAGCGCATAACTCGAGAACGGGTGGACCGATTTCGCTAATTCTTTTTTTAAAATATTCCTGGAAGTACGAGGATGGTTCTTACGGGGAGAAATATTGTAAAAAAAAAAAAACCTGAAAAAGTCTAAAAACAACAATTTTCTATACTCCCATACAAAAGATTTGTGATAATACTTATAATGTCGGTAGGGGTAGGGTAGGGGTTGGGTAGGGGTAGGGGTAGGGTAGGGGTAGGGTAGGGGTAGGGTAGGGGTAGGGTAGGGGAGGGTAGGGTAGGGGTAGGGTAGGGGTAGGGTAGTGGTAGGGTAGGGGTAGGGTAGGGGAAGGGTAGGGGTAGGGTAGGGGTAGGGTAGGGGTAGGGTAGGGGTAGGGTAGGGGTAGGGTAGGGGTAAGGTAGGGGAAGGGTAGGGGTAGGGTAGGGGTAGGGTAGGGGTAGGGTAGGGGTAGGGTAGGGGTAGGGTAGGGGTAGGGTAGGGGTAGGGTAGGGGTAGGGTAGGGGTAGGGTAGGGGTAGGGTAGGGGTAGGGTAGGGGTGGGGTAGGGTAGGGGTAGGGTAGGGGTAGGGTAGGGGTAGGGTAGGGGTAGGGTAGGGGTAGGGTAGGGGTAGGGTAGGGGTAGGGTAGGGGTAGGGTAGGGGTAGGGTAGGGGTAGGGTAGGGGTAGGGTAGGGGTAGGGTAGGGGTAGGGTAGGGGTAGGGTAGGGGTAGGGTAGGGGTAGGGTAGGGGTAGGGTAGGGGTAGGGTAGGGGTAGGGTAGGGGTAGGGTAGGGGTAGGGTAGGGGTTGGGTAGGGGTAGGGTAGGGGTTGGGTAGGGGTAGGGTAGGGGTAGGGTAGGGGTAGGGTAGGGGTAGGGTAGGGGTAGGGTAGGGGTAGGGTAGGGGTAGGGTAGGGGTAGGGTAGGGGTAGGGTAGGGGTAGGGTAGGGGTAGGGTAGGGGTAGGGTAGGGGTAGGGTAGGGGTAGGGTAGGGGTAGGGTAGGGGTAGGGTAGGGGTAGGGTAGGGGTAGGGTAGGGGTAGGGTAGGGGTAGGGTAGGGGTAGGGTAGGGGTAGGGTAGGGGTAGGGTAGGGGTAGGGTAGGGGTAGGGTAGGGGTAGGGTAGGTGTAGAGTAGGGTAGGGGTAGGGGTAGGGTACGGGTAAGGTAGGGGTAGGGTAGGGTAGGGAAGGGTAGGGGTAGGATACCACGCGAACGAAGTCGTGGCGGGTCAGCAAGTATTTTAATAAACCTATGCTATTTATCTACCATACATTAACTTACTTCTCAATAGCAGCAGCGAACACAGGGATCCTCATAAGCTCCTTGCCCATACCGGCCCACTGGGAGCCCATGCCGGAGTACACGAACCACACTGGGCGACGGACTCCAGAGAAGTACTGGATCTCGCGCGCGAGAGACACGCTCTTCGTGGGGGTTGAGCCTGGAAGAACAGGGGGGTTAAAGTGCATTCTTTTAGCATGACAATACTTGGCAAAAAGTGATATTTGGCATTGAAACTATTACTCTCAACCTGACTTGATCTGCACTTACCTACTGAAAATAAGTACTTGCAGGCATAGATATGGTTGATGGTGGTATACATAATAATAAGACATTCTCATAACACCTTGCTTCACTTTTCTCTTACACCAGTGAAGGCTCAGATTGTTAATATTACTTAGTACCTTTTAGAATGGATAACAAGATTCAGTATCCTTTTTTCTTTATTGTAAATGACGTTCAAAACTGCCTTTTAATGGTCATATTGAAATAAATGATTTGACTTCTAGGGATACACAAGTTGATAGTAAAAAGAGTAAGATTTGAGGTTAGGTACAAAATGGAACTCATGTTTTGCTTTAGATTTATACGTGCAAAGTAAAAGTTGTTTATCCGTTCCTACTGAAAATCGATTAGCCAGATTCCACAATAACTTTCAAAACTCACCAAGCAGCGAGTATCCCCTAACAACATGTCCAGCGATATCATCATCATGTACAGCATGCAGCAGACGGACCAGCTCAGCATCCACAGTCCTGGACTCCAGGTCATCCAGGATCCTGGCCACGGCTGACTCCGTGCGGCCTGACACGCAGACCAGACGGGGCAGGTCGTCTGATGGGATGCCATTGTTGACCTGGTTGAGGAAAGTGGGTTATTTAGGTGATTACTGTAGATATCAAGATGTTAATGTCAGCTAGGCCAGGATTGATTGCTTGAAGGGGAATAGGTGTCGCACATGCTTTTGAAGTTAAAATTACATTTGACATTTAAGAACTAAGTTCTTGATCCTAAAAACGAAATTGTATGCTGATTTTTTCGAATTATCACCACTACTTATAGTCCTCTTCATCATCATCATATCGGCTGAATAACATCCATTGCTGGACATATACCTCACGTAAAGATAGTCACAATTACAGGTCCTGCACTGCTCGCATCCAGATTACCCTTAACTGGCCCCTAATTTTTTGTTAAAGTAATATGGCCTATATAGCACTAAGGATAATCTAGCTTCCCTTTACCGAAAGAATTTCCAGTATCGAGCGAGTATATTTGGAAAAGAGTACATTTAAACAAAAAATCAATCCCTTCAGCTTTATAAGTATAGTTGATTGAAGTACAAATACCTAATAATCCGCTCAGAAAATACAGATAACAAACAAGTACTACATTTAATTTGATTGATCTACTCAAAATGTCGAACAAATTGACTGCCAGATTCCAATAATAACAATTTTCGAACTCATTCTGTTTGATGTTTCATCATCAATGAAACAATAGGCGGACACAATCAATAGATTGGAAATCAGATCCGATAGAACTTTGCAAACTTTCGACGATGAAAACGGAACATTTTACTTGATAGAATTAATTATTGGGGCTTCAAAGAGAGATTGAAAATCAGTATTATGAAGTGAACAACTTGTTATTGGTAAGTGGCCTTTCAATTTATGCGTTTAGTGCCGGACTGCTGCAGCCCTAAACTCGGTAGTATACGTCCGTTGTTTTCATGGGATGACGGCCCGTTCTTTTCGCCGGATTCGCGGTGGTGTACCGTTTATTTTCAAATTATGTTCATGTACCGGTTACCGGTCCGGTGACCAGTTCATGTACACACATTCATTATAAACCATTCAGCACCGCAAATACGGCGAAAAAACGGTCCGTTGACCGGTGAAAGTACGGACGTATACAAGCGGCCTTAAGCAGTGCGTTTGTCGGACGGTTGTCGTAACGCTGTACGCCCATGTCAGACAATTGACGACCAATTTTTTTCCCGGCGAGAATGAAACCTAAGAATTCTAATATACCAACGCACATGCCAATTCTGGAAACTATGGTTTTATTGAACGGTCTAATAATCGGTCTTGCAAAAAGGCGGTCATTTATGGGTGAATATCAACAAGTGCATATTTTTGTCAATTTTGGTGGCGAAATTTTTTCTTTACTTTTCGTGAAAACTATTGACCTGGTACAAAAATAGAAGGTTCAAGCTTTAGGAATCTCCATGAGGTCTGAGAATATCCCGGTAACTTTTTGAGATATTTGAGTTCAAAGACTAGTGTAGCCACCAAAATTGAAAATTGTCCACCAAAATTGAAAGTTGTCCACCAAAATTGATATTTGTTCACCAAAATTGAAAGTGCTTAAAACAATACATTAAAAATCAGTTTTTGTCGCAAACTTAAATCTCACAAATAAAGCTCAATGTCTCAAATACTCGGGAATGACCAAAAAACTCCATCAGTTAATAAAACTCAGTCTTGTTATAATAATATTTATTATTATTTATCTGATGAACTCGTAATGATAATATTATGAGGGTAGACATAAAAAAATCTTTTTATTTTGAACAAAATTACTTGCCAAACTACAAAAATTTCTTCAACAAAACTAAGAAACCAAAACATAATAAACTCTAAAATAAAACATGATTAAATAACAATATTAAACCTCAAGGCAGAATCTTAAGAGATTCAATCAACAAAAATCACATAACAATCAGTCATTAAATCCAAGAAAGGATATTATAGTTTTTAAACATAAACCTTGTCTCGTCTTTATTACAAAAAAAACATGTATAATAAAAATAATTAATACTTAAATAAGTATTTATAATTGTACATATATGTAAAACAGGATTGCTTTTTATTCTTTCTTTTCTTTTTCTTTCTGCCATTCTTTTTTTAAGCAGCCTCTCTTCTATCGTCTGATTTGGCATTCTAAAAAGTAAGGAAAATAAATAAATAAGTATAATTAATTCATCACCCATATAAAAATAATAATAGGTCATATCTATTGCCTACATAAAACTTAGGTACCGACATAACACTATACAAAAGCGGAATTAATCCCTTAGGCATTTTCTGCCAGTCGACCTTAGAGTAGTGCAGAAAAATAACATGGCATGTGCAATTTAATAAATAGAACAAACAGAAGAGAAACAAATACAATAGTAACGTATACTTTGATACATACATATAAATAAACAATGTGTAGCAGCCACACCTTTTGGACAAAATTCACCAAATTATTAGAAGTACAATAACTTCAGTTTTAAATGTGGCCTTGGATGACCGAGCGTGGCTACAAGCCACACATCCCATTCGTTTTGGTGGTCTCGGTATCCGCAAAATTTCTAGTTGTAGTTTACCGGCGTTCTTGTCTTCTGTCCACAGCATCGATAAGTTAACAGCGAAGATTTTATCACCATCTCTGGTTAACTTTGAAGTTCCGTGTTTGACCGAAGCGGTGAACGCCTAGAAAGTATCTTGCCCGGAAACAGATCGACCCGTGAACCCATCTTCCCAGAGACAATGGGACGAGCCGCTCTGCAGGGTGGTACGGAATAATTTAATTAATACGTCCATCAATTCTGCTGAGCGTGCCCGCCTGTTGGCTGTGGGTGAGTGGGAGTCGGGTCTCTGGCTTCAGGCACTTCCGTCGCCCAACATAGGCACTATGTTGAGTGACTCTACATTCCGGCTCGCTACATGCCTGCGCCTGGCCTTATGGCCTTATGGCCTGGCATACCTTGTGGGGCTCCGCACCGCTGTCAGTGCGGTGAAGCTGTCGACTGCCTCGGGCACCATGGCCTGTCATGCAACAAGAGCGCTGGCCGCATAGCACGGCACGCCAGCATTAATGACATCATCCGTCGTGCTCTTGCCTCCGCCGGGGTGCCAGCTGTTTTGGAGCCAATTGGCTTGGCACGCGACGATGGAAAGAGACCAGATGAGATGACTATAATGCCTTGGAAGTTGGGTAGGCCTTTGGTGTGGGATGCAACATGCGTCGACACCCTTGCGCCATCCCATCTTCCTAACACGACGTGCTGTGCTGGGGCGGCTGCGCCTGGTGCCGAAAATTTCAAGCGGCGCAAATATATTAACCTTCATGAAAGTTATATATTTGAGCCGTTTGGGGTTGAAACACTAGGGCCATGGGGACCGAGCGAGCGCTCATCTAGTTTTTCGCAATATAGCCAAGCGACTGGTCGATTCTTCACGTGACCAGAGGGCTGGCCTTTTCTTGGGCCAAAGAATCAGCATTGCCATACAACGTGGCAATGCTGCCAGCTTTCTGGGCACATGTCCCATTGACAGCGATGCGGATGAGTTTTTTGATGCCCTATGGGCTATGACCTTCCTTTCTTTTTTATTTTTAACTGTACATAGTTTTTAATTTAATTATTATTATTCTACTAAGTTTTGTGTATGCAAATAAATAATAGGAGTAATGTGTAGTGTCTTTATATGTAAAAATAATATATAAACAGTACATACTTAAAATTTGGTGGCTTATTTTCAATTTTGGTGGCGAAAATCGCCACCAAAGCCACCAAAATTGAGCCACCAAAATTGAAACCAGGCATAAAAAAAATCTTAAAAAATAAAGTTATTAAGATACAATAGAATAAATATCACTGATAAATAAGTTACCCAAATCACTACCTTACAATACGTAGCTTACTATTAAAACACTTAAAAATCACCAGCAAATCGATCCACCAAAATTGAAAAAATCTTGTCCCCTGTTCGACCCAAGATGATACTTACGTTATTGGCGAGAAATCATAGCACTAAGCATACACCTGTTACGCGCAACTACCCGCGTACGACTGTGAAATACAGAATATAAAACGCGATTGATCACACACGCACAAATCTTCATGCTAATGTAAATTGAAAAAGTGCTACCAAAATTATGATTTTTGCTAGGACAAACTTGAATCGAGTATCCTGTGCTTTTAAATTTAATTTTATAATATGGTTTAGTTGTTTTTAGATAGTGTGTCTTATGCATATACCAATGAAAAGATTTGTTTTTTACTTCACTTTAAATTGTTACTTTGGTAAATACATTTATATCAAAAAATGGAGCTAGGACAAGCCACCAAACTTGAATTTTAAAGTTATATATTTTTCCTAGCTTCCATAGGTAAGCCTATTTAAAAAAAAAATGTGGCCCTAATTGGAATAAGTTAAGTAGTTCACTATAAAAAAATATAAGAAACATCCCATCATTTTACACCATGATTCTCAACGTGGACACGTAAAATTTGCGCCTGGGATATTCACCCTTATAGAGCTATACAATCTTTCATTTCTGACTTTTCTTTGACCTTGAGCTATTTGTGCGCACCGAATTACAAGAAGATTTTTTTTTATATACAACATTATAATAAGTTTATGCGATACCTGAATAATTTTTGTACCACGTTATATTTTGTCCCAAAAATTTGCAAGTGTGATGGAAAATGTTATCACCAGTTAATAATTTTGCAATCGCCGCGCCGCGCCGTGCGGTTAGGTACCTGCCAAATTATTATCAATGAGCGCAAGACGGGCTGCAAGATGCGCTGCGTCGCGCGGTGAGCATGTTTTTGTACGGACAACCAGGCAACATATAACAAGCTTATAACTTTGTGATTTTTCATGGTACAGTTTTGAAATTTTGTATGCAGATTCTTTACATAAAAATATTAGACAGGTGTTTCGGGTTTCGCATTATACCAATTATAATGTTGTATAGTTTTGTCAATGTCTCCTTACCTTTACTCTTGCGACGTCCTTCAGCAGAGCATGGGCGTTAGCTCCTCCGAACCCGAAGCTGTTGACCCCAGACATACCCCTGGACCAGGGAGTCTTCTCAGTCACCACCTGGAGCCTCTTTTCAGCCAAGGCTTCTACTCCTTCTCGCGGAACGTTGAAGTTCAAGTTGGGGGGGATGTAGCCGGTGCTGTAAGCGATGCACATCTGGAAAGAGAGGAATTTATTTACTTTCGATCTTCGACAACGGAGATAGAGAGAGAATTTTACAGTCGATTCTGTAAAATTCAGACATGAACTCCCATCTCACGTCGCTATTCACCCTCACTTCGCTTAAGGTTTAAAATTACATTGATTTATTTGACACTTTGAAGTGCGAAGTGAGCGTCGAAGTGACGGTGGAATTACCGTATAGAATGCCACTTCTTACGTGATCTCATACTTTATCGTTAGTTCAACTCGCTGACACGCTCGCAAGAGTGGCGCTAATAGTGTAAATTCGTATTATAAACCGAGATTTTAGAATGCCAATCAAGAAAGTCACAGCGGATTCAGATTCGAAGTTTACAACGAGGTCTTACAGAATCACACAGCTGGACGGCATTGAAGAAAAAACATGTTGCGCTTACACTCAGTAACATGGGATAAGGGCAGGAAGATAAAGATGATGACACAGGACACATACAAAATAATATTCGACAAAAGGTGGTAGAGACGCGCTAGAGGTCTTGGGTCCGATTCCCAGGTCGAGCAAAATGTTATTGGGTTTTTTTATTAAATTCTCAGTAGCAGCTTGGAGTTAAGATTTGTGCCGGGTTAATGATAAATAAGTTCGCCCTCAATGAATGGGACCTAAAAACATACCGGCGAACTGTAAGTGTACATTGGTATACCTCTGCCTAGCCCTTTGGAGAATACAGGCGTGATGGTATCATCACACTTTCACGCTTGTATTCCCCGAAGGGTTAGGCATATATTACTTCGTACCGTCGTACTAAGTAATAAATATCTTAAGTATTTACCTACCAAAGCTGCTTTTTTGGTATTAAATAATTATGTACCAAAAAGCTTAAGAATTTGGACCTTAAAGCTTAAACCTTAAGAATTTGAAAAAACAATCAAAATGACGTAAAAAAACAATTTACGTTAATTAAGTAGAACATAAGTTGCTCATGGTTTTATAAGCAGCTTCTTAAAATGAAAACCTTCAAATATAATCTCGTCATCTCGGTTTTACTCGTACCCGTCATATTCCCTCAATATTTACAAAATGTGCATCTCGACGAGTCACGTTGACGTGACGTCATTACAAGTCGTGTTAATTGGCGGAGATGACGCATCTCCACCTCATATTGCTTGTGTTAATTATAGATCTAGATAGAGAGGCAAGGTGTAGCTAGGTCTTATGTAGGTGTTTATACTAATATAATAAAGCTGGAGAATTTTATATTTGTTTGTTTAGACAAGCCAATCTCTGGAATTACAAGTCAGAGTAAAATGGAAAATTGTAGTTGTTGTATATGAAAGCCAGATTTATGAAGGATAGTTTAAGCTAAATAACATCACGTTACAACCCACGAGAGCGGAGCAGTAACCAAAGACGTAACTTAAAGCGGGTAAGGAAATTACACGGACTAATTGAATTATCAAGAAAATTATAGGGAATACAAAAATAGGATAAAAAGTAGCCTATGGGCAATTCTAGACCAAACTCCTAACTAAACAAAGTCTATCTCGGTGCCAAAAATCCGTTCAGCCATTTTGGCGTGATTGAGTCAAAAACAAACATTCATTCATCCAAACATTCATATTTATGATAGTAACCAGATATTATGAATTATCTAACAAATTCAATTTAAGACTTATTAGAGGCCCCATTTTTTATTATTTACGGAACTAAAATATTAAACACCAACAATTCTATTACCAACACAAACCATTCCCAAGAGCTACAATTTTATTCAATATCCAATTTTATATCACCAGCACAATTTTTATAATCCGAATAAAATAATTATCTGGTACCGAAATTAATTTTCTTAAAACGCCCGGAGGATTATCCTCATCAGAAATCTGCACTGCAGCGGTTGAATTCCCCACAGTCCTGACTAAATGCCCTCAATCCTGGGCCCTGGGAAGTCTGTCGTGTCGTAATTAATGTTATCTTGACTCAAAGTTGGGTACCTACTTCATAATTTATGTGAATGTCTTCACAAAATGTATGGTTGGTTACCTTATCTTGTTCTATATGTGACACAGTTGAAAGTGTGTACAAAGTTGCAAGTTGAAGAATGAGGAATGGAAGATCGAAATTACGGCGGTTTGCTTTGTCAATATTATTTGGTGGCTTATTTTGTATACAGTGTTGTATAAAAAATACGCAATTTGGTTTTATTAGATTAGGTACATATTATTTTCAATTATTTAGAATTATAAAAAGGACATCAAACTACTGAACCGATTTTGTTGAAATTTGGAACCAATCTAAACGTATATACTTTCAATTAAAAAAATATTTTTTCAAATGGGTTGATAAATTACAAACTCCTAAGGTAACAAGCATAAAAAAAAATACCTGAGACCTGAATTGAGACCTGAATGAAAAATGAAAATGACTTTTCTGTCCTTTAATTACTTTACTGACACAAGTGATTAGCATGGTTACTGAATAATGGTTCTAAAATTGTCGCGCGGCTATATCAATGTGTATATAGCGCCTAAACCCTATGGCGAGATGGCTACCTAGAATTTGAAAATCACGTTAAAAAAAAGATTACAAAAACAATTTATTTTATTATTGATTCGTGTTAAGAATTACGAGCATAGTTAACTCCCTTGAATTTGACTAGGATGCAAATCAACGCCTTGTATTTGTCGTCCTCTAACAACCCATGACCAATTTCCTACCCTTCTCTAGTCTTCTTACTCTTCTTCACAGTTAAAAGAAAAATTACCTTAGCAATGGAGCAGAGACCCGAGGCAGGCTCGCTGTGTCCCAGGTTAGACTTGATGGAACCGATCCAGAGTGGGTCCTTGCGTCCAGTGCAGAAGATCTCGTCAATGGCCAGCAACTCCTCAGGGTCGCCTACTCTGGTACCTGGAAACAAGGATATAAATATTAGGATGATGAAAGAAGTCTAAGTTTTGTTTTTAATTTGTTCAAGCATTTGTTTCAATTCCACCATTTATTGACTGCCTCGTTAGCCTAGTGGACCTAAGCGAGACTTCTACTCTAGACGTCTTGGATTCGAGCAAAAAGTGTTATTGAGTTTTTCTATTCTCTTTTTTTTATAAAAAGGCGTTGCCCCACACTAGGAATTTCTCCAGTATCGTGGATGCATTTACAAACATATAAATTCACATTCACAAACAGCCAGACCCAGACCAACTATATGTAGCATGTAAACATACCGGCAAACTATGGGTGTACATTGGGTACACCTATGCCTAACCCTTCGGGGAATACAGGCGTGATGGCATCAACTTCAAAGCATATACTTAAAAAATTAGATCATTTACTGGCTGGCACTTTTAAACTGTCAAGAAGTTAGACGCAAAGTTGAAGCTAGCTAGTCGAAGCTCTTACCAAAACGTAGGTCTCTATGGAGAAGAACGAGTAAGAAACTTAGACTTATGGGAGACCGTCAAATAGAATAAAAAAATCGTAATATTTTGTAAGACTTCAGGGGAGCAATTCTACTAACAATATGGATGACCGTAATAATTATAATCATAGTCTCAACCTGTCCTAAATACTTCTTATTTACCTACGGGATTGCGATGCGACATAAAGAAGCAATAACACAGATTGTAACCAGAATTCTGTAAGAAAAAAATTAAAATGAGTGTCCCTGAAGTTTCTTTCTCGTTCTTCTCCATAGAGACCCATCTACGTTTTGGAATGAGCAACTAGCTTTAAGTTTCTGTCAAACTTCTTGATATTTCAAAATTACCTGGAAACGGTGTAATTGAAATAAATGCTTTGACTAGATTTTGAACGTTTTTAATTAATACAATAAAATTGGCCTTAATAAAATAAGAGATAAATCTTAATATTACAAAATGATATTAATGGTGTCAGATAGGGATTTATTCGACGCTGTTAATTTCAATAATATAAGGAGGGTAACAAATGAAAATGGACTGGCAGACATTTTATAATCGGCCCGTTCCGTGAAGTAAAATGATTAATAATTTTTCGCTCATTATTTTTATAGTAAGTAATATTTTTGAACGACCTATCCTAGACAATCCGCACCATATACAGATAGACGGGAATAAAATATCCATTTCCACGTTACGTTTAGGGAAGGTCCGAAAAAAAGGTTTTAAGATTTTATTTTACCACGTTGTTGGCGATTAATTTGTATAACCATGCGAAATTACAGCTTTCTAGTACGAAGAGTCTCTGCCCCCCTAGCCAAGTCACAAACGATAATCGTAAATGCTCGGTAGGTACCAATAGATTTTCAACTTACTACCCAAGAGCCTTAAGTTGAAAATCTATTAAAGATTTCTAAGCGTTAGCGATTGGAACGAACGAAAACGCTATGCAATCTTCATTAGATCTTCAACCTAAAACCAAGCACATAAAGTTGAAGATCTATTAAAGCCTACTCAGCGTTTGCGTTTATCGTTTGTGACTTGGCTAGGGGGGCTGAGCTAAGCCGCGAAAAGATAGACAGATAGACATGGTGATACTACAAATACATAAACAAAGGCCGAAAACGAAGCCAGGTGCAAAGATGTGGAGTATTTCCTAACGCATTCAACCCTAATCACTTCAAAGTTAGAGTGAACAGGCTTCTTCTGGGCAAGCTCACTCCATCGCCGACTTTGTCTTTGTCACCTCTGACCTAGACTAGAGCCAAGAGCTTACCCATCTCGAATAAAGAAAGAAAATATATGTAAGGGTTCCTAGTTGACTACACAACCCTAAAAACACGACATTCAGAACACATAACCAGTGAAAAAGCACGAGCTATTTTGTATGCAAAAAGCAAATCTATTGCGTCGCTTTGCAAAGCTTTCCGACTTGTATCGATGCCAAAAGTCACCGAGTGCACATAACGCGCCTCACATACCTACCTAACCCTACCCTATACTACCCTTTCGCAGCGAACCATGGTCTCGAATTGCAGGAATTCACGAACTTCGTACGCCAAAGCCTATTACGGCGTAGTTTTTAGAGAGAGTTTCCCGAAAAAGTTTTACGTTTTGCGGAGAATAGTTGTTTTGCTCTCGATATTTTTTTCTTCTGACATGGATAGGTGACGTATTTATAATGTAGTTCGAGATGCAGTAAGAAGTTTAAATAAAACATGAATTTATTTTTAATTTATAAATGTTTTATTTACAAATATTATGACGAGGCGTCGAAAAGCTGAGAAAGATAAACAAATTAAGTATCTTGATCTAGCTCGCGAGGTTGTCGACATGTGGGATGTGAATACAGCAATCATTGTGCCGATAGTCGTGACAGCCAATGGCATAACAGCAGGTTGGGCGCTTGGATCAAGGGCTTGATCCAGAAAGCGGTACTCCTAGACACGGCGCGTATTGTTAGGAGATTCCCAACGCCCCGGTGGGCTACTATTTTTTTAAATTGTTAAATGTTTTTATTTTTATATCAATATTTATAAAATGTACTTAGGTAATATGTATTATAAATAAATGGAATAATATTTTAAATAAAAATTAAAATGTTGTAATGATCGCTGTCTATAACAATTACCTAGATTTCAAACTTGACTTTTACAAAGACATCAAAGTCATGTCAATGGCTGCTAATTTCACTTAGGGAACATGGGCAAGACATTTCTTAAGAATATAATTACTCTAAAATGGCTCTCTGTCTAATTGGTTTATGGGAAGGCAGACATCCGGACAACCCACATTTTATAAATTACTGGCGAACAACCCGCCTTCGTCCGCGTGGCTTATATCACCCGCGTTAAGTTACGTCTTTGGTTACTGCTCCGCTCCCGTGGGTCGTAGGGTGATGTTATATAGCCTATGACACTCACAAATAACGTGGCTTTCTATGGGTAAAAGAATTTTTAAAATCGGTTCAGAAGATTCAGAGAATACCTCCTACAACCTCACAAACTTTACCTCTTTATAATATCTATTAGTATAGATAACAATGAATCAATAACATTAATTTTAATAATTTTCAGTCAAATCATAATGCGTCGGCACTCAAGTAAATTGAATATAATTATTTAATTGAGCAATTTAATTGAAAGAGCATGAACGTGAAGAACGATCGTTGAGCTAATATTAAATTATTTGAGCTTTAAGTAATTCATAAAAGGTGTTTTTGAACTCATTAGGTAACTGACGAGATTGAGTATACTCCCTTCCTTTCCTAAAATAATTATTTCAAAGTTAATTATATTTTGTAATATTATATACGGAGTGTGATATGACACATTACACAACCGTTTACTAACACATACTACCCATCAAATTAAGTAAAATTAAAGAAAAATTGTTGCAGGAAAATGAGTTTTATTTTATGCCATCACGCCTGTATTCCCAGAAGGGTTAAGCAGAGGTGTACCAGTACACCCACAGTTCGCCGGTATATTTAGGTCCCATGTAATAGCGAGCCTATTGCCACTAACCGGGCACAAATCCAAACTCCGAGCTGCTACTGAGAATTTCATAGAAAAACCCAGTAACACTTTGCGCTCGACCTGGGAATCGAACCCGGGACCTCTAGCGTAGCAGTCGCACATAGGACCACTAGGCTAACGAGGCAGTTTTATTTTAGGTGTGAAAAATTACTGTTTATACTGTAGAGCGCAATGTAACGTACGCAAAACATTGTGCTCACCGGTGCATCCAACAGGGGTGTCTGTACACTATGTAGTACTAGAGCCTGGTATTTTTAAAGTTTAGTAACACATAATAAACGGCTAAACGGATCTGGATAAAAATTGCCACTGAGATAGAGTGTAGTGTGGAATAATACATAGGATACTTTTTATCCCGGAAAAATGTACCGTTCCCGTAGGATAATATATATTATAATAAGAAAGCCTAGTGGTCCTAAGCGTGACTGCTACGCTAGAGGTCTTGGGTTCGACTACCAGGTCGAGCAGTGCTATTGGGTTTTTCTGTGAAATTCTCAGTAGCAGCTCGGAGTTTGGATTTGTACAAGGTTAATGGCAATAGGCTCGCCCCGTTGCTCGTTAATGGTAATAGGCTATTACATGGAACCTAAACATATCGGCAAACTGTGGGTGTACATTGGTATACCGCTGCCTAACCCTTTGGGACAAACAGGCGTGATGATATGTATGTATGTATATTTTTTATCCCGGAAAAATATACGGTTCTCGTGCGATAATATATTATATTACATTATAATAAGAAAGTTTCTGGGCTAAACGTTTACGCACGCACGGAATTCTCGCACATTTGTACGAAGGCACGTATAACGCTTGGCCAGTTTTCGACCAATGTTGTTGTTGCCGTTTTGTCGGCTGTTTGTCAAAGTTGAGGGTGAATGCGATAAATATCTGGCGGAACGTTGGGTTCTGATGCTTAGGGAGTGTTAAATAGAAACATGGAATTTGGGTTTGATTACAAATGATTTAGCAGCGAAAAAGCGTTTGTGTTTTTCTACGAAATTCTCAGTAGTAGCTCGGAGTTAGCATTTGTACCCGGTTAATGGCAATAGGCTCGCCCCCTATTACGTGGGACCTAAATATACCGGCGAACTGTGGGTGTACATTGCTACACCTCTGCCTAACCCTTCGGGGAATACAGGCGTGATGGTATATTATGGAATTGGGCTTGATTACAAATAGGCTAACAGCGACAAGCCTGCAGTACAAATTTTTAAAAGCGCTTTATTGGCAAGAGTTTTAAGTCTTTTTTATTATGTCTCGAATGATGGCAGTGAGTGAAGATGTTCATAAAAAGGTGGCGAGGCATAAAAAATCTGTAATGTAAATCTCTTTCATATCTTTCTAAGCTAGACATAATCTGTATTACAGAAGCCATTGCATTTCCTTAATGAATACACACATTCCAAATTTTTGTATTTATTTTCTTGCTAGAGAAATAATAATCTTTTTTAAATTATATACCTATTAATAATAAAATTGTACCTTATAGTCAAAAGAATATGCTGGATTCTGTAATACAGTTTATTAAAGCTCAAAATCCAGAAAACTTCAAATGAATATGTAAAAAGGTAATTTAATATAATTAACTATAGGTACCATTCTCATGAGCGTTAAGCCGAAGTTCAAAATTATCTCTCGGAAACATAAAATGAGATACCAACAAAGTAGAATAGGATAGCATTTAGATAAATCAAATCAAGTACACCTAGTAAATAGTACTAGATTCTGGTCTTAAAAATTGGTGTACATACGTACATTTTTTCGGGATAAAAAGTTTCATATTTGTTATTCCACACTACAATCTATCTCCGTGCCAAATTTTATCCAGATCCGTTCAGCCGTTTAAGCGTGAAAGAGTAACAACCATCCATACATCGATCCATCCATTTTCATAACGTTTCGCATTTATAATACTATAGTAGGATTATAGTAGGAACTGCCCCGTTGGTTTCGTGGTCGCAAGTGCGACTGCTGTGCAAGGGGTCCCGGGTTCTATTCCCAGGTCGAGCAAAAAGTGTTATTGGGTTTTTCTATGAAATTCTCAGTAGCAGCTCGGAGTTTGGATTTGTGCCCGGTTAATGGCAATAGGCTCGCCCCCTATTACATGGGACCTAAATATACCGGCGAACTGTGGGTGTACATTGGTACACCTCTGCCTAACCCTTCGGGGAATACAGGCGTGATGGTATATATATATATATATATATTATAGTAGGATTATAAGTAGGAGTAGGATAGTAAGATTAACTACGTGTCATAATTTTATTTGATTATTTATATTTAGTCTCTATAAGACACACAACCACCTGAAATTGTTTTAACGAGAATGTAAAACTGCATTTTCTATATAGATTATGTTTATTGACAACAAAACAGTAGGTAGATAAATGGTAGATAAGTACCTACCATCTATTTCAGAACAGCAAATGTTTTAGCAATCAAACAGGACTAAAAGCTTGTAAACTTTCCTTTTATATTCTAGAGTTATGAGTGGGCGACATTTTTGTCGTAAAAGAGTTTTATTTCGTGTTTTACGTTGAAATATTATATTTCCTGGCGCGACTCTGTTTTTGGTTTACAAAAATATGGTTTGGTACTAGGTAGATATTCATGAATATGTTAATGGAAAGCCGTATTGTGATGTTTTTGGGAAGATAGTTTTCCATCTTGTTTTTATCTGGAATACCGATATTTAATATAGGTATTGTAGATAAAAAATTGGATCGAGAAATAATACATTTTACATATATAAACTCACGCCTTTTTCCCATGGGGGTATTCATATGTATTCTTGTAACCCTAAATAAAATGGAAAATGATACTCAATACGAGTACTCAATGTATTGAGGCACTGGTACTGGTACCTCAGGTACTGAAGGCAGCAGTAATTAGTATAGATGCTTTACTCACCGCTTACTACGGCTTGGTGGAGTCCATTTTAAGATACGGCGTAATTTTTTGGGGTAACTCGACTGACCGTGAACTTATATTTAAAACTCAAAAGCGTTGTATTAGGTCGATGTTCAAACTTGAAAGCACTCAGAGTTGCAAACCTTATTTTCAAAAATATAAAATCTTGACCCTACCTTCACTTTATATATTAGAAAATGCGATGTTCGTAAGATCCAACTCTTGCCTTTTTTCTCGCATGGCAGATCGATTTCCTCGTAATAGACGTGACAGTACCCAAATTTGCCAACAACAATATAGAACGGCACTTATGCGCAAAAGTGTCTTTTGCATGGCTCCAAAAATTTACAATAAGCTTCCAAAAAATTGGAAGCAATTAAATGATATAGCCTTCAAAAAGAAAGTAACTAATTTCCTAGCAGATAAGGCTTATTATAATTTGAAAGAGTTTTTAGATGAGAAATTCTGATTATATTTCTACATTTTTTTATTTTTTATTATATAAATAATCATAAATTTATTTGAATAATTTGACTGCACGACTTTATTATTATAGATTCAATTATGATTTTTATTAAATACTTTTGACATGACAGTATGTACTTTGACATGTATTATAAATTCCTTTTAAATTTTAATTACGATTTATATCATTTAACTTTTGACATTAATTATCTAGTTGCTTATTGTTAAAATCACAATTACAATCACTCGAAACATTTGCACGCCACTGTATGTGGCAGACATGTCTGAACCAACTTTTTTTTTATGTTATCTTGCATGCACTTGTTATTAATGTATGTATACGGGCATTTTCATTTTAAATGGCGCAGTTTAAAATAAATAGGCTTCAAAAACGACTACAACTATACACTACAACTAGTTACTAACAGGACGTGACGGATATATATCGTTTTTAAAACTAAATTTAAATACTCAAACAATATTATCAGAAAGCTGTAAAATTGTACTTTTATGCTTTCAGCAGTGTATAAGCTATGTATACCTAAAAAAGAAAAAATGACAAACTTTATATTCATGAAAAAAACGTTACTAACTACAACAGTTCTTTTTTAACCATTTATTGTGCTGCAAAACTTACTGCACTAGCTGGACACCTAGCGCGACTAACATCAAAATAACATTTCATACTTTGAAATTTGTAGATAGAGTTACCGTTAAAACTGAATTTTGATGATAAATGTGTGTATTTCATAGTAAAAACCGCGTGACTATCCGGACATGTCCGGTAGTCGCGAATTCGTGGGACAAGCTTTTTATTAAATTATTATATATTTTCTTCACTAACTGAGATGAAATGCTTAGTTTAAATGATAAATTAACTATCTAACAATAAAATGAAAGTGTCGCTACGTTAGCTGTCGTACAAAAAATAACGAAAAAATTGAATGCAATGATGCAAACTGTCATGGGGACATCATGATTTTACACGATTCCGCAACATTATTAATTTAAATAAAATTAAATACGTGCTCTATAAGGAACTAATAAATTAAATCCACATATTTATAAAAATACCTACAGGGTAAAATAGATTTTTCTTTAAAAAATTGTTTGCAAATATTTTTTTCATCATATTTTAGTCATGGGACAACCGAAAAACAGTCTGCGCCATTTAAAATGAAAATGCCCATACACATGTTTGGGCAAATAAATTTTTATCTATCTTATCTATCTTGAGTATCATTTTCCATTTTATTTAGGATTCCTTATCCAGAGTGTGCCAAACGGTACCTTGTTACTAAGACCCCATTATCTGGCTGTCCGTCCTACCCATTACCACAGGGCTGAATCTTTTGAACTGTGATAGTTAGACACTCGAAATTTTCACAGTGTGTGTTTTATTATAGCCGTTATAACAAAATTAAAAGTCGTTAAAGGTCGAAAGGAAAAGGTGGATAGGTCGGGTGCGAAGTACTCGTAACCGGCGTGCTTCACCAGATGTATGAACGTGAACGAGGCGAAAGGAGTATATGAGGATCCTAGCAAGTGGCGTTCCGAGGTTTCTGCCTACGCCCATGGGAAAAAGGCGTGAGTTTATTTATGGAAAAGTCAAAAAAAAGAAAAAGTTTTCGCGCGGTAGTGGCGTATATAGATTACTAGCTTTTGCCCGCGACTTCGTCCGCGTGGGTTAATAGTTCCCGTTCCCAGGGGATTTCCGGGATGAAAACTATCCTATGTCCTTTCTCGGGTCCCAGACTATATCTGTACCAAATTTCATTGAAATCGGTTCAGTGGTTTAGGCGTGAAGAAGAGACAGACAGACAGAAAGACAGACAGACAGACAGAGTTACTTTCGCATTTATAATATTAGTACGGATTATTATTGTTATTTTTTATTTGTTTTTTATTTTTTGTGTTGTGCGTCGCTTTCGCAAGAATAAATGGTTTTTCTTTCTTTCTTTCTTAAAAATAAACTAAACGTGCTTTTTGTATGCAGTATTAAACAATGTACAGTGTACAATAACCACAGGTTTTTAAACAAACCAGTAACCTTACCTGACTAGGTAATTACAAAACACAAAATAATCCCTTGTTTTCGGTTTTCCTTCTCAGGTATCTTTAATGAGGTTGGCAACATGGCCAGCTCAAATATGAAAGGAGCACAAACAAAAGTAATTGTTAGCACTCGTGATTCTATGTACCTTGTACCTGTTGGCGGCCATTTTAGTTTTTCATGAGGTAAATAGGAGTTTTAGGGTTACGTGGAAGGTAATTATTGTGGGATGCTCATTTGGGTTCTGTTGCTGGAAGAAAATATAGTTTAGTATATTTTTTTGTATTTTCTGAGATTAAAAAATCTATTTGTTTTGATAACTATTAATTAAGTATGGAATGCTATTTGTGTATTGAAATATATCATAAATAAGTGGAGCAATTCTATTAACTTTTAAGAACGATCGTAATTTAATCTTAGTTTAAAATTGACAAAAATACCCGTAATAAACCTGCATTCTTTATAATGAAAAAAAAATTCAAGGATTGAAATTGAATCTATACTAATACTAAAAAGACGAAAGATTTTTTGTCGGTTTGTTTGTACCGAGTAAGCTCCGACACTACTGAACAGATTTTAACCATTTTTACAAAACCAATACATAGCTTAATTATCAGAAAATAAGATAGGCTATATAACATCAAGCTATAACCCACGGGAGCGGAATAGTAACCAGAAAAATGACATTACCCGGGTGAAAAAAACCACGCGACATACCTACATGCAAACAAGATTATTGCTTCTGTCAAACTATATGACAGTTAAAGTTTTGACATTGACAGTTACTGAGATAAGATTGCGACTACACTATAAATTACGTACGTATAATTACGTTATAAATTAGCAAAATCGACCTTATGACCAATGAATACCGCTGCAATCACTTCTAAATTCCAAACAAACAAACAAATAAACAAACAAAAGCAAAGCGACAATATTATCAACTTTTCCCTTCAACATAGAAGTCATAATTGTTGTTACCAACTTTCAGCTCGATTAAAATTAATTTCAGTCCAGGTCTGCAATACAAGCGTGTCACAAAAGGTTTACAACCACGCTCTTTGTATTGTAAACAATAGTTCATTTTAATTTCATTTTAAGAGTGCCCTTAGCTGTGCTTCTGAAGTTTTCCTATCTTTCTCATTTTTCTCTGTTTAACTTTTCTTGCAAAGTTAATGTACCATTTCTTTCTTTTTAGAGTTCCGTAAAGTAAAAAGAAAAAAACGGAACCTTGAACCTTTTTAAGATCACTTAGTTGTCCGTCCGTCTGTTTGTTTGTTAAAACTCTTTACCTCGAGAACCCGTGGAGGTATCAAGTTAAAATTCAAACCATTTACGCAAATTTACAGTCCCATTAAGCTGTGAAAACGTCGAACTTCTAAGTTAACGTAACAAAAAGATGCCACATAAAATGTATATTTCGACACTCACAAGGGAATCAAAATTTCCGTTGACCTGAACTATGAAATTTGGCAAATATACTACTACAATACTACAAGTACAGGGAAAAATCTAAAATCTATACATTTGTAATTCCATCACGCCTGTATTCCCCCGAAAGGTTAGGCAGGGTGTACCAATGTACACCCACAGTTCGCCGGTATATTTAGGTCCAATGTAATCGGGGGCGAGCCTATTGCCATTAACCCGACACAAATCCAAACTCCGAGCTGCTACTGAGAATTTCATAGAAAAACCCAATAACACTTTTTGCTCGACCTGAGAATCGAACCCAGGACCTCTAGCGTAGCAATCGCGCTTAGGACCACTAGGCCAACGAGGCAGTTAAAAAGATGCCACATAAAATGTATATTTCAACACTCTTAAGGAAATCAAAATTTCCGTTGGTCTAAATTATGAAATTTGGCAAATATACTACTACAATACTACAAGTACAGGAAAAAATATAAAATCTATACATTTGTAATTCAATCATAAAAATATAGTCTGAGAAAAGCTCGTAAAACACTGCGAGTCTCGCTTTGTAAACCATTTATAATTATGTACCTACTTTGTACGGAACTCACGGTGGGCGAGTCCGACTCCGAACTTATCCAGTTTTTTTTTTAAGTGCAGATGCTAGAAAGTTTTGTGAAATGTCTGGATTGTGACTAATAAGGTGTTAAAGTGCGAGGTAGTTGAACTAGCTAGCTGTCGCGTTTATTTTAGTAGTACCTACTTAAGTTGTTCTCACCGGAGCGTCCGACAGAATATATATTTTTTGAAGTCGGGAGCTTTTTTTTGCTTTTTGTTTTTTATTTTTATCTATAAAACGTTTTGAGGACTTGTGAAATAAATGTACTCTTATAAATGACTAGTTTTGATCAATGAAAAGTATTTTTACTACTTATTTTCTATCAAAGTATATCTTAACCCCCGATTCAAAAAGAGGGGTGTTAAAAGTTTGACGTGTCTGTGTGTCTGTCTGTGTCACTGTAGTTCTTAAACGGGTGAATCGATTTGAATGTGGTTTCTTTTATTGGCTTTTAGATTAATTTATGTGCCGAAAGTTCATTATTTTTTATGTTTGACGGATGAAAATCTTAGAAACTAGTTGACATTTTATAGTCGTGGTTTCATCCGCGTTCAGGTACGTCTTTTGTTATTGCTCCGCTCCTGTGAGTTGTAGCGTGAAGTTATTTAGCCTATACTATTCCTCATGAATCTGGGTATCATGTACAAAAAGATTTTTCTAATCTGACTGTTAGTTCCAGAGATAAACGCATTTAAACAAACGAACAAAAAAAATCTTCAGCATTATTATTTTAGTATAGATTATTATGGATATGTCTGGCTCAACAAAGTAAATTATGTTCTAACTTTCCGTGATAGAATTCAAGCAATAAATAGGAACGGAATTCCATTAAGTCCGTAATAAATAATTAAGGTCAGAGTTTGGATCGGTGGTGTCCGAAAGGTCAAAGGTCTAATCCCGCCCCGTGGAGTAATTGTGGTCAACCGCTTTTAACCTGACCATATTAGGTACATAGTTTCGTTGGACTAATGTGTAATTATAATAAGTTGACTAGATTTAGTAAAGTCATTTACCGTCAAACTAGGTTTTGCCCGTGTCTTTCTCCGCGTGATTTTTCTTACGGATCTCTATTTTCTTGTATAAGATATTGCCTATGTTACTCGCTAATAATGTAGCCTTACATTGGTAAAATAATGTTTTAAATCAGTTAAGTATTTTTTGAGTTTATCCATTACAAACAAAAATACAAATGATTTTTCTTTATAATCAAATCATACCATCACGCCTGTATTCCCCGAAGGGTTACGCTGAGGTGTACCAATGTACACCCACAGTTCACTGGTATGTTTAGGTTCCATGTAAAAGGGGGCGAGCCTTTGCCATCAACCGGGCACAAATCCTAACTCCAAGCTACTACTGAGAATTTCATACAAATCCTAATAACACTTTTTATAATATTAGTTTTTAAAGTATAAAATTGGTCTAGGATAAAAAAGAACTATGCACCTGACTGAACAGCGTACTTTGAACTAACACATTATCTTTCATAATAGTACTAAAATAATACTAGGTATGAGCTAGAAGCACTTGAGAAAATCTAGACTTTAAACAAAGCTGAAGAGTTTGTTTGAACGCGTTTATCTTTGGAATTACTGTTCCGATTTTGAAAATTCTTTCGTTGGTAGCTAGCAATGCTAACGCTTAGTGCAACTTTATACTTTATTAAAAAAAATAGGATCTCTAAGAAAATTCACGTGGATGAAGTTGCGGGCAGAAGCTAATATTTTGATAAAAGAAAAATGCTTGAACAACGCAAGACCAGTCCATAAAACGATGTTCAGGCAACGTTGACTATTTTTTCATTTTTTATGCGACATGGGTAAGCTCTTGGCACTAGTCTAGTTCAGAGGTGACACAGAAAAAGTCGATGATGGTCGCTTTGAGCTAGTAAGCTAACAGCGCTTAAGGCTCAAGATAAGGCTTCTTCTGAGTACAGAAGAAGCCTGTTCACTCTCACTTTGAAGAGATGAGGGTTGAATGCGTTCGGCAATCCAGACGCAGGTAGAGAGTTCCATTCCTTTGCAGTGCGCGTTATAAAATACATAATATAATAAATGTGTGATGTCTATATAAACGTTTCACTGCTGAATATACAAATGCCAAAAAAAAAACAATTGTGTATTCAGCAGTGACACGTCTTTGGCCAAAAATGATGCAGACAAAAAGCAAAATGTACATACCTGTGCCGTGAGCTTCAACGAACTCCAAGATGGACGGAGGGATGGAGCACTCCTCGTAGAACTCACTGAGGAGTAGCTTCTGGATGTGTCCAGCTGGGTAAGTGATACCCTGCTCCTTGTAGCCGTCGCAGTTGGTCTTAGCGTGAAGAAGCTGAGCGTATACCCTGGTGGAAGAATTGTGTTAGGGTCTTCTTAGGATTTGTTTTTAGAGGATGGAGGTTCTTAGAGTCACTGTATTTAAGCGAGTCGACTTATTCGGTTCGGCATTAAAATACAATGTAATTAATTGCGGGATTTTCAATACACCCTTATTAACAATTCCGAATGCGCAGATTTGCTTATGATTGTGTAGGTATTAGGAACCCTACAACAAAAATATTATTTATGAGATAGTAACTCAATCTGTCTGTCGGTTTGTAAAACTGAACCAATCGTAGAGAAATTTGACAAAGAGGTTGAAATCTGAATAAGAATCTAGGATTTTTTTTAACCCGTGATAATAGACATCTACGCGGACGAAGTTACAGATAAGTTATAAATAATAATAACAAAATCATAAGCTACACAAAAATTAATATAAAAAACTTCTAAAGACCACACAATAATATCAATAAGAAGAATCGCAATCTAAAATGTTTAAACTTTAGGAAGTACTATATAGAGGCTTATATTTTTCTGAGGATCGCTTACCTTCTAGAGTCCTTAGCCTTCTGCAAGAAGACGACAACTATAGCTTCTGAACGTGCGTAACCATTGGCGCTGTTGTCGAAACTCTTGCATCTTCCATCGGGTGATAACACTCCCAATCTAGAAGGAAAAACAAAATTTACATTACAATGAATATGGAGGTCCTGGGTTCGATTCCCAGGTCGAGCAAAAAGTGTTATTGGGTTTTTCTATGAAATTCTCAGTAGCAGCTCGGAGTTTGGATTTGTCGTGTTTGCCCGATTATAGCAATAGGCTCGCCCCCTATTACATGGGACCTAAATATACCGGCGAACTGTAGGTGTACATTGGTACACCTCTGCCTAACCCTTCGGGAATACAGGCGTGATGGTATATTATAATTTTTTATTTATTATAAAATATATGGAGTGAGATACGATGAGTTCCATTAATTGGTCTCAATAGCTCATGAAATAGAACTAAAGTAATAGGTACAACAGTGTCGATCAATTATGGATTTTCAAATAAAGGAAGTCTTCCCTCACCGCTCTAACAGAGCAATTAATTTGCCATTCAACTAAGGTCTTAAAATACTGCAAACTAAAGTAAATTTTACAACGACAAGATAAAAAAGTTAACGGCTCGCGGGCGGTGCGTTGAGAGCTCACTGTTGGATTTTTCGAAGTGGTTTGATACAACGTAATGTCAACTAGCAAAGTGCAGAAAACACAAAAAAAATATCACAGTCTACCTCAAGGTAAATTCTGCAAAAGCTGCTACCGCCTTAATAAAAAATAATGTCCTTCTAGGTACCCACTTAAAAGTTAAAACTACATTAACGTTACTTAGTAATAGACTTTGGTAATAGTGCAAGACTGCGTTACTGAGACCGGTCACCTTTTGTGAATTTTTAAAATAGTTTTCCACATAGAGAAAGGACAATGTATTTTAAATTAAACAAGTAAGGTTTTTTTGCAATAAGTACTTAGTTTTACTTGTAAAAATAACTATTTTTGCATTTTTGAGACAGTCTGGTACAGGGTCAAATTAAATAACCTGGGATGACTAGAACGAACAACTACCAAATTCAAGAAAAATAATCAGTTGTTCCATACATTTTGATGGTGCTGATTAGCTGTTTTTAGTCTACAGAAAATTTGTATTTTACTTGTAAAAAAAAAACACGCAGATGAATTCATTTTATGTAGACTGCCCCGTTGGCATAGTGGTCCTAAGCGCTACTGCTACGCTAGAGGTCTTGGGTTTGATTTCCAGGTCAGAGCAAAGCGTTATGGGTTTTTCTATGAAATTCTCAGTAATGGCAATAGGTTCGCCGGTAAACATACTGGCGAACTGTAGATGGTTGTTACACCTCTGCCTATCCCTGCGGGGAATACAGGCGTGATGGTATGTTCTTATGTAGATCCATATATAATTTCTTTACCTGGAGAATTGCAGCGACACATAAGGATGGAGACACAAATTGGAGCCTCCAACGATAGCGGAGTCACAGTGTCCATCACGGATAGCCCTGAAGGCGTGCTCCAAGGCGTAGAGTGAACTGGAGCAGGCAGAGTCCACGGTGTAGGAGGGACCAGTCACTCCCAGCCAGTAGGAGATGCGGTTGGCCAACATGGCGCGGGAACATCTGAAATGAATGGTACAATTAGAATTTTTGTTTCAAAGAGAAATCATTTATTTTAATTTAACCATCAAATGACACTTTTGAACGTCGTATACAAGAAAAAAAGAAAAAGAAGTTGGCCATTCTAAAAGATTTTTTACTTTGTTGAAATGTCTCGTGTAAACCGGCACCCATACCCTTCAAACTTGAATACAGCAACGCTGCTTTGCGGCAGAAAAGTATGGTGATCAATTATTTAAATTCAACCTTTAAAAGGCTATTTAAGAAAACAAAATACCTATATAATAATCTAGTTGTTCATTACAAAATTAATGTAGTTTCATATGGATACGAATGACCAAGAAAAACACAAAGCAGTTCTGTCAGTCCTTCTAGAACTCCATCAAAACACAGTATTATTATGATTGGAACTATGAACTAGAACTTCGGAAACCCCGCAAACCAATAACGTGTTGGGTTTGATCTCAATGTAGCGTATCCATTACGTCTTCCTATTAATATCCAGAATATTGATGTTAAACTTGCTCTTGACCTAATAAACCTTGCATGAAGGATTTGGCTGTGTCTGATAATCCTACTACTATTATAAAGGCGAAAGTTTGTATGTATGGATGTATGTATGGATGTTTGTTACTCTTTCACGCTTAAACGGCTGAATGGATCTGGATGAAATTTGGCACAAAGATAGGTTATAGTCTGGAATAACACATAGGCTACTTTTTATCCCGGGAAAATGTACGGTACCCGTAGGATAACACATCAACTGTGACGCGGACGAAGTCGCGGGCAGAAGCTAGTAATCCTTATAATTGAGTATGTAAATTAGCTTTTGCTGTGGAGTTCAACATCGAGAACTTCGGCCGCATTCCGCTGGTCTGTTATGTAAAAATCTCCCTTCGGTGAATTTGGGTGAAGTGAGCTGTCAGGTGCTGTAAGCTGCCATTCTGACCTCAAACTCGATTCACCTAACATAACCGACGGAGATTTCTACGGAATGGCATTCCAGGGGGCCCTTTGGAAATCATCAAATGACATCTCCTGCACTGGGCGGGTCGGGAGGAAGTGTCAGACTTTTACTGACTAAAACCTATCCATGTTTCTTCTTGTGCCCTTTGCGTTATGGGGGCACGATATCTCTTTAATTTCTTTAATTTAATGACAAAATATATAGGTATTCAACCACCTTTGTATATTTTTGTAATAAAATCGTAAAAAAAGTGCGTTATTTTAATTTATCAGCTATCATACACCAGCCTTAGTATCAAGATTAAAATAGATTTGAGATTTGAAGTGTTCCACAAAATCTACAGTCAAAGTAAATAACAAAATTACTCTTATAAAATAACTATGACAAGTTTTAAACGCTTTTGTAGCCGT
This sequence comes from Caradrina clavipalpis, assembly GCA_932526535.1. Taxonomy (NCBI): domain Eukaryota; kingdom Metazoa; phylum Arthropoda; class Insecta; order Lepidoptera; family Noctuidae; genus Caradrina; species Caradrina clavipalpis. Next base: position 7,941,944 of record OW052106.1, on the reverse strand, counting down.
GAAGCAATTGTAATAATGAACGTTGCAGAGTTGAGGCGAGAAGTTGCATTTAAAACGACTTTATGCCGTCGCGATTAAATTTAATAGCTCTGTGCTACCATGTTAATGGTCCCGATGAATTTTAGAAGTAAAAGGATAGGGTATTTTAGGAGAATAACTTTATATTGTAACTAGCTTTTGCCCGCGGCTTCGCTCGCGTTAAGAGATATTCAAAATTTCATCCCCTATTTAATCCCCTTACCCGTACAAGTACCCGGCAGTCGTGCAACCGCCATATTTGTAGGAGGCTTATAAGGAGGCTTCTATCATTTAATATTGTTAAAAAATACTTGACGAAACGAAATAAAACATTTTTCTATTTGTATTTGGAAGTATTAAAAAGTCTCGGCAAAAGCTTTTTATGTACAGTGACTACATAAAAGATGGCAATAAAAGTCTTCCTATCTTCAAAAAAGAAATTAAGTAGGTATCGCGTTTGTAATCCGTCTGTCTGCTTAACGGTGTGTAAGAAGCTAATCAACGAGGCTGAAAGTCAACATGCTCTTACCATCTTTGAGATAATTTTGTTTTCTAGACTGGAAACCTTCTGGTTACCGAGTTATTCAAAGTCAAAGTTCCGACGTTTTTAACGAAAATCCTACTAATATTATCAATGCGAAAGTTTGTATGGATGGATGGATGTTTGTGATACTTTAACGCTTACATTGTGATACAGACAATAAGCCTGCACTGTGTCTTAGATATATATGAAACGTAACTAGCTATGACAGAAAGAGAGAAAGAAAACGTACGCGCGTATTTCTCTCCCTTGCTCCTACATTAATATATGAAACGCAACTCTTTCTCTATCTATCTTCACTAACTTATATCTCCCTCTCACCTTCCGTTCGCTTCGCCCGATCACACTTTTCGTAACGCTCTCGTCACGCATTCACCAGCTTGCTCCCCAAGTAAAGAAGTTTTACTTCAATAATAGTCTAGAAAACACAGGGGTTTTGACCCCCGGGGCCGGTGGCAACCAGCTCAAACTCACCCAGTGATACCAAAACCGTTGACCTGCATCTTTTCGTAGAACCATGTCTTCTCTGACTCCGAGAAGCAGGCACCCACGAAGACTCCGGTCTTAGTGTCGCGGAGCTCTTTAGGGTTCACACCTGGAGACAAAGTAATCATTATAAAAGACTATGGAGTAACTTGGAAGATTTAAAAAGAAGAATAGGGCTTTTTTGTTTAAGTGTGCGATGATGGCACTTCACATGGCGTATTAGTCCAAATGTGCAGGTTATTTAAGTCATACAAAATATACCCTGTACAATAAAGTTGTTTTTAAAATATTAGCGATATAACGCAAATATTTGCTAATATACGTATATGTTGCTCGTATACGCACAAGTGCCAGCGTGAGAGAGAGAGAAAACACAACGCAAACACAAGGAAAAATGACGATACTACATATCGCTTTTTTAATGTCATTAGATGGCAAACAAAACGACGGTCGACCTAATGTTAAATGGTTACCGCTGTCTATAGGCATCTGTAATACCAAAGGCTTTACAGGTGCGTTGACATCCTAAAGACTAAGCTAAAATGTCTGATGTCCCTATAATTACACCAGCATTCATACCCTTCAAACCGGAACAAAGCAACGCTACTTTTCTTCTATTAAAATTCTGCCACAAAACTCGATTAATATTACCTCTTCAATTCAACGAATAACATAAACTGTATACTCTTTATCGATATCGACATCGTATAGCAGTCTCCACATCACTATTATATCAACACACATGCTCATATGACTGGAAAATTATTTTTAAAGTTGCACTAGATAACTTGTGAGATACGTGTCATGTAATGTGAATACGCTACATTGAGTTAGATAAAGATGCAACTCTCGTACATGCACAGCGCGATGATATGAGGAACTCTATTCAATTCATTTTTCAACTTCAAATATTAAATTAATGAAGGGTTTTCCAGTATGTATACACAAAGAAATAAAAAGGGAAAATGTTCATTGAATAAGCTTTTTGTGTTAATAGGAACATAAAATGTATACATCTACTTTAATATTACATAGAGGTAAAGTTTGTGAGGTTGTAGGGGATAATCTCCGGATTTTATTAACCGATTTTTTTTTTTTTTTTTTATGTCGTGATGGCCCAGTGGTTAAAGCGCCCGCCTCTCATGCAAGAGGTTGTGGGTTCGCAACCGGGCACGGGCAAGTACCAATGTGACTTTTTCTAATTCATACGTACTTTCTAAGTTTATCTTGGACATCACTGACATCGGTAACCATGTCAGAGGCCCTTGAGGCGGTTTAGAAACTCTGACACTAGGGTGTTTGGGGTCGTTAGACCTTACTGCCCTCACGATAAAGGAGGATTAACCGATTTTGAAAAAAAAATTACCAATAGAAAGCCACGTTATTTGCGAGTGCCACTAGGCTATATAACATCAAACTACGACCCACGAGAGCGAAGCAGTAACCAAAGACGTAACTTGACCGGATGAAATAAGCCACTGAGAGTCACTGTCATTGTTAAAACTGCACCTTTTCACACCACCGTTACCATATTATACAAGCTGTTGATTTGCATCCTCGTCAAATTTTAGGAGCATTTCATAGAAAAAAAAGAAGTAATCAAATATAATTACGATACCTGGCCAATCCTACTACTATTATAAAGGCGAAAGTTTGTAAGTATGGATGTATGGATGTTTGTTACTCTTTCACGCTTAAACGGCTGAATGGATCTGGATGAAATTTGGCACAAAGATAGATTATAGTCTGGAATAACACATAGGCTACTTTTTATCCCGGGAAAATGTACGGTACCCGTAGGATAACACATCAACTGTGACGCGGACGAAGTCGCGGGCAGAAGCTAGTATTTAATAAATGCTTGTTTTTTTAGTTGCAACTATCAAAAAACAGTATTCCAGAATACTCCTTTTGCAAAAATCAGCATCGCCCAGTTGCGTATGCGGTAGGCAGAGTTGTCGCGCGGCTATATCAATAGCGCCTAAACCCACTGGCGAGATAAAAAAATAAATAAATTGATTCGTGTTAAGAATCACGAGCATAATTTACTCCTTGAATTCGACGAGAATGCAAATCAACAGCTTGTATTATTGATATCATCTAGTAGGTAGGTAAGCAAACTAAAGCAGTCAAACTTCTCATTTGACATTTCTTTCTTATCAATATTCCATCAGAAGGATTATTGAATACTTCAGAATATTTCGTACTAATGCGTATCTTGGCTCCTGAATTATTCAGCAGTGCTGTCATGTGGTTATCTATTTATGTCACGTTAGTCACTGAAATATTTGGAGGGAAATCTTGAGGTTTGCTCTGAGATACGTGTTTCTATTATAACTATTATTAAAATGTTGGGCGGGGACATTTTGACTATGGGGTAAGTCTAACTATGAGAATACTAGAAGGATTTACAGTTATTATTATAGTTAGTTTATATTCGTTCTTCTTTTTTTCGTATGATAAAACATCTATAACAATTAATACTACTTGGGCTTAGTAGGTGGCCATGTCTATGGCCGCATCTAAGGCGCTATTAAGATCTTCAAAGGAACAGATTAGCAGATAATTGGGACCCTCCAGCATTTGGGATATAGTCTGATCAGGAGCTCCGCAATTGCACTGAGTGTTAGATAGGTCATGATACTGAGGTGCACAGACGATTCAGTGTCCTTCTGACAGACCACTGCAGTTCTGTCAGGCTATTTCTTTTTGGACCTCAAGTATTCGTGAGTTGGTGAATATCTTTCTTCCCACAATCTGGTTGTATCTTATCATTCGTTTTAATTACCCCACAATCGAAAACATCCTCTACTCCCTAACTACTACAGAAAAAGCACATTTTTGTTCTTTGAAAGTTACGAAGTGGACATTAAATACTTGATGCAGTCGAAAGACAAGCACTTAGAAGTTCCAATTGGTTAAGTACACCTGGACTCAAAATAAATAGTTGTTATCCAAACAAACCTCCAAGTAATGAACGAATCGTCTCTGTAATTAATAAGGTTCTCTGTCTTTTACCGTTCGGTCGGCCATTTAATTTCTTGAGCTAACATTGACTGGCGCCCAGCATGGGACCTATTTTGTTGGGCGCCAATAAGAATGCCGGCGAAGTTTACATAGCAAAAACCTTCAAATTTCTTGAACTACCAAAGAGATCTACGTGATCGAGTCCACTTCTGAAGTTTTATTATCGAATTTGAATTCTTGGGGCCTGTCACAAAAGCAATATTGAGTTATAATTACTCTGTGGACTGAAACTTTTAATGGATGTTAAGATAACGGGCGGTTGCTCGCCTGGTTTGCGAAACGACAGCCACAATTGCTTTATTGTGCTTTAGATAAGAATTCTTTATTAGTACTCTTGGGAAATTATTTTAGGTGACATTAATTTTTTGTTGCAATGTTTTGTGGAAGGTGAAGGGTAGAATTTTCCATTTCTACTTTATTATTATGTAACACTAGCTTTTACCCGCGTCGTCGTACGCGTGTATTTTTTTCACTCGCGTTTATTACGTTTTTGGTTATTGCTCCCGTGTGTCGTAGCGTGATGTTATCCTATCTATACAATCCTCGTGAATCTGGCTATCATATAATAGAAGGTTTTATTAATAAAAAATCTAAAAGATTTAATAAAAAATCTAGATTTTTTTAGAGAAAATTACTAACGCCGCCCTTAAACTAACAAGCAAGTAACTATTAAGCTTTATTTTATTAACTATAGATAGATATAATTATGCTTTAATACTCGTATTATACAGAAGCGTGATTTTTTTATTTGTTTGTAATGAATAGGCTCCGAAACTACTGGACCGATTTTGTCATTTTTTTCACCAATAGATAGCTACATTATTCCGGAGTAACATAGGCTATATAACATTACGCTACAACCCACAGGAGCGGAGCATTAACCAAAGACGTTACTTTTGGCGGGTAAAATAAGCCACGCGGACAAAGTTGCGGACAGTTCTCTAGTGTCACATAATAAACCATTACTAATTAGAAAGGTTTCTGCAAAGAACTGCCCCCCTAGCCAAGTCGCAAACGATAATCGTAAACGCTCGGTAGGTACCAATAGATTTTCAACTTAATACCCCAGAGCCTTAAGTTAAAAATCTAATAAAGATTTCTAAGCGTTAGCGACTTGAAAGAACGAAAACGCTATGCAATCTTCATTAGATCTTCAACTTAAAACCAAGCATAAATAAAGTTGAAGATCTATTAAACCCTACTCAGCGTTTGCGTTTATCATTTGTTACATGGCTACAGGGGCTGATGTTTTAATGAACTCTTTTGAGGTGCAATATGCCAAACAGATTCTGGTTCATATGTGTGACAAACGGATTTGTAAAAGACATCATGGCGCGGAATGATAAAGGCGGTGTGCTTTTGAAGAATTTCGGGCGTAATTAGAGCATGGAGTTAATGAGATCCATGTGTTACTTTGTATGTGACGTAGGAAAACGACAATGTCTATTTTTAGCTTTCGAGAACATCTAGCAAGCCTTTTAAGTCTCTAGTATCTAGCTAAAGAGAGGCACTGTTTACGTACCATCACCATCACGCCTGTATTCCCCGAAGGGTTAGGCAGAGGTGTACCAATGTACACCCACATTTGTTCCGTGCAGGAATCCAAGCCGCGACACGCAGCGCAGCAGCTAATCGCTCAGCCACTGCGCCAACCGTGCCGATAATTTTTAGTTTTTTAGTAACCATGTCCTTTCCCATTCTTAATATAAATAAAGAATATACTGCTAATATATGGCGTGGTCTAGTCTGCTACTTATGATTTAAGTTGTAATTGGCTTGGAAAACTTCGGCAGCTAATTGAAACTAAGTTGAGTAGAGACGCGTTGCGCAGAGTGTTGCGCCAATTATGAGGTACAATCCGTTTTGAATTACTGTGTAACTTACACTAGAAGCGCGAAGACAATTTTGGTTTGAATAAGGGAAAGGACTATTGATAAAATCTTATATTCAAAAATATTTTGTGGAAATTGCGTTGGCATCTCGAAAAAAAGTTTTTTAGTATAGAATATTTTTTTAGTAAAAAGTACCTACGTACTTTATGTCATCTAAATACATGAAGAAACGGTTACACTACGTAAATTAAATGAACAAGATAAACACAATTAAAAAGTCACTATAGCGTGTTTTTTAATCTCGTAGACTAAATTCGGGGGGGGGGGGGGGGGGGCATTTGATGATTTTACCATCTTTAAAAAAAAAAAAGGCTAAATTGACAGTTTCATACGTCAAATATAAAAATAATGTGCTTTCGGCTCAAAGACATAAAGCACACTATTTTCAAGTTTGACGTAAGAAGCCGTCAAATCAGTCTCTGAGATTAAAAAACACACTATAGATAGCCAAATACACAATTTCAATTACTTCGAAGACATCATTTTTTCAGTTGTTTTGATTTACAAAACCAAACTGCTAAATCGATTTTGGGATTGTAATTGTAATCCTTTAAAATATAAAAAAAAGGATTTGCCAAATCGGTTGTAACATGACGAAGTTCTATGTTAACAAAATATTTAAAAAAAAACCAAAAGAATTGATAACCTCCTCCTTTTTTTAAGTCTGGTAAAAAGCAAAGTATAGTTCGAGATCAACATTTTTCGTAAAATATATCACGCCTGTATTCCCCGAAGGGTTAGGCAGAGGTGTACCAATGTACACCCACAGTTCGCCGGTATATTTAGGTCCCACGTAATAGGGGGCGAGCCTATTGCCATTAACCGGGCACAAATTCAAACTCCGAGCTGCTACTGAGAATTTCATAGAAAAACCCAATAACACTTTTTGCTCGACCTGGGAATTGAACCCGGGACCCCTTGCACAGCAGTCGCACTTGCGACCACGAGACCAAATATAATTATAGGTAAAAAATGTGTAGCCTAAACATGACCTTCCCGGATTCTCTTATACTCGTAGTCGTACCTACTAACAAATAGCTGTAGGGTAATTACTTCCTTGTTTCAAATATTTAATCTCTATTCTTAAAAAAAGATATTTTATAAAATGCCCGAGGTGCCTATTATATTATGTTTTTATAATTAATTAGTGATTATAATTTTACCGTTTTTTTATTTATGATCGTAACGTATACTCTTATAGCCATAAATTAACAATTTAGGTATTCAACATAAACGTACAAATAAAACCTCACGCCTTTGTCCGATTGGGGTTGGTAAATACCACAGAACACCATCTACTAGAATCCTTACATACACTTTTCACCTCATCCACGTTTATACATCTGGTCATACAAGCACGCCGGTTACGAGTACTGCGCACCCGACCTTTCTGAAGCACCGCTCCAATAAGTTCAGGGTAAGTCAACATAAGAAGCGAAAAAAAATTCTGAGCCGTCAGTCATAGTTTTTGTCAAGTGTGACACCATCCATCACGCCCGTATTCTCCGAAGGCTTAGGCAGAAGTGTACCAATGTTCACCCACAGTTCGCCGGTATGTTTAGGTCCAATGTAATAGCGGGCGAGCTTATTGCCATCAACCGGGCACAAATCCTAACTCCGAGCTGCTACTGAGAATTTCATAGAAAAACCCAATATATATATATAACAAATGTGATTGTATTTCAATTTTCCAAAAACCAATGAAATATCAATTTGGGGATCGCAAAATGGACCCCGTGGTGGATTTAATTCATCCAAGTGGTTTGACTCGTAGTATAGACAAATTGGCCTCATTGCCGCCAGAGAAAGGTAGCAATCGATTGAAATGCCTACATTGTGGGTTGTAAGTGGGGGATGCTTTCACACCGACACGAACAATATAAAGGAAAAAATGTACAAGAAGAACAACGAAATGTGAAGGCAAAATAAAAAAATTGTAAAACATAATATCTCTGGAAGTACTGTACGTCGATTCTGTAAAATTCAGACATGAACTCGCATCTCTATAATAAACTATAATATACTAATAAATAAAATAAATAAATCTCACGTCGCTATTCAATGAACTCAAATATTCAATCAAATTCAAATGACATTGTTTTATTTGACACTTTAAAGTGCGAAGTGAGCGTCGAAGTGACGGTGGAATTCGAGAAGTCACGAGCAGAAGCTACTAAAGAATAAAATTAAATGAATGATTATATTTCAAAATATTTATTTGCAACCTCTGTCTGACCTAAATTTAATAAAGGTATGTATTTTCTGCCTTTTACAGTATTATTTTAAAATATAGCATCCAACCTTAAGGTAATGAAAGGCACCTTTCATTCAAAAGAAAATACCGAGGAAAACTTGAATAACGTTCGTATTCTACTAGATGGCGCCACGTGTCTTTCAAACCTTGATTTAATTTTAAATATAACTGACTCGTGGATAAAGTGGTGGGGAAAAGTTTGTATTATTAAGTAGCAGAACAGCACGATATTTTCTAATTAACAAACATTGCATTTTCTTCTTTTGTTTTGAAGGAAATGTTCACAACGGTGTGAGTGTAAGAATTTTAAAAGTTAACCAGAATCAATGTTACTCATTGTGAGGGTGGGAGGGTTGCTAAAATGTTCCGTTTTCCATTCGGCTGATCACTCCCCAGTCGCCATTCCTTAATCTTAACTTACTGTATATTGGATCTCTCATATTCAGCTAACAAATTGGTTGATAATTTAGAGAATTCTATTACCAAATCGTGGCCACATGTTCTTTTGCCTGTATCGTAAGCTTATGATGCAGGAATGTTTGCTTTATTCCCGTTTGTTTTCCGGTCCAACGATTTGTAGATGATCTTAATACATTACTTAGCCTATGCCGGCGACTTGGTTCGCGTGAATGCACAAGGTTTTAGTTTTTTGCCCCGAACCTTAATTCTTTTTGGAAACAAAAGTAGCTTAATTTACTCCATATAATATCATCTATCTGCCAGTAAAAAACGCGTTAAAATTGCTGCAGCTATTTCGAAGACTAGCCGGAACAAACAGACAGACTTTTAAAATTTGTGTAAATATTCTTTATTTTGTAAAACATGTTGCGCCGACCCCAAGTAAAATGGGATAAGGGCAGGAAGATGATGATGATGATGATGATGATTCTTTATTTTGTAAAAATGCTGTTATTTTGACATTAGAAACAAACAGACACTTTTCATTTATTTCTATAAATGATGTAGTTGTTTCTTTTTTGGGCACTGTAACGTTCCAATTTTACGCAACATACATTGGTATTACAAATAAAAAATACAATTTACGTTACAGAAGGGCTTTGAACTGTTCTAAAGCGACGACTGTATAGAGAACGTTATTGGTTGAGGCTTTTTATTCTTTTGTTCCCATTCGGTAGCGTGTTCCATGTGGTTCGTACATAGGGTTGCCATCACCTAAATTGCCGGCCCCGGGCAAAAACTTCCAAACCCCAGACATTTGGGTGAAATTTAGTTCTTTTGCCGGACATCCCAGGATTTTTATTATTATTTTATTTATTGCTTATCTTTCAATTAATCGGGGTTCCCCTGACACTAAAAGCCCTCCCGGACGCCTTCTAAACTAGGACAAATCCAGGGAAACCTGGACGGACGGCAACCCTATTCGTACGTAACTTTCAATGCGAGTAACTTTCAACTGGAATTTTATGCTCGAAAATTCAAACCAGCAAAGGCTTTACAATTTTTTTCTCCTAAGCGATAGACCCGCCTCAAAGCTTAGCCAAAATTAACTTACCAGCATCAATTACAGCTTCATAAGCCTTTTCTAGCAGGATCCTGCACATAGGATCCATGGTGTGGGCCTGCTTATAATGGACGCCGAAGAAGGATGCGTCGAATTTGTTGACATTGTTGATCTTTCCCGTTCGCTGCGGGATTTCGGGATGGGCTAACTTCCAACGACGAGCGTCTCCGGAGATTAAGTCCACCTGGGCAGGATAAGTTACAAATGTGATAAAGTGTGTGTAGAAGAAAGAGGGCTTTTTTGTGATCGTCACTTCCTGTTTTGTTGTGAACAAGAAAACTTAATAAAAAATTAAGAAACTCCCGACAGAAGAATGAAGATCCCTACCGCAGCTAGCAAAAAGCTGATAATCTTAAAACGGCTGAACCGATTTTGACAAAACATATCTAAGAACCATCGCTAGGAATCCTGCATTCAAATAAAAAACCCGCTTTCAAATCGGTACAGCCGTTTAAGAGCCACGGTACCACAGTGTCTGTATGTAGTACTGAGCCTTTTTGAGTCGGGGGTTAAAAATATGTATGACCTGACACTTAGAGACGATAAACTGACCTTATTAAAAAGGTTTTCCTGCAGGTGTATGACGGAGTCCGAGTCGGGGAAGTACCCCGACACGCCTGTGATGAGGACCTCGTCTCCGGGAGGGGGGTGCGACAGTCTGTGCCCCGACGTCAGCCTGTCCTCCGCTATTGTTGTCGGCGCCATCTTGAAAACAAGAAACATTAAGTATAATATTGTTGATTTTTGATTTTATGCCATGATTTATGTATAATTATCAGGAGGTCGTCTTCGTTTAACATCCTCAAATTAAATTAACTATATGGCATCAAAAAATCCTCCACATCGCCGCTAACTGCAAATGTGCCCAAAAGATTGGCGGCATTGCCACGTTGGACGGCAATTCTAATAAATAAAATTTCTTTCTCCGATATTAAATCTCCGATATTTAATAAGTATCGGAGATTTTTGTAAGAATAGAAGTAGCTTAAAAGTAGACGAGAGGCTGGCTTGCATTACAATAACATAATTTGACTATACCGTTTGTATGTCTTAATAATTTAATGCAGAAGAGCTTGTATCAGGAACTACCGATTTTTTAAAAAAGCCATTTGCAATATAAAAAACCCTTTATTGAGGAAGGTTACATAGGCTGTATTATATCACGCTACGTCTCACGGGAGCAGAGCAGTAACCAAACACAACTTAACATGGACCAAACCACTGGGCACCTAAAGCCAGTTAAAAATAAAACTTTTCAATTGCAAACTAAATTAAATATACGCCTCTCATTTGCCAACAAAATCAATTTAAAAAACCTTTTCAGCCTTCATTTATTCAGTACCTACCTGTGTTTTTTTAAGCCGACCAAATTGCTATTGCGAATTCCACTACAGTACGCAGCGTATACGTCATCGGACTGTTGTTTTAAAGAATTAACTTGTTAATTTAACTTGAAACTTGCACTGTGAACCGCTTGATTTAAATATTGGCTTGACTTTGAATAATTTCGAGCGACGCATTAATATTCAATTTCTTTACACTGTCGAGTCGTGGACGTTGTAATGGTAATGTGACGTGCGAAAATATTGTTGTCAAGATAATTATGTTTATTGAAAAGACATTCACTCACACATACCATTACGCCTGTATTCCCCGAAGGGTTAGGCAGAGGTGTACTAATGCACACCCACAGTCCGCCGGTATGTTTTAGGTGGTAATGTAGTAGGAACGAGACTATTGCCAATAAATAAATAAAATAAACAAGTCTTTTATTTCATGCATAATTCGAAAGTAGATGTACAAAAACATTCAAACAAGTATTATTTAACATTAGAATATTATATTCCGTCTATTCGTTATTATAAACATTATCAATTAATTAAAGCTTTATAGTTTTTCTGCCTCGTTGGTCTAGTGGTGCTAAGCGCGACGGCTACGCTTGAGGTCTTGAGTTCGATCCTCAGGTCGAGCAAAAAGTGTTTTTGGGTTTTTCTATGAAATTCTCAGTAGCATCTCGGAGTTAGGATTTGTGCCCGGTTGATGGCAATAGGCTCCCTATTACATGGGACCTAGAATATACCGGCGAACTGTAGGTTCACATTGTTACACCTCTGCGTAACCCTACGGGGAATACAGGCGTGATTGTTGTATGATATTTTCAATAAACAGTTTTCAAATCATAAAGTATCAAGTATGCCAGACACTTGACGATCACGTGTTCCGGTCACCTTCTCGTTTAATATTCATTAGGTATACAGCTACATTTTACCCGACTGCGTAAGTAGGTATTGTGCCTGACAATGGCAACTAACCCCATGTCAACGCTATGCCTGAATAATTACTAGATACCTTCAAAATATATACATTTTAATTAAAATTCTGTATTGTTTTACCTCGTTGAATTGTTCATGGCTATTCGTGGTCTATTTTTGAGTTGTTATCTATAATAATATAGGAATAAAGCTGACTGCCTGGTTAGCCTAGTGGTCCTTAGCACGACTACTACGCTAGAGGTCTTGGGTTCGATTCCTAGGTCGAGCAAAAAGTGTTGTTGTTTGAGTTTTTATATGAAATTATCAGTACCAGCTCGGAGTTAGGATTTGTGCCCGGTTAATGGCAATAGGCTCGCCCTCTATTACATGGGACCTAAACGTACCGGCAAGCTGTGGGTGTACATTGGTACACCTCTGCCTAACCTAACCCTTCGGGGAGTACAGGCGTGATGGTATGTAGATATAAACAAAAAAATATTCTTTTGTACAATATGATAGCTACAACCATAAGTATACGTAATATACCATCACACTACGACATATGGTAGCGGAGCAGTAACAGTAAAAAGAAAGTATGTGATAATCACATTCATATAAGGAATTGTGTAAGTCATGTAACATCATGCTATGGTCAATAGGAGCAGTACAATAACTGAAGACCAAAACCAAAACCACGGGGTGTTATTAATTTTTAATATTGATTGAGCTAAGCGATTTAGTTAATGATAAACCTGCAAAATACTGGTACAGTATTATTGGATTATTGTAAAAAAGACTTTCTCAGTAACAGCTGTAAATCTATAATCGTGTCTATTATATGGTAATTTGCGAAATCGAATTCTGGCTCTACTACACACTAACTCTTCCTTACATTTCTAGAAAATAGGAATATAATACCTAAAAGATTTCTCAATCAAATCTGCAACTAAAGTAAAAAGAACTTAAAAGATAAAACGAGAAGATTCAATTTACCTTAAAGCAAGTTCTAAGAAGATGTAACCTTTATCGATTACTGAAAATGGATTAAGCTGATGAATCCTTTCATCGTGAACTCTTTACGTTAAATTAAGTTGTAAGATGACAAAGGCTACGTAAGACATTAACCACTTAAGTACTTTGAATAGCTTTTGAGTCTACCAAACAAGAAAGTACTGTGACGTCATTTGGGACCATTAAAAATAACTGCCCCGTTGGCGTCGTGTTTAGATGACTGATGAGCGTGGGGTTCTGGCTTCGATTTCCAGGTCGATCAAAAATTTGGTGTTGGGTTTTTCCGTTAGGAATTTCTCAGTACCAGCCCGGAGTTTAGAAGTTAGTGTCGTGACAGCCAAGTGTGTCTGAGAGCTCGTTACTCCCGGCTGTCATTCGTAGATCTTTGACAGTCGTTACGGATAGTCAGACGTCGGGAAGTATGACGACCAGTCAAGCATAAGTACCATTGAAAATGACGTGATAGCGTAGTGGTTAAGGCGCCTGTCTCTCATGCATGAGGATGCGGGTTCTAAACCGGGCAAGTATCAATGTGAGTTTTTGAATTCATAATTATGTTGGTTTGGTCGTATGACCAAAAAAGATAATGGATGATACAGGAAAGACAATTTGTTTGTTTGTTTGTAGCAGAAAGAGCATATTAGCTCGAAAACTCTTGGATTGATTTTATTTTAATAATTTTTTACAACAACAACATTGTTTACCAATGGATAGCTACATTATTCCTGAGTAACATAGGCTATTTAACATCACGCTACGACCCACGAGTGAGGAGCATTAACCAAAGCGCATGCTTAATGGAACAGTGACCCATTAGTAGATAGGTAAAAATTGAGGTACGTACAGATACAGGCTTCTGTTAGCGCCCTACCGTCTACCGTTTAAATTACGTTGAAATTGCGCATAGTTGCAGCCCCAGTGATATATTGACGGATATATAACTGGGGCGGCAAGTAGGAAAGTCCTCATTGCAAGATATTCTTTTGCGATTTCCCAAAAATCGTCTTTTTTTAGTTAAGTCAGTATTCCACCCTTTCAGTGCCCAGCTCGCGAGTCGAATCGACTCGCGAGCCGGGTGCTGGGCACTGAAAGGGTTAAGCATGCGAAAGAGATCACTTATAGCAGGTGAAAAAAACCACTCGGACGAAGTCACGGGCAGTTTGCTAGTGCTATATATCTAAAATTGAAGTATCTAGAACGCGGTTTAGTACATCATGGCAAACTAAACCCAATTATCGTCGTCAATTCCATACAATTTTATCCATAAAAGCTAAAGCGACTCCTAGTTCTGACAGAAACAGTATTACCTAAATTCTCTTATACATGCAAAGGTTTATCTGGTTTACCTGAATATCTATCTACTCTTGTATAGTTGCAAATCCGATCATACCTTCTCAGTAACAAGATTCAATTTCCAGGTACTTCATTCAGCTGGAAATCCCTAAGATATATTGCTGAATAAAATGGAAACATCTTAGGTTTAGTATAGAGAAGACTTTTTGTGATATTTTCAGTGGTGTTTGAATTGAGTAAGCTTATGAAAATTGTAGTGCTATTCTGTTGAAATCTTCTTGTTGAATTTAGATTTTTAGTTGAAGCGCATTGTTTTGTGAAGATGGCAAAAAGCCTTGATCAATACGAGTACGAGTATATACCAATAACAATATTATAAAGAGGTAAAATTTGCGAGTTTGTGAAGTTGTAGGGGGTAATCTCTGAATATACTAAACCGATTTTGGAAATTATTTACCCACGTTATTTGTGAGTATATAGGCTATATAACATCACGCTACGACCTACGGGTGCTAGAAGTAACCAAAGACGCAACTTAACGTGGGTGAAATAAGCCACGTGGACGAAGGGGCGGATAGTTCGCTGGTGTAAAATAAAAGTCTGGTGTAAGTGAGTTGGGGGGGACAGGCACTGATGTTAACAGCTGAATGCATGAGGTTAGAGTTAGAAGACCAGGTCAAGGGAAGGACTGTCCCCCACCCCCTTTGGTACGTCTCTGAAGTCACTTAGAAATGGTAATTGAGGAAATATAATATATAAATTCAGATTTGTTAAAAAAACAGTGTGATTTTTAGATAGTTTGATCCGTCTTGTCATAAACTAAATATATCTCAGCCCGGTTAATGGCCCCCTTACTACATGGGATCTAAACATGCCAAACCTCTGCCTAACCCTTCGGGGAATACAGGCGTGATAGTATGTATGTATCTATGTCATTTTAACTCCTTTAATAAGAGTAAACGAATATTTTTATTCTTTGTAGTTACCCACCTGTTTTCAAATCAAATTATTACTTTTCCATTTACATGTATATTAAGCATAACGGTAAACGTAGGTATCATTAATTTTCAACTCGTTTACACATTAGACGATTGAATCGGTAAACAATATCAATTATTCAAACTGTATGCAAATGAGAATCGACGTAATTAACCCTGGGGTTATCGATTGTAAGGTTTCTATTCCGATTCGATTCCACGGAAAGCGATTTTTTTTCAGTCTAAGTTCTAATAAATTGATACGGTTTAGGTATTCGCTGTGTTCTAGAAACTTGAAATGATAATTAGTTAGGTTACCTGATGATGTAATAATTTTGGGGGTAAAAATGGTTTATGGCTTTGATAATTAACGATATTTCAACTCAAACTCGATATAAAGAGAAAAGTTTAAATATTTTTAGGGTTTTGGAGCTAAAACGGAAATACGAAATATGTATAAGATCAGACCTGCCTGTTTAGCCATGTGGTCCTAAACGCGACTGCTACGCTAGAGGTCTTGGGTTCGATTTCCAGTTTGAGCGAAGTATTATTGGGTTTTTTTATGACATTCTCAGCAGCAGAGAGAGTTAGGATCTGTGCCTAGTTAATGGCAATAGGCTCGCCCTCTATTCCACGGGGTTTAAACATACCGGCGAACTGTGGGTTTACATTCGTACATATCTGCCTAACCCTTTGGGGAATACAGGCGTGATGGTATGTATATCAAACTCGAACATAAGTAAGGAAGGTACTTGATGCATCAAAAAGCGACAAATTTTTAAGCTACCAAGTAAGCATAATATTTTCTTGCACGCAATTATGGAATATTCAACTCTATTTCTTTTGCGTTTAAGTTTATTATCAATTTGCGAACTGTCCGCGATAATGTCGGCGTGGCTTATTTCACCCGCCTACCGTTGTTACTGCTCCACACTTGTGTGTCGTAGCGTAATGTTATATAGCCTATGACACTCACAAATAACGTGGCTTCCTATGGGCAAAATAATTTTGTAAATTGGTTCAGTAGATCCAGAGATTACCCACTACAACCTCACAAACTTTACCTCTATAATATTAGTATAGATTACTATAAATAATAATCCTAGAGACCCGAGTTACGTAAAATGAATAATAATATCAGCACATTATTGTCCCACTGCAAGGCAAATGTCTCTTCTTATACAGAGAAGGTACACGCATACAGATTACTAAAGTACTTTACGAGATTTTCTGTCACCGATGTCAGTGATGTCTAAGATAAACTTAGGAAGTACCATTAAAAGTACCATTTAAAAAAGTCATACTGGTGCTTGCCGATCGAAACTGCCGCCATACATGATAAGCAGTGTCTTAGTCACTGGGCCATCACGACACAAATAATATCTTCTATATCGTCTGGGCAGTAAGGTGTTACGACCCCACACACCCTAGTGTCAGAGTTTCTAAATCGCCTTAAGGGCCTCTGACATGGTTACCGATGTCAGTGATTTCCAAGATAAACTTAGAAAGTACATATGAATTACAAAAAGTCACATTGGTACTAGCCCGTGCTTAGTTGCGAACCCACAACCTCGTTCATGAGAGGCGGGCGCCTTAACCACTGGGCCATCACGACACACGAATAATATAAATATCAATTATTAAATGAAAACTGCACAAGTACCAATATTTAATTTGTTTGCATGACCCTTTCAAGTATCAAAATCCCTTTCAACGTGTCAAAATCCACTTTCCAATAATTAAAAATTAAATAAAAACTGAAAACCGCACTCACCTTTCTATTTTTCTTTAATAAAATATATGAAATTCACAATCTGGTATCGAACCTGGAACGTGGACACCGGCAGCCGACAACCACTCGTCTGGACTCTGTGGCGATTGCGTTGTAGTATTTAAAACAAATAATTTAAAAAAATGTATGCATAGGGTGTTCACAAAAGGGAATATATTTTTTGTTCCGCTCGCCTGTTTTCAGAAAACAATGAAATAGGTATTATTTTATAGCTTACACGTGATTGGATAGCATTGTATTGATGTCAAATAAAGCTTTAGAATGTTTTTTATTTGGAAATAATTATGACATACCTACATGTACTTTTAGCTGAACAATTCTCACCAATTAACAAAATGTTTAAATTTTAATAGTAGTTAGATATTACTGTTTAACAAAATTTTGTTTTAATGTATTTCTTTTTTGACAATTGAAAAATAATCATTACATTATAAAAAAAAAATTGCAGTAGTAAGTATTTTTTTTAATTAGCCCAAAACTGGCAAGCCTGTGTCTTCGTTACTAACATGAAGGGCACCCTTTAAACATTTCCGTCAAAATCAATAGAAATCATAAATCTGAATTGTTTTTTTTCTAACCCCATGACCCCATGCTTACCCCACAATGACCCCAAAATTACCATTTCCCCAACAGTGTCATCTCGCTAATACCTACAAACGAAACATCAACTTAATGTCGAACGCGATAACGACGGATTAATAACTTAAATACAACTTCAAGTTCCGCCAAGTTTCAATAATCCAGCAAAATTTTCTGTTGTCACGTATTTTCGGCTACAGTTCGGAAGTCAAAGACGTTATAGGTATGGCAATCTATAAGGTAATTAGATACTTATTCTGCTGAATTTAAAGATCTTTATTTTAACTGCCTCGTTAGCCTAGTGGTACTACGCGCGACTGCTACGCTAGAGGTCTTGAGTCCAATTCCCAGGTCGAGCAAAGTGTTATTGGGTTTTTCTATGAAATTCTCAGTAGCAGCTCGGAGTTAGGATTCGTGCCCGGTTAAGGGCAATAGGGGCAATTCGCCCCGTATTGCATGGGACCTTAACATACCGGTGAACATTGGTACACCTCTGCCTAACCCTTCGGGAAATACAGGCGTGATGTTGTGTGTTGTGTTATGACTACTTGCAGCCCCAAGAACACCTTCCTCCCAGTCGTTGAACTGCTGTAGTCTATCTGGAAGGCACTGAACCGATTGCGCACCCAGGTAGAACGCAAAACATAATCTAGCAAAATGAGGCATCATTTATTTATTTTACTTTAGCATAAAACGGCCCTTGGCTAATTACATTACCTAAAGACATGAAATATACATATTAAACAACATTCACACGCTCATCTCACCATACTCCAAGCACACTGCCAAGATCGTCTTCCATTCCATCATAGACCCGTCTGGCACCCAGTGCGATTGCGGAGCTCTTGATCAGTCAATGCCTCATTTGCTGGAGTGTCCCAATTGTCCGTTCACCTGCACCCTTAACAATTTTAACAGCGCCTCTGACGCGGCAAGAAACGTAGTCACCTACTGGGCCCAAGTTTTTACGGGATCGGCAACCCTCGAGTGACGCCTCTGGTGTTGCAAGTGTCCATAGGCAGCGGTGACCGCTTAACATCAGGCGAGCCATTAGATTGTTTGCGACCGTCAGTGGTATGAAAAATAAAGTAGTATAAATAGTTTTAAATGTATCATTGATACGAAAAGAAGAAGAAGGGGGCTAGCACCATCTTTTACAACAGTTTTATTTTAATATTACTTTGCATTGCGTACTGTTGGATTTTGAATGCTTCCAGTGACGTTAGGCAGTGCTTTCAGGAATCTAGTAGACATTCACCGGACTAACGATGTGACATACGATATGCAAGTTGATTTGAGATCGAAATTTCAAACACCATGGCAGTTTCTAGTATATCCTATCCTACTAATATTATAAATACGAAAGTTTGTGAGGATATATGGATGAATAGATGAATGGATGTTTGTTACTCTTTCACGCTTAAAAGGCTAAACGGATATGGATGAAATTTAGCACTGAAATCGATTGTTGTGCGGAATAGCACATAAGCTAAAGAAAAAATGTATGAAAATCTGTTTATTCACGTGAGAGTGAAGCACATAACAAACTTTTTTTATTTTTTTATTTAGCCCGTACTGTCCCACTGGTGGGCAAAGCCCCTCCCCCCCATTCCTTCCATTTGCTCTTTTCCTGAGCCACCTCGAACCAGCCCTCGTGGTACGCGTCCAGATCGTCTCACCACCTCTTTCTAGTTTCCAAAAGCCCAAAACAAAAACACGTTGGTATACTGTAGGTATACTGTTGGCAGTGTTGTATACTGTTGGCTGGCTAAAAATTTGGGGTTCCCATGGGATAATATATTAACTTTGACGCGGGCAAAATCGCAGGCAGCATCTAGTGATATATAATTTACATCAAATAACACAGCGTAATGGAATACGCTTTTGTTTGAATATTTAGTGCTGATTATTATTTGCTGATTGCCTGTAGGCGACATAAACAATCCTTCTCTATAATTATGAGCTATTGTACGGGTGAATTGAATTCTGCGAGCTTCCTGAAATAATACAGAACATATATTATGTAGTAAATATTTACTGTTTGTTAATGTGACTTTCAATTCATAATTATGTACTTTCTTAGTGTAACTTGGACATCGCTGACATCGTAAGGAAACCTGGACTAAAGTACTGGAAGTATAAAGTAAATGGTAGTTGGAGGAATACCTGGGGGTTTAGTCTGCAGCACCCCTCCGCCTTCTCTGAGGTGGAGGCAATCCATGTTGATTATCCCACAACAAAAAAGAAGTGTAAAGGCCAATCAGCTTGTAAGCACTAATCTCCTAAACACAATTGTATTGATTCAAAAATACTAGTATGTGTCAAGACTTGCATTCAATAATCTCATTTTTTGTACTATATCGCTCACCTAAAGTGTGTTTTTTAATCTCGTAGACTGATTTGACAGCTTCTTACGTCAAACTTGAAAATAGTGTGCTTTATGTTCATGAGCCGAAAGCACATTATTTTTATATTTGACGTAAGAAGCTGTCAAATCAGTCTACGAGATTAAAAAACACACTATAGTAGTATATTGGCACATCTGCAAAAAACGTGTAATTGAGTTTTTACCGCACAAGTGTTCAAAATTGCATAATCTTAAGGTACAATCACAATTTCACAATTTTTGCAGATGTGCCAATATATTACTAGGTGAGCGATATGCGCGTGTGAACAGTTCCTTACAAATCTTGTAGGTCAATTATTACGCTTAATTTATTGCATTACATTATTGCTCTTGTATGTACAAGAAAATGGCATCGTGTATATGGCTCTAAGTCTAAAAACACCAATCCACCTTCAAAAAGCGTAGTCAATGCTCGTGCCTTCTCTGTATGAGAATAGGCCTTTGCCCTGCAGTGAGACAAAATTAAGTTAGCATTATTATCAAAAAATAACTTACACACACCAGAAATAGAGTTGCAAATTGCCTAATTACTAGCAAGATATTAAATTTCTACCGGAATTATATGTAATTATAAGAAGATTTATTTATGACTGCTGCTTTAAAAACATCAGGCTGCATATATCTTACGTTACTTTATTCATCAACGTCACAGTACAGTTTAGTATAAAATCAGTATATTTACAAAATGTCCAGAATATCACTGATTACATGTTTATTATTACCTAACTAGCTTGCTTTTGCCCGCGACTCCGCCTGCGTGGAATTTAAAATCATAGTCAAATACCTATATATGTATACAGTAGGTATACCTTTTTTTTTTTTTTTTTATAGACGGGAAATCATCAAATAACTTCCCCCGCCCTGGGCGGGGCGGGAGGGAGTGTCAGACTTTTACTGACTAAAACCCGTCTATGTTCCTTCATGTGCCCTTTGCGTTCCGGGGGCGCGGTATCTCTTTCGAACAACCCGCAGCAGTAGGTATACCTAAATGCCAAATTTCAACTTCTTAGGTCAAGTAATATTTGAGGTTTTTATTAAGCGGTGTTTAGCTTTTATCTGTACATTTGGATAACTCTATGTATTTTAAGAAACCTATACGCCATAATAAGATATTGACCCAATCCAACCCAGTTAATAACGTCAATAGTTTTTTTGAAGTTTTTGAAAAATATTGGATGAAAATTAAAAGTCTATAGGTCACTAATGTGTACAACAAAAAAATTAACAAAAAGTCTTAAAACTCAAATTCTTTTTTTAATCAGATGATTTTACCCCAACCTAACAGTTAGGCACTTCACCAACTGCCGACTATCCCACTTTACAAGCAACAATTACGGCATTATAGCCGCTTTGTTTGTTAATTAAATGTTTTCAGTTCGTATCGAGGCATCCTCTGACCTGCCACTACATTACCATAAACGTGTTCAAACTAGCCACTTTGAAATACACTCAAATAAACCAATTCTTCAATAGTACAGTTAAGAGCTGGGGCACACGATGCGTTGCGGCGGCGGTGCGGCGCCGGAGCGGTGTGGCTGCGTCGTCTTACATAGAAAAATCTGTAGCATGTCACACGATGCGCTGCGGCGACGCACCGTATTTGCAACCACCGAGACGAGGCGGGGAGGGGTGAATGCGTTGCGACGTCGGAGCGGCACCGCTGAGTTGTTTATGCGTCACAAGGAAGGGCCAACAACAGAGGCTGCTGGGGCGTCGGCGGCGCCGCTGCGACATAACAACGTTGCGGCGCCGCCGCACAGCTCGTGTGCCCGTCGGTTCGGTGAAATCTTTACGGTGCGGCGCCGCAACGCATCGTGTGCCCCCGCTCTTACAGTCTTATCACACTAGCGGTTTGCGAGCGGCTGCGAGGCGGGGCGGGGGCGCAGCGAATGCGTCGCTATCACGTCGCGGCTACACAGCGAAGACGTTGCGGTCGCGTGGCAACGTTTTTTGTCGCGTATTTGTAGCAAATTAACGTCTTACTAAATGGCGTCCACACTGATATTCTCGGCGACCTCTTTGCGCATCCGCAATGAATTCGCTCCGCCGCGTGTTCGTTGCGCGCCCGCTCCGCTTTGTAAACGTTCGAATTCCGCTAGTGTGATAAGGCCCCAAAGACATTTGGAATACAGGCAGCTTACTTGCGATTACTTACTTACCTTTTGAACGCCACCGTCGTGTATAGCCTACAAATGCAGTTTAATAAAAAAAAACAGTTTTCTTGTCGGCTATACACAACTGTCGACCTAATTAATACCGCAGAAAGACACTGGATGCAGGCCGCTTCCAATCGGTCTTTTTGGAAATCTATGGGGGAGGCCTATGTCCAGCAGTGGACGTCTTGTGGCTGATATGACGACGATGATACACGACTGTGGCGTTCAATAGGTTAAACAATGTTGTTAGTGTGTACGTACACAATAAAAAAAAAATTGACAGTGTTGTAGAAAGATGAATAATTTTGCCTGTATACCAAATACCTAGCTTTGTTGACTGTACATAACTGAAAAGTAGATTACCTAAAAGACTTACTAATATACTAATCTACTATTACTACCACTACCCCGATTGTCCCGTTAGTCTTGTGGTCGTGAGTGTTGAGCGTAAGGCCCTGGGTTCGATGCCCAGGTCGGGCAAAAAGTGTTATTGTTTTTTTCCATTACTAATTTCTGAGTAACGGTGTTTGGAAATTGGTGGTGTGGCCCTCGTGCTTCGGAAAGCAAGTAAAGCCGTTGGTCCCGCGCCTGACCTCTTAACGGTTATGTCGGATTAAAGTCGGACAATGAGATAGGGAAGAGGGAGTGCACCCATGTTTGCGCAATAATATCTCCTGCCGTGAAATTGGTCTGGAGAACACATACCTACCACTACTATGGAGTTTCTTGCTCAATCTTCATGGATCTTCTTCTCCATTCTTTATGGAGCTTCTTTAGAAACTACCTTTTGAAAGGGGCAACTACATTCAATTCTTTTTTCTTGTATATGACGTTTAAAGTTGATTTGAAATAAATAAATTTAATAAGGAAAAAAAGAAGATATACATAACTAGCTTTTGCCCGCGACTTCGTCCGCGTGGATTAATAGTTCCCGTTCCCGGGGGATTTCCGGGATGAAAACTATCCTATGTCCTTTCTCGGGTCCCAGACTATATCTGTACCAAATTTCATTGAAATCGGTTGAGTGGTTTAGGCGTGAAGAAGAGACAGACAGACAGACAGATTTACTTTCGCATTTATAATATTAGTACGGATTAGGCCGTTTCCGCTAGTAGGCAAAGGCCTACCTTCATTTTATCACCTTTTATCACTTTGCGCTACGTCTTGCCTATTCGGGTGATCAGCCCCCCTAGCCAAGTCACAAACGATAAACGCAAACGCTGAGTAGGCTTTAATAGATCTTCAACTATATGTGCTTGGTATTAAATTGAAGATCTAATGAAGATTGCATAGCGTTTTCGTTTGTTCCAGTCGCTAACGCTTAGAAATCTTTAATAGATTTTCAACTTACAGCTCTTGGGTATTAAGTTGAAAATCTATTGGTACTATTGGTGGTTTACGATTATCGTCTGTGACTTGGCTAGGGGGGCAGCTCTTTAAAACCACTTCAATGATCAGCTTTTTTTACCATTAGCATCATTTTAGAGAATCGGACAAAATACACAGCAAAAAGTATTTTTTCACCGCGAACAACATTATAAAAATCAATTGCGCTAGTCTATTTTGTATTGCTAATTTAATCAGGCAAAGGTCATACTATTCTGCCTGCGTATATTTAATGTTAGGTACCACTAGTTCAGCCTAATTTCCTTGACACTCTGAACCAATGCCATTTTTACTTAGTTATGTACCTGTAGGGTAGTCAGTCTTATAACCCCTTAACTAACTAGCTAGTTTATAATGAAAATTTTCAATAATTTATGATTTTTAAGCAAAATAAGTTTTTTTTTTTTTGGGACAAGCCCGCCACACTGTTCCCAAACCACTGCAACTTCTGTAAGCCAGAATCAACAGTGGCGACCGCAAGAAAAGCGCCGAGGCAATGAAGCTCGACGAGTCCCGGAGAAACGATTCAACTGTCTTGGATCCCGCAACGAAATTAATCAGAAAAGATTAGCGGAGGAGTAAGAAAAACATAATTTCCACTTCCCTCCAAACAAGCAGGAGACAGAATAGAACTAGGCCAATAGGCACAAAGGGATGTTTACAACTGAGAGAAGATAAGATATCATACCATCACGCCTGTATGGCGCAAAGGGATGGGGATCAGTGTACCAATGTAGGTACACCCTCAGTTCACCGGTATGTTTAGGTCCCATGTAATAGGGGGCGAGCCTATTGCCACTGACCAGGCACAAATCCTACCTCCGAGCTACTACTGAGAAACGAAACTTTCATGAAATTTTATTCTTCAATCCTAACTTCCTAACTTATATTATAAATGCGAAAGTAACTCTGTCTGTCTGTCTGTCTGTCTCTTCTTCACGCCTAAACCACTGAACCGATTTCAATGAAATTTGGTACAGATATAGTCTGGGACCCGAGAAAGGACATAGGATAGTTTTCATCCCGGAAATCCCCCGGGAACGGGAACTATTAATCCACGCGGACGAAGTCGCGGGCAAAAGCTAGTAGTTTATAATTGTTCTAGCATAATAAAATTGAGTAGAAAATTATTAAATAAGAAAATTCTTACTCAATTATAATACTAGCCCTATGTACTGTCCCACTACAGGGCAAAGGCTTCTTTTCATACAGAGAAGGCATGTGCATTGCAATGCAGGCTGGCGATTTCATACATACATAACGCCGGTTTATTTCAAAAACCAACTAACTGGCCAAATCATGATTTTGTGCTAGGGCGTTTTAAAAGTTTGAATTCGAAAATTTCACATACTGTTTTAGATTATGTTATTATAAGAAACAACATCTGATTTATAATTAAATCATGTATGGGTTGATTTATAGCAGTTCATAGAAAAGCGACAGGGTTACACAGAATTTTGCTCTTTGTGCCCTAAACCCCCTAATTTAATTGCTTTTACCTCCCTAAGAAATAAAGGCTCTAGTTTCGAAATGAAGCGCTATTGTCGAGTCTCAGATAGTTATTGGTTTTTAATTCAATGATATAAATCTAACAATAATGTATTGATCCTAGTAATCCTGATAGATTCGAGAAAAAAGCAAAAAAATGAAATTTTAGTGGCTTTTACTTCCCGATATTTTGTAAAAATGATGTACTAAACTATGTGCTGTGTTTCTTGACTTAGCGTTTTCTTCATGAAATCTATCTAAGGGGCCTATTGTAAGCAAATTTAGACAAAAACGCATTGCGGGAACAAATTAGGTTCAAAATAGCGATGTAAGTTGAATCGAAAAATCGCCAAAACCAAGAAATTTTGAGGTTTTTATTAAATTGAGAAAAAAATACACGGTTCAGTGGAATAATTTATAGACAGGCCTTTAGTTCATGAAATTCTCTATAATATCATTACATAAAATAATATAGTTTACGCTCAAAATTTTGAGATCCACGCAACGAAAAATTTTTTATGCGCTCCTTTGCGATTTTTCCGCCACGATACTGCTTTATTTTCATGAAATATTTATAGCTAAGTCTTTACTTTGAACCCTTGACTGTACACAATTTTTTCAGTCGCGTCGTTTCATTCGAGACAAAAAAAATATGTGTTTTTGGTGTCCTCTGTTCGGATAGGCTCCTAAGGTGGATTAATAAATTGGAATAGTTTGATTAAAAACACACCTAAGTGGAAAAAATAACCTAAGTTGTAAATCGTGTAACACGTACGCCAAAGGGTATGAAAACTATGAACCAAATGACATTGTTATGAACTTTTACCTAATCGTTTGGATATATCTTACCCCGATTTTGCATGATGGTACTTTAGTACCAATATCTACAAAGGGGTTATTGTACCAAAAAATACGATGCAGTGGGCTTTCTAGCATCTGCGCAAAAATCACTCCCGCCCAAGATTAATATTAACTGACCCAAACTACAAAAAACTTAATTACCTTAATACCCACACGAATTAACTATAATACCTATACATATAAATATTTTTACACTTAAGACAACCAGTCTGTTGCAGTCGTGACAATTACAAGACGAGATGAATGTTTCTCATCCATTGCCATTGAGTTTATTATGTAGGTGATTTGAGAAACACGGTAAACAACTAGACGTCAAATTTATTTGATGTTTCTAATATCTATTAGTTCTACGTAGAATGATTCTACCTGTAGTTAGAGACTTATTTAAATTGTTAACTATCGTGCTAGGATAGTGGGTAGAACAGCAGGCAATGAAGAGGTGGTAATCCGCAGTCTTTAATAACAAAGCACAACGAACAAGCAAGAGGCAGAGCAGTAATTTAGCCATCTCCTTTAGTTTCTTAGTTTGAAAGTCTGGAAGAGGGGGAACAGCATTATAAGAATCAATTTTAGTGCACAAATACCTTGCTATCACGAAAAATGTAGTGATAAGTAGCACTAAATTTTTCGGGGCCACAAAAGGAATGGAAATTTCGTTTGCGCGAGAGCAACAACAACAATGACACATGTCCGGTCAAAAACTACGGAATTTGAACAAATTACCCGCGGTTATTCGGTTTTTCTTCTCGACATTTTGTTTGGGATTTTTGGGATCATTATCAAAACTATAGAAGTAAAACCTACTACAGCCATTTATTAACAATGACTTCTTGATTTTGTGTTTAGTTATAATAAATAATCAGCTGGTAATAGCTATTATCCTTTAATAACTGCTATTACCATTGAATATTAACGCTATTTGCTGTTGTTTTTAAGAACTAAACCATGTAATTGGATGTAATCGTTTTTATTTCCCAAAATTCCGCATATTTTTCAGGTATTTTTTTATTCTAATTACAGATTAAATCCAAGTATTTTGTTTGACTTCGATACAAAACATAATTTTGGTGATTAACAAGGAATAATTGATTAGCATATCAACGGTATGGTTAGATAGTTGGTTTCACCACTCAGTATCTCCGAAACGAAGCATCGCACGGCTTAGTATGTTTTACCAGTAGAAAGAGGAAAAAAAATTGAGTCGGCGTATATATTTAACTCAATTTCCCAAAATCACCGAGTTAGTTGGTTTTTGAATTAACCCGGCGATAAACTCACGCCTTATTCTCATGGGGTAGGCAGAAACTACAGAACGCCACCTCCGAAGATCCTTACTCCTTTCACCTCATCATCGTTCATACATCATAATATCGATTTCAGACTTAATATAAATCTATAATTAATAAATAATTAAAAATCTAGATAATTATAAATCTAGGTTCCCTGCCTCGTTGGCCTAGTGGTCCTGAGCGCGACTGCTACGCTAAAGGTCCTGGGTTCGATTCCCGGGTCGAGCAAAAAGTGTTATTGGGTTTTTCTATGAAATTCTCAGTAGCAGCTCGGAGTTTGGATTTGTGCCCGGTTAATAATGGCAATAGGCTCGCCCCCTATTACATGGGACCTAAATATACCGGCGAACTGTGGGTGTACATTGGTACACCTCTGCCTAACCCTTCGGGGAATACAGGCGTGATGGTATATATATATAGGTTCCCTGCACGATGTTTCCCTTCGCCAATGTTAGTGATATCTAAGTTAAACGTAGATATTATGAGTGTAGATAGGGCCCTATTATGATGCATTGAATAAAAAACATTATAAAACTAACTCGGGCCACTGTGTTCCATACAAAACAAGTGAGGATCTTCACATTAACTCGATGCAGTTGTCAATTGAAGACATTGTATTTGACTACCAAATACAATACGCGTACCTAAATAAATTAACATAAAACTTGAATATTGATACGTATACGACGATTTTAAACTAACCAATGGCCTTTCGTTTGTAACAATGTCAAATAGTCCATCTATTGATTGATTTTAGTTTTGTAGTGGAACTAACAATACATACAATCACGCCTGTATTCCCCGAAAGGTTAGGCAGAGGTGTATCAATATACACCCACAGTTCGCCGGGATGTTTAAGTCCCATGTAATAGGGACAAGGGGACGTATGAGCCTTTTGCCATTAGCCGGGCACATATCCTGACTCCGAGCTGCTTCTGAGAATTTCATAGAAAAACCCAATAACACTTTGCTCGACCTGGGAATCGAACCCAAGACCTCTAGCGTATTTGTCGCGCTTAGGACCGCCAGTCTACCGAGGCACTTAAACCACACCACACAAAAAAAACCACTAAAAATATGTCCCCGTTTTATTCAGGCCGACTTTTAATGGTAGGAAAACCAGCTGTTCCACACATTTTGATCGTATTGTATTATTTGTGTAGTAATAGTAGTAGAGCTCTTTGTGTAGGAGCTCGTCCGGGGAAATACTACCACTAAGTATTTTTTTTTCTGCCACAAAGCAACGTCGTTGAGTTCCAGTGTGAGGGTATGGGTGCCGGTGTAATTACAGCAACATAAGACATTTCAACTATGTTTCTGGGATGGCAATGGCATTTGCAAGGATTGCAGATGTCTATAGGCAGCGGTGACTACTTGACATGAAGTGGGATGTCGGCTTGTTTGCCATCTAACGATATTTTAAAAAATCGGAAATCGCGTGAATACCTTCAAAAAGTAACATTAATTACATTAACATTCTACAGACCGATTTCTGTCCCGGCGACCAAACTCAATGGAGACTAGCCAAGTACGTAGGAGATATTATATAGTGTACGAGTATTTGCGCAAAACCAGGTACACTCCCTTTTCTCTTAATCTTATGGGCCGATGTATGGCAATTCGATACGACCTGGGAAAGATTAGGTGTAGGACCAACAGCTTTACATGCTTTCCAAAGCACCGAGGTTTCACACCACCAACTTCCAAGCTGCTGCCACTAAGAAAATCCTTATAAAAACTCCGAAAACGCTTGTTCCCCGACCTGTAAATCAAATGCTTGCGGCCACAAGACCAGCGAAGCAGTCAAAATCATAACATAATCCTGACATAATTCGTAAAACAATTTGGGAACTTCCTGCCCAGCCTAAAGATAATTATGTAGGTACAGTAACGAGTAATCTTTCAAAGCAGGTGCTTACTAACTTAGGCGGTACTTGTAACTTAGTTACGAAGTTTGTGTGAGTTCCAAACTATTACAAGTTAACTAGGAACTTCACTTTGATTACTAAACTTATATATGTGATACTTTAACAGGTGATCCGGTAATGCGTAAGTTATCGCTTAATGGCTTGTTTGCTAAAAATAGCTTGTTTTTTTTGCTAGTCAAAGTCAAAGCATTTATTTCAATCAGACTATTTGCAGGCACTTTTGAAGTGTCAAAAAGTTACAGTTTTAAGTTTAATCTAGTTGCTCGTTTCAAAACGTAGGTCTGTATGGAGAAGAACGAGCAAGAAACTCCATGGACACTATTTTCCTTCAATTTGGTTTTGTTTTTTTCTTCAATCTTGGTTACAATATTCTTGTTGGTTCTATGACCTCACTAGCTCGCTGCTAGCCCTTACTGTCCCACTCCTGGGCAAAGGCCTTCCCCATACCTTCCACTTTCCTCTGTGTTGTGTTTCCTCTCGCCAGTTCCTAGCGAATTCATCCAAGGCATCCCGCCATCTTCTCCTTGGTCTGCCACGACCCCGTCTTTGTCAGGACTCCACTCAAATTATTTATTATTGAACTAAAAATAATAAAAATATGATCTGATGGGGCACTGGCTAAGGCATCCATCCACCTCTCATGCACGCAACCGGGCAAGTAAGAATGCTATTTTTTTATTGATACTTTCTAAGTTTATCTTGGACATCACTTAAATCGGTTAAGAAAAACATCGTGAGGAAACCTGGACTTAAAATTAAAATCAATCTGAAATCGCGAATCCGCTTTAAGAGCGTTTCCTAGTGACCAATTTTCCATACAAACGTATTCCGAATTTTTCTCACTGATAAAAGTCATGACATTTGAAACAGTCCCAAATAAACATAGCAGCAACGGAACAATGCACTTGAACAATGAACTTTGAGTGGCAATCGAAGATCAACGCTCGTGTCTTCTCTATATGAAAAGAGGCTATTGCTCTGCAATGGGACAATAATAGAATGATATTATTAATTAAAGGTCTGTAGGAAGTCATGTTTGAAGTCATAAGTATCAACACTGGTAGCAGCCGGAAAGGTTTAATTAAATATGCTTAATTAACAAAATAGGAGGGTCGCGTTTTTGTAGGGACGCACTGAGAGAAATATACGACACGGTTAGCGTTTCAAACGCTTGGACACAGTGCTGATATCAATAGCATGTGATGGCTTTGGTAAATAAAAAAAAATGAAAGATGAATGCCATGTTTTCTAAATAAAATAAATAATATTGATATCATTTATTTTACATATATATATACATAAACGTGTTGCGCCGACCCCAAGTAACATGGGATAAGGGCAGGAAGATGATGATGATGCTGATACATTAACTCACGCCTTATTCCCATGGGGGTAGGCAGCAACCATTTATTTAAGTCGTATGTTATAAGTCCAGATTTCGTCACAATGTATTAATTTACCGATGTTACGTATAGATAAAGATAATTCACAAAAAGTGTCGAGTTTCATCCAGATTCGTTCAGGTGTTTAAGCGTAAAAGAGTAACAAATATCCATCCGTCCATCGTCACAAAGTTTCGCATCCTACTAATAATATTATTAGTTAGTAAGAATTGTAGGACTTGTAATTGGCATAAAACTCTCGTCTTAAACGCAGCGTCCATTCCGCCTAGTGCGTCACTATTACGACACCGTCTAAGCAGTATTTTCTGTCCATCTCTCGCCGTTCAGCGCTTAGCACTATAATTTATGGCCCTTCATAAAAGCTGACATTTTACGAAGGTGTGAATACACACCCTCTTAAATGCTAATGTCTTAATATTCATGCTGTAATGTGGTGAATTTGAATAGTTTAAAGTGTACCTACATGCTGTAAACGGTGTAGACTTCGAATAAATAATGGTAGAAGCTTTTGTGAAGGAGCTCGTACGAGGAAGTACTACCATCGTACCTATTTCAGCGTTTTTTTTTTTAAGACGGGAAATCATCAAATATCTTCCCCCGCCCTGGGCGGGGCGGGAGGGAGTGTCAGACTTTTACTGACTAAAACCCGTCTATATTCCTTCATGTGCCCTTCGCGTTCCGGGGGCGCGGTATCTCTTTCGAACAACCCGTAGCCCCGGCAGGCATCGGCCCTTACTGGCCCCTTCCAAGTTTGCTGACATCTCTTTGAGGCGCGCGTGGAACACGAACGCGCCGTCGACACAGTCTGTCGTTAGTATACGTACGGACGGTGAGCTACCCATTGCTCACCGCCCACAGACCCGACCTATTTCAGCGTTGCTGTAGTCCGGTTTGAAGGGTATGAGTGCCGGTGTAACTACAGGCACATGAGACATTTCAACTTTGTCTCTGGGATGGCAACGCATTTGCAAGCCCTCTGATATTGTAAAAGAAGTCATGTGATGATTCCATTCTTAACAAAAACAATAGCAGAATTCTTAAAAAAAAAATAGTAGAGCGCAACGTAACGCAAGCAATTATTAATAATTCTATCAAATATCCCATTCATGAGTTATTTCTCTATGATACATATAATAGTAATAATTGAAATTGGCTGTCAGATAATCATGCTGTTATTTATCACCATTGTATTTAGCTGAACGAGTAAGTCTTCCAAAGTCCTTAAATAATTCAATATAAATATGACTAAGGAAGTTACTACCTAATTCGAGACCTAATGAACCTTCAATTTTCAAGGGTCCCTAGACATTTCCTGGTACAAATAAAATTCCTCTATTTTTAAACAAAACATGTTGACGTTATTAGCAAACCTTGTACTAGAATGTGCTATATTTTATTTAAATTAATACTTACATTGCTAAACTAGGCACCTACCTATAACAAGCGATTATATTCAATCTGTTGAATATTTATTTTTGCCAATTCATGACGTCATAACGTGTAGGGATAGATTTATAATATATGTAGCTGCTTCTATGCGATATTTTTTTTTTGCTAGCTGTTGTTGTGTTGTTTTTCGTGTTTACCACGACTCTTGAGCGTGGGGTACTGGGTTCGATTAACAGGTCGTGGTCCTGGCCCTGATCTCTCCCCGGTCGTGTTGCATTGCCGCCCATCAGACCTCCCCCATTCCTTCCACTTTCATCTTAAATCCAATAACAGTTTTTGCCTTACCTTAGAATCGAATCCAGAACCCCAGTTGGGGCACGAAACGCTTGCGACCACGACACCAACGCAATGGGGCAATGAAAGGGTTCGGCAGTTGCATTTGACACATCGTGACCATCTTACTTTTTGACCGACTTCAAACAGGTGGAGGTTCACAAATTCGTCTTTTTTTTATTTTTTTTATATATTTTCCCCGATTACTCAAAACGCCTGAACCGAATTGTTTGAAAGGGGATACCTCACAGGTGATTACATATAAAATTTGGGAAGATCCGATGACCTTCAAAAACAAAAAAGTGAAAAATAAAAAACAACAAACGGAACATCGAACCACCGGCTTCCAAAACTAAAGTTATTTGATTTTTATTTTTCGCTTTTTATTGTCAAATGTCGAATGGATAACTCCTACCGAGGTCATAAACCTGCTTGTCAATGTCCATGTCAATCAGAAGACTTAAGTGATGGTGGCAATGAATTACAAATTTTGAATAAAATACAATGGACACCACTTTCAGAAGTAGGTACGTTTACTGACCAACATTTAGGAAAACACGAATAAAGGTCAAAACAGTATTGTTCTTGGAACCATGACCGATACTGATTCTTAGTTCAAAGTCAAAGTCAAAACATTTATTTCTATAAAACTATTTACTCGTACTGGCACGTTTGAATTGTCAAGGAGTTGGTCCGGTAGTCAGAAAGCTCTTTCTAAAACGTAGTTAGGTGTCTATGGAGAAGAACGAGTAAGAAACTCCATGGACACTTTTTAAATTAAGTTTTTTAAATTATATATTAGGAACAACACATAAAGTAGGTAGTGCAGTCAGTCTATTCAAATTAGAATATAATACTTTATTTCAGGCATAAATCCTTACATAAACATACTATAAGCCTGTATTGGTGGAGGTGTACCAAATGTACACCTACAGTTCGCCGGTATGTTTAATTCCCACATAATAGGGAGCGAGTCTATTGCTATTAGCCGGGCACAAATCCTAACTCCGAGAGTCCGAACTGCTACCGAGAATTTCATAGAAAAATCCAATAACACTTGCTCGATCTAGGAATTAAACCCAAGACCTCTAGCGTAACAGTCGCTCTTAGGACCACTAGGTTAACAAGATAGTTCAGTTCATAAATCCAAAGTATAAACAAAATGAAATGCTCTATCTAGGCAACATCAAATTTCATTTACCTACCACTATGAACCATGACCAAACAGTTTTGTTACCAAAAACAGCAGACATTAAGAAAAAACGAGATTCAATTAAACTAAACATTAATTAGAAAACCATTAATTACTATCCGACGGGCGACGGGTGTAATTGAATAATCGGAAAAAGTCGAACGCCGCTTGGGGGCGCCACCGCCGAACAGAACCTAACGTCTTCTATCGAGTAATGAGGAGAGAGGCCAAGGAGGTACGAAGAGGGAATCTTACTGAAATCTATTTTAACGATACGGTTGGCGCAGCGGTCGAGCGATCGACTGCTGCGCTGCGTGTTGCGGGTTGGATTCCCGCACAGATCAATATTTGTGTGACCTACAGATAGTTGTTCCGGGTCTGGTTGTTTGTGTATAAGAGTTTATATGTTTGTAAACGCACCCAAGATATAGGAGAAATTCTTAATGTGGGGTAAAGCTTTAAAAAAATATATACTAATATTATAAAAAGGTAAAGTTTGTGAGGTTGTAGGGGGTAATCTCTAGATCTACTGAACCGATTTTGAAAATTCTTTTACCCATAGAAAGCCACGTTATTTTTGTCTGTCTAGGCTTTATAACTTCACGCTACGACCTACGGGAGCGAGCGGAGCAAACGTAACGGGTGAAATAAGTCTGAAATCGCCAATCCGTCTTGAACAAGCGTGGTTAATGAAGGAATTTCCGACCGATTTCGGCCAAGGCGATTGTTTCAGCTCCGCTATAGTTATCGTTCGTAAACTCGCATACGGCTTATGTAACTAATCTTCTTTGTAAAGATCCTCGCACATTGAAAATAAGTTAAATAACGTTCTAAGTAACGCTAATTAATCTCGACCTTAGAAATTCTTGAAGAAAAAACCCAATGAAATCCTGCAGTGCGATTCTCTAAGCTTCACTTCGTAATTCGAAAGCTGAATCCGCAGTGAGATTACAAAATGGTATTCTGTTAAACACGATCACGCCGGTGACGTCACCACGGCGAGCGAATACCAAACCAAGGTCAAGTGGTTATCAAATTGAGCGCGGTCACTTGAGTGATACTCGTTTTCGAGTTTGCATTTTAGAGAATCGCACTGAACCCTAGTCCTTACCGGTTCCGGTCCGAGGTTCGGATGCCTAATCGGACACGGTCGTCGTACGACACGTCATGCCATTTTTAAATCAGTGACCCGTTTGTACCCCGTACGTGACGGGTCGTATCCGGCTCTCTACCAATAAAACTGTATTATTATATGTCCCTTTAGTCTCGTAAACGCAAGGTTGACTGCTGAGCGTGAGGCTCAGGTTTTGATTGTTCGGTCGGGCAAAGTGTTATTGCGTTTTGCTGTAAGAAATTTCTTAGTTCCAGGCGGGAGTTTGGAAGTTATTGGTGCGACATCCCCGTATTTCGAAAAGCACGTAAAGTCGTTGGACCTATGACTGATCGCTCCCCAGTCGTATCGGACTATGAGAGTGAGAAAAGAGGTAGTGTGCCTCCGTGTTTATGTACACAGTTATGTTCCCTCATATGTGCGTACATGGCTAGATTACATTGATATTGGTGACCGAAATTCAGTTGAGAGGAGATAAGATATGTTTGCCTTGTATTTGCCATGATTATTAAGGCTACAGTAATATAACCAATGGGAGGCCGGGAGACATACTCTAGCGCCGGCTTCACATCACTTCACTTCACGTCCCTGCATAAATGATCTAAAAAAATGCACAAGCATTGATTACTGCACTTGCTCAAAGCGGATTGGCGATTTCAGACTGTATTAATCACAAGTTCAGATTTCATTGCGATGTTTCTCTTCGCCGATGTCAATGATGTCCATAATAAACTTAGAAAGTACACGCGAATTAAAAACGCCACATAGGTTCTTGCCGGGTTTCAAATCCGCAACCTCATGCATGAGAGGCGAGCGCCTGAATCACTGGGCTTCATTAAAACTGGGACCCAATAAAATACAGAAACAAATTTAAATACTAGTCCACTCGTTTTATTAACTGAACGAAGAACATACGAAATAAAATCTCTTCGTAGCTCACGGTAACAACATAAAATATTAGCAGCCGTTGACTGCGCGGCGTCTATTGAACTAATACAGTTTCTCACAGACACCCATTTGCTGTACCAGTCCGCTACAAATTGTAATTGTGACCCGTTTCTATTTCTGTCTTACTAGCCAGGGCCGGATTTAAATGCAGCCCGGGCCCCTGAGGTTGTAAAGGGCCCCCAACCCCCATTCATGTCAATGGAACTCACATTATGCATTATTATAATTTAAGAAAAATGATATTTGTTAAAATGGCAGTTAGTTTTATTAAGTAAGTGGGCCCCCAAGTAGTGTTAGTCCAGGGCCCCACAAATTCACAGTCCGTCTCTGTAACTAAGAAATCTTTTTCTTTCTTTGGTTCCGCCGAGATTAATCCTAGTGGGCGAATAGGTTCTTGTAAAGATTAGGTAATTGAATTTAGCAAAATCCGGTCAGCTGTTTCTGAGGGATTACGCAACAAACTTGCTCACATTTATGATTTAAGTAAGAATTAAGGATTTTTACTATTGTGTGTGAGCCTCTATTTTAGTTGTTATTGTATTATTTTTTTGTTGTACTTTTATCCCAGAAAACTAATAAATACTTTTTTTATTATTTCTGTTTGGCAGTATTAAAGAATACACCTCTTTTAAATAATAGAATCGCTCTGTTGCGTATGCGATAGTGTCACGGGGACTATACCACTGTGTGCACGCGGGTCCCTGGATCTGCCTACTGAACCCAGATGATGATGAAAGATAGCTAATTTAAATTCGAAAATCAACTACATTTATTTTTAATCCTATTTTTTGTATTTTATTAATTCTTGTTCAGAATAACTGGCATTGGCTACCTCGTTGATTTGACGAGGATACAAAACTGCACCTTCTATGTTATATTAATAATATCGGACTCTGGTAGGTACCTATTCTCTTTTTATTAAGGATGCCGCGGTAACTCTCTCGAACAAATTCCGCCAAGTTATTTTAATAAGATATGTTTTCCTAAAGCATTACAACTAAAACAAATAAGTAATACGACTAACATCACTGAATAGCCACCTCAACGCAGCGCAAACACTACAGTATGTACTCTCAAAACACCCCAGTCTCACACAGACAAAGCTACGCTATACGTCACTATGCTAGCTATTATTATACAGCTGTAGAAATAATATGACACTCAGCTTTAGGACTGCGCGTAATTCAATAACGAGCCGCTTGCTTTGCAAACATACCTGTGTCTGGAGATGTAGAATTAGAAATGTTTAGAGGGTTCAATTAAATTAAATCACTGCCCGCCACTTCGTGCCAAATTTGATAAATTATCCCACGAGAACCGTTCATTTTTCAGGGATAAAAAGAATTCCACACTGCAATCTATCGCTGTGCCAAATTTCATCCAGATCCGTCCAGCCGTTTAAGCGTAAAGAAGAGACAAACACACAAACTTTCACCTTTATAATGTTAGTGTGTCAATTTATCTATTTGTTTTATTTAAGCATGCGCCCTTTGCACTGCATGAACTCTCATCCACTGCTTCAACAGTGAAATCCCACCTGTTTGCCAACGCATCCAGGATACTGTTGTTGTTGTTAAAGGTATACAAGGGGCTTTTCATTCATTTGACATCTTTTAGGGGTTGAAAGTACTCATAAATATGAACAACTACTGCTAAAGGACCCATCCTGAAATATGAAATAAATGGCAGCTGATTTATAAATTTTGATGGTGTTGGTGTGTGTTGATGGTGATGTAGTGATTTTTTCTAGGGAACACCTGCTTTTTCTTTTCATATTTCGGAGTTGGTTAACAGAACCAACTTTCAAAGTTGTTCATATTTATGAGTACTTTCACCGCCTGAATGAAAAGTCAACTCCATGTAAAATATAATTAAGAGAAAACTTTACAGATTAAGAATTAATTGAGGGCTGAACAAAGTCACGCTAGGGTCTGTCCGTAAATGGGTGACCATTTTTCGCCATCGAGAGCATTACACATACCTAATATATGTAGGATAGAGTAGAACGGGACGTATGGAGAACGGTGCGTGGAATGATAAATATAGATGTAAGTGAAAGAAAAAGAGAGCAAGTAAAGTATAGAGCGAGGAAATTAATGATGGTGGATATAATATACGGCGTGGATGGAAGGAGATATTAAAGATTACAAAATTTTCTGTGCAACAAATCATTTAATTCCCACGGTCCCAAAAACTTCATTGTTCTAGGCTCGTCCGGGATCTTACACCTAAACATTTATATGAAATGCCAGTAAAGAGCGCAGAAACGACTAAAGCAATAATATAGACATCCACCATGCTTAAGAATGAGTAGCCTAAAGAGATTTACAATTAATAATAAATCAAAACTGTCCCTTCTATTTGTGTCTAGATCTATGACAAACTAAACCACAGTGTGCATAGTATGTCAATTCTAGTTCCTTAATGATGGTCTCACTCTCTCATTCGCCTAGGTGTGCGTACGCTTTCATCCGGAGTAGGGTTACCAGGCGTCCGGGTTAAGCCGGACATAGACTTTTTAGATATACACCCTGCAAACTGTGGGTGTACATTGGTACATCTCTGCCTAACCCTTCGAGGAATACAGGCGTTATGGTATGGTATAGACTTTTTTCATTTCTTTTGATGGCAAGCAAGCCGATGGCCCCTCTAATGTTAAATGGTCATCTTTTACTATAGACATCCGCAATACTAGAGGCCTTCCAATTATACACAAAAATCCGGCTGATCGGTTCGGCTTTATTTTAGAATCTGGCAACCCTATTTCCTATCCATTCATAAGTCTTAAGTACCTTTCAAAAGGTTGATACTTTCATGAGCTCGTAGTTAGAAAATTGATATCCAAGCGAGTGTTCATGACATGATTACGCTTGATTTTCTTTTTATTTTTTTTATTCCTTTATTGATTTGTCTTAAATTGCTTAGACATTCAGTAATAGTGTAGCTTCCTATTGCTAAATATTTTTTATAATCGGACAAGGACTTGCAGAGATTACCTCTTACAAACTTAATGTTAGCTAGTTTTAACCATAATAAACTAATACTTGATAGACTAAAAATTAAAAAAAAAAACCGTTTTCTTCTGAAACCTTTTCCTCATCATCTACCTTCCTAGACATAACGGCGAACTGTGGGTCTACGTTGGTACACCTCTGCCTAACCCTTCAGGGAATACGGGCGTGATGATATGTATGTATGTCTACTAGCAGGGGTTTCGTACGAAAGAAAGAAAAGAAAGAAAGAAAGAAAGAAATCATATATTTGTGAAACATAGGTACACATTAAAGATCAAAGAAATGGTTATTAGAGCGCTATGTTTCCAAACGACGAACGAATACCAACAGACAACGAATTCCAGCAGTATAAATTACTCCAATTCGTTTATGTAGACGGTTAGAACAAGCGGTTGGAACGTGCCGCAGTTAAACAGCTAAACAACCTCTTAAAGGCAGTGCGACTTTTGATTACAAAGGATCGGAGAAGAACGGTGAAGAAATTATGGGAAGAATGGTTTTTTACGTAATATGTTTGATGTTAAAAGAGTTTTGGACATATTTTAATTTTAACATCCAGATTCGGCTAGCGACTTCGACCGCGCGGTTTTTTCACCTGCGTTAGGTTACGTCTTTGGTTACTGCTCCGCTCCAGTGTATCTTAGCGTAAAGCCTATGCTATTTCTCAAGAATTTTGCTATCATATACAAAAATATTTTTTTCAACCCGACAGGAAATTCCAGAGATTAGCGTTTCAAGAAAAAAACTCTCCAGATGTATTATATTAGGTAATATATATCAGACCAAGCCTGCAAAAATCCTAATAAAAAAATGTTATAAACAATCCTTATTGCCAGCATTCATCATACTTGCGCCAAAGATACAAAACACAGAACGGTAATCGAGCTATCAAAATGTTTGCCATTCCGAAGGGTCGGCCCGTCAGGAATGATGCCAGATGTGGCCTGGCCTGTAGTTTGAATAACTCGCATTGTTTGCCTTACTCAACAGAGGTAGGGCACGAAAATAGAATCGAATGTGCTCTTTTCTGCAGATTTTTTTTACAAGGTTTTATTTACTTTCTGCCTGTTCCAGTGTCTATCCGAGCGTCCTAAAAGAAATAAATGCAGTAAATGCGAAAGAAAGTTTGTTTGTTATGTTTTCAAGTCTAAACCACTGAACTGATCGTCCTGAAAATTTGCATATACGTTGTCAGGTGTACCGAACCAAGAGAGAGAGAGTGAGTCAGAGTGTGGGTGAGTGAGTGTGAGTGTCTTGGTGAGTCTAACCAAGGGGTACCGTGTTGCCCAGTTACTGGGTTGTAGAGGTCTGATAGGCAGTCGCTCCATGTAAAACACTGGTATTCAGCTGCATCCGGTTAGACTGGAAGCCGACCCCAACATAGTTGGGAAAAGGCAGATGATGATGTTGTCTGGTGTACAGAAACGGACATAGAGTACCTTTCGTCGCAAAAAAAGTACTGTTCAAGAGGAAAACTACAATAACATTCTTATGATAATAGACAGCGCCACATGTCTTTCGAATGATGATTGAGTTTTAAATTTAAAAAAAGCCATATATATAAAAAAAAAATGCCATCACGCCTGTATTCCCCGAAGGGTTAGGCAGAGGTGTACCAATGTACACCCACAGTTCGCCGGTATATTTAGGTCCCATGTAATAGGGGGCGAGCCTATTGCCATTAACCGGGCACAAATCCAAACTCCGAGCTGCTACTGAGAATTTCATAGAAAAACCCAATAACACACTTTTTGCTCGACCTGGGAATCGAACCCGGGACCCCTTGCACAGCAGTCGCACTTGCGACCACGAGACCAACGGGGCAGTTCAAAAAAGCCATATGTGTGGAGTAAGTCGCGGGCTGAAGCTAGTTTTGCATAAATGTGCAATTTGCATGACAATGCAATATCCATCTCGTCTGGTCTGACGATGGAGCCGGAGAGTGGGCGTAGGAGCTTAATCAAATCTTACAAGTTAAATTTGGCTTACTTCCCGATGTTCGATTAAACTTATATTTTGCGGAAATGTGCAATTTGCATGACAATGCAATATCATAATGTCGCAGAGCTGGTCTGACGATGGAGCCGGAGAGTGGCCGTAGGAACTTAATCAAATCTTACAAGTTAAATTTGACCCACTTCCCGATATTTTATTGAGCTGAAATTTTGCGTAATTGTGCTATTTGCATGACAATGCAATATTAAAGCTTAGTTTTTTTTTTTTTTTTTTTTAATCTTTATTAATTTAGGAACTTTTTATCCTTTGGATATGTCAGTTCCATCGGACCCTTATCTATTTGTTACATCTTACACACTATTCATACATCTCTAGAAACTAAACTATAACTCATTTTAGCTGCGTCGGACCCAGGAGCTGCTAAAATACTATGAAATAAACCTACATCTAATTTATTCAACTGGAATTGCTCAAACATTGCCTCTCTCTTAACATTATTCTGGACACACTCCATCAACAAATGATGGACATCTTCGATCACCTGACACACTTCGCAATTAGGAGAATCCGTCTTTCGAATTAGGTATCCAAATTTTCTTGATGGATAATGTCCAGTGCGGAGTCTATGAGCTATTACAATGGAATGTCTACTCATCGTAATATTATAGAACCATGGTATCCGAGGAGGCTGACATTGGATGGTCTTGTTAAAGCTTAGTTGATTACACATAAAACTTAATTCTGCAGAATCGAGCCAACACATACAAAACTCTTACTATATCATTTATACTACGCCGTTTCACTCGCGTTCGTTACGTTCGTTCGTTAGTTACGTTTTTGGTTACTGCTCCGCTCTCGTAGCTTACGGTGTGATGTTATACTATGCCTATAGGTACTATGCGTCAAGGATTCATTACAATAATAATAAATAATAATAATTATTAATAGCGCTCTATTTACTATTTCTATGATCTTTACCTATGTTTCACAAATAAATTATTTCTTTCTTTCTTTCTTTCTTTCTTTCTTTCTTTCTTTCTTTCTTTCTTTCTTTCTTTCTTTCTTTCTTTCCTTCTTTCTTTCTTTCTTTCTTTCTTTCTTTCTTTCTTTCTTTCTTTCTTTCTTTCTTTCTTTCTCTATTTTTTTTTTCTTTCTTTCTTTCTCTATTTCGTTCTTACTTTCTTTCTTTACAAAAACATTTTTTTAGATCCAACTGGTAGTTGCAGAGATTAGCACGCTTAAACAAACAAACAAGCAAAAGAAAAGCTCTTCTGTTTAATTATATTAGTATAGATTATAAAGGATTTATGTTTTTTGCCCATTCTTCTTCATACGAAATTACCTTAACTAGGTTTAATTCTTTTTCTTGAAAATGTCGCTCAAAGGTGCCTTTTAAATAGTAATCTATAGTTAAATCATTTGCCTTTTAATTGAATGAATTACGTAGATTACGCCAATTCAATACCTATGAAAAATATATTACATTATACATTAACAGTTTTATGTACGTCACTTATATTCAGAATAGATTTAAAATTACATACCGTACCATACCTTCACGCTTGTATTGCCCAAAAAGTTAGGCAGAGGTGCCCCAATGTACACCCACAGTTCCCGGTATCTTTAGGTCCCAAGTAATAAAGGGCGAAACGGGCACAAATCCTAACTCTGAGCTGCTACTGAGAATTTCATAGAAAAACCTAATAACACTTTTTGCTCGACCCGGGAATCGAACCCAAGACCTCTAGCGTAGCAGTAGCTCTTAGGACCACTAGACTTATAACGAGGCAATTATGTATGCAAAATTATTATAATTACTTCAAAAATTGATTTTTTTTTGACGGTATGGGTAAACTTTATCAGGGTACAGGGTGGACGGTGAGCAATGGGTAGCTCACCGTGTCCGTACGTTCACTGAATAACGACAGACCGTGTCGACGGCGCGTTCGTGTTCCACGCGCGCCTCAAAGAGATGTCAGCAAACTTGGATGGGGCCACTGAGGGCCGATGCCTGCCGGGGCTGCGGGTTGTTCGAAAGAGATACATGGGGCACATGGGGTTTGCTAGGCAGAATGAGTAGTTAAGGATTATGTAATTTGTTCTGCTATACCCCTTATAATTTCATTTTCTTTAACTGCCCTAATGGTCTCGTGGGATTCTGGGTTCGATTTTAAAGTCGGGCAAAAAGTATTATTGGGTTTTTCCAATAGGAATTTCTCAGTAACGGCCCGGAGTTTGGAAGTTGGTAGTGCGCCATCACTTGGCAAGCACATAAAGCGGGTGGGTCCTGCACCTGATTTCTTTCTGTTGTATCGGATTGCCAACCCATCGGACTATGAGAGTAAGAGAAGAGGGAGTGCACCTGTGTTTGCGCACACACTTGTGTACTATAATATCTCCGTCCATCTCCATAGAAACCTACGTTTTGGAACGAGCAACTATATAGCTTCAACTTTCTGTAGAGGTAACTTCTTTACAATTCAAAAGTGCCTGTAAATAGAGTCTTATAAATGATTTGAAGGAAATAAATGCTTCGTCTTTGACTCCTGCGTACTTGGCTATGCAGTTGTTTCTCTTCATTGAAAGGATTTCTTAAAAGGACATTCAGACAAAAGACTATTCACCAGTAACAGAAACTATTTACTCAGTACCTGTAAACACAGGAGACCCATTTAATACCATGAAACCGTGGCAGGCACCTTACATAATTAAAACTAAGGTTACTTAGAGAGAAAACAACTAAATTATTTATTGAAACGTCCGGACTTGTGGTGCTGGTAAACAGTTAATGCATATATACCTGAGTACAGATGGTTTACTCTGTAAAAATGTTTTTGGTGAATTTAGACGATGTAAAAAATGAAAAATAAATGTATTGTGCAGACCGATTCCAGTCACGGCGGCTAATCTTAATGCAGACTAGTCAAGTACACAGGAGTGCACAAGTGTGTGCGCAAACACACGTGCACTCCCTCTACCCTAACTCTCATAGTCCGTTGGATGGTAATCCGACACGACCGGAGAGAGATCAGGCGCAGGACCAAACGGCTTCACGTGCCGGAGGGTGTCACACTACAGACTTCGTGAAACCCATCCGTGTTCCTCCTAATGCCCTTTGCGTACCAGGGCCGCGGTGACACTTTTGAACCAATTCCACAACTCTGTGAAATACCTACCTTTTGGAATAGGCAACTTCAATATTAGCAATATTGGCAGACTCAATACTACTTTTGTTTTGTAAC
Source organism: Caradrina clavipalpis (assembly GCA_932526535.1). NCBI lineage: Eukaryota > Metazoa > Arthropoda > Insecta > Lepidoptera > Noctuidae > Caradrina > Caradrina clavipalpis. Next base: position 7,898,197 of record OW052106.1, on the reverse strand, counting down.
ATAACATACCTTCACGACTCTTTACCCCGAAGGGTTAGGCAGAGGTGTAATGTACAGTGGCGACCAAAAGTCCATACCCAATCTCAAAACGTATTAGGTTGACGTTTAGTTTGACTTACGACCTTTTACTTTCAAGAATAGACACATGTATCATCGTTGTGAATGTAGTTCATAATTTCAACGTTTCTACATGAGACAAGATGGTCTCGCGGTTAAGCGCGCCCAGTTGACGGCGTTAATCAATGAGCCGCGAGTTCGAATCTCACATTATTTTTGTCTTTTTGTTTTTACTCAATTTGAAGAAATGAACAGAAATATAATATTCTTTAGCTTGTTCGCTTTGTTCACACATTTCGTAAATTTAAAAGGGTAGTCATAGAAAACTAATAAAGAATTTAGATTTCTGTGAGGTAGACATGAGTTTTGTGCATATTTAACTTGATTGGAATGAGCGTTGTCGTTTGGTTGTGGTTGTTGGTTAGTAACGAGTGATTTAATAGATACTCGTAGTGGTATTGTAATTATTCTCGAAACGCAGGCAAATAATATTACTGAGGCGAGGGCGACTATTATTGGGCTGCATAAAAGTGGTCCCAATTAATATCTTATGAAACCTGACTGAATGTGAGTATTATATTAACGAATTGTAAATTAAACTTTTATTTGAAATTTATACCTAAGATACCTAAAATTATTTGGTGGCATTTCGATTACTACTTATTATTGATTTTTAAATATATAATGACGCCAAAAAAAATGTGTTTATTATGGAGTTTATAAATAGGTAAATAGTTTTAAATATTAAAATTTGTTATATTAAATAAATATTATTAAATTATATAAAAAATTAAGTCACTTTAGTATTTTGTTATAAATGCCTAAAATTACTTTTTTTGTTGTTTTAGAGGAATACTATTATTAGTCTCCGGAGCAAGAAATACGAGGAAGAGGATAGATAGCCTATCCTACCTACTCAACAGCGAAGTGGATTAAGTTTGGTGGTTTCGCACTGGATAACATACTGTTTACAACAACAGCTGCATGCATCATAAACCAGAAAAAATACGTTTCGTTTTTAATATGTGGGGATGGCGTGCAACAGTGCTACTTATGAAGAAGAATTAGACGGTGTTATGCAACATTTAATAACCTGGATGTTTTAGTTTTAATAATTAGACGGTGTAACTAAATATTTAGTCATAATTATATTATATATTCGTAGATAGTTATTTAATGATCTTAAATTGAGGTTTAGTTTCAATCTTCTTTTCATCAAGAAAACGAATTATTAAACTATTACCTCACTAAGTTTATTGTGACGTTACATAAAAAAAACCTGTTCATAAAGTCTGAATTATAGTTTAGTTTTCAATTAACTCTGCTGAATACCAATTCAGAAACTTAATACGTGAGCATCACCAAATTTATTTGTCTTATTCAAATATCCTTCTCTTATTATGTTATTATGAATTTTATTGACTAAGTGGGTATTCAACAAAAAATCTTATGAACAGTTACAAGAGAACTTCTTTTATTTCGGTAGGAATGTGACGTTACAATTCTCATAAGTTTGTTAATTTTAAAAATAAATTTTTGTTATCACACAGCACGCCTTTTTTTCCTACTTCCAATTACAAAAAGTTAAAATAAAATCACATAAAAAGTTAAATAAATAATACAATAACTAATATTTGCTTCTTATAAAAAATAAATAACAAGCATGAATACGTAATAATTCAACATAAACCTAAAAAGATTTTGCCTAACATTATTATGGTTTCAAGAAACAAAAAACAGCCACGCATAGTATAAGATTTGAACTCGGAATTCAATGATCGTAAACCCTTTCTTATCCAAACCAGCTGCCAGGACATGTTATAATTATGCGAAATTTAGCAATGCAATGGTAAGAATACGTCGCGCGTCGGGTAGGACTCGTACGGTAAACAGAAATATAATGCCATTTCGCGTAGTGCGACGATGGTTCATTAGTGTGTGTTATCTGTGGAATGTTGAGACATCACTCGTAAACACACATGCGCACGCGCTGACTGGATCGCGCCCGTGTTCATAGGAAAGTGAACCTTAGCGGGGGTATGGATTTCTGAGCGCTTACTGTACATCCGCCGTTCGCCAGTATGTTTTTAAGTTCCATGTAATAGGGACCCTATTACCCTGCCCGCGATTTCAACCGCGTGTATTTTTTCAGCCGCATTAGCCGGATCCACACCGGACGATCCAAAATGGATCGGCGATCCCGCGATCCGCGATCCAAGATCGTGATGCGTGGAGCGTGGATCATTCTAGGTCGATCCAACAGCAATCTTTTGCGATCCTGACTGGCTGCTCCAACGCGCTCCTGCCGATCCATACTGAATCAGTTGAACTGTACAGCTGTACCTGTTGTCTGTTGTCTGTGTGTGTGTACTGTGTGTGTGTTGTACTGATTCGAGTCGTAGCACGTGTAGTCACACGTGCAACGACGGCGATGAATAGCCGTAGCAGCAGCAAGCTACATTTTACTTGTATATTTACGGCAAGACAGTATTGGGTTAAAACAATTTTTAAAAACCGGTTGTAATATGGGACTCAACTTTACAAAGAGTTAATTTATTTAAAATTAAATTAGGATCCCATAAACATTTATTCTCCTATAGGGAAATTAAACGGATACATTGCGAATTATCCAAAACGGCGGATCACGCGATTCTAAAATCACAACCGTCCAGACCGCGCGCGCCAAGCGGCTGAGGCCCCTTTGTGCATGACCAAAAAACCGACAACAAATGGATCGCACGCGGCGAGGAGCGCGCTCTCCGCCGCGCACATGGATCGCGCGCGGCACGTCTACACTTCACGCTCCGTGGAGCGCGCTCCAAGCCGCGCGCGATCGGAGCGCTTTGGATCGTCCGGTGTGGATCCGGCTATTCAGTTACTGCTCCGCTCCTGTAGGGCGTAGCGTATAAACCTTCCTCTTGAGTCACTCGATTCATTCATGAAAACCATTTTCAAATCTGTTGCATATAGTTTAAATTATCTAAGCGTGTAGAGGGACAGACCGCAGGAAGCTACTTTGTTTTAAACTATGATAGACATTTGCACACTTGCAGGCAGAATACAGTCACTTGTAGGGTGATACCAAACGAGCGTAGAATTTCTGTCGAGTAACTTACTTTCTACTGAAACTGACAACTCATTTTGAGTCGCCGTGTGAACGAAACAGGAGTTTTGTATGAAATCGAATGTTTAGGGTTTTGTTCTTGTTTGTTAACGATCACGCAAAACCCTGCAATGAGTGCTGTTTCACCTGGTCTCGGGGTCTTTCGTGAACAATGAAAAGATGGGTTTCGGATACCGAATTTATTTCAGCGTTTAAACCCCGTTAGAGAACCGGTGACTTAGACCAGTGCACAGCAACTGGCCGTACGTCCACGCGTCTCGCTTTCCTGCATTTCTGCTTGCCTTGCACTCTGCCATACATACTTACATGTGTTCCAACAAATGTACCAGAAAATAACGCGACAAAAATTCTGCGACTCACGACTGACAAAATTACTCTCGTTTGGCCTCACCCTTAGGTTACCAGCCCCCCTAGCCAAGTCACAAACGATAATCGCAAACGCTCGGTAGGTACCAATAGATTTTCAACTTAATACCCAAGAGCCTTAAGTTGAAAATCTATTAAAGATTTCTAAACGTTAGCGACTGGAACGAACTAAAACGCTATGCAATCTTCATTAGATCTTCAACTTAAAACCAAGCACATAAAGTTGAAGATCTATTAAAGCCTACTCAGCGTTTGCGTTTATCGTTGTGACTTGGCTAGGGGGGCTGATCTTTCTTTATACACAACTAGCTATATATCTCGTAGTGCCCGCGTTCGATCACATTTTTGCTAACTGCTCCGCTCCCGTTTGTCGTAGGATGATGTTCTATACATATAAACCTTCCTCTTGAATCACTTTTATCTACAACGGATTTAAACTGCATTAAAATCTGTTGCGTAGTTTAAAATATCTAAGGGTATGTACTCGTACAGCGGGAGTGACTTTGTTTTATAAAGATGTACTTTATTGCAAATAAATAGAACATAAAATAACTAAAACACATTTTTATTTACTAATATTTACAATACCACCACAATTCACGGACCACAGTGAAAGAGTATTGGCTGTAAGTACTTCAGATTGTAGAACGTGAACACGGTCACGTTACCCACGAAATGTATCACTGAAACAAAACAGATTTTAACATGTTATAATGATTTTATTATGTTATAATGATTTTATTATGTTACAATGATTTTATCATGTTACAATAATTTTATCATGTTACAATGATTTTATCATGTTACAATGATGTTATTATGTTACAATGATTTTATCATCAAAACTTTTGAGATGGCGGGTTCGAAGGCATGTACAGACACGAGGATAAACATGTAAACACTTTGACAAACGATTTTCTCAATAATGAACGATTGTAACTTTGATATAATATCTTTGGTAAATAGTATGGGAACTAGAATAAAATATTCGTAACATCTTTTCTTTTTAATCAATCCTTAAGAAGAAAATTACTTTCAAATGGAGCTAATGTATATGCTCGTGACTGTACCAATGTGACATTTTCAAGTTTTTCTTGGACATAAATCTGACATAGGTGAAGGAAAACATCGTGAGGTAACTTGGACTTAGAAAGAATATAAGCCTGAAATGCTCGAACTAACAACGCCTATTTGCTTTGACCATCATAATATTCACCGTGTCTAAGAAACATTCCGAACAAAATATTTAAAAAACTGCATCGAAATCGGTTCATCCGTTAATAAGCTAACACAACACAGACAGACGCCTAACTCATTGAATCCGTCCCTATTCCAAAACACGCACGTAAATAACTGTAATATTAAATAAACGGATATTTAATTAAATTAAACATTCTGTATAATATTTAAATGACTTTCAAATAAAGGAAGACGCGGCGGGGTGTAGGTAATGTAAACGCAGAGACAGCCGGCGAACCGCTTCCTGCTGGAAATGGCACGTACCACTGAATCGCATCTCGGTTTTGCTGTGTCGACGTCGCTACCCCAATATTTTAGTAAAATTAAAATATTTAATGCACCATCCAGGTTACAGAGCTATAAAATGACAGTTGGATACAGTTTGTGATTTATGATAATACTTTATTAAATTTTTAAGCCATTTCGGTTACTGTATTTTGGCTCAGAGGATAGTCGCCTGTGATGTTAAATTCTTTGATGTTTATTTGCAAAATAGCATCTATCTGACCTAAAATATTAAAGTTGTTACATGTAAAAAAAATACTAAGTAATTATTGATAGTGCCAGCTTAAAATTATAAAATAACACCATAGACTGACTTTTTCCAAGATTTTTTGCTAGTAAAAGTATTAATACCACTACAATATGCTAAAAACGAAAGCGCTAGGGCACCCCTCGAAATTCAATCTTCCTTAAGTTTTATGCAATTTGCAGGACAAAATTGTGTTGAATGGTATAAAAAAATATAAACAACAGAGGATTAGAGCTGCAAATGTGTTGTTTTTTTTTTACAGTGGCCTCTCTGTCGCTTTCTCTTTATAATTTACTAGCGACCCGCCCCGGCTTCGCACGGATGCAATGCTGATACTAAATACACTAAAGAAAAACTGTGAACGTTGTTTACAAAAACATAGCGGCCCGCTCCGCTATGTAATGACTACAAAAGTACTAGAATATTTTAGAGAGATTTTTTACCTGATAAGGTAATTAGATGTTTTGAAGAGCTTTCTTACCTGATCCCAACATGGTAGCTACGCCAACAACACACGCGTTACTTAAAAGAAAGTGTCGGGTTTCCGGAAGAATTATCTTGAACGTATCTAGAAACAAGAAAATATAATATTAGTATCAAAAGGACCAACCGTCTTTGACGTTAATCAAAAGGACCAAGTTTTTTTCTACTATACACATACCACCACGCCTGTTTTCCTCTTATGGTTAAGCAGAGGTGTACCAATAAACACCCACACCTCCCCCCTCTCGATATGTGTGTGTGAGAGGGTGTCTGTGTGTGTTTTTCTCAATAATACATTAATGTCGTGATGACCAAGTAGTTAATCGTCAGGTTACGAGTTCGATATCGGGCAAGTAACAATGTGACTTTTTTAATAACGCACTTTCTAAGTTTATCTTGGACGTCACTGACATTGGTGAAGGAAAACTTCGTGAGTAAATCTAGACTTATTTATTAATATATCTCTAAAATCTCAATACTGTAATACACTATCTATACTTATATTATAAAGAGGAAATACTTGGTTGTTTGTTTGGCTCTGAAACTTCTGAACCGTTTTTAACCATTTTATCACCAAATAGATAGCCACATTATTCCTGAGTAACATAGGCTTTATAACATCACGCTACGACACACGGAAGCGGAGCAGTAACCAAAGACCTAACTTAACGTTGAGGAAATAAGCCACGCGGACGAAGTGGCGGGCAGTTAATATACATCAAAAATCGACAATCAGCCTTGAGATTGATACCGCCCGGAATGCAAAGAGCAGAAGAAGGAACATGGGTTTTAGTCAGTAAAAGTCTGACACACCCTCCCTCCCCGCCCAGGGCGGGGGAAGTCATTAGATGATTTCCCATCCGGAAAAAAAGCCCTGAGCAAGAGACCACCCTTCAACAACAGACAACACACCACACTGTAATGCACAATTCTAAAATAAAACGTATATAATATATCGCCATGGTTACCTAAATAAATTATGATCCCTTTTAACATCTCAACCCGTTTCACCCCTACAACCCCATTCACCCCGTTTTACGGTACTCTAAACAAGTGACAAAGTGATAAAAAAACAACTTTTTTGAACACAAAATTCGTGATAAACCGTCGTTGCCGTAAAAGTTTGTTTTTCAAGTTTTCATTCACAAGTTTATTTCTAGAGGAAGGTGCAAAACTTTGCGCCATATTTTCAAGAGATTCCCCCAAGTGCCGTAAGCTGGGTTCCGTGAAATCTCTTGTAAACGCTTGGTGAATAGACTGAGATTCAGACTTTCTGAGATACAGTTCTATTTTATTCGAATTCTTTTTCTAGATTCTAAAGTCGCTCTCGATAGGGAGAATAAAATCGAATAATCTTCATTGCTGTAATCGTCGGTACAGTTAGCGTAGTGGCTAAGCAATTGGCTACTGCGCTGCGTGTTGCGGGTTCGATTAACACATACCATACCTTACGCCTTTATTCCTCGAAGAGTTATACAGTGGTGTACCAATGTACTTCCACAGTTCGTCGGTATGTTTAGGGTCCATGTAATAGGGGCGAGCCTATTGCCATTAACTGGGCACAAATTCTAACTCCGAGCTGCTACCGAGAATTTCATATAAAAACCCAGTAAGTCTTTTCTCGACCTGGGAATAATTGAACCCAAGACTTCTAGCGTAGCAGTCGCGCTTAAGACCACTAGGCTAACGAGGCAGTCAATTTATATGGCCTATTACAGATAGTTGTTCCGGGTCTGGCTGTGCATATTTGGTTACTGCTTCGCTCCCGTGTGTCGTAGCGTGATGTTATGATGGCTATAACCTTCTTCGATAAAAGGGCTAAATAATGTAAAAAATAAATAAAATCGGACCAGAATATCCTGAGATTTGCGCGTTCAAACAGACACACAAACTACATACAATCACGCCTGTATTCTCCTAAAGGTTATGCAGCGGTTCACCAATGTACACTTACAGTTTGCCGGTATGTTTTAGGTCCCATGTAATAGGGCAAACTATTTGCCTTATAATATATGTATAGTATCTTACCTCTTTCAATAACGTGTAGAGCTAAATGAATCTTCATAACGGACAGCACGAAAATGTAGATCCAGAGAATTGTTGACAATATTATGTAAAACTGAAAAATATATAAATTAGTATATATACCATCACGCCTGTATTTCCCGAAGGGTTAGGCAGAGGTGTACCAATGTACACCCACAGTTCGCCGGTATATTTAGCTCCCATGTAATAGGGGGCGAGCCTTTTGCCATTAACCGGGCACAAATCCAAACTCCGAGCTGCTACTGAGAATTTCATAGAAAAACCCAATAACACTTTTTGCTCGACCTGGGAATCGAACCCGGGACCCCTTGCACAGCAGTCGCACTTGCGACCACGAGACCAACGGGGCAGTCAGATATAATTAGTATTCGAACATCAATTAAACTAAGACAAGTGAGTGAACAAACAAACATCCAACTATACATCTATCCTCACAAAAGTTCACGTGTGTGATAGACAGCTGTAGTAGAAAGTAAGAATTGCAGCAAATTAGCTGAGCTTATTGAGAGATGTTGCATGTTTTAACGCGAATCTAAGTACATCGAACTGTTGCCGAATAATTTACGTAATTAAATCAATTATTAAGAGATTGTAGTAGTACCATTCAACACAATTTTTTGTGTCGTGATGGCCCAGTGGTTAAGGCGCCCGCCTCTCATGCACGAGGTTGTGGGTTCGCAACCGGTCACGGGCAAGTACCAATGTGACTTTTTCTAATTCATATGTACTTTCTAAGTTTATCTTGGACATCACTGACATCGGTAACCATGTCAGAGGCCCTTGCGGCGGTTTAGAAACTCTGACACTAGGGTGCGTGGGGTTGTTAGACCTTACTGCCCACACGATAAAGAAGAAAGAAAGAGATTGTGGTTTGGCTCGTTTAGGCAGAATTAAGCTCATCTTTTATATCAGTATTGATAAAACAGTTGCACTAATAACTTACCCACATAACGTTCCTTTTGTCCAACTTCAACGATATTAATAACATCATTCCATTGAAGGCAAGTAATATTGCGCCACCGAAAGACATCAGACTCATTACTGAAAGCAATACTGAATATGGAATCATTTCTATCTGCCTGGACTCTTCCCAACTATGTAGGGGTTGGCTTCCAGTCTTCTCAGTGTTTTACATGGAGCGACTGCCTATCTGACCTTCACAACCCAGTTACTGGGCAACACGTTACTTCTAGGTAAGACTGGTTCCCAGACTTTCTGGTTTCTGACTATCCGCAACGACTGTCAAAGATCTACGAATGACAGCCGGGACCAACGGCTTTACGTGCTTTACGGCAAAGGGTGTCACACCACCAGCTTCCAAACCCCAGGATGCTACTGAGAAATTCCTATTGGAAAAACCCAATAACACTTTTTGTAGGAACCGGGAATCGAACCCAGGACTACGTCTAATGTCGTCGCTCCACCGAGCTAAGGTCGTTCCACCTTACTCTTGCCGATTCGTGGTCTCTACTCAAGAATATGTCTACCCCAACGGGAATCGGTTTGTTCGAAAGAGATACCGCGCCCCCGGAACGCAAAGGGCACATGAAGGAACATAGACGGGTTTTAGTCAGTAAAAGTCTGACACTCCCTCCCGCCCCGCCCAGGGCGGGGGAAGTTATTTGATGATTACAGGTCTTAAAAAAACAAAAAAAAGGGGCATCGGTTCTTTGAGTAATATGGCCGTTCCATTGCCACCCAACGCGCCATAGGTTGATATATAGGAAACATAATTATTCTCATTTTGGACCAGATTTAGATTTAAGATCATTTTTAGATCAGATGTATGAACGTGGATAAGGCGAAAGGAGTATGTAAGGATGGTAATTGGTGGGGTTCTGTGGTTTCTGCCTTACTCCCATGGGAAAAAGGCGTAAGTTTATGTATGTATGTTGTATGTTTAAATGTAAAACACTTACATCCAGAATCCTCAGTCGCATACAATTTGTCATAGTCACAAGCAAGTGATATAAGAATCACAAGCACGACCACTCCAACAATTATTTCGCCAATTCCAATCAACTCTACGACAGGCTGAAGACGGTTAATAAGCTCAAGTTTCAGACTCTTGCCAGGCTCTGGCATGCCAAGTTCTTCAATATGTTTATTCCCTTTTTCTAGCATTGGTTTTTTGTCTGACACATTGGTGTATAAAGCTTGGTCAAGAATCTGGTTGAAATCAAATCCTGGGGAATTTTGCATTTTGTTTTCTCGGATTTTTGGCAAATTTATAGATTTATTATTTCTTTAACTTATAATTACTGTAGCGATTGCTACGTTCTAATTTTGTATTTTTTTATCAAATTGTGACAGGTTGGCCACGTCTGTAAATTTTAGGGGTTTTTTTAAAATGTCACTTATGTTGACAGGTGGTTGATAGTTTTTGGAAATTGTTTTGAGGTTGTAATTGTTTTAGAATAAACCTTTTTGGTTTCTTATGACAACTATTTTATAAATAGAATAGAACACTTTATTTGTATATAATGAAGGCATTACAACGAGATTTTACAGATTATTGTTGAATTTCGTTTCACCGATATTCAGTGTTTGTGCGGTACTCCTGACCACTCAACAGCCTATTTACTAAATGTCCAAAGTGTCCCTAAACGTACACTTTAAAAAACATTCAAAACACCACTATGCCGAGATAAATGTAGCCAGTTGGGCACCTACACTGTAACAAAAAACTCACAGAAAAATATTATTTACTTATACCATCGCATCGAAAAGAAAATGAGTTTTGAATCCTTGGATGTTCAAAATTAAACATATAAATGCAATCCTGTTACTATTCTACAAGCTGTTGATTTGCATCCTCGTCAAATTTTAAGAGCTTGTCATAGAAAAAAAGAAATAATCAAATATAATTACGATACCCGGCCAATATTTAATAAATGCTTGTTTTTTTAGTTGCAACTATCAACAAAACTGTATTCCAGAATACTCCTCTTGCAAAAATCAGCATCGCCCAGTTGCGTATGCGGTAGGCAGAGTTGTCGCGCTGCTATATCAATGCGTGCATAGCGCCTAAACCCTCTGGCGAGATGGCTAGTTCGAATTGGAAAATCACGTCAAAAAATATAAATTTTAAAACAAATTTATTTTATTATTGATTCGTTTTAAGAATCACGAGCATAGTTAACTCCTTGAATTTGACGAGAATGCAAATCAACAGCTTGTATAACAACACCCATATTTAGGTAAAGGGAGCTTGAGGTCAGGCAGGAAATATTATTAACATTTCATCATTATCATCATCATATCAGCCGCAGGACGTCCACTGCTGGACATAGGCCTCCCCCATAGATTTCCAATAGAACCGATTGGAAGCGGCCTGCATCCAGCGTCTTCCTGCAGTCTTAATCAGTTTCCAGTGCGATTATGAACATTTACACAACCTATAACTTACAAAATCATAAACTAACTAAATAACCAAAATATCATCACGTTCTTCCATTCCAAAAATAATCCTCATCGCTACATATGAACTTAAAAGTACGCCTTTAACTCCAACTGAGCTACCCCATTTTCTCCCCTATAAAAGCCTACATACATCCATCCATCTACCCATACATACATTAACATCCACATTGGGCACCTCAGGCGTACGTAATCCAGCGGTGCAGTCAGCTCCATTAAATTAAATACTTAATGAGACTCCGCATCGTGTTATATGCCACTGAGTAAATAGATGCAGAAGTTACAGGCGAAAGGGCTTTACTAAATTATTTAGATACCTAACTTTTTTTACATACATACGCCTGTATTCCTCGAAGGTTTAGGCAGAGGTGTACCAATGCACATCCACGGTCCGCTGGTATGTTTTAGGTCCCATGTAATAGGGGGCGAGTCCATTGTCATTAACCAGGCAAAAACCCAATAACCTGACCTGGGAATCGATCCCAAGACCTCTAGCGAAGCAGTCGCGGTTAGGACCACTAGGCTAAAAAGGCAGTTTTCTTTTTTATTTCTAGTTCTTTCGTTTTACTCTTGCACCGTATTTCGTGTCGTCGTATTTTATCTCTTCGCCACCTTTGGTTGTCTCGTAGGAAATGCCTAAGGCATTAAGTCCACCTTTCCACTTTTTTTGTTGCAAGATTAAATAAATACAATAAACATCAACTTCAAATGCAGGAAATCCTAAGGCCAAAACACACAGCTTCTCAACCAATATTTATGTGGGGTAAGTTGCGGGAAGAAGCTAACTTGAAATAGATCGAATTCCAGGAGACAGTATTATTATTAGTTTTTGGAGAAAATTCAGGTCTTTTGGGACTAACCGAGCGGCAACATGTTTCATATCCAAATGATTAGTTAAAATGGTATGGATCGACACGTGAGATACAGAAAGTTGTGCCTTGGATAGCCTTCGACCTATGAAAGTGAGAGAAGAGGGAGTGCACATGTGTGTGCGCACACTCTTCTTGCGCACTGTCATCTTTTGCGTAGGTACTTGAGTCTCCCGGACGCTGTGAGTCTGTGACCGATATTCGGTCGGCAAAATCCTACTAATCCTTCTAATACATATTATAATGCGAAAGTTTGTGAGGATGCATGGATGTTTGTTACCCTTTCACACTTAAACGCCTGAACGGAACTTGATGAAATTTGGCAATGAGATAGATTGTAGTAAAAAATAAAAATATACCATCACGCCTCTACTCACTCTACTGACGCATCAAACTCTATTAAAAACACTGAGACAAAAAAAACCGATTGTTTTTTCTGCCTCCTTAGCCTAGTGGTCCTAAGCGCGACGGCTACGCTTGAGGTCTTGGGTTCCATTCCCAGGTCGAGCAAAAAGTGTTAAGTATTGGGTTTTTCTACGAAATTCTCAGTAGCGGTTCGGAGTTAGGATTTGTGCCTGATTAATGGCAAATTGGCAATAGGCTTGCCCCCTATTACATGGGACCTAAATATACCGGCGAACTGTGGGCGTACATAGATTATAGTGTAGAATAACACATACGATACTTTTTATTCCGGAAAAATGTACTGTTCCCGAGGTATAAAACATCAACTTTGCCACGGACGAAGTCGCCGGCAGATGCTAGTAGTATTATAATTAACTAGGATAGTTCCTTAATGATCCTTCTGAGCGTATCTTCCGATAGGAACCTGTGAAATACTTAGTTACTTGGCAACTTAACTCCTTACTTAAATATTGAGTTATAACACGCGCGAATAGTTCTTTTCTGTACTATAACTTATTTGTATAATGAGATAACTTATGTATAACTTTATTCATTTTTGTAATGTAGAATGGAGATATACATTTTAGTTACTTTATATACAAAAAATAATATAACAAAGCTTAATTAGGAACTGCCTAGTTAACCTAATGGTCCTAAGCTCGACCGCTACGCTAGAGGTCCTGGGTTCGATTCCCAGGTCGAGCAAAAAGTGTTATTGGGTTTTTCTATGAAATTCTCAGTAGCAGCTCGGAGTTTGGATTTGTGCCCGGTTAATGGCAATAGGCTCGCCCCCTATTACATGGGACCTAAATATACCGGCGAACTGTGGGTGAACATTGGTACACCTCTGCCTAACCCTTCGGGAAATACAGGCGTGATGGTACATATATACTTTATTTTTTAAATAGGAAGAGATTTTTATGTTTATTTTGGTTTTTGTTTAAACGCCCAAAACTCTAAAACTACCTGTAGGATTAGAAAAATTCTCAATGTATATGATAGCCAGATACATGAGGAATAGCATAGGCTATATAACATCACGCTACCACACAAGAAAGCGGAGCAGTGACCAAAAACATAACTTTCTTTGGAACGCGAACGAAGTCATCGGCAGAAGCTAGTTGTTATTATATACTGGCAAAGCTCACGAATTTGTTCTCGTCCACCTAAAAGTGGTTTCACAACAGTTAGGCTAAGACTGGATTTGAAGAGCTAGAATTATAATGTGTAGAAGTAATAACTACTCTATCTGTACAGTAATATAATTCAATGTTATTCGAACAAATATTTCAATTCACGTCTACCCAACCTTTGGTGAGCGAGAATTCAAATATTTGTTCATACAATATTGAACTATTTTCGTGCGTAAATAGAGAACATATTTGAATAAATAAAAGCCTGCCTGAATTAAAAGCTAGCCAAAATTCAATACCTTGATGTCTGACTTCGTAACAAAATTCAGGTAGCTTTATCGTTTAGCCGATTTAACTTTAAAAAGTTTGAAAAAAAATATTGTAAGAAAAAGAACATGGGTCGGAACGTACCCAGTTTGTAGCAAGTTGAAATTGGTACCATTCGAAAGGTCTTTGAAAACGTAGATATTTTTTGTATGGGAGCAACTTTGTAACTTATGTAGGAAAAAAGATATTCGATGTTGAAAATACCGAAAATCCGTAGTAAAATCGACCCACGCACGTTCAATTTTTTTTTATTTTATCCATTAGGTGGGTAGTTTGAACTATTTTGTGCTAGCGTCGGTGTGTCGTCAGTAGTTAGTACCTGTTAGGAACTGATTTTGAGCGCGCGCGCATATCTTAGTTTATGTTATTTTTACTTTTATTTACAACCTCGGCTTTCACAACGGACTTCAGTGCTTTCATCAAATAACTTCCCCCGCCCTGGGCGGGAGGGAGTGTCAGACTTTGTTGGGGCCCTAGAGCCTCTGAGGCCAGGACCCAGGCTTTCCCAGGCAAGCCGTCGGGTCCCGGGGTGGTATTTTTGCCTTTCAGCTTGCGTACCGCCACCATCATTGGGCATTGCCACGTTCACAATGCTCACCCTGGCATTGCCACGTCACAAATGTCGGACATGGCCCCCTGGAACCACTCCACCTCGCTGTCTATGTCGGCAGGCCTGACCGGTGATGACACCCAGGCCTGCACGATCGAGGCTTCCAGGAGGAGCTCCCGGTCCAATTGCTTCAGCGCCCACCGCGGACCACTCGGGGCCTGCACGACCGGCGCGCTAGAGTCCGGGGCGGAGACGTCAAACCGGATGTACCGGTGATCGGAGTAGGTCTCCACCCCCTCCACAACGCGCCAATCAAGAATCCGCGGCGACAGAGCGGGCTGGCAAACGAAATGTCCACCACCGATTCGCCCCGCATCCGCACGCACGTGGGTACAGAACCCCGATTCAGGACGACTAGACCCTTCTCCAGGGTCCAGTCCTCCAGCATCCTCCCCCGCACATCTGTGCAGCGAGAACCCCAAGCCACGTTCTTGGCATTGAAGTCCCCGAGCACTAGCACGGGGAGGGAATGGCTTCCGACGATGACACTCAACTCCACGAGGGAGTTGTGGAACTCGGCGAGAGTTCGGTTCGGGGAGAAGTAGCAACCAACTACAACGATCCCCCCGAACCGGGCTGCTACGCACCCCTGTCCTTTCTTGACTCCCTCAAGGGACGGGGTGCCGGCGGCGGCACGACGATTGCCGACGCAATTATGGTCACTGAGCCGCTAAGGTCCTCCACCCAGTCTTCCCTGGGCGGGACAAAGTACGGCTCAGCGACCACGGCGATGTGTATCAACCACTGCGCCATGCTTTGGAGCAACAGATCCTGAGCAGCGGCGCAGTGGTTGATATTCGCCTGTAGGAGGCGCAATGGTGCCGTTATTAAAAAAAAAAAAAACTGTCCAGGGCAAAGAAGCCATCGAAGCTTATTATTGCTCCTGCATGACGGGTATGAGAACTCTAGGTGCTTGTGCCCATACTATTAGCATAATATGGTACTTTGGTGTTGGCAGGCACCTAGATAACTTCGTAGGTCCGGCAAGTGCCTGGGATGATATAATCATTGAGTGCAACATTGAGTAACAATACAATTTAATAAAACTCTGCTATTTAAGATTGATAGTTCTTATTTAATATTTTTTCTGTACCAAAAACCAACGATAGGAAGCTATATCGCTCTCTAAAGACAGAAAAAATGACTGGTTACCTATTTATTTAGTCCAAAAAGCAGAAAAAGTGCGATTATTGGCAATTAAAAATGTTACAAAGAAGTTATCATAACTTCGGTCTTTCATTCATTCATTCATTCGTTCACTTATTTTCGAGTTACTCAATTAGGCCTCTTCTAAATTACACCTAGTCTAAAATGCTACAAAGTGGGTACGGGTTCCATACAAAATGACCCATTGTTCTTTGAAAGACAAATTAAGCCTATCTTCTTATAACGATAAAGTCTGGTACGAAATTAATTTTTCTGTCATCCTCTTTTCATTTACCAAAAAAAATGATCGCCAATTTAATATTATAAGTCCAATAAACTCGACTTCTAAATTAACCGAGATCCCAATCTATCTTAAAAAGTCGATTGCTCTTCATCCACTCTGGAGATTACCGAGACAATGGACGCTTCGTTGACTAAACTAAATTTTATCTTGACATCGGATCCATCCCTAAATTTTGATGATTCAACTGTTTTTAAATTAGCCAACCAATATCTCTAGATATAGGTGTACCAGAATCTCATAGCAAATGGAAAAACAAAATGTGTAGTTTGCAATACCAGGGAAATGAGACTTCTTATCTTGATCTTTATATTTTATAATATAATAACCATCACGCCTGTATTCCCCAAAGGGTTAGGCAGAGGTGTACCAATGTACACATACAGTTCGCCGGTATATTTAGGTCCCATGTAATAGGGGGCGAGCCTATTGCCATTAACTGGGCACAAATCCAAACTCCGAGCTGCTACTGAGAATTTCATAGAAAAACCCAATAACACTTTTTTGCTCGACCCGGGAATCGAACCCAAGACCTCTAGCGTAACACAACACAATTCTATAAGTATAACACTCCCTGTGTTATACTTATAGAACATCATACTACAAGCAACGGGAGCGGCAGCAAAGCAGTAACCAAAGACAATGCTTAAGAAAGGTATATTTCCTATGTATTGTAGACAATGCTTAAGGCATTTAGTTCGCCTTTGTACTTTTTTGTTGCATAAAGTTTATAAATAAATAATGATGTAACTGCTAGCGGGTGACTTCGCGGGGCTATAGCTAGTTAACAAATAAAATATTCTGTAAAGTTATACTGAACCAAAAACTATTCACCTGTTCCTGAATTTATCTTTTTCTTTTCCGATCTATGTCGGGGTCAGCTTTCAGCCTAACAGGATGCAGCTGAATACTAGTGCTTTACACGAAGCGACTGCCTATCTGACCTCTAAAACCCAGTCACTGGGTAGCACGATACCCAGTAAGACTGGTTGTCAGACTTTCGAGCTTCGCTGTGTCTGAACTACAGACTATCAAACTGGAACGTCGGCTGAGTT
The DNA here is from genome assembly GCA_932526535.1 of Caradrina clavipalpis. NCBI lineage: Eukaryota > Metazoa > Arthropoda > Insecta > Lepidoptera > Noctuidae > Caradrina > Caradrina clavipalpis. Next base: position 7,881,084 of record OW052106.1, on the reverse strand, counting down.
ACCTGCAACTGGTTTAAAACTAAGTTTTGCAGCGTTCTGTCTACACGACGTTGCACCACTGTAGGTAACTTTGTGTAATGTAGACACTGCTTATTATCAGTCACTAGCTTTTACCCGCGACTGTGTCCGTGTAGATTAAAGTGGTCATAGGCTCATAGTATCATAATTTGACCCTATTGTGTCTGACGACTGCAACCTATAAACCATCTTCCTGCAAAATATCAGCTGCGTAAGTCAAGTAGTTTTCGTTTTTGATCAGTGAGTGAATGACTTTTTCTGTAACAAAATACACGCAAGGCCTGAAAGAAGTTTTGCTAAGAATCGGCTTCTGTAACGATTTTCGTCGTTATTTATATGTGTTACTTTTTCCCGGGAAAAACTTCTATTTAGCTTAAATTAGAACCTGCTTAATAACATCGTAATAAAATGTTTCATTTAGGGAAATTTGAGCAATAAAACCCAATAAATTAAAAAGTAAATTACAATTTCATAGTCAATCAATTTTCAAAAACCACATGGATGGGAGAGAGAGCAAAGCCAAAGAATAGATGGATGGATTGTGTGAATAATGATAGCATGGCAGTTGAGAGGACGAAATGAAGGAAGAAAATGGTATTTCCAATTTCAAAATCAATCTAATTTACATTTCATTTACTTCATGCGCTCTTGATAGCTCTGTTTAGTATCTGGTGGCTTTACAACCATGTCAAAGTCAAAATCAAATCATTGATTCCAATTAGGCCATTATAAGGTAGTTTAAACGTCATAAACACCGTGTCGACAGCGCGTTCGTGTTCCACGCGCGCCTCAAAGAGACGTCGGCAAACATTCGGAGGGGCCACTCAGGGCCGATGCCTGCCGGGGCTGCGGGTTGTTCGTAAAAAAAAAACCGCGCCCCTGGAACGCAAAGGGCACATGAAGGAACATAGATGGGTTTTAGTCAGTAAAAGTCTGACACTAATGGGCGGGGGAAGATTTCCGATTTCCCATCGCTAAAAAACAAAATGTCATAAACACGAAAAATAAAAAATGGAATCTTAATTGCCCCTTCCAAAAGGAAGCTTAGTAATAATATAATAATATATAATAATATACCATCACGCCTGTATTCCCCGAAGGGTTTGGCAGAGGTGTACCGATGTACACCCACAGTTCGCCGGTATATTTAGGTCCCATGTAATAGGGGGCGAGCCTATTGCCATTAACCGGGCACAAATCCAAACTCCGAGCTGCTACTGAGAATTTCATAGAAAAACCCAATAACACTTTTTGCTCGACCTGGGAATCGAACCCGGGACCCCTTGCACAGCAGTCGTAAATGCGACCGCGAGACCAACGGGGCAAGCTTAGTGTAATGTATAATAGCATTATTCCAGAGCATCACTGCGTTCCTCAGTTTGAGCTAAGTCTAAGTTGGTGCCGACACGACTAATCTGAACATTACCTGCTAGTTACCGTAGTTACCAACTCGCGCTTGAGATGCACCACAGATCAAGTGACGACAGAAGCGACGGGAAGAACGAAAAGTTTTATTTTACGTTAACTAAATAGACTGGCGAACTGTGGGTGTACATTGGTACACCTCTGCCTAACCCTTCTTGGTATACAGCCGTGATGTTATGTTATGTTATTAAAGATAATAAATAACAAAAATAATGGCAAATGTTTTTTAGAGGAGGCCGTATAAGTAAGTAGAGGATTTCATAATCAATTCTGTTGTTACTTATCATGCAAGGAACATATTTTTGACTTTTAAGTTTGTACACATTTATTTACCTACTTCTCTTTGAGAGAGGTCTATTTTAAAATACCGTCAAACTTCAACATTAAGAAAAACATCACTTTATTATTTATTATTCAGGTATAGTCATTTTATGTGATTATTTCTGTCTTTCATGACAACCAACGATGACAACCTTCTCAAATTGGACGAGGATGTAAAACTGCACTTTTTTATAAGATTGAGTAGGTAGGCCTGGGTGACTAATTCACGGCCCAGTGCAAATTGCATATAGAGTAGAAACGTACAAACTAAAATGAAAGCACAATTACCTTAAAAATATTATATATGACAAATGTATTACAAAATCGTAGCTTATAAATAGTCTTCAATATTATCTTCGATCCAGGGCAGAAACTTGGCCACGTCGGTAAATATGACGTAATGGTTGGGGTCACAGCGGTACTCGCCCTGCCTGGCTACTGACAGGGAGACAACTCCTCGGATGTACCAGCGTTCTCCCTTCTGGAAGACCATTCCACCTCCGCTGTCGCCGTTGCATGCTGTGCCACCTGAGAGTAAGAGAAAGGACAAATATTTTGATCATTAAAGTATCTGAAGGCTAATTCTTCTTATCTCATTTTCATCATCCCAATCAAAAACTTGTCTAAAATATAGGTAATAAAGTAATAAAAAATAGGTAATATTTCAGCTAAATTAAACACTGGGATGTGGGTCAAATTTAACTTGTAAGAATTAATTAAGTTCCTTTGACAACCCTCGGACTTCATCATCAGACCAGCTTTGTGACATCATTATACACGGTGAATTTTAAAGCGTTGCAAAGCTGCAGCGAAATGATTTTGTTTTGGTAGTAGAATCAATTAATAAATATCTTTTTTATGTAAATATAAAAATGGTAGATTTGCAATTGTGAAAAACTAAACTCGAAAGCTACCTCAATCCAATAGTAACCACTTCAAATAGGTACCTTGCGTAGCGGTCGAGACTCGAGCGGCAAACGGCGCGCGGCGCGGCGGCGCGCGCGCAGGGTCGATACCCTTGCGCGTATCAACAGCTGATTTGCTGATTTTTAGTTAATTTAATGGAACACAACACTCAAGAAGTTAAACCAATTTTCCCTTCATCCTTTTACTGGTTTAGGACCGTCAAAATACTTTTTTACCTACAACCTACTGAACAAGAAATCAAAATAATTGTTTGTTATCTTAAAGAAAATAATTTCGTGATAAGAAGATAGTAAAGTATTTTAGGCGTACCTATTTAAAAAATTGGAATGAACTTATTTACAATGATTTCAATTACCTAACCTATTATTAATGTTTACTATTTACAAAGTACTTACCTACACTTCCCGGTGCTGCAGTAATCAGCAGTAATTGTTCGAAGTGTAAGCCACTACGTTCCACACACAAACGAGCACGTTTTAGTGAATTTGGTTTTAGGTTTAATAATGTGTCTCTGTTACTTCTAATCACATCGAAAGCGTTCACTATCGCAGTCACTAACGCGTCCCGAGTTTCGTATTCATCGCGATATACCAGGCGTTTTAGCTCCGACCACAAGAAGGAGTCCAATGGAGTCAAGTCGGAGTAAAGTCGTCGAGCAGTAGACTCATTGTAATCCGCCCTACCGTACAGGTGCACCATGGCGACGTACTCTAAATTACCGAAATTGTAGTTTCTGTCCATTTTTGTTTACTTGAACTTACAAGTACAAGGTTCGCGAGGCAACTGAGCGACGAGTGCGCGGCGCAACACAGCGCGGCGCCGGCGCGTCTCGGCGGCGTTCTTCTTATCTTTTGTTGCGAATGGCGAGAGTGCAAGCAACGCGCTCTAGTTTATACCGTATCACGAGGCACGAAGGCTTATTTTTCTCTGAACATTTAATTGTTCGCTTTTTCCTTTGTAGGCACCGCGTGGCTTCTAGTTTATACCGTATCACCAAACGCGAGAGCTTATTTTTCTCTGAAAATTTATGATTAGGTTTTTCCTTTGTCGGCAGCTAGTGGCTGCGCCCGAGTTTTGAATGTACCTATGTTACGTCTGTGTGTGTCTACCGTGTGTAACTATTGTAACTCACGCTTTCGAGTTAAAGATTCTTTTTTTTTATATTTTAAAATAAAAATATGTTTATTTTTTAAGTTTTACTCTATAATCCATTAGTACTACTGAGGGCAAATCGATCTGCCGCGGCTTTGCAACGCTTTAAAAGTCGCCGTGTATTGTAACACGATAGAGGCATTTTTGGCAGATTGAGACTGCGATTAAAATGCGTATGATTCCAGAAATTACAATACTTGCCTCCCTGATATAGAGCTTTAAAGTTTTCTGAGACATAATTTTTGTAATTTAAAAAGAGAGCGCTGGAAGTTTTCGCTTCAATTCTCAGGTCGAGCAAAGTGTTATTGGGGTTTTTCATGAAATTCTCAGTTAGTAGCTCAGAGTTAGGATTCGTGCCCGGTTAATGACAAAGGCTAGCCCCCTATTACATGGGGCCTTAACATACCGGCGAATTTAGAGCGTACATTGGTACACCTCTGCCTAACCCTTCGGGGAATACAGGTGTGATGATATGTTATGTAACTTTTGTAATGAAAAACTTACGATCGCTATATCCAGCACAATAGGTCTTGTCGGACGTGTACTTCCCGAAGAAGTCTGCGTAAGAGTTGAGGCACGTCTCCTGGTCTACCACTGTCATCCGCAGTAGACTTAGTTCTTCTCTCGCTACTCCTGTGACTTCATAACCCCAGCCTACCACCTGCAAGAGTTAAAGAGAATAATAAAAATATACACGTCGTCAGAATGATTTCCTCTAGAATTCATAATGATCTAAGGACCATCAAGGCATCTTCTGGTTATTATTTTCAGTAGAAAACGCGTCTGGGAAAGAGCCATAAACAAACTGTTTTTCTTGCAATGGAAAATTGGTCCATCTAACATCAATAATGTTTTTCAAAAAATGCATAATGTTCTATTTTTTCGGCATCCACTGCGTGACAACTTATCGTTTATGGGAGATTGACTAGAGAAAGCATAGGAATGAATGGAAAGTAATAGTGGAGACCTTTAACCAGCAGTGGGACAATACAGGTTGAATAAAATAATAAATTGTATTTATATATTTCTTTGTACTCCTGCTACAGGGCGAAGGCCTCCCTTCTCTTGACCAATCTTCTCTCTCTTATGCAAGTGTGGACCAATCCTGCATGGGGGTTGCCACGATGTCACTGGACGATGAAAAAATACATTGTGGTACGAATTTCCTGCATACCACTCAATCTTCCACTCGTACTTGTGAACCAGACAGAATTAAACAAAAGCAAAATCGCGCTATTTTCCCAACTTGGGGATTGTAAGCAAAGTTCATATACGTACGGAACCCGACTGCCCAACGACATTCTTGAGATCACTCTGGTACTCAGGCCAGAGGCAAATAGGTTGGACCCTATCGGAGAACGTCACGGTATCCCGGAGCTCCAGGATCGCCAGATCTGTTCTGAAGTTGAGTGGATCGTACTCTGGATGCAGTAGTATTTTGCTCACCTGGAAGATGATTCATATTTAGACCTAAATCTTCGGTAAAGACATTTAATTTCTCAAAAAACTAAAAATGTAATTTAAGAAAAATGAATAAAAAAAACAACGGGTTGCACTCCGGGAGTGCCGGCAAAAGTGAAAACTTGAATATTAACGTTGCGCATTTTTGATATTTTGGAATGGTTAGGGAATAATTTTGCATAAATTGCTTTAATTATCAGTATAAAAGTACTATCATTTATGTGGTATAATACAGTATTTATTTATTTATAAATTCGTAAGATTTTCGAGTTTAATTTTTTTTACCCATTACAAAAAAAGTGAACAACGCCGCTAAAGAAGTTTTCACTTCAAAAATGAGAAGTACCTCAAGTTTCTGTAATCACATTTAGATTCAACCAAATAATTTAATAGGTGACATTCGGTGTTAGTACACTTATCAGTACTACTATTATAACATACTATAATACTAAAGCAACTCTGTCTGTCTGTCTGTTTGAGTGTTACGCTTTCCTTTCTAAATCACGGCACGATTGGCGCAGTGCCTACGCGATTGGTTACTGCGCTGTGTGTTCTAGGTTCGGTTTCCGTACGGAACAAATATTTGTAAAGATAGTTGTTCTGGGTCTAGCTGTGTGTGTAAGAGAGTTTATACTATATGTTTGTAAACACACAACAGTACTGGAGAAATTCTTAATGTTGGAAAACGTTTTCCTTAGAAAGAAAACACTCGTTTTGCCTCTAACCCCTGGTTTCTCGATTGTCTCAATTATCAACGCCCAATCACACCCGCTAAAACGAGCTTTGAAAAGTTCCACCCGTTACTTTTTAATTCAAGATCAAGGGAACATTTACCGTCGAACGTTTCAAAATCATGGTTCTAAATACTAATACATGGATATGTAAAGGTTAGGATCAATCACTTAATAATTAGCAATGTACACAGACTTCTCTCAATCAATTAAACCGGCCGGCTTTTGAACCGGTTTTGACTCTCGTCAGATACGAACAAAGGGTGCTAATCCATTTTACGTAAATCGGATTGAGTGGGCTACGTTGCCATAGTAACATTAGAACAGTAAGATTGTTTCCATACAAACACAGTATATGTGTGTTATGTATTCACACGAAACTACCTTTTGGAAGGAGCATCATACATACATAAACGCACGCCTTTTTCTCATGGGAGTAGGCAGAAACCACAGAACGCCACTTACTACTATCCTTACATACTTCTTTCGTGCACGTTCATACATCTGGTCATACAAGCATGCCGATCGTTCTAAAGAATCTCACCAATAAGGTCAGGGTAGGTCTTCCTAGGGCGTCCCTTCCCTGTGCCTCACATCTGCCATATAAGCCTTTTGTTAGTCGCCTCTTAATCATCCTTCTAACATGACTGAACCATCTAAGCATATGTACTCCTTTCAACCTAGGGCCAAGATTCATATTTTTTTCTTATATTTGACTTTGAACATAGCGGTTTTGATCTAACATTCAGGTAGTGGTCACTTTAATTACAATATCGCTAAAATTAGTTTTAGTTTCTGAATTTAAACTTGGAGATCTTAGCTGAATTAGTTTGCATTTATTATGAACATACAACATACTAATTACTACTAATTTTTAGGCACTGTAATTTTATGGAAAATCTTTTTATCTGTTTGGTTTTATGTACACTTTTTGTAAACATTTTTATTTAAATAAATTATTTGTTATTTGTTTGTTTGATTTTTTTAATGATGGGAAATCATCATATTGTGACTTCTACTGCTCTGGACAGAGCGGAAGGGAGTGTCAGACTCTAACTGACTAAAACCCATCCGTGTTCCTCCTAATGCCTTTCAAACAAATTCCGCAACTTACCTACTGTTCTAATTGTACTATGGCCGGTTTAGTGGATGCTGCCGTAACCATGAATATAACAGCGAGAGCAGCGAGTGTGTCCTATGTATCTTGGTTACGAGAAAATTCGATAAACTCCGGAACACTGACTTTGGGAAGCAGAAGTTTGTATCATATAGAAACTTAACATTAAAAATGTTACAATATTTTTTAACTTTATTTGTAACTAGCTTTTGCCCGCGACTTCGTCCGCGTGGATTAATAGTTCCCGTTCCCGGGGGATTTCTGGGATGAAAACTATCTTATGTCCTTTCTCGGGTCCCAGACTATATCTGTACCAAATTTCATTGAAATCGGTTCAGTGGTTTAGGCGTGAAGAAGAGACAGACAGACAGAGTTACTTTCGCATTTATAATATTAGTAAGGATGTATAATCTGCATAATTTTTAATACGAAAAACAAAGTCTTTACGACTTTGTTTTTCGTATTAAAAATTAAAGGGACCATTCAAGATACATGATTTTTGTATGTATATATTGCATAGTGATACGGAACCCATTGTGTGCAAATCCGACTGGCATTTGGCCGGTTTTTATGAGTTTAAAACGTGTTAAATTTGCTGCAACATTCTTAACTAAATTAGGTACATTATTTAACTTTTTTTTCTTTTTTGTACAAGCCACATTATTTTTTTTTATAAAAATAGGAACGTTTACCAATAAAGGTATGCTATCCCTGGCTTAAGGCATTAACTCCACCTTTGTAGTTTTTGTTGCCTACTGATATAAATAAATAATTTGTACTCACAAACTTCACTTGTACTCCTTCAACGGAGTTCCTAAGGTTATGTTTTCCGAGGTAGACCGTCAGGGTGTTCATGTTCACCAGTCTGCCCGTCTTCTTTGTGACACAGTGAGCTGCCGTGATGACGTGGCGCTTAGACACCAGGGTGCCCCCGCAAATGTATCTAAAGTCTACAGAAGTCTGGAAAAGTAAGAGAAGAGGCTTTATTAAAAAGTACTGCCATTATGGTTCTAGTGTGAAAAAAAGAGATGGCGCTAGTGGTCTTAAATAACTGCACTAGTATGAATCGTACATTTTAATAAGTTATTCATCATCTGCTTAACCTTTTCCTAACTATGTTGGGGTCGGCTTCCAATCTAACCGGTTGCAGCTGAATACCAGTGTCTTACATGGAGCGACTGCCTATCTGACCTCCACAACCCAGTACCTGGGCAACAGGATACCGCTTGGTTAGACTGGTTGTCAGACTTCTTTTAAAAAGTTATTAATATTCTTATTAATATCGTGTAAAATGAGTTCCAAACCTGTTGTTGATAGAGTGCTATTTGCCATGGCCACTGTCCTTCCAACGTGATACTAGATTTAGGATCTAATTTTTTATCCTTGTTAAGGTACACCTTCCCGCATGTGGGCTGAAAATAAAGTTATTTGATTTTATTTACTTGGAACATTCATCATTACTTTTTGGCGTGGTGAAACTTCACAAGTTGATGGAAAACAATATAATCCGTACTAATATTATAAAAGCGAAAGTAACTATGTCTGCCTGTCTGTTTGCAACACGTTCACGAACCACTGAACCGATTTTAATGAAATTTAGCACATGATAAGTTTAAACCCCAAGAAGAGACATAGACTGCTTTTAAACTTTTGACCGCCACATCAAGCGAAAACGTGCCCTCGGCGCTAAGTAATTTCGAAATAATAATTATATGTTGTTGTTTTATAAATTATATTCACTTATAAAAATATGTCATGATATCGTGACCGTGGCGTGCTGGGCACATTTTGGTTTGTCTTCTATACACGACTGTGGCGATCAAAAGGTTAATGCCGCAACTTCGTCTGAGTCTGAATCCACGAACTGTTGGTCAACATTGGTACACCTCTGCCTAACCCTTCGAGGAATATAGGCGTGATTATACGTGTCCTTTCACTATCAAAACAAGCCTGTTTTGCTTCATAAAACCGAATCGTGTCTAAAAGACCTCAAGAAACATATTATTATAAATAATTGAATGATGAGTCACAAAACAATTAATATGTTTATCGCGCGGTAAAAACCGCAAACCAGAAATTGTTGCATATCAATAGATTATTTTTTGTATAAACTCGTCTTGTTTATCTGCATATTAATAGAAGACGGACTTTACCGATTGAGAATATTCTTTTATGTACCGGTTTTTACGATCTTGAATGGCTAGAGTTGTGGTGCATAGAATGTTTGCCAAGCGCATTATAGGTTACCATAGTATTATTCTGTAAAATCTTTGCGAAAATTCGTGAAGTGTGCTAGAGACAAGCTGTCAATCCATCTATAGCATTCACTAATTAACAATTCACAGAAGGAGATTTTAACAAAATAAACTGCTAGGTGTATTTTGTCAAAATCTACCTCGGTGAATGAAAGTGAGGTGAGTTAAAAGTGAGCGGTTATCCCACCTATGACGCTAGTATCGCAGGTGGGATTTCCGCTGTATATTGACAGCTCACCTCAAGGTCATTTCACCTTGTACCGATTGTCACAGAATACCACTGCAGGGAACGGCAGTTCACCTAATGTTACCTAAATTCACTGAAGGACATTTTTAATTAAAAATACATATCTAAATTGTAGCAGTCGGGACCCATTCTAGAAATGGAGGCTTAGTGAATTGAGAGCACATACCTATATTACATTGCAGATGGTCCCTAATTGGTCCCGGCTGCTACAATTTTAAGTGCAATCGGGCACAACGACTTTCTTGTTTTAGGGATTTTTCATAAATACTCAGAAAAGCAGTCGGTTTTTTTAGTTTTTTAAATTAAGTACCGTTTTTTATTAAAGTATAGCTACAGAACTTAGAAATTTTGTTGCTACTCAATACTGTTGTGATATAGCTAGGTATAGTATTACAACGCCAGTGTAATAGTGTATGATGATTAAACTTTTTTATACCACTATGGTGGCAAACAAGCTTACGACCTATCTGACGGTGAGCGGTTACCGTAGCATATTATTACATACTGTAGTAGTATTAGTAGGAATTAGTAGTAAACGTACAAAATAAGCAATTTAATGTCATAATATCACAGTATAAATAATACTTTGCATGCTAAACGTTAGATGTGCTAATTAATTTATTTCATTAATTAATATTATTTCATAGGTCGTTAAATAATACATAATGTGTAAAAAAATACAATATTCTTTGTATAAAACAGTTTTAAACGTGTCTTTAAGATTTTTCATTAGATATCTAACATGATATAATTGCTTTTAATTTAAATTTTTGACTACATTTTTATTTATTGATTTTTCTCATACAGATATTTATATTTTTATACCAACGAGGTATTCGCTGAGTAATATTCGATGAATAATGTAGGAAATATGCGGACACATACTGCTAAAATCATAACCGTCTTGGCCATGCCGTAGTCAGGTAAAAAAAGGCCAACGCTAGATAAAAACAAGGAAAAATTCATTTCTTTTTGTAACCTACCTCGACTGTACTCTGGGGTCCGTGGTTAGGTATATAGAATATCGGTAGTCCACCGCCGTAATAGTCGACTATGTCATCATTCCTGGAAAAGGAAGTATGTAAATTAGGCATAGATTTTTCAATCGTCGTCGCTAACTTTTATACGAGATAATACAAACAAACAACACATAACATGTGAATTTAAATCCTAGTTGCGTGCATTCATAACATTTAAATCCTAGTTGCATTCAATGTAAAGTCGATTGGAAATTTTAAAAATCTAGGTAAATTAAAGGGACTTTTGAGTTTTGAACAGATTGAGACTAAGATTAATATGCGAACGTTCTTAAAATTACGGGAATTGCCTTTCTGAAGGCTAACTCCCATCATTCTTAATCTAATCGCAATCTCATCTCAGCGACAATAACGGTCAAAAACTTATCAAAAGTATGCATATATACTTACAAATCAGAGACTTTTTGGCTGAGTTTAAAATACGAACCTTCGATAAACTTACGAAAATTACTCCCTTGGTCAAAACTATCTATTAGGAGGTTATGAAACAGGGTGCTTACCATCATCCCTTAAAACAGTGCTCAAGGCAAAATAATACTGTTATAAGTTGGTGGTAGGCACTCTATCCTTAAAAAATCAAAAGAATAAGACTGATTCTTACTTTGGAGTGCTATAAATATCAATCCTGTTAGGTGCTGGAATGGGTAACTCCGTGGTAGTTTGGTATTTATCATAGCTGCTTTCATCAACCGTTTGTGTCCTTCTATTACCATTATTTGCGTTACTGAAAAAAAAAGCCGGCGTGCTTGTATGACCAGATGTATGAATGTGGACGAGGCGAAAGGAGTGTGTAAGGATCGTAGCAGGTGGCGGTCCGTGGTTTCTGCCTACCCCCATGGGAAAAAGGCGTGAGTTTATGTATGTATGTGTATGTATGAAAAAAAAAGAAACATTTAGCTGTCATCTTAATCATTATTATATCAGCCTATAGCCGTCCACTGCTGTACGTAGGCCTCCACTAAAGAGCACCAACAATCCCGGTCCTGGGCAAACCGCAACCATCCGCTGCCAGCCACCCTCTTTAAATCGTCGGTCCACCGTGCAGCAGGGCGTCCCTCACTGCGTTTGCCTAAACGTGGTCTCCACTCCAACACGTGTCCCCATTTAGCAGTGTTATTCTGTAGAAATCTCTTTTGCTAAGGCGCTGCGCAAACGAACACTTTTTAATCGTCATGAGTATGTGTTAAGTGGAAGCAACTGGACACAAAAAAATATTTACGTATGCGCTGGGAGTAGATGATTTCATACTGGTTCTATAGAAATCAAATATTCACTGGTAGCTTGTATCTGACACAAGACACAAAAATGTCCACGTTTGCGCCTTGTCTAAATGTAGGTGAAGCGAGCTTGGCTGTCAATACTTAACGTCAGATAGAATGACAGCTCGCGTTAACAAAGGATTTTTTTACAGAATAGACCATCAGGAAACAATAATAATTAAGATCGCTTATCTAAGATTTGTAGTTAGTTGTTTATGAATTGCTTTGTTTATACTGGTTCCTTAAGAATGGAATTATTCATAATTATAACGTTAGTGTGTGTTTAACCAAAAACTTAAAAAAGGGGATTAAGTCATAATATTATGAACAACTTTAACTATAAGAACAATACTGAAATCGTGAAAAGAAAAAACACCCGCTTAATTATTTTTTAAAATGAGAAAATTGCAGATGCAATAAAAATCTATTTTTTTTTTACGGGGCTGGCCCCATGTTAATAGTTCAAATTGATAAATACAATGACCTTCTTTCAGGTTTAGGGTGAAAAAAAATCTAACCTTACAGTATACCTATCGGACATTGATACTCCATTGGAACTCTCTCAATTGTTGTTGTTACAATATTTCAACAGGAGTTCCAATAAACCTCAAAAGCAATATAGCTATAAGCGTTTGTGTCTTTAATATATTTTAAGACAATTTTAATGTCATGTCTGGAAAAGAGTTTCTAGAAGGACTTGGGGGAGGCCTTTGTCTATATGTAGGTTAGCATAGGTTCAAGAAAAAACTCATAAACGCAAACGCTATTGCCATTTAGACTTCCTACTTTTTTATAAAAAAAAGGTACTTACTATTTTGGAGTATCGAGAACTTTTAGAATTTCCATTCCATTTCTAGCTGGTTCCCAAGTCTGATAACTGTCTCCAATCCAGCTCTGTTTTACTACACTATTATCCCCTAGCCTTACTGGTCTAGTTTCTACTTCATCCGTATTTTGTTGCCTCCTATCTGTCTGCTGGTAAGAATCACCAGGCCTGGCCACTTGCCTATTCCCAGATCCTGTGTCGCTGTAACTTTGAGGTGTATTACCTAAATTATCCTTTGCATCGTACGTGGTGGAAACCGTCTGTCTGTCTACTGGTCGTACGTACAACGGAGTATCATTTTGGTCCCGATTTTGTGTAGATTCTGGTTGTTTAATTGATACTTTCGCGTAGGGTTGATTCTGAAGGTCAGTCCATTGTGAGTTTTCGGACCATCCGTAAGATGTACTGTCAGTGCCACTCGGCTTCTTTACTTCAGTTCTTGTGTCGTTTTCTAAAGGAATTTTTGGCCAATATTTTGTTTGGCCAACATTTTGCGAGGTATTTGGTCTAGTTTCTTTTGTGGTAATGTTTTTTGCCAATGGTGCTACGTTTAAATTTTTCCAAACTATAACCTTTTCTGTTGTCTGGTATCTGGCAACAGATGTAGTCTGCCGATTATTTCCTACTTCAGATTGGGTATGAGAGTTCTCAGTTCTGTTCCTGTCTCGTGTCTGTGTTTGATGACTGTTGTCAACTTTAGTGTATGACCTTTCTGTAGTATTATAATTGTGTGTTGTAGTTTCAGTTCTTTTTTGGGACCAACGTTGAGTGGTTGGTTTTGCTGTTGTTGTTGTTTGCTGGTTGTTGTCAGCTTTCACGTATGACCAAACTAGAGGTCGCGCCGTCGTCGGCGGTTTGGTTTCAGCCTTCGCTTGTGTCCAGTATATAGGTTTCAAGGTAGGAGTTGTTTGTTGCCAGTATTGAGATGCTAATGTGGTGCGTGATGTGCTTTCTGTTGTTTTTGCTTCCGTCCAGTACTGAGACTTTGCAGTTGTTGTGGTTGTTGTAGGCTTTGGTGTTGTTTGAGTCCAATATAGAGAATTTGTAGTTGTCTGTGGCTTCTCAGTTTGGTACCAATATTGTGTTGTTTGTTTGTTGTAACTTCTTGAAGTCGATGTTGCTATGGGTCTCGAAGTAGTTGAAGTATAATTGAAGTCCTCAGGTCTTATGTCTTCGTACCTTATGTCATCCTGATCTGGTTCTTCCATTAGACAAATCTCCTTTCCGTTAAATCTTATAGCTTTCAGTTTAGGAATGGGATCTCCCTCCTTATATAAGATAAAGAAGCGTATAGCCAGCGGTTGATCAGGGGTGATCGTCATTTTGGTGTTTTCTATTTTAAAATCTATATTGTTATCAGTCGTTACCTCGCCTACCCAATTCTGAAAGATTAACAAAATTTCTTCACGTTTTGAAAAACCATGCTTAGCAAGTATTAAAAAAAAAAATGTTAATTCCAGGCAAATAAGACAAAAAGAGAAATCAAGTTCAATCTATCCTGACGGCACAAGTGAGTTTGGTTACTTGATTTTAACGTATTTACAGCTAAACTATTGAATTGATTTCAATGAATTTTGTATAGACTAAGTTTGCACCCCAAAAAAGGATTTAAACATTTTTTTAACCGCGACCATCGTTAGTAACCTACTTTTAGATGGACGAAGTCGAGGGCAAAAGCTAGAATAAAAGGTCACTCACCCCGAGTATATTAGCTTTGCTTTCAAGCACGATGTTGAGCCACAGCGCATATAGAGTGGTGTCAGTAGTCAAATTGACGATTCCATACCATTTGTTAGGCTCTAAACCCAGAGGCTCGTACGTAAACACGTTTGGACATGGTGATACCAACTCGTTCACTTGCGTGGTTTGACCAAAACTTGGCGCAGCAAGCGTTAGAGCAAGGAGAGAGCTCAAAGCTCTGATCTGTAAAATAAAATAAAATAAAAAATAAATATAATGTGTAACTGCCTCGTTGGGCTAGTGGTCCTAAGCGCGACTGCTACGCTAGAGGTCTTGAGTTCGATTCCCAGATCGAGCAAAAAGTGTTATTGGGTTTTTTTATGAAATTCTCATTAGCAGCTCGGAGTTTGGATTTGTGCCCGGTTAATGGCAATAGGCTCGCCCCCTATTACATGGGACCTAAAACATACCGGCGAACTGAGGGTGTGCATTGATACACCTCTGCCTAACCCTTCGGGGAATACAGGTGTGTTGGTATGCTGTTCTCAATGAAGACTGGCCACTGTGACCTAAGGTTAGCACAATATTATGACATTATTATAGTAAACATCTCTATCGTCACCTATTATTTGAAGAAATCCGAACAATTTCTATTCAGTCTCACTCACCGAGGGTTCAATACAGCAGAATAGAATTTGTTTATTTAAAATTCAAGCAATTTTAGAATAATAGGTAAACGTAAACATTCTATTATTATTTTAATAGTACTTCAAACAATAAGTGTATTGGAAAGAATGCGCTATTATACCAGTCTGCTATTTTCTTACTGCATGGCATTGATCACAATTCTTACTCAAGGCGGATTGGCGATTTCAGGCTTTTAAGACCTATATGTCCATGGTACCTCCTGCGGGTTGTTCGAAAGAGATACCGCGCCCCCGGAACGCAAAGGGCACATGAAGGAACATAGACGGGTTTTAGTCAGTAAAAGTCTGACACTCCCTCCCGCCCCGCCCAGGGCGGGGGAAGTTATTTGATGATTTCCCGTCTATAAAAAAAAAAAAAAAAAAATGGTACCTTCACTGGACAACTGAACACGATACACACGACAACTGAACGGACACTGAACAACATAATGCAATACGTTTTTTTAAATAAAAATAAAATATATAATAAAAATATATACCATCACGCCTGTATTCCCCGAAGGGTTAGGCAGAGGTGTACCAATGTACACCCACAGTTCGCCGGTATATTTAAGTCCCATGTAATAAGGGTATGGTGGGTAGTGTTATTGGGGTTTTTCTATGAAATTCTCAGTAGCAGCTCGGAGTTTGGATTTGTGCCCGGTTATTGGCAATAGGCTCGTTTTTTTAAAAGAGTATTATATGGAGTTTCTTCCCCTTTCTTCTCCATACGAAACTACCTTTTGGAATGGGCAACTAGATTCAATAGTTTTTAATCATTTGACGACAAAAGTGCCTTTTAATGGTTATGGTATAATTGAAATAAATGATTTGACTTTGACTTTGACTGGTATCCAAGATAAAGTTAGAAAGAACGTATGAATTAAAAATATCACTTTGGCACTTTGCCTTTTTTTCGGATGGGAAATCATCAAATGACTTCTCCCGCCCTGGGCGGGACGGGAGGGAGTGTCAGACTTTTACTGACTAAAACTCATCCACGTTCTTTCTTGTGCCCTTTACATTCCGGGGGAATTTTGCATGCACGCACAAACTCATGTTTAAGTTAGCGCGATATAACGTATTTAAGTTAGGTTGAGTTTGGGTTATAACTGTGACAAAAACATGTAAAGCTTCAAACATCTGATCAAATTATTACTAACGAATTTTGACCAAAAATACTGATTTCATTCGATTTTTTCCTGTACCTACTACCTACCTATCAACATTCAATATCATCCAATATGCGTTAGAAATAAAAGTTGATTATCGGGTTTTGAATCAGGTGCATTGTGTATAACAATCTGAGTCATACGTAAACCCGTATAAGGTGCATTACCAATTGTTTTTCAATAACAGAGATTAGCTGATGTTCTATACTTAAAAACTTAAAGACTCCCCGGAGCTTTGTAACAATCCTATTACTTCATATTATAAATGCGAATTTTTTTGAGGATGGATGGATGTAAGTATGTTAATTTTTCACGCTTAAAGGGCTGAACAGATCTGGATGAAATTTGGCACTGAGATAGATTGTAGTGCGGAATACCACATAGGACACTTTTTATCTCGGCAAAATGTTCGGTTCCCGTGGGCTAATATATCAAATTTGATGCGGACGAAATCGCGCACAGAAGCTAGTAAGTAGATAATAAATCGTGTCTCATAATAAGTTTAAAAACAATAATATCTATTATTATCCCACTACAGAGCAAAGGCCTCTTCTCATACCGAGAAGCCTCGAATATTGATCACCACGCTTGTTCAAGGTGAATTGGCTATTTATAAGCCCGGGCTTCCTCATGATATTTTCCTTTACCGAAAGTGATGTTCAAGATAAACTTAGAAAGTAAATACATACTCGTATGAATTTAAAAACTCACATAAAGTCATATTGTTATATACCCGGATTTGAACCCACAATCTCATTATTAACGTGTTAAAATTAGGGTTATGCCTGTGTCAAAAACATGTAACGCTTTGACACTTTTTAGTAACATCATCATCTGCCTAGCCTTTTTCCATATTTATTTATATATTTTTTTCTATATTGGAATCGATTCCAGTCTAACCGGATGCAGCTGAATACCAGTGTTTTACATGGATCGACTACCTATCTGACCTCCACAACCCAGTTACTGTACAACACGATACCTCTTGGTTAGACTGGTTGTCAGACTTCCTGACTTCTGACTATCAGTAACGACTCCCAACGATCTATGAATGACAGCCGAGACCAGCGGTTTTACGTGCTTTCCGTGCAACTTTCAAACTCCGGGCTGCTTCTGAGAAATTCCTAGTGGAAAAATCCAATAACAACTTTTTTTTGGTTAACTTGGTTGTCAGACTTTCTGACTTCTGACTCTATTCAGAATTAAACCTATAAAGCTCATTCAGTTGTCTAAAACATAAGAGCATCAAATTCCTAAGTTGCAACCCTGCACTAAGCTGCTATTAAAATTAAAACTATTTAGTTATTCTAAGTAAACTTCCTCCTAAGTTTGACATCACGATTTTTATGATAAATATTCGTCGAACTTGAATCAAAGCAAATAATAAAAATCTGTTTTTAACATATTGTTACAAAACCGGTCCTCATTGATTTGATCACTAAACACTTAAATTTAAAATCACCACACTGCACATAATATCACCTGATCACTAAACGTTAGGAATATTACACTAGTTAACCACCATATAAAAATCGATCCTTACCATTTTGTAAATTATTCTTTATATATCGATAAAATACATTTGTTGTATGTTCGAACACAATCGGCGCCTACGCACCTTTTCGCTAGAGTGACATCTATAAAGGAATATCTTTAAACAGTTCAGGTTTGAATCGAAAAGGATGAGAACAAAACATCCTTGGGTGGAAAAGAGACAACTATATATTGTGATTTATATAAGGAACCGAGATGTAAACCAGTTCCAAGTTTAAAATCTAATCATGGCAAAGGTTACAGAATTTTAATAAAGAGGTTTTTTTATTTATAAATGTTTTGCATCATTTAATTTCGTGGTAAGCAAATAAAACAAACCTACGTCAGAGCGATCTGTGGAATTTATAAGCGTGATGATATCGCGGTCCTAAACAGGCTATGTTTACTTTAAGCGCACTCTTATGACGCATGAAATAAAGGTTATTTTGCGGTCCTAAAGTTGTTTTGTGAGCTGCCCATCTTACCTACAGAAATCTGCTAAAACTTCGTCACATGACTGCCCTCATCCATTCACTAGAAGTAGTCTGACTATCCTACTGATCCTACTTTCTACTTATCCTACTAATAATCCTAATATTTAGTATTATAAATGCGAAATTTTGTGAGGATGAATAGATGGATGGATGTTTGTTACTCTTTCACGCTTAAACGGCTGAACGTAACTTGATAACACTTGGCATATAGATACATTAGGCCCGGCGCTCATTATCGGCATTGGCAAGAAAAGGGATCCTTCGGCATTCCTACATGCAAGCGCACACTGTCGGAAACTATGTCTTGGCATGCTGCAACGTTCTTAGGGATGACGAGGCGTCCTTAAGCATGGCAAGTTACCCCTGAGTGTTGCCTCGGCAGCGGGCGACGGCGTACCGAAGGATCGCGAAGTATCCCGAAGCAGCCTCAAAGCTGCCGATGAAGAAGCCTCAAGCATACCGAAGCGGTATTTTTGTTACTACGATCATATATCATGAAAAAATCTACTTTATTACCATGAAGTTAATGTATAATGCTTTTTATCACCTAAAATTTTCAGCCGTGCCGATGCTGATAGTGGGCGCCGGACCTTATGGTAGCATAATTATATTAACTTAGTCGCGGACGAGGTCGCGCGCAGAAGCTAGTATATTTATAATTGTGCCATCCGTGGGAAGATAGGGCGAATCGTTAGTTGATATAAATACATTTTAGACAATGTAATTGCGTCTTAGATTTACAATTTAATTTAATAACACAGATAAGGCACGAGTATTGATCACCACGCTTGTTCAAGGTAGATTGGCAATTTATATTTACTACTAGCTGACCCAGCAAACGTTGTTTTGCCATATATTTTTTTTTTTTTTTAGTGTTATGAACAATAGATGTTGGCCGATTCTCAGACCTACTCGATATGCACAAAAAAAAACATCAAAATCGGTCAAGCCGTTTCGGAGGAGTATGGCAACGAAAACTGTGACACGAGAATTTTATATATTAGATAAGTCCCGATTTCCTCACGATAGTTTTCCTTCACCGATGTCAGTGATGTCCAAGATAAACTTAGTAAGTACATAATTAATTTTAAACGTTACATTGGTACTTGTCCGGTATCGAAACCGCAACCTTATGTACGAGAGGCGCATTATCTTATTTTTTAAACACTATTAAGTTTTCCTGTTGCGTTTACAAACATATAAACTCACATACACAACAGCGAGACACGGAAGAACTATCTGCAAGGCATCAACATATTTATTCCGTCTGGGAATCAATCCCGCGATACACAGCACAGCATCCAATCGCAGCAGCAAACCACTGAGCAATCACGATATTCCTTCAAGTAAATTTCCAAAAAAATCCAAACATCCATCTAAACCCCAATTACTTTATTAATGTAACATCCAACCGGCCAGATCAACCCTTACGATGCAGCACTCCCATTAAAATTCATTCAACCGTTTCACTTCTGACGTGGGTTGAAAATTAAACCCCACATTTAGAATTTCAGCTCATCTGTTGATTGGAATTGGTCCACATTTGACCCCGCATTTCTAATCACGAACCGCGACCGAAAGCGAGCGTATTGCCTAAAATTAGGGACCCAAGCTTATTTCGATGGCCCCTGTCACATAACGTACCTTTACTGATTAGCTGTGGTTTGGGAGAGCTGATGAATGACAGCTGGCCGGTTTAGGCTATAGCTGTAATGGTTAAAAGAACCGGAGATTATCTAAAAGATCAGGCTTTTAAAATCCTACTAATATTATAAATGCTAAAGTTTGTGAGGATAGTTGGAAGTTTGTTAAACAGATCTGGATGAAATGCACTTATAGAAATTGTAGTGTGGAATTACACATATAAACTTTTTATCCCGGAAAAGTACGGTTCGCGGTTCGGAATAAAAAGTATGTAGTTTATGTCCTTTCTTGGGGTTTATACTTCTCTTTTAAGATCGATTCAGTTGTTAAGCCGTGAAAGCGTAATAGACAGACTAGCAGAGCTACTTTCGTATTTATAATATTAATTATAGATGTGTTTAAGCGAGAAAAGAGTTTCCGTGCAGTTTATTACTCTTTCTTCTCCATAGAGAGACGTACATACATTTTGGAATAGGCAAATAGGTAGGTTCAATCTGTTTGCCATTTCTAAATTAGTTAAATTAACTGACCAGCTTCTTGACAATTCAAAAGTATCTACCTAAAAATAAAACCTACCTATAAATAGATTGTTAAATTGAAACAAATATCTTGGGACAACTCACACACGGCTATCTGATCCCAAACTAAGCAGAGCTTGTGTTATGGTAACCAGACAACTGATATACATACTTATATAATTTATAAATACATACATATTACAGATAAATCACACCCAGACACAGAACAAACAATCATGCTCATCACACAAAGTTTGTCCTGGGTGGGAATCGAACCCACGACCTCCGGCTTAGCAGTCAGGGCCGCTAACCACTAGACCAACAGGCCCGTCAAGTATTTGGACTTTGCAACGTTAAGTTTAACGGCACAAAGGTATTTTGTTTTACATAGTAGCATTGCCTGTCAAGAATATATACGCCTTAATATTCGAGATCGTTACAATTTGAACCCTACAGCAATGTCATAAAGGTCAAGATCCGTCGTCGTTGAAACCTAATGAGCCCCTTAAATTAAACAGAAACCAGCTGATAGCAATTATGCTAAAATATTCTTGTGGTTCGGAAAAATTCTTTCGGAAAATCCACTCTACCGATAACTTAATTACATAAATAATGTTTTATTTTTATAGGTAAACTAGCTTAGGCCCGCGATTTCGCTCGCACGAAGGTCGATTATCAAGAGATTAAATTTTTTGCACGGAAACCAAAATATTTTCTTAAATAAGCGTAGCCTAAGTTACTCCATAAAACATTGGCTAACTGCTCGTGAAAGTCTAGTTAAAATCGGTCCAGCAGTTTCTGAGATTAGCTTGAAGAAACAGACAGATGCGTAGACCATAAAATACCTATTTAATGGCTTTTTTTTTATTAGTACCGTATAAACATTAAACGTGATAATAAATATTCTCTGCGTGACAATATTATTATTTTTATTTGGTAACTTATCTCGGGACCCTAGGGTCCCGGACCTTTGGAAGGCGTACGAGGAGCCGAAGCCAACTCGCAGAGGCCCCTTACATGGCTTTACAATGAAATGGAACACCAGCCGACAATTATCCCTGTTTGCACTATGCAAATGCACCCAAGGACAATCCCCGGCTGGCGCAGGACTATTACAGAATATGGAAACTAAAAATAGGGCTATGGGTTTGGGTGACTAAAATGGACTGGTTTCCTGACACTATGGAAGGACTATGGCCCCTGCCAATCAATGCTTTTATGACAAAGATAAAATGGCAGGGGGTGACTAGCACACTCGATAAATGGGCCCCCTAAAACGGCCGCTAGCACGTAGTGACGTAGCGACAAGAAGGCAACACAGACTGAGGTGCTTGAGGAGTGGAGAGGTGTTTCAAGGCTATCAGGACAATCCCGGAAGTACGGTCAAGATCCCTACCAGCACCTTAGTGAAACACTTCCTTCCCCCGAACACGAATGCTCTTGCGAATCTCCACTCAAACCGGCCAATGAAGGCAAGAGAGAGGTGGGAGCTCTGTTCCTCGTCAGTGTTCACTCCGGCCATTATTATTATTATTATCATCCGTATTTTTAACCGACTCGTCAATCATGATTCGAAAGACATGTGGCGCCATCTGTTATCATAAGAATATTATTGTTGTTTTCCTCGGGAATAGTACTTTTTTTCGGTATTAAAAGTACCCTATGTCCTTTTCTGTACACCTGACAACGTTTTCACAAAATTTCACGATGATCGGTTCAGTGGTTTACGCGTGAAACGGTAACAAACAAACATACTTTCGCATTAACAATATTAAAGTTAGAAGCTTGTTATTGGTATGCATTTAATAAAAAGCTGTTTATTTCCACATTACAAACAGATACATCAATTCTATTTATGTATTTAGATGTTATATACTCCTCCGCTCGTTAACACAAGTCTGTGGCAAAAATCTATTTCACTAATGAGTTGTTATTGAGCGATTACAGTGTGTGGTCTCATTGATCGATGTACCAATCAGTTTGAGTGAGTCTTCGCTAATGATTTGTAAGTGCAACTACTGATTGCTAAAGCAGGTAAAATGTGGTCAAATGAATGCGTTGGTCTTGCGACTGATGAGCGTCGGTTTTATTCCCAGGTCCGGCAATTTGTTGGGTTGGTTTTTGTATGAGGAATTTTTTGGTAGCTGCCTGGAGTTTGAACATCTCAGAGCCTCGGAAAGCATGTAAAGCTGTTGGTCCTGCTGCTGATTTCTCCTTGGTCGTGTCGGGTTGCTGTCTTACCGGACTATGATAGTTAGGGAACAGTAAGAACACCTACGTTTGCGTACACACTTGGGTGCGTAATAGCTCCTGCGTACTTGGTCAGTATCCATTAAGATTGGTCAAGTAGCCAGGAGTTACTAGTTATTACATTAGTTTATCAATCTAGTATAGTAATTTAGTTTGTCAATCTGTATGTAACATTAGCTTTTTGGAAAGTCTTGTGAAAACGACGATATAATATACCAAAAAATCTAAGCTAAAAAAGACTGATGAAATGGGGTTCGATTACGATCAGCATTTTCAGCCTATTGGCCAGGTCTTGGCCAGGTCTACGACGCAGCGGCAAGGCTATCGACATGTAAGACAAATTTTCAGATATTGCCATCGAACGAAGCTCATCATAACAATACAAGTGTATGATGATGGACGGGTCTAATAAATTATCTCCCATCCAAGTTTTGACCGTACCAGTTGCAGCTTCACCCCACAGCCAACGACCCTCCGTCGACAACTTGCTGGATGCAAATAAAAAGTCTTGAAAAAAAATCCCTTTGGCAGCCGTTTTTCCTTTTGAAGAACAATACTCAAACTTTTGTAATAAAGTCGTGCGGAATACCTTCCAACGCATAAATTGGGGTTCCGTTTCATAAAGGTATAGAAGTATTTTTCTTTACGAAGTTAAATTATAATTTCCCTGTAATATAATATCTTTGACTTTGTTTGAGTGATTGAATATGATCTTGGTCCATTTGAAGGAGCCACTAAGGGCCGATGCCTGCCGGGGCTGCGGGTTGTTCGAAGTAGATACCGCACCCCCGGAACGCAAAGGGCACATGAAGGAACATAGATGGGTTTTAGTCAGTAAAAGTCTGACACTCCCTCCCGTCCCGCCCAGGGCGGGGGAAGTTATCTTGCTACCAGGATCTTATACCAGTTTTTGGGGTTACCGCAGCATGTTTTTTTCTTCCTGTATAGAAGAAATCTTATTATTTTTAGTTTTTACGTGGATTTGTGCCCGCAGTGGCTGAGTTATTCGTCAACCCTCGGAGAATACGGGCGTGGTGGTATGTAAGCAAAAGTGAATAAGAATAAAAGAAATACAATTTCAAGTAAGTACTTTGATTGGGTTGTTATACATTCGTCGATTGGGTTAGATTCAGCATATTTATTTTTAGATTTATTTAATAAATCTCTTCAAACAATTCCTTACTGACAGAAGACACCTTTAATTGTCCATTACTTATCTTCACTCCTCAACAAAACTGTTACAGTGACGTCACAACATCAAAAATCAAACACGTGATTATGAATCCATGGCAAGAATTTGGCTAAATCTGTAAATACGATGTAGTGTGTTGGATCGCATCTGTTTTTGCCGTGGCCTGGTATTCCCAGGGACACGAGACCTCGGAGGTACCAGGTGGAACCGTGCTTGATGACCATGCCGCTACCACCGCTGGCACATGGGGATTTCTCTGGAAAAAAAGAGCAAACTTCTTCTGTAGAGAAGTTACAACTCAAGTCTCAACTCAATTAATCTATGCTGATATTATAAAGAGGTAAAGTTTGTGAGGTTGTTAGGGGGTAATCTCTGGATCAACTGAACCGATTTTGAAAATTATTTTACTCATAATCATCATTTGTGAGTGTCATAGGCTATGTAACATCACTCTACGACACACGAGTGTGGAGCAATAACCAAAGGCGTAATGTAACGCGGTTGAAAAGTTCACGCCTACTACGAAGTCTTGTCTATGCTACGAGGGTCATTTGAAAAGTTCTTAGCCTAACATGGTTAAAGTCATTGGTTTTTTTTTAAACTACCCTCATTTTGTAGTGACATTATTTAGCAACAAGTGTGCACAGTTTCGTTTATTCACAGTAACTCATTGTTCGTTTACACGTGATACCGTAAGACAAGTCAGAGCTATTTTTGAAAATGGATAAAATTGAACATCGTGCAGTGATAAAATACCTGAATTTGAAAGGTTTAACTCCAAAAGCTATACATGAAGACATGTCTGCTACTTTGGGTGAGTCCGCTCCTTCGTATGCGACTGTTAAAAACTGGGTGGCAGAGTTTAAACGTGGTCGTGAGACCATTCAAGATGAGCCCCGTAGTGGCCGGCCTTCGACTGCTTCCACTGATCAAAACAAAGAAAAAATCTGTGATCTAATTTTATCTGATCGAAGATTGACTGTCGAGGAGATAGCTAGGACTGTAGGCATCTCATCTGAGCGAACACATCATATAATTACTACTGAACTTGGATTCTCTAAGGTGTCTGCGCGGTGGGTACCGCGACTGCTTTCAGTGGAACAAAAACGCAACCGACTCACAACTTCTCGCGACTGTTTAGAGTTATATGAAGCTGACCCAATAGAATTTGTTGAAAGATTTATAACCATGGATGAAACCTGGGTTCACCACAATACACCCGAGACAAAAGAACAGTCGAAACAATGGAAAAGAGCAGGATCGCCCACCCCAAAGAAGGCAAAGGTGGTTTTATCGGCGGGCAAAGTCATGGCATCCGTTTTTTGGGATGCAAAGGGTATAATTCTCGTAGATTATTTAAAAAAGGGTGAAACAATAAACTCCGATTACTATTGCAACCTGTTGCGTCGTTTGAGAGAAGAAATAAAAAAAAAACGTCCAGGTTTATTGAGAAGAAAAGTCTTGTTTCATCAGGACAACGCGCGCGTTCACACCTCTGTGCAATCCATGGCAGAAATCCATCAATGTGGCTTCGAATTGTTACCTCATCCCCCATATTCACCGGATTTAGCACCGTCCGACTTTTATCTGTTCCCAAAGCTAAAAAAATTTTTAGGTGGTAAACATTTTTTTACAAATGAAGAGGTCATAGCCGCCGTGGACGCTTATTTTGAGGAGTTAGACGAAGATTTTTTTAAAACGGGTATTGAAGCCTTACCGGGTCGATGGAAAAAGTGTTTTGAGCTCGGAGGAGAGTATGTTGAAAAATAAAAATAAACTCAAAATCGTGTGGTTTCATTAAGTATGTTAGGCTAAGAACTTTTCAAATGACCCTCGTATTATAGAGGGGAAAGATTTGCAGGTATGTAACGAATAAAACCAAAAACGCCTGAACCCTTTTTAAAAAAAATATTTCACCATTAGAATGCTACATATCCCTGGTTAACATAAGCTATATAACATCACGCTAGGTCGTAGCGTTACGTTATATAGCTTATGTGGAGTGGAGTTGTAACCAAAGGTTGAAAAAAACCATGCAGACAAAGTCCGCGGGCAGAAACCATCTCTTTTATAAATATGTTAGCGCATAGAATCGCTCCATGGGTATTTAGTCCAAACGGCCCTAACTGAATGTTCCGGTGGCCATTCAGTTTGGGCGGTTCAGAGTAAATAGCCACTCCATAGCTCTAAAACTCCATCTCACCGTCTCTATTTCCAGCGCAGAAGGTGTATCGATTAGTGAATAGCTTGAATCTCTCGTGTGAACTGATGCACGTCGCCTGGCTCACCACCGGCATCTCCTCCTGACGGAGATCGTTGATCACTGCACCTTTCTCGTCATAACTCCAACCAATCAACTGAAAATTTGAAAAAGACGGACTGGTTCAAGTTCATGTAGACATATCGCGGAAGGCGCCCACTCTACCGGCGTAAGTGTGGGGATGAAACACAGGGTTGGTTTTTAGTCAATAAGAGTCTGACAGTGCACCGGCTGTCACCCCTCCGTACCAGGGCAGATAACAGCCAACAGGAGATTCCACCAGGGAACTAAAAAAAAGTTCCTATACACCTACTTAGGCTTTTATTATGTCACTTCACAGTTTATTATATTGCAAACGTTTGGTGGTTATATCAGCCAGGAGTCGGAGATGTAGATGAAAGATATGGTGTCTCTTACTCCTCGGCGAAGGTAATCAAACACCGTGTGGCCATTCTCAAAAGACTGTTTGTGGTTCCTGTCGTCCACACAAAATGTCCACACTTAAAAAAGGCAGTAATGGGGACTGCTGACATTTGTGAATACTTAAAGCTTTGGAAGAACTAGCGCAACACCTCACATTAGCATGTCGTGTGACCCGATCCCATAAGTTTTGCCCCTACCAAAAAAGGCTTTTGGCTTTCAGAGAACGTTTCAGAAATGTAACAATTCAATACATACCAACCCCTTGTTTCCAATCACTTGCTTGAGGTCTGTATCGTTTTTTGGCCAAAGACAGGCAGGTCTGACCCTGTCAGTGTACTTCAGTGGCTGGTTCAGCTCCAAGATTGCTACATCATGACTGTAGGTAGATGCATTATACTCTGGATACACTATTATTTGCTTTACCTGGAATCAAATATATGAGTCAGCCAAAAGGTTATTTTACAAAGATGATGTTTTTTTTAGATCTAATTAAGGGTCCAGCATGTTATCTAGCAAGCAAGGTCGTGAAGGTCTACATAAACATCATAACGACATATTCCTCTATCTATTCTCAAACTCTAAGCCATGCTGCAGTGGCGTAAGCGTTTCTTTTCTTGTTCGTGGTAATATCCTTATGGATAACCTCCATCTGGGAAGAACGGAGGGTTATGTCGGACTCTTACCGACTATAAGAGCCCGTTATTCGTTTGAGACATGATCGGCGTCCCCGACTGGTATTGCACCGATATTGCCGTGCCCGTACATCACAAGAAATTCAATGATGTAGACCTGAATACTCTGGGATCTCAATTAGCAGTCTGCAAGCATATTGGCTTAGATACACTTTAGACGGATTCACCAGAAAGAGCCCCAGAGACTGAAAAACATGAAGTTCTTATAAACCAGTGTCCAACAGTGGAAAATAAAAAAAAATACAATGATACTTACATACCCAATCTGCACTCCATCAATTGAGGACCAAAGGTTGTGTTTCCCAAGGAAGACCGCCAGGGCGTGGTGGTCAATGACATTATTGGAAGACTGCCTGGTGACGCAGTGTGCTGCCGTGATGACGTGGCGCGCTGTGACCAAGGTACCTCCGCAGATGTACTTGTCTTTTACATTCTGGAAGAGAATAACACATTTTTTTATCTGCTGTAAGTCATGAAGTAGACATACATACATATACTGACTTTTTTCCAATGGGAGTAGGCAGAAACAACAGAACGCCACCTGCTACGATCCTTACATACTCCTTTCGCCTCATCCACGTTCATACATCTGGTCATACAAGCACGACGGTTCCTAGTACTGCGCACTCGAACTTTCTGAAGAACCTCACAAATGAGGTCAGAGTAGGACTTTCTAGGGTGTCGCATTCCCCGCGTTGCCTCACATCTCATTAAGTAGACCTTTTCGTAAACGGTCAAGCCAATAGTTTCCGGATATAACAGGTGTCAAAACTCATTTAACGAAGCTAATGGTAACATGTTTTTCATCGACGTAGAAGAATTTCTTAGAAACCCAACTGATCCAACTGATTTGTGCTTCTAGGAAGTTCTTAATGAAAATCTTAATAACACTGTCCCTTTCAGAAAACTTAGCATATATAAACCCAGCCTAATGAATAAGAAACCACGTAAATATATACTTACCATAGTTTGATGGAGAGCGATCTGCCATGGCCATAGAGTTTCCACGGTGGCTTTACCGTCCTGCACCAGAGTACTTGACAACACTTTACCGCATAGAGGCTGTAAGAATTGAAAGAAACAAATTACTAGAATGTTTTTGAGGCAGTACTAACTGTTCAGATTGATATTTATTTGGTTGTGGCAGTAAGCGCGATTTGTATATTCACTTTGGGAAGTATTATAATAAATACTCTATTCATGCGGCAATATAGTCCAATATTGTACGAACAAATGTTTCAATCCTCGTTTCGCATATTCACGCGCATCCAGACCGAAAATTGGCGAGAGGAGAATTGAAATATTTGTTTGTCAAGTACGATAATGAACTATATTACTGCATGAATAGAGTGTTTATCATTTACACAAATTGTGACTCTTACCCATCTAATCTGGAGTGTTAACCACATTGAAATGTATTTTTTGTATGGAAAAAAAAAACGGTAATTTAAAAAACTAAAAAACCCGACTGCTATTCTTTAAAAAGCCCTAAAACAAGATAAATTGTAGCAGTCGGGACCCATTCTAGAAATGGAGGGTGAGTGAATTGAGAGCACATACCTATATTACATTGCAGATGGTCTCGAATGGGTCCCGACTGCTACAATTTATCTTGTTTTAGGGCTTTTTAAAGAATAGCAGTCGGGTTTTTTAGTTTTTTAAATTACCGTTTTTTATTTTTTATTTTTTCAGTGTTTTTAAAAAAAAAAATTCTGTGTCACTCTCACGGTAAATACGAATCTAACGACACCTCTCAAGCTAAAATCCATCGAGCCGTTCAGCCTGCAGAGCGAGCCAAACATTTGAATTTGGCGCCAAAAATCCGCCAATTTTTTTTTTTTTTTTTTTCATATACCCAGTGTCACTCTCACAGTAAATACGAATCTAACGACACCTCTCAAGCTAAAATCCATCAAGCCGTTCAGCCTGCAGAGCGTGCCAAACAATTATACATACATACATACATACATACATACATACATACAAACATACCCTCGAAAAACATAACCCTCCTTCTGTCGCAGTCGGGTAAATAATGCAAAACTTCGGTGAAATTTTTTTTATATTGACTAAGATTTTTGTGTGAAATGAAGATATAAAATACTCGTATAATAATATGTATGATTGTATCAAATAGCTCACCTGCCCATCAATACCTTTAGAGTTGGTATTTTTTCGGTTTTGTAATATTTTTAAGACTTCATTAATAGTTCTATCCAGGGGTGTTCCACTGAAATAAAAAATTAAAACTAGTTTTAATTAAAATGCTATATACCAGGCACCGTTCCATTCATTTAATTTATCTTCGTTTTTTTCTTAATTTTATTTTTGGTTTTAAATTTTTTGTATACAATAATTTTAAAAAATGGGCCTTTGCCCATCAATGGGATATTACAGGCTAGATAAAAAAAAAACTTAATAAAATATTTTCTGAAAATGTATTATCTTACATTTTCGAAAACAACACAAATGATTTTTTTGTACGATTCAAATGTATCAGAGCTAAATCATAACGGGAGGTATTTTATTTGCATATTGAGGTGCTTACAATTGTAATTAAATTATAGGTAGGTACGTAAGTACCTATATCTTCAAGATAGCGTAAAAATACAAGTTGTACCTACTGGTAAACAAAAAACAACTTTATATGGAGAACACGACATGATTTCTAAAAATATAACAATTTACGCCTAGAGCAATTTTTTAATTACCCATTGTTATAGCATACGTGACGTCATAGTTATTTACGAATAGTAATCTGTTCTAATATAATAAAGTTAAAGAATCTTTTAGTTTGTTTATTTAAACGCATTAATCTACTATTCAAGGGGTCCCGGGTTCGATTCCCAGGTCGAGCAAAAAGTGTTATTGGGTTTTTCTATGAAATTCTCAGTAGCAGCTCGGAGTTTGGATTTGTGCCCGGTTAATGGCAATAGGCTCGCCCCCTATTACATGGGACCTAAATATACCGGCGAACTGTGGGTGTACATTAGTACACCTCTGCCTAACCCTTCGGGGAATACAGGCGTGATGGTATATATAATCTCTGTATTTCCAAACACATTTAATCCTAATCTCTTCAAAGTGAACAGGCTTCTTCTAGGTAAGCTTACTCCATCGTCGACTTTGTCACCTCCGACCTAGACTAGAGTCAAGAGCTTATCCATCTGGATTAAAAAAATAACAACAGGATTTGAAAAACCTTTATGTATATAATAGCCAGATTCATGAGCAATAGACTAAGGCTAAGATCACGCCATGAAACACGGGAGCGAGGCAGTAACCAAAGATGTAACTAAGGGCGGCTGAAAAATGACATGCAGGCGAAGTCGCGAACTAATTTATATAGGGAAAACTGCCTTAGCGTTTTACGTAAACGTCTTGCTCACCTGCAGTATAGTTTAAACCTATCCTTTTGTTTTTTTTTTTTATTCTAATGTACCTAGTTTTTCCCGAACCTCATCTGCGTGAATTGTCACCACTGCCTATAGATATCTGCAACACCAGGGGCATTGCAAATGCGTTGCCTTCCCAGAGACATAGTTGAAATGTCTTATGTGCCTGTAAGCAGAGGTGTCCCAAAGTACACCCACAATCCGGTATACGCAGGCGAGCCTATTGCCACTAACCGGGCACATATCCTAACACCGAGCTGCTACTGGGAATTTCATAGAAAAACCCAATAACACTTTTTGCTCGGCCTGGGAATCGAACCCAGGAACCCACGCTCAACAGTCGCGCTAAGAACCACTAGGCTAACGAGGCAATTATATTAGATCCTATAATAAATACAGTGATGGCCCAGTGGTTAAGACGCCCGCCTCTCATGCACGACGCTGTGGGTTCGCAACCGGGCACGGGCAAGTACCAATGTGACTTTTTCTAATTCATATGTGCTTTCTAAGTTTGTCTTGGACATCACTGACATCGGTAACCATGTCTGAGGCC
The DNA here is from genome assembly GCA_932526535.1 of Caradrina clavipalpis. Taxonomy (NCBI): domain Eukaryota; kingdom Metazoa; phylum Arthropoda; class Insecta; order Lepidoptera; family Noctuidae; genus Caradrina; species Caradrina clavipalpis. Next base: position 7,849,816 of record OW052106.1, on the reverse strand, counting down.
CTTGAGGTGGTTTAGAAACTCTGCCACTAGGGTGGGTGGGGTCGTTAGACCTTACCAAACGATAAAGAAGAAGAAGAAGTAGCTAGAAGATACATAAGTACTAAACTCACTGATTAGTAGCAAGCAAATTATTGTCAAGTTTATAAACAGGTTTAGAAGGCTGTGTAGGCAGATTATGTATTGGTTCCGTATCCTGTCCAGGGTTTCCATTCGCATCATTGCAGATCTCTATTCCATTCAGTCTTATATTCAGTAGCCTTGGTGGTTTCTGTCGAGGGTTATATTGGATGAAGAAGCTTAATGGCATAGTGGAACCAGCTTCGAGTTTCATGTGGGTGTTCTCAATTTTAAAGTTCTTGTTGTCTCGCGTGGTTACGACCCCAATCCAGTTCTGAAAGAGACAGTAAATACTTATTAGCGACTGGCTTCTATCCGTGACTTCGTTTGCATGGATTTTTTTTAATAAGTTATATCTTTGGTTACTGCTCCGCTCCCGTGTCTTACATGTGATTTTATATAGCCAATAACTAACCAACCAATAACCAATAACTTTTATGTCTGGTGCAAGCTGGTAGTAGAAGTTGGTTGTCTTTAAATAAATAAATAAAATACGATAAATAAAAAAATAAAAAAACCGATAAATCGCGATAAATTACGATACCTGGTCAATTTTTAATAAATAATAATAGCCATGAATCTGGCTATCATCAAAAATATGTTTTTACATCCGACAGTTAGTTCGGGAGATTAGCGGGTTTAAACAAATAAACATAAATCTTAGGTTCTAGACAATCTTAACTTTTACCATCAAGCTGTCCGCCCACATCAGACAATCGGTTGGACCGATATGTTTGTCGGAAGGAATGGAACTAATATGAATTATTTTTTGTCGGAAGGAATGGAACTAATATGAATTATTTTTTGTCGGAAGGAATGGAACTAATATGAATTTGAATTCTAAACACGTCCTACAAAACTATGGATCTATTGAACAGTCCGATAATCGGTTCAACAAAATGTCGGACGTCGGCGACCAGCACCATAGTGTTGAAAACTCACCCCAAGTATATCAACCTTATCATCGAACAGGATATTGATCCACAGAGAATACAAGGTGCTCTCTGAAGTCAGGTTGATGACTCCGGACCACCGGCCAGGCACTGAGCTGGTCTGGTTGTAAGTGAACACGTCGGGACATGGCGAGGTAAGCCTGGAGCCTGAGTCCTGCTCCAGTGAGGGTACTGCTAGCAACACCAGGATTGTGAATAGGACTGCGATCTGTTGAGCAAGTTGAATTAAGTCTTACCGGGCTATTCTGTATGAACCTCTCTCAGTGAAGTCAGATGAATTGAGATTAAGGTGAGTTGCTATACCACACTAGGGCCGATGGAGGTGTCAGCACCTGGAAGGGGCCACTAAGGGCCAAAGCCTGCCGGGGCTGCGGGTTGTTCGAAAGAGATACCGCGCCCCCGGAACGCAAAGGGCACATGAAGGAACATAGATGGTTTTTAGTCAGTAAAAGTCTGACACTCCCTCCCGTCCCACCCAGGGCGGGGGGGGTCATTGGATGATTTTACCATCTTAAAAAAAAAAAAAAAAAAAAAAAAATGAGGGCCTATAGTCTAAGTCAAAAAATGTAGGTATATATTAAAAGCATTTTAGCCACAGGTAGATTAGATTGCGACCGTTCTTAAAAGTTTAGTAGAATTGCCCTGTGATACTATGGATTGTCATTCAGCTCAGTCTCACCCCACTTAAATTCATTGAAGGACATTTTACAGAAAAGCACTTCTGTTTTGATTTTTTTGAAGACCAGCTTTTGCCAGCGATTTTGTCCTCGTAAATATAGTTGTATATGGATTAAAAATTAACCTATGCTCTTTATTGGAGCTCAAGCATAGTTTGTACAAAATTTCCTTAAAATTGGTTCAGAAGTTTAGCTGTGAAAGCGTAATAAACAACCAAACAAACTGCTCTGTTTCACATTAATAATATTAAATATGGATTGTTAGAATACTAATGACGTCAAAGTATTATAGTTTCTTTGTCATAATAACAAGCTTGAGACCAGTTTTGAATGCTCATTATTTGTGGGAAAATTTTCCAAGAATACGCCAGAAAATGTTCAGTTCGTCCTGGGGGCTTACAAATTTTAATATTACTTTATAAATTCCTCGGTTTGATTTTTAACTGTAGGTGGTAAGCCAAGAGTTGAAAATTCAAAAGTGCACAACACCAAGTAATAGTTTTATAATCGGTACTAGGTATTCTAAGTTATGGTGGACCCCTGAGCAGATTAAATATCAAAAACATTTGTAAAAAGGCTACCTCCAACATAAAATTAACAGTCCAGTAACATTATAATTATTTGTCAAGCTAAAAACTAAAAACTGCTCACACATTTGAACTTAATACACAGAAAACTTAAATCACCGTTTATCAATATATAATTAAGTAGTAGTACACAATATTTTTATTCACTAATCTTACCATAATCAGAAATAAATAAACTGGTTAAATAAATAAGCACGTTTTTGTTTTGTTTACAAGTTAAAATAGTTTTTTATCGATAGGCGACGATCGCCGTACGCGCCGGAGTCTGTACGAATGACAAAAGCAAAACATGGCAATTATGTTAAAGGCCAAAGTATGAAGAAACGGTGGATTTTAAACCTATAACTCGTTTCACATGGGTATATTAAAATCGCTGGTGATGTAACTTGTCTATCAAGATGTCTATAAAGATCTTTTTGTTTGTATGTTTGTACTGAATAGGCTCCAAACCTAGTTTTTTTATGTGATTAGATGGCAAACCAGCTGACGGCCCACCTGATGTTAAGTGGTCACCTCTACCTATAGACATCAGCATTACCAGAGCCCTTGCAAATGCGTTGCCATTACAGAGACAAAGTTAAAATGTTTCATGTGCCTGTAATTACACCCGCACCCATACTCTTCAAACCGGAACACAGCTACACTGCTTTGCGGCAGAAATAGGTATGGTTAATCTGTGGTATGGTGGTAGTACTACCCCGGACGAGCTCCTTCACAAAGAGCTCTACTACAACTAAAACCGATTTCCCGGACCGATTTCAGCAATTTTTTCTGAAACAGATAGCTGCATTATAATATAGAAAGACCTACCCTGACCTTATTGTGAGGTTCTTCAGATAGGTCAGGTGCGTACTACTCGTAACCGGCGTGCTTGTATGACTTGTATGCTTGTACGAATGTGAGCGAGGCGAAAGGAGTATGTAAGGATCGTAGCAGGTGGCGTTCTGTGGTTTCTGCCTACCCCCTTGGGAAAAAGACGTGAGTTTATGTATGAATGTATAATATACCTGAGTAACTTTGGCTATACATATAACATTACGCTAAGACATTCGGAAGCAGAGCAGTAACCTGAGACGTTACTTAACACGGGTGAAAATATTTACGCGGACAGTGCAGTTCGCTAGTAGTTTATAATTTTTGTAGTCTAATAATAACTATTTAGACGTTGATAATATTTTTCGTCAGTTATTTAAGAAAAAACGGTTCCATATGTTTTAACCGTATTGGTTGCACTTTTGTATAGAACAGCAGTTTTTTTTTTTATATCGCCAATGTGTCTAAAAATTTTATATAACAATGTCCCTTCGTCTCCGTAATGGTAATTACAATATACACATATCCCTGTGAATATTCTTTAATATTCAGCCGTTAAAAAATGACGTAGGTATTTCGTCGTCAAACTAGAGATTGTCATTAAATAATCAAATAAAATGTACCCAACAATAATTCGAAAATACTCTTTTTTTTGTTATTGACGTTTGGCAGTATTTAAGAATACACCTATAAAGAAAGAATAGAATCGCCCTCTTTCGTATGCGGTAGGCAGTGTCGCGCGATTACATCCCTGTGTGCGTGTGAGTTCATCGACCCACTTGCCTATATCCAGCGGCAAGATGACTAGTACGAATTCGAAAATCATACAGGGTGTTTGACATAATATCCAGGTGGCCAGGGCCAAACAAATGAGGGCTGAGTAAATAGCAGATGACCCCACCATTTTCGTATGTTCAACGTTCTGCCAAACACCCTGTATAATGATTTGTGTTGAGAATCTGTAGCAAAGGTACCTAAACATCCCTTTGTGCCTATTTGCCTAATTCTGCTCTGTCTCCTGCTTGTTTGGAGGGAAGTGGAAATTTCTGTTTTTCTTACTCCTCCGCTAATCTTTTCCGATTAATTTCGTTGCGGGATCCGAGACAGTTGAATCTTCAAGCTTCATTGCCTCGGCGCTTTTCTGGCGATCTCCACTGTTGATTCTGGTTTCCAGGAGCTGCAGTGGTTTGGGAATAGTGTGGCGGGCTTAGCAAAGTTACCTCCTAAAGTTTGACGAGGAAGTAAAACTGCACTCTTATATTCATTAATTCGGAGAGAAGCATAAACAAGTACTTATGTTTAAGTTTGAACAAATAAACAAAATCCCCAAAAAAATACTTCGGTAGTGTTTATTATTGTTTAAAACCTTTAGGTACCTCATACCCATCTAACGAGTTTCAGGTCTCAATGAGAACCAGCACCTCCTAGGTATAACCCGAACCATTCAAAACGACTTGAAAACATCATCTAAGCAAACACTCTTATTATGCTCTTTCAGTCACACTTTAATCCTGTTTTAAAAGTGCGAGCGATAGAGTATGATTCACATTAGCGCCGCCATTTTGAATTCGCATCTTTATTGCCGCGATTCAACATTACCTACACATCCCTTTTTTAGTTTTGTAGAAATGTAGAAAGACAGGTCGTTAAAGTAGCAGGAACTTTATAAATACACGCTTATGTACCTTGTTACGTCATCCATAGAATTTGTTTTAAAAAACAAGTTATATACATAAGTCATCGTAAGCTTGACCGCTAAGATTATCGCTATGATTTCTTTTAGTGGTTTAAAAGGTGTCCGGTGCCCCGGCGTGAATGGTGATCGATGCCAATCGCTAAAAATATTGTTTACCGTAATAAAATTGTTTTGAGTGAACGTGTATATAGACATTCAGTTTCTGTTTATAATGGTAAGAAATGTGATGAAAATCGTAGTGTTAAAGTGCTATTTTTATATTATAAGTGAGATTAATTTAGTGTGCGATTTCCAAACATGTTTTGCTGTTAGGTAGGTAGATACTTTTGATAGAAAGTTATTGGACTGGTGACATACCTATATTGCAGGTTTTTTTAAAATTATTATCATAGTACCGAGTATTCTTAACGCTGTTGTTTCATTCATGACATAACTTTTAACCGGAAAATAAATAAAGCGGTTTAACAGTGTTGATCTTCAGAATAGATAGCATTCAACATTTAGTTTTTAAATTACATATCTATAAGAAAAGTGCAATGTTTTCCTTCTTACTTACTACTACTTCTAGCTTTTTATAAAAAAATGCTAAATAAATTTAAACTTGTTCAAAAATGATGAATGGTTCAAATTATTCAACAGATCGTACTCCTGTGCGTGTCCCTTGTATTGCTGGCAGTACCCACACTGGAGCAGGATTCCGAGGACCCTACGCCATGTCCCAACGTGTTCATGTACGGGCCCAGCAGAGCGAAGCCTGGCCGGTGGTACGGAGTCATCAACTTGTCTACAGACAGCACTCTGCACTCACTGTGGCTCAATGTTATACTCGATGACGAGGCCTGGGTACTTGGGGTGAGTTTTTAAGGGTTCTTTACTCAAACGGTGCCAATGTGACCCTTCTTCTTCTTCTTTATAGTATGGGCGGTAAGGTCTAACGACGCCACACACCCTAGTGTCAGAGTTTCCAGACCGGGCCTCTGACATGGTTACTTATGTCAGTGATGTCCAAGATAAACTTACACCAAACGTGGCCCTAATCGTGGTCTACTTATCTTTGATATCTTTGGATGGCAAACAAGCCGACGGCCCACCTTATGGTAAATGGTCACCTGTCGTGCCTATAGACTTCTGCAATACCAGAGGTCTTGCAAATGCGTTCCCATCCAGGAGACAAAGTTGAAGTCTCATGCGCTTGTAATTACACCGGCACCCGCTCTCTTCAAACCGGAACACCGCTACTCTGCTGTGTGGTAGAAATGGGTTTGGTGGTAGTACTTTCCCGGATGAGCTTCTCAGCACACAGAGCTTCTACTACTACTTAAACACTCAGCGTCAGCTGTTCGTCCACCTGTCTGTCAACGGGCCGTATCTCATGAACTGTAACAGTTAAAGAGTTGACATTTTCACAGAGTATAATAAATAAAATAAACAAAAAACCAGCCTATTACAGCCCCATTGCATGTAAAGGTCTCTTCTTGTACACAGAAGGCACGAGTATTGATCACCATGCTTAAGCCCAATAAATTTTCAATTAACTGTAAAGATGTTTAGTGGCTTTAAAATCTATAAATACTTAAGCAATTGAGGTTGCAAATAAGTGACGTCACGCAGCTGTTTGACGTCACATTCCGTGACGACAATAGCTAACTACCTATTGTCAAAAAAAATAATGATAGGAAAACCGCATTTTGACAGACGTCAGTAGAAGGTGGAGGAAGTGGTAATCACTAATTAGGGTAAAACTGATGCCCACGACAAACCTGCCCATTCACAACCTCACCAAAATTCATAAGACTTTTTGTTTGCCTAAAAATTCCACATTGTCTCTAACTTATTTAGGTATTTCTTTGAACTGCAGCGTGAATCGTTTTCCTTCTCTGATATCCGGTTTTGCTACATTTTTTTTTAGTACTTCGATTATAAACAAAATATAACAAGGATAAAATACGGCATTATAGTATCGTTTCGTCTTGTATTATAGTTCCTTTATATTTGTTATTATCAACAAAAATATTATAAAGCTCAAAAGATATTTTATGTGAACGCGCTAATCTGGGAAACTACAGGTCCGATTTGAAAACAATCCTTTTACATAATAACCCGTATTTTGGCTATCCAGTGTAACTTTTATTTTACTGAAAACCTGAAAAGGGGTATATGTAGATACTCATCATTATGACCAACTTTCCTATGGGATCCGAATTCATGAAAATATAATCAGCTTTCCCCACAAAAATGTTTTACAACTCCATTATATAATGTTTGGAACAGCTAGATTATTTAGGACTTTTAGTTAAATTCTGAAGTCTGCACAGACGTAACCGCGGAGTATCTAGTACAAAATAATATTACCAAGATTCCGCCAGGGCCCGAGTGAGTGTTTGCGGCCCTAGAATGCAAAATACATTAGGCGGAACACGGATGGACACGGATTTTTAGTCAGTAAGCGTCTGAAACTCCCTTCCGCTCCGCGCTATATTTAATGTATTTGTCCGCCTCTGAGCAAACGCAGAGGATCTACCTCCCCTGTTCTATCTCACACTCTTGTAATTTGACCTGTGGTTACAAACACAGCATTCTGATTCTGATTCCGCTCTAAGCGAAAGAAGTCATTTGATAATAACACATCCTTAAAAAAAACCATATGTACAATCCACATGCACAATAATTATGATCATATTTCTGAACTGTCCAAACATCTTTTTCAGAACTCGATAGGAAACGTTTCTACAAAAGATAACAAGAACTTTCGAATTGAGAATGCTGCCTTGAAGATCACTCCTGGCCTCGAAGTGAAAGTTTACTTCTACGTCCAATACAACCCAATCATAAAGAAAATACCGAGACTCCTTGCAATAAGATTAAATGGAAAGGAAATTTGCAACTTCGTAACTAAGTTTCCAGCGTATGTATTCTGCCCATTATTTTTTGTTTCTCATTTATGTCCATCGCCCTAGGGTCTGTCAGACTCTTTCTGATTAAAAGCCTCCTCGGTTATCCCTTCCCACACTTTTGCCGGAACACTAGAAACATACACGCCTTCCGCCATTCCTATCTGTTGTCGCCGCCTCTGTAGGCCTTTTCAGGTCAGGGGGGGAGAGTGACGTGTTATATTCTCCTCCACAACGTCAAAGAGGGGCGCCTTGGGTCATGTATTGTATCAATGAGCCTACCTATACTATTATTGAATTGTATTCATTTACTAACGTAACCAGGATTTTGACAGGAGTTTTCTTTTTTTGACAAGAGTGTCCGTGGAATTTCTTGTTCGTTCATCTCAGTAGAGACTTACCTACGTTTTGGAACGAGCATTAGTTTCAACTTTCTAACAGACCGACTCCTTGATAGTTCAAAAGCGGTTGTAAATGGTTGAATTGTAATAAATATCTTTGATGTTGACCATCCTCACCAATAGTGCTCATACTTGGCCCTTTGACCGACCTTGTTTTTTGTATCATTAAAGCCTCAAGGGCAAAGGCCAAACAAGTAAGAGCTTCCATTGGCATTTACAGCTATGTTACGTGCTAGGTGACACGCTCTAAGCAAACTAACGTATTGACACTTTGTCCTACGCTCCGGACTAATTTGAAACTTTCGCCGAGAACTACGTCTTATTTTTTAAATTATAGTCGGATGCGATTGTCTAACCTGTATATCGGAAGGCAAGGTGTATATAGCCAGTTTTCCTCACGATATTTCCCATTACCAGCAGAATTGAATTTACTTTTTATTCTAGCAAACCGCCACTTGGGAACAGCAATGATAAAATTGAGACAACTAGCGATGCCGCTGCAACGCAAAATGCTGTAGGAACACAAAACCAAATAAATACTAACCCCAAAGATCCTCAAAGACAGGTGAGCCATTCGTTCTAAGCAAACACTATTTATAAACATACCATTCACACTATCACGCCTGTATTCCCCAAAGGGTTAGGCAGAGATGTACCCCCACAGTTTGCCAGTATGTTTAGGTTCCATGTAATAGGGGGCGAGCCTATTGCCATTGACCGGGCTCCTATCCTTACTCCGAGCTGCTACAACACTTTGCTGGACCTGAGAATCCAACCCAAGACCTCTAACATAGCTATCGCGCTTAGGACCACTAGCATAACGAGGCAGCCTTCTATTTATCTCTTTCACATTAAAATCTTTTAGATACCTAAACTTCCGATTTTCATGAAAATTGGCACGGGGTTTTATGTAAAAGTGACAGTGTTAGTCGATTTTTGTTACTGATTGTACCTACTGCACCGGCAAGCGCAGCGTAATACGTCCACCCCTAGGTGGTCGGACGACCTGATTAAGACGGCAGGAAGACGGATGCAGGCCGCTTCCAACCGGTTCTTTTGGAAATCTATCGGGTAGGCCTATGTAGGTACAGTAGTGGATATCCTGCGGCTGATACGATGATGATGATATACCTACCGGCCGATGTTGGAAATAATTATAGTATTCTTCTTACACATGCGATGCTATTCTTCAATGCGTCTGATATCGGGGGAACCCAGAGACCAGCTACTGGAAATACTAAAATTTAATAGCAGCATTGTCAAATACGCAGTTAATAAAACAATTTTTTAAATTTTGCAGTCTCAATGTGGTAAGGTGGCGTTGGTGGAGAACCATTCACCGCTTACCTCCAAGTTAGAAGAACAATGGCCGTGGCAGATAGCTCTTTATCGAACTCAGGTAAGCTTTCTTCGCTTAGGAACATACAAGCTGCACAGTTCGGGGCTGTTTCTGTAGCTCATGTTATAAGTTTTTAGGAGCTCGTGGCTAAATAATTACAGCCGCATAGACCGATCTTCCGGGCTAAGCCACGCTTGCCGAGGTTGGTCTGTGGATGGGTGACCATTTACCATAGCGAGTTTCCTCCGTGCCTCGGATAGCACGTAAAGCCGTTGGTCCCGGCTGTCATTTGTAGATCTTTGACAGTCGTTACTGTTAGTCAGAAGCCAGAGAGTCTGACAACCAGTCTTACCAAGAGTATCGTATTACCCATTACTGGCTGGTGGAGGTCTGATAGGCAGTCGCTCCATGTAAAATACTGATATTCAGCTGCATTCGGTTCGACTGGAAGCCGACCCCAACATAGTTGGGAAAAGGCTAGGCAGATTATGATGTTATAAGTTTTTAGACTTGCTAAAAACTTGACTTTGAAATTTAGTAATATAATACCTATAAAACATTTCTGATGTACATTATATTTATTTATTTAAAAAAGTACTCTACATAAAAGCTATGGATGTTTGTTACTCAATCACGCCAGAACGAGTGAACGGATCTGGATGAAAGGCACAAAAATATATTATAGTATGGAATAGCATATAGGCTACTTTTTATTCCGGAAAAATGTACGATTCCTGTAGTGATAATGACTGATAATATTATAACTTTCACGCAAACGATGTCCTAGACGGAAGATAGTTTCTTTTTTAGTTGTAAGTCTTCTATGTTAATTAAATGAATGAATGAATTCATCCTTCATGATCACCACGATTATATTTATAATCTTTTAAGATCAACCATAACAACAATATCAAAAAGCCAACTAACTATAACATTCCCCGTATCCAGAATGTTGATAACAAGTACATCTGCGGCGGTACCTTAATCACAGCACGACACGTCATCACGGCAGCACACTGCGTCACCAGGAAGTCTACCAAGCGTGTCGTAGACCGACACACCCTGACGGTCTACCTGGGGAAACAGAACCTGAGGACCTCAGTGGATGGAGTGCAGATAAGCTTTGTAAGTATCTCATTAATACGATTTTAGAAGTAGTGGAGCTATTTGTGAAGGAAAGGAGGAAGTACTGCTTTATCTTTTTGTACTGTATTGCATCAGGGATGTTCGCTGATCGCACACATGCGCAAAAGAGTGCCATCCATAAACGGAGAAAGTAACGATAGCATGCTGAAGGCATTTTGTAAAAAGTTAGACGGTCCCACGAAGGATAAGTATATCAAGTTACATGTCAAACATGAGACTTGACAAATCTTTCTGTAATTGGATGTGTGTATTTGTTTCATATTATGTGTTTTATTGTACACGGTGTGTATCTATTGTCAATATTAATATAGTTTAAAGTTATTTGAAATACTAAGAGCATGCCGGAATCTCACCGGCTAAAACCACCGGGGTGTTCCACTTCTGCCTATGGCCGGGGGTGCGGGATTTGCATAATCATTCACCGCTCCCCCGACAGACCTCGAGTCGCTGTTGTCATAGAAATACCTACTAAACCAATTCACATTCCAGGTGAAGGAAATAATCGTTCACCCAGAGTATAACGCTGCAACCTTCAGTCGTGACGTGGCGATCTTGGAGCTAAACCAGCCGCTGAAGTACACTGACTGGGTCCGACCTGCCTGTCTCTGGCCGACGTCCAACACAGAACTAAATCAAGTTGTTGGAAAGGAGGGAACGGTATGTATTGACGATGACGATGTATTGCCCGCTTCGTTCAGCCAGGTACACCTGCCACTCGGATGAGCCTGTATGAAAAGCACTTAATAGACTGTGCACCCAAGTGGGCCGCTGCAAACACAACTTAGCAAAATGGGAGATTTTATAGATCATTTCAGTTCTTTTTTGTAATATCCCCCGCCCTTGTACCTTTTACTGCATATCGTTGAAATAAATAAGTTATCACTGTCTATGGGCTGTGATAAGCTATTTATTTTAACTTTCTGTATTTGAAACCGATGTCAATTCTGTGGATATGAGCCCTAAAAGGTTTTTTCGAGTTGGATTAGCTCTTAACTCTAACTCAGGTCAGAAGTGACAAAGACAAAGTCGACGACGGAGTGAGCTTACCCAGAATAATTTCCTTTATTGTTGCAGTTGTTAGGCTGGGTTTTCGATGACAACGGTCTGGTGGTAAACGAGCTATATCCGGAGAAGATGCCGTTGGTCAGTCAGGAGACATGCACCAGCTCACACAGCAGCTTCTTCACGCGATTCACGTCAGAATATACATACTGCGCTGGGAATAGAAACGGTAAGATGGAGATGTTTATTAGTTACTATAGATAGATGTGCCAGGTTTGCTACGGTTAACTACAAAAAGTTCTGAGTATGGGAGTTTGTATGTTTGTAAACGCACCCATGATACAGGAGAAGTTTATATTGTACCCTCACTAGGAATTTCTTGTTATCCTAAATTTCAAGTATTATTTTAATTTAACATTTGCACGAACGAAAGGTTGAATAGGTATGTGCTTAATACAAACATATTGTATAACACATGATGTATCTTATATTGCTGCAAATAAAGTTAGGTACCATTCATTCATTCAGTCACCAAAAAAAAACACGAAACATTTTTTTTTTTACATTTGGCATTTATTTTTGAGCTCAATTCAAAATTGGGAACCAAATCATTTTTTTGGTTCTAAGATTTCATATTTATTTCCAAGCTAAATTTAATTTCACAGTCAAATTCACCACCTTTGGTTGCGTGGTAGAGAATGGCTAAAGCATTAAGTTGCCTTTGTTCTTTTTATGTGCATATAGTTTAAATAAATAAATAAAATCAACCAACACTGTAACTCTAAATTTCCTTCTTCTATTTCCAGAAAAAACACCGTGTCCCAGTGCCGGCAGCGGTATGGTCATCATGACCAGCAACACTTGGTACCTCCGCGGCCTCGTCTCCTTATCCGTACCCAAGCTGAATGCATTCCAATGCGACTCCAAACACTACATCATATTTACAGATTTAGCTAAATTCTTGCCATGGATTAATAGTATAGTTTTTGATTTCTGATCTTGAAGTAAGTTTGTTAGAGCTCAGATTTCTTTGCGAGATTATGTTATGTTGCGTTTGCGCTGGAATCTTTTTTGAAGAGCTTAATGTAAGTAAGTGTTATTATGTAGATATTTGTAGATTTGACTTATCATCGGCATGTTTATTCGAAGTCGGCATCAGAGCGAACTGGGCTTAAAGAGCGTCGGCATTTTATCTATTCTGTGTTCAAAACGCCGATGCCCAACAGTGATTTGATGTTTTTATTAAATTCGATATCGGTAGACTCTTAACTCTAGTCTAGGTCAGAGGTGACAAGGATAAAGTCGACGATGGAGTGACTTACCCAGAAGAAGCAAATGCAACACAATCACAATATTATGTGAAATAATATTTGTAATTGAACCTAAGATTACCTCTTACAAATAAAAGAAAACATTGTCTTTTTTGTAGTAATAGTAGTTATAGCTAAATTATTATTATTTCTATTTAAACCGAGCATTTTATTCCCTGATGAATGCAATGAACAGGAACAATTAACTATTACAAGTTCTATAGTTCAAGCAGTGTTTGTTTGGTGTTTGGCATTTAATATTGTTTTATCGGCCACTAAATTGTGTAAAGCATCAAAAATTTGATGAAAAAATAAATCAACTTCTGTATGATATTGGAGTAAATCCTTACACGTTGTTTTTCTTACCCGGTTACAGAAAAGGACGAATAGTGAGTTTTATAAGTAAACTAGCTTTTGCCCGCAATTCCACTCCTGTATCCGTCTTCTAGGCAGAGGTGTACCAATGTACACCTACAGGCTGCGGGTATGTATAGGTCGAATCCCATGTAATAGGGGGCGAGTCTATTCTCATCTTCTTTCTCTACTCCGTGATTGTCATTAACAGGGCACAAATCCTAACTCCGAGCGGTTACTGAGAATTCCATAAAAAAAAACCCAATAATTCATTCGACCTGGGAATCGAACCCAAGACCACTAAACGTAGCAGTCGTGCTTAGGATAACTAGGCTAACTTGGCGGATCATCTCATGTTCATTTCATTACATTTCATGTTCAGCACTTCTAAAGGAAATATGAAAGCGCAAATGAGTTCAAACCTTCAAGTTTACATATACGCCAATACTCTTCAGCTTAATAACATTAGTATACAAGCTGTTGATTAGCATCCTCGTCAAATTCAAGGAGTTAACTATGCTCGTGATTCTTAACACGAATCAATAATAAAATAAATTTGTTTTAAAATTTATATTTTTTGACGTGATTTTCCAATTCGAACTAGCCATCTCGCCCTATGGCGAGATGGCGAGATGGTTTAGGCGCTATGCACGCATTGATATAGCCGCGCGACAACTCTGCCTACCGCATACGCAACTGGGCGATGCTGATTTTTGCAAGAGGAGTATTCTGGAATACTGTTTTTTGATAGTTGCAACTAAAAAAACAAGCATTTATTAAATATTGGCCAGGTATCGTAATTATATTTAATTACTTCTTTTTACCCGACTGCGACAGAAGGAGGGTTATGTTTTTTTTTCTATGACAAGCTCCTAAAATTTGACGAGGATGCAAATCAACAGCTTGTATGTATGCTCGCCTCTTTGATATAGCAGTCAGCCGGCGCAAAATATGAAAACATAACAGTTCCAAGTGAACATAATGTTTCTAGTTTAGAATTCGACTCGTGTCCCTGTTAATGTATGAAGTAATAAACTAACTTGTACCGACTGACCGCGCACCATATGGCTTAGTTATTATTTTCATATGTTTTAGAAAGTTTTCCATGGTATGTACCCAATTTACTGAAACTTTGAGTTATCACGTTCCTACATAATAACTCAAAGGACTCAGAACTCTGCAGTTTGCCAGAAGTAACATTAATCTGTTATAGAGGGAAATAGAAAATTAAACTATAAAACAATACATTTAAAATTAAACTAAATACATTTAAGGCAGGAAAAACTCTATTATAAAAAAATTGCTATACAGCGTATTACGGAAAGGGTATACAGGATAAGTTTTTAACCAGTGCGTAAATTTTTTTTGGTAGTTCAGTGTCAGTAATAGAACATATTTCCGTGTTTAGTTAAAAAAAAAAAAAATAAAAAAAATTTCATCCTTATCCGAGTTTGAAATAAGCAAAACATCCAGGACATAATCTATTCGCCATACTATCAATGAAAACTCGCGGCCGCCGCCGCCGCCCGGGCGCATGGCTGGGGTGAGGGGGTGGGGAATGCGCTAGCGCCGAGTGACAATGAAATATGGTTTTTAAGTAAACATGTTTCGTAAGCGATAACTTTTTTTTTTAGTACTAAGACATATCAAAATAAAATATACGTGTTTAATAAAACGTGTTGAAGTTTATTATGGCAAAATTTACGCACTGGTTAAAAAAAATTCCTGTGTAAATACAAACGGGGTGAAGAGTGTATCCGGTACTGAAACTACATATTATGTACATACCATCACGCTTGTATTCCCCGAAGGGTTAGGCAGAGTTGTACCAATGTACAGTACACCCACGGTTCGCTGGCATGTATTAGGGCCCATGTAACGTACGGAATAATGGGGCGAGCCTATGGCCACTAACCAACCGGGCACAAATCCAAACTCCGAGCTGCTTCTGAGAATTTCATAAAAGAACCCAATAAACTTTTTGTTCGACCCTGGAATCGAACCCAAGACCTCTAGCGTAGCAGTCGCGCTTAGGACCACTAGGCCAACGAGGCAGTTATTAGGTTCCTATGTTACAGCGAAGAAAAACTCTATTATACAAAATAACTAGCCATGCGGCATTTTACCGAAAGGTTAGATATATCCATAAAAACGGGGTGAAGAGTTTATCCGGTACTGAATCTCTATACAAAATTTCAGCTCAAAGCAACTTTGAAAATGCATAATATTTTTTTTTTTATTTCGGCTTTTTATTAATTTTGAATCATAACAAACGTGTCCAGGAGAAACAAATCTTCTACGGAGTTGTTTCTTAGTGTGTAGTTTGACACCGATCATTAGAATTCAATTGGAAACTTTTGATTTTCTATACTTTAATGTTTCTTAACTTTTTAATTTTGAGAGTGAACTATGTGGTTTGTAAACACCAAAATAATCCGTGCCTTTGATATGTACATACCCTTATCGTAACACGCTATATTCCCCGCGGTGTCACCCACATTCAATTACGTCTTTAGTTACAGCTCCGCTCCCGTTAGTCGTAGCGTGATGTTTTATACAGACTTCCTAGGCAGCTTTTTTTTTTGTAGACGGGAAATCATCAAATAACTTCCCCCGCCCTGGGCGGGGCGGGAGGGAGTGTCAGACTTTTACTGACTTAAACCCGTCTATGTTCCTTTCATGTGCCCTTTGCGTTCCGGGGGCGCGGTATCTCTTTCGAACAACCCAACCAAACGCAGCTTAAGTAAGCCTTCCTACAGCTGTATTCTCATGTACTTTACTGAGCAATATAATCTTTTAATACACATTCCGACTACAGCCACGACACGGTTGTAAAAGCTCATTTACTTACATAGAGAAATTTCTCACGTTTTCCCGATTATTTGCTTCGTGTTTTTACGATTTTTACACATGTTAAGCACATAAATTCTGATGTTTTTATAAGCATTGGATTATCACCAGCTTAAGACTAAAATATGTGTTACTAGCTTCTGCCCGCGACTTCGTCCGCGTCACAGTTGATGTGTTATCCTACGGGTACCGTACATTTTCCCGGGATAAAAAGTAGCCTATGTGTTATTCCAGACTATAATCTATCTTTGTGCCAAATTTCATCCAGATCCATTCAGCCGTTTAAGCGTGAAAGAGTAACAAACATCCATACATCCATACATCCATACATACAAACTTTCGCCTTTATAATAGTAGTAGGATTAAGGCTGCGATTGCTGTAACAATGTTTTGCGTCTTGTTGTTTCTTTGTACGTGTTTTTTTTTTTTAAACTGAACCCTTGTATAATGACATTTTAAAGTTTAGTGTGCGTCATCATGGCGTTTATTTAATATCAAATGGACCATTAGCAACTGTCAACTAGCGTTGAATATCAATTAAAATATAAGGCTAGGGCGATGTATTTTCATAAAACAGTAAAATTAGAATTTTATTTACATAGAAATCAATAAATACTTTATCAATTGATTGAAATGGCAAATACGTGACGTCACAGTTTAGTAATGTCATACAAAATTTACAGGTAAACCGCGTTATGACAGGCCATAAAAAGTGTAATGACAAGTATTCAATTCTGTCAATGTCAAAAGTTCAAATATTCGTTCTTAACATGTCAAAAAACTGTCATTCCCGGATTCAGAAAAAAGTTGTAACATAAATGATGTAATTCCATTCACAAGAACTGAATAACTGTAGAATACAGCATAAAGCGCTTACTACAATCTGTTGCAGAAACTTTTGAGCCGCTTTCAAGCGCTGCCATCTTGTTTATGACGTCATAAAGCGAAGGGTGAGAAGCACATGTTGTCCGCCACCCGCTTTTTATGACGATAGTTTCCATTCCATGAGTACTTGTGAAAATGTTTTTATAGCACGCCAAATGATAACGTTATTATTTTAGTGATATACGGTTTGTGTTTGGGAAAAGACTTTTGTTATTTTTTAAGAGAGACTTAGTACTTGGTGTAATGTTGGAGTTTTTTGCTTGTTCTTCTCTATGGGGAACTACGTTTTGGAACGAGCAACTAGCTTCACTTGTGATGACAATTTAAGTGTCTGTAAATGGTCTAATTGAAATAAATACTTTGACTTTGACATTATATTAGTGACATTAATTTTTTTTACCGACTTCATAAATGGGGAGGTACTCAATTCGTAGGAATCTTTTGTTTTAACATTTAAGTAATCGTTTGTTTTACGTGCAGCTTTGATATAAAGTGCGCGTTGTTAGTATTGGGTTTAGTTCTGTCAAAGTAAACAAAACCACGTCAAAAGTTACGAAGAACGCAATAGCTTTGATTTTAGATGTTAAATGATATTGATCTGTTATTGCTGCATAATAAAATAAAATTTTCAGCACATAATTAGATCAATTACATGAAAGTTATTTACTTTCATGTAATTGATCTAATTATGTACAGATTGTGGGTTGGCTCATTTTGGCACAAATGAGATTTAATCATTTTGTTATGGAACAGTTTTATACTTGGTAACATGGTATGTATCGACAATGAACGGATCATTGTCTATGCCTCTCTTTTCGTATATCTCTCCTTCTCCGTCTTTTTCATAAATATAACATAAGTATACCTATTCTCCGATTCCTATTGTAAGCGAAAACTCAAGTAAAAATCTGATAATAATAGCGACGTTTATCAATAAAAGAAAATAGGGATTATAAGGGTTAGGGTACAGAGGGCAGTCACAAATCTTTATCGGTGAACCTTATTGTGATTTATGTGACGACTACGTGTGCTTCTACCCTATATAAGATTTGTTGGAGAAAATACCTTTTAATCTACGAATTATTCGGGTAAGTAGAGCTCTTTTTATTTGTAGTATTGTTGCAAGAGAATTATTGAATTGGTATAATGCGTTTTCTATAATATTCTTTAAATCTATACCAAAATACTTTATTAAGAGGAAATATTATTTTGTTTGTTTTTACCGAATAGCTCCGAAACTACTGATCCGATTTCAATAATTTTTTCACCAATGGATAGCTACATTATTCCTGAGTAACATAAGCTATACAAACATCACGCTACAACACTCGGAAGTGCAGTAATAGCGACGTAACTTAACACGGGTGATTATATATTTATATAACTTTTCGACAGGATTTTTCTACGGAGTAGAAAAAACGGTGTCATGCAACACGTTGCATTTCTGTCACATTGTTTAAAAAATCTTGTTTAAATTGGATATTTTGAACTGGTTTTCTGTGTTCATTCTAAAGGATAAGTTAAAATAAATTAACTCAAAAAGTTATAGGGAAAGTTACCTTAAAACCTTGAAATAAGCCCATAGTTACACGAAAACAGTTTTATCCGAGAACATAGCTAATTTCGCATTGGGAACTGAAATCTTACTTCCAAAACTATTCGTCGCTTTTTGCCAGGCCTCGGAGAAATGTAAGAAAATCAAAACGAAGGGAATGATTTAGTTTTCTCACGCTCTGAGTGGTACAGCTAAGTGTTACCTAAGGTACAAAAGAAAAATTAAAAGGCCTTACTGCGCACTCCATAAAAATACAGTCTACAACATATTTTGGTCAAAAATATTTTTCATTAGGAGTTTTTGAGCTACATAATTATAATAATAGATTTAGATGTGTAAATAAAATACTATTATTAGAAGAAAAAATTAGTGAAATAATACCATTGGTATGCCCGTATCTTATCTAAAAATGTCATATAGTTAAATTGTATAATCATCAAAATATAACAAGACTACTTACGTTTTACATGAAGCAAGCTGTCATTACAGTCCACGTAGGTAGATACACAATTTTTGTTACTCCTCCATTATCGTACCTTGTAGCCTCAATACTTAAACATTTTATTTACCTTCTAATAGAAAACGGCATTAAAATAATTTCGTAATAAGCCGAAATCAAAACTCATTCATTTAATGTTTCATTTCCCATTAAGACAATCACCCCGTTTCAGAAGAAATTTCACTTTTAATAAAGGTCGTTAAATAAAAGAGCGGTATAAAAATCCCATTTAATATAATTAATTTAAAAATCTTCATCAAGCGTAGAGGACGAAAGCCGAAGGCCGAGATCATTCGCACTCGTTTTCATGTAGAAGGATGGCTCGACGAACGTATCGAAAGTGGTAGAAACTGAACACCACCATGATGGAGAAGAAGTACATGACTGCAACAAGTAATAAAATTTAAAATAATAAATTAATAGTTTAAAAAAACACTAAAAAACACGCCGATATTTCATCATAGAATGCTAGTGCCTATCTTCCGGCTTCATCATCCCACCTTGAAACCTAATCATGGTCAACGTTCATTACAAGACCTTTCTAACAAGTCCAAACACGGCTATGATACGATCATCCATAATGAAGTTCCAGTTCATAATTATCTTCCGGCTCCATCAACATTGTGTTTGTACCAAGGACGAGGAACGATGTGTGTGAAACTACCACAAGTACAGAGCTAGCTTAGCTTAAGTTATGAAAATGAAGCGATGTAATTGGTCATTTTTACACACATCCAATCAATTAGCATCGCAATGAAGTCATTCGACAGAGAACTAAAGTCACCGACATTGCTCGCAGAATTAGTACGCTTAAATGGAAGTGGACCGGTGATGTCTGCAGACGGACAGACGGTCGGTGGAGCAGACACGTGTTGAAGTGGATACCACGTTTAGGCAAACGTAGTGTGGGCGCCTTCCTGCACGTTGGACCGACGATTCAAAGAAGGCAGCGAATGGATGCTGGAGGGATGGTTGGCACTCTTTGGGGGAGGCCTACGTTCAGCAGTGGCTGGCCATAAGCTGATTTGATGATGTCATACATTCCATTCCTGGTGGAAACGTAGCCTTATAGTGCATTTAAACAGACAGTGTCATCGTGGCTATGAGCCATTCTAATAGCTACTGGCAAAAAAAATTAGTGCTAAAAATATACCAAATATAACTCACTAGATCCGAGGAATGTTAGAAGTCCACTAACACATGCCAAGTTAGCCATTCTGTGTTGCTCGTCTTTTATTTTAGGAGCTGAAAAAATAATACCAATATGAACAGTTTGTAGCCAGCGCAGCGTAGCCCACGTAGCACAGCGAAGTGCACGCCGCATAACGTATCCCACGTAGCACAACGAAGCGCACATAGCCAAGCGTAGCATAACATAGTGCGCGTAGCACAACGTGACACACATAGCATATCGTGACACACATAGCATATCGTGGCGCACGTAGCACAGCTACGCCGGGATAGCTTTGCAAAGTCATTTACGGAGGGCGACGTAAATAGCGATGAGGTAGGTTTTTTTCATAAAACTCACGTTAATTTGGATAATGTCACAGATATCTTCATATTCCCTAGGAGAAATGTCAAGCACTAGGTAGTCTAATCTTTACACAGTATTAAATAAAGTCGCTCCCGCTTTATGTACGCTTAGGTTTTATTAACTCCGCAGCGGATTTTAATACAGTTTTCAGCAATAGATGGAATGGTTCAAGAGCAAGATTTATACGTATAGAACATCACGCTACAACCAACGGGAGTGGAACAGTAACCAAAGACGTAACTGAACGCGGTTTACACCGCAGGATATAGCTGGTAGAATATAAAACTCATAACCGTACTTTTTGCTTCGCTGTAGTCGGGTAAAAATAGACCTATGCAAACTGTCCGAAGCTTCTCTATGCAAAACCTATACAGCGCTTTAAGGCGATGTCACGTTAGATCATTTATTGATAGTAAACTGATAAATCACTGTTATAGCCCATTATTTTACGGTATCGACATACATATTTCATCATGTCTGTATATTTTTATAGAAGGACTAGCTTCTGCCCGCGACTTCGTCCGCGTCACAGTTGATGTGTTATCCTACGGGTACCGTACATTTTCCCGGGATAAAAAGTAGCCTATGTGTTATTCCAGACTATAATCTATCTTTGTGCCAAATTTCATCCAGATCCATTCAGCCGTTTAAGCGTGAAAGAGTAACAAACATCCATACATCCATACATCCATACATCCATACATCCATACATCCATACATCCATACATCCATACATACAAACTTTCGCCTTTATAATCCATACATACAAACTTTCGCCTTTATAATAGTAGTAGGATTAATAAACCAAAGGGAGGCATTATAAATATAATATTTGGGTCGTATTCAACTCTCAAGGTATTAGGTAGTACATTCAAATTCGATAGACAGCTTCTGTAGTATTTATGTAGGTTGCTTATTGATTTATATCTATGCGAAAGGAGGGTTGTAGCAGATGGCGTTCCGTGGTTTCTGCCTACCCCCATGGGAAAAAGGCATGTAGGTATCTATACTAATATAAAGCTAAATATTTTTTGTTTGTTTGTTTAAACGACCTAATCTCTGGAACTATCAGTCTGATTGTAAAAAGGTTTTTTTTTTATATTTATGATAACCAGATTCATAATGAATAGTGTAGGTTATGTAACATCATGCTACTTCCTACGGGAGCGGAGCAGTAATACGTAACATAACGCGGTCGAAAAATACCACGCGAACAAAGTTTCGAGCAGCTAGCGAAGCTAGTGTAACATATTATTACGTTTAGTGTACCTACTAATACTTCAGCATAACTAGGTATTAACTACCTATGTACTATACTAGCTTCTGCCTCCGACTTCACCTGCTTATTTCACCAACATTAAATTACCTTTTTGGTTACTGTTCCGCTCCCGTGTGTTGTAGCGTGATGTTATATGCTTGCAATGTAGCTGTCCTTTAGTGAAGCAATGATTAAAATTGGTCCAGTAGTTGTGGAGCATAGTCGATACAAACAAACAAATAAAAAATTCTCTCCTCTTTATAATATTAGTATAGACTAGCTTTTGCCCGCGACTTCGTTCGCGTGGACTTCAGGTTCGTCCCGTCTAGTCAAAAATTGTAGCCTATGTGTTATTCTGATGTATAAGCTATAGCCTATGTGTTATTCTGATGTATAAGCTATATTGTGGTAAAGTTTCATTCAAATCCATTCAGTAGTTTTTACGTGAAAGAGTAACAAACATCCATACATCCATACTAACAAACTTTCGCCTTTATAATAGTAGTAGGATTTTTTATTAAAATAGGTAAGTAAAAAGAAAACGCACAGACTACGATTGCAAAGTAAAACCACTTACACACACACACACAGAAAAGGTCTCCCCACATAAAATACAAACATTGAAGAAAACATTTTTGTCAGAAACCTGCCTGTTTTATATGACTATGGGACTCTCACATTTACATTAAGTCGTAGGAGCTCCGCCGTCTGCTCCAACATACTCAATTACATATTGGAAGAGAATACGAGGCCAATACGTACTAAGACATAGTGAATTTATGTAAATAGACAATGTAAAGAGAATGTTTTGCAAAGGCCGCTGGAAATGGTTTGGTAGTGTAGTAATGTAATTCTCCAGACCGATTCCGGCCACGGCGACTAATCTTAATGCAGACTAGCCTCGTACGCAGGAGATATTATAGTGCACAAGTGTGTGCGCAAACACAGGTGCACTAACTCTCATAGCCCGATGGGGCGGCAATCCGACACGACCGGAGGGAGATCAGGCGCAGGACCAACGGCTTTACGTGCTTTCCGAGGCACGGGGGTGTCACACCACCAACTTCCAAACTCCGGGCTGCTACTGAGAAATTCCTAATGGAAAAACCCAATAACACTTTTTGCCCGACCTGGGAATCAAACCCGGGACCCCTTGCTCAGCAATCGCGCTTACGACCACGAGACCAACGGGGCAGTCGTAATGGTAGTGTAGTACGTTTATCAAGAAAAATGGGTGTCTGAGATGCTCAACTATTTAAACTTGGGGAGTACTCGTCATTTGATTGGTTGTCAACCTTTTCTAAAACATAGAAAACTCGCACTGTTTTTTTACTCACGACGATACGGACACGGTATATAATAACATGTATTGCTGCAGTACGTAACTAGATGCCATCATTGACCTGTCCCTGTCCCAACTACGTTGGGGTCGGTTTCTAGTCTAAACGGATGCAGCTGAATACCAGTGGTTTTAATGGAGCGACTGCCTATCCGTAATGACAGTCAAAGATCAACGAATGACAACCGGGACCACACCCCGGCACGGGGGTATCTCACCATTAAATTCCAGACTCCGGGCTGCTACTAAGAAATTCCAAATGGAAAAACTCAATAACACTTTTTGCCCGACCTGGGAATCAAACCCAAGACCCAACGCTCATCAGCCGCGCTTATGACCATGAGCTCAACGGGGCAGTACCTAGCTGTATTTCTCGTAAAACTGTTTGCTCAAAGATTCATATTGTTATTTTGTCAAACAAATCATTCAACTAAATTGATTTACCTACAAACACATAGTCCAAAAAATAGAATACCTAACACAAAATAAAACGAAAATTGCAAACAGCATTCCAGTCAGAGCTGGCTCTAACCGTTGGACGATTAAATTTTTATTTACAGCAGTGCCAGCGACTGGGAAAATAAAAAGTTTTTTCCAAAAACGGCCGCATTTTGTGACAAGCCTAACACGGCACGGCAGTTTGAGCACCACTGTTGTATTTATGAACAAAACTTTTGAGAGAATAAAATATTGCACAAGTACCTACTATGGTGACCATTTATCGTTTTGTTTCGCAATTTTTTGCGCTTTTAATATAGAAAAGAGGCTTTGCAATGAACGAAATATTATAAATTCTAACGATTTATTTTCTAGGTATTTGAGTTTGGAAAACGAAAGCTTCTTAAGAAAATAAAAAGGAAAAGTATCCAATTTTATGTCCGGTTAAAAGAACAGTTTAATTTTAAGCTGCTTTTGTATTGATGTTGTTTTATAGAAAAGCTTTTTCTCGCATTTTACTAAGGAAAAACATCCTTGGGCGAAAGACTCCGTATTGGTATAGAAATCGTGGCCAATGGTCGTCGGGTTCATTTGGTATTTTTGTGGTATCTGATTTATGTAAGATATCTGGTTTATGTGTGATTTATGTGATTTGTGCGTTTCTGTTTGTATGTAAGTTATAATTTGCTTTTTTTTTAATTACTGACATTTTTTACGTCATTTTGGCGTCAATAATGACTTTTTTTTTTCGCTATTAGGAATTTCTTATTAACTGCCCAGAATCTGGGGATTCGTGTCCGGGTACCGGCAGTACGTTCGTTTCCCATTATTTGGGACATTTGGCGAGATGTGGGTATACGGTTGACGTTAGGCCTGTATATAATTTTACTTACCATCTTTAAATCTGACGCAAGCTCTTCCAATCTTAGTGACAGCCAGTGATAGCAGTCCTATCCACACTATTGTTGCAACAAGAAGATATACCTGGTTCAAAAAAAATATCATGAAGTTAGAATTAAGTCTCCATGGGTGTACTCAAACATGGGAAAAACTGCCGCCGTCTCCTGACCTCGATTGAAACCATCATACATTCAGCTGGTAAATTTTATACCTATGCCTAAGTACAGAATAAATTCTAATCCTCCTAGATAGTTTGCAACCCCAACACAAGTCGCAAGGATCGCAGGTTTAATCCATCGATCAAGAAATATTTTCAGTAAGTGTATCTAGTAATCCTAGTTATATTCTGGCTACCCCATTATGTTGTCAAGGCCTGACGTTATTTTAGAAGATCAACTTGTTATAAGATGTTAACTGTACCAGCATGGCTCTGCAGTTTTCCGACAAGGCGACAACAATGAGAAGCACTCCTGCGCCGGTGACACCACTCAGCACGATGCCCGTCGCGATACTAATAACTGCAGGGAAAAAAGTAGCATTTAAAATTTACGGTGATAGTGCTTCCCTGGACGAGCTCCATCATAAAGCTACTACTATTAATTGTACGAGAGGAGCTAAAGAAGCAAGTCTCTAACTTACACTGCGTGGTCGGCGTCATATGCATCTCATCGTACTGCGGTCCATGGGTAAGGATAAGAGTCAGCAGGATAGATCCCACCAGGACTTGGCAGAAGGCTATCAGAAGAACTCCTGGGAACAGATTGCAGATGCCGCAGCAGCTCTCGAAGTGACATCCTGGCTTGTGGAATGAGAAGTGTAGGGGGACCTGGTAATTTGAACATATTTATTTATTTACAGATTATGCAATTAAGAAGATGGACATAAGGCCAATTAAGTCCATATTATCTTAATGTATAAATAAATATAGTCCGATGCTACTGTTTTTGCTTATGCCCGTAACTTCGTCCGCGATGCCGTTTATAAGGTTTAAATTTTTTGCGGCGAATCATTATTATTTTTCTAAAAGAAAAGCAACCTTAGTTACTCGTTATAACATCAGCTATATGCCAGTAAAACTCCTGTCATATTCGATATAGCTGTTTCAGAGATAAGCCAGAAAAACCAGACGGACAGACAAAAAAATATCGGAACCGCGCGGTAGTTACCAAAAAAGTGTACTTCACATAATATATCATCAATCAATAAACCCTTCTCCTTGTCTTCCTTAGGCTCAAGACTTAAACAACTTATAAGCAATGAAGTAACATCTTACATGGTGACCCACATTAAGCTTCAAAAACCCAATCCACATGTTCAAACAGAAAATATTTCTTAACCATAACATCGAACGAAACAATATGCAGTTCGTATTCCATTTCCACGTTCATACGAAAGCAAAATGCTGAACACGTCTTGTTGCTTGCGCTTCGGTACAATGCACCTTACATTTGTATGGCGCCAGTTTTGCCTACTGTGCAACTGCCGCATTCAATGCAGGGCGCTTTTGTAGGCTGTTACCTCAAACGTTTGCTCCTTTAGTGCAAGTTTCTAAGGTTGGGGTAGAAAGGAAAAAGGACTTTGAAGTCAAAGAAACGATGTGTTTACGTTAAGTTTTTTGCTTGAGATGGGTTTGCTGTTGATTCTAGTCTGGTGACAGAGGCAAAGTCGACGATGGAGTGAGCTTACGCAGCAGAAGCCTGTTCACTCGAACTTTAAAGAGATAAGGGGTTGAATGCGTTTGGAAATGCAGAAAGAAACCTTTCTTTACTCCCATAATTCGATGTAACGGTAAACCAATTACAACTAGAAAGAGGGCAGGTGCAGAGCCCATGGCTTCGTGCTTTTCGAAGCACGAGGGTGTCACACTGCCAACTTTCTAATGATTATCGCTCATTCCAAAAGCAAAGCTTCGTCAAGGCAGCGGGAGCTGCCGCTATGTGGCTTACATACATGTCATCACTCCCACAGTTCGCCAGTATGTTTAGGTCCCATGTAATAAGGGGCGAGACTATTACCATTAACCGGGCACAAATCTTAACTTCCCCATGTGGTTTATGTAACCAATTTTCTTTGTGAGGATCCTCGCACATTGCAGGCACACCATTTAAGTAACTATACTTATATATTATGCAGGTACTCGGGCTTTCAAGTGATCATCCGTCTATCCTGCTTAACCTACTTCCTAATTATAAATGCGAAAGTTTGTGAGGATGGATAGATGGATGGAACGATATTTGTTACTCTTTCACGCTTAAATGGCTGAACGTATCCAAATGAAATTTGGCACTGAGATATATTGTAGTGTAGACTAACACATAGGATACTTTTTAACCCGGAAAAATGTACGGTTCACGTGGGATAATATATCTGACGCGGGCGAAGGCGCGGGCAGTAGCCCGTTCATCTATATATTAGTCAGGTGCTGTACCTGTAATGGACCAGTACTCCTGCTAGCGCTTCGCGGTTTCTCACTTGATCTCGTAAAATCATCAGCTACACTTTTAGTCATTTTGTAAACATTAAAAATTATAATAATATGTTCAACGTGACAGTGACGTTTGATATCTAGCTAACTTTTTTTACAAACAGCCTGCTAGAAGGATCTCTATTTTACTGTGAAGTTTTTTAGGTTTTAATGATAATTGAAAATAGATAAATACGATAATTATCATCATCTTCCTGCCCTCATCCCATGTTACTTGGGGTCGGCGCAACATGTTTTATTCTTCCATTCCATCCTGGCTCACTTCCTTCTGTTTCATATAATTCTTCTCCATTAATTCTTTCATACAATCCATCCATCTTTTCGTTCGCCTCCCTCTTCCTCTCCATCCATCCACATTTATATTCGTAACTCTTTTAGTTACATG
Source organism: Caradrina clavipalpis (assembly GCA_932526535.1). NCBI lineage: Eukaryota > Metazoa > Arthropoda > Insecta > Lepidoptera > Noctuidae > Caradrina > Caradrina clavipalpis. The sequence continues at coordinate 7,822,399 of OW052106.1, read as the reverse complement.
CGGCATATAATTATTTGTTAGATACTCTATCAGAAGTTCTGAGTGCCAGTACATATTCTTTGAAATTATCTTTAAGACGTTTTAAGAAAATGTAACTTTATATTTTAATCAAATTAAAAAACAAAAATATCCCTCCGTGAATGTTCATTCCCTACCATGTGTGTGAGGATGACAGCTCATAAAAGCCACTTCACACAGGTCCAAATACAATTAGTTAGATGCAATTACCAAACCTTTGAGCCTTTAACCTAAAATCCAAGTCCAGTCAACCTGTTTATTCAATTACCTGCGATCCGTTCTATTTCCACCATGATTGCACAAATTAGGATTGTACCCAACAGCAATTCAATAAGGGTGTATCTCGTATGAATACATAGAGCGGCTGCAAACACCGGTTGTGAACGTCAGCGAACGTTTGTAGGTAAACACCAGTTAGAGCTAGAACCGAGCCTTTGTTGTGCTGTGAAGGGGGACCGTGGTTTTGGAAGTGGTGGGATAATTTTGAGAAGGAGATGGCAAGCAGGATGGCAAAAATTCCTTTTTTGTCGATCTTGATGTTTCTGTGTTTTGTAGCCAAATAAAATCAAACTATAGGCATAAACATCGACTCTATTAAAACGTATAATAGGTGTAGATGCCATGTCTGTTAAACGTGGGGTCCCGAATTCGATTAACATGTCGAGCAATAAGTGTCTTTGGGTTTTTCCATTAGGAATTTGTCAGTTAACTTAACTGCCTCGTTACTCTAATGGTCCTACTGAAGTCTTGGGTTCGATTCCCACTTTCCCAGGTCGAGCAAAGTGTTATTGGAAGTTTCTATGATATTCTCAGTAGCAGCTCGGAATTAGGATTTGTGCCCGGTTAATGCCAATAGGCTCACCCCCTATTACATAGGACCTAAACATAATGGTGAACTGTGGGTGTACATTGGTGCACCTCTGCCTAACCCTTCGGGGAATACATGCGTGATGGTATATTATGAATTTCTTAGTAATTTCCCGGGGTGATACTATTATACAAGTTATTTTGCCCAAGAGCTGAATTTTATCTCCCAAGTACAAAGATTGTCCCACAAAATTTCGAAAGATGGCCCCAAAGTATCATTTCAATTTCGTAGATGTGCATTGAGCCCCACTGTGGACCGACGTGATCGGGCCACGATTCAACACTGTAACTGAATACTGGAGGTACTTTATATTAGAACAAGTTGATTAATATCATACATAAGCATTGTCTTAAAGAACATTCTTCTTCTTTTCGAACTGAAGTAAATCCTATTTTTATCATTATTCTATAGTATTTGGCCCCAGTAAGTGGCATTTATATCCTCCAAGGTGCAAGCGTAGGGACACCTAAAACTCATATGCACATAATTATCATTGAAAGTTTTAAAAAAATGTGTTTAGAATCTTTAAAGTGCTTGACTTGTTGCTGAAAATTCCAAAATCGCGAAATATTTGTGGAGTTTCCTTAATTCTTCATGGATCCTATCATCAGACTTGGAATTCAATAATAATAATATATTTCGGCAATAATAATATATCGGCAAACTCTGGGTGTACATTGGTACACGTCTGCCTAACCCTTCGGGCAATACAAGCGTGATGGTCCTAACATCAGACCTGGCATTCAATAAAAATGAAACCAATCCAGATATTTATCCTTTCAATTAATAAAACATTCCAAATCCGTTTATAATGACGTAACAAATAAAAAAAAACACAATTTAATTGAGAAACTCCTGCTTTTCTAAAGCCAGGTAAACATAAACCTGAGATCGGATCCCAATGTATTTTTATAAGATACTAGGTTTTGCCCGCGACTTCGTCCGCGTGGATTAATAGTTCCCGTTCCCGGGGGATTTCCGGGATAAAAACTATCCTATGTCCTTTCTCGGGTCTCAGACTATATCTGTACCAAATTTCATTGAAATCGGTTCAGTGGTTTAGGCGTGAAGAAGAGACAGACAGACAGACAGACAGAGTTACTTTCGCATTTATAATATTAGTAAGGATTTAAACTGATCACACAAGCTACAGAACCCAGCTTCACAATGATCTATCGCACTTTCTGAAGGTCACACATCTCCCTTGTCTAGGCACAACCACTGTTCTCCACAGATAAGGTTTATTGACTGTCAAAAGGCAAATTGGCTGGGATACGTAGACAAATTACTCTGGAGCGTTCAGCCAGTACTGAATATTTATGGCTGTCCCGGCTTGTTTGAGCTACTGTTTTGGCATGGCACAGCAAATAATTTGCCATTCAAATTAGGACTTTAAATCTTTGCGTTTACATATTTTTTTATAATGTAAATGTACTAGCGACCTGCCCGCGACTTCGTCCGCACAAATGTCGGCTATCACGGACATTGACGATGTTGCTGAATTTAGCAAGACACGTGGTGCAATCTATTATCATAAGAACGTTATTGTTGTATTCCTCGAGAACAGTACTTTTATTACGAATGGTACACTATATCCGTGTCTGTACACCTGACAATGAATATGCAAACAGTATGATCTGTTTAATGATTTAATCGTGAAAAGATAACAAACAAAAAATAAATAAACTCACTTTCGCATTTATAATATTAGTTAGGATATATCTCCCTTACCTTTTCCGAACTACGTTGGGGTCGGCTTCCAGTCTAACTGCTTGCAGCTGAATATCAGTGTCTTGCATGGAGCGACTACCTATCTGACCTCCACAAACGAGTAACTGGGTAACACGATACCTCTTGGTTAGACTGGTTTTCAGACTTCTCGGCTCCTGACTATACGTAACGGCTGTCGAAAATCTACAACTACTTTTTGAGACACCGGGGTGTCACACCTCTAACTACCAAACTCTGGGCTGCTATTGAGAAATTCCTAGTGGAAAAATCCAATAACACTTTTTGCTCGACCTGGGAACCAAGCCCAAGACCACATCACCAGTCGCGCTTGCGACCGTGAGGCCACCGTGGCTGTTAAAAAAATATACATATAATATTAACAATTTTTTTTGTAATGACAAGGTAAATAAACTAAAACTTAAAAACATTTTTTTAAACTGCCTTTTATTTAAATGTGCTAAAAAGTGCTAATTTTTTTTAAACTTTGCAATGGATTTTTTGAGGTGATACCGTTCTGGTAGTTGCCGTGCGATGGCCATATGCTGAAAACGAGAAACTAATTTCTAAAGTACAAGTATGAATTCTACGGTTCAATTAAAAACATTAAAAATATATCCGTGTTCAATTCCTACTAATAAATGAAAGGGCAGGCTTAAATTATTAAAACCATAATCAATGCTGAAAGATACTTACCGATTGACCAATTATCTTGATCCTCTGAAATAACCTGCGTTCAAAGATTCTGTTTGAGATACAGGGAGCATTATAAACTGGTTGACTTTTAAGAAAATTGTATCCAAAGATCAGTCTGTTCTTTGCTCGAAGAACATGGAAAAGTCTACCTTATCGCCTTTAAATACAGTTCCAATTTAAGTGCTTCCAACAGCGACGATAATAAACAGCTCGAAGTTCGATACACTAGATAATAGGTTCTATTTCTTGTGTGATAAGGTTCTATGTCGATCAGTGTATTGTTTAAGCCTGTGCGGTGGCTAATCGGTCTGATCAGACGCTTTCCATCCGTCTCAGAATGTCGATAGAAGATTAGCGGCGTTGCATTAGAGATGGGACTTACGATGTAATAAAAGTATCGATATTATTATGGCTGCTTACTTTATAGTACTGAAATCCAATACTAATCCTACCATCCTACTAATATTATAGGTAACTGCCTCGTTAGTTTAGTTGTCCTGAGTGCGACTGATACGGTCTTGGATTCGAATCCCAGTTCGAGAAAAGTGTTATTGGGTTATTCTATGAAATTCTTAGTAGCAGCTCGGAGTTAGGATTAGTGCCAATAATGTTAATGTTAATAGCAATACGCTCGCCCCTGTTACATTGAACCTAAAACATACCGGCGAACTCTGCCGCCAATCCCATCGGGGAATACACAGGCGTGATGGTATGTAAATCATTTAAATCGCAATCTCATCTCCTCAACGATAAATGTCAAAATTTTATGATAGAGGCATTTTTGGCAGATTATAACTAAGATTAGATTGCGATCGTTCCTAAACGAAAAGTTTTCAGCCTTCTCGCACTAAACTATGTGTACGGAACCCATTGTATGTATTTGACAGTTTGACAAGCTCATCGGAAATGCAATTCCGTTTTCCCGTAGTTTCAGCGCGTCGGCCGGAGACTCGCGATTCACCTGTCAAAGCTTTCAAACTACGGCTTAGTTTGAGTTGTACGTTTATTTCGATTTTATTTTGAAAATATTGAATCTTGAAGCTGAAATTCCAACTCTGACTTGCGATTTTAGAGTAAGAGCCTTTTTCACTTTCTTTGAGCAAGTTTGAAGATTGAGCACTCTTTAGATCGTTTCACAAAAATTTTGTTCTATTTTTGAATAGTAATTCTGGTGAATACAATAAACCCCCGCAGTAAACCCCCGTTCCTCGAAAAGCACGTAAAGCCGTTGGTCCCAGCTGTTATTCGTAGATCTTTGACAAGTCTCTGTTTTTATATAACACATACCAGAAAACCATTTTTTTTTTATTTCTTGTCTGTTTGTCCCTGCTAACCTCCAAATGGCTGGACTGATTTTAGCGGTAATTTTATTACCTAGGTAATAGCTTTTCAAAATTCAAGATGGAGTTTTAAGAAAAATACGATTCCATGGTTTTGAAAACGGTGATGCCAAAAATGAGGTCGATTTCGAAATTGAATTTGGTGGCTATGAAATTTTAAGTGTTACAAGTTGTAACTTAATATCGATATTTTATTTAGGTACCGCATCCCTAGCTTATACAGATAACACTCGCAAGAAGCTTCTCGGTACAGTTAAGCGTGGTAATTTTGTTGCGAAATAGCTTCTTATTGGCGGAAAGTAAAAAAAAAAGTATCCATGTTCTAGCAGTAGAAGCTACTGTATTCTTTATTTGTGATTTCTTTGCTTGCTCCACAATTAACGAAGAAATTGTTATAATAATGAGAAAGTAAGTAGGTAAGCCATCTTTTTTTTAATAACTGTCTAACTGAGATGTTACTAAGATAAAATTAATTAAGATTATTAACTTTAATTGAACAAAAAAATTGAACGCTGCCAGTCGAAAATGTTTCTAACTATGGGCCGTTTTATTATAGTTGGGAAATCATTAAATAACTTCCCCCGCCCTGGGCGGGACGGGAGGGAGTGTCAGATTTTTACTGACTAAAATCCATCCATGTTCCTTCATGTGCCCTTTGCGTTCCGGGGGCGCGGTATCTCTTTCGAACAACCCGCAGCGACGGTAACTATAGGCCTGCGCCCACATCTGACTTTAGTAGAACCGATTATCGCACCGTTCAATAGTTCCATAGTTTCGTAGGACCAACTTTGTATGTTTTATGTAATGCTCCATTCTCTCCGAAAAAAATATCGGTCACCGATTGTCTGACATGAGCGGGCAGCCTGTCGTGAATATCCCACTAATATTATACAAGCTAAAGTTTATGAGAATAGATAGATGTATGGATTGATGGATGTTTATCACTCTTTCACGCTTAAACGGCTGAACGAATCTGGATGAAATTTGGCACCGAGATAGATTGTACTGTGGAATAACACATAGGATACTTTTTATCCTGGAAAAATGTACGGCTTCCGTGGGATATTATATCTTTGACGCGGACGAAGTCGCGGGCCAACGCTACTACTTAATATTAAAAATAGGTAAAGTTTGTTTGTAAGACATAATCTCAAAAAATTCTAGCCCGATTACAAAAATTCTTTCAGTAACATGTAGCTACACTAGTTCCGAATTTCACAAACTACTACTAACTACGTACTTCACTCCAACGCGACCGAAGTCGCGGGCAGAAGTTGGTAAAAAAATATTTAAATAAAATGACACCAAAAACCTGTTTTATAAAGGTACTTTATTAAATCTAAGTGGCACATCTACTCATGTGGTACTGATTTCCCGTGGGGCCCGTAGTTTTCCTCCTACGGGTCGTATACTTTCATTTTTTATTTGGTTATAGAACATAATATTTTTTCGGTCATTTTTGTTTTATTACTGATGTGTGTAGTGTGTAAGTTTGATTCGTTTTACCTTTTTTAGGGTGCCGTGGAAGGTGCCATACGGGATTCTTTAACTAAGAAGTCTGTCTATCTGTATTTAACATCTTTTACTGGTACCTACACAAGTGTTTTTATTTTTTGTTAAAATGCGTTACTGTAACTTTTATAATTTAGGGATGCAGGGGAGAGCAATGAATTTGGAGGTATCTCTTAATAATGCCTAAAAATTAATTATTATTTTTTATTATTTGGATATATATTTACTTACCTAAAGTTTAATTTACTTTTCGTAGCAGGTAAATATTTCTAAGGGTCATATTTATATTTTTCGAATAATTATAGATATGACGGACGTCTTAAAATACTTAATTGATTTGAAAGAAAATATCCTAAGATACTGGGATTGCATAACAGAATAAATACATACAGGCTACTTAATAAAGATCAATACGAAGATAAATTTTATCTTAGTTTTATTCCCCATCCATTTGTCGGTCCAGTGGGCCTACTACAATCTCGTAAAACAGCATTAGGTATCACCCGACTGCATCAGAAGGTGGGTTAAGTATGTGTATTTAATATTATTTTGTGAAGTCTACTGTTGAATTTTTTACTTTAGACGGTGAGACGAGAGTTGAAAATCCAACAGTGCGCAAGGCTAAGTAATATTATAATAATACTGTGTTAAGAGATGGTGACAAGGTCTCGGAAATTGACGTAACTTCCCAAAACATAAGAGCATTCAGTCAATACACTAATTTGGCCAATCACCCACAATCGAAATTACGGGATTTTTTCGATACATCAGTCCATGCCACACGATCCCTACTAATGACACACGTCATATCGAACCTAGTCAAGAATTCTCCACATAAACAATCTGATAACTAATTACTTTTTTATTACTTCTCAAATTAAATGATGTAATTATTCGACTAGTTCCTCGGAAATCGATAAGGTTTCCCGTTTTCCACTGCGTCTGTGGTCTGCCTTCGATTATTCCACTTCGAACTTGGGTTTTCTGCGAAAGCAGGGCCGTTATATTATGACCGCAATGACGGCTGTTCTGATTGGTGCTTTTTTGACAATTGAGGGTCTAGAGTGTTAATCGTAACGTGAATTCGACTGACTTTTGCATTAAAAGTCGAAGACGGATAAAACAAGAAAATAAAATAATGATATGCATAATTTTGATTTTGAATCTCACCACCAAATTTTGTACTATACTTTTTTCCCTTAGCCTATCCAATCCCACTTTTACAAAAAGCTTCCCCAAGTCCTTCTAACAAATCTTCTACTACGGATTCTATATAATAAAAATCTGTGTTTTTTATTTTATTTACCGAATATTCATTGTGGTATGGCACAGCGGTTTATTTTTGTTATCATGTAGGTACCGAGTATATGGTAAAATGTTACGCATATACCACGTAGTTTTTTTCACCCGTGTTAAGTTACGTCTTTAGTTACTGCTGCATTCCCTTGGGCCATAGAGTTCTGTTATACAGGAAATTTTTTTAACCAGTGCGTATATTTTGCCATAATAAACTTCAACACGTTTTATTAAACACGTATATTTTATTTTGATATGTCTTAGTACTAAAAAAAAAAGTTATCGTTTACGAAACATGTTTACTTAAAAACCATATTTTATTGTCACTCGGCGCTAGCGCATTCCCCACCCCCTCACCCCAGCCATGCGCCCGGGCGGCGGACAAGAGTTGTCATTGATAGTATGGCGAATAGATTATGTCCATGTTTTGCTTATTTCAAACTCGGATTAGGATGTTTTTTTTTTTTTTTTTTTTTTAACTAAACACGAAAATGTTTTCTATTACTGACACTGAACTACCAAAAAAATTTTACGCACTGGTTAAAAACTTATCCTGTATAGTATATTCTATACTATTCCTCTTTAATCTGGCTATCATACACAAAAATCAATTTTCCAATCTATCTGGTAGTTCCTGAGATTAGCGTATTTAATCGAAAAATTAAAAACATCTTCAGCTTTATAATGTAAATGTAAAGAACCAGACACAACAGTACGACAGACATAGAGAGTCAGACAGTACGAATTACCGAGAATAGCAGCGTCACCTCGTTTTAGCTGCTAACTGCCGATTTCGAGTCGTCGGAGCGAGCTAATACTGGCTTAAGGCTGCCCGCACACGTCAGATAATCGGTGACCGTTTTTTTTCTCGGAGAGAATGGAATATATGAATCCTGGTACACCGACGCACACGTCCTATAAAAGGTCGATCACAAGATATCGTGGATTTATTGAAAGGTCCAATAATCGGTCGTACATAAAGTCGGACGTGGGCGGAGGCATTTAGGGCGTCCACAACAGTCTTTCAAAGTCAAAGCATTTATTTCAATCAGACCATTTACAGGCACTATTGAATGTCAAGAATTTAGAGTTTAAAATTGAAGCTAGTTGCTCGTTACAATACGTAGGTCTCTATGGAGAAGACCGAGCAAGAAATTCCGTGGACACTCTTTTCTTTCAATTAGATTTTTATAAATCTAACAATTTTTTACCTACGACAAAAAAAAAGCTGTCACCAATTGTCTGACGTAGGCGAACAGCCTTAAGCCCCCCCACAGACGACGCAACTCCGGACCACTGGTTAATTTTCTTTTTGTCTACCGCCAGACTTAATTAGCTTAACGTTTGAGACTGGTAAGCTTGGTTTAATATGATTTGTTAAATTAAAAGAGGATGGATTTGCGGTTTATTTGCAGATTGAATATTCGTTTCTTTTAAATTGGAGGTCTTTACTTGTAAGAGATTTCGATTTAAGTAAGAAATAGGTGCTAACATTAAAGATCCTTTTCATGAAAGATGGAAGATGCCTAAATGCCTCATACCTCTCCAATGACGACCAGTCATTAAAATAAAAGTACTTTCTACAGTTCATCAAAGATTAGTTTATTATATTGTTATTATAACCAGTCTGCACTGTTCCACTGCTGGGCCAAGGTCTCCCTCCATTTCTATCATCTATCGTGATATTGCGCAACGTCTTGCCAATTCTCAAAGAAGCCGATCAAGTTGTCTCGCCATCTTCTGCGTGATCTGCTGAATCTTGGGCTCTACGGGCTCATGGATCGTTTTTTTTTTTATCGTGTAGGCAGTAATGTCTTAGCGAACACATACACCCTAGTGTTAGAGTTTCTAAACCGCCTCAAGGGCCTCTGACATGGTCACCGATGTCAGTGATGTCCAAGATAAACTTAGAAAGTACATGTGAATTAGGAAAAGTCACATTGGTACTTGCTCGTGCCCGGTTGCGAAGCCACAACCTCGTGAATGAGAGGCGGGCGTTTTAACCACTGGGCCATAATACGACATATGCAGCCACATAGATCGTTCAAAATGCGGCAGACGCGCCCAGTTCACTCCAGCCTTTTAGAGTTTTAGAGCGCAGTGTGGAGAAAGATTAGCTTAGCTGTTCGTATTGTAGGCAGCCTTACCTATGCAAATTGGCAATAATTTATTGGCACCAAGCAGGGTTTTACTCACAACACGCGCTAAAGATACATCTTTAGCGCGTGTTGTGAGTAAAACCCTATGTACCCTATGTAAAACCCTATATAGTAAAACACAATGAGACCTACATAGTTCTTATGACATTATGCCTAAGTATTGGAAGCAATAGTGCAGCAACTACCACGAAAACAGCACAGTAGGTAAAGAGATTTACAGCCAATTCTCAAAAGCTAAAATAAAATTAAGTTCCCTTTAAATGTTATGCTGTCACTGTCACTTTAAGGTGTATTGAAACGACAGAACATTTAAGACAGGACAATTACGAGTAAGAATGTCTATTGAGAATTTGAGGTTCAGTTTCATAAAACGTGATCAAGAATTATGTTAGTGGTTACCATTACCACGAACCATGCGCCTACTGCAGTGCTTTTCTGTACAATTTTGATTGGATCCTGGTTTTTAAAATGTTCTAGTATTTATCTTTAAAACTAGGGTCTGACTAATCACCAAATCCTTCACTCCTAAATCCGAAAATACAACTTTACCTCTAAAAATACACCACACGAATCCCCGGTGCACCTCAATCCTTCGCTCACTCCGCTAATGTGTTCCCGCGCGACCGCCATCCGCCGTCACCTGTCATTCTAATCACTCCGCCTCTTGTCACCCTGCACCTTTCAACCTATTTCCACCCGTTACCATGACAACCCTGCTCATTTACCTCGTTACCTCATTTCCCTGTCTATTGTCTAGACTAGAACAATTCCTCTGTGGCAGCCATTTTGAGTTACATTGCATTTTCGCGCGTAAACTAATTTTTTTTAATGCGGTGCTTACGCTAACGTCATTGCGCTTGGGATGATTAAAAAAGGAATAACCAAAAGGAACCGCAGCAATAAAAAAAATGTGTTTATTTTTATTTAAATTTTAGAAGGATCATGATTAGGTACTATGGTTTCTGTTGTTTATCATAATAAATAATTACTAGGTCATGCAGTGACGATTTATTAATGAGTTAGTAGCAAAAACTAACGAACCATTTTCCTTATTAATACATCAGTAACTTGGTATGTTTAAACAACAGATTGAATTCGTTATGCAATTGTTAAAAAAGTGTTTAAAAATAAAAACGTGTCATTTGTTTTGGGAATTATCTCCTTTCTTTTACTTTAAACTTAGCTGTATAGCTTGACTGTTCGTTCTCAAAAACTTTTGATAGATAGACAGAGATAGATGTAACAATAATTTCAAAATTACAAAAGTAATACAGCTATCTATCAATGTTATTATAAACCTAAAAAATAGGCCTTTCTATTGCCATCTTCAAGAAGTTCGAGAATCCTATATTTCAATGTCTAGCATTTGAAATTCATCAAGATTTAATCTAGTCCTTTACCGGTTACAAAGTTTACAAACAAGCATTTTTTTAAATATTTTCCTTTTTTATCATTCTTAAACACACCAGCGCGAATGGCGCTCGTCGCCAATAAATAAATAATACTATTTTGTTTATTAATCCATACGAATAGTCGTTTTAATAAGCACTGGAAGAATTCCTTAAAAAATGGTAAGAATAAGTGAACAATACCTAAAATACTGTGTTGTGTTTTTAATAATTGTGCAATTATGTTAGTCTGTGTAATTATTTGTATTTATAACGTGGAGGAAGTTTTTTAAGTGTTAAATCGAATGTCATACAAGTACGTGTTGTGATCAAAATGGTGGTGGACCGGTTTGTGATCCGTTGGAGGTAGCCTTATTATTATTTCATCTACGTTCTTATTACATAAGTTGCATTAATATAAGTTCCTACTATGTAATTAAAAATAGCTCAATACTTATCGCCTTATAAGAAACTAGCGAACAGTCCGGAACTTCGCCCGCGTGGCTTATTTCACCCACGTTAAATTACGTCCAGATAAGGCGTTTTACGCGCGAGTCCACACGCGCGTAAGCACTCGCGCGTACTCGAGAGTCGAGATACTAGAGCTACATACATCCCGTCCAGATGCTGTCGCGCGTTACCCTAAGTAACGAGGGCCTACGCGCGAGTGGACTCGCGCGTAAAACGCCTTATCTGGACAGGCTCTTACTGCTCCGCTTCCGTTGGTCGTATCGTGAACATCACGATACGACCAACGGGAGCACGTTATTTGTGAGTGTCATAGGCTATATAACAATATAGCCTATGACACTCACAAATAACGTGGCTTTCTATGAGTAAAAGAATTTTCAAAATCGATTCAGTAGATCCAGGGATTACCCTTTACAAGCTCACAAACTTTATCAGCATACTTACTAATATTAGCATAATATTAATAAGAACGATTGAGGAAATGTTTTACAATAAAATACTTACATGGAAATCCTTGAGTAAAGCCAGACTATAACAATAACTGCATAGATAATATAGTGAATCAAGCTACTCTGTTACTACTTCCTTAAATATATTAATAAGTAATGTGTATGTATTATATAAAATACTAAGTATCTAATCACGGCATCATATTTCGCGAGAATGTCGGTAGAGCCCTGTCACCTTCACAGGTAAGGACCTAATGACTGCGTCACCGGATGGAGTTCCCGTAGCTGAATTTTGGGCCAAACAATTTTATTTTTTTTAATATTTTCCTAAAATATTTTTAAAAAAATATACCATCACGCCTGCATTCCCCGAAGGGTTAGGCAGGGGTGTACCAATGTACACCCACAGTTCGCGTATATTTAGGTCCCATGTAATAGGGGGCGAGCCTATTGCCACTAACCGGGCACAAATCCAAACTCCGAGCTGCTACTGAGAATTTCATAGAAAAACCCAGTAACACCTTTTTGCTCGACCTGGGAATCGAACCCGGGACCTCTAGCGTAGCAGTCACGCATAGGACCACTAGGCTAACGAGGCAGTTAAATATTTTCCTATTTATTTTATTATTTGCCATTGATACGCTAAGAAGAAAAAAAACAAGGTTATTTTTGTGCGTGGATTTTCTTTTCATAAAAGTACTCCTGATAACATCAGCATCAACATTATCAAGCCCGCACATCAATGTTTATCTTTCGCCAAAGTCACAAATCCTTTTACTCAACAGATTATACCTTTATGCGCGGTCCTGACGTTACTGGCAGTATCTACCTTCGAGCAGGACTCAGGCTCCACACCAATATCGCCATGTCCCAACGTGTTTACTTACGACCTGACCAGCTCAGTGCCCGGCCAATGGTCCGGACTCATCAACTTGACCACGGACACCAGCCTTCCCTTGCTGTGGCTGAATATCGTGCTTGATAATAAGGCTGATATCCTTGCGGTAAGTTGTATTGAAATACTAGCTTCTTGCATTATGTTACGTCTGTGGTTGCTAATCCGCTCCCTTGGGTTGTAGCGTAATGTTATAGCCTAAATTACCCATACTACTCACTGACTTCACTGCCTCGTTAGTTTAGTGGTACTAAGAGCGACTGCTACGCTAGAGGTCTTGGGTCGATACCCAGGTCAGCTCAGTAGCAGCTCGGAGTTAGGATTTGTGCCCGGTTAATGGCAATAGGCTCGCCCCCATTTACATGGGACTTAAAGCATACCTACCGACAAACTGTGGGTGTACATTAGTACACCTCTGCCTTACCCCTTCGGGTGAATACAGGCATGATGGTATGTTATTTGAATTTAGTTACGTTAGAGCCAAAAGACAAATAAAGAAATCTGATAAATAAATAAATAAATAAATAAATAAAATAAAATAAATAAATAAATATCTTGGGACAACTCACACACGGCTATCTGATCCCAAGCTAAGCAGAGCTTGTGTTATGGTAACCAGACAACTGATATACATGCTTATATAATTTATAAATACATACATATTATAGATAAATCACACCCAGACACAGAACAAACAATCATGCTCATCACACAAAGTTTGTCCTGGGTGGGAATCGAACCCACGACCTCCGGCTTAGCAGTCAGGGCCACTAACCACTAGACCAACAGGCCCGCCCAAATAAATCTCTTTCAGAACTACGTAGGATACGTATCCACAGCGGACAACAAGAACTTCAAAATTGAGAACACTTACATGGAGTTCAACCCTGGCTCCGCCATATCAGTGCCCTTCTTCGTAAAATACAACCCCTTAAACAAAACCCCGAGACTACAAACGATAAGGTTGAATGGAAGCGACATCTGCAACGATAATACGATGCAATTCGTCAACCAGCCTGAGATAGACGAAAGTAGGAGGCAGTCAACACAAGGACCAGGGTTCCAGGTGCCTGATGTAATGTTTGACCAGAGAACGAAGCCGGTACACGAACCACTTGAAGAGTCTCCTAGGCCTGTTTTTCAAAGACCAAGGAATAACAATGAACAATCTCTTATTATGTAAGTATCATACCTCCAACCACCGCTGAGGCGTCTTCACTTCGTCGTATCATATTACATGATCTCTTATTACGTCCCCAAGTCCGCCACACAATAATAGTCAAATATTAGAAAGGTTTTTTTAATACATGTATTCACAATTTTATTCATACTCAAACTCAAACTCAAAGCATTTGTTTCAATTAGACCATTTACAGGCACTTTTGAATGTCAAAAAGTTACAGTTTAGAATTGAAGCTAGTTGCTCGTTCCAATACGTAGGTCTCTATAGAGAAGAACGAGCAAGAAACTCCATGGACACTCTTTTCTTTCAATTTGGTTTTTACAAAATCTTGATTACAATATTCTTGTTGCTTCTATATGTGAAAACAATGAAGGTGAATTTATAATAAGTTACAAAATTATAATAAAGATGTAAGCCATGACAGTCAAGAGGTGACCAATCCCAACTGACAGCACCCGTTCACGAGCATGACGCGTGCATCAGCACCATTTAGCTCAACCATCTTGAAGGGAACCGAACGATCCAATGCACGCGCCACCATCAGCGAGACATTAAAGCGAGCATGACAAAGCTCTCCACCGCCATGCTCAGTGTCCAACACGTACTTAGTAACTTGACCTTGGCCTTATTTTCAGTGAACCAGATGACTACCAAATGCCTGAGCAAGATACTTTTAACTCTAACAGACCTGGTAGAGAGGTTAGTCTTGTACACTTCTTATTTCTTTCTTTTAGGCAGAGACACGTACATTTTTATCGTAATTTCACTAACCCTAACATTACCTTTGATTCATATTAATATGTACATACATACTATGACGCCTGTATTTCCCAAAAGGTAAGGCGGGGCGGCGTAGAGGTGTACCAATGTACACCCACAGTATATTTAAGTCCCATGTAATGAGCCTTGTCATTAACCGGGCACAAATCCTAACTCCGAACTGCTACTAAGAATTTCATATAAGAACCCAATAATACTTTGCCTAACCCGGGAATTGAACCCAAGATCTCCAGCGTAACAGTCGCGCTTAGGGCCACAAGGCTAACGAGGCAGTTCATGATTCATCTATGCAGTCCGTGTGGCAGTAACCGGCCAAGTGCGAGTCGGACGGGTCAGTCGGAAAGGTTTCGTGCAATTATCTATAAAAACAGCAAAAAAAAAACACATTTGTTGTATGGGAGCCCCCTTAACATACATACATACATACACTCACGCCTTTTTCCCATGGGGGTAGGCAGAAACCACAGAACGCCACCTGCTACGATCCTTACATACTACTTTCGCCTCGTTCACGTTCATACATCTGGTCATACAAGCACGCCGGTTACGAGTACTGCACACCCGACCTTTCTGAAGAACCTCACCAATAAGGTCAGGGTAGAGCCCCCTTAAATATTTGTTTTATTTTAATTTAATAATTTATTTTTAAAGTGAATATATAACTTTACATTACGTGAATATTTCAAGCATCTACCTGTTGCCGTTATGAATATCGAATAAAATAAAGCAAAAAAAAAACGTTTGTTGTATAGGAGCCCCCTAAATCTTTCTTTTATTCTGGTTTTTAGTATTTAAATATATCTAAATAAATATCTTGGGACAACTCACACACGGCTATCTGATCCCAAGCTAAGCAGAGCTTGTGTTATGGTAACCAGACAACTGATATACATACTTATATAATTTTATAAATACATACATATTATAGATAAATCACACCCAGACACAGAACAAACAATCATGCTCATCACACAAAGTTTGTCCTGGGTAGGAATCGAACCCACGACCTCCGGCTTAGCAGTCAGGGCCACTAACCACTAGACCAACAGGCCCGTCAAATTGTTGTTATAGCGGCAACAGAAATACATCATCTGTGAATATTTCAATTCTCTAATTATTACGGTTCATGAGATACAGCCTGGTGACAGACGGACGGACGAACAGACGGACAGAGAGACAGACAGACAGGCAGCGAAGTCTTAGTAATAGGATCCCATTTTACCCTTTGGGTACGGAACCCTAATAAAAATTACTAATACGCCCCAAATGTTTGCGACAACTGACATTAATAATTTTCTTAATGTTACAGTCTCAATGCGGAAAGGTGGTATTGAACGCTGTACCGCTGGTGGTGAATGGTACCCCCACGTTCGAAGGTCAGTGGCCGTGGCAGATCGCTCTCTACCAATCTCATCATGAGGTAAATTTCTACGGTAAATATATTGGCTAGCAATGAAGGAAGACGCTGGATGGAGGCCGCTTCCAACCGGGCCTTTTGGAGATCTACATGGGAGGCCTATGTCCAGCAGTCGACGTCCTGCGGCTGATATGATGATGATGATGATGAATGAAGCCGTGTCGGTTACCAGACGTTATTAAAAACGTTCTCGTTCTGTATGACCCGACTTTTCACAAGAAATAGGTACCCTACATAAGCATACCTAACTCTAAGCATACCTAGATTTGGACTCGCTGTGGGGTCCTGGGTTTGAAAACTAGTTAACTATTATTACTAGTATATTACGTGACAAGTTGTGAGCACAAGAACAAATTATTTCATTATTTTATTTGTTTAGTAGTAGCAGTAGAGCTCTTTGTGAAGCAGCTCGTCCGGGGTCTCTGTGATTCCAGATGCGTATAGACAGAGGTGACCGCTTAACATAAGGTGGGCCGTTCGGCTTGTTTACCATCCAAAGATAAAACAAAAGAATGAAAAAATGTTGGACCCAAATGCTGTGTGCCTGGCACCGAAAGTGTTAAATGAGCATCAACAATAGCCTCAGTCTCATCCTTTCCTTTCTACCCTTTCAGACGGTGGACGTGCTATCCACGTACACTTGCGGAGGTACCCTGGTGACGCACAAGCACGTCATCACGGCAGCGCACTGCGTCGCACTGAATCAGCCACAGCGGCTCAAAGACCACAACACCCTGAC
This sequence comes from Caradrina clavipalpis, assembly GCA_932526535.1. Lineage (NCBI taxonomy): Eukaryota > Metazoa > Arthropoda > Insecta > Lepidoptera > Noctuidae > Caradrina > Caradrina clavipalpis. The sequence continues at coordinate 7,805,460 of OW052106.1, read as the reverse complement.
GGTCTACCTGGGGAAACACAACCTTAGGACATCTGACGATAGAATGCAGATTAGGTTGGTGAGTATGTAAGTACCTTTTACTTCTTCTTTCTTCTTTATCGTATGGGTAGTAAGGTCTTACAACCCCACACACTAGTGTCAGAGTTTCTAAACAGCCTTTGACATGGTAACCAATGTCAGTGACGTCCAAGATAAATTTAGAAAATACATATGACTTAGAAAAAGTCACATTGGTACTTGCAAGTCAAGCGTACGTAAAGAAGTTTTATTCCAAAAAGTTAGGGTAAGGCCAAGGGTCCTTTTGATACTGCCTACGGTAAATAAAATATCTACTAACAATCTAACATAACATAATTCTGTATATTCCAGGTGGAGAAAATAACAGTTCATCCAGACTATAGTTCAAGCCCCCTCAAACGTGACGTGGCGATCTTGAAGCTCCGTGAGCCAGTCTCGTACTCCGACTGGGTCAGACCTGCCTGTCTCTGGCCAGACAACCAGGTCGACCTCAAGAATGTTATTGGGAAGACGGGATTCGTACGTATTTGATCTTGGGTTCGATTCAACGAAATCTTTACGCAGATACACTTAAAGGTATTCCAGCAACTCCTGCTCGTTTCGGGACGGCTGTCTCATTAGCCTAGTGGTTCGTTAGCCGACTGCTAATCTAGAGGTCTTAGGTTCGATTGCTAGATCGAACAGAGTGTTCTTGGATTTTTCTATGAAATTCTCAGTAGCAGCCCGCAGTTAGGATTTGTGCCCGGTTAAAATAGGCTCGTCCCTATACCATGGGACCTAAATACGGGCAAACTGTGACTGTACATTAGTACACCTATACCTAACCCTTCAGGGAATACAGGCGTAATGGTATGTGTTATTTTTACCCGACTGCGCGATGCAGAGGGTAATGTGTTTATGAACCTAAATGCATGTTCCCTTTGTTAAAATATAAAATATTCTACAACGAATCAACTATCAATACCAGCGACAACGATATATTTTTCAATACCTAAATTAATTACTGTTACAATCACGATATTTCTTTATCACAAACAACAGTTTGCCATCAAATGCAAACCACAGACAAATTAAAGATAGAATACAAACCAGTGTAGCCAACCTATCTATGTTCAGCCGGGCAATTAACAACTTTATGGATGGCGCGGGCAAAGCCGGCCGTCCATTCTGCCCGCCATCGCGCTGCAACTGCAGTTTTGTCGGAAAACCGTAATTATCCGGCAGTTTGCTGCTGAACGTTCAATTAATTCTCGTTCTTTTAATTAGCTGAAAGACGACGTGTAAATAATTGTTGAGTTGGTACTAGAAGTTGGAGTGTTGAAATAGTACTTATGGACCTGTTAATAAGGGTTGAATAAAATGGTATTTGAATTCAAGGGGCTTGTTTGACTATTTATCAGGTTCCGTGCTACTCGGCCAATAAGGACGCATTAGTATGGATAATGAACTAAAACTTGTCATAATTAGAGTTGAAAATAGTATACAAAATATTATTCCGGGGGGATTTTCTTAATATTGCTTCGCATTTTTAACAAATTAGGGAATTTTGAAAAGTAGTCATAATGTACAAGAATACATTATCTATAGGTACTATAATATTATAAAAAAGTTTGGTTGAACGCGCTAATCTCAGAAACTACTGGTTAGAATTAAAAATATATTTTTGTGTTGGATAGTCCATTTATCGAGGAAGGTTTTTGCTATATAACATCACGCTACGACCCACGGAAGCGGAGCAGTAACGAAATACGTAGGTAACTTAACGCGGAAGGAATAAGCCACGCGGATGAAGTCGCAGACAGTTCGCTTATGTACAAATAATAAACTTATAAGTTTAGTTGCTTCTATAATGACCCGCTTTTCTACAGCGAGTTCCGATTTATTTTCTTGAAAGATTTCACAATATCGATCTGCCCGAAAAATATTTGGTAACGCCGGCCGGTACCTCTACCTTGTAACCATTTTCCTCTGTACCCTCAGGTGGTTGGCTGGGGTTCCGACGACACAGTGGCAGCGACTGAAGAGCTAAACCTCGTGGAGATGCCGGTAGTAAGCCAGGAAACATGCATCAATTCCTACAGAGAATTCTTCGAGCGATACTCATCCGATTACACCTACTGCGCCGGCTATAGAGACGGTAAGAATTACTTTTACTACTAACTTTTTTCTTATATCATTGGATGGCAAACAAGCCGACGGCCTGTTAAGTGGTCACCGCTACCTTTAGACATCTGCAATACGAGAAGCCTTGCAAATGCATTGCCATCCCAGAGAGAAAGTGGAAATGTCTCATGAGCCTGTAATTACCCCGACACCCATTCCCTTCAAGCCGGAACACAGCAACGCTGCTAGAATAGGAATGGTGGTAGTACTTCTCCGAACGAGCTCCTTCGCAAAGAGCTCTAATACTATCTAGCTTTTGCCCTCGGCCCCATCTGCGCTGGTAGTCAAATGTACCTTAAAACATATTCTATGACACTCGGCAATAATGTATCTTTCTATCAGTAAAAGAGTTTTTGTTAACGAAGCAGTACTTCCAGAGCAACCTCTTATAAACAAAACATTATAGATTAACTGCCTCGTTGGCCTAGTGGTCCTGAGCGCGACTGCTACGCTAGAGGTCCTGGGTTCGATTTCCGGGTCGAGAAAAAAGTGTTATTAGGTTTTTCTATGAAATTCTCAGTAGCAGCTCGCGGAGTTTGGATTTGTGCCCGGTTAATGGCAATAGGCTCGCCCCCTATTACATGGGACCTAAAATATACCAGCGAACTGTGGGTGTACATTGGTACACCTCTGCCTAACCCTTCGGGAAATACAGGCGTGATGGTATATTTATATATTTATTTTATTATAGATTAGTCGATCTTTTTCTTGGTATATGCATGTGAAAAACGCGTGTGACTAAAAGAGTTAAGCATATAAATATGAATGGACGGAGAGGAAGCGGAAAGCCAAAGAAAAGATGGAAGGATTAAGTGAAGTACAAAATGATAAAAAACAATTAGTGATAGTGATAGCATGATAGTTGACAGGACGAAATGGCAAAAGAAGACATGTTACTTATTTTTTTACAATTTCTAGGTACATCACCCTGCAACGGCGACAGTGGCGGTGGCATGGTGTTCAAGATGAACGGCATCTGGTACCTCCGAGGTCTCGTCTCCTTGTCTGCATTGAGCGCTGACGGATACAGTTGCGATCCATCACACTATATCATATTTACAGACTTAGCCAAATACTTGCCATGGATTTACGATAATGTTTCGGATTTTTGATCTTGTGATAGGTATGATTAGCAATTTTGTTAAAGATAACCTACGTAGAGAAGTAAAAATATACGTTTTTTTGTTATCACTTGTTTTATTAAAACACAGGGAAATTAAATTCATACAGAAAAATATGGCCTGGTCATAGTTAAAATATTGTGACTATTCTGGAGTCAGAGCGACCCCGGGCAATGATTTTTGGAGAAACACCATGGAGTTTTAGTCGGTAGGAGTCCGACATTTCCCACGGTGTGCCTCGTGGACTCCCTCCGCCTTCCCCGAGGCGGTGGGAATCCACGAGGTTTTCCCCACAAAAAAAAAAGCATCAGTGAGATGCTGCCTTTTATCACACTACACATTTTAACCTGCCGTCTTAAGACGGCATATTAAAATATGCGTTTGTGGCAGCCATTTTCAATTATACTGCGTTTTCGCGCGTAAACTGTTTTGTTTTATTTTAGGTAAAAAATGTTTACGCAAATCAATGCATATAAAGTGATTAAAAATGGAATAACTATAAAGGAATGTAGCAAAAAAAATGTTTTCTTTTTTTTATTTAAATTTTATGACGTGAATAATGATATGTGAATGATTATGATGGTTTTTTTGTTAAAATACAAGAAATAGTAACAACGTCATACATTGATGGTTTATTAATGAATAAGTACCTTCCAAAGTAACAAAAACTTAAATTTTCTTTAATATTCTTTAATTTTAAAATTTTCTTTAATATTAATTAGCTAATAACTATTATAAGTATTTTAAAACAATTTAATTTTGTCTGACTATTATTTCTGACCATTCTAACTAATATTATCCATAACCTAACTAATATTATAAATGCAAGTAAATTTGTTCGTATGCCTGCCATTCATCCCGAAAAAAAGTACTGTTCTCGAGGAAAACAACACTATGTTCTTATGATAACAGATGGCGCCACGTGTCCTTCGAATTATGATTGAATTTTAATTATACCTGACATTTACATAGAAAGTCGCGGGCAAAAGCTAGTAATTCAATAAAACTGCCAATAATGATGAGTCAGTGAGCTCAAGGGAGTGTTTTATAAAGAATTAATGTTGTTTCACCTCCAAAATCGAAGTAGTTCGAAGGTTGTATCACATCCGATAATATCCAATTCCGGACTTCGGTCTGCCTGCCCTTTACGACTATCAGTTCCCATGACCTGTGGCCATGGCGCTCAGCTGTTCTTACTCTGCACGCAACTATGAAGAGTCTTGACTTGCAACGTAATTTAGGGTCACCCATACAATACTTATCGCAATTTTGTTGCTGTTAAAATAGCTATTTTTTTAATAATGTGTAATGGAATGTATTTTCAAATCTTTACTGCATTCCATAATGTGAACATACAGGTGGTAGGTGAAAATAAACAGAAACGATTATGGACCCTGTTGGGCACAGCAAAATAATGAATAAGGTGAGAGGTTCTCCAGATCGATTTCGGCCACGGCGGCTATCTTAATGCAGACTAGCAAAGTACGCAGGAGAAATTATAGTGCACAAGTGTGCGCAAACAAAGGTGCACTCCCTCTTCCCTAACTCTCAAAGTCCGATGGGATAGCAATCCGACATAACCGGGGAGAGATCGGAGACACCGGTCGTGTCTCACCGCCAATTTCTAAACTTCGGACTGCTACTGAGAAATTCCCAATGGAAAAACCCAATAACACTTTTTCCCCGACCTGGGAATCTGGGACCTGGTCACGACCCCATGCTCAACAGTCGTGCTTGCCATGATGAGACCAACGGAGCAGTTAACAATAATTTAATACTTACATGGTTACATACATTTTCTGCTTACACATAATTCAAAGTCAAGCATTTATTTCAATTAGACCATTTAAAGGCACTTTTGAATTGTCAAGAATTTATACAGAAAGTTGAAGCTAATTGCTCGTTCCGAAACGTAGGTCTATGGAGAAGAACGAGCAAGAAACTCCATGGACACTTTTTTTTTTCAATTGGTTTTTCAAAATCTTCATTACAACATTCTTGTTGCTTCTAAATGTGAAAACAATAATGGTAAATATAAAACAATAATAAAATTAATATTTAAGATAGATACATAGGTAGTGTTGTTTTTCTATTCGATACACATATTTTCTTTCAAATATTTATTTACCCAAATATTCACAATACATAACGTTATATACACACTGCATTTAATTATGAATACCATAATAGTTTTGATGATCATTGCTAACTGGTTTGCGTGCGCGCACCCTCGCTAAACGACAAAGCAATCAACATACGTTTGTCTCTCTCACAACACAGGTCAAAATCCTCCGTCTCCTTCTTCTGGCTATCGTAAACTTGACCTCTAAGATTATTGCTATGATTTTCTTTTGTCATTCTTACAGACTCCGGCGCGAATGGCGCTCGTCGCCAATCGATAAAAAAACATTTTTTTGTGTGAAAAACCATACGAATAGTCGTTTTATTTAGCACCGGGAAAATTCCTTTAAAAATGGTAAGAATAAGTGATACCTAAAAAATACTGTGTTGTGTTTTTAATAATTGTGCAATTATGTTAGTCTGTGTAATTATTTGTAATTATAACGTGGAGGAAGTTTTTTAAGTGTTAAGTCGAATGTCATACAAGTACGTGTTGTGATCAAAATGGTGGTGGACCGGTTTGTGATCCGTTGGAGGTAGCCTTTTTATTATTTAATCCACTTTCAGGATTCTTTTCAAAGAATTCTCACGAAAGAGTTTGTTGTCAAGAAGTTCTTTCACGGGATCGAAAACATAATTTGAGTTTGGAACAACTTTTGGAAGCTCCGTAACGGTAATTTTCAATGTAATGGTGAAGGCCAGTAAGCAGGTTGTCTAGATATTTGAATGTAGAACACAGGTACCTGCAATTTAAACTGAGAACTTTTAATGGAGTTTTCCCAAAAACAATTACTGTCCAACTTTCTTTAACTAAACAGATTTCTCTTCTTTACTCAGTATGAATAAACAACATTTCAATTCAGATCTCTTATCTGACTAATTGACAGTTATGGCCTTTCTAACTGTACCTGTTACTCAAAAACCTGGAAAAACCAAATTCATACACAGTTGTTAATGTTCTAATAATTATAATGAGTTAAGTTTAGTAGGTTAGTCCCGAAATAAAGTAATCAGTCTCTATTGTTCTCATAAAAAACCTTTGACGAGAACAATTTGGACGGATCATTAGATCAGACAGATCCGTACTATTTACATAAAATCTTTTCGTAATAACAATAAAAAAACACTATTTCAACGTCACTATAGTTCCCCAGTTTTTATTAAAAGTTCAGCCACATACATAAGTAATTATCATTTCTTGTTTATCAAACAAAAAAGGTTGCGATATTCTTGATTGACGTAACAAAAAGTTTTTATTGGCATCATTTCTAATTAAAACACGAAGTTTCATATTTGGAACTACGCGTTCTTTTTATAGGTGCCATCCATAGATATTTTTTGGTCTTTAGCAGATGGCAGAAAAAAAAACAACCATCGATTTGAATTTGGAACCCTCTAGTCTATTGTATTGGCTACTTATCGCCGTAAGGAGGATTGAGGAAAAGCTTTTAATTCGCTGCTTACAGCGAAACAAGGTTTTATTTATAGAGGGCACTCAGAAAATGTTGGATTTTAGCCATTTTCGGGTTAAGATGGCTGATATTCCGGTCAAGTGTTGGTGTTTACGCTAAAAGGATATCTCGATATTGGTTCCTTGTTTAAGTTCTCGGTTACAAATGATTTTCGGAAAACCCCGGACGAAGTCAGGGCATGACAGTAACAAAGTTACCAAGAATTCTGGCGGAGCCTTCATACTGTTTACTTCCGAACTACGACGCTCATTACCGCAGTGTTATTTAGTAACAACTGGCGTCAACAACTGATATTATCTATAAAAATGATACAATTGAAGCGTCCGTTTGTAATATCAAAATAACAGGTTTTTTTTTCCCTAAATAAATATGAATGTTTACATGATAGGTAGTAACACAAAAACAAAGTAAAAAATGTTTGTCTGTTTATCTGTTTGTCCCGGCTTATCTCCAAAAAGGCCAGACGGGACTTTTACTATCAGATTGCTAATTTTACGAGGAACTAACTTATACTTTTTCTATCAAAACCCCCCGTGATGATGAGATCGCAAGCATAAGCTAGTTACGAATAAAATAATAATCAGCACTCACTCAGAGTTCGACGGGAATATAGTAAATAAAATAATATACAGCAACCGGTCTAAAGTTCGCATAAACAATCGAATAGGTACAATAGATTAATCCTACTAACATCCTTATATTCTACTTCCTACTAATACTACTTCCTATGTATCCAATAGTATTACTAATAATATAATATTTCTAATAATTATTCATAAATCCTTAATCCTTATCCTTCCTTAATATAATATTTTAAATGCTAAAGTTTGTGAGGATAGATGGGTGGATGGTGGATTAAACGCATCTGGATGAAATTTGCCAAAGAGACCAAACTGATTGCTTATTTATTTATTTATTTATTTATTTAAACTTTATGCAACAAAAAGTACAAAGGCGGACTTAATGCCTTAGGACTGGGCTGGGCTGGGCTGGACTGGGCTTGCTTATTGACTTTGGTTGACTGGTAGAGAATGCCTAAGGCAAAAAGTCTAGAGTTTAAATAAATAAAGAGATACCTAGATTACAGCCTGGAATAGCACTTTAGCTTTAGCTACTTATCATCCCGGAAAAATGTACAGTTCTCTTGTGATAATATGCTAACTTTGACGGACGGGCAGAAAAGTTAGTGTTTATAATAGAAATGCGAATTGTTTAGGTATGATCTTTGCATCCTAACCGTCATTTGCATGTGGTTTATAATGACGCACTGTCAGGAATGAAGAATGTCTCACCTTCTGTCATACAACTCATACAACTATGTGACGAAATAAGGTTAAAGTGACCACAGGAATTGTAGCCCAGTGTTCATTAACGTGAATCCCCGGAATCCGTGAGGTCGTATGTTCGATTCCCAGGCCGGGCAATCAGGGATAACGTAACTTTATTTATTTGCGATAAAAATATGAATCGTGTACATACAAAAATATTGTTTTAAAAATCGGTCAAGTGCGTGTCGGTTTCTTCTACAAAGAGTTCAGTATGTACAATATTGAATACTACATACAAAAACACGTATCTTGTGTGATGACCTGTCATTGTTTTTTTTTTCAATATTTGTTGTTAAGTATATCGGCAATAGAAATACACACTGTGTGAAAATTTCAAAAGTTGTATTCATATTTTTTTTTACATGCCTTAATGTGTATACAAGGCACGTGTGTACATAAGGCTTAAAGGTACAGTAATTATGGTATTATGGTTTATGACATTACAACTCGATGACAGACAAACGAACGGACAGCAGAGGCCTAGTAATAGAATCCCGTTGGCACCCTTTTGATACAGACCCTATAAAAAAATCCCAATTAATAAAATCAAACCATTCGACCATTCGCTCTACATTCATTCATTCGTTCAACGTTCATACATTCATTGTTAGTTCCTTATCACTGAATCCTCTAATTGCGAATCAAACAAGTTTACCCAATTATTTATATTTCAATGCCATGTATTTTTATACACACGCGTGTTCCCACTGAGAACATCTATATTATAATACTAGCTTCTGCCCGCGACTTCGTTCGCGTGGCTTTATTCATCCGCCTTAAGTTACGTTTTTGAATACTGCTTCACTCCCGTAAGTAGTAGCGTGATGCTATAACCTTCCTCGATAAATGGGCTATCCAACAAAAAAAGAATTTTGCAAATCGGACCGGTAGTTCCTGAGATTAGCGCGAACAAACAAACAAACAAACAAACAAACAAACAAACAAACTCTTCAGCTTTATAATATTAGTATAGATAACTAGCCTTCGTCGGCGACTGCATTCGCGTGGTTTTAAATACCCGTGTTAAGTTACGTCTTTAGTTATTGCTCCGCTCCCGAGTGTCGTAGCGTGATGTTATACAATTTATAGCCTTCCTCAATAAAAGGATTAACCGATACAAAAAGAATTTTTCAATTCGAACCAGCAATTCTTGAGATTAGCGTGTTCAAACAAACAAACTCTTCAGCTTTATAATATGAAAATAATAATTTAGATAAATCTGAAGAGTTTTTTTTTATCGTTTGGTTAAATCTTTGGAACTAACAGTAGAATTGCAAAAAATATTATTGTATTATTATATTATGATATAAAAATTATAGAAATTATTGATAGCCTATAAAACATCACGCTACAGCCCACGGGGGTGGAGCAGTAACCAAAGACAAACGTAAACGCGGGTAAAAAAAACTAAGCGAACAAAGTCGCGGACAGAAGCTAGTTCGTGAAGAGTAATCTCTTTAATCAATAAACAAAAACTGCCTCGTTGGCCTAGTGGTCGTAAGCACGACTGCTACGCTTTGCTCGACCTGGGAATCGAACCCAGGACGGGTTCGATTCCCAGGTCGAGCAAAAAGTGTTATTGGGTTTTTCTATTAAATTCTCAGTAGCAGCTCGGAGAGTACATGGGACCTAAATATACCGGTGAACTGTGGGTGTACATTGGTACCTACACCTCTGCCTAACCCTTCGGGGAATACAGGCGTGATGGTGATGGTTTAAACAAAAACTTTGAGGAATTTTATGACAATCGAACGTAAACAATTACTGCTAACAATCAATACCTCTGAACTTAGATTGTTATAATTTTCTCAGAATTGTTATTTTTCCTCAACCGTTAATACTGATAACTTGTCGGTTCCAATATATTATACAAATTGCGATCTGGCCGCGACTGCGGACGCGTAGCTTATTTCAATCGCGTTAAGCTACGTCTTGGGTTACTGCTCCGCCCCCGTGCGTCTTAGCGTGATGTTACATAGCTTATGTTACTCAGGAATAATGTAGCTATCTATTGGTGTAAAAATGGTTGAAATAGGTCCAGTAGTTTCGGAGCCTATTCAAACAAACAAACAAACAAACAAAGTAAGAAATCTTTCCTCTTCATAATATTATTATAGTATAGATTTTAAATTAACAGAAAACAAAATGGTGTTGTTTTCAAAACTAACTGAGGAACTTTTAAACGTGGCGGCCCAAAAAATATAACATTTTCATCAACTTAACTAGAAAAGTTTAGCTTTCGGTTTTTCCACTTAGGTTTGATAAACAATGTAATCAGTTCGCTGTAGTCGGTTCGGCATTTTCAACAAAACGTTATCAAAGGTAAATTATCATTAATATGACATAATTATTATCCATTTAGACAGTAAAGTGTTATTGGGTTTTTGTTTCAAATTCTCAGTAGCAGCTCGGAGTTAGGATTTGTGCCCGGTTATGGCAATAGGCTCGCCCCCTATTACATGGGACCTAAAACATACCGGCGAACTGTCGGTGTACATTGGTACACTTCTGCCTAACCCTTCGGGGAATACAGGCGTGATGGTATGTGTTAAACAGTCCGTGAAGCTTCTTCAGTATTAATTAAAATATTGTTGTTCGGTCTCGGAACTGTGGGTGATGTCGTACCTTATAGTTCCGAGACAGCGACACGCCGGCTGACGCTGAAAACCAGCGATGTGGTTCCGTGTCTCGTGCACGGGCCACGGCTTTATGCTGAGCGTCAGCCTTTTCGCGCGGTAGTGGCGCATATTGATTATTGTTTTTGTTTTTTTTTTTTTTTTTTTTGTTGTGCGTCGCTTTCGCAAGAATAAATGGTTTTTCTTTCTTTCTTGCTCGTTCTTCTCTATACAGGAAAAATTTTTAACCAGTGCGTAAATTTTGCCATAATAAACTTCAACACGTTTTATTAAACACGTATATTTTATTTTGATATGTCTTAGTACTAAAAAAAAAAGTTATCGCTTACGAAACATGTTTACTTAAAAACCATATTTCATTGTCACTCGGCGCTAGCGCATTCCCCACCCCCTCACCCCAGCCATGCGCCCGGGCGGCGGCGGCGGCCGCGAGTTTTCATTGATAGTATGGCGAATAGATTATGTCCTGGATGTTTTGCTTATTTCAAACTCGGATAAGGATGAAATTTTTTTTAATTTTTTTTTTTAACTAAACACGGAAATGTGTTCTATTACTGACACTGAACTACCAAAAAAAAATTACGCACTGGTTAAAAACTTATCCTGTATAGACCCATAGCTTATATACCTTCATCCATCCAACTTCATGACAATTCAAAAGTGCCTGTAAAAAGTCTAATTGAAATGAATGCTTTGACTTTGATAAAACAGATGAAATGCCATATTCAATTGTTAGAGGCTCATAATTTTTCGGCAGGATAAATATTGTTCAGCCTAGCATGGCATAACATGTTTATTGTGAAGATTGGTTTTTCTAATTACAGATGTAATTAAAGTATTATAAGAACAATGATATTGTTTCCAGTTAAAAGGATAAGGTGATTCCCCAGGTACAAAATAAATAATGTAATATTTTAATTCTAATTATTACTTCGGATTAATTATTTTTTTAACGATGCACTTGGTATTTCTCCTGTATCGTGGATGCATTTACAAACATATAAACTCATACACAAACAGCCTAAACCTAGAACTACTATCTATCTGTAGGTCATACAAATATTTGCCTCGCGCAGGAATCAAACCCGCGATACGCAGCGCAGCAGCCAATCACTGAGCCACTGCGACAACCTTGTTGCCAGTTGATTGTTTTTTTGGAAAATTATTTTATTTATATATTTTTCTTTTATTTTATTATTTGTGTAATTTTGAGTTTTGAGGTTTTTGTCGGGAACGCATGAGTGATGCCTTGGTGTTGCAATGTCCATAGGCAGCGGTGACCGCTTAACATCAGGCGGGCCGTTAGCTTGTTTGCCACATTCAGTGGCATAAAAAAAATCTGCACTAAATGTAATTATTGTTATTATTAAATCTCGTCGATACACACCGTTCACCGTAAGATGTCCCCTGCCGTCATGTTGGCATTATTGCCTTGCCAATCTGTCTTGCACTCACAAGGCAGTAGTGCCAACATCACGGCAGAGGACATCTTACGGTGAACCTAAATGTGCACGTACTTAATTAATTTAAATACCAATCATGACATCATCAGACCAATCATGTCATTGACACATGACAATTCTTTTTATGTGTATCTCAATTTTGGGATTTTGTGGGATTGGCCCCGTTTTGCGTAATGCGTAACTACGTTATATTGTCGTACTCAAAAATAATATCAAAATCCAGTCTGTGACTTCGTCTGCGGTCGCGATAACAGACGTTCACGGACGAAATTGCGGACAAAAGTTCATGGGTAATAATTATAAAACTTTACTGACCAGGCCTCTGTAAGAAAGATTATTGAACATTGCATCTTTGCAAACCGTTATATCAAGATGTGCAAATAACCGGTCACGGATAACCGGCCCGGTGGCTGACCGGTTATACATCGTACTTGCAAACCTTTATTATGGTGACCGCTTTCAATGACCGCTCTCACCGGTTTGCTATTTATTTTCTCCTTATAAGTTTCATAGTTTTACAAGAAACTAGATACTGGTATTTTTTGCGTTATTGTTTTATTTAGTAACTAGCTTTTGCCCGCGACTTCGTCCGCGTGGATTAATAGTTCCCGTTCCCGGGGGATTTCCGGGATGAAAACTATCCTATGTCCTTTCTCGGGTCCCAGACTATATTTGTACCAAAATTCATTGAAATCGGTTCAGTGGTTTAGGCGTGAAGAAGAGACAGACAGACAGACAGAGTTACTTTCGCATTTATAATATTAGTAAGGATTAATGTACAATAAAAATAATAATAAAAAGAAGAAGCTAAAACTATACCATCAACCATTAAATATACCATCACGCCTGTATTCCCCGAAGGGTTAGGCAGAGGTGTACCGATGTACACCCACAGTTCGCCGGTATATGCCATCAAAAAACACCTCCGTATCGCCGTCAACTGGAAATAGCAATGCTAACCGTTTGGAGAATTCTTTGAAACAGCTGTTTTTTATTATTTTATGTTATCTTATTGGGAAGACATCGTTCATTAATTATTAAATAAAATCGTTTCATACCTAAATAAGCTTGAAGTACGGAGCAAAGTTCTTTTCGTACTAAACAAATTCTTAATAATCAGTTCTTATTAATTGGTTAAAACAATAATATTATGTTTTGTACTTCATTTTCGCTTATCGTTTAATATTCATATATTATCTGTATGTATTTTGCAAAGATCAAACATCAACAAAGTATCTATGCTATACTACACTACCTATATTCTATATCCACCGTGATGTTTAGAAAATAAGGAATTTGTTTTTTGTTTGGTTGCGCTTATCTCCGTAATGATTCTGAAAATTCTTTCACTAATGGGAAGCTACGTTATTCCTGAGCGTTATACACTATATTTTGTTTGAAAAGAAAAAATAATTCATAAGAAAATTCACGCGGACAAACGCAAGGACAAAAGCAAGTATAACTCTGTACTGTATTCCATCTTTGTAGTCAGACAGATTCAACTCATGTGACTTCAAAGTAAGGGTAACTGTCGAGCCGTGAAACACGATAGGTATTTTGTGGCAAATTAACTGGGTGATTAAGTAAATTCCTGTGAACGGCAGCGCTGATAGTGTTACTAATTGGATGTGTTGATGTTCTGTTGTTTTGTTGGCAAATTATCGAATGTGTTGACAAGATTTGCGCATATATCTTTACTAATATGGTAATGCTGAACAGTTTTACTTTGTGTGTATGTTTAAACGTGATAATCTCTGGATCTACCTGACGGATTGGAAAAAATGTTTTTGTGTATGATAGCCACATTTATAAAGAATAGTATAGGCATGTATCATCACGCTACGACACACGAGTGCAAAGCAGTAACTAAAGACGTAAAATAATGAGAGCGAAAAAAAAACGCGAATCAAGTCAATGGTAAAAGCTACGAATAACATACAATAGCTACATATTGACAAATATGTAGTAGGTAGAAGAAGACTGGTGCTTTTTTCGTATTTGCGTAGTTAGAAGAAAATGTATCTAGTACCTACTGAATACATTTTCTGGAAAAGGAACAATATGGGTTGATGGATGAAGGAATAAGGATGATGGTGTAGACACCATCAATCAATTAATTGACATCCTTTTAAAAATTGTTACCCACGATTTTGCCATTGTCAAAATGCGATGCCCGCGATTTCTCCCATAACTTTTTTATAGCAATAGGATGCTGTTACGTCATTTATTTGCCAACAAAATTGACTAACTATTTATTAATTTCGTAGCGACTAAAAGTCTAATTTAGCAGATTTGAAAATTAATCGAGTTCTCAGGGCTAGAATAAAGTGGGAAGGTAAGGTTATGTCTTGGAATATTTTTTATTTTATCGTTCTTCCCTTTATTTCTATCATTTTCCATTGTGGTATAAATAAATATATAAATAAAAATATAAATAAGCAGTTCTCCTAGACACGGCGCGTATCGTTAGGAGATTCCTTTCTCAGGAGCCCTAACCACCGGTGGCTTGGACCCTGTTCTCGACGCCGGTGGTTATATTTTTAAATGTTTTTTATTTTTTATACTAATATTTAAAAATGTAATTTAATATATGTATTAAAAGATGAATAAATGAGAATATAAATAAATAGGTCCATTCATGGAACTAGAAATTTTCTGATTAGGGAGATATTGAAGGTCAAAGTCCAAAATGTATCGCGTATCTCTAACAAAACAAGTTTTCAATGTTTTCTGTATAATATTATTACGATCTTGATTGCAACAAAGCATTACTCAATGACAGACAAGTGGTTTATTCCATTATTCATGAAGACATATACTTTAACTGTTATATCCGTCACTAAGCCTCTATGTTACATCAAATTGCAAATTACACAACACGATTATATTAAATTATAGTGTAACACTGCATAATATGATAATTCTAGCTGTTCCTCACGACTTTGTCAGTGTAAATGTCCTTTTTTGGGTTCGGGATAAGTTTGAACCCCAAAAAAGGACATTTCAGGACTAAAGTTAATCAAAATCGGTTCAGTAATTAAGTCGTGAAAGCGTAACAGATAGACTGACAGTTACTTTCTCGTTAATAATATTAGTATGAAAGAATGGATTATAAAGCTGTTTTTTTTTTGTTTGTACGAGCTCCTGGTCCAATTTATAAAAATCTTTGTGCGTTTTATTGCCTATTTACAAGCATATAAGTTTACAAAATTTTATAAGAATTGTGTTATTTTAAAAAAAATATTTTTATTTCATAATTTTTAATTTTTAGGTTAATACCATGTTGCTGTGCCCCTAACAGGGTCCATAATTGTACTTTAGCTGTAAGCTTTTTGTAACATATTTTATGCACATTATGGTAAGCAAAATAAATGAATATGAATAATATTTGAAAACATTTATCGAGGAAGATTATAGGCTATAAAACATCGCGCTGCGATACATGGGGGTTGAGCAGTAATACAAAGACGTAACTTAACACATCAGAAATCGCGGGGTATTTCTAGTTTCTGTCAAAATAGGTACAAACATTGGTACGAATGTACACCTACGTACTTGAGTGCATCCTATTTGCCACATTGATCGTCTGGAAGTCAACCTGTTTTCTAAATATATCGCAAAGTGGCAAAGTGAACGTACTTAGGAACATGATCTTGAGCATCTTGGCAACTACAATGTACGTTCAATATTTTTTATCTCTGGTAATAAGTTACTTCCCGAGAAAAAAAAGTAATAGGATGGTGGTGTAAAGTTATTTATAGTTAACCTCATCTATAGACTGCCTCGTTGGCCTAGTGGTCCTGAGCGCGACTGCTACGCTAAAGGTCCTGGGTTCGATTCCCGGGTCGAGCAAAAAGTGTTATTGGGTTTTTCTATGAAATTCTCAGTAGCAGCTCGGAGTTTGGATTTGTGCCCGGTTAATGGCAAAAGGCTCGCCCCCTATTATATGGGACTTAAATATACCGGCGAACTGTGGGTGTACATTGGTACACCTCTGCCTAACCCTTCGGGGAATACAGGCGTGATGGTATATATATATCTATACTCATCTATAATTTAAGAACTTAATACTGAACCTCACCAAGCTTGTTGGAATTCCAATGCGGGAATACTACACAGGCGGATAGGTATACGTTAAGGCTTCTTGGGCCCAAGGTCCTGTGAACATAAATATCAAATGTATTTTATAACAACACTGAACTCCATTACGCTTTCGTCTTCGGGTTCGGCTGCATAAAAAACTTAGCTGTTTTTTGACTAATTGGCAAACGGTTGGATTAATAAGGTAAGCCCCTAGTATCTAGTGATACTCCAGGGCCTCACAAATTCTCGGTCCACCCCTGAAAGACTAGGACGTTACTGCGGCGATGTTTGAGAGAGACTTATCTCTTGCTAATGGCAATAGGCTCGCCCCCTATTACATGGGACCTAAATATACCGGCGAACTGTGGGTGTAAATTGGTACACCTCTGCCTAACCCTTCGGGGAATGCAGGCGTGATGGTATATTATATCCAGCGGTGAACGTCTTTCGCAAAATTATCGAGATTTTATCAGAAGTTAAATTACCAAACTCACTAGCATTTTACTCAGCAGATTATACCTTTATGCGCGGTCCTGGCGTTGCTGGCAGTACCCACCTTCGAGCAGGACTCAGGCTCCACTCCAATATCGCCATGTCCCAACGTGTTCATGTACGAGCCTCCCGGATCGGAGCCGGGCCGGTGGTACGGCGTGGTCAACCTGTCTACAGACAGCACTCTTCACTCGCTGTGGCTGAACATCGTGCTCGATAACAAAGCTGATATACTTGGGGTAAGTTGGGTTTGGATGTTTATGAGGATATTTTGGATTGGCCAGGATTTAAGTGCCGTTATTCTATATACACACACTAGCTGTTCCCCGCGGTTTCACCCTCGCTGCTCAGCAACTGTTGGTCGTAGCGTGATGTTACATAGCCTATAGCCTTCCTC
Source organism: Caradrina clavipalpis (assembly GCA_932526535.1). Taxonomy (NCBI): domain Eukaryota; kingdom Metazoa; phylum Arthropoda; class Insecta; order Lepidoptera; family Noctuidae; genus Caradrina; species Caradrina clavipalpis. The sequence goes on along the minus strand of OW052106.1, from coordinate 7,788,166 downwards.
AAGAAATGGACTATCCAACACTAAAAGAATTTTCCAATTCCAACCAGTAGTCCCTGAGATTAGCGCGTTCAAACAAACAAACTCTTTAGCTTTATAATATTAGTATAGATAAAGTCACGCCCTTTTCCCATATCAGGAAGAAACTACAGAACGATACCTGCTACGATATTTACATATTCCCTTCTCTTATCTTATTTGTATACAGTTTAATGTAGTTACTTATTGACCAAAATATGACGTGACAAAATTTGTATGGACCTCACTGGCTTAGTGCCATAATGGTTATGTCCTGACTCAAAGCTTTTGAGTTAAATATCCCTTTGGTTTTTGTGGGGAAATCCTCATGTACTGTCTCTGCCTCGGGAAAGGCGGAGGGGTGAATTGAAAAAACCCCCCGACTTTTCTCCAGTTTCGATTGGCCGTCCTCCTAGCCTATTCCCAAGTGTGTTGAGATCAGCATTTGGTTTAATCAACTGCAACTTCACAAAGCGATAGCACTTAGATCTCCAACCTACTGTTAAACAATATAGATAATATTTTAAAGTGACACCAAAGCAAATGCAGTTCAATATCGACTGCCCTTAACTGTATCGCATTCAAAATGAGCCGATACTATAATGTTTTACTCACGGAGTTTCTTGGGTCCGTTATATCAAAGTTCCAAGATCTATCACTATCCTGAAAAACCGTCATTGTGTACTGGATTCGGTATTGCAAGAATCCAATAGATAATGTTTTTATTTTAAACTGATTTTATTATTAACAGCATACATAATTATTTAAATCTGACCACAAATCTGTTTGTAGTTTATAAATCGTTTTCCTTCTTTGAATATCCAGTTTTGCAACATTTTTAAACTTTTTTATTTTCAAAAATTCAAAATCTTTAATTATGGCAAAACAGTTTTATTCCACTTGTCCGAGTCTCGATAATAAACAAGGCTATGCGTCATACATTGGTTGGTATATTTTGGCTTGGTACGAACTTTTAGGTCATACGCCAAAAAAATCAATGTCCACAACTTGCTGTATGTCTTGGAACTTTTAAAGAAAGACAGGAACGAAAACCTTTTAAAGTGTTCCATCTCTTTCAGAACTGGGTTGGAGACGTATCCACAACGGACAACAAGGACTTCAAAATTGAGAATGCTGACATGCAGATCAACCCTGGCCCTGCTGTGGCTGTGCGCTTCTTCGTGCAATACAACCCCACAAACAAAACCCCGAGACTCCAAACAATCCGGTTGAATGGAAGGGAGATCTGCAACGCTAATACCCCACAGCCGGCCGTCAATAGGCCTGAAATCGAAGAGCCTGTTAGGCGGCCTACACAGAGACCTGAGAGTCAGAGGCCTAACGTAGGTTTTGAAGTGGGAACAAAGCCAGTTCGAGAACCTCCTAAAGAGTCTCCTAGGCCTGTTTTTCAAAGACCAGGGAACAATCAGCAAGCACTTAATATGTAAGTACTATAAGAGATGGCAGAAGGGGCCCCTGATATTATCATCTCTTAAAACAGTAGTATTATGATATAACTTTGTTTGTTGTATTTGGAACTGTTGGATTTTCAACTCTCGGTTCACCACCTAAAGTTAAAAATACAAGAATGGAATTTAAAAAGTGATATTAATATAAAACTGTTTTAAGAGATAGTAGTAAGCCTCCAGTCACACCTGCTGAGGCGTGTTAGTGCTCTGTGCTTTATACGTTACATGATACTATTTTAGTTCAACGGAAATCTGTCAAAGTGCACAAGTGTGTGCTTGAATACAGGTGCACTCCCTCTTCTCACATTCTCATAGTCCGACACGACCAGCGAGATCAGGCGCAGCACCAACCGCTTTACGTGCTTTCCGAGGCACGGTGGTGTCACACTACCAACTACCAAACTCCGGGCTATTACTGAGAAATTCCTAATAGAAAAACAATAACACATTTTGGCCCGACCTGGGAATCGAATCCAGAACCCCTCTCTCAGCAGTCGCGCTTGCTCCGTGCTTTCTGAGGCACCACACATCACCAACTTCCAGACTCTGGAATGCTAAATAAATTCCTAATGGAAAAAAACAAATAGCACTTTTTGTCCAACTCATTAATAGAACCTAGCAACGCTCAACAGTCGTACTTGCAACCTCGAAACCGATTGCGTAAAATTATACAGTATTGTGATGTTTTCAAAGTAAAAGCTTATGGAAAGGACATAGGCTTACCTATTTGCTATCCCGAATAAAGCCTAGGATATAATATTATAATTTTACTGCTTTTTGTTTACTGTTTTCTTACTTTGTGTAATATTTTTGACTGCCCCGTTGGTCACGTGGTCGCAAGTGCCACTGAACCTGGGTTCCTGTGATCCTGAGTTCGATTCCCCGGAACAAAAAGGGCACATGAAGGAACATAGATGGGAGGTCATGCAAAAAGTGATTTGATTTTTCCATTACCAATTTCTCAGTAGCAGCCCGGAGTTTAGAAGTTGGTGATTTACGCCTCGGAAAGCATGTAAAGCAATTGGTCCCGGTTGTGTCGGATTGCCGTTTCATTGGACTATGAGAGTTAGGGAAGAGGGAGTGTACCAGTGTTTGCACAAACACTTATAAAAATCAAAATAGTCTGGATTAAGATTAGCGCGCCGTGACCAAAATTGGTCTGCAGATTTTTTTTTTTACTTTTTATGTTTTGCTGAGATAGCATGAAGTAAACACATTGTTTTTTGTCGAGCTTGGAGGTAGACCCGACCATAATGACGTCACAGCCGAAATAAATTCATCATGTCTGTAGTGTAGGTAGCAAAGTCGTAATGAGCAATTGATTACTACATTCATTAATATCCACTGCTATCTACCACAGTCGTACAAATTACTTTGTACCACAGGCCTGGTGATTAATTATCCCTTTTATATGGAGACAAAAACATTTTTAATTGCGTCATAATGTTAATGGGACCTCTAATTATTGTCGTACCTTCTAGTGCAACGATTGGAAAATTTATCAAACCTAACCCAATGTTTTAAGCGTATTTTTCCGATCGTGCGCTCTATCTAAAAGTTATAGACTTAAATTTTGGTTAATTGGAAAGTTAAAGTAGCCATACCTATCTCTGCCTCAAAGTAGCATTGCTGTGTTCTTGAAGCTTTAAGTGCCAGTGTAATCACAGGCACATGAGACATTTCAACTTTGTCTCTTGGATGGCAACGCATTTGCAAGACCTCTGGTATTGTAGATGTCTATAAGCAGCGGTGACCATCAGGCTGGCCGTCAGCTTATATGTCATCCAACAAAAAATTAGAGGCAATCCACTCAGGACACCCACAACAGTTGTTTTTGTTATGCAAGTTATGTGTTTCTATACTTATGTACTTTGAATCTACACTGACTAGTTTATATTTTTTTTTTAATTCTTCATACTTACTATATTATCTTTTACCATACTTTTAAGAGATGTGCAGTCGCTGAGGCCGGAATCGGCTACAAGGCATTATCATCAATTCATCCTAATACTACAGAGAGGCGCCATTGGGCTCATCATTATGAACTAAATCACCAAAACCCCATACCACCAAATCCGCCAAATCTGAAATAGTACCATAAATAAATCAGCAGATACATTAAATTCACTAAATTTACTAATGTAACTTTATGACCGTCGAATAGAATGGTTTAAAAGTAGTTATAAGTTATAACTCGGCGAATAGACGGAGTGGTAAAGAATGCAACAAAATACAACAACATACAATCACGCCTGTATTCCCCGAAGGGTTAGGCAGAGGTGTACCGGTGTGTATGTAGACCCACAGTTCGCCGGTATGTTTAGGCCCCATGTAATAGGAGGCGAGCCTATTGCCATTAACCGGGCACACATCCTAACTCCGAGCTGCTGTTGATAATGAATATTTTTCCCTAATTGCACATTATTCATCGTATATTCTTGTCATCTAGCGACAGTGGGGACAGGACGGACAATGGCTACGTCTTGACCACGCTGCGACCAGACCGGAGACCCGCAAGGCCGGCAGTAAGGCAAGTATCCTCTTTTTACGTCAAGTGGTTTTTTTTACTGCTGGGCAAAGGCTTCCCCGAAATCCTGCTGTGCTACCTTGAACAAGTGCACTCAAACGTCTCATATCGCAGAAAGATCTTCTGAATTATATAATTAATCTAATGATAAAAGTGGCCAAGTACTGGGGCAAAGTACTATAAATTAAAAGGATTTACCAAAATTCGAAAGGAAGAAGACGAAGAATTAATGTTATACTAGTTCTATGATTTATACTATGTTATTAGTCGGCCCACCTGCCGTAACATGGTCACCACCACCTATCGACATCTGCAATATCTCTCAAAGGCCGTGCAGATGCTGTGCCTTAACTAATATTCCTAGTGTCACAAAGGTTCTTTTTGTTAATAATTACAATTTTATTTCCAGTGATCCAGACGACTACTGGACAGGGCCTGCCTATATACATTTACCTAAACAAGACACTTCTAACTCTAACAGCCCTGGTGGACAGGTTAGTCTTGCACACTGCTTATCTCTTCCTTTCTACACAGAGAGAAAACTTTTACATAAACTAAACCAGCAACGGACAGGGAACTTAGAAATAGGATCATTTGGAAAAAAGAATAACTCTATTCCGTTGCGGAATTTCACATTACAGGATGTAAACCAACATATTTTTCATCATCATGGCATTTGAGTGGCCCCGTTAATTTATGACTAGCTTCTACCCGCGACTTCTCCTGCGTAGTCTAAAAAAATAAGGATAAAAATTATATCAAGGGTTAGGCTAGATCAATATCTATGTGTCTGCCAAATTGTAGCGAATTCCTTTCAGCCGTTTATATGTGAAAGAGTATCAAACATCCATCTATCCTTACAAACTTTCGCTAATGAAATAGTAATTAGGATAAGATTATCAATTATCAATGAGTAATTTAAATGTTATAAGACTGAGCAGACGGCACGGCACAATATTGCCTTTGGCGTGGTTCTCAAATTTAATGGTATTCTCTTCACCGTTCAACGCCAAATTAAAGCTATCATTTCAACGTGCGGTCTCTAAACATCAATAAACTGACCATTTTATTTTGCCAAAAATAAAATGGGGTTGGATTGCAATGGCCGGCAAAAACTTTTCTAAATATGGCAGAAATTCTCAAGAAATATTTTTTTTGTTTACGTTTTATTTCCTCGTATTCCATAATTAAATAACATGACCGCACTAGCGCGCGCGTGGTTACGGGGATTCCCTTGAGAATAATGTAGTTTAATGTAGGTATTTTATTTATTATTTACTTATCTTGACACAGCCTATCAAATCAATTCCGTTTGCATTATTAGCATACTGGATGAAGTTTGGTGAGTCATGTTCGATATTTAAATGTCAGTTGCTGTCAAATGACGTCACGAAGATCTGATTTTAATAATAACTCTTTGTGACGTAATCACGTAACTGATTCGATTTTCAAAACTATGTGGTATTTTTTTAGTAGACGGGGCCCACTATTGCCTCTTGTCTGCGAAATTTGTTTGAAAGAGTTACCGCGGCTCTGAAACGCAAAAGTGAAAAACACGGATGGATTTTAGTCAGTAAGAGTGTGACGCTCCCTTCCATTTCTCCGCCGTAAAGGAAGCATTGTTTATAAAAAATAAAATATACCTACTTGATCTTCCCTAAGTACTTGAACTATATCTATAAAACTAACGTACTAAAGCTGCAGAGCATTCAACATCAGTCATTGTTGAAATTTGAATCACTTATAAATTTTGTCGCAATTTAATTTCTGTCCTAAAATTTCTCTGCCATCACAAAGTGCCAATCGGAATCTTCTCCCATCAATTCCATCAATCAATACACAGGCACTTAGATCTCTAAAAATAGACTCACCTAAATTATCGGAACGTTCTGAGAAAACGTTTTTTACTTCTTTTAATAAAAACCCGTTCGTAATGATTTTATTAATATTGTTCAACGTGTCTTGCTCGTGTAGCAATCGTATTAAAGGTCAAAAGGTCACCTCGGTTGCTGGACTGTCATATCAAACTAGTGTCCTCATTTGGGGTTACTGTCATTATCGGACTAGTGTCCCCATTTGGGCACGGAGGCAAATAAGAAAGGAACTTTTGTGCAGCATCTAGGTACTTTCTCGTCTATAACTTGTCGTAAGAACAAGTTTGAAGTTGTTTAAAGATTTAAAATTTCGAGGTTAATATTTTAGCGTTTGCCTGCGACTTTGCCCGCATGGAATAGTTAATTTAGGCAATTATTTTTTTGTTATTTATTTATTTATTTATTGTTTATCAAATTTGCTTTCTGATTAAAAAACAAATGCCAGTGGAATAAAGCTAGACTATTAGGTACACAGTAAGTTAAGTCACAGGACTTTGTTTAACGATATTCTTGTCTACCACGACAGAGATCCTAGTTATAGTTTTAGATAATACTGTTTCACCTACACAATACATGATATGCAACTCTAAAAACAACGCATAGCAACTCGTTGAAAAGGATAACATTACCAAATAAAGGTTTCAGTGTGAGCTCGGAAAACGCTTAAACAAAATAATGTTTAGTTATTTCTTATCAAGTGCCTAAATACAAAAGTTTAATTGTTTTATCTTCAAATCGAACGAACAGATCAACGAAATCTTTATGCAACTACACAAAAAGTTTTTCCAGCAAAATCTTAACTATAAATACAATAAGAGTGCCGTAAAAACAGTAGCAACATCCACTCGACTTAAAATTGCGACTCAAATACTTCGAATAATTTAGCAGTAACAAAACATCCGGGTAGGTAAATACAAGGTACATACAAGCTAGAACAGAAATCCTTTCTTAGCTTCACGTATAAGGACCAAAATCATTAATTTCATGACCTTCAAACATTTCTTGTAAATGAAAGCCTTTCAAACAACATTCATATGTTTTGTTTATTTCTAGATTAAGACAAAGCATGTGTGTACATTGTAAAACCGGTTCTGTCAACATCCGTATTGTAATTAGTAGATATTCTAGAAAAAACCGGAATTCATTTTGTTATTGACATTTCTGAGAAAGTAGTGAAGGTCATTTTGTCGATTATTTACACATTTTGATAGTGAAGGGAACACTATTTGTGCGATATTTCGTGTTTAAGAAAATCTGTACTCATATAATTAAGCTGAAGAGTTTTTTGTTTATTCGTTTCAACGCGCTAATCTGTTAAACTACTAGTTGGATTGGAAAAATATTTTTGTATGTGATAGCTAGATTTAAGAGGAACTGTATAGGCTATTAAAGTTCATGCTATGACCTACGGAACTGGAGCAGTAATCAAAGACGCAACTTAAGGCGTGTAAAAAAATCCACGCAGCCCAAGTAACGTAATGCTGAAACGCAGAGCTGAAACCATAGACGTAACTTCGGGTGATAAAAACCATGCGGATGAAGTCGCAGGCAGAAGCTAGTCTTTAGATTTTTTTTTTTAGAATGATCTGTAATGTTGCTCAAAACATATTCTTTTTATTTAACATTCAAACGAAGATTTTGCACACCATAAATATAAGTTAAAAAAAATCCAGCAAATATTTTAGTAGGGTAGGTATAGTCGACTACTCACAAAAATATATCGTATTCAATAATATTATTTAACGCTTAAGTTATTATAAAACCACAAATTTTAATAACTATACATAATAAACATCTATGATAGGTATTATGGCAATCTATTCAACTGATTAAATCGTAGCATTATTAGCGAACCGAATGTGTTGCCAATGTATAATTATTTCCGAGAAGGAAAACGCTTTAAAATATTATTTACATGAGAAGAAGCTCTTTGCAGGACTGGTTAGACAAGGTAAGAAGGTCAATTGAAGATTTTTACGTACAATCGAGGAATGGAAAGGTTAAGCACCTTTAGGTCAGAATTCACACGCACCGTGGTTTATGATTCCGATTGTCAACTGTCATTTGTTTTTAATTAAACCAGTTGTAGTTGGCATATGAAAAGGTTTTACGTCAGTTACAACTTTGATTACTGCTCCGCTCCCGTGTGTTGTAGCGTGATGTTATATAGCCTGTATTATTCCTCATGAATCTGGCTATCGTATGCAAATATATTTTTTCTAATCCGACTTTGAGTTCCAATTGTTAGCGCGTTTATTATACCTATTAGTATTTAGATGACATTTGCCCTTTATGCGAGCAGGAATATTAATTGATAAATAAATAATAAAAACATCAAAAACAACAACATTAAAAATGATGACTGCCTCGGTATCCTAGTGGTCCTAAGCGTGACTGCTACGCTAAACGTCTTAGGTCCGAATACGAGGTCGAGCAAAGTGTTATCGGGTTTTTCTATGAAATTCTCAGTAGCAGCTCGGAGTTGAGATTTGTGAAATGGTAATAGGCTCGCCCCCTATTACATGGAACCGAAACATACCGGCGAACTGTGGGTGTACATTGGTACACCTCTGCCTAACCCTTCGGGGAATACAGGTGCGGTAGTACGTGATGCGAAGAACTTAAAAAAAGAAGAATATTCCCAGTTATAGTCCGGAACAATAAAAAAATACAATGATAGGTAGAATATGGATCTTCCGGCTTCGTAGTATCATTTACACCCGTTTTATTATATCTAGAAGGAATGTACGTTTCTTAGAAATGCGTGCTATCAACGAACAGTATAATATTAACTTGTTTGTTGTATGTATCTACATACATAATCACTTACGTACGTAACATAAGTCACTGGACCGTTTCAAATGATCGTCAGAGGCCGGCCTACTACAAACGTGCGAAATTAATTAAACGTAAAATCGATTACTTTTTTAATTGGGAATCATTTTGTTTATTTGGAAAACATTTTATTTATTCTATTTAATGGATGCTGCTAATTGTGCTTGTTGTTTAAAATTAAGCCTAAATAAAATACTATAGGATAGTCGTATTATTGATAGCACCAAACAAATGACATACGTTTTATGAGCTGTCAATACGCGATTCCCCCATAAATTTTATATGCAATAATAAATTGTGACGTCACTTTTTTGCCAAACCAATTTGATCAACTATTTATTGATTTCATATCTAACTAGCTTCTGCCCGCGACTTCGTCCGCGTCACAGTTGATGTGTTATCCTACGGGTACCGTACATTTTCCCGGGATAAAAAGTAGCCTATGTGTTATTCCAGACTATAATCTATCTTTGTGCCACATTTCATCCAGATCCATTCAGCCGTTTAAGCGTGAAAGAGTAACAAACATCCATACATACATCCATACATCCATACATACAAACTTTCGCCTTTATAATAGTAGTAGGATTTTACTGTTAATTTAAAATGAATCGGCTTTTCAAGGCTAAAATGAAATGTTTTTTTAGAAAAGTTATGTTTTGGAATGGTTCATGGCGTTAAATACCCAACTACAAAATCGTCTCGAATGAACTACTTTTGCGTTGCGCTTATGTTATGCCCACAGATCATCGGTATGCCAACTAGTTTTACGCTTAGCCTTCTAACCGCAAAGTTTTCTTACGTTTTTTGTGTTTACTTAATCAAATAATTCCTTAAAGAATTAAATCACGTTTTTATTTAAGTTTTTGTTACATTCGCAGGCAAGTTTTTACACAAGTTTATTGGGTATTAGAGAACTGCCCGCGACTTCATCCGCGTGTCTTATTTCACCCGCATTAAGTTACGACTTTGGTTACTGGTCCGCTCCCGTGTGTCGTAGCTTGATGTTATAAAGCCTATGTTACTTAGTGCTAATGTAGCTTTCTAATGGAAAAAGATTTTTTAAAATCGGTCCAGTAGTTTTTAAGTCAATTCGTTATATACAAAAATACAAAATCTTTCCTTTTTATAATATTATAAGTGTAGATGTAGATAGGCTAGTGCAAAACATTAAGTTTCTCCTCACTAAAGAACGGCTTTGTAATAAAATTATTATTATTTTATAACAGGCCAAACTTTAGGGGAAGGCCTATGTCCAGCAGTGGACGTCATACGGCTGATATGATGATGATGATGATGATGATGAATAAGCTTAAACAGACTATTATAGCTACTTTTACCACGTTGAGTCGCAATTTAGTGACTTTTCGGAAGACCCGGGAAACAATCGCTGATAGCCATTGCTATAACAAACTCGTCTGATCAGGACCTTACTTGCAGAAAAGGAAATTAATTTTCTAGACATCAGATTAATTTATATTAGTTACTTACCGGGCAGTGGCGTGCACAAGGTTTTATGACCGGGAAGGGAGCGTCGATTCTTCCCAAAAAAAAAAACTCAAAAAAAAGTCTCGCAATTGCACAAATTAGAAAAGAAAAAACTCACCAGATGATTTATAAGGTTAAAATGGCGATTTTCTGTTAATGCTAATAAAAGATTTCGGGTTATTTTAAGCAGGTTATACACATAACATGCTTGGGTTTTCCTCTTACGGGCAAACCTATCGCGTCATTAGATATTTATAAACGAAAAACTTTCAAAACTAACCAAAATATCCAAAATTCTCGTTCTGTAAACTCCCAAGATATTATAGTTTTTAAGTTCGTATAATTAAAGCCGGTTTCTCTTCGAAGACCAGTTTTCTATTCAACTATATTCGAGCGTACACCTATGTATTTTAAAACTAATAGTTGCAATGTCTGGGTTAACTATGAATACATAGCTATCGCATAGGTAATATAGGTGCACCATTGCTTCCCCAATTCACTTTTTGTATAACGTCTTTTTTTTTTATCGTGTGGGCAGTAAGGTCTCCCGACCCCAAACACCCTAGTGTCAGAGTTTCTAAACCGCCTCAAGGGCCTCTGACGTGGTTACCGATGTCAGTGACGTTCAAGATAAACTTAGAAAGTACGTATGAATTAGAAAAAGTCACATTGGTACTTGCCCGTGCCCGGTTGCGAACCCACAACCTCTTGCATGAGAGGCGGGCGCCTTAACCACTGGGCCATCACGACATTTTTAACGAACGTCTTAAAAACATGGCTCTAAAAAGGGATAAGATCGAAGGTATTGACTAGAAGAGACATCATCTAAATTGCTCCAATGTCGGCAGACATTGGAGCAAAAAACCCAAACATGTGGATGCAATAAAGTTTTTTTGTCTCGGACACCCCTGAGAAAAATACATAAATAACTCGCGCCCTTTTCCCATGTGGGTAAGCAGAAACCACAGAAAAAAAAAGAAAATACTGAAATAATATTTTTGATTAAAATAAAAACATTATTTTTTTAATATATTAACTTTACTTTTATCTTCCTCCTGACGACTTCCGGGCGCCTTCTAAACTAGAATGGCTGCCCCAGTGTTGACCGACTGTGTAGTCAACTCCTTCATTCGCCCTGGCCCAGTAACCTAGAACTACACACAAAAACACTAACAGTTACGAGTTTTTGTTATATCAGATTACTACAATTTATTCATAACAAAATATTTTGTGTTATTCAACTTTGACTTTGGCAGAACCGCAAAAACGGAAAGTAAATAATTTATTAGATGTTCTATTTCAATCCAAACTAAAAGGAGACTGGCGGGTTTCTTAGGAGCGTTCGGCCTGGTCACCTACACGGATAAGTTCAATGCTTCCTGATAGCATTATTAATTAGAAAACCATGTATGGTTGCCACTTTTTCTAAAAACTTGTCTGAAAGTAGATATAAGACTTTAACTTTTGATATTGACAGAAGGTTATGTTAAGGACGAAAATCAATATTGCAGAGTTTAATGTTAATTCACTAATAAAACATGAATAATAAGTATTATACTGTATTTTATTATTGTATAGGTTCGAAGCTTAAGTCTCAGGTTCAACATGGTTCAAGCAGGAATTGTGTTTGTAACCTGATTACGTTGTGCAATTAGCACAACGTAATCTTTCCATTATCGTCACAATCCAAAATCGCTAAGAATATCAAAGTCCGATGGTAATTCGCCAGGTCAGCGTTTATGCAAGATATACAGTCCAAAATACAAAGCCAAGGTCAAATATAATAATCAATAACACAGAGAGAAAACGACAAAACACCGGCGGGCGCAAGATTATAACAACAACAAACGTCAGATATTGACATAAAATATTGATCTACAGGTGACAAGTGACAGTTTGTTGCCAACCTAAAAACTATTTTCTATTTTTTAGTATGGCAATGTAAATAATCGATTACAGATATTAAGTGAATAATTAATTACAAAACCTGTGAATTACATTATAAATCCCTAAAAGAATACCTCATTACCCAGGCCAAGACCTACTTTGGGATATATGTGATAAAGGAACCAATCTCATTTTCAATCGCAATCATAATTTGAAAATTCGAAACAATCGATTTTTTAAATTGTACTCGCTATATTACAACTTATTTTTCTCCTCTTAGACAAGTTATCTGAAAATAGTATTGAAGAAAATAGTTAAACGTAAAAATCTACTTTTTTTTCGTATAAGTTTCATTTCTGTAGGAGTTCAGGCCTATAACCGCCAGTCTCCTTTATGAATTTAGTTATGTAGGTAGATATTTGACGTAGACTTTTTGACGTATTTTATTTGATTTTACAATGTTTATATTTTCAGAAGTTTTCTTTCGTCCACTATCTTGGCTTGAGATAAGAATCTGATGCATTTATTTCTTCTTGCACTTGTAGAAAGTAGAAAACACGTCCTGTAGATAAACAAAAACTAACTTTTTAGTAGAACTTCCTTTGTATGTATACCTACTTACCTCACAAGCGTTTTTTAAATAAAGATGGTGACAATGACAGAATGTCAAATAGTATTCGGAATTGTCAGCTAACTGTCACTGTCAGCTAACTGTCACTGTGACCTTCTTTGTTTGAACAACGCATTATGACCATAAACATACCGTAAAGCGGGGTGAATATGTTATGCAAGGATTAATCAGAACAACACTATCAAAGGGATTTTCGTGTTAAAATAATAATTATTATAGTTAGTTACCAAAATATAATTAAGTATTGTTACTGAATTTTAATGTACGGTTGCCGTGTTGGTAACAAACAATCATTATAGTTCCAATGTAAAATCTCTTTTAAAGTTTTGCTCCCTGTATCCCTATTCAACCCGTTTTACGATAAACTCAAAATTTATTATAAACTTGTATTTTAACAGAACAGAAAATGTAGAAATCTTAACTAACGGCATATCTTTTAAATGAATGATTAATTCTGAGTTATTAATATTTATTTAAAAGATTACTTACTTAATTTTATTTTGTGTACCTACTTACTTAACTAGTATATTAGTTAGTATCTATACCTAATATATAATAATAACTTTCAATACAATAACAGGTTTCAAATTAATTGAACGTTTTGTGGTCGATAAATGTTTTCAGTGGAATCAATCATGTCATGACTGTGGTCGGAATTTCCCATCTTGATTGTAGGCACGCATTTCGATTTGGTTAGTGTGATGCGTATTGTGGAGTTACCACAAATTATTGCACAAAATTGGAAATAATAAGTACCTATACACCTTTTGTAATAACGGCAGTTATTGTGTTATTTTGCTGAAATGACTGTACTTATTTCAGTTTTTTCTTTTTTGTAAATTGCTTTTTATTTATCGTGAAATAACCGAGAATATTTTTCTTCTTTCAGGAATATAACGTTACAACACTATCGTTTTTTCAATATTAGCGTCTAGCTCCGTTAAAATATCACTAAAATACAGTCATTTTAATAATTTCACAAATTCAATAAATTGTGTGTAAGTAGATACATAATATTACTTTCAGTATAAATGGGCAGGTAAAGGGATGTATCATTTTTAACATCATCATATTCATCATCATCATTTCATGACTTCACGGGCATGACCCAAGCCAACAATCATTCATCTTTGAAATATCTCGAAGTACCAAGATATTTATTATTAAACTAGCTTCTGCCCGCGACTTCGTCCGCGTCACAGTTGATGTGTTATCCTACGGGTACCGTACATTTTCCCGGGATAAAAAGTAGCCTATGTGTTATTCCAGACTATAATCTATCTTTGTGCCAAATTTCATCCAGATCCATTCAGCCGTTTAAGCGTGAAAGAGTAACAAACAAACATCCATACATCCATACTTACAAACTTTCGCCTTTATAATAGTAGTAGGATGTTCAGTGACTGATACGATTCTACAAAGTAAAATATCAAAGCAATCACACCATTTACGTCGAAATTTCACTGACTACAATATTCCCAAGAATGTATTATCAACCACAAAATGTTATTGCACCCTGTAGAATAGAACTCAAATAGAAATTACTAATACGCCCCAAATGTTTGCGACAACTGGCTGTAATTATTTTCTTAACGTTACAGTCTCAATGCGGAAAGGTGGTATTGAACGCTGTACCGTTGGTGGTGAATGGTACCCCCACGTTGGAAGGTCAGTGGCCGTGGCAGATCGCTCTCTACCAAACCCAGGTAAGAATACGTTAGTGCATGTGGTGTTTATGCAAGCCCCATGAGGTAAGGTTCTGTGGCAAATGTAATGGCGGGAAAAACATCCATACAGGCCAAGTGGTCACCACACGTTATGTTGTTAAATTCATTGTTTTATACATAGAAACATTTTTTTAAATCTGGTATTCATTTTCCTTAGTTTCTCATTACTTTTTCATATGTTTGTATGATCGCCCTCGCCCTCTATGCGTTTCAAAACCACAGATTAAAAAGTCAAATGTCCAGTATTTTTTTGTTATTTTCCTCGCCTTTTTGTCAGAATTTTAAAACGATATGGTTACCTACCTTACATTAGCTTCAACAACAACAACTTATGTACGTTTTTCACCAAGCGGGCGGCGGAGGAGCGCATTTCACATTGTGCTAAAGAAAATTCATACGTTCATGTTTGCATGGAATTGATACTGCCTGGAACTCGGTTAGGTCCGATCCAAGCAAAATAGAACTTTAACTATTATGTAGAAGCTTGAATTTCTTTTATCACTTGTCAACTGCGCTCTTGAGCCCTCCGTTTGGTGGAAATCCTATATTACCCGTTTTATTCTTCGCTTCCAGACTGTGGATAACAAGTACATCTGCGGTGGTACCCTAGTGACGCACAAGCACGTGATCACGGCAGCGCACTGCGTCACCAGGAAGCAGTCGCAGCGGCTAGTGGACCACAACACCCTGACGGTCTACCTGGGGAAACACAACCTTAGGACCTCCGTCAATGGAGTGCAGATTAGATTTGTAAGTACCTACCGCTTTTGTTATAAGAAATCGCACTAGATTTTTCTCCTGTTTTGGGTGCGTATAAAGTCACATACACTCTAGCGACATCTATCACTCGATATACGAACGCCAAGGACAAACTGACGTTGCCTAGATCGCGCTATCAAAGTTCACAGCGACATTAGCATATTATATACAAAATCCCGACAACAACGGTCGGGCAGTACCGCCAGACATAACACGGCGGTCCAACCGGTCGGAGGATGCTCCCTTTTCAATGAAGGATGAGAGACTTTACACAACAGCCAGTCCCGGAACAACTATCTGTAGGCTATAATAATACTTGCTCCGGGAAACGAACTCACGACACGCAGCAGAACAGCCAATCGCTCAGCATCGCTCAGCCACTGCGTTAAACGTGCCGTCAAACCGCCATGCCGCTTCAGTCCATTGAACTGCATTACTATACCTAGGTACATCAGTCGATGACTAACTTTAAAAATATTGTAACTTATGTTATGATTCAGTATAGGTATTCGTTCGTCAGCTGCCGCGTTCGATCTATGACCTAATGAATAACAAAACACAACATAGGAAAAGGGTGTAAAAAGACGCTACCTAAGAGGGCTGCCATCACCTAAATTGCCGACGCCGGGCAAAAACTTCAGAACCCCGGACATTTGAATGAAATTTAGTTCTTTTCCCGGACATCCCAGGATTATTATTATTATTTTATTTATCGCTTATCTTTCAATTAATCGGTCTATCTTTCAATTAAACTAAAAATGCCCGGGTTTTTGCCGGTCATTTTTGATAACCCCTCCCGGACGTCCCTCGGACGCCCTCTAAACTAGGACAAATCCGGGGAAACCCGGACGAATGGCAGCCCTACCTAAGGCCCACTTTTCTTTCCTATTTTTTTTATATTTTTCAAACACTATGTTCTGAACTCAAAAAAATCAGGTAGGTACACCATTCTTCAATTGACATACTTTTAATGAGCTGTCAAAAAGCGAACCGCATTAGCTAACTATGACCTCACATTTTTGCCAACCCAATTGATTAACTATTTAATGGTTTCAAAGCAACTTACAACCCTTTGCTGCTTGTTATGTATAGGCTAAAAAAACACAGATAAAGAAATTGTCTCCAAGATGAGTCTACATTATCTAGGAGCACTCCAACTACAAAACTTTTATGACTCACTAATGAGCTCTCATAAACTTTCAGTTGAGCATTCATAGCTTTTATTTGTTCGTGGAGCCACTTGAGCCAGTTCAGAAACTTCTGAACTGCACTATTCCAGCTTCTCTTTTTCTGTGAAAATTTTTTACTTATTTTTTTTATTAAAAGATTTTAATTGGTAGGTGGCGAAGTTTTGCAAACATTTGGAATTCATTATCAATATTTTTCTTAATGAGAGACAAACTTATGTTTTAAGTACCTTTTTAATTTTATGGTAAATTTAAATCTTTGCTAGTGGTTATAAAGCTGAAAGTTGGGTTATTTGTTTGTTTGAACGTCGTTATCTCTGGAAGTACTAATCCGATTTGAAAAAATCTTTTTGCGTTATACAGCGCGTTTATCAAAGAAGGTTATTGGTTATTTAACATCCCACTACGACAAACGGTTGTGGAGTAGTAACCAAAGACGTAACTTAGCGCGGTCTGAAAGGTATTGTTAGTTGCTTAAGAAAAATCTAAATATTAAAAAAACAATCAATTTTAGAATCCTTCAAAAGTTTATTCAAAAACAATTGCTTGCCTCCAATACGAATTGTACCGAAATAAATTAGCACCCTTTGTCTGATCGGCCGCTGAATTACAAAACAGGATCAGAAATCAACAAGATTAATTAACTGAAGGCGAGAACTTTGGTCGTGTCCATTGCTTTAATTTACAGCCGATCGATTTCGGATGCTTGTCCTTTGGTAAGCCGGTTGGTTGGACGCGGAATAATTTACAAGGGATGCCTGTGGTGCGGTTCGGAATGAAAATTGAGTTTAAATTAAGTACCTATGATTTTGTGGTGTGATGTTGAAGTATTTCCAGATTGTGTTATTTATTTTTATCTTTCATATTTTTGGCGTCAATGACAACAGATTGTAGTATGTTTTTTTATTCGAGGTGGGTAAGCTCTTGACTCTAGTCTTGGTCAAAGGTGACACAGACAAAGTCTACGATGGAGTGAGATTGTAGCATTTCTTTGTTTTGTTTTGAAATGTAAGATGCAAGTCAACGACATTAGACGCGGCGGCCAAAAGTACTTAAGTCTTTCTGAGCAAAAATAGACTTAAGTAGGTACTTTTGGCCGCCGCGTCTAGATATTATAATGGCCATATTAACAATAATCATTTCTAAACGTATGAAGTAAACAAACGTGGCTGTCAGAACGTGCCGCGGGCCGCCATTTTAAGTATCAGTTATAGATCCAAGAAGGTTCACATTGGTGTGAAACGCGTTGAAGTGCATAGATACTATTCAGCGGTCACTTTGTATCCCAGGCGGCTGCTTTTTTTCGTAGTAAGGGCCAGTCCATACACGACGTTTTTTTTTCAGAGGGAATTGAAATTAGGGATTCTAATATACCAACGCACACATCTTATAAAAAGTCGGAAATAGGTGGAGGCCCTTAGACGTAGGCACCCATTACCTAATCACCTGCAATAGATCTAAATCATAATAAAAAAACAAAACATTAAAATTAATTTAAAGCGTAACCTCCACCAGTCCTACCATTTTTGGAATAAAGACAAAATAACGACTCATTACTCTTTTTGACACCACCGAAATGAAAATAGACGGACAGAAATTAACATTAATTATTACGTAGGGCCTACAGTGACTGACGCCGCGGCACCGACTCGGACGCCGAATGTCAAATTAGTATCAATTAGTGACCCTTGTGCAATGGCTCTGTGTCATTGTATCCGGCGTTTACATCCAACTGACATGTAATATGGGTTCTGTTATTGTACCTGCACCGTTGGTCTCGGAGTCTTGACACAGCAAATCAATCTGCCCCCCTAGATATAAAAAATAATGTAACCAAAAATTAAGCAAACAAAATCCTCAATCCATTCACTTAACTTACTTGACCGATCATTTTTGGCCGTCGAAACTCGAATGCCATCACAAATAAAAATTCTCAATATGTAATTTCAAAGTACAAATAAAAAATAAAAAAACGATATTTTTTTGTGAAAATATACGAGTAGATGCTTCGAAATTAATTGATGAATAGTTTGTCGATAAATGAAACGGCAAAAAAAATGGAGTCACATTCTAGTATTGTCATACAAAATCTACGCGGGAATCACATTTTGACAGTTGATAAAAGGTACGTCAATTGATTGGTGGTGTGAGGTATCTTCTTTCTTTACTCCGTGGAGGTACCCCATTCAGATTTTAACTCCATTTATTAACCCCCGACTCAAGTAGTGTTATAAGTTTGACGTGTCTGTGGCACCGTACTGAACCGATTTGAATGTGGGTTTTTTTTTAATAATAATATGTTTTATCAAAATCGGTTCAGCCGTTTCAAGTGTCTTTTGTTAGCTGCGGTATGGATCCACATTCTTCTGCCAGGGTTTACTTAAAAATTTTAATTGTATTACTTGTACCAACAGCCGATGACCCAGGGAATCGGCTGGCGACGCCCTTAAAAATATCTACTAACAAAACCAACTTTAATTTATTTCCAGGTGGGAAAAATAACAGTACATCCAAGCTATAACTCGAGCACCTTCAGCCGTGACGTGGCGATCTTGGAGCTCCGTGAGCCAGTCTCGTACTCCGACTGGGTCAGACCTGCCTGTCTCTGGCCCGACAACGAGGTCGACCTCAAGAATGTTATTGGAAAGAAGGGATCCGTAAGTATTTCTTTTTGAGATGTTATTTTTATTGCTGAACAGGAAGAGGCCAAAACCAAGGCCTGTTGATAAAACTATTGATGTATTCTATAACTGTTTGTAGGTAGGTATAAAAGTTCTTTGCATGTATGCGTTCGGTGCCGAACAGCTGCGGTGTTGAAGCAGTACGGGTGTCGTTTTCGTGTGGCACACACTCTTTTTTATAATAGGAAAAACATCACATTCCAACCCAACATTGTACCATTTTCTTGATTAAGTAGGTACTAGATCAATACGATGAACACACCAAGGCTCATTTTACAACGCCGCGAAACGGAACAGAACAGAAACGCGCGAATTCGTAGGATTTCATAGGATTCACTTCTCCGGAACCCGTAATAATTCGTCGGTAGATCGGCAATTTTTGTACGAAACAATGTAGATAAAGTTCGTTATGCAATATGCACAAAATTCCAATTTTGAACGACGTTTATCGCAGCAGCTCCTAACTTAAGATGTTCCTCCGTCCTCTCAGGTGGTTGGCTGGGGTTTCGACGACACCGGCGTGGCGACTGAAGAGTTGAGCCTGGTGGAGATGCCGGTGGTAAGCCAGGAGACCTGCATCAGATCGTACAGCGAGTTCTTCGTACGATTCACGTCAGATTACACCTACTGCGCTGGATATAGAGACGGTAAGAATAGCTTTACTTGGTAACTTTTGAATATAATTAATTAAACTTTATAGATATGTAAAAACGTATAAAAAGTTTTTACCAATCTTCATGTAAATACAATCTCTTCCTATATATTTTTTCCTGCCTTATATTTCCCTTAGACAGCTTTTCGGGAAAAGGTAGAAGGTACCTATTAGATAGGTACCTACCTTACTACCTTAGGAATTTTCTGGTTCAGGACCTATATAAATACACTCAGGAGCAATGAATTCGGTTGATCAGTTTTCGACATTTAAAAACTGTTTTAGGTTTATCTCTTTTCAATTTAGATTATACGTTCTTACTTAGAAGTTATGGAGATACATATTTTCTAAGTACCTGCATAAACTGTAACTAGTTGTTTTATGTTTGTGGTCAACATAAACCATTGCACGCGAGTGTATTATCCTCACTTCCTCACCTCAGTATTTTGGGAAGTTTTAAACTTTCCTTCTTATTATGAAATTTAGTTGTAACTTTAGTCCAAGCTGAAACCTTCAAGCCAGTCTGTGTATTTTGAATTTTATTCTATCTGTCCTAAAGTTCTTATTACAAAAAACTGTCCTTACAGCCGAGTCTCAGTTTGCAATTTCGTATTAAGGATTCGTCTGAAAGATAACAAAAAAGACATCCGCATTCAACAACTACAAAGTAAAAAATAACTTCAGTTTCGTTTTCGTAGTTTGTTTCTTGTTGTTTGTACGTTATTGAGTAGATTCATTGTTCGTCTCCGAAGGTCTACTTCAGACATAAATATCAGATCTTCACAAAATGAATATGGGTCTACTTCAAGAGTCACTTCAAACAATTTAAAATGAGTATCTCGGATAAATAGGTACATACAAAAAAAAACAAAAAAACAGTAATTTATAAAACTAAAAAACCCGACTGCTATTCTTTAAAAATCCCTAAAACAAGATAAATTGTAGCAGTCGGGACCCATTCTAGAAATGGAGGATTAGTGAATTGAGAGCACATACCTATATTACATTGCAGATGGTCCCGAATGGGTCCCGACTGCTACAATTTATCTTGTTTTAGGGATTTTTAAAGAATAGCAGTCGGGTTTTTTAGTTTTTTAAATTACTGTTTTTTATTTTTTATTTTTTTAGTGTTTTAAAAAAGAAATTAATATACCCAGTATCACTGTTACAGTAAATACGAATCTACCGACACCTCTCAAGCTAAAATCCATCGAGCCGTTCAGCCTGCAGAGCGAGCCAAACATTTGAATTTGGCGCCAAAAATCCGCCATTTTGTTTTTTTTTTTATATATACCCAGTGTCACTCTCACAGTAAATACGAATCTAACGACACCTCTCAAGCTAAAATCCATCGAGCCGTTCAGCCTGCAGAGCGTGCCAGACAATTATACATACAAACTTACATACATACATACATACAAACATACCCTCGAAAAACATAACCCTCCTTCTGTCGCAGTCGGGTAAAAATAAGCCGAATTATATGCCAAGGTAACCTCCTCCTGGTTGCGGAATTTGTTCGAAAGAATCACCGCTGCTCTGGAACGCAAAGGACATTAGGAGGGACACGAGTGGGTTTTAGTCAGTAAGAGTCTGACACTCCCTTCCGCTCCACCCAGAGCGGAACTAGTCATTATTTTGATAATTTCCCATCCTTAAAAGGTAACCTCCTTTTTGAAATCGGTTACTAATAAAAACTGTCTTGGAGGTCTAAGGTTGAGACTAAAGTTAGAACTCAATAAGACGAGTAAGGTAGGTATATCTTTAATCCTTCCTGATATTTAAGCTGTACAGTAGATACTTATAGTTACATAATTTAAGTAGTTGTTAGTTAAATAGTGTGTTGTGTACCTAGATAGTTTAGTTAGTGTAATAAAGTGCTTGTTGCTTCCAGGAGTCTACAATGAAAAAACCGGCCGTAGGGAAAGTATGTTTAGTTTGTTTCATAATAAACTATAGTTCTTGCAATTCATGAACGCGCGTCATGTGCATTTTTTTTTAATTTACCCCATTTTTGGATTTTTTCCTGTATCGTGGGTGCTTATATAAACTCACATACATGTGACACAACCAGACTTGAAACAAGTACTTGTAGACCGTACGAATATTTGTTCTGTGTGTGGATCCCGCGATACGCAGCGCAGCAGTCAATCTCAACATCTTTCATGAGGATTTAGTTTCCGCGCTTAGTCCTCGGATGTGGGCCATTATGTGTGAGCCATGATGCCCGGTATTCTAACCATTCCACCTCCCTTCAGAAGCAGATTTATCCTCCCAGACTGCTCAGGGCTTCCGTCTTCTTCTTCTTTATCATGTGGGCAGTAAGGTCTAACAACCCCATACACCCTACTGTCAAGAGTTTGGGCGTCCGTAAGGGTCAATAGTGAGCCAAAGGTCTCTTTCTGGATCTGGGAGACGTCTGTCCACTGGGCCTCCATGTAAGCTCTGCTCAGAGGACTGTCTGTGATGCCCCTATTACCTATAGTATGAAAAAGTGTCAACAATATATTTTATGTCACTGTTATAAGGTATAAATTGCAATGATTGACGCGCGTTCGTGAAATGTAAGAACTATAACTAGGTTACGGTGGCACGAACGCTTATGCACCTTAAATTATACTTTTAAAATTTTCTTTATAATGATGTGCACAATTAACTGTAGGCTTTTAATCCCTAATCATATTCTGTGTTACCTATCTGCAGATTGATCCTTGCCTGAAACTAATTAATTGCCACCGATTGGCTCCACGCAAAGATCGATCCACAGATATGTTTATAGAAAGCGGCCGTTAATGTACTAAAATATATTAATTATTTACTGTTAATATAGGTAAAATTAAGATCTAATCAAAATACTTAAAAATTGGTCTCCTCCGCATGAAATTATTTAAAATGCTTAGCCAGGTTTGATATGCATGACTAATATTTAATCAAGTGTGTAGTTAGTTATCCTAAACGTAGTATTTAAGACCTAATACAACTACTTAAGTATTAACTCAAACTTATACCTAAATAATAGTAAGTACCTTATATTTGTGTTACCTATTTAGTATCGCAGGTGTAAGTACATTTACAAAACGAATAAAATAACAGCCGATAAAAATCAAATTAAATGACATTCAAAGAAAAAATAGGTAGGTATATATTTTCGTTGATAAAGTATACCTACTATTGTGTGAAAAAGCTAGGGTAGCTTCATATCTTACGTTTTTTGCAATTTTAATCGCGATAAACTATAAATCAAATAAAAAATGTTCGCATCACTTACATGTCTTAACACAAATAAAATTATTAGCTTCCTGTGCCTATTTAAAACATGAAATTTTCGGACAATTATACCTAAGAGTTATATGACGATTTTACCTAATTACCTAAAATAATTCTAAAAATACTTACTTACCATGCAACCCGATATTGAGCTGCAAATTTCTTAAGAGAAGAAATACCGTAAGACTTGTTAGACCAAAATATTAATTCACTGTTTTTTACCATTTCCAGGTACCTCAGTTTGTAACGGCGACAGCGGCGGTGGCATGGTGTTCAAGATGCACGGCATCTGGTACCTGCGAGGTCTCGTCTCCTTGTCCGTGGCAAGGCCGAACGAATACCGCTGCGATCCAACACACTACGTCATATTTACAGACTTAGCCAAATACTTGCCATGGATTTACGATAATGTTTCTGATTTTTGATCTTGTGATATGAATGGAGACTAATTTTGTTAATGAGGAGGAGTAAGATAAGGTTTTTTGATAACACTCGGTTCATTGGCCAAATGACAAAGAGTAGCTTCACGAGATGAAAATAATGTGGCCAATGTTTTCCTACACTTCAATGACGTGGCGTGTCGTGACGCGACGCGACGTGACGTGGTGTGACGTGGCGTGACGTGACGCGACGTGACATGGGTGACGTTATATGACGTGGCGTGACGTGTGACGTATTGTACGTCTGTTCCCGCCACAACTTCTTCCTCTCACACTTAAAATTAAACTCTTAAACTTTGTAATAGAATTTAAATTATGGAATACGTACTTATTTTATGAGTTTCTTGTAGTAGATTAATCACCTGAATATTTGCTCAAATATTGGTGTAACAAATTTTTGTGAAAATAAAGTACTTACCTGTCTTTTTAGGTACTTATCATTCAAATATGTTTAAATACCTAATTATTTGAGGTTTTATTTAAAATCATTCTTATTAATTGAGTAAATCCTCATACAAAATTAGTCTTTCAAATACATAATGATTCTCCATTTTGATAAGGCAGCCATTTTGTTTTATTATTAAGTTATTATAGTATTTCCCTAATTTCAAATTAATGATTGCAGATCGAGACGAATTTTTAATACGTAATAAGTTTTTATCTATAATAAAGAAAAGTAAGGAGCTACAGTTTATATTATAAGTAGTAGTAGTTGGAAGACTACCGACAAGTGACGTCATAAGTCGTCAGAAATCCATATTATGTTCGACATAACCTTTGTGAGATTTCGTTATGATATATTTTTTGTATTAATAAGACGTTGATCGTCACAATTGGGTAGTAGACACCATTAAATAATAATTTATAAACAAGAAACAACTTCTAAAAAAAAAAACACTTTATTTTGGCCCTGAAAACCCGATTAGGTACTTTTTAACCTTTTGACCGCCGCGGACGGCTATAGCCGACAAACGAAAACGTGTCAAACACGCCACCGACGTCTACAGCCGGCAAGAGAACGAAATTTTTAAGTACTTATTTTCTACTTAAAAATGTCCTAAATTAAGTTTTTTGTGTTTGTCCTATGTGTGTGTCTCTTTCCTATTATTTAAAACTAAATTAATGAAATATTGTAAAATAGCACAAAGATATATTAATTTCTTACATTTCACTAGAAAAAAACAATAATCAAAAATTGCTAATCGAAATGCTGAATTTGTAGCTTGGCGTAGCCAGTGGCGCCGATGTGTTTACGCTCTGGCGTTCAAAAGGTTGAATAACTATAAAATCGATTTTTAGTTGCTTTGAAATCAATAAATAGTTAGTGAATTGGGATGACAAAAAAGTGACGTCATAGTTTAGTATTGTCATACAAAATCTATGGGGAAATCGCGTTTTGACAGCTTATAAAGAGTACGTCAATTGATGAATGGTGTCATCTACCCAATTATGTACCTTATTATAATGCTACAAGGTGCTAAAGTACAAATTCAAAACTCATCTAGAGCCAGATCTCTATTAGCTAACCAGGAATCAACTAAATATTGTGGTCAAATTTGTTAAGTTAGAAACAAATTTATTGGACGCAATTTTCGACCGCTTGCTACATTGCGATCTGTAGATCGATCCCTACCTGTAACCAAAACTAACAGAGATTGCAATCTCAGATTGAAAACTGCGCTATTGATTGCTTGCGAGCAGGGATCTATCTACGGATTGCGTTATAGAAAGCGGGCGCTTAGTCGACTCGGCACTAACAGTCCGTTTGGACAGCCCTTGCCACCAATCCCTGATAGAAATCGAGTCATTATTTCATCGGACGTCCGATGAAAATTGATGAACGGGGTCACGTTTGCGACTTTACTAAGTTTTGAAACTTTTATGTAGTTATATGTAATGTAAACAACACGTTACTAAATCAGTCCGTCAGTCATGACGGTATTTCGCGTCCAATATTTTTTTTTTAGCATTACCGATGTTTCTATTTATTATTTTCTATGAAAGTATAAGTATAGTCAACCACACGTCCATCGACAGCGCCTTTATTCCGAAGCTATAAGGTCGGTTTTCGTAGTTTAAAGGGTGAAGCCGGACGAGCGTAATTTTTTGCGTTGTGAGTCGTGTAATTTCGGTTGCGTAATTTTTGCTACATTCGGTTTCATACAAAACTCCTGTTTCGTTCACACGGCGACGCAAAATGAGTTGTCACTTTCAGTAGAAAGTAAATTACGCGACCGAAATTCTGCAACTCATAACTTACAAAATTACGCTGGTTTGGCCTCACGGCTCACCCCAAGTGTGAACTGAAGTGTGGTTGACTGTACCTAAGTACCTTAACATTATAAAGGTTGATATTGAAGAATGATATTTATTTAGACTGATAAAATATGAACAATTATCCTATTACATTTCAATTACAAAAGTTTCCAACGTATTTGGGAATTTTATTTAATACCTTCTTCCATGTAATCATATGTTCAATGTTCACTTAACCCCTAAACTACTGTTCTGCCTTTGAGTACCTACTTAGGTCATAGAGGTCACGGTGACCCGAAGATTGGTTGTAACACTCCATGACTAAAAATGTGACTGCCTCATTAGCCTAGTGGTCCTAAACGCGACTGCGCGACAGCTACGCTAGAGGTCTTGGGTTCAATTCCCAGGTCGATCAAAGTGTCATTGGGTTTTTCTATGACATTCTCAGTAGCAACTCGAAGTTAGGATTTGCCCGGTTAATGGCAATACTCGCCCCCTATTACATGGGACCTAAACATACCGGCGAACTGTGGGTGTATGTATATATTGGTACACCTCTGCCTAACCCTTCGGGGAATACAAGCGTGATGGTATGTTATGTTTATGTAAAAAAATATGGTGCATAAATTAAAATCCACACCTTTACAAAACTCAAATAAAACAAAAGAACAGTGTCATAACATTTATAATGTTACAAATAGAAGAAACTCTTGTAAAAATAAACTAACTCAATGCAACGCAATAAAAAAAACCATAATTACAAAAAAGAAATACACAAAATTTACAAAAAAAAATATCTTACGTTACATACGAGAAAATACATACATATAATGTTATTCGTTCATTCAATGCGGCGAAGGGTCGATGTACCTTCGATATTGGTTGGGGTAACCCAGTGAAAACTTTTGAAGCCTACGGCCCACCTGATGTTATGTGTTCACCGCTGCCTATAGACATACCAGAGGCCTTGCAAATGCGTTGCCATCCCAGAGATAAAGTTGAAATGTCTTATTAACTCGGTTTTGAAACTCTGACACTAGGGTGTGTGGGGCCGTAAGACCTTACTGCCCACGCGATAAACAAGAATTTATTTGAAATCAATTAATAGTTAGTCAATTGAGTCCGCACAAAAGTGACGTCATAGTTGTCTTTGCAATACAAAATCGCGTTTTGACAGCTCATAAAAAGTACGTCAATTGATAATCGATTGACGTTTGCACAGGGTTGTCAAAATAAATAATATCTGACAATCTATTTCATTCAATAAAAACGGAACCTGCTCTTGCATTTAATTATGTGCCTGGCAGTAAATTTTATGGTATCAAACCCCATCGCCACATTGAACGAAGAACAAGAAAAGTCTAAGACTAAATGAAATGAACATATTAAAAGTTATTTAACATAACAAAATAAACCAAAATCCATGAGACGAAAACGAAACGGTTACTCGTCAAAAAATATGAGCAAAACTAAACAAAGCATCTTCGAGACAAAGTCAGAAAAATAATATTCAATTAATGAAAAAATCATCAATTTGTCTTATTTTTTTACGTGGAAACATTATAATGTTTGGCTTAGAGAGGGCGTTCGTGTTTACTTGAGCTTGTTACGATAAACAGCGTTTCAGCAATAGGTACCTGCCCCATTGGTGTCGTGGTGACAAGCGCGATTGCTGAACTTGGGATCTGGAGTTCAATTCCCAGGTCGGGCAAAGTATTTTGGGCAATTTTAAGTACCAGCCCTAAATTTAGAAGTTGGCGGTGTGACACTAGAAAAGCACGTTGAGCCGTTGGTCCTGATATCTTCCCGATCATGTCGGATTGCCGTCCCATCAAACTAAGAGATGGGAAGAGGAAGTGCACTTGTGTTTGCGCACACACTTGTGCACTACAACATCTCCTGCTTACTTGATTAAACACCTTTTCACAACAACTTGACTTTACAGCGTTAATACTACCCGTCCTTGTAATTTTCATGGAAATAAAATGAAAAGGGTAGCTCAAAACTCTTTTGATAAACAAAGTACCATAGCTAATGTCAAACATTGCCTCCACGTAAAAAAACAAATGACTAATAAAATGCGCAAGCACGCAATCACATTCAGATTCCAAAAATCCATCGCAAGCGATAAAACATCTAGAACTCACGATTCATTTTAAAAATCCAACTGTCACGGCAATGCCTTAAAACCTAATATTCTATAAAAATAGAACATTGCACTCACACACGCATATCGTTACCACTCTATTTACAATTCGTAACCAGATAAAAGGTCCAAAATGATACCTATGTCAGCAAAAAATAAAACCTCTTTTCACAGGACTGTCCACTTAAGTTTGAGAACAAACGACTTTAACTTTTCCATAACTACTTAACTATATTAGGAACTGCAAAATATATCTAGAACACTGTTGTAAGCAGTGGACGCCACGAAATGCCAAATAGGCCTGATAAAAATGATGAACACGCCTGTGGCAAACAAAATAGCACCTTATAACTTCGGGCTAGGACTTACTTCATTTCGCCAACCTATGATCGTTATCCTCTGAATTAGAACTGGCACCTAAGCATGATGGTATTACATAATAATATTTACCTATTCAATAGATTTTCATAAAACTAGAACACTATTGATAATATCTCAACTTTTCCTTAATTGAAACACTTCATTCTTATGAGAAAAATCTCGATTATTCCTCTGTAAAAGAATAACTTGGGTACCTTATAAAAGCAATAATTGCCATGTGGTTAGGGCCATATCTACTTTAAATTCCAACCACTCTCAAATTCCTACACCCTAAACATTCATAAGGACTTTTTCTAAACGAACGTTCTACAAAGTTATATAAAATTAAATACCGCAGTATCATTATGGACCTTATAGCAACTGGTTACTAAACAATTTGACTCGGCTTTCGCCTGCACACTATATACAAAGTACTGAGATCAAATTCACAACTGCCCGCAAGTTACAAGTTAAACATTTCGTCTCTATACTCGATGATACGGATCGTACGATACGTTATTGCACTAGTGGGAGGTATGGTACATGGCCAGAAAGATCGAGGCAATTCAAAGAATATTTTCCGACTTCCAACATGCTTCCGGCCTCACTAGGTTCAAATTGTCGTAACAGCACTTTTAACATCTTCGTAGCTTATTCAAAACGCCTGTTTCATAGACGATAACAAGCTAACTTGACTTCTAACCATTCTAATTATAACGTCCATAATAGTTTATCTTATTTTGCAATCGGACCTCAACTTAACGCTCCCGTCCTTATATCAGTTACCATAAACAATCCGTGGAAAACGTTTGAAATTCAAACGTGGAACTAAACGCCATTTTGAAATGTCATAACCGTTACCAATATGGCGATGGTGCGTTTCTGCATCGCTGACCTTTATAGCGGTCTTCAGCTCCGAAATTAGGGGCCCATGGAAGGTTTCGACCCCTGTTGGCTCTAGGGGCCCCTTTGCCTACGTAGTTGGGGGGGTACACCCGGTTGTTGACGCAGACTCCAGGCCGGCAGCCGTTCCTGGGGGTGGTGGGGTGACTGCCCGGTAGGGGTGGTGACGAGAATCTCTCCCAAGGATCCGGCATCATACAGTTACCGCAAGTCCACGCGTAATCACCTAGAAAAAGAATTGACTCCATTGATTTTTAAGATAAAATATTTCTCCCATATACTTTCGTGATACAGCAATTGCTGACTTATTCAATGGTAATAAAATTCATAGTTCATGAATAATATTTATTTATACATCACTATTTATCGTTTGGCCAAAGTTTGGAAGAATACTTTTGCATTTCGTTCGACCTAACCTTAGTTTTTACGTACACTTTAATACAATCACAAAATACTATATCATAATATTAAAAAGTATTCATATTTTTTGTATATTTTAAAACATTATAACGCTATAATAGCCAATGTCACATTGTTTAATATTACGTGACATTTAATTCCTTAAGTATGGGCAAGGAAAGTACAGATGAGCTTTAAAAAGCGTTCATCACTAATATTAGACAATGCAAATATAGTAGGATTAATGAAAATTGAGAAAAAATACATTTTTAGGTGACATTACTAGATACCGTTGAAAATATTGAAAAGAAAGTGCAGTAGGTGTAAGAAAACCAATGGTTGAATATCAAATAAACTTTCCATTCGATATAAATATTATCCCATATATTCTTCTCTCGATAAGCGAAAACTACAACATTAATAAATAAGTAATTTACAGTCAAATATGTATGACAAATTAACCGCTAATAGTACAATATGACTAAAAAATCATTAATTTTACAAATATTATCGTAACCGCTAAAATATTCGTAATAATAATAATTGAATTATTATCATAAGAAAGAACTTAAATTATTATAATTTATACAATTATCTTCATAAGGCCAATTATAGTTATAACACATAGTAAAGATGCTAATAAGCAAACTCGACTAAAAATACGTGTTATTTCACAACACTACTTATTAATTCAATTTTAGAACACATCTATTTTTCTAAACATCAATAAATGTCATTGTCATTATTATTATATTCTAAATTCAAAATTATATTCTTTTTTTTTTACAACAACATTATAATGAGTACGGATATAAATAGGTCGTATGTTTAGTCGAGTTTCAACCGCGGAATAGAAAAACATTGTCACGTCACATGCATAGTTTATTTTAATAAATTATAATATGTTATAACTAACAGACGCCACACAATTTAATAACTACAGCCACATAATATAGCAACAGTACTGTGACAAGCATTCACGCCGACATTTTTATGTAACAATTTTATATTTTAAAAATATTATAAGCGCTACAAGATTTACGAAGGTGATTGTCTTATTTATATTGTTCATAAAAGGATAGTTTTAATACTAAAAAAGCTAATCTTTATGCCAATAAGTGACGTAAGGTTTACCCCTTATCATAGGGGAGAGTTCTACCAAACGTCATCAGCATTGTGTTGAGTTAAGCACCCCTGTCATTCCTAAAGAAGAATTGTCGATATTCCGATGACTACGACTTTAAACTAACGTCTCTATATTCACAATATCAGTCGCATTTATTATGACAAAAGCGGAATGGTCGTTTTAAGGGCAGTAACGCACTTACTCAGGCGTTGTTTTCTTGTGTTTGAGAATACATCTCGTTTACACATCGCAAAGACTACGTTATTCTTAAATGATAAGGCGCGAAGCACACGGCGGGGAAGGCCGGACCGGTGAATTTGACCGCGAAGGATATTGCAAAGGGAATCCTATACTACCAACACACGTAGAGGGGCGAGGTATATTCGCGGTGAGGGCAGCCGCGGGCATCGACGGTCAGACACGATCTTTATTGTTTCGCGGTCAAAAAGACTGCCCCGCCCCGTCGTATTGCAAAGCGCCAAAGTGGAAGTTTATTTACAAAGAAATGCCGTCACTACCAGCAGGGATAACACACACAGTGACTAATTTTCTACCACACATGCTACCCCAGCTGGATTCTCCAAAACATTCATACAATCACATTCCTAATCTTGTCACACTTATCATAAACAAGTTACATTGGGTGCTATCTCAACATCACCTAAAGCTTAACTTTACAATATTTTATCCATTAGCATATTTATTATTTATAATTTCCAAACGTTTTATTTAAAACCAGATTTTTTTGAGAATAGCACCCTACTTACCAGGTTTAGTTTTTAAATATAACTTTTAACAAGTTTTTAAATTTCTCAAACAGTAGACTTCGTGAACCCCGATAGTACATCACTTAGAAATACGCTTTATTTAGGCACAATTCACATTTGGAAACTAGTTCTAGCATTCTAGACCTACGTTTCGTGTTCAGTGAGGAATATCGAACTAAGAAATTAATTCAAAATAATTATAATGTAAATAAAAGCACCTAATCTTAATTGTATAGAAATAGGAAAACTACATTTTATACACACTCTGACAGAATCACACCACATTAAAATATCTAAATTATATTTTAATAACCTATAGGAACACAATTTATACAAATACTGTCCACAACATTTAAATGAAAAAACAAAACTATTACTATCGAGCAACAGAACGCTCTAAACATATCTAATTCTACCACAGTCTACTCAAATATCATCTCCATACGGTAGGTCAACGCGAGAGAATCGTTGCTAAATAATGACGTAAGGCCCAGTGTTGCCATACTACAACTCAGACCATAGACAACACGAGAATGTTAAGGCATGTTCTTATTATGAAGAAGATCGTTACACCGTTTTATTCTTAAAAACGATTGATTTACAAGAGATCCCCCACTGAACTCGAATACTTATCAGAATCTACAGTTACATAGTCATATAATATACAGTTATAGTTAGCATAGAAAGGGACGAGAACATGTGATGGGTACCAGGACGACTTACCTATCTCTCTCTTTCTTAATACAAACTTTTTACACGTTTATGATTGCTTACAACTCTAATAAGAACTTTTCGAATACATGTACTATAATAATTTTGACTACTTATTTATTGGGAGTAGCTACGATTACTTGGGCTAATTTTAATGTAGGAAAATCTACGTATTTTGGAACGAAAACTTTTCTAAGATCAATAACCTAACTTGAAATATTTGCAAGTGAACGCTTACAATAAATTCGGAAATATCAACAACATTCTTTACTTCGTGTGACCTACTTAAAGCCAATTTCAAACACTTCTGACCTCAAAATATGTACCACCTTACTATCATATAAACTATCACAGTCCGGACACCCATCACATAGTAGAATATAGGAACGTAGTCGATACGGGAACAACACTCATAGACTCCGAACTTTACTAATGAACGTACGAATCACCGCTGCATATTGTCAATGTAATTCCGTCATAATGAACGCATATTCTTTATCGTGATAATGTTGGACTGTTGGTACACTGCCGTTTGTTTAGCATATTGCGTAGTCTGTGGGAGCTCAAAAAACGTGTGTGCATTGCATTTCCCTCAAAGTAGTAAGAACAGTGGAGGGTTGTTGACACCACGATCGATTGACGTACTTTTTATGAACTGTCAAAACGCGATTCTCCATGGATTTTGTATGGCATTACTAAACTGTGTCGTCACTTGTTTGCCAACTCAATTGATGTATTATTATTATATATTGGCTTTAAAGCAACTAAAAATCTTATTTCAAATTTAATTAAACATTAATCAGGTTTTCATTGCTAAAAAATGGTATTTTTAGAGAGATTGTGTTTTACATTTTTCGATAAATGATGGATACACCTAATATCCCGGTTAGGTTAGGTTAGTAAGCCACACGTAAGCCACATCCAAAACTGAAGAAATATACTGCATTTATTTACCCCATTACCAGAAGCTGTTTGTCGCCACACAAGAAATCACTCAGTAACAAACTGAGGGGTACTTTGTAACGGTCAAAAACCACCAATAAGTTTTGAACATTGGAATTCATTGTTCTGTAACAATTTTGAATTAATCGATGTTTTTTTTTCTCTCTCTCACACACACAACCTGACGTAATATCGATTTTGTTCCATACGCCAAACAAACGACAGTGTGATATCACCACAGTCCCAACATACGACCGATGCCATACATCTAAGTGTAAGTAACTTGTACCTAAATTAATGTCTCTAACAATAACACAAGGATAAAGTTGGCAGCAATGCCAACAATATGGCCGCCAGCGCGCTAGACCGAGCGAAGTGGCTACTTAGCCGGTCAGCGGTGCCTTGGCAGGCCGGGGCAACGCTAGAAAGACGAACAAATATTACCACTTTGCTTTAAAATTAATAAAGTATTCAATCATTAGTTGTAATGCGAAGCACATTTAAAGTGGCTAATAGCTTTTAATATTTTAATTGAGTGTAAGCATTTTATTACTTTAAGGCTTTACGTTTCTCTAGAATACTTGAGAGTTCACTGTCAAAGCAAAAGCTTATTGGTCAAATTACAGGCACATGAGACATTTCAAGTTTCGTCTCTGGGATCGCAACGCATTTGCAAGGCCTCTGGTATTACAGATGTCTATAGGCAGAGGTGACCACTCAACATCAAAAGAAATTAAAAAAGAATAATGTTTGTCATAAATAAGCGTTCATTACGTCAGAAGCTTTCCAGTTACGTATGAGACTAACACCAAAGTAAATAGTTTGTACATATCTAGTGCAACAACGTGTAAAATACAAAGCTTAGTAACTAATCGCCAACGATTTAAGTATCGACTGCTGATGTCGTTAAAAAGCGACCGATTTTAAATGAGTTTTTATATAACCATGTGTGGATAAGCAGTCAAGTGTATGTTTTTTTTTTGTGCCTGTTATTTGCAGTGACCTGTATAGCAAGAGTTTAATAGACTGCGCATCCAAGTAGGACGCTTCAAACATAACCTTGCTAAATGGTGGTTTTTATATCCCACCGACATCCAATGCGAGTGCTGTGCTGACCAGACGTTGGTCCATTTACTACAGTGGATCCAAGAACTCAAAAACAACAGGAATAACTTGAACCATCGACTTGAAAGAATAATTTGTGGCAGTGTACTCCATTGTGAAACTGTTATTGCTAGGCTGTGGCAAACTTTTTGCTACATTTTTTTTCGTCGATATCAAAATGTCAAATTGTATTACAAGCCAGGCAGTGTATGGTGTGATTAAAGCTTCGTTTAAATATGGAACAGTCATCGAATGCATTTTAAATTCCCGCCGCTTTTTAACGCCATCCTCATTCGCGGCAAAACTCATGAGTGAGATCAACGGCCTAAAATATAACAATACAGTGATTAAACTTATTCCTGTTAATATTATCTAACAAAGTAATATTTCAACAGCATAAGTCCTAGTTACAAGCGCGCATCGGTGTATAATCACATACTTTAATAGTGAACTAATGAAAAAGCTTGTATTTATACAAATGACTAGCTACAACGCTGTTTAACAGACAATAATATATTTATTTCTATTGAGCACATTATGTTTTCATAAGCCGATAAGTGAGTAATGTTGTTCACACAAATGTGTTGGATTTAGTTAATAAAAGCTTTGATATTTTCTAATTTTGAACTCTATTTGGTTATGCTTACGGTTAAAAGTGCGATGCGCTTACCTGGCGGCGACAGGAGCAGGCAAGGCAAAATTATTACCTATGTAGATATTATTTCTACCAAATTATTTATCATTTTTTGTGTATGGCAACATTATTATTTTGTGTAAGCAATAGTGTCAGTTTTCAATTGGTTTGTAACAAGTTTACGTTTAGTAAACGGTATAAAAGCACAGCAAGCGCTAATTTAACAAGACTAATTATAATAATTATTGTCTATGCTACTAAATACCCTTTGTGTGAACAACGTCACGAAGATAAAATTAATAAATTGACATTTTGCACAACTTATGTTTTTTTTAAATGATTTCGTTCATAGTGTTAGACATCTAGTACATACATATTCTGTTATTGTAGATCAACAGATACATTAGCTTATATTTTATTGAAAAAAAAATTGTCTCTGGTAATAACAACCTACTGTAACAGCACTAATTACATCACTATATTAAAAAAAAACAAGGCTGCGAATAAAGAGTGTACAATGCTTTTGAAATAAAATTAAAAGAACTTTTAAAAGAACTTTCAAAGACTTTTTTCGTGTAAAAGTGCAAGCCGAAACTATTGTAGAATAAGTACAAATACTATTTATAAGTAATTAAATAGTTTCGTGTCTATAAATTGTCTATGGGTAAACGTTACGAGTGCTTCACTATGAGACGTCTAAAAGTCTAGATTTCTAGAACGTTCTAGAAAATTCTAAAATAATAACAGGATATTTGTGCTGAGACAGGGTCCCTCAGTTTTTTAGTTTAATTTTCAGATTAAGTATTATTTTAGTTAACTATTTATCTTGTGTTGAGTCGAAAACATGGAAGACTACGTTTAAATTATAGTTTTGAATGGATGTATGATGTTATTGGGAATAAAATGCTTTTAATTATCAGAACTTGTATGGGGGAGATATTTCAAACGTAAAATCTATACTAATAATATAAAGCTGAAGAGTTTGTTTGTTTGAACGCACTAATCCTAGAAACTAATGTTACGAATCGAAAAAAAAATGCGTTATAAAAACAAAGAAAAATAAAATAGCCTGCATATTGAGAAAGGTTATAGGCAGTAATCAAATACCTAATTGAAAGCAGGTGAAATCGCGGGGCATTGCTACTCTTTAATAAAGGATTAAATAAGATCTGACAGCTGGTATAAACCAAAACAAATGGGAAGGTAATTGAAAAGAAATAATGAATAATATTAAAGTAACATTATTTTTCAACCCAACACGAGTTCATAATATTTAAATAGCCAAACTTTTAACGTACCAATTTTACATTAAAATTTAACACGCCTCAGTCGTGGCCAGTTAAAAAAATCGAGAACAATTTTTGTTTTAGTCTGGCAACAAAAATAATTCTCGTAACTGGCAACACCATTGCACGTTACCATCCATACAAAGGAGTCTTGTCTATCTTAGTTTAGAGACAAAGCGTAGGAATATAACAATGGAAGGGGAACTAAGCGCAAATTAATATTAAAACCACACTTGTACAATGGTCTTGTGGGAATCTTTGAGAACACCGTTATTAACTATCTAATTATCCGTTTTTCCTTACACTTACCGACGAAATAGGTGGGACCAAACGAGACTTTACAAAAGTAAATCGAATCATATTAAGTTTTTATTTTTCTAAAAGTACAAATAGACGATCGACCCTTTGGCCATGTAGAGAGAGACAGCGCTATACGTCAAAACGAGAAATCTGTATTGCTATTTGCTTCTAGTATAATATGACGCTGTCTCTTTCTGTACGGCGAACGATTCGATCGTCTATTTGTACTTTAAGGAACTAAGTACTGACGAATGGGAACATAAGGGTGAATCAGAGTAAGATTTTAAAAGGGATTTTAACATTGGAAAAATATAGTTTGTTGGCAGAAAGGACACTTAGTCGTTAATCATAATTTAGTCAAGTTTGAGTGCTTTTTGGCAATCCTTACTAATATTATAAATGCGAAAGTAAGTTTGTCTGTCTGTTTGTTACCTTTTTACGGCAAAACCGCTTAACGGATCACCCTGAAATTTTGCATATACGTTGTCAGGGGGTACCTTTCATTCAGAAAAAATGTACTGTTCCCGAGGAAAACCACAATAACGTTTTTATGATAGTAGATGGCGCCACGTGTCTTTTGAATCATGATTCAATTTTAAATACATATGTATTTTAACCGACATTAACGCAGATGAAGACGCGGGAAAGCTAGTAAAGTATATTATTTCCACACTGAAAAAATACCTTTTAAAAATTCGTTCTAATTCACCCCGTGCATTCCTATACACCCCGTTTTAAAGTATTTGAAAAAAAAAAATGGGAAGAAACACGTCTAAATTAAAACAATTCACTCAAAATCATAACACGTCCTAAAATCCGCAATATACAACAGCAACCCCACCTAACGCTCAAAAACTCCCACAATCACTTATAAATAACACCAACACTATATTACACTACTAAAATAAAAAGTCCGTCCGTCTATATCCGCGTATCGGTTAGACGGAACTTCTTACAGTAAAGCCCTTTTCAAAATGGGCGATGGTGACTCATATAAGACGGCTGGTTGTAATAGTCGCGGCGGAGGTATCGGTTGGACAGCCCCCCGTACATTCCGTAGTTGGTCGTGTAATCTTGCCGGCTGTGCAGCATGTCTAGTTGGTCGAGGCTGTGGTGGCGTTGGGGCGCGATTGGGGCTATCCGAGCAGCGTGCACAGAGTTATTGGTACAAGTTACACAGACGTGGGATGAAAAGGTTAGCCCCCTACGGATTTTACCACACCAATCTGGATCACAATCACACAATCATCATCAATCTCGATTGGTCAAGTCGATCAATGCCATCGATTAATGACAGAATGGATTAGCCGATAGATTGAATTGATTTTACCATTGATCGACACTCGATCGATTGGTGTGGTAGCACCTTAAGTGCCATTTTTTAGTTGTAAGACACTTCTTATTTCGCCGATTATATAAAGCCATCATTTTCAATGCAAATAGTGTTATAAGTGGCATTTGCTTCCGACGCGGCAAATTGATGTATTTGAATATGGCATAACCTTTTCGTTCTACTATTGTTCGTCGTTTAAGACCGATTTTTAATTTGTGTTAAAAAATACACTTTTAAAACAACCATGTTTTCACGGAGCATAAATAACTGCTTCACTTTTCGAATTACAAATCGATTAAAACTGTAATATCGATTACGAAATATTCGTATTTACTCACCTCTATTGTGGTGGAACCCCGCCGCCCATCCCGCGTAGTACGCTGCTTTCTGCTTGCCATGCTCCTCAGCCACCTGAAAACACCAAATTTAGACCTTAATAACTTACACCATAAGGACGCTAATGCTAAAACAAAGCAACATTATTTGTGTTCACATTTAA
Organism: Caradrina clavipalpis; assembly: GCA_932526535.1. Taxonomy (NCBI): domain Eukaryota; kingdom Metazoa; phylum Arthropoda; class Insecta; order Lepidoptera; family Noctuidae; genus Caradrina; species Caradrina clavipalpis. The sequence goes on along the minus strand of OW052106.1, from coordinate 7,749,961 downwards.
ATAAAAACACTGTAAAATTAAAATACACAATGGCCGATTATTAAATGGTGATCTTCTAAAAACTCTCCACCAACAAAATATTCTGCTAAGTCAAGTCATTCGAAATCATGACTTGTGTCACACAAATTAGAGTTCAAATTCCAGTACCGGCCATTATGTTCGTAAAAAAAGAACGATTCATTCCCGACTACCGAATAAAAACTTCACATCGTATTTACATCCTTAAAAACATGATGTTAAGCTACAAATTAAGCATATCAGAAAAAAGGATCGATGACACAAAAAAAAAACAGATGAAAAAAATGGCAAAGGCATGAAGAAACGTATTTAAAATGATGAGTAAACAGCACCGTCTGGCACTAAGAGCTACCCGGCTAGAGACACAAGGTTGTCTTTCTAAGTGGGTGACGACAGAAGTACGACTTTGTGCCCCCAGCAGGGTCAGCAGGGGCCATGTCCTGACCATTGTGTCACTGTGGAGCCGCAGCCGGCTGGTCGCACGAGATACCCCGCGTCGGTACACAGCGTCACTGCTGGTCGGCTGCAGAGAGACATATTAGAAGAATTTAGACCCGACCCCGCCAATACGACATGCACCCGGATACATGCGATGTGTTGAATGAGGAGTGAGAGATAGTGTTCTTGTTACTAATACAATGGTCTAAGATCCTGAGGTTGTCAGTCGAACATCATTGTAGTATGGTTGAAATTTTGAGAATAGACACGAGAAATATGAATCTTACAAAATTAATGTTAAGTGTTTTTTTTTAATCTATTTATTTATTTATTTATCGTCACAACACACCCAATTAAATAGCGAAGCAAACCTAATAATAACAACTTATATTCTAAAAGTTATTACTTATAATGTTATGAATTTACTCGGTGAATTAATTGGTAAAAATGTATATCATTTTCACGCTTGCTTGCAGGCAGTATACAGCCTTAAAGATTATAAGATTTTGTCTTTGGAACTGTGCTTTCTCAAAAATAAACATACATAATATTTTTTGACTCTCAAAACGTCTGACTTGAATTATGACCCATTAAAAGTATATTCTGTTATTTATTTATTTATTTAACCTTTTGAACGCCAGAGCGTAAACACATCGGCGCCATTGCTACGCCAAGCTACAAATTCAGCATTTCGATTAGCAATTTTTGTTTTTTTTTTTTCTAGTGAAATGTAAGAAATGAATATATCTTTGTGCTATTTTACAATATTTCATTCATGTAGTTTTAAATAATAGGAAAGAGAAACACAAAAAACTTAATTTAGGACATTTTTAAGTAGAAAATAAGTACTTAAAAATTTCGTTTTCTTGACGGCTGTAGACGTCGGTGGCGTGTTTGACACGTTTTCGTTTGTCGGCTATAGCCGTCCGTGGCGGTCAAAAAGTTAATTAATACACAATGTACACAACTAATCCTCTGTCTATCCTCAGAATTTCAGCCAATTTTTATTGACGTAGATCGGACGAGTCTGGACTTAGAAGAGGTGATCTTTTGGTTTGTTCTGAGGCTCATATAAAATATTACTCGCTTATGCCCGAACTTTGTTCGCGCGAAGTCGGTTATCACGAGGATTTATTATTTTTGGCCGTCACCCTAATTTTATTTATTGTAAAGACCTCTTTAAATCCTGGTGTTTTATTATAGTGACATTGTTTTTCATTCTGTAAGTATCTTTGCTACAAAAAAAATGTTTTAATAAATATTTCGAAGATGATATATTTTTTGTAGTAAAAATAAAAAATATGTCGTTTTTAGATTTAAATAGTTTTAGTATTGTAATAGTGTTATATTAGAAAAGTAGTACGAGTACATAAATAGGTTTCTATGATTGAAGAAAAGTGTTCTATAAGTAGTATAAAGTTCGACAAAATTGTATGAAATCTACTACCCGAAGTTAACTAACAGACTATTAAGTATTTACTGTCATGAAGATAGAATAAAACATCAAAATATAATAGCAGAAGAAAACTTGAAGATCTAATGGCTTACGCAAATTGGCGGACAGGACGGCAGAAGATTTTAAATTCATTAATTGAATTTAAGTGAGTAGTAGTAGTAGAGCTCTTTGTGAAGAAGCTCGTCGGGGGAAGTACTACCACTATACCTAATTATGCCGTAAAGCAGCGGTGCTGTATTTCTGTTTTAAGGATATGGATGGCGGTGTAATTACAGGCACATGAGATGTTTCAACTTTGTCTTTTCATTTCCCTCAACAACTTGAAAGATTTACAATCTGTCAAAGCAAAATCTTATTGGTCAAATTACAGGCACATGAGACATTTCAACTTTGTCTCTGGGATGTTAACGCATTGGCAAGGCCTCTGGTATTGTAGATGGCTATAGACAGAGGCACTTAGCATAAGGTAGGCCGTCGGCTCGCTTGCAATCAAAAGCTGTTTAAAAAAAATGTTATCCAGGACTGAACTGCGATGCTCCGAGGATTCCCACCGAGCATTGAAATATATACCTTATCTCGATTAAATAGCTATGAAATTAAATTGATCAATTAAAAATCCTCGGCCGACCCGCCCGCCAGTCTGAGCAAGCCCTTATAGTCACCACATGAATGACCTTGATAGAACAATCTCAAAGTTATTTATATGGTAATTATCTTTCTAGGTTCATTTTAATAGAATTACGAAGAACATCGATATAAAGATTAACCGTACTGTAATTAAGATTATTGCAGTTCTGGAATGCTTATTACAAAAAGCGTAGTTCTAGAGTTCGAGTACAGATGTCGCCACTCGTACCTTAACGCTGAGTGGCTCAGTGCCGCCCTCTGGTATTACATTGTTTAGCGCTGCTATCGCTTCTTGTGCCTCTTCGCGTTTGTCGAATCTGGAAAAAAAGTGACAAAATTAAATAAGGTGCATATGAAAAATTAATTGAGGAGAAGAAAAGTTTCAGTTACATGAAGAAAGATTCAATAATTTTTCGCTTTATACAAAAAAAAATCGTGATAGCTCATATATAAAGTTACATACCATCACGCCTGTATTCCCCGGTATGTTTAGATCCTATGTAATAAGGGGCGAGCCTATAACCATTAACCGGGCACGAATCCTAACCCCGAGCTGCTACTGAGAATTTCATAGAAAAACCCAATAACACTTTTTGTTAGACCTGGGAATCGATCCCCAAAACCACCATAGTAGCAGTGGCGCTTAGAAGTAACTAGGCTAGGCGAGGCAGTCATGTATAAAGTTCGAAACTGACTTTTTGACTGACAAATTATTATAAGCCAGGAAACGCCAATCAGCCTTGAGCAAGCACTTTTAACAGCTGCCTCTTCTCTGTATGAGAAGAGGCCTTTGCCCAGCAGTGGGACAACAATATGCAGGTGTGGTACTCACCTTACAAAAGCAACTCCGCGCGGCGTGCCATTGCTCTTGTCTCTCAGTATATGCTTCTGCACTATTCTGCCGTACTTGCCGAATATCGTCTCTAACTGTTCCTCGGTGATGGCGCGTGGTAGGTTCGTCACGTAAAGGTTTGTGTCTTTAATGTCGTCCCCTGAAGGACGCGCGTATGAGACCTGGGGATCAAGGGAAAGTCAGAGTCAAATCATTAATTTCAATTAGACCATTTAAGGCCACTTTTCAGCGTCAACGACAAAAAACGTTTACAAATATTGATAACTAGGCTGATTTTAATTGGAAGAATATTAGATAGCAGTAGAGCTCTTTGTGAAGGAGCTCATCCGGAGAAGTATTACCACCATACTTATTTCTGCCGCAAAGCAGCGTTGCTGTGTTCCAGTTCGAAGGGTGTGGGTGTGGGTGCCGGTGAAATTACAGGCATATAAGACAATTCAATTTTGTCTCTGAGATGGCAACGCATTTGCAAGGCCTCTGGCATTGAAGATGTCTATAGGCATAGGTGACCACTTAACATCAGATGGACCGTCTACCTGAGTGAAAACTATTTTTTTTAAAGGTATCTGTTAATCAAACTACCTAGCACAGTTTTAAAGCCCGCTTGCGCCAAAAACTCAGAATTTAGAAAACTGGCAAAAAAATCACGAGGTCAAATTATAAAATGTCATAATTTCAACGAACTAGGAGTTAAAAAATAACCCTGTGCCTGGCACAAACAGGCCTTTTTTTTTTTTTTTTTATAGACGGTAGATCATCAAATAACTTCCCCCGCCCTGGGCGGGGCGGGAGGGAGTGTCAGACTTTTACTGACTAAAACCCGTCTATGTTCCTTCATGTGCCCTTTGCGTTCCGGGGGCGCGGTATCTCTTTCGAACAACCCGCAGCCCCGGCAGGCATCGGCCCTCAGTGGCCCCATCCAATTTGCTGACATCTCTTTGAGGCGCGCGTGGAACACGAACGCGCCGTCGACACGGTCTGTCGCTAGTGAACGTACGGACGGCGAGCTACCCATTGCTCACCGTCCACAGACACGCGTCTACGGTGGCCGGGAGTCGTCTCGTGGCTCCCGACGCCCGGATCGTCTACCGCGGCGGCCGCTGGGACGGGGGACCCTCCTTTCTCTCTCCCGTCCCGCCGCCTCCTTCTCTAGCATTACAGCTTCGCAGAAGGAGGCGACTGCTTCCCATTCCCCCTCGCTCCGGACCATGGCCTGAACCAGTGCCGGACGCGAGAGGGCGCCGCCGCCGATGGCCGCCTCGAGGACTCGGCGGTGCTCAGCCCAAGCAGGGCACACCGCCAGAGTATGCTCCACCGTGTCCTCGGGGCGATCCTCACAATGGTGACATCCGGGCGTTTCCTCCCGCCCGATGAGGTGCAGGAACCTCCCGAAACTTCCGTGTCCGGTGAGGACCTGCGTCAGGCGGAAGGTGAGGGCGCCGTGGCGCCGCTCTAGCCACTCCTCAAAGAGGGGTCTTACCGCCTCAATCGAGGCGAGCCCTGCACGAGGTTGCGACAGTCGTTCTCTCCATGTCACAAACAGGCCTAAGTCTGTCAACATTGAAAACGATAATGACCTTTAACCGTTTATTTCTAAGCTGATATCCATTGAAGGTGTCGATCGCTCTCGCCGCGTCCTCCTCCCGCGTGAAGTTCACGAAGCCAAACCCGTAGCTGTAGCCAGTCTGCAACCAGAGTCACTTGAGCTTAGTTATATAGGTATAAAATCACGCCAGTATTCCCCTAAGGGTTGGCCAGAGGTGTACCAACGTACACCCACAGTTCGCCGGTATGTTTAGGTTCCATGTAATAGGGGGCGAACCTATTGTCATAGGTATACTACATTTGGTTGATTGGTAGAGAATTCCGAAGGCATTAAGTCAGCCTTTGTATTTTTTGTTGCATAAAGTTTAAATAAATACAAAGGCTGGCCACGTAAATCAGGTAAGAATTTTCCAAAAAACGTTTAGCTCCTAAACAATATACAGTCTCGTGGGGCTATTTTGGGGAGTCCATGGAGAGGTTTCCAAAAATTTATGTTGGAGGTCGTGTCATGGAACACCCTGGTACTCATTTGTGGTATAATACAGCCAGAAACCTCGAAGTTCCTGAGATCCCGTGACTTTGGGAAAAGGACATTCCATTCGCATCCTAGACTGTGTTGAAGAAGGGTAAAAATTACGTTCCAATCGCTTTAAATCATTAATCAATCTGTTAAAGTAAAAAAATGATGTGCAAAAATGGCCGCTCAATATAGGCTCGTAATAGTCGTAATGAACAATGGACCACTGGGGCTGGTGCATTCGCGAGCATATGCAGTCATATAACGACGACCCATACAAAATAAAATAAGTACTCAGTAAGAAATTGTGAAAATATTACCCAGCCAACAAGGTCAGTAAAGCAGCTCGTTATACGCCCTCGTCAATCAGTCATTCATCATTCTCGGTCTATCAATCACCCTACCTGTCAGTTATACTACAAATACTTAATAAAACAAATCCTACAAACCTTGAAATCCTTCATAACTCGACAACTCTCTATGGGTCCTATGGTCATGAACATCGCGTATAGGTCCTTTTCCGTCATGGTCTGCGGCAGGTAGTTGACGATGAGGTTCGTCTTGCAGGAGTCCCCCCCTGCGGCGGACACCCCCCCTCCTTCCGACATGCTGCCCCAGCAGCGAGCGCCCGCCCCTGCCCGCCCCCGATACTGTTGTTGGATTTGCTGGAACATAAACCAGCAAACGAATATAATACTTAATGCTATAGGTATATTATTATTATTATATCCTGCCCTTTTCAACAAAGAAAACGACAGATCTGCTACAATTTAACAAATTTTGTCTGACCAGTACAGAGTGTACTTACATACATAGTTTCAATGGTTCGACAAAATGATTTGAGGTCTCCTAAAGTGACTTCACTGGGTACGTTCCTATAGTATCTTAATGCGGCGTATGGTAATACGCTATATGCGACCAATGACGTTTATAGGAGTATCCACCCTAACACTTTCTTTTTCCCGCCCGCCTAGCGTTGTACTGGCCAAATGCCAGAGACAGTTGTCTAGCTTATGATACTATGCGTTGTACTCGGAAATCAATAATTAGGCATGGCAAAAGATATAAGTAGGTAATCCAGATGGATAAACTTAAATATAGAAGGCTGTTCGGACCCCGTCATTGATGCAACTTGGCATAGGGGTTTGTCTCTCAAAGGACCAAGGACACGAATGCGACTTTAAAGCGAATATTTAGGTAATTCCTTGCGGGCAATCTTTCGATGGGCCAAATGTTGAATAAGACATGGAAATAAAATCTGTGGGTTGGTTTTCCAACGCTTAGCTATATTAGTTAATATAGAAGACACCGACAGTTGCAGACCCCATTTCCGAGAGTTAAAAATACTGACCCTCTCCAGCCTATACATTCTAGAAATATGTAAATTCGTGCGAAACTACCCACACCTATACACGACTAGAGATAATATTCAATCGAGATATACACTACGCTATAAAAACAGAATAAACTTACCAGGCTCTAAACTAAAAATGCTCTCAATAAGTACTCTAGCTATGTCAATAAAAATTTACAATAAATTACCCGATATAATTAAAGAACAACAAAAAAATAATATATTCATAAATAAATTAAAACAATTTCTATTAATTAAATGCTATTATAATATCAACGAATACTTTGATGATAAATGCTAAATTAAATAAGGTATGTACATGCTTAAATAAATAATTGCAATTCATTATAGATACATTTAGAAATATATATTTAGACAAATAAAAGCCCTCTTCCTCTCTCCTACCATTTGCAGTGCCCGACAGGGTCCACAATGATCAATATCTTTGTAAAACCTACCATCTAAGTGTACTTGTGGAAGCAATAAATATATTGAGTATTGAGTATTGAGTAGCTTGTGTAAGCTCATTAAAAACCGCTTTATATGCCAAGGGTAAACAAATTCAATTGAAGGGCTAACTTAAATAGCTACTAATCAGCTCGATTAATCTACAAGGCCGTGGAAAGTCGTCACCATCCGCCCTTACGATAACTACTTGGAAGTAGGGGCATCACGCAAATCCAAGGCATATACTTAAATTTCTTTCACGCCACATCTACCAAAAAATGGCCTGTTCCGACACCTTTTTATGAAATGAGAACACCATTCTCAAGTCTCAACCACTGGAGCTCCAGATATGTACGATCTACCATCAGAAAAACTCCAAGACAATAGAGCACACTGAAGACCTGATAAATTCCTGTTAATTCCAAATTCATCTGCCAGATAGGGCTTTTCCGGACATAGTGAAACAGGCCTTTAATTTCCTGAAGCCCCGGCCAATTTTGCACTAACGGCGAAATAATCCAAACTTGTTTTTACCAACCTCGAACGCGTGAAATTAGATACTGTCCCAAGGGAGCTAGATGCTGTTATGATATTTTGGGCAGCCACCATTGACCTAATATTCTATCATGTATAATATTACTATCTCCATTGTTTATTCAAGACCTGTCCGAAAAACAAATAGACGAGACAACACGTATTATAATTTGACGTGAATAGTCTGTGAATAATTCTGTATTCCTCGCGAAGAACTGGAATATAGGGCGCCCTAGTTAGCCCTAAAATATTTCAAATACTATGTTTCAAGATTCAAAATGTAGTACTTAAGTTAATCCAGCATATTAACCTAATTATGCTGTACAAAATAGGCGTCTAATAATACGTAGGGTTACATAAACGTACCTACATCTGAGATCTGACCGACTTAGTTCGCTTGCAACTCGAAAACCGTTGGGCAGACACACACCGTAAATCTTATCGCACGAACGGAGCCAAGAATTAGTTATAAAATGCGCAATCCTAGACTGAAATTCCATTACCAAGTAAACGTAGAACAAACATACTTTGAGTTGTAAAAGATAATTCATTTGTGAGAACATGAGTGTACGAAAAGTTTTGAATTCCTAAAGTCGATTTTCAGCTGTAACGTTTTAGACTTCATTTTTATTTGGCATCAATTTAGAACACCAACTTTCTGTCCAGATTCCGGCAAATACTGAGTAGAAACAATTATCAAATCTTAAAACCAGTCACAAACGGTTAATTTTTCCAAATACCAATGAGAAAAGGCATAACTAACGCCATTTATCAGAAAAACATTTGTTACTTGAGGCTATAAATGAGGATTTATTAAAGAGGAAAATTCCATTAGTTATTTTACAAAAAGCACCCAAGGATTTGACCGATAAGGTTATTGATCTGCGTTCTTATAAAAAGGCAATCAGACTAACGTCGTTACTTTCTCGTCACCATTTTAACGAGTCCAATATTGAAATATAATTTCTTAGTTTATTAATTGGACAAGCGTAGCACGCCGCGAAGGTCCTATTTCATTATTATAAGTTTTAATTACCTATTCATATTGGATACTTAATTAAATTACTTCAAAAACCTTACACGCACATTTAATTACCAGTATGGAATCGCGACTTGCTTGACGAATAATCAACATAAAATCAATTATAATAATGAAAAATAAAGCATAAAACAGACGCAAAAAGACCAATACCTATATCACGCAGCAGTAAGTTGTGATCGCGATTTGCGACAGATGCTCTCATTTCTAAACGTTTGATATTATTTACTTTGCCATTTGCAAAGTGTAATATTTCTTGTAGCTGGATTAGTCTTGTAAAAGGCTCTACACGCTTTCATGAATACCTACTACGTAAAATAATGTTTACTTTGATGTATCCTTTGAAGGGTTAGAAATCCTATTTTTTCGATGACTGCCGAAATTCTGGTTGCCATGTGCTGGTTGCTATGTACGTGCACACTTTGACGCTTCAAGTTATAGTTAGGGCCTAAGCAATTAGGGGTAACGCACCTTGTAGTCCTGCTATCAATAGCAAATCTCTCTCATATCATCACAATTCTAAGTAGCTTTACGCAGAAAATAGAACCTAAGTATTAGTTCTTTATTAGGCACAATTTATCACGCAGAACCCTCACTTAAACGGCCCAACCGTTTGGAAAAAATGGTAGACATAGACATACAAACAAACGACCTCTCGACCCAAACGCAAACCTCCAAATTCCCTCTGAAGCCTCAGTTTTTATGGTACACAAATACACAATGAATGGTACATTGTACAAAATACATATTCATCAGGGGCTGTGTCAATTTAAAACAAACAAACAAGAGCCGGTAAACTTCACAATCAAACGAAAAAACCGGGCAATACAAGCGGCCATGACCTGAAAACCTGATGCGGTACCTACCACTAGATTAACTCACTCGATTTACACCTGCAATATCATAGAGGAGAAAGAATTTAACTTTAAACAACAGTTCAGTCTCAAAATTAGGTTTAAGAAGGAAAGGCAAGCCATAAAGTAGTCACAGACTAAAGATCTTCTACAATTCATGACTTCCAAAAGATTCATTGGTAGTTTTCTCAAGGCAACTTCCCGAGGAAGTTACTTACACAGCCTCTCCAACTTCATCGTGCGAAGTTTAAGAACGTGTGCAACTGTGCTTAGCCGTCTAGATGGCATCATAATTCACGGCCAGAGTGTGAATATGTGGAGTTCGTCATTATTAACATCGTTATTAATAATGCGACCTTCAAGGCTCTCCCTTGGAGGTCTAATTAAAGGAGTTGATATTAGGGGAGGCATATTTCATGGGTAACAAGGAGCGATAAGACGGCGTCTTTCTAACACGCGCATTTTTATGCGTGTTAAAGAATGCTTTAAATGGAGCTCTAAGAATGAAGGCCATGGACTAATATGAGCCAACGTGAGCCATTGTTTTGTGGCAGTCACAGGGTGAGTCAAACTGAGTCGAGCCAACACTAGGTACTCATAAGCGCTTCGCGACACAGGCCGAAGCCATATCTTATACGTTTTGACGGCTAGCAACATTATGAAATTTGTGTAAAGAAGGCATCCTAATTGGCACTTAACTCCTGGATTGATGATTTCCCTGAGTTACTCCATATACCTACATAACTACCCACACTTGGTAAGAATCAGCCAAATGAATTTAATAACAAGGACCGAATATTTGTGCGTGCCTGTTTGTTCAAATTTGATCAAAGGCCTACTTGTGAACATGACCCGACGGCCGGCACGAATAATGGTCGAAAGGGAAATAGCCATAAACACTACCTACGCTTGGCAGATCAATTTCCTGTGTCGCCTTACTAATTTCGTACGAACTAGACTGGAATTCCAAGACGATAAAAGAATTCCTTTCTTTCTTGGACCTACAAAGAAATAAAACAGTATTTAAATTCGAAACTGGTGCAATATCAGATCGTAGTACAGGGAACGAATATGATAAAAGGTCCCGCAATCGATGACATATTCAACTGCAATGGCTACTGTAAGATGTAGGTTAAACATGCTTCGAGGTTACACGGGATAAAGAAAATAGACAGTACAATAGGTACGTGACCTCTTGGCATTCTAGTGTTCTTTTTAATAGAACTTGATGCAGAAATGTAAACCTCTTTTTTCGAGCGCTCGCGAAAGTATGGATGTCCGTGCCAAAAAAAAAAAGATATTAATCAAATTATTGGCTTAGCGTAAACTGTCGCAATGGTAACGTATAATATTATGAATAAAACACTGCGAATCGGGTTACTAGGTTGAGGTGATATGCTTGTAAAATTAATAATTCTACCCAGATTTCTCGTGGTATTCAAGACTTTATTGCTACTGTTCAGTTTTGTGACTTGTGGGACCGCAAGACACGACCTTCGCGACGATGATAATCATGAAAAAATGAGGAAAACTGAATACAGTGAACAAAACGCTAGTGCTACTCAATAAACAAGAACCTCCTCTTTTTTTTAAGTCGGAAAAAATGTATCCATGTCGCTAAAAAACTGTATTATTCCGCACCACCACAGCCACCCTACATCTTGCACTGCGTTTGGTGTCGACAAGCATGCTGGCAACCTTCCAATGTAAAATGGAACTTGCCTCTTTACTAAAGCGTTAGTTACAGAGCTCATTAATAATGGCCTGTTGAGACTGTCATTAAGAACTTTTTTTTTTATTCATTCAAATTTCGCACGTCAAAAGGAGACCTGACGCACTCCCAATAACAATCGCTTGACCTCGCCATTTTGACAGCTCTACTACATCCATTTCTATGAGTGGGCTGTCGTGAATATGGATTTTAGAACAAGCGGCGCAATGGATATTATTGAACTGTCAAAATGAGAGCGATTGTCATTGAATCCAGCCAAGCCCACTGAATCGTGAGTTTAGGTAAAGTACACTAGAGTATTTTCTCGAGCTTAATGTAACATTTTTACGAATGATCAATATAAACAAAAGCTCAAATTAAAAAAGCATTGTCATGTAATGTAACGTTCCTGCGAGTGTTCGACACAGCGTTTGACGTAACACTCCAGGCGAGTGAGCATGCTTGTAACATTCCTTTCTAATTGTAACAAAGCATCGAATGTCCTGATCAATGTTTGGTTCGTAAGAGCGACATTGGAGAAGCTCGACCTTCTGTAACAATTCTCTAGTGTATACTCACCTTTACACTCGCGGGATTGCGAACCCGATACCAATTTAAGGAAACAGTACTATTAAGCCGGGACTACGACGCCGGTTTGGCTCCGGTATACTTCCGAGCTAGATGCGAAAATAATAGGAACAATCGTCAAACTGACCTTCATGTAGTCCCAGCCTTAGTACTGATTAGATTTATCTAACACTTAGTCAATGTTCTAAGAATCCAATCTAACTAAAAGCAGTTATTTATAGAACAGCAAACAGGATTACAGAAGGGATAAAAATGTGTTTTGTACTGTTTACTTTCTGGTGGATTGAATTACATAGTGATTCTTAGTAATCAGTTTCAACTGCCAAATCTTTGATGGATCTATGCTTTTAATGTCTGGAATTTTCCAAAAAGGAATTAGCACATTTAAGTAAACTTTTTACAATATTAATGTGAAGGGGGAATAAGGGGGTCACGAGGGTGCCAAGTAATTGAGATTGAACATCTGTCGGCTTTGAATTAAGATTAATTTGGATGAAACCCGCAACATTTTGGGGTTTAAATCCACACACTCTCAGACAAACCTCAGACAGACAGACCAGCCTGAGAGTTCTTTTTTCAAGTATGATTCGAAGCATATTGAAATTGCTGTAAGTATTAGGTAGATAAGTACTTTATATTGTTTTTTTTTTCATCATGTATAATACTATAGTAGAACCTACTGTCATCTTTTTTTTTGAGAGTTTCTATTAGCTGTCTTTGGCTTGGAGTTGGGACGATACCATGGATCTTCATAAGCTAGTCTAAAAAAAATAAAAATAGATATACCATCACGCCTGTATTCCCCGAAGGGTTAGGCAGAGGTGTACCAATGTACACCCACAGTTCGCCGGTATATTTGGGTCCCATGTAATAGGGGGCGAGCCTATTGCCATTAACCGGGCACAAAAACTAGTCTAAAACCATGCAATTTGAGACCAAGGAGATAAAGACTGCCCAGCAAATATATTTTAACTATGAAGATTATTAAAATTATTATATTATAACTAGCCCATACTATCCCACTGCTGGGCAAAAGCCTTCCTCCAATTCTTCCGTCTACCGCATAAAATATAAAAGTTTTGAAGAAAATAAATAATAGAAAATACTCACATGCAAAGTATTAACGGCAACAAAAATTCTATTGTGCAGACTAGTCAATAAAAACAATTATCTACCAGTGCAATCACAAGAACAAGATGGAGAAAAATATAAAATTGAAATAAAGTGGATAATGAAAAAATTTCACCCCTTGCGCTTCAAACAAATAACAAAAACTGTTATTTTTCAAATATTGAGCCATCTAGATTAATTTGATGATCTATGTGGCTGCAATTCTAAATATGATATGATGGAAGGGGTGGTTGGCCGGCACGGTTGATTTAAAAACTACCTTGCAATTTATGGATTTAAAAATAAATTATCTGCAAAGTTACTTATATTTTTGGTTCAGAAAGGCTTTTCAAAATTCACATTACATTATTAATTTTCAATGATCACTTTTTCAGTAGTAACAAAATGATTTTTAATGATGCCATAAATATAATGTAATATTCAAGATGAATGTAAAACTTTAAAATAATTTCTGATTATGAAGGATTTCCTATTGCATTTTACAACCTGATTAAGACCGCAGGAAAACGCTGGTAGCAGACCACTTCCAACCTGTTCTTTTGGAGATCTATGGGGGAGGCCTATGTCCAGCAGTGGGATATGATGATAACATTTATATTATTTTAAGTCCTTTTCAAACATAAGTAAATATCCACAAATCTGATATTTTTAAATAAGAATATAAAGTGTACATTGCTGACAACACTCAAGGGATATTTACAAATACACAATACAATGACTTATGGTAATAATTCATGGTTTTTAAATATAGAATAGCGATAGAATTATTATGAATATCAATGTACTTACATTTTCCAGTGAATTGAAACTCCTGTCCCAACTACTGACAGGAGTCCCCCCGAACAAGTACCCCGGGTATCGTTCACACATTTATTACACTTATAACACACCGTTTTCAATAATATAAACTATCACTAACTTCTATTTATAATATTGAGCAATTACTTTTATAACAACATTTTTAAATCTACAAATATTTTATTTTTTAAACTATTATTTGGTTTTAGAAACTAATTAGTCCGCTTTATGTACCTGAAAGTAATAATGAAACAATTAATTTCTAGAAAAAAAAATTGTGCCTGCCAGTTAAGACTATGGTCTTAAATTTTAAGGAGCTAAGGCTGTTGACCCCATGTGAAAGGTCAAGATGCTAAAATAGTGTCATTGACTTCAAAAAAAGCGGGAAAATTATTCCAATCAGTTTTTAACTGACTGTGGCGGAACCTCAAGAGAGTAATGGTTTTTAGCACAATCTTTGAAGTCCTATTACTAGCAATGTGTACCTATTCCAATGGGATAATCTTAGTGCTCTACAGCAAAATAATGTGTACTTGACCCTAATATAAAAATATTTTTTAAATACTTGGTCTAACCCGGTTAATTTTTTAAAATTATTAAAGCTATTCATTGATTTCATTAATTAGGGAATCCTTACAAGGAATAAACCCCAAGTCAAACATGTCAATATTTTTTCAACTATGTAAACAGCATTGGTTGTATAAATTGAACAAGCTAACTATGATTATTTTTGTACAATTTATTAGTAAATAGGGGTAAATAGAAAATAACATTATTTACTTGACCATTTTTGACAGCGTGTTAGGAAATTTTGGTGGATTATAATGTACTATTCTATTTAAAACCTTATTGTCTTACTTACGTTTAAGATCTGAGAAATGTTGGTTCCTTATTTCTTTTGAAATCAAGAGCCTTTTTAGATTTTTCTGCAAATTATTAACAATAACGTGACAAGCGCAGATCTGAAATTCTGAAACTAAATCCACTCATTCGTTCAATCGTTCATTAAATTCATTCAATTCAAATGAAAATATTGCCATATTGTAAAAAGTTCAAAGCCTCGTTTTTGTATGTTACTCGGAATATGCATCTTGAAAATGATAAAAAAAATTGATATTATACGAAATAAATAAACGCTGGAATTAATTGCATAAAACAAGTAAGCAATATTTCTTTGCAAACATGCAGATCCAACTGTTATTTTAAGACCTTGCACAAATTATTTGATGTATACTCATGTTTTTACAATAAATACATATTCTATTCTTTTGTACCGATTTTCCATCCTTTTTTATTCTTAACCGATCCTGTCAGAACTATGCATAGTGTAAGATCAAGTAGGTCTAGCACAAACAAGGTACAAACATACGAATCGAATGTTTTTTCTGTATAAAATACCAAAAATACGTAATTAAATTTTAGCCTTTATTAAATTGATTTTTGTACCACAAGCGCAATTAGTCAAAATTATCGAATAGTTGCCTTTTACTACAGCAATAAGGTGGCTCTCAGTCACTTAAAAAAAAATGCACAGATTTAAGGGGTTTATTACACTTGTAATCAAGTTTAATCGCATTCAATAACTTACTTAATGCAATTACACTTTACTGAATTCAGTAACGACTGAATTCAGTTGACTGAATTAAGCTAATTGTAATAGGGGTTTCATTAAAAAATCACCCCCCTAGAGTCCCCATCATGAATGTCGATTTTTAGGGAGATGCTGACAATAGAGCGCTAACAGTCATCAAATTAACTTATCAAAATCCACGTTTTAAAAATTATTAGTGCCCTTTTCAATTTAAAATCTGTATTTTCGAAAATCAAATAAATCAACGTGGCATGGTGGCAATCCTTATTTCATTTCCGTTTCCGATTGGTCTGTCTGTTTGTCTTTGTCAGTCGGTCGGCTCAGGCTGTCAAAGAAAACGCTTCTTTTTTCGTTCGATCGACTGTCCGCCATTTTGGTTGGTCGTAACTTGCTAGCAAGATCTTTTCGTTTCGTGCATTTAGATTTATAAGGAATGATAAACTGCGTATGTGATCGTAATATATTGTGAAAAAACTGTGCCTAGAGATGTCTCACTATTAAACGCGGTAAATAAGGTTTTAGCGTTTTATAGGTAAGTCTGTGATGTGAATTTGTGCTTGACTTGACGTGCTTGTGAGCGTGTGTAGCGATCAAAGAATCGTGGCGTGATGGCGTCATTAATTTGCCGATAAGTTTTATTCTCATCTGTTCTGCACTCTTCGTGCTAACTGTAGTCAAACTGCAATAAAATAGCATCATAAGGTCCAATGAACCTTTGCTTCGAGTGAAATTGTCAAACTATAATAAGCTTTGTAGGAGTAAGTACCTACTTCATTACCGTGGCCCCCGTGAAAACGTAGGATTCTATTTTTTTTCTTAATAAAATTGGTGATAAACATGGTAAATTTATTATCAAAACACTGATAAAAAACAAACACATACACCAAATAAAGTGCATCATTACTGCCACCAGTACATAGTTATGTACTACTAGCTCTAATTGATGTATTTTATTCGCAATAATAACATTACATAATCTCTGTTTCTATAGTCCTGACCAAGGATGCATGTATCACTCATACAACTCGAATGTTGTTATCTTTGACACCAAACATGAAATATTATCAGAACAAACATTTTCAAGTAAAGCGTCAAAGTACTCAAAGCAATTAAATTAACAGTCATTCTCAAACTGTTTGGAACAAATTCATGTTATTTAAATTCAACATTTATGCAAATCGAAAAATGGACCGGCTATTTTGGTTTTTATAGGTACAAGCACCGTGAGCCTCCACAATGAGTGTCATCATTAGACTACAAAACCTACCATGGTCTGCAAATGCCCTGGACATTAGGAATTTCTTTCGGGGCCTCTCAATACCCGAAGGAGGAGTACACATCGTAGGCGGCGAGCTTGGAGATGCGTTCATTGCGTTCAGGTAGCTATATGTAACATTCAAATTATGACACATCTGGCATCTGGTAATATTTTCTGTGGACACATTTCATTGAAAATATTCTAGAATTTGATCTCACTATATTTAGGTCAAAATATATTTTTTAAGTTGAAAACATAGAAATAAGATTTGTTATGATATTTATTATTAATAAATGGACAAGAATAGGTCTGTGTTTATACCCAAAAAAGAGAGTATGGAGTGCTACAAAACAGTATTTTAAAACTACATATGCATCTAAACAATGATTGTCTATGGCTGATAAAATCACATTGCTAACCCTGAAACGTCAGCCTTACACAAAAACAGAATGCATTACAAACAATGCACACACTGGAATAAAAAAAAAAACAAAACATGTTTTTATACTGACCAAAAACTAGGTGCTGATGACTTATTTCCATGACAACGGAGTTTTAATCTTTAAACTGGTTAGTAGGTAATGTTTTTTCTTCTGCTAGTAATTTTCACAGTTTCTACATGATGGGTCTTTCTCAGTAGCGTAACTGTTAAATGTGGGCAAGAAACAATTTCAAACTATCATATAAAACAACCTGTTTTTTTAGATCTTTATTTCATTGCCACTAAATTATAATTATTATAATCAGAATTAGTGAAGCCTATGTTCGGCTTGTGAAAATATGAAATTAGTTTCTACTACTTTACATACCTACCTTATTGCACTCTGTGAGTCCTGCTTACCTCCTCAAAGTTAGTTACGCCACTACTTGTGCCACACAGCTGTATTCAGGGTAAGTATTATCATTCTATAGTAACTAAGACTATTTATTCATTATAATTTTCGGAGACAATTTTTGGGTAAGAAAAAGGGTGCTCAGATTTTGCGATGGATTAGTTGTGAAGTAAGAATGTTTTTTTTTTTTCATTTTATGATTTGTTTTTTCTTTTGTCGTGATTCGGAAATTCTGCTTAGGATACGTTAACTGCGCTAGGTATGTTATTTTGGTTAAATTTTGTTTTTATTTGCCTCTGCTTGAAAAGTCAAACATTTAAGAAAGGTAGATATAGACTAACTGTTAAGGTAGTAACAATACGGGCATAGTATCAAAACTGGCTAAAAAGGATTATTCTGAACATTTTCGGCGAGCTTCGATTTGGCTGCCTTCGAACTTCGTTTCTGCGCATCACACACCAATCTTCGGAACGTTGGTGTTAGCTGTTTGCTATCACATTTCTCCCAAAAATAAACAAATCCTGTAAACCTACAAAAGATAGTGAAAAAAAAAGCTACAAAAGAATTGAAAAACATTCAAATAAGACTTAAGTAACACAAATACTCGACGAAAAAAAAAAGGCGAAACGTATCAAACTGATTGATACAAATCTTAGGGTATAAATAGAAATTATAAATACTACGGAATACGAAATAATCATCACTAAAGGACTAATGAAAATAAGTTACAAAAGGTGGGTGTAAGAATTAGGTAGGTAGCTACCCTTGGAGACTGATATCAACACGCTTGTTATTATGAGACCTTCAACTGCCATGAAAATACTTGTTACATTGCAACGGCATAGGTTTTGACGAGGTATAAAGGCTTATTAGTTGATTTATTATAGTTTCTAACCTGACGAACCTCTGCTCTTCTGAAGGACCACAATATTATCACCATAAAATTCGAAAACAATTCTGTTGGGTACTTAATTCTTTCAAGTCGTGACTGCAATTTCCTGGTTTAGCCTGGAGAAGCGTATTCGATACAACGCAAGCATAAGATCATCACTCGTCACAAAGCTTTGTATTAGAGCTACAGGACTCCAGAAATAAAACTAGCGTAACCTCTTGGCAAGTAACAATGACCTCATACTTTTGCACAAGAGGTAGAATGCCCTCAGAGGGCCATTCTTCCTGAAGTCAATGGTGGACAAGACTCGATATGAAGTCTATAAGTACCTAAACAAGCTCCGTCATTGCGTGACTGTTATGTGAGCCTTGAGCTGATTGCAATCTGCATTCAAAGCACTGATCGTATAAATATAATTGTGTCTCGTTTCGCCAAGTCGATATTCATCGCATCGTATGTGCATAAGCATATAAGGCATCAAAGACCAGCTCCGTGGATAAAAAGTTCATCGCGCCTTCGTGTCATCCGGAAAAAGTAGGATTTAAATTAAACCCTTTCCCATAGATTGCTGCGCGAACTGCATGGACGAGGGTAATGTAACAATGCGGAATCGTATGAGGTTGGAATTCTGTTAAGTCGACTCCCGTCAAAGTGCTTTGATAGTCTGTTTGTTGCTATCATTGTTCCAGGTATACAGGTCATCACGCATACCTTTTGCAACAAACCGGTTCTGAAAACGGTTGCTCATCAAACAGTCTACTAGCGGATCGGTCTCACGGTTAATATTCAAGACTTTCTCGATCAATACTTTGTTTCCCAGTCAGGCTTGCTAACAAAATGGGACATGGAATCTGGTCTGATCATTTACTTACTGTTGATTACCTGTACCAAGGCACTTACGATGACGCCAACGTAAGCAGACAGCGGTATCAAAAAATATAACAGAACTGCATAAGCCGGAATGCCTTAGGAGATTTTCGGATGCCTCAAGGGACTGAATTCTGGCCTTCTGCACAGGCTGAATTATTTATTAAGTTTTCTATTATTAGGCACGGCTTAAGAATTGAGTAGAAATCTTAATTAGGTATTAAAGGAATGTAAGTAGGTATAGGATAGGCGATGAATTTCTAGTCGATAGGTCATAACTCGTACGTACTAGGATTCTTATTCCATAAAATAAAGAAAGTTTGTAAGTGACCAAGATATTATTTGGAATAAACTACCTTCACCTTCTAAGGCTGCACAAAAAAACATTATCGTGCTTAACCCTTTTAGCGCCCCGCACCCGGCTCCCGAGTCGAACAAATTATCGTTCGACTCGGGAGCCGGGTGCTGGGCGCTAAAAGGGTTAAGGGCCAAAGCAGACTACTTACTTTTTAGCAACGGCTGTCGGTGATTTCGAAAATGGCGCGTCTTAGCAATTGCTTCGAAGCTATTGCTGCATCGAAGTTGGACGACTTTAGATTAGCCCTCGCAGTTTTAATCTCTGACTCGACTTTCTGCGTTACGATTGCTATATTGAGCTCGCTAAATGCAACTCAAATCGCTTCTATTAAATAGGACTACACTGGACACACTGGGTATTAAATAGGAATCAAACTTCCGAATTTTGACTAAATTTCCAAATGCTGATGCCAAAAGTCTGCTTTGGCTCTAAGCCGCCTTCTTTTTGACATAAAGAAAACAACGCTAGTGCCACAAACTTATCACCCGGGGAACCAACTAAATCATTGCGAGAAGCGGCAATGCAAGTCTGATATTTTTTTACTGACAGCTGACGACGCGGATGCTGTTGCCGGGCCAGATGGGCATGTGAAACTAGTAGTTACAGGTCTACCTACCCTACTTTCATACATTTCGGTAGCTTTAGCAATAAAATGCGAATGAGAAGGGTATTTAAAGGAAATTGCAATTTGAAATGTCATTTTTTTCGAACACACGGCGGGATTGCGTTGCTTGTTTGGAATTTAGCCATAACTTTACCGTTACTCTATTTTCTCAAGAACTAACAAGTTGATTCATGGATGAACAGTGACTTGGCCAAGTTAGCTTATGCGATTCTTAGCAAAAGCTTTGCAACTCAAGTTGTCAAAAGAATGCTCTTTTGACATAGGTACCTTAGGTAGGTAGGTGCACAAAAGAAATGTTCAATAGAAATCCAGAATTTCAAGCATCGGCGATAAATTTATCTTCCAATAAAATATGAACCTTGAATTATCTTAAATTAGGCACATCATTCAATAAATTCGATCTACGAACAGCGGAACTGAAACTGAGAGGCACCTCTTAAATAGGTATCTATTATAATATATATGATGAATTTATTTACTTGCTGCTGAATGATGATGAATTTATTTACTTACTGCATCTATCGACATCAGTAGGTACATCTTTTTGTCATTTTTTTCTTATATGCAAGTGAATTTTTAAACGAGGCTGAATCCTGATCTGGTTCTGAGGAGATCCTGGCTTGTTCTCATTCTGATCCAAAGTTAGGCAAAATACAAACTTACATTTCAAAAATAGATAAATTATCGTTAAATTTGTAAGGCGGCTTTCACGCAACTACTGTAGTGGAAGGCTTTGTAAATCATCAATCATCTTGATGTTGAAGTCGCAATCTTAATTCGCTACCAAACCAACATAAAATTCTTGAGGCGAGATCGCAGAAACTAACTCCGGTAACAATGGCATGCTTTATTTTTGTAGCTATAAAACTACACAGCTCGACGGCAGCGGCGTTAAACCTAAGTAGGACTTAATATTTTAAGTGTACCTATACGAGTAACAAAATGCTAATGCTAATATTTCATCGTCACACTTTTCGTCAAGAATTTAACCAAAATCATACAAACATTCCTGTAAGGGTCGTGATTAAAAGCTTCTTTTTCAAAACCCAAAGCATTGTAGGTAGGTACCCTTGAAGAACGCTATCCCTGAGGTTCTTAGCTCACTGGCCAGCACACCAGGCATAGTAAGGTCGCGCTGCTAACTAAATGTATTGCGCTCTATGGTTGCTCCATCACCTGGCATCCGTTTAATCACATAGCCTAACCACACATTTATAGCGGCGCGATCTGACTAGGCCACTATTGCCCTAATGATTGAAGACCGTACCTATATCTTTATCAGCACGTAACCATGAATTCGAGGTATGGTTGTTTTCGAATCTGTATTTCGCGGAAGTAGGCTGCAGAACTGGAGAGGAAGATCACAACCCCTCTCCTGGCCCGCAGCATTGGGCGTCGACAGAAGACAGACAACGCTCTTTTCCGGTCTCCATTAATGGGTATAGGGGTGACGGCCTTGGGGACGTCTGTTGCTCCTCTGTCGCAGGAGGAGTCTCAACAACTCACTCCTTCCCACGAATTGATGACGCCCTCAGAAGCAGGCCTGCACCGGTCGTTGATCGCAGAAGGCGCGTACGTTCTCGGGATCCCTGGGTTATGGTAAGGGAACACCGGGGCCGGTTTTTAATCTATAAGAGACTGACAGGCCCCTTCGCCGATCCGCGGGCCGGGGGACATCCATGAGCATTTCTCACCACGGAGCAAAAGAATAAGATTAAGGATCCTGAGATCGGAGAGAACCACAAACGTTAACCTGGAATTCTATCGGTTAATGTTTTTCTAGCACTGCTCTTCTCCACCCTTTAGGACATGTAGCTCAAGGCTGTTCACTCATCCACGTAACCCCTCCTTCTTGTTCCCACGGCAGAAACTGTCCACAGAGCAGCAATGTTTCGCTACATGCACGCTTTATGAATCCGTTGCCAGTTTCGTAATTTTGTATGTAAACATCAATGAAGGTATGCTTCTGTAGGCCTTTGCAAACTTGTCAAGATACCTATAAAAACAACGTGGAAACCGTAACTTTAGGGATAACGTTCTTAACCACATTATTTGAGCTGTCGTTTTTGGGTATGGGGTAGTCAGTGTGACCATTTTTGAAATAGAACATAATTTATTATTACATACTGCAACTTTTTGTAGCAATATAAACTGTATCGCGACATTTATTCGGCCTATCCGATTCTCCAAATCGCAAGAAGTACTTAACGAAAAGGATGGCCCTATAGCGATGGACTTGATTTAGAGATCATACTGGAAAAACTGACGACGCAAGCGGTGAAGCAAGGAATGTGAAAATCGTTGCAAGAAGTTGCCATGTGTAAGATAAAAAGGTAAGTAATTGTATTAGGGATCTATTGTTAATAGCTCATATAGATATTCATAGTTGACTATTTAATAGTTCGGTTCTACAAACTCTGGTTCACCACACTGTTGACATTTACGTTCATCTGAAAATTTTCTTCGTGGTTTGCCTTTTGCCCTTATTTCAGGGTTTCTTCAAGATTACTTCTACTGTTTTGTAGGTATCTCTTGTTTAATTAATTCTTGTAGTTCGGGCTATGAAAGTCTTTCTAAATATTTAAGGTTATTTCGATTGTCATCGGAATGTGTGTTTGTAAGTAACTGGCGGTAGCTGCAGGTAGTGCTTCGAGTGTTCATTTCATTCTAAAAAAAGTAAAACCCTTGAGAAAACTGCTCCGCAAAAAAATCGTATGCACAATCTTATTTTTCCATGTGTTGCCAAAAGAAGATCCGGTCTGCAGCTAAACAGCAGACACAAAAATACATGATAATGTAGGTAATATTCTGTGTCGATTTTGTGCAGATAAAATCCTAGTGATTGTCCGTAATCGTCAAGACTAAACGAGTACCTAATACAAATTCAATTATGCTAATAATTTAAGTCAGCCACCTATTTGTTGAGTACATTAAAATAAGCTTACCTTTTGCGCTAAAGAAAACGTTACGGGTTAGAAGCTCTAAAGACGTCAATGATGGGCAGTCAATGCCCATTTTTCGTGCCCTTTCCCAAAACATAGATGTAACTCGGCAAAAATTCATACATAATGGCTTTACTTGTGCAACATCTGACACTGATGAAGACATTCATTATAGATGGTGCACCTTAGAATCATAGCCAATCGCATTTGCGTAGTAGACAGTAGGTGGTATGAGGACTAATGTCTACCAAGCCTGTTGGCATGCACATTCAGCTGATAATCTAACTAAAGCATGAGGCGGACTCCACCCAGCGTATGCTCCACTTGCCGATACGCATATAACAGCTGTTAAACATTTTGAGCGCTTATTGATTCACGTAGACGTAAAGCAGCAGATCAACCGCATTGTTGGTTTACCAGCAATCTGGTGGTGAATAATCGACAGCACCAGAGAAACGCCGCCATACTTAAAATGTCGCAATTATTTTAAAATTGGAACAAAAATCTGACACCCCCAGGTCCACGCTAGAAACACCAAATGACTACGCGGCAGACACCGGTTAGGTCTTATACTGAGGATGAGGACGTTTTAATCTCCTGTAACTTGAAAGTTGCCAAATGACTACGCGGTAGACACCAGCCGGCAGGTCTTACATTGACGGCGTTTTCATCTCCTGTAACTTGAAACCCGATTTGGCAAATGACTACGCGGTAGACACCGGCCAAGTCTTATACCTACTGACGGCGTTTTAATTTCCTGTTACTTGAAATTAGCCGATTTGCCAAATGACTACGCGGTAGACACCGGCAGGTCTTATACTGCGGCGGTATATCTCCTGTAATCTTTTTGCCGGATACCTACCATTCAGGCTGCCATGTCACCGTCCTGTTAGCCTGTAGGTCTTCACTACCCCGGCATTTTTTATAGTTTATCTGCTGGCCTGCTGCTTGCTCGCGTCAACTATTCGATGTCTCCATTAGATCTGGTCTTCGATGAATGAACCCACAAAATCGCTGACGCTAATGATTTAACCTTGTTCCAAATTTCATCCAAATCTGTTAAACCGTTTAGGCGTGATTGATTAACAAACATTCCTACAGGCTTTTATGTTTGTAATAGGATAAGAGGAAGGTATGGTAATAGCGTTTAATTTTAGTCACACTGAAATGAAATGTTTGACTTCATAGATAGAATTTCATTACCTGCCTATGATTAGGAATCTAATGGTTATTTTTTTTTCTGGTTAAATAAGTACGGTCTACCTAAGTACATCGGCATCGGTACCTAATCTTTGGTTACATATGAAGGTATAAAACAAACCCTACAACAGAAGCAGCTAATTTTGTTGATCTTGAAAACGTAGGTATTTTTTGAAATTGGCTACGCTGCCTTATCTGCCTTACTGCGGTTCATAGGTATGTACCTAATATCCTCCATAACCAAGGTCATGACGTCACAACATGAGGCCGACATTATCCGTTGTATGGTTGCGATCATGTGAACACCATCCACCACCGTTACAATATTCGTCGTGGAAACTTCCAGAGTGCGACTTTACCTATTCGTCTCATAAATAATCATTCAATAATTTGACACTACCCGCGCGCAATGTGATATCGAAAAATAAGAAGAAATATTTTATTAGCCATAGAAAACACACAAAATGTCAAGGATCTGATAGTTTTATGACCATTTTTCATGCAAGGAAATAGACAACCTTAACGTGACTGTAAATCGTTCCTCATTATTGTAAAGATCTGACATGACATCGCAACTGCTGGAGTACTGCTGGGCTACTTAGCATTGAGATTCACTTGCAACTGCATCATAACGGGTCATTTTTAACGTAATAATAAGTTATTGTTATTTACTATAGATACATAAAAAGAAATACCCAGAATACTTCCTTGAGGCATCCCATGAAAAATCTCTTCTTGGTCGCAATGATTTTTAATTTACACGTTTTTGTGAGTTCCTTTATTAGGTATTAGTCTCTATAAATATGTTTTGAGAACGAAGGTCCATTGTAGAAATTACCATGAAATTGTTGCAGACCGGCAAAGGAATAAATACATGTCAAAAGTCTTGGACAGATCAAGGAATTTGCTGACACACCTCACCGTTTATAATTTATTTATTAAAATTTCTCTGAAAGTCTACCTTAAAGCTAAACAAAACAGACTGAAAATAGTAGGTACGTGTGACTGGTCTCAAAACTAACTTAGCTGAGACCATAAGACTTTCCTTAGACCTTTGGCGTAGAAGACACGCACTAACTAAATTACTAACGTAAAGGCTAACTAGTCTAACGAGGCAGTTTATACATAAATACATAACTACATTTATTAAACACTAGCTACAGTATAGGTTTTAAGTAATTACTAATGTTACCCAGACGTATTACGCACCTTTAGGGCTGCCGTCCGGGGGGGGGGGGGGGGGGTTGTCAAAAATGTCCGGGTAAAACCCGGACACTTTTAGTGTCCGAGGAATCCCAATTAATAAAAGATAATCGATAAATAAAATAATAATAATAAAAATCCTAGGATGTCCGGGAAAAAAACTAAATTTCACCCAAATGTCCGGGGTTTTGAAGTTTATGCCCGGCCTCGGCAATTTAGGTAATGGCAGCCCTACGCACCTTACACATTTAACTGAGTAAGTATTTACGTACTATTATCGATACCTATGTCAGTTAATTATTATATTAAGTGAGGTAAAAATTAAGGTGTGCATCTGGACTGAGGGCGTATCAAACTACTTCTTCCGCTCCGGGCGGAGCGGAAGGGAGTGTCAGACTCTTACTGACTAAAACCTATCCATGTTTCTCCTAATGCCCTTTGCGTTCCAGGGCCGCGGTTAACATACCTAACAAATAAGTTGGCAATAGGGTTGCACACTATTTCATAACATTAAGCTGTTCAAATATAACTGACTAAACGTAGGTACCTATCTAATACTTAGCTATAAGTACCTACACCTGTGGTTCACATTCGACGAATACAATAATGTTTAGTTAGTTTTAACTTAAATTTAAACCTATAGGTTAGCAAACTAATCCTTTTAGGTTTTAGCGCGTAAACGAGTTAGTTCACAATCATTAGCAGGTTAATATTGGACAAAAAGTGCTGTATCATGCGATTTTGTACTATATACATAGGTACCTTTTCCAACCCTGAACTGTCACCTTGACCTACCCTGCGTACTACTATCTTGCTCCGCACCGCAATTTATTAACATAGGGCTGTGCGTCACGCTAAAGTAAGCAGTCATTTAGTGGGCTGTATGTCGGATTTTAGTTCTAGCTATTCGCCACTTGGTCAAAACCACACACATTGGCGTCAAGAGAGAGATTTAAGGTAGGGACAAACTGAACCCACGTACGCAACGTATGCAGCGCTTTATTAAATCTAAACGGTTGAATTTGTATGCCTAGAAACACACTTATCATACACTTCACAGTGACAGTATTGCGTATGATAAGTGTGTTTCTAGGCATACAAATTCAACCGTTTAGATTTAATAACGCGTTGCATACGTTGCGTAGGTACGTGGGTTCAGTTTGTCCCTAAGTCCCTACCTTAGTGTTGGTGTCGGTCTTGTTCAGAATGTGTGAAAGACATAACTAGAGACAACGGGCAAGAGTGTTCGCAATTTCTAATTTTATATTTAGTGGGTCCGATAAGGGCGTTGCCGGCCGACTGTTCGTGTTTGCATCATGTCAGTTAGATTAAATGTAGACCCGGACTTGGTAACTTTATATCGACTCTCGGACCACTGCTAGCCATCTTCGAAACCATGGGGAAGCTAATTCGCGTTCCAATGAGGAGGTGCACAGTCAGTTGCAACTGGATTGTAGGTAATATCGTGCTTGAAACAAATGCTCTATCCTGGTATAGGTAGGTATATTAGCTTAACTAGCGAAGGTCGTAGTTTGTTCAACCGTTCAGTCACTTGAACAACAAGAATGTCGCTAATGTAACTAAACATAAATAAAGCCTAAAGGCGTCTAATTATAGAAACTTTTAAACTTTTATCCGCGATAAAACTGAAACAATCTCTCTGACCCAATTTGTGAACATACCTACCCACAAAAAGAAGGTACCTATCATGCAGTTTCAGGCCCTCGAAAGTGATCGCTCTGATTGAATCAACCTTGTGTACGCGTACGTTTAAATCAGACTAAAAAAAACCTATCTGCACTGGTCTGATTTGAAGGTACAACTGGCTGTAATATCTATGGAGAAAATATATATATAAACTGAAGTAGGTACACAGGTAACATAAAGATGAAAATAGTGCAATATAGGCCGAGAAGGCAAAAGTCAAAAAAGTAAAAAAAAGGAAAGAAAGTGTTATAGGGTTTCTCTATGAAGTTCTCAATAGCAGCTCGTAGTTATATTTGTGCCCGGTTAATAGCATATTACATAGGTTCTAAATATACCAGCGAACTGTCGGTGTACATTGGTACACCACTGCCTAACTCTTCGAGGAATATAGGCGTGATGGTATGTGTGTTAAGTTCCTAGGAATAATTGCAGAAATCACATTTTTGTTTAGGTACCTACTACGCTGAAATAGGTAACCTGTAAGTTCTAACGATTTCTTTTCTGCTATTGTTAAATACTATGCCCGTTGCAAATTGCACATAAGCTATTTTCATGGTCGCCGATATGAAACAGGTATTATGCAATCTCACTCAAGTTAAGTCAAGGTTAAGGCTTCTTCAAACTTCAATTACTCATATAGAAAAAATCGTAAGTAAATAGTCTTCTTCTTTATCGTGTGGGCAGGTCTTACAGTAGTAAATACTGTTATTTAGGGACGTCGTGGCAGGAGTTGCAAGCCACATCAGTTCTATAACAGAGTCAGCCAAACCAATTTCATTATGTCACTACTATTTACACCACTATTAAGACTCTCCGCCCACAACCGATTTTTTTTTTACCGATTATAGGATCGATTTTTGGCAGATTTTTTCTCGCCGACAAAGAAATCGGTCGTGGTATAGACTTACTCGAAACGCAAACAACACTTTAGTCAAACTATAATTGATCGTATGTTCTACTATGAGTGTATTCACATAGAAAGCTGGCAGTCGGAGCCCGATCTGCGCGATATGTTTTATTTACGTTGTCCTACACTACGAATTTCTCCTATATCATGGATGCGTTTAGAAACATATAAACTGCCATATTATAATTATATAAACAGCCAGACCTGGAACACCTATTTGTAGGCTATGCAAATATTTGTTCCGTGCGAGAACAACACCCACAAACCCCAACACGCAGCGCAGCACCCAATCGCTCAGCCACTGCGCCAACCGTTCCGACAAATTGTTATCGTACTGTTAAGAACCTGCGCCGGCCAACTTTGGCATATGGGCATTGACTACCAGTTTTCTACGTGAGTACACTCAGTGTTGTTAATGGCAATATGCTCGGCCCCTATTTCATGGAAGGTAAACATACCGGCGAATTGTCGGTGTATATTGGTACATCTTTGCCTAACCCCTTTTCGGCGAATACATACAGGCGTGATGGTGTGTACACTCATTGAAACTTCCTACCGGAGCGTGGCTGTCTATGTCTCCCGGTTGCTATAGAATGTGCTTACCCACCTACCTAATCTGGAAGTGTTCAAGTGAAAAGTAGATAAATACTTCTATCTAGGTAAGCGTGTATAGTCATCGACCGCCACAGTATCGGTTACATTGGAAAGATAGTAGTCAAAACACGAATCCATTATCCATCTACAAAACAAAAAGTTGGTGTCTGATGCTGCCCACACACGTCAAACAATCCACGACCGATCTTTGTTGGTGAGAATCACAGATATAAGAAAGAAGGAGATGTGAAATGATCGTTTAAAATGTATCAAAACCTATGTCGCCGCTTTTGCCCTTCCAACTCGTCACTACTACACATGCAGCAATAAGTTACGCAGTCGCGCACACACTCGCAATCTTAAATCAGGACGTACTACACAATCAATTACAAACCTTATGAGCCCAAACACAACGTTTATTTACCATTCACCGTACGACTTACTCACACAGAGATTTCTTTGTACTGTGGCAAAAGACACTTATTTTACATGTACGCTAGTGATTGACAAAATCGAAAAGTTGTCGATTCTTCCAATTTATTATTGTACTATAATATTTTTGAGGTCCTGAAAATAAAATAATTAAAAAATATATACATTATCAATATTTAAAACTGTAAATGATACGTAAGAAAATGAATAAATGAAAATGAAAATTGAATCAACTTACTTTACGGACGTTGGTTACGCGGTTACGACTACGATGTAAAATAATAAAAATGTATGTACGATGTAAATAAAAACATTATTTCACATCGGTCTTCCAACAGAATTAAAACGGTTGAGAAATTGAAGCATAAACTATAATTTTCTTATCGACCTTATCGATAATCTACTTTAGTGGATCTGTACAGGCACGTCACTGACTGGCGGCGACTTGCAACGGCCGGTACTACGCACAAATAAAATTACGACACTGTCGTTTTGTGATTTTTACATTGCTTGTTTAGTTACGTTACTACAAAATTAGGTAGTGGTTAAGGAGCAATGTATTTGTTGCAAAAATAGTACAGTCGCTTTGACATTTGTGAGCAAAAATAACGTAGTAAAGGTAAGGAATATTTTAAAATTTTGTTGTTTTTCGTAATTTTAGAGATAAATATAGTGTAATACTTGTACTTATGTATGGTAAGAGATTCCATGGTTACCCAAGTTTTTGATTTGGCTTCGGTTTTTGCAACAAATCACTCCATAACACGGCATTCTTGAATTTTATGAGAGCTACGTTTGCGTTTGCGTACGAGTTCCAACTGAGGGCCATAATCCCAAATTGCGAGCGTTTCGCTCAAAACCTCGTAACGCGGACACGCCCCCTTGGCACTTCTCCTGTATTTAATATTTCTGTGGTGAGAATGGAACATATGAATTCTATACCAACACACACGTCCTACTAAAAGTCGGACGTAGGCGGAGACTCTTAGCATAATTTAAACTTCAATTAATTTTATGCACGTTCACTTGCAGGTAGATATCATTGCGTATTAGGCGACTGGATGAGGCTAGTTGAGCATAATTTCTATCACTCAAAATGATAAACAGATATCCCAAAGTGTCTAGTCCCTGGGTACGTCATTTTAACATGATTCAGCGTCTCCGCACACGACCGATAATCGGGTCGATTTCGACAGATATCTTCGTCGGAGAGAAAAATATGTCAAAAAGCGGCCCGATTCTCGGTCGTGTGGGGAAGATGATTACGTAGGGAAAAATAAGATAAGAAAAAAACGGTAATTTAAAAAACTAAAAAACCCGACTGCTATTCTTTAAAAATCCCTAAAACAAGATAAATTGTAGCAGTCGGGACCCATTCTAGAATTGGAGGATTAGTGAATTGAGAGCACATACCTATATTACATTGCAGATGGTCCCGAATGGGTCCCGACTGCTACAATTTATCTTGTTTTAGGGATTTTTAAAGAATAGCAGTCGGGTTTTTTAGTTTTTTAAATTACCGTTTTTTATTTTTTATTTTTTTTAGTGTTTTAAAAAGAAATTAATATACCCAGTATCACTCTTACAGTAAATACGAATCTAACAACACCTCTCAAGCTAAAATCCATAAAGCCATTCAGGCTGCAGAGCGCTCCAAACATTTGAATTTGGCGCCAAAAATCCGCCATTTTGTTTTTTTTTATTTTGATGTACCCAGTGTCACTCTCACAGTAAATACGAATCTAACAACACCTCTCAAGCTAAAATCCATCGAGCCGTTCAGGCTGCAGAGCGTGCCAAACAATTATACATACATACATACATACATACATACATACAAACATACCCTCGAAAAACATAACCCTCCTTCTGTCGCAGTCGGGTAAAAAGGTCTGCAATGTGTAGGCTTCGTATATGTTTTTCAGGATATTGTTAAAAATCTATTACGTGTTTAGGTCTACCAGAGTCTGATGGCACAGTAAAAATATTGTGACTTTAATAGTTACAATAGTAATTGTCTAATCAAAATTTTAGATATACCCGTTGTTGAGACATCTAGATATTTTTAGTTTCGTCATCTGCCTAGCCTTTTTCCATCTACCTATGTTGGTGTCGGCTTCCAGTTTAACCTGATGCAGTTGAATACCAGTGTTTCACATGTAGCGACTGCCTATCTGCTATCTGCCTCCAAAGCCCAGTTACTAGGCAACACGATACCTCTTGGTTAGACTGGTTGTCAGACTTCCTGGCTCCTGACTATCCATAACGACTGTCAAAGATCCACGAATGACAGCCTGGAGCAACGGCTTTAAGTGCTAGTGTGCACGGTAGTGTTACACCACCAACTTCCAAACTCCTGGCTGCTACTAAGAAATTCCTAATGGAAAAACCCAATAACGCTTCTTGCCCGACCTGGGGGAATCGAACCCCACGCTCATCAGATACGCTTGCGGCAATGAGACCAACGGGACAGTTAATCTAGACACTTTTAGTTAATCCTTAAAAAAATTACATTATTTTTGATTTTCAGTGCTAGGTAGCTAATGTAAAGTAATTTAGACTACCGCTATTTAAGAAAAATAAATAAGTTTACTGTGCAGAAAATATAAATCTACGTGATAGCCAGCGATCATGCAAACAAATTCGCAGGCATAAGCTATTAAATATGTAGTACAACGTTTAAACAAGTTTATAAGTAATAGATGATACATGATTGATTTATTTTTCATGAATATTCGTGTTGTTAATACTACAGTTTGCGTGTGGTGGCCGTATTTATATCTACCTATCTACTTCCTATATAAAAACAAAACATTTTAGATGCCTAGGCAGAGGTGAATAAATTAATTAGATCCATTCATCATTTTTTAAATCAGCATTACAAATTGCTGGTGTCGAAAAGGTACCTATTATATACGTATGTTGATAAACAGTTCAAATCGATAACTTCAGTGAATAAAAATGACCTTGAATTCAACAATACCTACACCTATATATTCATATATGCTTACCGCTGTCAGGAACAAAAGGGTTTAGCATTAGTTATATTCTGTACTACCTACTTATCATCTTCATCCGCCTATCAACCGAACGACGTCCACTGCTGGACATAGACCCCCCCTAAAGATAGACACAATAACAGTTCCTGTGCTGCCCGCATCCAGCGATTTGCCGCGACCTTTACTAGGTCGTCGGTGCACCTCTTGGGGGCGGGCATCCCGCGAACTTTACCAGGTCGTCGGCACGGTAATATAATAATACAGTAGTGTAACTCGGCCGCATGACAGAAATAAATGCCTACAGCCGCGCGGTACGTAAACATGCGTTACGGGCTGCCCGTCTCCAGTATTTTAATGTGTCTGCACCGCGCGCGCACCCCAGGATCGAGGCGCGTAGGTATAGCTCGCGTTTCGTCCGTTTGTATGAAGTTGGAGTACTGTATTATAATATTACCGTGTCGTCGGCCCTCTCGCTGGGGGTTTCCCAAACTGCGCCTTCCGGTTCTATACAACTTAAATTTTGGATCTGCAAATGCAATTGAAGACCAGACTGCGACTTCGGATTGCTATTGAGAGTCCTAAAAAAAAACAGTTACCTACTCTGCCCGACCTGAGAATCGAACCCAGCATCTCTCCCTTAGCAGCCGCGCTTCCTACCACAAGGCAGCCAGTCGATATCAAAAATTAAAGTAGGTTAACAGTTTTAAAACAATCTAAATCTGAAGTAAAATTTCAACGTTTTGTTCAATATTATTACCCAGTAAAGAAAGAAACGTATTTGTTTTTATTATTGAATCTATTACGACTGTAAAATGTAAGATTAGGTCAACAATACCTACTGCTGATATCCTTGGATACTGGTAGTCCGTGGTATAGTGTAGTGGTTATATAGGATAAGTGACTGAAGTGTGTTATGTATGGGACAGAAAAGGTTTTTTAAGGTTCGGCAACGCGTGTGAGATGCCTCTGGTGTTGCAGGCGTCCATAGGCTACGGTAACCGCTTACTATCAGGCGGACTGTATGGCTGTTTACCACCACCGTGGTGAACATATTATGACTCCATATAACTCGATTCCTACCGGCTTACCTTCTGTAGTTACGAACAACTAAACAGCTGCTCTACTGCCACTAAAAAATGGCACAATTAGTATGTCTACTATTTCCTCGTCAACTCATAGTCACACTGCAAGTACAAATAAAGTAAATAGGTTCGTTAATTGTGATTTAAAAACATATCTATACTTTTTGTTTTTAATTTAAATTACCATCACAAATAATTCATCATGTTTTTGCTTCGGTTCCCTCTTACAACAATAATTTGACTCTACGCCATTAGTTAGTAATACAAGTTATTTATAAATCACGAGCTAAACAGAGGGGCCGCCCTAGAAAGTCCTATCCTGAACTTATTGGTGAGGTTCTTCAGAAAGCTCGGGTGGGCAGTACTCGTAACCGGCTTGCTTGTATGACCAGATGTATGAATAACGGACGAGGACGAGGCGAAAGGAGTCGGTGAATGCTTATTGCGAATCCCGCGCCCTCGGCCATGGGCAGAGGTGGAACACCGCGGTGGTTTTAGCCGGTAAGAGTCCGGCATGCCCCTCCGTCATGGACTTGAGGATTTCCACCGCGTACCAAAAAAAAAGGTGGCGTTCTGTGGTTTCTGCCTACCGCCATAGGAAAATGGCGTGCGTTTATGTATGTAGCTATATTGTCACCCGCGTTCATTTACGTCTTTGGTTACTGCTCCGCTCCGTGGGTCGTAGCGTGATGTTCTATACGTGTATACCTTCCTCTTGAACACTATTTATCGATGAAAATCGCATTCCGTTGTGAAATTTAAAAGATCTAAGCGTACACTGGAACAAACCTAGAAGCGACTTCGTTTCATACTATGTAAAAAAGTATGGGTAAGCGCGAACAGAGATTATTGACAGATGAGAGAGAGAGTTATGAAAATCAAGTAGCAAGCGAGGCCAGTCAATAACTTGCCTCGCAAGATTGTTGACATGTGGGATGTAAACTCGGCGATCCTGTGCCGATTGTCGTTGCAGCCAATGGTATAATAGCTAAGAGCCTCGATCAACACTGAAGGAACTTCTCTCAGCTTGATTCAGAAACCAGTAGGTAGGT
Organism: Caradrina clavipalpis; assembly: GCA_932526535.1. NCBI lineage: Eukaryota > Metazoa > Arthropoda > Insecta > Lepidoptera > Noctuidae > Caradrina > Caradrina clavipalpis. The sequence continues at coordinate 7,715,509 of OW052106.1, read as the reverse complement.
ACTTCTGGGTACGACTTGTATTGTTAGATTCCATACCTACCAGTGGGATGCACTCTTCGTACATATTTATTTTAAGAAAATGTTACGAAATTTTTAAAATTATAATATAAACGTAAATACAGCAATTCTTTTGGAGCCGTTTTGTTTCGAATTCTCTTTTGAGTAATTTATATTATTATGATTAAACCAACATTAGATATAGTGAGATCAAAGTTGAACCGATATTCAGAAAGGCAATAATTTATTAACCTCGGTACCTACGTTAACGTAAGTACCCAATTTTATCAATCAATTTTATATTAAATGCTCGTCATTTTAATTGTTTCAGTACGGACGAAGACGCCCGCCAAGGTATGATGCTGGACGGCGGTAAAATCAAAGAGATCCAGGTGAAGCTGTTACTCAGCTCCCGCTCAGAGATGCACAAGGTGATCGAGGCAGCGCGGCAGAGCGTGCCGCTCCTGCTGGCGGCGCCCGCGCCCGCCCCCTCCCCCGCGCCCGTGCCGCCGCCCGCGCCCGCGCCTGCGCCTGCCACTATACCCCCTGTACAACAACCTCTCGCCATCCCCGGCCTCACACCATTCTCTACCGCACTTGGTAACAACCCCCTCCCAGGCTTCGGAATCCCTGGGATCGGAAATCCCCAAGAAATTCCACAACCCGCTGTCATTGAACCACCCGCACCTCTCGTCAGCCCAACATCAAATAATACTCCTAATGCTGATGAGGAGAAAGATGACGACAAGTTAGAACGAAAGCGGAGCAGGGAGAAGGACAGGCGGCGCTCCAGAACGCGTTCCAGGTCGCGTGAGAGAGACAGGAAAGACCGCAAGAGGGACCGCCGCGACAGGTCGCGATCCCGCGATAGACGCCGCCGCGACCGCAGCCGCAGTCGAGACCGACGCGACCGCAAGCGTGACAGGAAGGACCGCAGCCGATCCCGCGATCGGTCACCATCTCGACGATCCCGCGACCGCAGAAACAATGACCGCAGATCGCCTGAAAGCTCCCAGGAAAAGACGATCATTGATGGGCCAGGGTTGCTCGGCCAACTTCCTTTTGGAAATGCAAAGAATGTAAATATGCAAATGCCTCCGCAACAGATGTTACCAAACAACGTTATGCACAACCCCATAGGGCGCGACTCACCACTGACCCGCTTTAACGATCCCTCCATGGCCGACGCATTTAGCAAACTGCAAGAGCTTGGCAAAAAACGTAATCCGAATGCATTCCAGGGTGACCAGAACGGCGGTGGTGGAAGAATGCCGAGCCCTTCCATGCGCGGTGGAATCGGCCGCGGCGGAGTTAACTTCCGTCGCGATGGACGTACAAGTCGTTTTGCTGACAATGATCAACAGCGAGACTGCAGCGTCGCTATCAGAAACGCCCCGAACCATACTAGTTACGGCGACGTCCGACGTTTCTTCCCATTCTTGATCGACAAACACGGTATTAAAATGATTAACGATAATATGGGACGTCGCACAGGAAATATCTTTGTAAGGTTCTGTGATCCCCGGTCGAAACAACTCGCGTTACAGAACAAGAACAATGAGTTGAAGGGCGCTCAAGTGATCGTAGAAGCGCTCGATGATGAAGCTTACGAGACAGCGGTGGACTCATTCCTACCGTACCGCCAAGACAATGATGAAGATTCTAATGCTCCAGTCGGTGCTCCACCTGGAATGCCACGTGAAAACCTGCGCTTAGATGTGCTTAAATTGACAGAACTACCAACCTTTGTCAAAGAACACGATATAATAAAAGCTTTCAGCGACTTTTCTCTGCTCTCTATTATGATCAGCGACTGTCGTCTAACTAGGAGCAAGATTGCCTACGTTCAATTTGTAAAGCCTGAAGACGCAAAGCTAGCACTAGAAAGAAAAGAAAGATACATTTTTGGAAGAAGACAGCCAAGAATCCTTCCGGTTACAGCAGACGAGTATGAGAAAGAGAAACAGCAGGGTGATAAACTACAGGAGGTGCCGAGCAATCCGCCACAGAAGGAGACTCCTCCGCCAGAAGTGGCACCACCGCGGGACCCACGCCAGCGACGACAGCAGTTCGAAAACGGACCAGGAGGACTTCCCAAAGCAGGTCCGCCGATGCCAGCGCAACCTCAAGGATCTCCTTTTTTCACGCCTCCGTTTGCGCAGCAGCAGGCTTTCCCGGGGCAGTTCCCCGGACCACAGTTTGGAGGATTCATAGGATCCGGTCCGATGGATCCTCGGGCAGCTTCTAACTGGGTTACCCGACCGCAGTATCCGAACCAAATGGATCAGATCTCAAAGCCCCAAATGAACTCCATCTCGGGCGCCGACTTGGAAGACGAGCCACTCGACTGCGTTTTGATGAAAGGTCTGCCTAGAGATGCAACCGACAGAACTATCGTCACTTTTCTATCAGACACGAACGCAGTGCCCGCGCGGATACATCTCATGCTGGATACGAACGGAATGCCATCCGGAGACTGCTTCTGCGAATTTAGGTCGCCACAGGAGGCGAGGTTGGCAACCACTAAACACGGAAAGAATCTTGAGGGGTGTCGTATAACTGTGGACTTGGTGCCGCGCAGTGTGGTCGAAGAAGCTTTAGAAGGACCTAAGCAGCCTGAAATACGGGAAGGAATTATCGGTAATATTCCACAACAGCAGCCACAGTTCTTCGAACCGATGCAGGGCGGGCGGGGAGCGTTCCGCGGCGGGTTCAGAGGACGCGGCGGCGTTGGTTTCGACAGAGGAGGCTTTGATAGAGGTGGTTTCAACCGCGGCGGGTTTGACGCAGGGCGAGGTAACTTTAGAGGGCGAGGCGGTTTCAACGAGCGAGGTCGCGGGTTCGATCGAGGTCGTGGGGCTCGCGGCAGAGGCTTCGGTCGCGGCGGGACAGGCGGGGGGTTCGAGAATGGTCGCATGGATGACGACCACGACCCTGCACTCGACGACTTCGGAGCTCCCGGTTGCGTGGTGTCCATGGAGAACGTGCCGTTCCGCGCTTCAATAGATGACATTATGGAATTTTTCTCTGACTTCGAACTGACTCAGGACGATGTGATCCGGCGTTACAACGAGCGCGGACAGCCGACCGGCGACGCTCGGGTCGCGTTCCGGACGCCGTTCGACGCACAGCGCGCCGTCAAGACACGCCACATGGACATGATCCACGACAGACGGATAAGTTTGTGTATTCTATAGTATATCGCCGGGAGCCAGAGCTCCGAATCAGACTAATTTTCTATCAGTGTAAATATTATTCAATAACTCATTGAGTTTAAAGTGTGAGAACTTTGCCCACCGCGTGTGTGTGTGTTGGGTTTATGGTACTTCAGTCGTTCGTTCGTATTCTTGCAATAATTGGATTGCATATCTCTACTGACGTAAAGGACATTTTTATCTAGGTAATTAAATTTAATAAAAATAAGTTTTATAATTCAATTCGGAGTTTTATTTCTCAAACGCAACACAGTATTACTGAAGTTTACAATAATATCATAATTTGTGTACAAAAGAGAGCATTTAATGGAACAACTGACTATGTCCAGGAGAGGCAATAAAACGCAAATTATTTCCATCAATTTAATGTAATATTATCGCTTTTGCTTAGGTACATAGTCTTATTTTAGTATCCCTTTGACTAGAACTTTGTTATACAAACTAAAGTTCGACATACCATAGCTCCACCTGGACACGAAATACAATTTATACATTACATATACACAATACAAGTATATACACAACATACATGCAGTAAATATTCATATTAGTAACGAAATCTTATTCGGACAAATCGGTAATTGTTGCTTTATTAGATGTGTGTAAAATCTAAAATAAATACCTACTATAATTATGTTAAAAAAACAATAGAAAATAAAGTATTATGTTAGAATGTAAAAGTAATATTTATGGAAAGTTCAAGAAATGCGGTCACAGAAGAGATCAACCCATGAATTTTTAATTACAAATCTCAGACATAAATACAAAGAAGTTTCATTTCAAGTAAATAAGCTTTTTTTGTGAAATGCAAACAAATTGGTTTGTCATAAGTAAAAAGTATAACTAAATCTCTTAATTACAATTATTATCAGATATTTTGAAGATGTTGTTCAGAGCCAATATCAACCAGAACTTCACGCAATTCCATGAGCAAAAATTGGTTGACTTTTTAATCCAGGCATTATTTTAAAATAAACAACAGGTAATGACAAAAAGTTAACTTAAGCAACAGATAATGTAATCTAAGACATTTTGAAAAAAAAAACCATTGCAAAAATTCCCGAAATCTCAAGTAAGTAAAAGTTACCAATTAACTTCAATGCTAATATATTATTATTACAACTGCCCCTTTCCATAGCCGTACACGCTAATAACATTTAACCGAATAGCATAACTAAAACAATATTGTGATGCGATAAACTTAATAAATACAATAGTGACAAACTCCGTGTAAGACTCATTCATAAAGAGATACTCTTTACAAACGAAATATAAATTAATGGGTTATTTTCAACAAAAAATGCTTTTTAGGACATCTTTTTAAATAGTAGCATGGTGCAATGATATAAGGCACAAATCTGACAAAATATATTTTTTACTAAAGCGCATTAAATAATCTCAAAGACTAATTTGACAGCTACATGTTTCCAACTTAAAATAGCGTGCTTTATCTATAAGTACCCAAAGCACATTATTTTTATGTTGTACATATAAAATTATCAATGTAGTCCCTAAGATTAAAAATACACTATAGGCAGGTTAGAAAGCCCAATGCGCGACAAATATCTCTCGTGAGGCGCGCGAGACAATGCGCGGACAAAACCTTATCGACCTGTTCTGCACTGTCCTGTTCGGCACTGCTAGTGAGAACATATTCAATACAACTTTGTTGAAATCAACCCAAGTGCATATAGCCAAGTGTAGTAGCTCTTATAACGTAATATAACTAAGAATATAAAATTAAAAACAATAAGTTACACGCATGTGTCAGATGTAAAGCAACCCGACTGTTGGATTTACTAAGCTTGTTCCGATAAATTGTTATTTTAATTGAAGTTAGCCGTTTAGCTGCGCAGTAGACAATTTTGTTCCTAAAAGATCCATTGCGCAGCTAAACGGCTAACTTCAGGTTCGCCAAGATACGTCGGCTGTACTGTACTAGACCACTGCTTATGAGGACTTTTTATGGAAGTACTAAAAGGAAGTACCGTTGAGTAACGGTAAGAGGAAGGGTAAAAGTGTCCTCATGCCTTCTTATATAAGATGCTAAAAAACAACTTTACAAATTTTTAATACTTGCTTAATAAGCTTGCTTGCTTAAGTGATAAAGATAAATTACATTATAACATAACTATTACGAAATATTTATTACCCTTTATGGAAATTATGATAGCGCTCTTCCTCTCTCCTAAATTTTACTATTTTGCTGTGCCCAACAGGGTCCATAATTGTTTCTATTTATTATCACCCACCACCTGTATGTTCACATTATGGAATGCAATAAAGATTTGAGATTGAGATTGAGATTAATATCGAAAAAGTAACATAATGCAAAAAAAAATTACCAAACTGCCTTTAAATGTGAAAAATTAACATCGCAAATATTTTATTTTTTGCCTAATATTAGTTTTGCTGAGCAAGTACACGAATTTTTCTAAGTTGATTTTTTAACACCTTGTTTAGAAACAGTAGGTTCGGTTCAGCAATGTTTGATTTGGAGTGGAAGTGTCAAATCGCGACATTGATTCATGGAAGTTCTATGTGTATAAAGTAGTTATAAGGGGAAGATCTAAAGACGTTTAATCATTAATTGGTAGTGCCAAACTAATGGCATATTCCAATCACATACACATTAGTTAACAAAGACAAAATACAATAATAAACTTGTTTTAGTCTTATAAGCAGTGGTACGCAAGTAAATATTTATACAACTATTAAATACTATGACATTCTGCATTATTCATTTATAACATGCATATTATTATAGTTATAGTACGGAATTGTACGGAAGCTGAGACATTTCAATAGATTATTATAAATAGATTAAAATGACTTAAACGTTCATAACGCCTAAGAAGACACTTCAATGATCATAAATTACAATTTTCGTGTTATTTTTTAAGAACTGTCCTTTAATTCTATTTTATTGAAATTATTTGCATTATTATTTAAATTCATAAATAGACATCCAAAATATATTATTTGTATAGTTTCATTTCACTAACGCGCGCCAATCATAGTAATTTATACCTTATAACAATGACATAAGAGTCACATGACGCGCGTTCGTGAATTGCAAATACTAAAGTGCTACAAGAAGTTCACATTTTAACTGACACAAGATAACAAAACGTTTATTTCCTAAATTCTAATAAATACATAGATAATTAGATAGACATTATTATAATAAATGTAGAGTAACAGTAAATAGCTCCAAAACTGCCGTAGTTAAATATATATTTCAGGCTGGCAACACCACGCCGTATTAATTGTACAAAAGAATTAAAAACACGACCATAAATTGAAATCTGAAAGTTATCCTGCTTTATATTATTTAAATCAGTCGAAATCAAAACTTTACGAATTATAGAGTATTGTTTTAATATAATTAGGTACAAACGGAATGCAGTTATTAAAATCAGAATTCAAAAAATATATGTGATGAAGTTACGGCGTTAATACTTTTTATAGAAAAATAACAATATTTTGGGTGCAACCCAACTACGTAGACTATACTTTGCAACCGGTTTCGTTCATGGTAGGTTACAGCCATAGATTTTCGTACGTAGCCGGGTGTCTGTAAAAAATGTTTGAAAATCTAGTCCAACTACATGGTCCCTGTTATAAGTCGTGGGCCGAATATAAGAGTGCGTTACTAGTTTTATAAATTATTATGACTAAGCTGGTAGAGGTCCTTAGGTATTTTTAGAGGCCCGACGACCTGGTAAATGTTGCGGGAAATTGCTGGATACGGGCAGCGCAGGACCCGTAATTGTGCCTATCTTTAGGGTAGGCCTATGTCCAGCAGTGGACGTCGTTCGGCTGATTTGAGGATTATCATAATGATCCAACCGATATGCTTATAATAAAGACTCGGGCTTTTAAACTGAATGGTAAAAAACATATTGAAGAATATCTTTGGGTAATATTCAGAAACGTTTTCGCCATGAAGTACTTTCGATCAGCTGGAGTTGTTTGTGCAGTACAGCACATACGATGGCCCATCACACATTGTGCCCTAACACCTGCACGCAGGAAGACTTAATGGCTGCACCGACAACGCAGTCAAAGTGGCCAAATTCTGGACCGCAAGAACATAATAATATTTCATATAGTTTGTCACCAAAACGCTAGGAAGCAAATCGGTCGATCAGACCTATATAGGAATATTTAATTTAATTTAATTTATGAGCTTTATAACCGCAACTCTTATACCGGCCCACAAGTAATATTGAACTAGAAACAGCTACAATTTGGCTTACCAAACGAAGTATGTTTGGTCCGACCCACTGTAGAACTTACGACTACACATTGAGCTTACGCTAGATATTTATAAACATTATTTTAAACATCAATTGAGAACCATCCGTAAATTACCGTCACACGGAATAAGATAAACATTTGGTAGAAAAATCTTAGTAGCAACTAGGCTTGAGTCTGCTAAATTAGTATTTGTATATAGATTAGTAATATTTTATTGATTAATGTATAGTGATCCGGTGAAATCGAATCTTTCACAATAATTTACTAATTTCTGTATATTCAAAACAGGCTGAATAAGTGAATAATATTATTCTTATGAATAGGTTTCGCTCAAGAGTTCGTTCGGAACAGTTCGGACTCATTCGTAAAGTGAACGACAGAACGAACTAAACTAATATTATTCATATTAGCTGATGCCGAAAAATATCGTTTAAACTTCTAACCCATCTTTAGTTGCAACTATGCCGTATTTATTTTTTTATTATATTTTGAAATGCTCTAGAAAATAGAAAAGTACCCTTTCAGTGGGACGCAAGTTACGTATGGCTCTTGAAAAGGAGTGCATTTGACCGCTAGATGGAGCTAGTGGTATTTAACTGGTATACGGTTTTATATTAAGCAGTAAGTTTCCATTATGTCTATAAATCAAGTAAAGTATTAATATTTCCGTATAATATATTTCTATAGCTTTTAATTTAATATTATAATATATATATCTTTGTGCACGTATTATTAATTCTAATTTTGGTATTTTCTTTGAGATTAGTGCACTGGGTCCACTAGCGCCATTGTTGCGGCAGTTTCTACAACTAATGCCTCCATATTGTTCTAAGTGCTATACAAGCCTTGAGGCCTCACTATCCGTTATTCCGTTTTAATCTCGATTTCATCTTTAATTTAAACCGATAGATATGATACTGAAAATCTGTTTTATGACATTAGGGTGTTACCACACCAATCGATCGACAGTCGATCAATGGCAGAATGAATGAATGAATGAATGTAATCGACTGGTGAAAGTAGAAACTATTGATCGACGTTGACTAATCCATTCTACCATCAATCAATTTGTGTGGTAACACCCTTAAATATTCTTGTTGGAATTTATATCAATTCGTAGATAATATTTCAATTAGAAACCAGAATATACTAGTTATTAATAACTTAGGTCACTCTACGATTTCCAGGTTAAGGTTTCATAATCCATAGACACGAGAGTGTAATATCTAACGATTTAAATCAAAGAAAGACGTTACAAATACTAGCGTTCGATGGTAATCGCTATTGGTGTTCACAAAACTCTTTGGAGGGCGAGTAAGGGTGCTTGCATGGTGATAAGAAATGGTAATAATAAATCTGTAATTGTACCTATAATACACGTTGGAAAGGACAAAAACTTTTATCATGGATAGAATCCATGACACAGTGCTCCATTTTTATGGGTCTTAAAAAAAGCAACTGTTTCACACATTTTGACCATTAAATTCCACTTTTGTATGGAATAACAGTTTTTTTTTTTAATTAATGGTAAATCTCGTTGTCACGATTTCCACCCCGTAAGCTAAGGGATTGTCCTCGAAAAGAATGCTTGGTGCTACCGTAGCGCTTACAATTTTTCTACTACAGTAACATTTTCACCTTGCAATGGGAAAACAACTCTCAGCCTTATGCCGAGGGTTGAATATACAATACAGCGATAAAAAAGCGCATAAAATGACTCGCCACTGATTTTCTTTAAATGCGTCTCAATTCTAGCGACGTTTTCTTCATGCAAGCACCTACTATACCCAATAATATCAAACGGTTCCATTGATAAATATCTAACTTAATTTGTTCTTCCTATGAGAATCCCCACTTTACGTATAACACGATCAATATAAGAATAGAGTAGATACCCCATTTATTTATTTAAACTTTATGCTACAAAAAAGTACAAAGGCGGACTTGCATTGGGCATTCTTTACCAGTCAACCAAAGATGGTGACGAGATAACAAAATAGGTGCAAGTTTTGCTGAGTTTCTGCTTCAACATTAGATTAATAGCTTTGAAGAAAGAGCCGATGCTTTTGTTTGCCACATAGCATACACAGTTTTAAAAGTACAGTAAAACGAACCAATAGATGTTAATCCTTTCACCACGTTAGCAAATTTAGGATATAATCGGCTCAACTAAGGGCCAAACAGCCCACTGAATAAATATTATTTAATATCTATATTTGTCATCGATTTGCTAAGAAGAAGATTGATAAACAGGCAGCAAACTCGCAACTATTTAAAATAAACTGCCTGTTAAGTAGGTATACCATAGCCTTAAGAAGTTATTATACATAAATGTTGGCAGTTTAAAAGAAAGATGGAATATTGTTGTCTGTGCACCAAATAGCTTGTTTGACAGTACTTATAGTACTCAATTTTTTTTTGTAACATTGTCGCCAGTACTTCAAAATGCGAAAGCAACTACCCTATCCTTATTTTGATCAAATATTATTCTACCGGTAACGATTACCATCTCTCCACTCCTCCCCCCACCCCCTATTTCCGAAGCCTCAACACCTCGAAGCGAAACCTCACAAATACAATATAATACAAACTAGACTACAGACTGCAACAAAACTGAACTAATTAATCCATTTCGCGTTCCATTGCGTGTTTTCATGTTCAAGTTCAATGGCGCGGGTGGTGATTTCAAAGAAATGCCGCAATGGATGGTGCGCACGGTAAATGTGCATTATATTTTGATACACAGACCTGTGTGTGGTGTTGTTGTGAGACTCTGGTGTTGTTCTGAAGACAAACGTCTCTACGTGTCCCTGGAAAATAGTGGAATAGTAAAGATAAAGAATTGTTGGTTTAGGAAGAATTGAGTAGTAGACAGTAGACACGACCACCATCATGCCAAGTTAACTTTCTAATAATAAAAAAAAAAATGCGCAAAAAGATCGATTAATTTTCAAAAATCACCGTAAAATTGGAGAGAGGCATACTTTTTATAAGCGGTCAAAACGATTCCCCCATATTTTTTTATGGCAAGCTGCGGCGTCACTTATTTGCCAAATTAATTGACTACCTATTTATTAATATAAAAGCAATTAAAAATCTAATTTCACATTTAACTAAAAATCAATCTGGTTTTACAATACAACAGCTAACATAAACTGTAATTTTTTTCAGATCAGACGTGTCTTGGATTCACCTCTATTTTGGATCATTATTACCACAGGGCAAAATGTTTTTCAATAATTTATATAATTTTTATATGACGCTACTGGTGAAGCAGCAGCGACGAATCGGTTAATGTTGTACCCTATTTATGACACGATAAACATCCGCATGTAATAAATACACTTCCTAACTCCTAAACAGCAGTGTACAAAGGACAAGTAGGTAAAAATAAAAATGGTGCAACTTACTTTCTACTCTTTGACCTAGTAGGTGAGTTGTGGTTGGAATTGTGTGGACTATCGCTCTGGTCCGAGCTCGAGCTTCTTATATCACCGTCCATCTGCAAATATATTAAAAACATAACGTAAATAAATGGATAATTGCAATAAGTCCCATTCAATAAACCCACGTGTGCCTATCTGCTTTGCTCAATTATTTTTGACTGAATTTTATTCGGAGCTGTGCTGCTATTTATCTGGCTGTTAGCTAATACTTTACACATTTTTTAATTAAAAAAAAAAACTGTTTATTTCATCTCCACAAATTACATACAATTTGATATAATATAATCTTAATCGGTAATATATTGTGTAAAGAATGCAGCGTGAAGGCTTCTAGCACAATTTTGCGCAAAATATCAGAGAATATAGGAGAAACACGGATGGGTTTTAGTCAGTAAGAGTCTGACACTCCTTTCCGCTCCGACCAGAGCGGAAGAAGTCATTAAATGATATCCCACCCTTCTAAAAAAAAGAGTTAGTCCCCTAATAAAAGTTGTTTATGACATCCATTTCAAGTTCCCAGTAACACCAGGTTATATATAAGTTCTCTAACTATTCTCCCACCTGGCCAGCCTTAATAGCGACGTAAGCGATCTGCAGGATGAGCCAGGTCCACACGATGTGCAGCACGAGGAGCAGGCACAGCAGCGAGTTGAAGATGTAGTAGGCAGGGAACATCGGCTGCAGCATGGGAGCACGGATTGATGTACTGGAAATAGGAAACGATAAGTTTAGTACATTTAAAATATGACACTATCTTTTACCCGCGACTTCGTCCGCGTGAATGCCAGCTATCGCGGACGTGGCCAAGTCGCGGATTAGAAAGCAGACTATGTCCTTATTTCCCAAGCTACCTTTCGCTTTTCATTACGACTTAGCAGCTTTACCCTGATGAAGTAACAAACGGACATGCTTTCGCAATTATAATCTTCTTCTTTATCGTGTAGGCAGTAAGGTCTAACGAGCCCACACACCCTAGTGTCAGAGTTTCTAAACCGCCTCAAGGGCCGCTGACATGGTTACCGATGTCAGTGATGTCTAAGATAAACTTAGAAAGTACATATGAATATTGAATTGGAAAAAGTCACACTGGTACATGCCCGCCCGGTTGCGAACCCACAACCTCGTGCATGAGAGGCGGACGCCACTGGGCCTTCACCAGATCACGACACTACCAATTATAATATAAGTGGGGACTCACATTTTATATTATCGCCACTTACCAACAATATTTTCTGCTTACTTAGCTAGTCTACATTAAAATTGGGCACAGTGTTCGGGACAATTATTATGTATGTATGTATGTATGTCTGTATGGCATGGTATGATCTCACCTCCATATGAGGTAGAAGGGGTAGATGCCGACGCGGGTGGCGATCCACACCACAATCAGCATCAGGAACAAAGCGTCGCACAACTTCTGGTATTTCGCGTACTTGGACGCCTTCACCGACTGTAAGGAAAACATGTTATCATTAAATATATTATAATTTAATATTAAAGATACACTGCAGACCTGTAATTAAGTAGATGACACCACTTATTAATTGACGTACTTTTTATGAGCTGTCAAAACGCGATTCCCCAATAGATTTTGCATGACAATACTAAACTATGAAGAACCTTTTTTTCTGTCTCTCAACCCTCAAGTATTTACTGATTTCAAAGCAACTAAAACTCGAATTTTATACCTAGTTATTTAAAAATTCATCGGGGTTTCAGGGCTAAAATAAACTGTTTATTTTTGTGAAGCTGTCTTAGAATTATTGTTTAATGGTGTCATCTACACAATTATTACACAAGCGGGCCAAGTTTCCATTATACGAATGCAATTTTAAATACAAAGTATGTTATATTAGGTGTAATTATTACAACCGGCATTATTGAGACATCTGTGCTTGCAACCCTGCCAATAAGCGCGGTTGCCAGATCGGTACAATGTTGTTTATTGGGCAATAAAATAATCAACAAGAATGATGTAACATACAATATGTTTTACATAGTGAGAGATTTTTCTGGTTCCTGTCGATAGAAACAAAGTGTTTGAAACAAGCAACAAGCTTCAGCTTGTATTGTCAGGCAGTTAATCAGCCAGAAAGTAGATACCTAAGTTTATTTATTTGTATATGCATGCAATGTATGTACACCAATTTTATACAAATAAACAGACTATATTTCTTTGTGACTGATCGACTCCATGACAATGCAAATTCAAAATTGCCTGTAAATGGTTTATTTTAAATAAATTATCTAATTTTAAGTTATCAGCTATTAGTTCGTCTTTATTTTACAATACGTACAAAACCCGTCACATTTGTTTTAAAACTGGCTTCTTAAACCAGAGGGGCTTAAACGTACAGTCAGCAACAAAAATAGATAACATTTCATTTTTCAAAACTCAATAATAAATTGAGCACAATATCAAAGGTAATACGAAATGGGTCTAAAATTAAGATAATATTAGACAACAGATAACATTGTTTAATGCCTATTTAAATGATATGTAAAAGTAACATTGTTAATCGACTTTTGTTTGTGACCACACCAACAGTTCATACAAACATACATACACAAACTCACGCCTTTTTCCCATGGGGGTAGGCAGAAACCACAGAACCTTACATTCTCCTTTCGCCTCTTCCACATCTGGTTATACAAGCACGCCGGTTACGAGTACTGCGCACCCGACCTTTCTGAACAACCTCACCAATAAGGTCAGGCTAGGTCTTTCTAGGTCGTCCCCTCCCATCTGCCATATAAATCCCTTTTCCCTGTTCACACGTACCTCAACAAATATATCAGCACAGTCGTGCAGCAACAGCACGAGGGTGCCGATCCTGTGCAGGTTGCAGACCCAGCTGAAGGACAGCAGGCAAATGGTGGCGATGTGGTGCACGAACATCTGCCAGAAGTCCTTGCGACGCACGTCCCAAAACTGGGAGATAGTCAGCGACCAGTAGAACGCTGTAGAGATCATGTAGTACCACCAGATGTCGTTTGTGAGACCCTGGAATTAACAGTCGAAAATTACAGTTTTAGTTATTGGATGGTGTTCGGGGAGTCTCCGACCACTCGGCAATCTTTGGCTGTTGTCGTGAGACAGCGAGAGATGCGTCGTGCTAGACTCGGGCCGTCGGACTTCGCTATCGAGAACCACCGATGACAGGGTCAGTTCACATCGGAGACACGACGCGACGGGACGCTGCGCGCACATTTTAATAAAGCTACTCAAAATATAACTTTATCTACTACACGAAAAGATACACATTTCATTGTTTGAATTCAGAGTACGTTGCACCTTCTCGCAATGAAATGAAATGAAATTGTCAAGTGAATAAGGTTATAATTGAGACACTCTATTAAAAGGTGCGCGCAACGTCGCGGGGCGTCGCATCTCGGTGTGAACTGACCCTTATTGCCTCTAATATTGTACGTTTTTATTTGGATGTATGTTGTCAATTACAGTCAGAGGCCTTACAAATGCATAGATCCCATCCCATCCCAAAGACATAGTTGAAACGTCTTAGGTGAGTGTAACTACACCGGCATCCATACCCTTCAAAACGGAACACAGCAACGCTGCTTCGCGTCAGAAATAGGTATGGTGGTAGTACTTCCCCGGACGAGGTCCTTCACAAAGAGCTCTAAGACTCAAATGTCAAATCTTTATTGTCATCCATAATAATGTTAATAAATAGAAACAATTATGGCCCCGCCGACAACAAAATGAGTAAAATAAAAACAATCATGGAATGATGTAATGCTAGCTCCAAAACAAGTATTTAGCATGTTTAATTAAATATAAGGTAAACCGAATAATAAATACAAATATTAATTATTTTTATCCTTATCACTGACAAAATCGATACCAGACTGACTTGTGTTAATCATATTATCTATTCTAATTTCAAATTCTAAGATATTTATCAATACAATATTTTCTTTAAGTGTTCGAACATCCTTAGTGCCCACTAAGTGCTTTCTAAATTAAAATGAGTATTTTGATATTTTTGTTAAAGGTCAAAATATCAAATCTGCTATTTCCGTATATGGCTTTATGTGTTTGTAAACGCACTCACGATACAGGAGAAAATATTGGCGTGGGGCAAATTAAAAAAAAAATCGTCCCGTGTTGTGTTGATCCACAAGTTTATTGCTATGCAATGTGTTGGTAACATACGTACATATTATACCTCAATGTACAAAATATTATTTATGTTATTCTATTGATTTCGTTTTGCAAATATTCATTTGAATTTATACCTTCTGTCAATATTCATAAAGTCTCAGACTACAACTAGACTACTGTATTTAAAATAAATTCTTACGGAACATGCATCAATCATTTCAATATTTAATCTTATTTCAAAGCAAATAAGACTTACAATCACAACTTCAAACTCTTACCTGATGAGGATACCCGATATAGCACTGGTCGATGTCCCAAAGCCATTCCTTGTCCCACAGCGTGTACAGTCCGAACGAGAAGTTGCAGGTGTAGAAGACGACCTTCCAGGCATTCTCGGAGAACTTCACCAGGGTCGAGGGCTTGTCCTGGCCGCGGCGGAGGCGCCACCAGCGCTGGATCTCACGCTCCGATAAGTCGAGCTTCTTGGCTAAGAGTGCCGGCTAAAAATTATAACAAGAAATTTGTATTTTTTTCTATTCGTCATTCACAAATGGCGGTGTTTAGCCCGCCACACTGTTCCCAAACCACTGCAACTTCTGTAAGCCAGAATCAACAGTGGCGACCACAAGAAAAGCGCCGAGACAATGAAGCTCGACGAGTCCCGGAGAAACGATTCAACTGTCTTGGATCCCGCAACGAAATGGCGGTGTTTCTGCTAAGTACTTCTGCTTGCCCTAGGCATGTCAATTCCTTTCGGTAACACTTAGTGGTCCACATTTCTTGTAAAAACAGTGGTCCCCAAACTAGGCGGTGCGTGTATCTTGGGGACCAGATAATGTTAATGAAGTTTGATGATGTTAAATGATTAAGGTGTCACCGATACGGCAGAAGTACGCATCGCATTCAAAAAATGGCATTAGCAGGATAAAATATTGATGCACAACAACAGCACCTACTTAGCTAAACTTGAAATATTTTTCCATAACACACTAAAACACGTGCTGCCATCTTGACGAAGTTGTCGCATGCATGTTCAACAAATGCCAACTTATAAGTATTTGATTACCGCGGGGACCAAACCCATTGCATAGCTCAAAAAGGCAATGGGCTTGTAATAGTTCCCCCTTACATTTCACCTTGAATTGAATCGATACTAATGTCTGTAGAAAAATGAGCTGAAATATTTTTGACCTTAGCGTGAGCTCCATAATTTGCCTCGTGCATATTTTTATGGAATTTCAATATGCATAAATAGCTGTTTGTTTCAAGTTATCGCTATTCAAGATCTTGTGTTCACGTGTCTGTAATGATTGTGAAGCGAAACGACTTGCTGAAAAGACTTGGATGTGAATTAATATGTAAGATTTTTTTACTTTTATTAATGTGGAATTTGTGCAAGCATGTATGCAAGGAGTTATTGAGTTTTTCTATGGAATTCTCAGTAGCAGCTCGGAGTTAGGATTTATGCCCGGTTAATGGCAATACGCTCGCCCCCTATTACATGGGACCTAAACATACCGAGTGTGAACTGTGGGTGTACATTAATTTAATTTATTTATTTAATTCAGGCATCAAGGCCCTTAGAAAACATACCACATATTACATTGGTATACCTCTGCGTGATGGTATGTGTGTGTGTTCAATACAAAGTGTATCATACCTTTTTTTGTATATTAGTTAGGAGTAATATTTTAGTCGGGACATTATACAGGGTCGATTTTTTGGATAGGACGTTTAAGCCCCACCTAAACTGCAATAGCGTTCTAAGGAGACTTTTTTTTTATAGATGGGAATTTAAATCATCTGTTAACTTCCCCCGCCCTGGGCGGGACGGGAGGGAGTGTCAGACTTTTACTGACTAAAACCCATCTATGTTCCTTCATGTGCCCTTTACGTTCCGGGGGCGCGGTACTTCTAAGGAGACTGATGGCCTTAAGTATTTAAAATATTTTGACCACACACGTTTTACTTATGTTGGGAGATATTGACCCAAAGACGGACATCGAAGTCTTAGTAATAGGGTGCCGTTTTACCCTTTGGGTATGGAACCCTAAAAATACAAACAGAAATAAATGAAAACACAAAAACCTTTTATATTCTAATCGATTATTTTTCATACAATGATCGATAAACTTATGCATTTACTGCGAATTATATACATAAGTGTATATTGCATTACGTTTAACTGCCATGGCCATTCGCGATCTCCCGTATTACAGCAAATCTACATATCTCTTACGTGACATTGATCACGGTCACAGCAAAAAGTAATCATGTAAATAATACAGCTAGGAACGAACTACGCCTACTAAACAATGTTGAGCACCACTCATTATTTGTAAACAGATATGATATGATATCATATCGCTTATATTATGTAAAACTATCCATACTAATATTATAACATGCGAAAGTAATTGTCTGTCTGTTTGTAAGCCCATGATGGCCAAAATACTAAGCCGATTGTAATGGAATTTGACAAAAAGGTAGCTTTTTTTTTACCGATGGGAAATCATCACGGGAGCGAGTGTCAGACTTTTACTGACTAAAACCCATCCATGTTCCTTGTGCCCTTTCCAATTCGGGGGCGCGGTATCTCTTTCGAACAACCCGCAGCCAAAAAGGTAGCTTAGGATCTGGATATGGACAAGGCATAGACTACTGTTTAATCTGCGATTTCGTCTACGTCTGCAATGATCGACGACGAAGTCGCGGGCAATAACTAGTTTATAATAAATATGACGTTTTGGTTAATATCATAATAGTGACATAGTATCGATTTATCTATCATAAGTTTCTACTCGCCACGTACATACATACATAAACTCACGCCTGTGTTCCCTAAAGGTTTAGGTAGAGGTGTACCAATGTACACCCACAGTTCGCCGGTATGTTTAGGTCTCGATTGTAATAGGGGGTGAGCCTATTGCCATTAACCGGAAACAAATCCTAACTCCGAGCTGCTACTACCACTACACACGCTAATATTATTATAAATGCGAAAGCAACTGTCTGTGTGTCTGTTTCTTAGCCCATGATAGCCAAACTACTAAGCCGATTTTAATGGAATTTGACAAACAGGTAGCGGGGGACTGGATATGGACAAAAAAGGCTACTGTATAATCACTGATTATCAGTGATTTCGTGGGCGTCTGTTACTGGGTTGTGGAGGTGAGATAGGCAGTCGCTCCATGTAAAACACTGGTATTCAGCTGCATCCGGTTAGACTGGAAGCCGACCCCAACATAGTTGGGAAAAGGTTAAGTAGATGATGATGATTTCGTGGGCGTCTGCAATGATCGACGAAAAAGTCGCGGGCAGTAACTAGTTTATAATAAATATGACGTTTTGGTTAGGATCATATTAGCTGGCGACTTCGTTTGCATAAATATCGGTTTTTGCGGATATAGAGGAAGTCACTGTATAAAAAGTAACTTATGGCCATTCTTGGAGTTCCATCTTAGTCTGTATAAAATTTCACCAAAATCGGTTCAGTAGTTTAGCAATGAAAGCGTAACAAATAAACAAACTTACTTTTTAATTTATAACATTAAAGGTACTCGTATGGGAGAATGCATTATGATTCACCCGACTAAAAATAATGCGAAAAATAAGTTGCAGATAACTTCTAATTTATGAAATTGGAATTCTTATCTTATGTAATACAATTATAAAAGTGGGTAATTGTTTTACTACTACAGTTTGGCTTCTTTTGATTAAGATAAAGAACAAGCATTAATCACTTCGCTATCTTAATACGAGTTAATTCTTTCATTCTTTCAGATCATTAAGTTTCAGCTGAGTCATCGTAGGTTTTATTAATTGCTTTCTGACAGCGTAATTTGCTAATATTTGTATCACATTTATAATAATCTGTATTACTGCCAGGTTGGCCTAGGGTTCCTAAGCGCGACTGCTATGGTAGAGGTCTTGGGTTCGATTCCCAGCTCAAGCAAAATGTTATTGGGTTTTTCTATGAAATTCTCAATAGCAGCACGGAGTTAGGATTTGTGCCCGGTTAATAGCAATAGACTCGCCCCCTATTACATGGGACCTAAACATACCAGCGAGCTGTGAGGATATATTGGTAGGTACACGTCTGCCTTACCCTTTAGGGAATACAGGCGTGATGTTATAATGGTATATATTTAATCTCTACATAGTATGAAACAAAGTCGCTTCCCGCCGTTTGTACGCTTTTAAACACCGCAACGGATTTTAATGCGGTTTCATCAATAAATAGAGTGATTCAAGAGGAAGGTTTACGTAGAACATCACGCTTCAACCAACGGGAGCAGAGCAGGCTGAAACGGCGGGGTATATGTCTAGTGCTCTATAAAATTTGAATGTATGTAGTTTATCATCAATGGTCGCCAATCCTCAAGTAGTATTCACATATTTACCGGAGATAGCAGAAGATAACACGGTTTACAAAGCATTCGGGAACCACTTCTAGGTGATACTGAAATTTACTTATTCTTTCATTCACTAAATAATACCTGTTACAATATAATTTATTATAGGCTTGTCCGTGAAACAAATATTTTATCTCTGGCATTTTATATTCAAGGTTGATAACTGACGAAGAACTGTGTTATCTGTACTTTTATATTTTAATAGAAATTTAAATGGCGTATAAACCAGCTGCCTTTGCTACGATCGCAGTAATCTTTGGATCGGAGATCTGTCACTTACAGATTATCTACGTAACTCGGATCACAGTTTAACATTTAGGCACACTTTAACCAAAATCACTAAATACATTTAGTGCCTAAACGTACTTAGAAGATTATTGCATCCCTGTCACATTGTTAGACGGTGACAGAGACAGAATGATAATTTAAATACATTTAGCGCTAAATATGTTTATATGTTTAGTGACTTTCCGGGGAAAGTGGCCCTTACATTTTAAAATAAATTGGATTAACATTTTAACAATAGTTTGGTACCTATCGTTAAAATTATATAGGTCACATAGTTACACATCCACCACCAGTAATTATAAAACTACCACAAGGTGGCCTGTAATTATTTTGACTACATGAAACGCTGAAAAACAGACTATTGAAGACGTTCGTGGGAATTTAGATTTTATTTGTTTCGACCTGTGTTGCTGTACTTACAAGATATGAATGATAAATGCATCTACTTGAGTGCTTCCTAAGATAGTGCTTGTTTTGATGATTTTAAACTATTTTGTTTGTTTTTTGATATTCTTTTTATTTCGACGTTTAATAAAACCTGAACTAGCAACGTGTGATTCTTTATTTTTAATATGAAACCACCATCTCGACGTCTGCCTCGTTAGTCTGGTGGTTCTAAGAGCGACTGCTATGCTAGAGGTCTTGGGTTCGATATCCAAGTCGAGCAAAGTGTTATTGTGGTTTTCTATGAAATGAAAAATTCTCAGTAGCAAATCGGAGTTAGGATTTATGCCCGGTTAATGGCAATAGGCTCGCCACCTATTACATAGGACCTAAACATATGAGAGATGTTCGTTTCGCACACAGTTCGCCAGTAGAACTGTGGGTGTTCATTGGTAGATCTCTGCCTAACCCTTCGGGGAATACAGGCGTGATGATAAGTGTAAAATCAAATAATTTAGCAATATTTACCTGTTTTAGTTTAGGCGAAGACTTGTAGATCTTTTCAAGTTTAGGATTGTTGGGTGCCCGTCGTGGTTTCGTGTTCTTTATGCCTAAGTATGTACCGAATGGAGCGATGACGAATCTGCAAAACAAAACAAAAAGATTAAGTTTTTGCTTGACTAAGTTAAAACAATGAAAAAAAAGTATCTATATGTCGGCTTCCTAGAAACAGCTTAACCAAAACAGGTAAAATTGATTGTTTATATAAGGTAATCTTTAGAAGTAATAATCCCGAATACAAAATCTCTTTAACTGATAGAAAGCTCCACTATTACAGAATTTGACTTCCATCCAGATTAAAGTCGCGGACAGAAGTTAACCACGGTAGCCCGCCAAATTCAAATTTTCTTACGTTTTTTGCAATTTGCAAGTCAGTATTAGGTTTAATGTTGATTAAAGTAAGATTCGCGGGCGTAAGAAGTATGTGTTTTCAGAATTTTAACTATTAAAATCAGTAAAATAACTCCATAAGTCGGTATAATTCCAAAATGTCAAGATTTCATGTAATAGTCATTCTTTGGGTTTACCTAGCCCTATGGAGTTTTATTGCTGACTTAAATTGTTATAATTCTAAAAATACACAATTCTTATGCCCGCGAATTATACTTTAATCAACATATAACTTAATACTAACTTGCAAATTGCAAAAAACGTAAGCAAATTTCAACTTCGCGGGCTACCGTGGAGGTTCCACCTTAATTATTTATTATCATCATTTAACTTTAGATTAGGAACTTGTCTTACTTTTGAAGTATGTAATAGAACTTCACCAAATAGTTTCCTACCAAAGAAAACATACAAGCATCATAATGCCTTCATAAATAAATTATCGGCCGACATTCAAAAACCGCAGCATACAATTCTATTGGTAAAACATCTTTATAAAAACAAAAGACTGTTATCTCCACAAGGCGGGAGTGAGGGGGGGGGGGGATGCAATGCAACGCAAAAACTGAAGGTCTCCTGGGTACGTAATAACTTGAAGAATCTCTCAAAGTTGATAACAAAAAAAAGGCGCTACTAAAAACCGTTGCAAAGGCTCTTATCTCATATCTCGGTAGTTCTTAATTTGGATAATAGATAAGACAGACTGTTTGCTGAAGCTACATTGCATTTGACTACCATAAATCTTTATATGGGACATTTTATATCATGGGAAAAGACAGTCACACTACTCTCAATTACTGAAACTCCTGGAAGCCAGAATCATCAGTGGTGGCTATTGAAAAAACCGTCGATCTTCCCGAAGGATTCAACTGTCTTGAATCCCGCAACGAAATAATTTACAAAAGAACGTAGGAGGAATAACAATGGTCCCGTACGGTACGGTTTCAGAGGAACTTCCTCCCGCGTACGCTTAGGTTGTGGAATGCGCTCCCTGCCAAAGTTTTCCCAACATACTACATTATCGAGTTCTTCAAGAAAGGAGATTTGAGGTTTTTACGAGGTCAGCAACGCACGAGTGATGCTTCTGGTGTTGCAAGTGTCCATAGGCAGCGGTAACCGCTTAACCTCAGGCCGGCCGTTAGCTTGTTGAGGCTTCCGGCGACTGGGACCGCAATTAACTAGGACCGCGGTCCCAATCGCCGGATCTGTATAAAATAAATAATTTTCTTCCGGCGACTGGGACCACTTATATGATAACTGAAATAAAAAAAAATGTACAGTCAAACAAAAAATTTTTAGATGTAATAATTGAAGAAAAATCCTTTTTGATTTAAAAACATCATTTATTGATATAAGAAAAACAACCACTGACTAGAGTTCTGTTATTTAAAACTTTCGTAATTAAAACATACACTTAGATCGTGTTAACAACAATCAACAAAAAAAAAACACATAAATCATGCATAACAATCAACAATTTTTAAATAATTAACAATCAGAAAGTAATTGTTTATTACAAAATCAGTCTTTAACTGGTACCGTAAATATAATAAAAAAAAACATAAATCACGTTTTCGTTTAAAATAGTCAGCGCATCGACTCTGATTTTTATTGTCGCATTAAAAACTCTTTTTCTTGTACATCGCCAGAGTTTTGAGCCATCTTTGTTTATTCTTTTAAGAATATATTCATAGCCAGCTCTTCGCAAAAGTTCACGTCCTCTTTGTGTGACATCAATATAAAACGACTGTTCACCATGTGAAGTTGAAGGGCTATTTTCATCCATTATGGTAATTCTAAAATCGAAAAAAAATTAATCCAGATGACATTTTTTTTTGTGATATTAAAAAGTCTCATCAAAAATGAGAAGCGCTCTAAAGTAAAAATATTTGTAACCACGTCGTTTAACCCCGTTATTAGCTTGTTTTGTTTATAAATAAGTTAATAAAAAATTGTTTTACATACCTGAAGACTATTAAATAAAGTCACTACACCACCACTCACATCACACAATTTGCAACAAACATTAAGCGCAGTATCTTACAATGATCTGATATGACACTGTCTGATGCAAAACTTGACTTTCTTAAACTGATAAGCTTCTTGTCAGTGATTGGCCGAGCCAGTCATCGGGCGATGCAAAATTTCCCGTTTATAACAAAAGGGCTTACCCTTAGACCTTGAAATCAGCAGGCAAAACGGACTCGAGTTAGAGAGGGATAGTATTATACAATGCTATTCCCTTTGTGTGTTTTTACCTGCATGTGTAAATTATGTCAAAACGGGCTAGCTTAATCTATTACTAAGCGCATAAGATAAAATCATGTCTAGAACGAGTCAATGATATTCATATAAATAATTTATAATTTTTTTCGTTTGACTGTACTAATTTTGGCTTGAATAATAGATTTTTTTAAGTTATCTATGAGTGGTCCCAGTCGCTGGAAGAAAAATATTTATTTTTTACGGATCCGGCGACTGGGACCGCGGTCCCAGTTAATTGCGGTCCCAGTAGCCGGAAACCTCAGCTTGTTAGCCACGTTCAGTGGCATAAAAAAAAAAACAACAAAACACAATGATTTTCATTTTCTTCCATTTCAAACAGGAGGTAGAACAGAGCTGGACCAACAGACACAAAGGGACGTTTACAAGTGGAAAAAGCCAAGTCGCCTAGCACCACGTATTAAAATTAACAATAATTATTGGGTCCTACAATGTGAGCCACTTAATTCCAATAAATTAATAGACATCAAAATTTCGTTCTATCAAAGCAATGGAATGTAGAACGTTGTAGGAGTTTATTGGTGTCTTTGGGGGCAGCTTTTAAATCCAGCTATTGACTGCAAAATGCTGTCGAATCAAAGGTGTATAATACATATAAGAAAAAGCAGTATTATGCTAATGTAAAAAAAAAATCGGCCACGGCGGCTAATCTTAATGCAGACTAGCAAAGTAAACAGAAGATATTATAGTGCACAAACACAGGTGCACTCCCCCTTCCCTAAGTCTCATAACCCGATGGGACAGCAATAAGACACGATCGGAGAGAGATCAGGCGCAGGTCAAACGGCTTTACGTCAAATGCTTTCCGAGACACGGGGGTGTCACATCACCAACCAATTCTGGCAATCGAAAGATAAGTAATGTACAAGTAGAGTTAGAGGTCATTTACACCCACACAATCACTAAAAACAACACTGCATAGATATCGCGAGATTAATCCGACGACGTCTGTCGACCTTAGATAGTTCAATGAAAACGTAGATTGATCGGTTGACCAGCTATAGCTGTTGATTAATTGTCCTGTGGCGTGTTTATTAAGCTGCAACCATTTATCATCCTGTGGCCCTATTTCGATCGATTTGATGACATAGAAATACCCGTTTCGCATATATATTTACTGGCTTTTCCCCGCAACTTCACCGCGTAAAATTTCGTAATTTCGCGGAATAAAAAGTAACCTTTGTCCTTCCTAGGATTAAAACTTACCCTGTACGCACCTGCGGGTTGTTCGAAAGAGATACCGCGCCCCCGGAACGCGAAGGGCACATGAAGGAACATAGATGGTTTTTAGTCAGTAAAAGTCTGACACTCCCTCCCGCCCCGCCCAGGACGGGGGGGGTCATTTGATGATTTTACCATCTTTAAAAAAAAAAAAAAAAAAAACCCTGTACGCACATCAAAATCGTTTCAGTGGCTTATGCGTGAAAGCATAACAGACAGTTTTTTCGCATTTAAAAGCTTAAATAAAGTATGGTTTTAGTGTAAAACTTCAACCATATCAATGAGTGATATTATTTGTGAGTGTCGTATAAAATTAAACCCAAACACTATTACGAAATTCGAAGCGAATACATTATATACGTATAAGTTAGCGTGTTCTTGCAAGGCCCTTTGAGCGCCACCAACGCGATTGATGTTGATAAAGAAGGCATCGATGACTCTGTGGGTGTAATCTTATTACCACGAAGTGCCAAGTACCAATACATTGTCAGAAGAGGTAGGTATATGTATAATTAATCAATATTGCAGTTTACAATGACAAGTTGCAAGTCCATGAACTAATAACCCTTTCGCGAGATGATAAGGGGCTGATATTTATTGTTTTTTCGTTTATTTGATAAGAGAGTGTCAATATTCGAGGTCATTCTTATTATGTACGTAGTACATAAGTATTGGAAATGTAGACACTAATTGATTTACACTATACTTGTGCCACATTCAATGCAGAATATTCAATAACTGCATCGTTAGCCTAGTGGTCCTAAGCGACTGTGCCCGGTTAATGGCAATAGCCTCGCCCCCTATTACATGGGACCTAAACATACCGGCGAACTGTGGTTGTGCATTGGAAATTTGGAACACCTCTGCCTAACCTTTCGGGGAATACAGGCGTGATGATATAGGGCGCGGTCCCACTAATAGCTGTCTATTCTTGTAAAGCAAATTGCAGTTTAGCTCTTCTTGAACTACAAAATAGCTCCTAACTACTAGTTAACAACTCTCAATGGAGAGTAATGAATGGGCTCTCATTAATTTGCACCTGCCATGTTATCTCTTCACCGCCTTTGGTTGCCGTTTTTTTTACCGAAGGAAAATCATCAAATGACTTCCCCGCCCCGGGCGGGGCGGGAGGCAGTGTCAGACTTTTACTGACTAAAACCCGTCTATGTTCCTTCTTGTGCTCTTTGCGTTCCGGGGGCGCGGTATCTCTTTCGAACAACCCGCAGCCCTGGCAGGCATCGGACCACGCCTTTAGAATAGCGTAATCTACGTCTGCTGGGTGGTCCCTAGTCAGAACCAGACTTTTAATAACCCACATGACAAATCATCTTTAGTTTTTCTTCCCTACTTTCACACCCATAACTTTTAAATGGCTCGACGATTTTCATCAAACATGTCTAAGAACACTCGCACATACATAAGTCACCTTTCATACAAAAAAAAAATCTAAATCGCTTCATCCGTTCGGGAGCTATGATGCCACAGACAGACAGACACGTCAAACTTATAACACCCCACTTTTTGCGTCGGGGGTTAAAAAGATAAAGGGGACAAATAATATTATCATTTCGGTTTCAGGGTGATAAGAAGCGGCTGAATGTTAAGATTCCTGGACACATGGCAAGTGTGCGAGTCAGTTCAATTACTGGCCTGGTGTATGCATGAATTACACATTAGAAAACATTTCAGTAAAGTCTTTGTGACTAATTGAACAGACGCGAAACGGAGCTCGTGTCTGGAGCCCATCATTATTATTACAGCACATTTATAAAATCAAGTACAAATGAAAATACACGAGACCTACTTGACACAAATATATAAGTATGTATTGTCTGTTTTCACGAACTCAGTTTGTGTACATTCAGCAAAAAAAGTCGATTAACAATGTTACTTTTACTCGTACATATCATTGAAATAGACACAAAATATCACAATTCACAATTTTTGGCAATACCTAAGTTCATTTTAGATCCATTTCTTATTTCCTTTGATATTGTGATCACACTAATATTCTAAAGACGAAAGTTTGTGTGTGTGTATGTTTGTCTCTTCTACACGCTCAAACGGCTAAACGAATTTGGATGTTTAGCACTGAGATAGATTGTAGTTTGGAATAACACATCCCGGAAAAAACTACGGGTCCCGTGGGGTAATATAAATATTAACTTTCACGCGAACGAAGTCGCGGGCCGAAGCTAGTTATAAATAAGGATTAAACATTCCGAAAGGTTAATTTACTTTTGTTGCTGACTGTACCTACACAAGTATACATAGATATAACAATGCTACATCTCGTTATTCACAAATGGCAAGGTGAGGTCGCCTACCAGAGCTTGTCTGCGAATGGAGATTAGCACATTTTGAAGCCACGTCAAATGTCTAGCAGAAATTATCACACGGTGACGAACTAACAATAAAAAGGAAAGTGCTAGGATTTGGGTTACTTTCTCGTGTAAAAGAGACTTCTTACAGTATTTTACACGATACCCAAGTAATGCGTGTTGTTTGAAAGTTTGCGAAATCTTTTTTTACGGTTTTTCTCAGTGAATGTTTCACAATTAATGAGGGAAGTCATTATACCCGCCTGTTTTGAACAAAAAGAAGCCTTTGAAACTAAATGGGACTTTTCCCATGTTAAAAAATATGATTTATAAAACTAAAAATATTATAATACGATGTTTTTTATCTAACAATGTTATTATAAAGCTTCATATGTTTGTAGTGTGCGATTTTAACCATTGTTTTACCAATAGATAGCTACATTATTCCTGAGTAACATAGGCTATAAAACATCACGCTACTATCCATGGGAGTAGAGCAGTAACCAACAACGTATCTTATCGCGGGCGAAATAAGCTACGTGGACGAAGTCTCGGGCAGTTCCTTAATTATATTGATAACAAGGTTTCAAAAACCTTCGAAGTCTACACATCTATTGTACAAAAACCTCCCCATCATTGGAGTTGGCTTCCAATCCAACCGGATGAAACTGAATACCAGTACTTTACATGGAGCGACTGCCTATCTGACCTCCACAACCCAGTTACTGGGTATCACGATAACCTTCGATAAGAAGGCAAAAACCTCTTCGATTAAATAACAATTACCGCAACGACTTTGTTGGTATAAAATATGTATAAATACTCAACTAGACACGACAGAAGAAACAAAAAAAAAATGTCCCATACTAATTTGGCTGATTATTTCGGCCTTGTATGGGACATAGTTTGAATATGCCCTCTGCATATTTTATACAGATGACGCTAACATGGTTAACTACGAGTTAAAAGTTCTTTTTAATAAAGATTTTAAACTTAAACTTCATAAAATACATTTATTTTGCTTTATACTTATATTTATTCATCAAACGATGTTAAACTGTCTGGGACAATAATCGTAAAGTAGATAAATGTTAGTTATATTTGTCAATTGTAATTACATGTAACTATTAGCTGACCCGGCCACATTTGCGTTGTTGTGGTTCAAATCTCCAATAAATACATATTTAGGTCAATAATCGAGACAAAACTATCCAAGCTGCCTCGTTAGCCTAATGGTCCTAAGCGCGACTGCTACGCTAGAGGTCTTGATTTTGATTCCCAAGTCGAGCAAAATGTGTTATTGGGTTTTTCTATAAAATTCACAGTAGCAGCTCGGTGTTAGGATTTGTGCTCGGATAACATACAGGCAAACGGTAGGTGTACTTTGGTACACCTCTGCCTACCCAACACTTCGGGGAAATACAGGCGTGATGGTGTGTATGTAACTATCCTTACTTTTAAGTTTAACTAAATTACACACAAGTTCCAGAGTTTCCCGGACAAACATCGTGACGATTTTTCATATTCTAAATATGTATCTTCAACCTGTCACAGCCAATAGCAGTTGACTTACAACCATACACAGGTCAATAGGGGCATGACCAAGTCAACTCAATTTGATCTAGCCAATCAATAAATACGACACACGAACATAGTCATAATAAATAGATAAGAGTGTCATAAACTTAACACAATTGATGGTATCACAATCAATGTGCTTAATCTATATATCGTTGAGTCATATTCTCACAAAATATGACTCAATTTGTTTAGGAAATTCTAGTAGTATGAATGGAACTACTAGTTACTAGACGGTTAGTCACTGAAACAGCATCATAGCAGAGTTTTATTTATACTTGTAATATGTCGCGTAATTAGATGGTGTGAACTGCCGTGATGGGGCAGTGGTTAAAGCGCCCGCCTCTCTTTCACGAGGTTGTGGGTTCACAACAGGGCACGGGCCAGTACCAATGTGACTTTTTCTAATTCATATGTACTTTCTAAGTTCTCTATCTTGGACATCACTGACATCGATAACCAAGAACCCTTGAGGCGGTTTAGAAAATCTAACACTAGGGTAGGTGGGGTCGTTAGACCTTACTGCCCACACAATAAAGGAAGATAAGATGGTCTGTTTACTAGTTTGGTATATTATGGTACATGACCCTTTGGTCCTGGGATCGATTTCCAGGTCAGGCAAAACTGTGTTATTGGGATTTTCTATTACGAATTTCTCAGCCCGCAGTTTGGAAGTCGGTGGTGTAATGCCTCCGTGTCTCAGAAAGCACGTAAACTGTTGGGATATTAAATATGCTGAGATCGTGGTACGGTGTTTGTTTACATTCGAGCATTTGTATGTGGTAAAAAGATCGCAAACTTGTCGCGAAAATATAACGCTTTGTAATAAAACTGTCGTTGACAATATGTAGTATATTGTTTTCGTACTATAAGTTTCTAATCTCTACATAATATAAAACAATGTCGCTTCCCGTGCTCTCTCTAAGTAAGCTTACATCTTTTTAACTACGCAACGGATTTCAATGCGGTTTTCATCAAAAGATACGAGTGATAAATGAGGTAGGTTCATACGTATAGAACATCACGCTACGATTTAGGGGAGCGGAGCAGTAGCCAAAGATGTAATTGAATGCCGGTGACACCGCGGGTAATATAGCTAGTTATGAATAGAGGAAAAGCTTGAAGTTTGGATTTGTGCCCGGTTAATGGCAATAGGCTCGCCCCAATTACATGGGACCTAAAAACATACCGGCGAACTGTGGGTGTATATTGGTACAACTCTGCCTAACCCTTCGGGGAATACAGGCGTGATGGTATGGTATGGTATGGAATAGAGGAAAAATCTACAAGCGGTGGAAATAAACACAAATAGAGACGATAAATTTAAAACAATATATATCAGGAGTTACTGGGGTCATAAACACAAGATCATAATTTTTATTGTAAGTAATAGATGAGTCACTATCTGTTCAGAAACATGACAAACATTTACAACTTTTTGTTTATCAATATTATTAGTACTATTATAAGTGGCAGTTGTTATGACCCCATTCATACAACTTAGACAGACGTCAAGGAAATACCAAAGAGCAAAAAATACTATTAAACTCTTAAGGAAATTGTTACTTGGCAACTCTGAACCGTATTTTAACCTATCCATACTAATATTACAGTCATGTTAAAATAACTCTGTATGTCTATTAGGCTTTCACAACTAAACCGCTGAACAGATTTTGATGAAATTTGGTACGGGGTACGTTGGAATCCCAAGGACGGACATAGGCTACTTTTCTTAAAGCAATTTCATCTGTGTCTGTGATAACTGACATTAACGCAGACATATTCGGATGCAATAGCTAGTTTACTATATGAGTATTTAAGTGTTAGGCTATATAAAATGCAGTTGCAGTCTAGAACACATAAAAAGTGTGTACGTTTGAGTTTGTAATACACTGATTACAATATAACACTTTAGAATCTAAAGTGTTATATTGTAATCAGTGTAGATCAGTTTAGTGTAGATTACTATGTGCATTAGATTTATCTAAAGTTTAGATAAATGCACATAGTAATTTATGTAACCGTATGTGACAGTAAATTTATGGGGCCCGGGGCTGACACCATTTGGGGGCCCACCTAATTAACCAAACTAATTGCCATTTTGACAAATAACTGTTTTCTTTTATAATGTATACAGTGTAGTATTTTTCTTTTTAAATTTACAATTTTGTCTATTGTCATCAATGAGGCTTGGGGGCCCTTTTTACCCTTGGGGCCCTGGGCTGGAGCCCATAAAGCCAATGACTAGATCCGCTCCTGAATATAGACAAGTACATCTACAACTATTTACACCTATGTACTGCTGTACATAGATTACCGAGTACATAGATGCCACTTTATATTGGAACAGAAAATCAAAGCAAGGTGCTTTGTTAATAATTAATGGCATCTATTATGTTGTCTTTAATAGGTATTGATTTACTTTCAAATTGACTGAAGTAAAAGACTATTGTTGAATCAATTTTGATAGGATTTTGCTACAATAGCTAAATATTCATTGGGTAAGCATCAACTATAGGGTAGGTGGACAAGTATTTACCCAGTTAGACCGACCGACCCATACATGGGTTTCGAGAAATAAAAATTTCTACTGTGCTGACCAGATACAAACCAAAACAAGGGTTTACGATTCGAAAACACTTTTATATATGGTTCGGTCTGTCTATTTGGGTTAACATGGTCTTTACTAAACTTAATTTTGGTTCTGATAGGAATGCGCATTCACAGTAAAGCAACCGATTAATTTTATGTCAAAGAGACATGCTTAATATTTACATAGTCTGACCAAAAGATTGCATTGTATTATTATAATTTTAATGTATGATATAAATTTTCCACAATTTCATCTAAATAAGCTCAAGACAATAAAATACTCAAAATAACATCAAAATTATTTTAATTTATATTGAGCTGAATAAGTAGGGGTACTAAAATAATATACAAAAATGGAAACAGTTTATGATGGGACGAAAAAAGGGACTTATTTGAACTTCTAGCTTTTAACCGAGGAAGGTCTGAAAGGAAACTATAATTTAATGGTCAATCGTTTTTGGTTGTATGAGGTCATACTTCCTGTATTATACAGAATAAGTAAAATTATGAACACCTACATCAATCAGGAGTGTCTATGATACTTTTTTTGTTAAGTACTTATGTAGCTGTCTTTCTATAAGCTGTGAAATTTTATTACTTAATGCATTTATTTAAATTAGGTACCATACAAAATTATTCGGTTTTTGTTAATGCTAT
The DNA here is from genome assembly GCA_932526535.1 of Caradrina clavipalpis. Classification (NCBI taxonomy): domain Eukaryota; kingdom Metazoa; phylum Arthropoda; class Insecta; order Lepidoptera; family Noctuidae; genus Caradrina; species Caradrina clavipalpis. Next base: position 7,683,775 of record OW052106.1, on the reverse strand, counting down.
GGCTACCCAAAGACAGGCCATTATTTTTATTTACTTATATCGTTATTTACTGGCAGGTGTAATTTATTTTATAAGTATCGTAATGTGCGTGCCAATTACGATAAGGAAATAATCCAAACGGCAAATTAAGAGTTCGATTTTATAATGAAAACGTTAAATAATAAGTGCTTTATATTTCGCCTGCAATTAACTGACAATGAAATTTTGAAAGTATTCTTTATCAATTCATGCTTCATTGAATTTCGTGAAATTCAAAAAAAGAACATGAACCAATTTTTTTGCTCGTCACACGATATTATGCCTCACGCGATACACCGCGATTAGGTTATCACACTTGTGGTTTATATCACTTATATTAACATAGTAATTATAATATTTGTAGTTACTTACTTCTCTAACACGTAGCGCAGCAATATAAACACAAATGCTAACGGTATAGGATAGAAAACGTGCGTATGATCGGTGTAAACCACCGCCTTATCGGGACCAGGTGCGATGTCTGCCCATGTTATATTCGGCGGCAACCACACATCTTCACTCCAAAACGAATCGATAAGATACCTCAACATATTGGCACTTAAATATTGTATTAATAACTATTTAGAATTAAATCCAATTCAATTTTAACAACGGTGTACGAGCACCTCACGGCTTCATTGAGAAAAAAGTGACAGATTGTAATAGCAAAGTTGCCATATAAAAAGCTGATAAATAACCGCTATCTATAATTTTCAACGTTTAAGCAAAAGGTTTTATTATATTTTTCAAAACACAAAAATAAACTATTTATAAATATCACAATTAGTTAGAACGCATCACGTCATCCTATTTTTGTGGAAGTTATTTTTTAAAAGCTATGCATCTTTATTATTTTTCTGCTTGAAATTATGATGATATGTTTTTTAAGGGGAAATTGGAAAACAGCTGTTAATAGGCTGATAAAAATAAATACATTTTGACTGTATTAAACATAATGAATATACTTACCACTACGAAATATTTTTATTCGATGGAAAAACAGAAAAGTGAAGACATTTAAGTAGTTCACTTACATTGCGACAGATGGAGTAAGTAGTAAATGACTTTTCCTTGATTTAAGTTTTTATTTATTTTTATTTATCTACTATCAAATTCTCCCGTAATGAGAGTCTATATACCTACCTGGCAATGTTTTTATGGATCACCAGGGTCATAAATAAAGATATTATGAAAAATAAATATTAATACGACATTAACATTTGTTTAATTTATTTACAAATCCAATTATTTTAAGTATCTATGTGCGAGTTATAATCATATTATTTTAGGAAGGGAAAGGAAGAAATTGTAATAAAAAACTAGGTTCTGCCCGCGACTTTGTCTATATGGAAGATGGAAGTCAAGTTTACCATAAAACATAGAGTAGGTATGTGTATGGCACTGTGCGATAGTACAGCTATATCTATCAGTGAAATAATCTTTGTAATCAGACCAGTAGGTACTTCCAGAGGTTAGAAACAATAAGCTAACTGCCTCGTTGGACTTATTTAGGTCTTGGGTTCGATTCCCAGGTCGAGCAAGAAGTGTTATTGGGTTTTTCTATGAAATTCCCTGAGTTAGGATCTGTGCCCGGCTAACTCTCTCTCTCTCTCTATACCGGCCAACTGTAGGAGTAATTGGTACACCTTTGCCTAACCCTACGGGTAATACAAGGTGATGGTATGTGTAGAAACAATAAAGTAAAAAACAAATAAAAGTAAAAATTAACAAAGTTTACCTCTTTATAATATTAGTATAGACTAGAACAGATAAACTATCTGCCAGCTACGATCTATAAACATTAGCGTCTCCGTACACAACCGATTATCGGGCCGATTTTTGAGAGATTTCTTCGTCGGGGGCAAGAAATCTGTCAAAAATCGGACCGATAATCGGTCGTGTGCGGAGATGCTGAGCGTAGTATAGCATTCTTAAATAAGATCACTTGCGATGAAAAGATTCTTCATCCTCAGGTCCTCAGGTACCATTCAGACGTTTGTTATGCCCATTACTGCAGGAAGGATCTGCAGCAGAATCATCAGACGCTTCCGAGCTTGAACTTCTGACGTCGCGCTCAATCTACAATAAAAAATTATTAGATTATTATATAAAAAATCAACTACGACGAACACGATCACCAAAAAACTATAAAAAAGATTTCAAGTTCCATTTATGTGTCATAATTTTATATTGAACGAATTATCAAAAGATAATTTGTTGTATATAATATAGGCTATACAAAGAATATTATTTATAAAGCCGCATGAATCACAAGTTATAAATTATTTCGCAGGCCGTAGACATGGGCTGCGGGTTATTCGAAAGAGACACCGCGCCCACGGAACGCAAAGGGCACAAGAAGGAACATGGATGGGTTTTAGTCAGTAAAAGTCTGACACTAAAGGGCGGGAGAAGTCATTTGATGTTTCCCATCCGAAAAAAAGGCCGTAGACACGATTTATATTTTTGTTTTGTTTGCCTCAACACTGGGCCAGTTAAAAAAAAAAGAAAATTGGAGTTGCCACTTAATTACAGTTGGTGCACGTGAGCTTTAGCCACGACTGTAGCTAATTCCTAGTAAAAAAAAACCCAATATTATCGATCTTACTACCTACATAATACCATTAAAGTTTGACACCCAAGCCCCATTGATCACTATCACAACACAAACAAAGCTGGCAACACATGAAACGTAGAGTAACTTACCCCAAGAGCTAAGAAGTTGTATACCACTCTTAGAATAAATAAGGACCAGTACACAGACAGGACCAGTAGTAAATACACCTTAATGTTTAGTAGGCAACCAGCGAAGTACACTCCAACTAATTCTGGTCCTCGAACTGAGGTGCTGAAATCAAACAAAAGTTATTAGTCAATTCTTTATTCATTTTTAAGTTATCATTATTTTTTTGCGCGTAGGACTCTTATTTATTTAACGTTTAGGCAGAGATCATGAAGTCAAGTAAGGAGATATATAAAAAAAACTAGCTATTTAATAATTTTAACGAAAGCGCGTCAACCCTTGCAATTTTAGTATTTTAGTAGTAGTAGAGCTCTTTGTGGTGTCTATTTCTGTTCCCGTTTTAAGGGTATGGGTGCCGGTGTAATTACAGGAACAAGAGACAATTTAACTTTGTCTCTGGGATAGCAACGTATTTGTAAGGCCACTGGTATTGCAGATGTCTATAGCCAGCGGTGACCACTTATCATAAGGTGGGCCGAACGCTGGTTTGTCATCCAATGACTTAAAAAAATATATTTTATGACAATCACGTAAGAATCAATTAAATTTGAATTGTCGGTCAGATAATTACCTGTATAAATACAGCGGGAACAAGTAAAGCCTTGTGTAGAACCACATCGGAACGAACACCATGAATAGCACTTTACAGAGGCGGTCGACCTTTGCTCTCTTGAATGCCTTCGTTACCTTTGAAAAAAGAACAAAAATGTTAACCTAATTGTCGTAATGGGCCGGTCTTTTGTGCATGAGGTTGTGTGTACTTATATGTATACTTTCTAAGTTTATCTTAGACATCACTGACATTAGTCAAGGGAAAACATTGTGTGGGAATCTGAACTTAAATTAATTTTAAGTCCGAAATCGCCAATCCCCCTTGCGTGATGATAAGGGTCCGTGGGTTACGCTCCCAGTCGTCGAGGCACCTGTGGTGTACGCACCCGATTCGATTTATTTAATTCAAGTCAATTTTTGATCAAATGTAATGTCAGGCACAAAACTGTTTTACAAAAATATTAAATGTAAATTGTTTGTAAGTAGGTATATGTATAACATAAAAATCATAATTATATTTATAACAAACAAATGCTTTAATATTGGTAGTATGTTTTGAAAAATTGAAGACTCAGTAATTTTTCATTATTTATTTATAATATAACTCAATAAGAACACTAGTAAAAAAAATTGTTTACCATATACCTATCACAGTTTTCATCACCTTTAATCAAGAGAATCATTTAACTTAATTAAATAATTAGTCTCACATGTAATACAGTAAGATAATGATTTTAAATAATCAGTCTTAAGAGAGTCTACAGTCTACAGAGTAACTAAGTTTATACATAGTGAAATATTATTTTCATCTTTGTAACAATAATAATTAAACATAAGCAAACCAAACAAATGAGAATAATTTTACCTAAATACCTATAACAGTCTGCTTCAATAACAAAATAATCAAGCTTTCAAAATAACTATAATTATGTGACATGTATCGATTTTTTTTAGCGTAGTAATAATCTACTGTTTTACAGTAGATTATTACTACGCTAAAAAAAATCGATCGAATCCTTAAATAAATATTAAAAAAAAATAGTATATATGTACAAGCAAATCATTACTTTTCACTAAAGGTGTGTAAAAATAAGGTTAAGTGGCAATCTATACTCTCTGCTATTTGATAGATAACTTTTGTTTAGCATGGAAAAATACTTTATTATTATGATGAAACACTTTTTTCGTTTACTGTATGTACTAAGTGAAAAAGCACAATAAAAAAAAGATATGAAATTAATCGAATCGGGTGCGTCGACCAAAGGTGCCTCGACGACTGGGAGCGTAACCCACGGACCCGATGATAATCCTGCCTTCATGAATCAATAATAGGCCGGTATTGTATACTTTCATAATTGTCGTAATGTGAACAATAGAGTGCCGTACCTACCCTCAAAAACTGCATCACAAGGGGGCGACCAACAAATGCAGGCTTCTGACCAGGTAGTCAGAGCCACAACTTTGTAATGGTAAAACTTAAAACGCCTGCGTACTTCCTGATCATGAGTGGTTACCAAAACCACACCAAACATGACTATTTTACCTCAAGTACGGACTCAGCGCTGTCCAGTACTGGCATCAACACAGCCCCGATCCTGAACAAACTGGTCATCCAGGAACTACACATCAGGGTAACAGTCAGGATGTGGTGGAGGAACATCTGCCAGAAGTCCTTGCGCTTCACGTCTCGGAAGAATGTAATCATTGTGGCAAAGATGTATGCCATGTTCATCATGTAATACCACCATATGTCGTTCGTTACACCCTGAAAAAAATAGGAGAGTAGTAGAGTTGGGATATTGTCATCATTATCAACAATTGTGCTAAGACTAAGGCCTAGACAGCCCTGTTGTTCTCCTGGTCGCATGTCCGACTGCTAAGCGTGGAGATCGAGGTCTGATTTTTAGATCGGGCAAGAATTGCTCAGTAGCAGCCCGGAGTTTGAAAGTTGGATGTGTTACAGCCCCATGACTCACTCATTGTATCAGATTGCCATCCTATCGGACTATGAAAGTGTGGAAGGACGATACACCTGTGTTTGCACACACACTTGAACATTATAATATATCTCCTGCGTAATTGGCTAGTCTCCATCTAGATTGGCTACCGTGACCGAAATTCAAACGGGAGAATCAGTACCTATATTCAATAAACTTTATTTACCTGATGCGGGTATCCAATATAACATTTATCGAGGTCCCAAAACCAGTCTTTGTCCCACAGCACATAGAAGCCGTATGAGGTGCTACAGGTGAGGTACAAGCCCTTCCAGCAATGTTCGTTAAACTTGGCAAGAGACGAGATCTTGTCCTGGTTGCGGCGGAGGCGCCACCAGCGCTCCACTTGGCGCTCCGTCATGTCCAGCTGTTTGGCGAGGGCAGTTACCTGTAAAGATGTCGTTAGTTGGAGTGTATTGGAATTACTTGTATATATGAATAGCTTTTTCCCGCGACTTTGTCTGCGGGGAAAAGTAACTTTAAGAGGCCTTTTTCTTGGGGTTCTAATATTTCAAAAGCGCTTGATTAAATGTTTATTTATTTGATATAAGTGTCTAACCTAAGTACAAAGTTTCATCACCTATTTTAACCCCTTCAAGCCTTTCCAAGGTCTAATCTATCTCTGTATCAAAATCGGTTCAGCGGTTTAGGCGTTCAAGAGTAGCAGACAGATCGAGTTGCCGCAAGAAAATAAGTATAACGAGGAATGGCAAGCCGCAAAAGAGTAGTTTTCTTTTACGTAACTTATCTGACAAAATATGGGTGTACTTTACACCCTTCTTTATATGTAACTAGCTGTTCCCCGCGGTTTCACCCTCGCTGCTCAGCACCTGTTGGTCGTAGCGTGATGTTACATAGCCTATAGCCTTCCTCAAGAAATGGACTATCCAACACTAAAAGAATTTTCCAATTCCAACCAGTAGTCCATGAGATTAGCGCGTTCAAACAAACAAACTCTTTAGCTTTATAATATTAGTAGGTATAGATTTTAGATATCTCTATAGCTTCCTCTAGAGAGTGAGATAAAATTACTTTGTTACTTACTTCAATACACACTTACATCTTTATTCTGGACAGATCGGCAATACGCTGCTTCTAATAAGGGTATATTTTGTCCCATCCTCTTCTTTTTGACACTAATGCCTAGAGCTAAGCCTATAGGCTCAAAGCAGTACCTGCAAACATATAGAACCACATTTTTATGTACGTAAGTACATATATAAGGTGTTACCAAAATATCTGCCACGGATTTAATGGGAAGTAGTATTGTGTTTATAGATTACAATAGTAAAGATAAATTATTGATAATGTGTGATATTTTTTTTAATTTGTGAACCGCCTTATGCAGACTAGAGTCAATGTTTATTAAATTACTTTATTTTCTCAAATTGAATTAACTATTCTGGGGTATGACATTTCTACCTCACACAATACTACCTCCCATTAAATCCGTGGCAGATATTTTGGTAACACCTTATATATGTATATATCATGGACCCCATTTCGTACCTTTTTTTGGGATCCCGGGACCGTACGCGCATTCCGTGATAGCCCATTTTGTACCTACCCAAAGTGTAAGGTGTTGACCTTACACTTAGATATCTTACAAATCTATACTTTAAGCTGAAGAAAGTGTTTGTTGAAACGCACTAACCTCAGGAATTACTGGACCAATAAAATAATATGTTTTGTGTTATAAGTATAGTGCGTTTATTGACGCAGATTTTAGGCCAGATAAATAACATAACACTGCGATCCACGGGAGCGAAGCAGTAACCAAAGACGCAATTTACCGTGCGGCATCGCTTGTAAAATATATTTTATATTTAACATAATAATACTAGGTACTTGTACAGCTACTGGGTAGGTAATTGGTACCTAGTACCTACTAGTTGACACAAAATATTGATACAACTTTTCTCTTTAGCATGACTAACTTGTTAATCTTGACATAGGCACATTGACTTTGTATTTATAGTATAAATATTTAAAACTATCATTTTCCTCAATCAAGAATTAGAGCATGATAAACACTTTATTGAGTTATAGCCAGGCTGTCGCAGAACCAGTAACATACTTAGCCTTTTTGCGATTGTATTTACGTGGAATTAAGTAGGTAGGTACTTACTTTTCCAGCAGAAATCTGAAGACGAGTAGTCCCACAACCAACGGTATTTGGTAGTAAAAGTCTCTGGATTCTGGGTACACCACGTTCCTGTCTGGGCCATTCTCCATATCTGCCCATTTGATGCCAGGAGCTAGCCACAAACTTTCTGTCCAGAAAACGTCTGAGAGCCACTTAAGCATGTTTATGTAAAAACTTTTCGGATCTGTCTAATGTTGCTGATCAAAGGTAATGCAAAAGGTAGGAATCAAGTTTGTGTAAAAGACTTTGTATGATTTCTGTAATAGCTTAGTAGAATAAGAATGTTTTGTTACAATGACGTATGAGAAACAAGGAGGAAAAGGAGGATCCTCCTACCAGACGGGTGTTATGTCTGGTAGGCTACTGCCCTTTCAACGGAGGATGAGAAACTTTACACCTTGTTTCTCATACCCAACCTCCAAACAATTATTTAAAAAAGAATGGGTAAGTGGGTACGTTCGATGCGGTACTTTATGCATAATACTCTGAACGGTGCATAATGGCAACCAGTATTCATATATAGTCGCCATTACCTACTTCACTGACCTGGTTTTGTCTTGTTACTTAAGTACTGTACCTATCAACAATTAATGGAATTTGAATAAACGATTTTTGCGCGTCTGATTTGCCTACTAAGGGCGCGTTCCTATTATGTCGTGACGACAAATTGTCGTGTCGTTTAATGTCGGCTTTTTTTTGCAGTGACGACAGATTGTCAAGACGGGAAGAGTCAACAGTTGTCAGTCGTCTAACGATAAATTAATCGTCACAAAATAGTGGGAACGCCCTTTAGGTTTCTTTAACAACAAACCTATAAGTATTTTTTCTCTTCTTTTGCGCTGACGTTGCTTTGCGGCAGAAAATGGTATGGACAATGAAAGATGAAATCTTGTGTGGCGAACTGGCCACTATTCCATGATAGCAGCCCTAGAAAAATATTTTGTAAAAATTTCATCAGGCTAGTTCACGAACAGACAGCCAAACGAATCATAAGCTTAGTAATAGTTTTGATAACTTCATGTTTTATTTAATGGGTACAATATGATTTAATAATATACTTACTTAAAATTTTTAAAATGTGCATAATTAAAGTTTTTTGATAAAGTATCAAAAATGTTCCGCCGTTTGACCACCTACGTAAATACTTTTTACATTAGTACTTATAATATTGCATGTTACATTGTTTAAACGCAGGTACGAAAAAAAAATGAAGTTGCCTCTAGAAAACAATACCTAAGAATTAGTTTTTAACAATACCTACACGATGACTGTTATTCAACACTCGTCACACCGCCTATACTAGAAAGGTTTAGGTAGTTAACTAAAGGTAAACAAATCGTAGAAAAGGTTTTTTATAGTTGACACTTCCTTGTTTAAAAATACGTTACAACAAAATCAATTCTAATTTCGATTTATGCGATACTTTTCTCTTTTATTAATGTATGTTAAACTTAATCATTTATTCGTAAACTACTCTTCATAGATGTCATTGTTTGGACACCACTTTTTTGTTAGTTTTATAAAATAGTATAATATTTTGTAATCTGTCTATTGTAAAGAGCCTAAAAAGACAGGTTCCCAAAACCTTTTAGAAGATACGATGAATTAGATAACGTCGCTAAATTGAAGAGTACGCCCGTGATGTAGTATGGCAACTAAAATTGCAGGTATTACGTTTAGTCGATTAACTAGGCGCCTTTGAAAATTGCGAGGGTCATGTAATAAAACAAGAACAGAAAATGTTTAAATTAGATAAAATGATTGATAATACCACTGAACGTTTTATTATTAACGTGACAGGTAGTTCCTCAAATTCTGATATAGACTAGAGCCTATTATTATACGACTTTAAATAATACGATTTTAAAATTTGAAGTGAAAGGTTTAGCATCCATGAGTCACGTGGTTTGTTTTGTTTACATTTAGTTAACTACCTAAACCTTTCTAGTATAGTCTATATAATTGAGCACTACCGCCTAGCCTAAATATTTTAGCACTAGTTACCGCGGCCCTGAAACGCAATAGGCATCAAGAGGAACAAGGATGGGTTTTAGTCAGTAGGTAAGTCTAAAGCCCGGTTTCCACCGCGAGCGGAACGGACCCATTAAGACTTCGTTAAACTCGCAAGCGCAAACTGCATACTTGTCTCTTTCCGTCTGACTATTTGTTGGTGGAAATACAAGTATGCAGTTTGCGCTTAACACTCCCTTCCACTAAGGGTTGCCATCCGTCCGGTTTTCTCCGGCTTTGTCCTAGTTTTTGTCAAAAAGAACTGGGGGTGAAACCCGGACACTTTTAGTGTCAAAGGAATTCCGATTAATCGAAAGATAGGCGATAAATTAAAACATTTTTTTTGGGATGTCCGGGAAAAGCACTCAGTTTCACCCAAATGTCCGGGGTTTTGAAGTTTTTGTCCGGCGTCGGCAATTCAGGTGATGGGAACCTTACTGCCACTCTACCCAGAGCGGAAGAAGTAGAAGAAGTAGATGAGTAGATAATTTCCCATACTTAAAAAAAAGTACTTGTGCATTGCCACAAACCACCACCTGCCACTACAAACTCGACCAAATACAAAGGTACAAATAACTCCTCAAAAGTACCCAAAATTAGTGACGTCATTTTATATTTTTTTCGAAATTTCCTTTTTAATATATGCGTTAAGAAGGTACTAAGTAGCCTTGAATAAAGATGATAATTATTTGATGACATTTTCACCTACAAATTAATGCAGTGACGCAAGGATTTTTTCGAAAAAATATTGTTATTACCATTTTTTACGTATATGAATAATTGAATAATAATCTGTAAGTACCCTGAACTAATATTGTAAAAAGGAAAGATTTCTTTGTTTGTTTGTACCGAATAAGCTCCGAAACTACTGCACCGATTCTAACCATTTTTTCACCAATAAATAGCAAAATTATCATCAAGCATCATAGGCTATATAACTTCATGCTCCGATACACGGGAGCGGAGCAGTAACAAAACGTGTAACAAAACGCGGGTAAAATAATCCACGCGGACGAAGTCGCGGGCTTAAGCTAGTGGATTATTTGGTTTTTACAAAGCCATGCACATACATCTAAAGGCTAACTTTTGCATGAAGAGCTGTTTTTTTTATAACCTACCAAAAATGTTTAGCTTTTCTGGCGATATGGTAAGTGTATCACGATGTCTCGTGACAACTATGTCAATGTCTAATACTGAACATACAGTAGCGAGTCTGAAGCCAGCCGTTAGGCTGCTCAATGAATCTTTTAGGAACAAAATTGTCTACATCAGAGCCTCCCAACCTGGGCGCTGTGGTAAGTAAGTACAAAGGGGCACAGTGTGGCGCTACTCTAAACTAAAATATAAACCAATATTATATTTGTTTTAAAAAAGGTCAGGGCGCCATGACATATTTCTAAACTTGTGTGTGCGCCTCGGCCTGAAAAAGGGTTGGGAAACCTTGGTCTACATTGTTGTTGTTTTCACATTAATATTGCATTCAGAAACCGGGTTGAACCCTCCCGGCATAAAGCAGCGAAGCTCATCGCCAATCAAAAATAAACCCAGACAACAGTAATTCATCATCATCTGCCTAGCCTTTTTCCCAACTATGTTGGGGTCGGCTTCCAGTCGAACCGGATGCAGCTGAATACCAGTATTTTACATGGAGCGACTGCCTATCAGACCTCCACAACCCAGTAATGGGTAATACGATAATATACCCAGACAACAGTGATTAAGTTTGCAAATTAAACAAACAAAAAAACAATCGTTAACCTACACCAAAAACAACAACCATAAAATACGCACGTTTTCTTTATAATTTATTTAAAAAAATACAACCGTGATAATAAAAATAAAACTTTGATGACAAATGCAATTAGGACAGAGATCAAACACATACAAATTATTATACTCTTTTTCAACACTCTTCATTATATTTTTCACATTAATTGTTTCTAAATATTTACCTACAATATGTATATCAACAACATTTAAAATATAGTTAAAGGCACCAACATATATGATAATGTTTCATTTGTACATTATTTAATTAGTTGTCCCAAGAGGTAACAGTACAGTTATATAGACAAGACATTAGCAAAACAGTAATACTTGGAAGTAAAAAAATATTTTTATGGAGTTCGAATAAGGTTTATCTGCCACATAAATTAACCAAAAGAGCCTAAACAGTCCTTTTTTGTTTATTTATTCAGTTGAGAACATTTTGAACCAGGCTTAGAGTTTGTATACTTTGGCCCACTTTTTTGTGATATCGGAAAACTGCTAATATTTTTTATTTAACTCCCTAATTAATTTTAATTTATTCCGAGTTTACTCAAATTGCAAAGTTTTTAGTATTTTTTGTTTTATCACCATTAGATATGATTATAAGATACTCATCATAGGGACAATTCCCGTAAGTTTAACAAAGATTGCAGTCTCAATTTGTCAAAATACTTGTTAACATTTTTGACAAGTTTTTGACATTGTTAGTCGCTGATGTGATTGCGCCTACATTTTCAAGGACATTTAGTTAGTATAATCGGCTTTCATGGGGCCTACCAGTATCTCTTGTAACCGTATTATTTTAATATTACTTTGCCTAGCGAACTGTTGTATTTTCAACGCTCGGCTCAGTACCGAGAGTTAAAAATCCAATAACTGAAATTACAGAGTAATACTAAAATAGCAATGTCTCCACGTTAATAATATTAACCTCATATTGTGTTTTGTTACTAAGAGCACTGTCTATATTCCTATACATGCTATTTTTCTTATATATTAGCAACCAATTCATAAGTACCACTTGTAATGTTAAATAAACACTATGAAACAAATTGGTATTTTTATAAAACTATAACAACACTTATATGCACCATTAAATTAAGTGTATCCTTACAATATATACTTTAAAATAAATACTTTGGTGTATTCTTAATGTATTTAAATGCTAAACTGGGTATCAGTATTCTTTTAAACTGAATAAAATTGAAGTAATTGAGGCAACATACAAAATAATAAAATATGTCATGTCTATTTTCATCAAACGAGAATAAAATAGGAAATACTTTATTAATTTCTGACCGAAAACGAACAAATAAAATGATGTAATTTGTAAAAAGAAAACTTCTTAGCCTCTCTGCCCACGACCGATTTTTTGTAGGACAGATTATCGGACCGATTCAATAAATCTATAGTTTCGTGGCACCAACTTTTTGTAGGATATGTGCGTTGGTATATTCAAATTAATATGTTCCATTGTCACCGACAAAATAATCGGCCACCGATTATCTGAAGCAGGCGGGCAGCGTAAACAATGTTTAAGGTTGATAGGGCCATAAACGCGTTCAAAAGTTAACAATAATTTACTTTAATTGAAAAACTTAGTTGTACCCTTACTTCACCTTGAGTTTTCGATTACGAGCGTACATCAAAGTGACTCTTAGGCCAATGTAATAAGGTTCGAAATAATACGAGCCTGAATGCACGTATAATGCAACAACTACAGTAAGTATGTACTTTTATATTCCCAGGCATAAAAACGAACAATCCCTTTAAATATCTGAACAAAATAACATAGTCATAAATAATAGGGTAGCCGTACAAATACTACACTTGTAAATAAAATTATTACTCTTATTTTATTACTATTAAAATTTATTATTTTTAAGCTTTATAAAGCGTCTTTGGGTGTATTCGATAGTATCGCTTTTTAAATATTACTTAACATTAAGTTTTGTCGCAAATATCGACAATTAGTGCGACTAACAAAACTGTTAGTCGTAGTGCGATTCGACCAACGACTAAAAATAGTCGGAATATAGCTATTTCACTAACAAATGTGGAATAATAATGTACATTATTTCAAATGATATGGTTAATATTTGTTCGTTATTATTATTTCTTAATTATATTATTATTAAGACAACATTAGGCCACACCAGTGGATTCGGCGGGATTTATAAATAAATTGTTTTTTTTTTAAATCGATTTGGACTTTTTTTTGCAGTAATCGAAAATTATTTTTGAAAATTGCTGCTCAATGAGGGTTCTTGGTCATTCATAAACTCTAAATAGCTTAAGCTTATTGAAAATTTGGGGAATATCGAAACAGGCGGAAAAGTCAATAAAGGCTCATTTACACTAGGACAGCTTCTCGATCATCCGAGAGGCTAGAATGTCCACGCAAGTTTCTTAGATGAGACTCGTCGTATACGACTTTCTCGAACGGTACTTTAACAATTCAGCCTCTAAGCCAATTCTCGACATTTTGTCATGGAAGTACCGTACAGTTGGTAAGGCATTATACGAGTTTTTTTTATGTACGGTTAGCAACAAGTCGATTAAGAACGTTACTTTTATTTATCATTAAAATAGATACGAAATAACACGATTCACTGGTATTTAGAATTTTAGGTAATACCTAAGAGTTCATTATATCCTAATTTTAGAACCATTTTGTATGTCCTTTGATATTGTGCTCAATATGAGGATTAAAAAATCTGAAATGTTAATCTACTTTAGTTGCTGACAGGACCTTCGATAATTGCTTGTTCGAGGCGAGAAACTCTCCACATGTAAATGACCCATAAAATCTATCCAATAGGAGTAAATATACTTGATTGGATATTACAAAGCCTATTTCGCACTTGTATTATTAAACTATTAAGAATTCTTTAACGTTGTATTTTTAATGGGTTTCTCAGTCATTCTACTGAAGTATATGTGTCTAAGATGTTTACTAGCAATATGATAATAAAACTGTATGCACCAATTTTAATTTCAAAATAGAGAACTTGACATAAGCGACGGACCAAAACTTAAAGCCGGACTTACAGTGACGTCAAACTGCGACGAACATTCGGTTTTTAAATAATTTTATACCTTTTGGATCGCGTTTTCGTAAACTTTAAATAGCGCCATCTAGTGACAATAATATGAAACAATCATTCTGTAGAAATGGACATAAATGAACGTTTACCGATTGCAACCGTGTAGGATTAGAAACTCACACTAGACACTATGCTATTGTAAGCTCTACATTATTTCTTAGGCCTTCTTTTTTCAAATACTAAGCACATTTTGACAGTCCGCATCTTATGTCAAAGTCCTTAAACATAACACCATACCTTAACAATATTAATAAGCGATCTATCAACGCAATACTATTTTATATCTAATTTTGGAATTTTAATAAGACAAGTAATGCGCGCGTGTATTTTTAGGCACTAAATATTTTTATCCTACCTTAGACAGTAATAGAATATGACATGGATGATAGAAATATAAATATCATAATTTATCTTTTTTATTCAACCTTACTATCGAACACTGTTGCAATGTTCAATTTAGAGAGACGTAAAAAAATCGTGCAACGCTGCAAGACTTTTAAAATAAGAAAATGAAAACAAAAGACGAAACAATCAAAAAGGTGAAATTAATAATGTTTCGTCACGTGCCCTAATTATTTTTAAAATTAGTTTAGTTTCTTATTCGACGCGCGACGAATTACGATGAATAATAATATCAACCTATTATTATCTTACTGTAGGGCAAAAGCCTCTTCTCATACAGAGAAGGCACGAGCATTAATCACCACTCTTGCTCAAGGCGGATTCGCGAATTCAGAATATTATTAGTTGTTTTTTCTCACGACATTTTCTTTTACCGATGGTCAGTGAATTGTAATGATAAATAAATTAGGCATTACAAGTTTAAATGCCAAAACATATTTTATTTCTATCATCCAGATAATATGTTATCATGATTTTACTAAAATAATTTTAACAGGGGAACTCCTTTATAATCAATCTCGTAGGATTTACTTGCATAAGGTTAACCTCCGAGGAGGCTGTACGGTCTAAACTATGTTCATAATAAATACGATTGTAAATAATACTTTAAACTTTTTTTGATTATGTATTATTTGAAACAAAGGGAACGATTAACAAAGAAATTAACTACTTTAGGTATCGCGCTAAGACTACAATGCCCGTTGTACTAATATTAGGCATAGTGTTCACAAAAAAATAAATCAATATGATCCAACGGCGTGGTCCCCCAATAAATAGTGTGTACTTATAGTTACTAATAATATGTAATTTTCATGTATACTAAGCTTAAGAGATAATTATTTGATATAAACTATTTTAGACAATCACCTTTCTGCCTGCCAAAGCGTTAGAATTACACGATTTAAGTATCCTTAATTATCGTAAAAAATAGTACCAATTATTCATCATTATTAGCGACCTAAATAAGTATTGTGACTTTCAGAATGGCAACAAAGAATAATAGATCTTATTGCATTAAGATAAAGACGTGTTTCCAATGCAATGTTAACGTAAAGAAATGGAAAAGCAAAAATAGCTCTTTCTGTTAGTTACATTTAGGTTGATTTTCACGAATTACTGGGACATTCCCAAACTCATTAAGTAATAAATCAATAATCTAATTTGATTCAAATCTATGTCAACTTTTACTCGAATCAAATTCGATTGGTTTAGGACCCCGAATACATTTTCATGAGATGTATATGTATAGATAGATACAAAATTGTACATCAGTAAGCTTACAAGCTTACAAACAAACAAAAAGAAAAAGCATTTCTTCCATTAAAGAAAAAAAAACATGCATCATCTTCTTGCAATGAAGACTTTTTGCTTCTCACAAATAGGTAAGTACTTACATGAAACGCTAAGCTATAATAAAAATAAATGCTTGATTCTATTTAAAAGGTTACAATGGATTTAAGAATAAAGTGATATTAATTTTCAGCACCGTCGTTTTTTAGTATAATTTATAATATAATATTTTATACCATTTAGTTTGTTCGGTAGCTTAAGTACGCAAGTACATACGAATTATTCTTATTTCATTAAGAGTCAAATATAATATATCAATTGTAACATATGTAACAGGGAGAAAATATATTATTAAAGCATTGGCAATGTTCGAATTGCTAAAAAAAAATAACCTTTTTGATCAACATTTTGTAAATAAGCATAAGCAATAAATTCATCATGTATGTTAGGTATCTAACGTCAAATTATGTTTATATTTTTAACGACAACATACCAATAGGTAAATAAAGGTTAACTTATAAATAAGTCAACCTAATACAGCTTCCTAACATACACGAGTCATATGAACTTTGCGTACGGATCTCAACATATTTATCGACAATGTCATCACTATCAAATGAATAATATCGATATCGATAACTATGGGGACATCCTTAACCCGAGTCTTGATACGTTTATCGATACTTAGAAATCTCACGTGTTTATTATAAATACGGACTTAGAAATAGTTTCGATTCATTCACGAATGAGTAAACAACACAACAGGACGTATTTTGGGGCCACACTACTGAACTATTTTGTGCTTAATTATAACTTTATCGATCCCGTTTCAGTTTCTGTGCAGCTTTTTGAATATAATTACCAACAATATAGATTAACATGACAATTAGGTAAGAATTAACAATTAAAATTATTGAATATTGTGCTTGAGTCTCCCAAATCCAAAGTGATTAGTGTATAAAAAAATGTCAATCTAACAAATTTCTATTACAATAGTTCGGTCTGTATAGTAGTCGCTGTCGAACCGAGATCTGATGGAAAAAAAACAATGTTCACATTATAATCCCAGTCTCAATTTGTCAAAAATACTTATAATTTCCTAACATTTTTGACATTGACATTGATTGCCACGAAGTTAAGATTGCGACTTGAATTTTAACATCAAAATTGACCTTTTGACTTGCAGTAGACCTTCACTTAGAACCATAGATATGAGACGCATTTTTCCTTACATAAACCTAACAGAAAAGGCACCGGGCAGTAAAGCTAGCATACACAATACCGCGTAAATGTGGCCCCTTGTTAATATTAGTGATATAACTAGTTACAACCTCGTAACGTGGAGTGATGTAGTCACGCGTGTGGCCGCCAGAGCGCGCCACAGTCGCTGAGCTGGACGCCTGGCCGGTCGGCCTGACCCTATGTCTCTCTGGAAAGATGAATTAAGGGTTATTTTGAGGTGATCAAGTGTTGGGTGGCAGTGGCCACAGAAGGGTTAATAAATGGAATGTTATTGGTAATCTGGCGTAAGTGATGTTGTTCAAAATGAGTGGAGGAATATTCTTTTATAATGATTTGTTTATATTGAGGAGTTATTTTGTGTCAAATTATGTATGAAGGCAAGTTTAAAATAATCTTTAGGGTGCTTTCAATTTAGACGTTTCGTGTCGGATGGCTGCGGTGCCGAAGCGGTGCCGAAGCGGATCGTTGGTTTCATACAGAGCGCGGTGCGGGTCGCGTCAGCAACACGACAAACGTCACGCGTCAACTGTATGAAAATAGACAACCGTCCTAATGCAGTCTAAAAACGGAATGCTCCAATGCCGCAGTAGACCGGCACACAAACGCATAAATTGAAAGATACCTTAGGCTCAATTTGAACTGCGTTAATTACGCCAGGTTAAGGTTATCAGGACCCACCCTTAACTTAGGAATGTCGATGATGATATATATACAAACAAAATCTGATACCCCAACAGTGTTCAATCGAAGGTCTCCATTCAAAAAAGCATCGTCATTATTAAACCATCACCTTCATCAAAATCATGCTTTCAATTTCAGTATCAAAATGTAAAACCAAACGCAAAGCCCGCAAAAAAACTCCATCTTTTTATTGCACTGCAATGGCATCAAAAGTTCACACTAGCACGCATTAGTATCAGCTAAGATTTTCCCTGATTTGAGTTAATATATTTTTGAACTTGCTTCAAAGCAAGTTTTGGATGGCAAAGCCTTCACCGATGAAAAAGTCTTGATCCTCCGTGGAAATTAACTGTGGAATCAAAATGCGCCCAATGAAAAATGCCACGCGGGATTGCTAGCCGTTAACATAGCGACATGCAGGTCAAAGGGGAATATTTTCGGATCATTTGCCTGTATAACCCGGGCGAACCTTCGAGCGTTGCCCGGATAAACCGGTTAAAAGGTTTTCAAGTGACTTGCTCGGCTATTGCCGGACAGTGCGCCCGTTCCCTAAGACTTGGCGGTCGTCGAATGAGTAAGGTCCCCCCTGCGCTTCTCGAGTATCTGACGAGTCTTCTTCTGGGGAGAAATGTGTGTGTTAGCATTCTGTTTGTTCATTATGCTGTGGCGTCCGCAGTTTGTTGCAAAACTTAATTGAGTTTTGCAGTTGAAATAATCCTTTTTTATGGTATACAGAAATATATGGTACGTTCTACCTTCATCTGCCGCTGCCTCCGTAGCCTAGTGATCGTAAGGGCGGCTGCTAAGGTAATGGTCTTGGGTTTGATTCCCAGGTCGAGCAAAAAGTATTATTGAGTTTTTTTCTACGAAATTTTCTGTAGCAGGTCTGAGTTTTGTCCCCGGTTAATGGCAATAGGCTCGCCCCCTATTACGTGGGACCTGAACATACCGGCGAACTGTGGGTGTACATTGTTACACCTCTGCCTAACCCGTCGTGAAGTACAGGCGTGATGGTATGTTAATGTTCTATCTTCGGTTTCGCTCGATCTTAATAAGATTTGTACCGTACCAAGACACATCCGCTGAGACCGATAAGATTGATCTCTCCATGTATGATAAACTATACTTATTGAATGCGCTATGAAGTGTTTTCTACTTACTTTTTATTATTGACACGATTCGGCGTACTATGGTTGGATTGGTGTGAACTATCACTTATCTCTGAACTCGAACTTCTGATGTCACCTTCCATCTGGAAATTTACCAATTAAATACTTTAATTATAATGTAAATAAGATCTTGTTTGTCTTGGCAAGTATGCGTAGTGCAGAGTGAGAATTTGCGCAGTTTAATCAAATGGAAAAGTGTATTGCGAATTACCATGTTTTTGGACGGTCTATATATTTTATTGTTATCAGATGCACCATCATTAACGAGGACATTAAGTGCCCTATTTATTATCATAAACTAGACAATTAATACAAACAGTTCTTTACTCACTTTGAAGCTGCAATAATATATAAATATCTTAATATTTAAAGAAAAAGAATACAAAAATGTGCTTTAGCGACATTTCAAATCAAGCTCTTATAATTGGGTTCGTTAAGAAATAATTCCAAGACACAAAACTTCACTAAAAAAACATTATATTTTAAATTAATATTTAAATAACTATAAAAATAGATTTATAGTTGTTTTAAAATCAATAAATAGTTACTGAATTGAGATAGCAAAAACGTGACGTCATAGTTTAGTATTGTCATACAAAATCTATGGAGTAAGCGTTTTGACAGCTAATAAAAAGTACGTCAATTGATTAGTGGTGTGTCACCTACCCAATTCTTTTTTCAAATAAAATTTAAAAATAAGGTTTCTTAATATGCATCTTACCTGACCAGCTGTAATAGCTTTATAAGCGACCTGCAGTATAAGCCAGGTCCAGATCATATGTAGCACCAATAGCAGGCACAGCAGCGAGTTGAAGATGTAGTAGGCAGGGAACATTGGCAGGAGCATGGGAGCACGGATTGATGTACTGGAAATAATGATTAATAAGATTTACACAACTGTTTAGGAAGTTAATTTGGCCTATTAGTGATTTTGCTGAATGGAGAAAAAAAAGGGGGAAATGGGGGGACGCATTAACGAATATACCACTGTCGTATAGCGGTTTGGGGGGGAGATTGGCCTATTTGTATCATTAATATAAACGAATGAATAAGTTGAGCAGTCTAGTTGAAATTGAAGACGGTAGTAACGTAATACCTATGCTGAGATGGTGTAAAGAAAAACAATTAATTATAATTAATTGTTTATAATTAATTATAATTAATTGTTTATAATTAATTGCGCCAATAATTATTGGCGCCCACCGTGGGACCAATATAGTCCAAGGACAATTTGCGTTATATCTCTTCAGCTAAATACCATTGAAATAACAATAAAAATTTAACTGATCCGAATCACTTATTATTTACATAAATAGTCAAACTCACCTCCAAATAATATAAAACGGATAAAAAACAAGTCTCGTTATAATCCACAGTACTGTAAACACTGCGAATATGATATCACACAAGCGCTGATAATTCGCGTACTTCGCCGCTTTGGCCGCATCCAAGAATATGTCAGCACAGTCGTGCAGCAACAGCACGATGGTGCCGACCCTGTGCAGGCTGCAGACCCAGCTGAAGGACAGCAGCATAATAGTGGCCACGTGGTGTATGAACATCTGCCAGAAGTCCTTACGACGCACGTCCCAGAACTGGGAGAAAGTCAGCGACCAGTAAAAGGCTGCTGATATCATGTAGTGCCACCAGATGTCGTTTGTGAGACCCTGGAATTTGTTGAAAAAGTTTATTTTTTATTTTGACCAATTAATCCTCTATGATAGTACTTATGGATAAGTAAGGCACGGATCTTGAGCGCTAATTCACTTCTGAGCAAGTGAAAGGCAACTCTCAAGATCCGTGCAGGTATCTATACCTATGTTTTTTGATAGTAAAATATAGCATATAGCTCGGGGATAACGTAGCTTCCTACTAGCGAAAGAATTTTCAGAATCGGACAAACAGATTCGGACATTAGTGCATTCAAACAAACAAACTCTTCAGCTTTATAATTTATCACATAATGTAGATGTAAAGACTGTCAAATTAGCAGGGGTTATCATCATTCTACTGCCATGGTGCTATGGCGTCCGACACGACACCACCACCACTATTGTGTCTGCTTCGCGGCCAGTGAAGGTGTTTAGGTACAACTGTTTTGGTCAGTAAAAATTATAACATCACAATCAAACCAACCATACAAACCGCCTTCTCCATCCAAGGCGATTCTCCAAAAAAAAACAGCCAAGATCACCGAAATTTTTGGCATTTGTGTAAACATTATTTTGTGCAAGGCTTATATCTAGCCGTATACATACAACAGGGTGTCAATGATAATACTATCTTAGTGATAACTTGCACCTGCTATGATAACCACGGTCTACTAGTCTACATTTACAGTCTACTATTGTGCTTCTGTTTCGCTTCTATTATGTCGATCTTTTAAATACGGGAGGCCCTTGAGGCGGTTTAGAAACTCTGACACTAGGGTGTGTGGGGTCGTAAGACCTTAATGCCCACATGATAAAGAAAGAATACGGGTTAAAAAGGACATCGTAGTGAAGATTTAACATGGGTTCAGTACAAGATTCTAAACCCAAAGCGTTGTGGCAGGGTTGCAGAATTCCCGAGGACACGGTGGAGCATACTCTGGCGGTGTGCCCTGCTTGGGCTGAGCACCGCCGAGTCCTCGAGGCGGCCATCGGCGGCGACGCCCTCTCGCGTCCGGCACTGGTTCAGGCCATGGTCCGGAGCGAGGGGGAATGGGAAGCAGTCGCCTCCTTCTGCGAAGCTGTAATGCTAGAGAAGGAGGCGGCGGGACGGGAGAGAGAAAGGAGGGTCCCCCGTCCCAGCGGCCGCCGCGGTAGACGATCCGGGCGTCGGGAGCCACGAGACGACTCCCGGCCACCGTAGACGCGGGTCTGTGGACGGTGAGCAATGGGTAGCTCGCCGTCCGTACGTTCACTAGCGACAGACCGTGTCGACGGCGCGTTCGTGTTCCACGCGCGCCTCAAAGAGATGTCAGCAAATTGGATGGGGCCACTGAGGGCCGATGCCTGCCGGGGCTGCGGGTTGTTCGAAAGAGATACCGCGCCCCCGGAACGCAAAGGGCACATGAAGGAACATAGACGGGTTTTAGTCAGTAAAAGTCTGACACTCCCTCCCGCCCCGCCCAGGGCGGGGGAAGTTATTTGATGATTTCCCGTCTATAAAAAAAAAAAAAAAAAAAAAAGGGTTGCAGAATTGGTTGCTCGAAAAAGTCACCGCGGCCCTGGAACGCAAAGGGCATTAGGAGGAATCCAGCTGAGTTTTACTCAGTAAGTGTCTGACATTCCCTTAAGCTCCGCCCAGAGCGAAATAATATTTTGATTTTTACCCATCTATAAAGAAACACGCAATAACAATTTTCGCCGGTTTTTAATGGTAAAAAATTTGGTTACGATTTCCCTTCCACCCGTTATAATCAAATGAGTTTTGAAGCATGGTGTTCTAAGAGACATCAGGATTCTTTCACACGTTCAGGTTACCGGCTATCCGCAGCCATATATCCTTCTCATTACAAAAAGAATTGTAACTTTACTCCAGGCTCAAACCATTATTGTTATTGTATTTCGAACTTATATACCGACGAAAAAAAATCTCAATTACAAATTGCCAAATAAGACTCAGTTCTAAATTTGAACTTCAGCGTAGGTAGTCGAGTTCAAAATGCAATAACTGGCTCAAAGTTAAAACTAGTTTTGTGGTAAGACGGTTTTGAAATCTATCGCATAACAAATGACACACTTATCATCCGGGAGCTGATACTTGTAAACTAATATAATGTAGGTGTAGAACCGAGGACAAATGGTGGTTGATCATTTTTTAACTATATTACTAAGGGTGTAAGAATGAAAAGTGGTTCACTGTTATCCGCGATAAAACCTAATTTCATCGTCAGCCTCAAAATGTAGAAACAATAGCCAGACAGTCCTCTAGCAACTATGTGGCATCTACTCGTCAAATCTTGCATAATTGAGATCGTCATCTATTAGTACCTATTATTCGTGCGGAGCTATTTAAATCGGTCTAGGTTATTGCGTTCAAACGAAACTTACACGTGGACAAACTCGAAGGCAGAAGCATGTAGTTTTTGGATGGCAAACAAACCGACGGCCCACCTGATGTTAAGACCACCGCCACCGCTGCCTATAGACCAGAATACCAGAGACCTTGCAAATGCGTTGCTATCTCAGAGACAAAGTTGAAATGTCTTATGTGTCCGTAATTTCAAGACACTCAAACCCTACAAGCCGGAACATAGAAACGCTGCTTTGCGACAGAAATAAGTATGGTGGTAGTACTTTCCCGGACGAGCTCCTTCACAAAGAGCTCTACTACTACTAAACTACTCATCATCTGGTTAGCCTTTTTCCCAACTATGTCGAGGTCGGGTTCCAATCTAACCGGGTGCAGCTGAATACCAGTGTTTTACATAGAGCGACTGCCTGTCTGACCTCCACAACCCAGTTACTGGGCAACACGATACTACTACTAAACTACTACTAGATATAAAAATAAACTAACCTGATGTGGATATCCAATATAAGCCTGATCGATGTCCCACAGCCATTCTTTCTCCCACAGGATAAACAAGCCATAAGAAAAGTTGTACAAGTAAAATGTGGTCCTCCACATATTCTCGCAGAACTTCACCAGGGTCGAGGGCTTATCCTGGCTTCGGCGGAGTCTCCACCAGCGTTCCACCTGCCTCTCCGTCATATCGAGTTGCTTTGCTAACCCACATATCTGGAAAAACGTATTTCTGGGTCACAATTTAAAGAAAAAATTATAGAAAGCAAGCACAATTGAATTTGGTGACAAGAAAAAATTGTGTACAGTTGTGGATATTAGTAAAACGTATAATTATAGATGTTTTATCTTACGAAGACGAATTGGTTTAAATAGTGTGTGTAGAATTGTGGATATGCATCCACATAGTGATCCCTCGTGATTTTGCACACATAGAAACAATGATCACATGCATGACACGCACACAAATAAAACGCACCCGCCTTCGTGAATTGCAAGAACTATAACAGAAGATGAATAGATATAATAACAGGTTATATAGGAAGCATAAATACAAGCTCTAAAACACGATGCAAACCAAATGTCATGCAGTTACTTTCTAAAACAATAGTGCTAAATAAATCTAAGAAGTTCATAAAGAAATTGTGTGATTTATTAATCGAGAAAAATATTCAAACACAAATGAACTGACAGTGAATAAAGTAAAGATTTTTGTCGTGAAGAGGTCTCTATGAAAAAAATCCAAAGGCAAACTATCTTCAAGACCACAAGTAAACAAGTTAATTTTGTCAGACTCTTCATCATTCCATTGACCAATTGTACAAGGCTTGCTTGCTGAGGGGCCACTAAGGGCCGATGCCTGCTGGAGCTGCGGGTTGTTCTAAAGAGATACCGCGCCCCCGGAACGCAAAGGGCACATGAAGGAACATAGATGGGTTTTAGTCAATAAAAGTCTGACACTCCCTCCCGCCCCGCCCAGGGCGGGGAAAGTCATTGGATGATTTCCCATCTCTAAAAGAAAAAGGCTTGCTGCTCCAGGCTTTGGCCCCAGGCTAGGCGCATCGGTCATAAGCTGTCGTGTCGTGATTGCCCAGTGGTTTAGGCGCCCGCCTCTCATGCACGAGGTTGTGGGTTCGCAACCGGGCAAGTACCAATGTGACTTTTTCAAATTCATATGTACTTTCTAAGTTTATTTTGGACATCACTGACATCGGTAACCATGTCAGAGGCCCTTGAGGCGGTTTAGAAACTCTGACACTAGGGTGTGTGGGGTCGTTAGACCTTTTTTATTATTTTTTTATACCACTGTAGGTGGCAAACAAGCTAACGGCCCGCCTGATGTTAAGCGGTCACCGCTGCCTATGAAAACATTACTGCCCACACGATAAAATAGAAGAAGATTCCAATGACCAATTGTGCAAGGCTTGCTTAAACCCTTCAGGCTTAGGCCCCCGGGCTAGGCGCATCGGTCATAAGCTGTGGTCCACATGGCCTTCCAAGTCACGCCATTGCCCCGTACATAAACGAAAATAAATTCCAAAGACGTTGTGTAACAATTACATCCAATCACGAATGTGCTCATCACTGCGTCAAGATTTGATTCAATCTATTAGTGAAGTGCTATTGCGTCGCGTCGCGTCGTGTTAAAATGTACATTGTTTTTGTGAATTTGAATGAGGCTATCCGACCATGTCAGAGAATCGGTGACCGATTTTTTTTTTCGGAGAGAGTGAAACGTATGAATTGTAATCCCAATGCAGATGTCCTACAAGTCAGTCCCACGAAAGTTCACGAAACTATGGACCTATATTGAACGGTCCGATAATCGATCTTACAAAAATTCGGACGTGGATGGAGGCCGTTGATCATGAACGAAAACTAAAGATGAGTTCAGGCAAAATTTCATACAAAATATTTGGGTCCGTCAAAAAGAAGAAGAAGAAAAAGGAAAGAAAAAAGGAAAGGGAGGAAAGAAGGTCCGTCATAGAGCAAATAATTTGTATACATACAAAGGGCTTTTCTATCACCGCTATTTTCTTCAAAGCTTTGCTGCATAATTTATAGTATTTATGCGACAGCGTTACGGGTCACTAGCCTACGCTAGAAAGGTCGATAGTATTCTGCTGTAAACACTGAATTATGCAAGAGGAATAGCGGCCTTGGGGACAATTAAAACTCTACTCTACTGGCTAACTTTTATTTATATCCAGAAGTCCTCATGAATACCAACAACTTTTAATATGGTACACCCATAAACATGAAAAATTAATCAGTTGTACCATACATTTTGATTAAGCAGCGCCTAGTTTTTAAATTCAGCTTGTAAAGGTGCCTGCACAATTTGATAGGAATCTACTCGTAATAACGCCTTCTCTTTAACCAAAGCATAAACCTGGATAATCTATGGAATTTCTCATGGCCATATTTAAATATATTATTTAAAAAAATATATATTCATAATGGAGTAAAATTAAGCGTGGCTCTAGACCGTCTTAAGAGTGTCATCGACTGGTATTCCACACCGCAATCATGTTCAGTGCGGTCGGGATCCCCAAAACCCCTATTAACACAAATCATGTTAGCCTACTGAACTGCCTCGTTGGCCTAGTGGTCCTAAGCGCGACTGCTACGCTAGAGGTCCTGGATTCGATTCCCAGGTCGAGCAAAAAAAGTGTTATTGGGTTTTTCTGTGAAATTCTCAGTGACTTTTCGGAGTTTGGATTTGTGCCCGGTTAATGGCAATAGGCTCGCCTCCTATTACATGGGGCCTAAATATACCGGCGAACTGTGGGTGTACATTGGCACACCTCTGCCTAACCCTTCGGGGAAGACAGGCGTGATGGTATATTTTTATATTTATGTTTTAGCCTACAACGACCAATTTAACGTAGGTAGGTAAGTAGGTAATGTACCTACTACGTCACAGTTACAGTTATATAAAAATAAATGATTACCTACTGGTATTATTCCCTTTCCTGTTAGCAACGAACTCGACAAACACGTATCGATATAACAATAACATAATATGAAACTCGATACAAAAACCTCACGATTTTATCGCTTGCTTGGGGTGCGTCAGATGTAGTAAAATTTGGAAGGAACAGTGCAGATAATACCACTTTCTACTGATACATTTTTTTTTCAAATGTCCTTGTGCCATTCAAAGACATTTGAAAAAAAATAACATGTCAGGGGCCCACCTGATGGTAAGTGGTCACCTCTGGTAGACATCTGCAATACCTGAGACCTTGCAAATGCGTTGCCATGAAAGAAAGAAAGAAAAGACAAGTTTGAAATGTCTCATGTGCCTGTAATTCAGCACCCATACCCTTAAAGACGAACTCTTTCAAAGTCAAAGTCAAAGCATTTATTTCAATTAGACAGGCACTTTTGAATGTCAAGAAGTTACAGTTAAAAATTGAAGCTAGTTGCTCGTTCCAAAACGTAGGTCTCTATGGAGAAGAACGAGCAAGAAACTTCACAAAGAGCTCAAGTACTACTATATCCAATATCGTTTTAAATCTAACTTCGCATATCGCATTATATTTTGCGTACCTTACAACGCAATCACAAACTGGGTTAATTAGCAATATTACTCTAGCAGTGTAAACTGAGCCTAACTACTATACGCTACGCGAGACTTCGTAAATATTTATCACCAATTAAAACGGTAGCCCCATCTAAGAAATTAAGTCCAGTAATAGAGCAGCTACTTATCTCCGGCTAGCAAATGTTATCGATAAAAGTATCGATAATTGTGTGGTTATCGAGTCAGTCTTATGAATCATAGGAAAGGTTGATGACACTACTACACCTGCATTCCACATATTGATCGAGATTACTTTGAAAAATATCGATTCAATTTAAATTAACACAACTTTATAAGGCAAGGTGTGTCCGTCATTGAAGTCTAGATATGCTTTACGAATAATTTAGAAACCGAAGTCTATAAAATACGGTGTCCTTGTAGAAACTTCTGGAAGTCATGAATCTTCATTCTAAATCGTAAATGTCCATTGTTAGACTCCCTCATAAGCCGTTAAAAGGACGTATTCCTTTTAGTGGGTAGTAGTAAAACGTAAAAACGCAAAACGCAAAGCGTATAAACTCCTTAGTTCAACAACAAGTAATAAAATTATATAATATAGATAAAATATGTCTAAGAGCAATCAGAAGCCTGCTTTCAAATAAGAAAAAACCGCATTCAATCGGTGTCACAGACAGACATACAGTGACGACAAACTTATAACTTTTTGAGTCGGGGGTTAAAAAATAAACTCGACAGTCACTTGTTCTTCAAGGACTGGTCATTTTTTTTTTTGTAATAGATCATGCAGTGGAACGTTATGATTGCGGAGATATTAAATGTCAAAGTTTATAACTTATTTTATTGCCAGGTTCAATTCCAGTCAGGCCGATATTTGATGGATGAAATAGAATACAGTGGTGATCATTGTGTACAACGGTACATTGGTACACCTCGGAATACACACCGGGAATACAGGCTTGATGGTATACATCAGCGGTCGGCAACCCGCGGCCCGCGGGCCGCATGCGGCCCGCGGAACTCCTACTTGCGGCCCGCGACAGTTTTGAAAATTAACCTGTAATTCTTACATTTTGCCTAAATTAATGATGTTAGGCGCGTAAGCTAGCGTATAAGAAAATAGTCACTCAAATACAGCCTCAAACGTTACACTGAAATATGTATAAGCACGGTTATATAACAATTTTGAAGTTCGCATTTAAGTTTTATATATTTTTTTTCTCATTTCTTTTTCATTTATTGTTACTTTATCGTTCACGATATTATCGTTGACGTAGTGCTACGTACCCATTAATAAAATTTACATTAAAAAAAGTATGTGCATCACATATAATACAGCTATATCGGGTGTAAGGGACATTTATCCTTAAACTAAAACCATGAATACTCTATTTTGTACTGAGTATCAGACAACTGCCTTGTTAGCCTAGTGGTCCTAAGCACGACTGCTACGCTAGAGGTCCTGGGTTCGATTCCCAGGTCGAGCAAACAGTGTTATTGGGTTTTTCTATGAAATTCTCAGTAGCAGCTCGGAGTTTGGATCTGTGCCCGGTTAATGGCAATAGGCTCGCCCCCTATTACATGGGACCTAAATATACCGGTAAACTGTGGGTGTACATTGGTACACTTCTGCCTAACCCTTCGGGGAATACAGGCGTGATTGTATGTGCGTTCGATGGCCCTTTACGGGGCCCCGGTGTGGGCGCGGGGCTTGAGGCGGCTTGCCGCCCATTACCTGAACGCGTCCCAGCGGGTGATCGCCATAAGGGTCATCCGCGGATACCGCACGATCTCCGGCGAGGCAGCGAGCCTCCTTGCCGGATTGCCGCCATGGGATCTGGAGGCGCTGGTCCTCGCGCGCCTACACGAGTGGCGCGCGGAGGCACTGGGCCGGGGCGAAACTCCGCTGCCGCGGCAAATTGCCGCCCAGCGGACGGAACTCCGGCTCGATCTCATGGCGACATGGAGAGAGCGACTGTCGCAACCTCGTGCAGGGCACGCCTCGATTGAGGCGGTAAGTCCCCTCTTTGAGGAGTGGTTAGAGCGGCGCCACGGCGCCCTCACCTACCGCCTGACGCAGGTCCTCACCGGACACGGATGTTTCGGGAGGTTCCTGCACCTCATCGGGCGGGAGGAAACGCCCGGGTGTCACCATTGCGAGGATCGCCCCGAGGACACGGTGGAGCATACTCTGGCGGTGTGCCCTGCTTGGGCTGAGCACCGCCGAGTCCTCGAGGCGGCCATCGGCGGCGGCGCCCTCTCGCGTCCGGCACTGGTTCAGGCCATGGTCCGGAGCGAGGGGGAATGGGAAGCAGTCGCCTCCTTCTGCGAAGCTCTAATGCTAGAGAAGGAGGCGGCGGGACGGGAGAGGGAGAGGACAATCCCCCGTCCCAGCGGCCGCCGCGGTAGACGCTCCGGGCGTCGGGAGCCGCGAGACGACTCCCGGCCACCGTAGACGCGTGTCTGTGGACGGTGAGCAATGGGTAGCTCACCGTCCGTACGTTCACTAGCGACAGACCGTGTCGACGGCGCGTTCGTGTTCCACGCGCGCCTCAAAGAGATGTCAGCAAACTTGGATGGGGCCACTGAGGGCCGATGCCTGCCGGGGCTGCGGGTTGTTCGAAAGAGATACCGCGCCCCCGGAACGCAAAGGGCACATGAAAGGAACATAGACGGGTTTTAGTCAGTAAAAGTCTGACACTCCCTCCCGCCCCGCCCAGGGCGGGGGAAGTTATTTGATGATTTCCCGTCTATAAAAAAAAAGGCGTGATTGTATGTATGTATCAGACAACAAGATATTTTTATATGAAAACCATAAGTAAAGAGATATGGAGGTTTTTAATACTTTTCAGCTAAGTAAAAATCCGCTCTTATTCCTTTTGTATCGTCCTCAGCGGCTGGTAAAAAATTCTTTAGCCCTTGTTGTTGACCTATCAACAAATACGGTTATTGCCATTAGAGACGACTAAAAAAGCAATAGGCCAATTTTTTAAACTTGATCTGCCGAATAAAGGGGACAATTTCAAATTTTCCTGCAAGAAATTAAATTTCGATAAAAAAATTATGGGACCACTTCAGATGCATGGCCTACCAAACAAAAAAAATATCGTCACATCCTAATTGGCGGAAATATCGCAGAACAAACATTAAAAAAAATAATCATACAGATGAATTGAGAACCTCCTCCCTTTTGAAGTCGGTTAAAAATTATGTCAAAGCGCGGAACGCCACTACCTCATTTTGCCACCATGTGGCCCTTGCCTGCCAAAAGGTTGCCGACCGCTGGTATACATGATGGTGGCAGTGTGGTGAAGTCCCATAGAACACAGAGCTGAGCAAATCCCTTAAGTCAAAGCCGATCTCATTGCAATATTCAAATATGTATAATTACAACCATTAAATAACAATGAACAAACTACTGGACGTACGCCAATAGTTCAACAACTTACTAGGACGATTAGAACAAAAAGCTTTTCATGAGCTAACATACTTCTCTGTAATAAACACTTTTATAGATAAAAGCGCTTGGAAGGAGATTAATCCAAATATTTTGTCTCTGGAATCAAATAAAGTCGGACTTCTACTTACCTTTGCCTTTTGCTTTGCTAGTGATCCTAAGCGCGACTGCTACGCTAGAGGTCCTGGGTTCGATTCCCAGGTCGAGCAAAGAGTGGTATTGGGTTTTTCTATGAAATTCTCAGTAGCAGCTCGGAGTTTGGATTTGTGCCCGATTTATGGCAATAGGCTCGCCCCCTATTACATGGGACCTAAATATACCGGCGAACTCTGGGTGTACATTGGTACACCTCTGCCTAACCCTTCGGGGAATACAGGCGTGATGGTGATGGTTCTACTTACCTAACGCAATATGTTTACTATTATCTATGCGAAGATTACAATAATCTATCAATTAATCACAGTTTATATCGAAAATAGAAGCAGTTATCAACTATTTGAGTAAATAAAATTATCAATCATTTTGTTTGTTGCTATAAATTGGTTTTGGGCACAAATCGAGATCAAGATTGAGATAGGTATGCCATTTTTAGGCGTAAGTCTAAAGTCAAATTATTTATTTCAATTAGATCACTAAAAGGCACTTTTGAACGTCATTTACAAGAATAGTAGAATTAAATCTGTTTCCTCTTCCAAAAACTAGTTTCATTTTAAAAATACTCTATACTGACTCTTTAAAAAAAAGCTTTACAATAATTTGTATTGCAGACAAGAAGTAATGACCAATCAACAATGATGAATGATAATTAATATAAAGACAATTTACCTAAAATTAAAACGAATTAATTATGTTTGTAAATACGTGAAGTTTACATATTTACAATTTCGTAATCGTAGACGATCACTGTGCGTGAGCCAATAAAAACAATTATTGATTGCCTATTACACATACGGTTCAGGTTAACTTGACTGTTGATAAAAGGTCAAAAACGGGCGGGATCGTTCGAACAAGAAACGCGCGAGCAATAAATGGCCGACAGCCAACTGTGACTGTCACATTCCAAAACCATTCGTATGTAGAATTAGTAACAATCAGACATAGAGACAGTTTGTCAAATATTGTTTGGAGACTGCATTTAGCTCAGCTTGATTCAATACGAGAGGTAAGAGATACTATCAGACTAAGCCGCCACACTATTCCTAACCGCATCACCTGAAATCCAGAATTAACAGAGGCGACCACCGGAAAAGCGCCCAGACAGTAAAGCTCGATGAGTTCTGATGAAACGATTCAACTGTCTTGGATCCCACAACGAATTAAATCAGAAAAGAAAAGTGGAGGAGTAAGAAAAATCTTCCATTTTTCTCTAAACAAGCAGGAGACATTATCAGAAAGATTTCTAGACTACCAAGCTTTATTGGGGCAGGGTGGACCGAAAAGTTGGATAAGACGAGGCTGCCAGTTTAGATTGACACAAGACAGAGAACCGCTGCCTCACCATACTAAATAGAACAAAGAGACTTACCTGCAAAGTTTCAAATTGTTCAGTTCGATTCAATGCGAGAGAGAAGAGATATCATCAGACTAGTCCACCAAACTATTAGGAGTGGAATTAGCAGTGGTGGCCACCAGGAAAGAACGACGAAGAAGAGCAACAAGCCCCTGAGAAACGATTCAAGTCTTGGATCCCGCAACGAATTTAACCATAAAACAAAAGCGGATGAGTAAGAATGAAGCTATATAAAACAAATCAGACTTACCTGCAAAGATTCTAATTAAAAAAAAAAACAGTCAATTTCACAAAAGGGAAAGACGGGCGCGCAGATTGATGGACATTTCAAAAATACAAAGTACTACTACGGAACCATAACAAACACATTTGATAAGTGCAAGGAAAACCCACTATGAAATAAAAATAAAACGTAATGACGACCATAAAAGCATGTTTGCTACAACAAGACTAATCTCTCTTGCAAGAGATAACTGAAACTAAAACCCTAGTTGACTGTTGCTAACCTTAATAAGCATCTTATAACTTAATCCTTTGAATCCATTATCTATTTGCCGAGTGCGTTGATAGTGACGAAACAATGGTGATTAAGCATGTGGATAACAAACCGGTATTCCAGCGTGACACCTGATAAGGTATCGTACGATGCTTTGGGCAAATGCAAAGTACAAGGTTCATTTGCAAAAATATGTAATTAAAAAGAGATTTTTGCTAATTGGTGTTACCTATCGTTTAGATTCAGATCGACCGTAATAGCAAAATCATATAAGCAATGGCAGAAAACAGTCTATCAAAAGAGCCTTTCCGAAAAAACTGGAGCAATGTATTAATGAATACGAAGAATTAACTTATTGACCACATTGCAAATTCCCAGACCACGTTACCGACTCAATTCTTATCGCAGTTTTGCTACCGTTTTATTTACAGCGTAGACTGTGTCATATTTTATAGGAAAACACAATAGGTATAATCAACATTTAATAGCATTCTGTCAAACATACGGTTTAAACGTACTACCAGTCAATCATTTTAATACGAAGTTATAATAAATATTATAGTGATTACTCGTCTTGATAAAAATCTCGTATTGGTTCATTCGATAGAAAGTTCCATAATCACGGATTACATTTCCCTGACCTTGGGCCATTGATCGGAATCGACGAAGCGTTAATGAAAAAAAAGTGAAAATACCATAAAAACGTCGGCGTTCCAGGCAAAGGAAACTGGGTCGGACGGCCAGCTCAAGGCCCATTTTAGATCAGGCCGTAGGCGCTAATTGCGTACTCAATGAACGTTTATTGTCTCAAACGTACAGTGATTGCTGTAGACGCATGCTGGCCTATCTTCGACATAGGGTTGTCCGGGCTTTATTTGTTTTTTTGTTCGGTCAACCGCCATGACCTTTTAGGATTGTGTGAAAGATGATATGGTTAGAAAAGGGATGAACTATCACGACAGCTGTGTTAATTAAAGAAGACGTCTTGTGCCAACCCTAAATAAATTTTAATAAAGGCAGGAGGTCAACTGCAAAGACCAACAAAAAATGTTTGGTACTCACTTTTAATAGTTTTATTATTGTAAAAAATGGCAGTGCCCTTGCAGGGTCATGGCAAGTGCTTGGTTACTTAAAACGTAATAACTACATACCACCATACCAAATCGAATTCGAATTTTAAAAGTGCTTTGGTTAGCAAAAGTGGGCGCAGTGCGTTATCTGACATTAGGCACACTTTAGTATCATGAATCAGAATCGGATATACTTAGAAATTACAGCATTATGAGATAAGATATCGATGACGATGAATACAGTAGCTAAACATAATTTTGACGATTTCACCAAACTCACTGGCTCCTAAAAAACTAGACCAATTTTGTTCGAACGTAACAATACATCGGTAAATCATTAACTCGATTCAAATAAAGCTCTATGAATAGTGTAGAGTCAAATCAAAACATATGTAGGAGTAATTGGGTACCATAGACACGCGAAGACACAATTAATTCAGGAGGAGTCATTGACATTTACATTCGGCCCTTCAATTTCTATGTTAACAAGGTCATAGTTCATGGCTCTGGAGAATTTTATTTCCAAAGAGGCCTAATAAAGATGTAACATGATTTGATTACGATAAGGAGTTGTGGTCTGTGGGGTGAATGAATGAAGTAATGGATTGATGCAGAGCCCGTACGAGGCATCATCTATCATTATTACAAATTCGTCCTAATATTATAAATGCGAACGTATCTCTGTCTGTCTGTCGCTGTCACGACTAAACCATTGTACAGCTTTTGATGAAATTTGATGAGAGGTACGTTTGAGCCCCAAGAAAGGATATGGGGTACTTTTTATTTCGCTACCTCTTTTACGTACGCGATACCCGACATTAAGTCTTTTAAGCCGCGAACAAAAGCTAGATACTTGTAAATATTGGGACAATAAAAAAAACTAAACTATGCTTTCACTATAAAATTAAATTCCAGACGATGCTTGATCATCACAGGCTCCTAAACAAGACAGCTACTGCCCTAAAATGAAAAAAGAACTGCCCAATCAAATAGCAATATTTTAATTAAGAAGCAGCCAGCCCTGCAAGAGAATAATGCTCTTTTTATAACCAGAGCCATGAAAACGGGACCGCGACTTGCTGACGTGTACCTTCAAAGAGATCTTTCATTCATACCAGCTTTTAGAGCTGAGGTTACTTCGCATAATGAATCGTTCGTCTTTGAGCTTGCAGTACCAATGCAATTTCAGTCATGCAGTAAATGGCATCTTAACTTCGTAACGATTCATAATATTTACAGTCATAAATTCCAACTTTATAGTACAAATCTACTTGTAGACTATTCTACTACATCGGACGGTATTTATAACTGTTTTATATCATTAATCAAGTAAAAAGTACTGACACTAATATAAATTACTCATAAAACTTGAATGTTTGCCTCAGTCCCCAAGGAGAGGCGGACGGAAAAAGTATAGGTTAAGTATAGCTATGGTAAGGCCATTGGCTAAATGTGGGGGTGTTAGGGGCGCGGCAACCTGTCGCTAGGGCACATTAGTTTGAGCAGTAACTGCTGGGATTGCTTTCCATGTAATTACACATAAAGCTTTATATTTTGGGTATTCGATACGTTTGTATGCACTGTATAATATACTAGTTTCGCTTAGCGCGATAGGTTATGTCTTTGGTTACTGCTCCGCTCCCGTGTATCGTAGCATTATGTTTATAGCCTTTATTACTCAGGAATAATGTAGCTATCTACTAGTAAAAAAATGGTTCAAATCGGTCCAGTAGTTTCGGAGCTTATTCGGTACAAACAAAAAATTCTTTCCTCTTTGTAAAATTACGTAAACGAAGTTGATATACTATAAATGGATATCAAACGTTAATAATTCAAGGATATTCCGATGAAAGCAATCGCTGACGCTATGGTAATTAAATACTCGTCAAATCACATCAAAAAATGAACCAGAAACGAAATGGATTAAGAATATTGATTGAAGCAAATAACAAAACGCCCATATGAATTTCTTCGACAACCAATACCGAATAAGTTACGTAAGAACCTTTTATAAATAAATTAATGATACATTTGAGTGGGCTACCAAATATGGCCACTTAAGAAGACAATATAGCGATGGTGTGATAAATTCTTTGTCCTATTTAGTCAATTAACGGGTTACTAGCATACGGGTGCAGACAAGTCCTTAACTTTTTAAATACACAGCCTTTATTAATCACAGCTGAATTATTTTATGCAACTGGACTTTTATTGGTTGGAGAATGAACAATTTAATGATCAAAAACTTTTTTACAAAAAAAGACAACCGCCTTCAAAAACTAAAAAGAGAAAAATAACTTTAGCTTTGGAAGTCGGCGGCTTTGGTTCTGTTTGTTGTTTTGTATTGCCGCCGACTTCCAAAGCTAAAGTTATTTTTCTCTTTTTAGTTTTTGAAGGCGGTTGTCTTTTTTTGTAAAAAAGTTTTTTATTTCTCGCTTTTTAGTATCAATTTTTTTATCCAAATCCATGAAGGAACTGTCATGTCATGTAAATTAACATGACACCGCTAAAAAAAGTCATAAGAAAGCAGAATACGCGATTTCGTTTACTTAGATGAGAAATTTTCAAATATTACTGTAAGTATACATCTGTGTAACTCTTTCGAGTGTACAGGCGCGATGTTATGTTGTGTAATTGCGTAAACAATGCATATTTATGCGATAGCAGCAATCGCGGTTGATTTGCTGTAATTTTTTGAAGAGTTCCGTTGTCTGTCTCCGTAATCCATCATCAGATCTATATGAAATTTAAATGGAACCATTTGGGAAGTTTACCCTTTCCAACAAAAAAATAATAATCAAAATCGGTTCATAAACGACGAAGTTATCCGCGAACAAACATAATATAATAAAAAGTCCCTATCTCAAAAACTACTACCGTTAAGGAGTACTGTAGCATCATCATCAGGATAGCAGCATCAGATGTTGACACCCTGAAGCATATACCTGAGTAAGACATGATTACGTAACAAAAACACCATACGAGCATACAATTTTCGGTGGTTGCCCTCGATTTCTCCTGGATTCCATCATCAGATCCTGGACTGGTGAAAATGGGACCACCCCAGAAGTGAACTCTATCCAACAAAAAAAAAATTTTGAAATCCGTCTATAATTGACGAAGATATCGGTGAACATACATAAAAAAAAAAAAAAAAAAAAAAATATTATACATACAGACGAATTGAGAACCTCCTCCTTTTTTGAAGTCGGTTAAAAAGAAGTGTTTCGTATAAATATTTGATACTCCGCTATAACAGATGAAATTCTGTAAGAGTTTGAACAAGAACTGAGATGAAATTACATCCTGCAGTGGAACTTGTTTCATTGTAGATCCACTATTGGCGACCGTGAATTGCACGTGTTTTGCAGAAAAATATAACCTATTCATAGAAGCGGATTCACAGACAACAGACCTAGGAAGACTTTCATAAGTATCAAGAAGAAAGATGCACCTACTGTTTTACAAGCACTAAAGGGCCAGATAATCTCACAGACTGATTTCGCAGCCAGAAGTGTCCAATTTGAAAATAGTGTACCTTATGTCTATGGGCACACAGCACATTATTTTTATGTTAGACATATGAATCTGACAATTTAGTCACTAAGATTAAAATATATATTTTAATTAGATAATGCTATAAGTGTTAGACATGATATTATAAGATTGAGCAATAACAATCAAGAGAATGTGCCCACGTCTCGCCCAAACGATTCAAGAACACATATTGCGCAGTAAAGTTGCTTAGATAAATGTAAGGAAAGCTTTGAATATTAGATGACTATAAGAGTAATGGTGGCGTCCACACTATACAGACTTTGTACAAGCTTTTGTCGTACAAACATCTGTACATACCGGCATTTGTCTGCACTATGTTGCACAGACAAAATTAGGTAGATGACACCACTAGTCAATAGATTCCCCCATAGATTATTGTTTAATGGTGTCATCTACCCAATACTATAGAAATCTAATACGTAAGTCTGTTAGTATAGACATAATATAGACTTAGTAGTATCGTGTGGACGGATCATAAAAGAAGACCAAAAAAATGATGGATGGATTGTGTGAAAGATGGTGTAGTTAGAAAGGAAATGAATAATAAGCTGAGAGCAACAGCTGATGCAGAAGTATTTTGTTTTTATATCATTGATTGGAAAATAAGCCGACGGCCCACCTGATGTTAAGTGGTCACCGCTGCCTATAGACGTCTGCAATACCAGAGGCCTTGCAAATGCGTTGCCATCCTACAGACAAAGCTGAAATGTTTTATGTAGAAGATAGAAAAATTGGGATAAAGGTACGATAAAATGAAATAGTCAAGTACCAAAACAATAAAATGACTAATGCCTGAAAATAGTGAATCATAAAATATCAAGTATCCAGTCCTGATCCGATAAGATGATAACAAACGAAAATACACAGGCATTTTAATCCTTGACGATTGTGTCATGAATTCATGATGTCAATATTATTTAGTAAATGTCATCGTTGCCGTAATCGTAATCTAAATAAATTAGTATCGCTTTATCATGCTTAGTGACGTGCCTACAAGTTTTCATTAACCTTTGTTGTACCAACTAAAATTTGAATATAAAACCTGTTGTGGAGTTAAAATGGTTAGACAAAATATTCTTGTAGGCTCTTGGTACGTGGTTGCCGAAGAGATGACGGCAGTAAGTAAAATAAATAGTGTGTCGAAAGATTCATTTTTTATTAAAAAAAGGTGGGTTACGAAAGTAGAGGTAGGTACTATCGAGTCTTTTGGTCTTTTGAGAGCATACTTTTTTGAGGAATTTAACTCTTTGATCCCCGAGGAATTTTCTTTTTATTTTCAGCAAGAGGAGGACCATTCTGAGGTAAAGTATTTCTAATTTTTCTGATTTAAAATTAAAAGAAAGGACTTACAATATTTTTCGTTCGCGATTTTGAGTTAGATGAAAAGCTTACCATTTGAAAAAAACTTTTTCTCTGATTTTGAACTTAAGCAAAGCATTCGAAGCTAAATTTTTATCCTGTTTTCGAATCAGACCAAAAGCCACATTAACACACCAAATGCAAAATTATTTTTTCTTTCTAATCTTTTAAATGTTACGTAAGATAGATAAAAAGTTTAGTAATCACAAAATAGGTTGAGTTGTTTACGAGAATGGCTAACTCATTATTTGCTTAGATAAGATATACGAATATCGAAGATATGACTGTGATTACCGTTTTAAACAATCCTTAGATTGAGTGAGTAATAGTTATATTTTTAAATTTTTATCGCGAACCCAGGTGTTGCTTTATTGAATTTCTTGTAATTTTGTGGTGACGTCATACATACAAGTTAATACTAGTAAGCATTGGTGTAAATATAAGGAATATCGGAACAAAAATACAATCAATTACAATGCGTCCGGCATTTCCGTCCTCATTCCTAAAAAACACCGAAATTGATAACTGAAAAACTTGTTTGTTTAATCATCATGCAAATATCTTTAAGTTCCCAAAGGTAAAGGAAATTTGAGCTTCATGTATTTTTTTAAACGTCATTGGATGACAAATAATCCGGTGGGACACCTGATGATAAGTGGTTACCACTGCCTATAGACATCTGCAATACCAGAGGCCATGCAAATGCGTTGCCATCCCAATGACAAAGTTTTCCAAAAATGTCTCGTGTGCCTGTAATTACACCGGCACCCTTCAAACCGCAGCAGCGCTGCTTTAAGGCCAATATAGCTATGGTGGCAGTACTTCCACAGACGAGCTCCTTCACAAAGAGCTCTACTACTGCTAATTTGCTAAAAGGTTTGACGTTCAGTCTTTATCAGAATAGTATGAATAAAACTATCGCCTAAATTCAGTCTGTCTTCTGAGTTGCCTAAAAAAAACATAATGTTCTTAAAGACGTACCCTTTTGTTTAGAACACAGTCGAGTTAACTACCACCGATCAACGGTTTCAGTGCAACTCGATTCAGTAAAGACGTGTGGGGAATAATTTCACAATAATCGAAGGTTGCTCTGTTCTAGCAGATTTTCTGATGACCTCTAAATCTGATGAGACTACTAAACAATCTATTGTGTGGAACTGTTAACGCAGGAATTAAACACAAGGTTGCTTGTGTTAGTTTCGGTACAAGACTGACGGATTGTTGTAATTATTCTTGAAAGCATAAGGTTGTTTTTTGTGCTGTCAAAACAATTAGAGGTAGAGGTTGATGAGAGGCATAGATGGAGAAATTCAACACACACTTCTACTAGGAAGCAGTGACGAGTGTTCTTTTACTTGTTTAAATTCTCAATCAGAGCAAAATTAGTCTATCTATACTAATACGCTATAGAGGAACGTTTTTTTTTGTTTGTTTGTTCCGAATAAGCTCTAATACTCCTGGACCGTTTTTATCATTTTTTCACCAATACATAGCCTAGGCTAGATAACATCACGCTACGGCCAACAGGAGCGGAGCAGTTACCAAAGACGTAACTTAACGCGGGTGAAACAATTCACGTGGAAGAAGTCGCGGGCTAATACTCAATAAGTTCATCATTTCTGAATATTGGCTGCAACATTTTACCCTGAACATTTCGTGGCAGATGGAAAACAAATTAAAAAACTTCGACCAATAGCAAAGTGATATTGACAAAGAGGTCGTTTCAATAATGATCTATTGGACAGGCAGCTGTAGCCGCCATTGTCCGA
Organism: Caradrina clavipalpis; assembly: GCA_932526535.1. Taxonomy (NCBI): domain Eukaryota; kingdom Metazoa; phylum Arthropoda; class Insecta; order Lepidoptera; family Noctuidae; genus Caradrina; species Caradrina clavipalpis. The sequence continues at coordinate 7,643,370 of OW052106.1, read as the reverse complement.
TAAAAAAAATACATACTCTACCTACGTATATACAAGTCTACTTCTATTATTATCTATGAATAAAAGTACTGGCAATTAATGTGTATCGTGCACTATGACTACGTAAAAAAGTAATATAGGTCTGAATGTGAACGACTGACAATACTAAATAGGGTTCTTTTTTCAAAATACTATACATATTTTGAAAAAAGAATCCCATTTATACTTTTTATAAAAATGTAGTGGTTTTCCGGCCTAGCAACAGAACCTGAGTGGAAAACGAATTAATTAATCAGAAAGCAAAAGTTTGTACAGCCACACACTTCCGTTGATTAAATAGTAACTCAGGTGTGCAATATTTAGACTCAGTATCTGGGTCACCAGCTTCAATGGGCACAGAAGAGGTATCGAAATTAGTCGTAGCATGACTTTGATATCGATCATGTATGTCACATAATCACGCATGCAGACAAACATACATGAAATATTCACGTTTGTACCCGAACCGTAATCGGGACACAATCATAGGTGTGGTGATTCCGGTTCAAGCTATGGCCGATGCGAGGGGAGCGTTAAGCCCGGTTTTTGGATGGTGACGTGTGTGTTGGATCATTCGATTCCCTTCAAGATAGTTGACGTTAACGCGTCGTGTTCGTAAACAGGCGCTGTCGGTTGGGGTTGGTCATCTCTTGACTTTCATGGCTAGCCTCTTAAAGGGTTACTTAGCTACCAATAAAGTCTACTTTTAAAATTTTAACCACCAATCGGCTGGCGTCATTACCACATCTCATTACCTAGCTTTAAAACAACACATTACCCTATTGGTTGTTTGCGAGACATCTCACTTCTCCGTTTTGGCGGAAACGAACCTGATTTTATTTTTTTCTAGACAGGAAAACTCTAGACTCTATAGTATAGGTCAGAGGTGACAAAGACAAAGTCGACGATGGATTGAGTTTACCCAGAAGAAGCTTGTTTACTCTAACGGTTGATTGCGTTCGGAAATGCAAATGCAGATAGAGAGTTCCACTTTGCAGTGTGCATTATAAAAGACGTTTAGAAACGCTTAGTGCGAATTGAAGGAAAGGCAACAAGGTGAGGGTGGTAATTTGCAGTGCATCTAGATGTCCGATAGTGGACGGGGGCCGGTGCGATGAAAAGAAGAAATAAAGAAGCCTTAGATAAATTTTGGCAGATTCTCAGTACCGCTTTTGGCTATCGCTGACGTTCAGACCACACCATAAAAGTGCATGCTACAAACTAGACTACAAACTACATGTTATTCATACGTGCTTACGTGCGGAGGTATTATAACGTGCAACATAAAATTTACCTCATCCTTGTTCATAAAGAACTGAAAAGAAAGGAAGCATGGTTAAGGTTTTACAAGCTTCATTTTGCATCATTAAACTTAATTAACGTTAATTTGGGTTACCTAAGTTTTATTTTACGCTAAGGGGTAAGTTAATTTAGGTTACCATGGTTCATGGTTCTGCTAAAAGCTGAGGAGCCATAAGTTACACTGCTTAGTGACAGTTGTTGAAAGTTTCATTTTTAATTTTCGCGCGAAATTGAACAGCTGTCCCTATTCTGGAGGGAAAATCGATAGTGTCATAGGATATCTATTCAATTTTATTATGCGGATGAGTTACTTTGTATTTTTTTTCCTTTTTCGTGTTTGTGTATGTGTTTACCTACCTAATTGATCGCTGTAATTATAGTAGTATAGTTGTAATTATAAATATATTTACTTAATTGTTGCTATCGTCACTGCTTTGGCTAGATTTCTAATTATGACATTTCAGACAGATTACAGTTTTATATTTTATTATTTTGTGGCCTTCGCCTTCGTTATGGTTTACTACAAAGAATACAACCATTTTTTATTTAACGATTAGGTATAATTATGTATAACACTAGTTTACAGTACATCTGTTGCCGAAGAACTTTTAGCTGTTGCTGACTACATATGATACGCTATTTTCAAAAATATAATTAGAATATTTTTATCAGCTCTAGTTTCTGAGTTTCAGCTATGTACGTCTAAAACAGAAAAATACACGTATTTACCAAGAAAATCTTTACTAACAAAAATAATTAAGCATTAAGTTCTAAAAAACTCTGTTTTAAAGCTTTTTTCTGATGTGTAGACTTTACAAAATCACATATCAGAGTCCTATAATAGTCAGACATCATATTCGTATCCCAGAAACCCTGATAGCGCTCTTCCATGACGCGAAGTCCTGATGCATAAGTTCTCCCTGCTCCAATTTTTCTGGAAACCTTTCCAGAAGATTATGGAGGAAGTGAAGTTTTATACTCATATTGCACCTCATATTTTTAATTGTAGCAAAAGATCTTCAACAAGTTCAATGTAATTTTCAGATTTGTCTTGTTCGAAGAGTTCAGATATATTTTTAGGTACTGAAGAGTCAGGTGAACGGTGCACTGAACGTTGAACCCAATTAGTACCTGCTTGGGTACTGCCATTTACCTCGATTTTTAGTGTTTAAACCATTTGTGTTCACTCTACAAAACAAACGGTCTTTGAGATGATTTCGTGGTTCTAGCCAAATAGTCGGTGTTCCAAATTTAAAGGCACTTCTTTTACCCCTTTTCCATAATCTTAAATATGCCACACACGATTTACAAACTCAATTGTGAGCCCAAGACTTCTCATTTTTATCCAAGAGCATCCCAAAATACTCAAAATAGGTATTTTTCACCAACTCCGATATAACTTTTCTACAATTGTTAAGCACATATTCTCCACATAATAGCAAAAATTATCTGGATTGTTTAAACAACGTCTCCTCGAACTACTTATGGCGCAAAAACTTCAGATACTAATCTTAACACAGTAAAATACACCGTTATCGATTAATATATTCGCTTAAATAATAAAAATCAAAAGCAAAGTAACTCGAGCTGATCAAAATATTTTAAGGGTTGATTTGACAAAAACAAGTCATAAGTTAACATTATCAACCATAGAATTCGCGGCAACAGACAAAAAGTTAAATTTTGTAAACTAGTGTAATATACCTCGGCTTGGAACTCTGACCTCTTTAGTAGTTGAAAACAATGTTTTTATTGTGGTTAACAACAAAATCACTTTTTTGGTTTACTATTTAATTTTTGAGTGACTATTAGACATTTTATTTTTATAGATGGGATAGGTCCCGTCGAAATACTTAAATCGGGGTAACGATATAAATAGTGACTTGAATTTAGGTAAATCTGCCAAAAATGTCATAAACAGCTGACCTTGGTATTTAGTACTACTTATCGTATTCTCTATTTTTGTGTCATCCTAATGCCGTTGGATTCCCCCCGCACTTTATGCAGCGTACCTACCAACTAATTCTAAATTTATACCGAACGTCTCCAAAGAAAATTTTATTAATTTACCACTCCCGCTTGTCAAATGAGACGTCTGGTGACGCAATTAGATCGGATCATTTTATTCCAATGGAATTGAACATTTCTCTCAATGCAAAAAAGTAATCTAGGTATATTAAAATGATATGAAAGAATTTAGAGACAATCTTGGCCATTGAGGGACGATCTTGCCTCTGTAAATGGAATTGCGGAGTTATTTCTTGGATCCCAGTGCATCTTGTGTAGAAATTGGGTAGCGTACTTTTTAAGAGCTGTCAAAACGCTATTTCTCCATAGATTTTATTTGACAATACTAAACTATGACGTCACTGTTTTGTTATCAAAATTCAGTACCGTAACTAATTGATTTCAAGCAACAAAATGTCTTTGAATTATTATTAAATGGTGTCTACTACCCAATGGTCGTAATCACGATATAAAATCGTACGAGCATTTAATAATAAATAGGTACTTTTGATTATCTTATCGATTACAAACGCATTGCAGATTCTGATTAGGTATTTTCAATTCTTATGCCGTACGTAATAAAGATTAAATTTTATAACCGTTTTAGGTAAACTGTTTTGGAAACCATTTTAAAAAGTCAATTTTTAAGTTATCATTAACATTATAAATAAATAAAACTGCATTAATTCCAATTTATACTGCCGTGAGAGGGGATTATAAACATTTCATTACTTTCACGCGTTTTCGTAAAAAATATAATTTTATTCTGCAAAAATAATCTGTATTTATATTGTATTGAGATATAAAGTAGCAAAAATACCTTAAATTTACATACTTCAAGCACACCACAAATCGGCACAAACATGCAATATTACACACCAAAAACCATTAGTAATGCATGATTTAATAGCCATTATTATAAAATATATAAATGGGACTTAAGCTTTACTGACATATAAAAACCTAGGTTTATAGCAGACATTTCTAATTAATATATCATGATTGTGTGAGACGTTCCTTATGCACTTAAAAATATCAATGTAAAACCAGGCATACATTATCAAACAGATATATATTATTAGATAAGCAGTCACCGAGTGTGTACTACGGAATGACGAAAAGATTCAATAACTGTAGCCATTATCGCCCTTAGTGACACGATCCGGTCGTTAAAACAGATTACTCTGTTAATTATCTTTTTTAATTATTTTTTATTGATTTGCTTATTTTAAGAATAAGGTGTTTATCTCTTACACCTTTAGCTTTCGCGGTGACTTAGCTGATATTATTTCAGATATATGTTTTTTGTAGCTGTATTGAGAGAGGGTCATTATCGGGGGCTAGTTACTTTATTAAATTAAAATATGTGATGATAATGTCTGCCAAGTGTTATTCATACCTGCTTATGCTTAATTTTTGGTGATGCCTGATATGCACTCTCCAACTTAGGATTAGCTGGAGCTTTTTTTGGTCTTGTGTTTTTAATTCCTAATGATTTGCCGAAAGGAGCAAACCAGTACCTGTAATAAGAAATGATTGTATTGAGAAAAATATTGATAAATAAAAAAATATACGAAAAGAACAGTATTTCCCAAAATATGAGTTGTGACCCACTGGTAGGTTGCAAGTGAATTATATTAAATGGGCCCTGAAAATTACATAAAATAGAAAACAAATACTGGAGAATTCTCATTAAAAAATTACTACTTGTTTTTAATTAAGTATTAAAGATTGCAAAAGTTGTATTGAACAATCCCACACTCATGAAGTTATTTTATTTGTAACAGGAAAGAGGTGAGTTTTGAATTTGGAACTAACTTTGGGAGCCACTAATCTATACTTTTAATATACTGGTTGAGCCCAGTAGGTGGCCATATTTATTTCAGTATCACAGTTGTTTGGATTGTCAAGTAAAGAGCTGAATGAATGAATTATAAGTGAAATAAATAATACAATTATTCAATTAGGCATGATAATAATTGCATTTGCTTAGTAACTTTGAAATTTCTTGAACCTGGCCTTGATTATTTGTTATCTGTGTAATTTGAGTTTGATTAAGTATTTGTTTTTTATGGTCACTAAAAAACCAAATACATAATCAAACTCAAATTACACAGATAACAAATAATCAAGGCCAGTCAAAGGTAGATAAAAAAAGGGATATCCCTGGTATTTAAAGATATTTTATAGGCATAGTTACTTTGAATACTTTTAAGCCTCAAAAATGTCTAATGATCCTTTTACCCTGTTGTGGGACAGCACAGGCTTATAATAATCTTAAATCTTCTTCTTATCTTTATAATACTAAATTTAAAAACATGAAGACTATGTTTGTATGTGCAAATCTCCGGAACAACTGGTCCAATTATGAAAATAGGTTCGCTAATAGAACGCTTTATTACTCCTGTATACTATAAGCTATATTTTACTATAAAGAAAAATTAGAAGTTCTCTAGAAAGTCCATGTTAATACAGTGTAAATGAGAGAAATAATTATATAAATGATGACCCTAACAAATACCAAATTAAACTATTCCTGAAGCTGTTGAAAATTCAATTAATTTAATACAATTGATAAGGCATCCCCCTGGCCAAATTTATCATAGTAGATGATTTAAATTATTAGAGGGTCATATTACTTATTAAATTCCATATAAGATGTCCATTTATTGAATTAGAGCATCCTCCCCTAAGATGACCCACTGACCCATACTTTAATACATGCTTCTATTAAATTCAAGAACATTTGATTTTTTTTCTTATTATATATTTTAAGAGGCGCTTTCATTTGAACAGTCGCAGGTAAATATAAATTACCGCAAATATACACAGATAACTGATAATGTATAGGCCCTAGAGCCGAAGTAGGAACCTGATACTTGCATTCTTTACATAAAGTGCACTGAAAGTGGTGCACTTTCGCCAAATTGATATCTAATGAGTCATTGAGTGCATTATTACACTTTATTCATCCGTGTGAAGCAATGACATACATTCTGAAATCTTAGCGGCAGAAAGTAGGTTAACTTACTTCTCTAAAGTGCGCCGAAGGAATATCAGCACCAGTGCCAAGGGCAGGGGGTACAGAAGATGCCTGTAGTCATTGTAAACCACATCCTTGTCTGGACCCGGTGTGATGTCTTCCCATGTAGTATTCGGCGGCAACCACACATTTTCGTCCCAAAATGTGTCTAACAGAGCTCGTAACATTATAAGCACCATTTGTCAAAATATCAAGGCAGCTTAACCACACTATTACAGTCTCTAAATAATAATTATTCACGCCATAAACACACCCTAAAATATTTAGCGACGCGACCGTCCGACAGCCGAACTGACACAGATTTGATTTGTGCGGGACGGCCGGCACAGATGAAAATAAACCGATGACAAATTCAACTTGTAAAAAAAAGTTCTGTCAAAATTTTTCCTATCAAACTTATTTCTGTTTTTTGAAGTATTTCAGTTTAAATAAAATTATCGCAAAAGATTTTTCTAAAGCAATTTGTAATGCTTTACAAAAAAAATACCAATTTCCAAGACTTATTTATTTACATACGTCAAGAATAGACAAACAAACTAGTTTTCTTTTCATAAATTGTCGTTCATTCATTAATTTCAGAACCGTATTGTAGAAACGGTTGCTAGTTGCTACCTATATCATTCCCCAATTGCAGGAAAACAATTTGGTCTGTCAATAGTGTCAATCTAATGTCAATCTTTTAGAAAGAAATAGCAAATAACCTGAAATAATCCTTGTAAGATCAAGATGTGCATGTTGAAAGTTGAATGTTCATTTTATTTTCTAAGTGAATAAATAAAGCTACATGTAGTTTTACGGCATATTGTTCGCAAACGTATAGTGACACTCAAACGTTCAAATGGATAGAAACTTGAATCAAGTGAGGACACAATAATGTTATTTTGCCCGACGTGTGCCAACGTTCTTATGGTGGAGGAAGGTCCAGAATCTGGACTGCGGTATGCCTGCAACACTTGTCCTTATGTCTTCAATGTTAGAAAGAAGGTGTCCTCGCGCACGTTCCCTAAACTAAAGGTAACCTTACTGACTGCAATAAATTGCATCATCCTTCCTACACTACACATGCATGATGCATGGAAACACTCGACTGATAATAAACTCGTATAGCTTGAAGCATAGAAATTCTTAAACCATTATGAAGTTTTATGAAGCCACTATGGCCTTTTTGTGATTGTACCACACTTGTCACTTAACATAAATTGTATGTTTTCAGGAACTCGACTATATTATGGGCGGAGCTGCCGCCTGGGAGAATGTAGACTCGACTGATGCCGTCTGCCCTAAGTGTGGGCATGGTAAAGCATTCTTTATGCAACTGCAAACTCGCTCAGCTGATGAGCCGATGACAACATTCTACCGCTGTTGTAACCACAAGTGTGCCCATAATTGGCGTGATTAAATGTGACTTAAAAACACTGTATAAATATTAAATACCATTCTAGTATTTAATATACTTGTGCTGCTTATCGTGCAGAGTATGAGTTTCTTCCAAAAACTTAATTTACTTCATAGTGTTGTAGTTAGATATAAATGTGCATCACCGAAAATGAAGATAGAAAAGATGGCTCCAGTATTACCAAGCTGTGAAGATGATGCTTGCGCCAAGGCTGCAGCATATCTGAACAAAGGACAAGTCATAGCAGTGCCAACGGACACAATTTATGGACTTGCATGTAGTGCCAATTGTCCAGAAGCTATAAAGAAATTATATGCAATCAAAGGCAGAGATTCTGCCAAACCAGTAGCAATATGTGTGTCATATGTATCAGATGTTAGAAAATGGGGTGAAGCTGATCACCTACCTGACGATCTGCTCCACTGCTTACTCCCTGGACCAGTGACAATTGTTTTAGAAAAGACTAAATATCTTGACAATCCATTTCTGAACCCTACAGCTACTAAAATAGGTATTAGAATACCTGATCATGGTTTTATGAACAGAGTTACAAAGATTTTTGATAAGCCTGTTGCATTGACAAGCGCTAACTTTAGTAATGAACCTTCTACTTTGTCTATTAGAGAGTTTGAACATCTCTTTGGTCATTTAGGAGCTGTTTTTGATGGAGGAGTGTTGAGTCAAGGACTGGAGAAGAATAGGACTGGGTCAACAGTGATTGACTTGTCCCAGAACGGTGCCTATAATGTCATAAGAAGAGGTATATCTTATGACAGGGTAGTGAAAATTGTTGAAAGTTTTGGTTTAGTTAGTAATCTTTAAGTTATTTATGATCCTGTGATAGATTCATATTTGGATTAAATGTTTAATTTTCATAAATTATTATTATTTTGTAGAACACATACCATTTGCTTTATGTGTTGGATTGCGGAATGCATACTTTTTAAATGTTAAAAACAATGTGTGTTGACCCTTTCCTTTTATCCAACAAAGAGCAGAAGTGCATTTATAAGATAAAGCCTGGCCAGTTATCCCCACCAAAAAAAAAACTACATACTTTCTTCTATCAATCTACAATAGAACTAGTGTATAATTAAACAAAGTTTATTTTCTGAACTATAACAAGAACAAGCATTTCAATCTTATAAAATAAAATTTTGGCTAATTTCCATTAAAATCATTTTATAAATTCATTTTTACATAGTATTTCTGTGATGTAATTTACAATATTTTTTTAATATTGAATATTACAATATACACATAGTGGCAGTTTCAGCAATAAGTACACAGCATCATTACATGAGAATTATCTAATGTCGGCTAGCAAACAACATCATACAAGTCAAAGTTTGGGGATTCCGATATTAGAAAACAATTGGATGCAGCTTCAAATAGGTGTTTACATCTACCTATCAGATTCAAGCAATACTTCCAATGAGCAACTGTTATTTAAGAAATTGTAACAGTGTTATTAATTTTTCAGTTCATCTCTTCAATCCACCATACTGTGTTTTACCGATATTAGAAGCTACAAAATTAAAAAAAAAAAATACTAATACAGCTTTTAAGTGGTAAAAGTTTACAAAAGTGGAAAAAAGAAAAATAATTGATTATGACTGTAATTATCCTCTAAAATAACTAAAATTTAATTGAACATTGAGTATAATTACTTTCACAATCAAAAAATTAAACAGTATTTTGTCTCTCTTGTGAAGTGGCAGACTTGCATGGTGTTGTTTGCTAGCCAACACTGTTTCTTTATAGGCTAAATTGAGATACATCATTGAGTTGACAGAACAACAATCTATGATTGTGGTCTTACATAATATTTACAGGTCTAAAGCAATAAATAAAACAACTAAATGATAACTACAATTACTAAATTTCACCAAGATTATTGAGATGCTTCTATCACTATTTTTCACTAAAAATAGGCCTAATTTATTACTATTTTTTTTCTAAATAAGGTCTTCTGTTTTCTGGTAACTTGGCTTCTAGTCTTTGCCATCTCTCTGGTGGCCAAACAATGAATGCTGCCCTAGCGTTGACTAAGCCTAATGAGACAGGCCCGAAGGTGTTGCTGTCAAGCGTATGGCCAGTGTGATCACCTTCCACCCAACAATGCCCTTCAGGAACCTTCACATACTGCGACTTGTAACCGAGAGTCAGCACAACGTCACCCTGCAGCCCAACGATGCGTTTGATTATCTTCTGATTGGGATCTTTCGGAGACACTAACGATATCACGTCACCTCTCCGCAAATCATAGTCTCTGACCGACCACCTCGACAGGAACACATAGTCGGTGTTTTTAGAATCCGGGTTGAGCACCGGCTGCATAGATATACCTTCCACCCTGGCCACATAGCCTATCGTGTCAAGAAAGGTTATACCGATCGGTACACCTAAGATGACGGACTTGAATATACTTCTAAACATGAATATACCGGTATGTGATTTTGTAATAGAGATGTGACCGGCATAGTCATTCAGGACGTCGATTTTTACTATATATTGTCGAGTAACATTTTATTTAAAATAATAGTTTATTGTAATGAGGTAGATAGAGGAAATCAGAAATTTTGTGACATTTATTACTTGAAAATGACATGACAGGAGTACATACATAGTCAGATGTCGATGTCAAACTAAATAAAGATAAAAAATAAATAAAGGGCCTAACAGAATTCAAAATTGTGATGATGTTTTATCATCTGTGAAGAAAGCATTTATTATAGTGTAACGAGAATATTTTCCCTGTCACGTCACGCTCATTCACTATGAAGTGAATGACCATAGAGAGACATTCGGTCTTTACAAATACTCAAAAAAGTGTTGATGCTTTCTATAGTAAATTACAACCAACCAAACAGAAATTTTGGACATTTTATTTGTGTGTTGCGAGTATTATATCAATTGAATTAAGTTGGATAAACACATGTTTCTAACAATCGGGACCAGAGGAGTGTTCTGAAAACAATCATTGATAGATGGAAGTGTTCCGTGGTCGAGAAAAACTTACAATCTGCATAATCAGCTGTCAGTGAGATAGATCATCTGTCCCTGTAAATATAAAAGCTAAGACAATCACAACACGTTTTAGTTTGATATGTGTGTATAATGAAGTAAACAATCGAGCTACGATGTGACCCTGGTTGCGCTCGCGACAGGCAGCGATCTTAAAGCAGATATGGGGTAATAACCTAACAGTGGAGTGAGGCTGGTCACGGTATGGCTGGACTCCCGTGAGGCGGACGCACGACTTTCAACATCGGACCATTGGTGAATGCTGAAATATGTCCGGCGACTACCCGTTCGCGGCGAAGATCGTAAGCCCGGTTAAGTGCAATGAGAAGCCCTGGGATCTGTGGGTCAGTGAAATAGGGCACCTGTCGCCGCGGCGGGATGACGACGCCACGTTCACGTCGCCGGCGGCGGTGGACGCCAAGGGCGGCGCGTCCGTGCGGCGCGTGCACGACGCGCACCCCTACAAGCAGGCGGACAGGCAGGCGCGCGCCCGTCGCGCCGGCCTCAATCGCCTCAAGTATGAGAGCATGAGCCTCCATGGACTGTTTCCTCAGATGGACAACTTGAATGCTGCAGTGTGTCATATGTGCGGTGTGATTGTGAAGTGTAGTGCGGCATACAGACACTTGCTCGAGTCCCACACAGGGGCCGAGCCCCTTCCCCCGCCTCCGCCACCCGTCTCCACACACAAAAGTCGCAGCCGACATAAAAAGGAGCCACCACCACCTCCCATCCCTGTAGATATACTCCCAGTGAAAATGGATTCTTCCCCAGTCCACACCGCCACACCTCCGTTATCAAGGCTAATGTTACCACCTCAGCCTGACTTGCAGTACCTGGATGAGGCTAGCACATCCTCCACCATGTCCGGGGAGGTGAAGGTGAGCATGGAGTGTGGAGAGTTACCAGTTGTCAGTATACAGGACACAGAGGATTTGCCCCTCGGTGAAAACTTAACAGATGATATTTTTGCAATAATGAATTCTGAGGGCATTCAGAGTGCAGACGACATCACAAATGCAGCAGACTGGAAAAATATTATTAGGGATATTGGGAACATGGGGGAGATTAACTTTCCCCAAGCTTCAGATAATGTTCCACCGCAGGATTTGTATGCACCATTACACTCATCATCACTATCAGCATATGCAATATCAGATTCAGATCTGTCTAATATTCAATTTGCGCCTAACACATCACCAATGTTGCCGGCGGTAATGGAACCCAATGTACTGAACCCACCACCACCTTTAAAGCCGGCGGCATTGCCGACCACACCGTCGACAAAATCGTCGTCTAGGTCGAAAAATAGTAAAACGAAATTTAATTTACGAGAATACGATCCGAACAAACACTGCGGTGTGGTAACCGCAGAGAACCCCAAGCCTTGCACGAGGTCACTCACGTGCAAGGCCCACGCGCTGTCGTTACGGAGGACGGTCGAGGGGCGCTCGAAGCCTTTCGACACCCTGCTGGCGGAGCATCGAGCGTCGCGGGACGCGGGCGCGGCCGCGGCGGCGGAGGCGGCGGCCGCGCCCGCTCCCGCTCCGCCCGTGCCGCTCGCCCCCGCGCCCGCGCCGCCGCCCGCCGCCGTCCTCAACCTCCCACCGCTCCTAGTCAATACGTCGTTAGACCTCAGCACCTTTAATGGCCTCACCGCCGAGCAGCAGGTCAACGACATCTACGCGAGTCTACTCAGCGTGGAGGATCCCAACTCGGTGCTGCCCGACACGTCGAGCATCACGTCTCTGCTGAGCCAGCCGCTGGCTCCGGAGGCGTTTCTCATGCCGGACGACGCGGAGATCCCGCCGGACGTCCCCATCCTGAGCATAGCATCGCCGCTGCCGACGCCGACGACCCGGTTAGACGACAAGCCGGATGAGTCGCCGCCGCCGCTGGTGCCGGCAGACGTGTGCTGGTACTCGTCCTGCCCGCGCCCGCTGGCGCTCTGCACCTTCAACGCGTCGCACGCCGGTGGCGCTATCACTTTAGGTAAAAAATTCGCGACGGTCCGGAGTAATATAAAGTCTTCGCTGTCGCGGTCACAGTGCAAGTCCTCGGGCAGTTCGAACAATTACTATTATAATCAGAACGCCTTGTCGTTATCGAAAACTGTACATATGAACGCTAGTAAAACGAATAAGCCCGAAGTGCGTAAACTGATAGTGACGTGTAGTAGTGGTGTTGGGGGCGCGGGGCCGGGCTCCGGCGGCAAGGAGGTGCAGCACACGCTGAGCGAGCTGTTCGGCGGCGAGGTGCGCGCGCTCAACGGGCACGCGGCGCTGGCGGGGCTGGCGGAGCGCCGCCGCGCGCCTCTCAAGCTGGCGCCCGGCAAGCGCCCGCCCGCGCCCGTGCTCGACCTCGGCTTCTCGCTCGACCCGCTGCTCGCTGACGAGAAGTGCTGAGCACTAATAAGCAATCACCGGTTGTGTAGTCACATAATAATTGTATATTTATTTTTCTGTAAAGAATCGAATCGGATTCACGTATGTAAAATGTAAAATAATCACGAATTTTCCCGAAAGGAATTTAATGTTATGATAATGTTAAATCTCATTTTTTTTTCGTCGACAAGCGAACTAATGTTTGTATTATTTTGTATATTATTTTATAAGATTTTTTTAAATCCTTCTCCGATACGAGAGTCGGTAGGTATGTGTCAATGAAGAATTAAAAATAGATTATTACAGAATGGTTGTATTTTTTCGAAATGACATATATTACTCATTGTTGATACTGAATTGAATACTGATAAATGGCCTAGGATTAATAATGGTTTATTGTGATGAAAATTTCCATGTAAAAATATAAATACTTACTATTAAAATAAGTATATCCGTAATAGTAAATCGCCTCCTTTGGAAAATAAAGGCAAATACCTCAATAACTAAAATAACTTGTTTTAATTGACCGGTTGGCACCTAAAAATGTATTGATATGAATAAATCGAGCGCGGGAACAGGTTTCCCATTAGTTCCTATGAGTGGTTGCTAGTGGGCCTGCGCTTGCGTCGTTATGCTTGTGTGAAGAATTTTTAATAGCCCCGTGTGAGTTTACCTTTGTAGATAAATAGAATAGATATGAATACTGATTCATAGTCTTTGTTTACGTCTCACGATTTTGGCGAGGACACTTGAAGGTTTTCGTACAAACTTACAGTACTTGTTTGTACTTTTTCTTGTACAATTGGCATGTCCACAGAAGCGTGGGTACTAGGGGCGGTCGCCTCCTTGACGGTAGCGATGCATCTGTTATTATAATGGACGTGAACGATGCTAGCGCAGTAATCAAATCAGAGTCACTACTTACGTGGCATCCGTTTGATATGTTATTTTTACACACAATAGGCTTGACTGTAACATGTGGTTTCCGTTTGTACTGACGTCGTTTAGCTCTTGATTGGCGGTTTGTTCAATAAAAAGCTTTGGAATCGTTATATTTCTCAAGGTATTGTTGGAGTTACTTAAAAGTCCTGTAAGTTGTAACCGTTAATCTTAGTAATCGTACAAGTCCTTCCTATTACCGTAGTAGTACCTATATGTAATCGTAGCTATTAGTGATCTTCTGAAAATAACCTCCACGAAAATTTTACGTCAAATATTCGGTCAAAATTCATCCCTAAATATAAGGTAAGTTATATTTAGGTGGTTGGTGGTAGGAGGCCTACCACCATCTCTCATTCATAACTAAACAATAGGTACTTTTAAGCGGTCCTAAGCACGACTGCTACGCTAGAGGTCTTGGGTTCGATTCCCAGGTCGAGCAAAGTGTTATCGGTATGAATATGAAATTCTCAGTAGCAACTCGGGGTTTCGATTTGTGACCTGAAACATACCAACGAACTGTGGGTGTACATTGGTACCTATACCTCTACCAACCCTTCGGGGAATACAGGCGTGATAGTACAGACGAACGAGCTGTTTGGTAAACAGGCAAAAGTTTTTTATATTTCTACTTAGATACTACTTTGCCAAACCAATATTCATTTTTATTATGTGCGAAATTAAAAACTTTTATTTATTTATGTACCTAAGTACCTATCTATTTCAGGTAGCAAGGGCTCATAAAAAAAAATTACATAAAGAATATGTCTTGAATTAAATATCTCTACAACCTTTGTCCTTTACATCATCTTCATTCACAAAATACAATAAAAAAAAACATGTTTTCTTTTAGCAATTAACCTGAATACAAAACGTATAAATAATAATGAAATAACAAGGTATGTACAATGTATAAAAAAGAAAGTAGCAAGCTTGCAGGGCATTAAAAAACTCGTCCGCATCGCGGTCAATGGGGCACGTGCCCAGAAGGCTGGCAGTATTGCCAGGTTGTATGGCAATGCTGTTTTTTTGGCCCAAGAAAAGGCCAGTCGCTTGGCGATGTCCCGAAAAACAAGATGAGCGCTTAGACTCAGAACTTATAGTGTGTGCTCTAGTGTTTCAAACCTAAATAGCCAAAACATAAAGCTTTCAAAAAGAGTAGGTATCCTTTAGAAAAAATGCAAATTAGCTTGTACACCAAATCGGTTGTTGGACTGTACACCACTTCAGTTATACTTATAGAATACTAGGGCCAAGGCGCGAGCCTATTGCCATGAATCAGGCGCAGCGCAGATCCCAGTTTGCACCGGATGTTAGGTAAGTACGAACTACGGTATAGTAATAAACTATTGATAGATAAGACACGACACTTTAATCCCCGCATCTCGTACCGGATTTGGGTAAGTATGTACCTATATAGCGTCTCTCTAGTGGAATATGTGTCGCAGGACAGGCCACATTGGTGATGGGATCTGCGAATGGCGGTCTAAGGCGATTGGCACGAGACCCCACGACTCCTCCTGCTACCAAGCCTTGGGATCCCGGCTGGTGTTAGGCGATTGGGACACTGTCCCGCGTTTCGGAGCGTGCGTGGCGCATGAGTTCACGTTGTTTGCAAGTATCTGCGTTTGTATAGAAAACAGGCTTCCAAAACACCGGCAGTCCACAACACTAAAAACGCGTTCATGCGCAGTGTTGCAGGTCACCTAAGCTCCCTCGCCGCGCACCACGCTCCGTGATGCGGGACAGTGTCCCAATTGCCTAACACCAGCCGGGATCCGAAGGCTTGGTAGCAGGAGGAACCGTGGGGTTTTAGGTAGGCAAGTACCTAAGTACCTAAATATTTTTTTCTAATTTTACTTACCTGCGGAAATAGTTCTTCTTCTAGTCTTCTCCGATAGTAGGTAATTATCTTTAGTATCTACTTGCTTAGCTGTAGAATTTCTAGAGTTGTTGGAAACTTCTCTTTAACAACTGCCTTGGAGACACAACAGTTGCACTTCTTTTGTAGTTGTTATGTCAAAAATCTAGTTGGCTGTTTTGTTTGCGATATTTTTGTTCTCATCTACCTGATATGTAGTTATAGGTACCTATATTTAAAATCCAGGGTACCTACCTGGTTGCACGTCGATGCTCTATCCTGAATATTTAACTTAAACTGCATGTATCATGTGGTAGGTAGGTGTTAGTATTGGGTAAAATCATCATTGCTAGCTATTGACCTTCGTCACGGGCGGGTGATTTGCCGTTGAGTTGCAATTGTGAAAAATCTAGGTATTGTTTTGCTACTTACGTACGTAGATACGTCTGTGAACCTACCTACCCACCTCAACCACTTCCTTATAGATTTGTTTATTTAGATAAACAAACAAGGTACAGTTTTGCCAGGGCCGTCTTAAGTCTATTCTACGCCGGGGTGCGGGACTCAGCCTGCGCCCTCGTTTTTTTTACACTGCAGCGTGACACGCGACCGACGGCACACTGCAGTATGAAAGGGGTCCTAGTCAACCAAAAAACACAATACACGTGATTTTGATAGTAAAGTTTATTTATTTATTACTCTAAAAAACAAAATTAAACTTAAAACTTCGATTATTTTGAGCACTCGATGGTTTCTTTGGGTGCGTTCTTTTTGGCAGAAACTTGATACTCCGAAACCTATTTGGCTTAACTCTGGCGCTTTAAACTTCTTTAGGCGAACGTTTTTAAGGCATAATATTTTTATAGCATAATTATTTTTTGGCAGAACGTTTTTATGTCCGAATTTAAAACGGCATACTTTAAGATGGCAGAATTTTATTTGGCATACCTTTGGCATACTTATAATTTCGCATAATTTCGTTTAGTATAACTTATAAAGAGCGAGCGAAGCGAGCTCGGGACTTGGGGCACCCCGACTCGGACAGGTTAGGTTAGAAGGGGATGGCGGAGTCTAGAGAGCGAGCGAAGCGAGCGAACAGACCCCGCCATCCACTTCGTGGTTATTTTTTTTGTAAACCCTTGAGCCCCGCGTAGCGGGGCTCCCCGATTATGCTTTTTGAGCCTCGAGGGCTCTGGATCTATCTCTAGGGACTTTGATACGAAACGTATGCCAAAAGACAATTCCGCCTGTGAACTTTCTGCGATATGATGTTTCTGCTTTTTAATTATTATGGAAATGAGGATTCTGCCATACAAAATTATGAGTTATAAATGTATGCCAAGTAAGTGATGCCAAATGACTTTCTGCGAAAAGAGGTTTATGCTATCAGTTGTTATGCAAAATAAAATTATGACTTAAAAAGTTCTGCTATAAAAGGTGTACCCGGTTTCTTTTTATCCCCTAATTCGGCCATCTACAATAAAATCAAATTTCAATTTAGTATTAAATTTTTCTTTCTTTATTCTAAATAAAGTAAGTAGTTTTTTATCAATCACTAACATTAAGGCCTCATTTACGGAGACGCGGGGCGTCGCGAGTCGCGTTGTGCGGCGCGGCTCGCACTGAATTCAAACCTATGGCGTTGTATGAGAGCGTTTACGGAGAAGCGATTTTAGACGCGTTTGCTTGAAATGGAGCGTTTTTTGCGGCCGAGCCCGTGGCTAGCACCGCCGCGTCGCACGCGGCGTTCACCGCGGCAGCGCACGCAGCGGCAATTCTCGATGAAGTGATGCCCGCGACGGAATCTTCTGCCATGCCAGTCATATTGGAAAATTGCTAAACGCAGACGTAGTCACTGCACCGTCACAATAGAGTACTATATTATCGATTTTTATTGGAAGAAACTTCTATAGTGCGTAATAGAAGTGCGCCGCAGTGTTGCCCGCCGCGTGCTCTGCTACACGCTTGAGGAGTCGCCGCGGGCGCTGCGGCGGGCACCGCCATGCGTCCCGCCCCGCATCTCTATGAACAATACGTCCTATATTGCCATACGTTTGTGTTTACGCGTGCAATGATACGTGCCGCTTGACGCGCCGCCGCTTAACGCGCCGCCGGCGCCGCTCCGTGAACAGACAAATCGTACGACGCGCCGCGAGAAGTCACGCCGCACGCGACGCGCAACGCGGCAACGCCCCGCGTCTCTGTGAATGAGGCCTAAGCGATGACTCTAGAAATTTCGCCTGATTACCGTATCCATTTTTATTTTTCACCGATTTGACTTAAATGCATAAAAACATATTAATTAAAACAATAAGCGCCGAAAGCATAATAAAAGTAAAAAAAATATTATTTTTGATGACTTTTTTTTGCTTGCGCATACATATTTCTCGTAAGTAACAAGTTTACAAAACTGTTCAATGGTGTTAAGTTCAATGAAATATCCAAAAATTCAGCGCTCGACAGGCGCCCCCGGGCGCTCCGCGCCCGGGTTCACCACACCCCTTGCACCCCCTGGTAAAGACGGCCCTGAGTTTTGCGTCATCGTCAAATACAAGGAGTTAAAAAAACTAAAAAAAAAAACATCACGCCTGTATTCCCGACCCCGAAGGGTTAGGCAGAGGTGTACCAATGTACACCCACAGTTCGCAGTAAGGAGTTAACTATGCTGGAAATATATTTTTGGAAATCTATGGGGGAGGCCTATGTCCAGCAGTGGGCGTCCTGCAGCTGAGATGATGATGATGAACTATGCTAGTGATTCTTAAAACGCATCAATAAATAGGAATTAGCCTTTTTTTCAATAGGTGATTTTTGAATTCAAACTGGCCATCTTGCCATTGAGCTTAGGTAGGTAGGGATATATCACGCGCACTGTGATATAGTCGCGCAACACCACCTACCCCATACCTACGCAATGCTACGCAACGAGGCATTTTTCCAGAGACTTCCCTCTTTCCTTTCATTGTACATTGTGTACCGCAAACTCGTAAATTCTACGGAAAAACAGCAACTTCACGCCCTGCTACGAATACCTAATAGGCTTCTTCTGCCCACACTTTGTATAAAACTTATGTAAGAAACTTTCATAACTTTAACTAACAATTGTAAAACTAAGGGCGACAGAAAATTAAAAGGTTACACTTGGGAAATGTGTAGCCACTGTAATTGAATACTATAATATAATAAGTAGGAAAGATTTTTCTGTTTGTTTGTTTGTACGGAATAGGCACCGAAACTACTAAACCAATTTAAAAAATAAAAACACCAATAGACAGCTACATTGTTCCTGAGTAACATAGGCCATATAACATCACTCTATAACCCACGGGAGCAGAGCAGTAATCCAAGACGTAATTTAACGCGGACGAAATAAGCCACGCGGACGAAGTCACGGGCAGTTCGCTAGTCCTCCGTAAAAATAATATAAAGTACACAGGAGATATTAAATTATACTGCACAAGTGTATGCGCAAACACAGGTGCAGTCTCGCCTCCCCTTTCTCTCATAGTCCGACGGGACTGCAATCCAACACAACCGGACAGAGATCAGCCGCAGGACCTTCTTTCCGAGACACGGGGGTATCACACCACCAATTTTCATACTCCGGGCTGCTACGGAGAAATTCCTAATGAAAAAACCCAATGACATGTCAATAGCTAGTCCTATAATAAGGCATTTAAGTCTTAACTTAAACGTGAATCCTACAAGCCTACATATTATTATGTCCTATCGGTAGATTCGGTAGGTATACTTCTACAAAGTTCTACAAGAAACATCGGCTACAGTATAACATAACGAGACCCGACAAACGACACACTCAATAGATGTCACAATCGCACATTGCAATGATTGAATACGGAGCGCATTGAAGAGCCTGTTACGTACTCGTGCAAATTACGAGACAACTCAATCTAATTGGCTGTTATGCGCTGCTGGACCGATGGACTGACAACCTACCATTATTTAATCATCAACACAATGTGGTACTACCATCTGTTATCGTGAATGTGTCTCGTTATATTTTAAATAACTGCATTGACTGTGGTTCCTTGCTTACCCTACTCAACTGAAAAGGACTATGCGAATCTGTAAGGACCTACTTACATAAAGGTTACAATGCTACAACTAAAAAGCTAGAACAAGTTATGAAGACCACGAGTGAAAATGAAAAGTGATTAATTATACGTATACAACTCATTTCGCAAAGGTGTACCAATGTACCCACAGGTCGCCGGTATGTTTAGGTTCCATGTAATAGGGGGCGACCCAATTGCAATTAACCGGCCACAAATCCTAACTCCGAGCTGCTACTGAGAATTTCATAGAAAAACCCAATAACACTTTTTGCTCGACCTGCGAATCGAACCCAAGACCTCCAGCGTAGCAGTCGCGCTGAGGACCACTAGGCTAACGAGGCAGATCAGCCGAGCCGAGGGAGTTCAGCGAGGTATTTGAGGTAATCTATAATAGTTATACCCATCTATAATAGACCATCTTAATTTTATTTTGACGACACGGTTGGCGCAGTGGCCGAGCGATCGACTGCTGCGCTGCGTGTCAAATATTTATATGATCTACCAGAAATTGTTTCGGGTCTGGCTGTTTGTCTGACCCAGGATACAGGAGAAATTCCTATTATGGAGTAACGTTTTTCATAAAAGACAATAAAGACTTTTCGTACGGGAATCCAACCTGCGCCCCGTTGCACCGTTTAATAGAAGCTTTTACGCTAATAGTAAAGTTACAGGTAAATTAATTAAGTACCCACCTTACCTAAGTCATCTATGAAGGCATGTTGTATGGTTTCCGCTAGTCGCTGTCGTAAAACGCCGCCACTAATAGATCGTATAAGAGCACATCCTGCGAGCTTGGCACCTAATTATAACATACTGTACCTCTTGCTCACGACTTCGTCTACGTGAAAGTCAAAAGCGAAGAATGGGTTTTTGCGGCAGGGCCGAATTAAGGAAGTCCTGTCGCCACATACGTTCTAAGCTGACCTTCTCCTACCTATAAACTAAGCATAGTTTTAGCATCATAGGTCATTTCGTGTTTATTCAGTGAGTGAATAAATTAATCACCTTTCGTGTTAATATTGTGGCAATAGGCTCACCCCCTATTACATGGGACCTAAATATGCGCGAACTGTGGGTGTACATTGGTACACCTCTGCCTAACCCTTCGGGGAAAACAGTCGTGATGGTATATTTTTTAAAGGACTCTTCAGCTTTTTTATATTAGTACAGATATACTAGAAAGCGAAAAAAATAGGTACACTGAAATGGTAAAACTTATTTACAGTATCTACTGTAAATAAGTCTGTAATAAGTCCCATGTAATAGCGGGGGCGAGCCTATTGCCATTAACCGGGCACAAATCCAAACTCCGAGCTGCTACTGAGAATTTCATAGAAAAACCCAATAACTTTTTGCTCGACCTGGGAATCGAACCCGGCACCCCTTGCACAGCAGTCGCACTTGCGACCACGAGACCAACGGGGCAGATTTGCGGGGAAGAGTTCTTTTGTTTGATTTAACGCGCAAATCTCAGGAACCACCAGTTGGATTGTCAAAAATATTTTTGTATATGATAGCCAGAATCATGCGGAATAGTATATTCTATATAAGACCACGCTACGACCAACGGGATCGGAGTAGCAACCAAAGATGTAACTTAAGGCGGGTGAAATGAAGCTAGTACTATGATGATCAAGGCACAATTATTAGCAAATCGTATTGAACCTTTCTTTTCGTCACATTTTCGACGGATGATCACGCTTGACAATTCTTTTCTATTGTATAGGTATAACGTTCAGAGGGGCCTTTTAAAGATCTAATTGAAATAAATGATTTGACTTTGACTTGGCGAACGACGCAATTTTAATAGCAAATCAAATACGTTTATTTGTGCAAATACGTAGATACAGGTTAAGTGTTGCAAAGTAGTGTGCTATGTCCTGTCACGGCAAGGGACATATACAGTAAGGTTGTGGGTACCTAAGCGGTTTATTGTCCGATCTGGGAGTCGAACCCAGGGGCGCAAGTTCAGCAGTCGCGCTTGCGGCCACGAGGCAAACGTGGCAGTTATTTTCTGCGTCTTAGCGTATCGATGGCGAATCAAAGAAAAATTATACAATAAAATATTTTTATTTTATGTTTAGTTACATTATTTACCTACTAACTATGCTTATACCCCGTGGTGTTACACGTGTTCAGTTGCGTCTTTGGTTACTGCTCCATTTCTTTTGGTCGTAGCGTGATGTTTTATACTTATAAACCGTTTTCTAGAATCACTCTATCTTTTGATGAATATCTCATTAAAATCCGTTTCGTAGTTTAATATTATAGCGCATGGCGGGAAGCGATTTTGTTTTATATATACTACTCGTACCCTACCCTACCCCTACCGACATTTCGGACTTTTTTTTTTCGTTTCATTGTTTTTAAGATGTATTCTGCTATTCGGGACGGAAACAAATCCAACAAAACAAAAACCATGGCAATCGGTCCAGCCGTTCTCGAGTTATAAGTGTTGTAACAAACACGACTTTCTTTTATATATATAGATGTAGAAAAGTACATAAGTAATTAAGCATACCGAGAAACTGAAATTACAACCAAATCAGATTCATTTAACCTTTTATCACAATACATCTTAATCGATCCGTAAACTCCGGGTAAATGAATTTATAAGTATTCCGCAAATTGAAATATCATGAACTCTTGACATTTGCTTTAGTTTGTGATCTCAAAACGGCAACGTCGCCAATATTGCTCGTTAACGATTTGTTTGTAAATAATTAATTGCTTATCGAGTAGGTACTGATTTTTAATTTGCTGTAGGATATAGATATCTTTATATAGTATAAAACAAAGCCGCTCCCGCTGTATGTAAGCTGAAATCTTTCAAACTACCATACCATCATCACGCCTGTATTCTCGAAGGGTTAGGCAGAAGTGTACCAATGTGTACACACAGTTCGCCGGTATGTTTAGGTCCTATGTAATAGGGGGCGAGCCTATAGCCATTAACCGGGCACAAATCCTAACTCCGAGCTGCTACTGAGAATTTCAAGAAAAATCCTAATAAATTTTGCTCGAGCTGGGAATCGAACCCAAGATCCCATTTTAAACTACTCAACGGATTTTAATGCGGTTTACAGCAATAGATAGAGTAATTCAAGAGGAAGGTTTATAGGTATAGGCATCACGCTACAACAAACGGGAGCGGGGCAGTAACCAAAGACGTCATTTAACTGAACGCGAGTAACACTGCGGATTATAACAGCTAGTGTGAAATAAATAAAGATTATGCTTGTAGCCGGATGCAGGCCGCTTCCAATCGGTCCTTTTGGAAATCTATAGGGGCGGCCTAGGTCTAGCAGTAGACGTCTTGCGGCTGATATGATGACGATACAAACTTGTAGCTTATAAATTAAAAGGGGTTGGGTAGAGATAGGGCTTAATATAGATAACAGGCTATTTCACAAACTTTAGGATGCTGCACAGGTATTTTTTCTTCAATAGATATCAGAACTGCTCCGACACGGACATGGCAACGGCACAGCCGAGATTGCCTAGAAAATTCCAACCTTTATCTGCCAGCGCGCCGCCCGTAAGCCGTCACCTTTTTATCTTGTCATTACAAAACTTACTTTAACGCACACGATTGAAAGCCCAAACTTAAATAGCAAATTATTTGCTATGTCGGGGGCCTGAAAGATACTCGTACATTCCCGCTCACCTCATCTAAAATAGGTTCTCCACCTACATACCAATGAAACAATATAATATTTATTTTTATGTTGATTTATTAATATATACTTTAAAGTTTCAATATTTCACAAATCAATAACGACGTCCAGATTGGCCGAATAAAACCGAAGCAGCTTCAACCACGGAATATAAATATTTATGTTATTTTTTTTTTAACTAGCGTATTGGGGCAATAAAACGCCGCGTGAAATATGAAATAAGATTCATAAAATGCTATTCACATTTGTTTCGATAGAAAAAAAACGTTTATTTTTTTTAGTACCTATCGTTTTTTTTTTACTAAATTGACCATGTTCAGTAGCCATTTCATATTGCTACAAAAAAGCTAATAAAAAAAAATTGATTGCAACTCGCAACTGACAGCCAACAAAGGCCTGTTCTTTTTTCAAAAAATATTACGCAATGGAACGAACTGTCAAAAGCAATATGATACATTATTTAGATAGTTCATAAAACTAATTTATTAATTGTAAAGTTAGGACTTATTTCTTCTTAATCTTTCCTCCTTTAGTTTTAGATTTGACGACGCCTTTGAACTGTTGTGAAGTGACAGCCTTTTTCCTGTAAAAAAATATTTGTATTAAAAAATAATGTCTTTTGGCGGGAAAGTGCACAAACGTAAAAAACGCAGAACCAATATGGCGATGCGGGTCTTTGTTGGTCAATAAAGGAGGACGCATGGGTCAAAGTCACGTAGGTACTACACCCGATACGATAATGAAAATAGTACTTTACAAGAAACATTATAAAGCTCACATTTCAATGATCTATTTCGAGTCTAGTCGTTAACTCGTTACGTATGATATCGTTATGTGACGTATTTTTCACAGTTAGTATAAAATTCTAAAATACAATGATTTTAAGTCTTCAGCATTCGTAAAACAACATGTTTTGTCAATGATTTATGGCATTATTCTACGTAGGAATGATGTTTTTCTACTCCACTTGGCACGATGCCAAGATAATCAAGACGAAGTTCATGAAAATCGAGTCAGTATTTCCGGAGAATAGAACGCGACATACAACTTAATGTTGCTATTTATGTTTATGAGAATAGTACCTTTGCTGTGGCCTAGTTTTATTACGGTGGGTTTTTTATTTTTTATAGTGCGTTTTTGTTTAGTCTTTTGTTGGTGGAGGGAATAAACGCGATGATGTTCAGGGCGGATTAAGTATAATATATTATTTATATTTTTTGGGATTGTAACCCTTAAAAAAAGGAAATCAGGCGCAGGACCAAAAATACACGTACACCAAGACACGGGGGTGTCACACCTCCAACATACAAGCGGTCACCGCTCCCTATGGACACTTGCAACACCAGAGGCATCACTCGTGGGTTGCCGACCACGTAAAAACTTCAAAACTCCTTTCTTGAAGAACCCCATGCTGTAACACATGCTGTAACAATTTGCCTGACCTGGGAATTGAACCCTGACCGCACGCTCAGCAGTCCTGCTTGTGACACAGAGAGCAACGGGGCGCTCAACTTAAATAATTAAATACGAAATTGAACCTTAGCACGTTAGGACAAGGTTTACAATCACTTACCTCTTATTCAAATTCTTCCTAGATAGCGGTAGGTACGCGTACGGGTCGTGCTTGCCTTGCTTCTTGATGTCGCCTTTCGCTTTCTTAGACTTGTATTCTGTCCCTGCACCGGACGCAACCGACGCTGCTGAACCGAGCGGCCTGAAATATAAACGTTTTTAGCACCATTGCTCACGTAGCCAACACATACCAACACGGCTGTATTCCCCGAAGGGTTAGGCAGAGATGTAAACAGGGGCACGGAGGGCACGCACAACATATTTGGAGAAGAATTAAGAAGAGACTTCACACAATCCACTTAATAAAAATTGATAAAAAATCTGTTTTTTTTTTTATGACATTGGTTGGCAAACAAGCCTTCGGCCCACCTGATGTTAAGTGGTCACCAGTACCTATAGACATCTGCAATACCAGAGGCCTTGCAAATGCGTTGCCACCCCAGAGACAAAGATGTCTCATGTGCCTGCAATTTCACCGGCACCCAAACCCTTCAAACCGGAAGGAACACAGCAACGCTGCTTTGAGGCGGAAATAAATATCTCCACAAAATTCTCCACAGATACTATTCATCAAAATTTGCTTAAAAATCTTGGTTACATTATTCTCGTTGTTTCTAAGTACACTTACCTATGGATCCCCTTGCCGCCCGCCTTGTACTTGGAGCCCACAGTGACGGTGGACGCTCTACTGCGGCCTGACTTGCCACTCTTCAAGTTGAGGATGTCATCGTTGGCACCAGGCAGAGATGGTGGTAGGACACTAAGTAACAGTAGACACTTACCTATGGATCCCCTTGCCCCCCGCCTTGTACTTGGAGCCCACAGTGACGGTGGACGCTCTACTGCGGCCTGACTTGCCACTCTTCACGCTGAGGATGTCATCGATGGCACCAGGCAGAGATGGTGGTAGGACACTAGGTAACATTAGACACTTACCTATGGATACCCTTGCCGCCCGCCTTGTACTTGGAGCCCACAGTGACGGTGGACGCTCTACTGCGGCCTGACTTGCCACTCTTCAAGTTGAGGATGTCATCGTTGGCACCAGGCAGAGATGGTGGTAGGACACTAAGTAACAGTAGACACTTACCTATGGATCCCCTTGCCCCCCGCCTTGTACTTGGAGCCCACAGTGACGGTGGACGCTCTACTGCGGCCTGACTTGCCACTCTTCACGCTGAGGATGTCATCGTAGCGACGTTTGGCACCAGGCAGAGATGGTGGTAGGACACTAGGTAACAGTAGACACTTACCTATGGATACCCTTGCCGCCCGCCTTGTACTTGGAGCCCACAGTGACGGTGGACGCTCTACTGCGGCCTGACTTGCCACTCTTCACGCTGAGGATGTCATCGTAGCGACGTTTGGCGCCAGGTTTTAGCAGCTTTGAAGGCTTAGAAGGTTTTGTGTCTTCGTCTTCTTCGCCTGGAAAGAAGGACAGGTTATGTCTCGGCTCTATGGTGATGGTCTTTTCTTTAACGTGTGGGTGTAGGGTAAGGTCTAACGACCCCGCACACACTAGTATCAGAGTTTCTAAACCGCCTTAAGGGTCTCTGACATAGTTACCGATGTCAGTGATATCTAAGATAAACTTAGAAAGTACATATGAATTACAAAAAGTCACATTGGTACTTGCCCGTGCCCGGTTGCGAACCCACAACCTCGTGCATGAAAGGCACGATACTAAAGGTAGGGACAAACTGAACCCACGTACGCAACGTATGCAACGCGTTATTAAATCTAAACGGTTGAATTTGTATGCAGAAACACACTTATCATACGCAATACAATGACAGTATTGCGTATGATAAGTGTGTTTCTAGGCATACAAATAAGTGTGTTTCTAGGTTCGATTCCCAGCTCGAGCAAAGTGTTATCGGGATTTTCTATGAAATTCTCAATAGCAGCTCGTCGTTAGAATTTGTGCCCGGTTAATGGCAATAGGCTTGCCCCGTATTACATGGGACCTAAATATACCGGCGAACTGTGGGTGTACGTTGGTACACCTCTGCCTAACCCTTCGGGAATACAGGCATCCTTGAATTAGACGAGCTTGCAAATTTGCACCTTATATTATAGTAAGTAAGGTATACTAACTAGTATCATCGGTATCAGAACTGATTTCCCCGCTGGCTCTGGGCTGCTCAACATCATCATCATCAAAAGCGTCATCAGTGATGATCAGTCTTCCGTCATACGCGGTCTTGAAGCCACCGTCCTTCTTCTTTTTTTGGGCTTTCGCTTCTGAAGCCTTCTGCTTGCTAGTGGGGTCCGTTGCTGTAACAAATTGGGCATTAAAAATATACGTGTGATGGAAAATGTTATTACCAGTTAATTACAATACAATCGCCATGCGATTAAGTACTTATTGCTAAATTATTATCAACTAGCTTTTGCCCGCGACTTCGTTCGCGTGGATTAATAGTTCCCGTTCCCGGGGGATTTCCGGGATGAAAACTATCCTATGTCCTTTATCGGGTCCCAGACTATGTCTGTACCAACTTTCATTGAAATCGGTTCAGTGGTTTAGGCGTGAAGAAGAGACAGACAGACAGACAGACAGACAGACAGACAGAGTTACTTTCGCATTTATAATATTAGTACGGATGAGCGAAAGACGCGCTGCAAGATGCGCTGCGCCGCGCGGTGAGCATGTTTTTGTACGGACAACCAGGTAACATAACAAACTTATAACTTTGTAATTTTTCATGGTACAGCTGCCCCGATGGTCTCGTGGTCGCAAGTGCGACTGCTGTGCAAGGGGTCCCGGGTTCGATTCCCAGGTCGAGCAAAAAGTGTTATTGGGTTTTTCTATGAAATTCTCAGTAGCAGTTCGGAGTTTGGATTTGTGCCCGGTTGATGGCAATAGGCTCGCCCCTATTACATGGGACCTAAATATACCGGCGAACTGTGGGTGTATATTGGTACACCTCTGCCTAACCCTTCGGGGAATACAGCCGTTTTGATTTCGATTTCCAGATCAAGCAGTGTTATTGGGTTTTCCTATGAATTTCTCAGTAGCAGCTCGGAGTTAGAATTTGTGCCCGGTTAATAGCAATAAGCTTGCCCCTATTGTACCTAAACGTACTGGCTTTTAACCATGTTTTCACCAATAGATACCTACATTATACGTGAGTAACATCATGCTACGGACCTACAGAATCGGAGCACTAACCAAAAACGCAATTTGACGCGATGAATAAACCACTCGGACGAAGACGCGAGCGAAAGCTAGTGTTTTATATTTTTCAATATTTTTATTTTGCAGTACTCGTAACCGGCGCGCTTGTATTACCAGTTTTATGAATGAGGACGAGGCGAAGAGTGTGCAAGGATCGTAGCAGGCGGCGTTCTGTGGTTTCTGCCTACCCCCATGGGAAAAAGGCGTGAGTTTATACATATATGTGTTTATGAAACTGCCCCGTTGGTCTCGTGGTCGCAAGTGCGACTGCTGTGCAAGGGGTCCCGGGTTAGATTCCCAGGTCAAGCAAAAAGTGTTATTGGGTTTTTTATGAAATTCTCAGTAGCAGCTCGGAGTTTGGATTTGTGCCCGATTAATGGCAATAGGCTCGCCCCCTATTACATGGGACCTAAATATACCGGCGAACTGTGGGTGTACATTGGTACACCTCTGCCTAACCCTTCGGGGAATACAGGCGTGATGGTGATGGTATGGTGTTTATGTATGTAGTACTACTGAAAGCAAATCGTTCTACCACTGTTCTAAAACCATTACGCTTTCGCGGTGTTTATGTACGTATGTTTATTTTTTGAACAAAAATAATAATATTACCTGTAATCTTCCTGGAAGCTGACACATCAGCCAAGTCCACAATATTCTCAGGGTCGTCCTGGATCCAGGCCTGGCTCTTGCCCTTCATCGCCCTCTTGACCTTGGGCTTTGGCCTCTCGTCCTCCTCATCCATGAACTCCATATCAGAGTCCGAGTCTCTTAGAATGTCTTCCAAAGTCTTTGAAGTGCCCTTGATTGGTACATCCGTGTCTGAATCGCCGTCTGATTGACCTCTGCAAGAGAATTTATGGTCAATAATGGCTTTTTGCGTTAATATTAAGCGATACGTTAATGCAATCCCTAAATAAAAGCATATTGTAATTAATGAACTTCAGTGCAATGTAATTTCAACCTTTGGCTTAGCGCTGAGAGTTGAAAATCCAACAGATTGTGAAAATCTCTATGGCAGCTTCCAGCCGGTCTACTCTATAAAAATGTCGCTTAATCAGATTCTTTAATTTTACTGATCTTTTGTGCAAATAGAAAGACGCGCTGTATTTAAGAAAATATTATAATGAGTATGTTGCAAATGTTTGCACACATTATTTTAAAATTAGATTCAACTTTGTACTGTTTTTAAACATGATGTCTATGATAGTTTAAAATCTGCGGGTTGTTCGAAAGAGATACTGCGCCCCCGGAGCGCAAAAGGCACATGAAGGAACATAGATGGTTTTTAGTCAGTAAAAGTCTGACACTCCACACTGGGGGTCATTTGATCATTACCCATCTTTACAAAAAAAAAGGTGGGCAATTCTAGTTCCTTTTAGGAAAGTTTGACTTTAATGCGAAGTGCCTCTATTTTACCTACATTTTGACATAACTAGATATTGTTTTTTCACTTCCTGCACCAAAAAAACAAACCACCCACCTCTGATTCTCCTTCTGCCTCTTCTTCCTATTATCCATCTTCCTGATATTCCTCAGTCTTCTCAGCATGACGTCATCAGTCTGCGGTATCAGTTTCTCCACGGTATCTGCACCATACTTCCTCATCATCTTATTGAGGAAGTAGCCTATCTCTAGGCGAGAATGTCTCTTGCAGTCCTCAGGCATTGAGGAGAGGGATTTGAAGATGAGAGGTAAGGAACCTGCTAGGACGTCTGTTGGGAGGACTTTTGTGTATACCTGGAAGAGTAAAAAAAATATTAGGTGTGGCTGAAAAAAATAGTTTATAGGTTACGCAAAGAGATGAGCGATATTCTCGTGTAGTTTCAATTTTAGTTGATAATGAACCTAATGACAATAGCAATAGAGTTGAAAATTGCGTGCAAGATTTTTTAATTGCTACTCGTATCTGCGATGATCTCGGTCAATTTACGCGGGGGAAGGGATACTTCCAGAAATCCACACTATTGCGGATTCAGTACTTATTCTCAATGCGACAGAGTAAATTTTTTTGACATTTGTTTTTAAATCACACCACCTCACACACACACACCTCTGGCTAACCCTTCGGGGAATACAGGCGTGATGGTATATTTTTTTTTTTTTAATGTACTGATGCCCGTTGGACGCGGGATCACAAGCGCGTCTGTTGCGCGTAGGGTCTTGGGTTCGATTCTCAGTACGGCTTTTTTTTAATATAAAACGTTGCCCACATTAGGAATTTCTAATGTATCGTGGGTGCGAACACATAAACTCACATACACAAACAGCCTAAGGTAAAACGTGCTATTGGACGTTTCCATAATTTTAACGTTTTGGGGTCTAGAATCTTGTACTGAACTCATGGTTTATCGATCCTTGGAGTACACCACTCACCTTCAAGAAGCTCATAGAGGCAGCTACGACCTCCCTGTTGCTATTATTCATGTGTTCCACCACCGTCTCCAGTAACCCCTGGACCGTCTCCAGCCCCATTTCCTCAGAGAAGTTGAAGAGAGCGGACGCGATCGCTCGGAGCGTCGCGCTTATGATGCGCGGGTGTGGGGCGGACAGCCCGGATTTTAGCATGTCCACAAACGCTTGCATGCCTGGGGAAGAAGATTAATATCAAGAAAAAATAACAACAAAATATAATAAAAATTATTTGGTTATGTCTGTATATACAAATAATCTCAAAACATTTAATTGTAAATAATTTAAAATACAATTATATAAATAGCTCAATATTAATAATTTTTATAATGTGAATTTCAATGTAATGTAATTAAATTAAATGTCATAATGCGTATTTAGTAAGTTTTACATGCTTTATTACTAAGCGAAATATTATGTTGATCAAAAAAAAATATAACACCTCGTATACCATGTTTTATGCATATAAAGTTATTTTATCTTAAAAATAGAATATAAACCTAATAAAAATATTAGCCTATTATTGTCCCAGAAGAGCAAAGGCCTCTTCTCATACAAGAGGCACGAGCGTTGATCACCACACTTGCTCAATAAAAAATAGTTTTACTAAACTGTTTATTACATGAATGAGGATTATTTTATTAAATAAATTAAAACCGGCCAAGTGCGAGACGGACTCGCCTACAAAGGGTTCCGTACCATTTTCTATTTAAAAAATCACGTTTGTTGTATGAAAGCCCCCTTAAATATTTGTTTTATTTTAATTTAATTATTAATTTTTAAAGTAAATATGTAACAAAACACTGCCAATATTTCAAGCGTTTACCTCTTGCGGTCATCAAACGGGCAAAAACAAGTACAAAAAATCACGTTTGTTATATGGGAGTCTTAAATATTTATTTTATTCTGCATTTTAGTATTTGTTATTATACGGCAGCAGAAATACATCATCTGTGACAGACAGACGGACGGACAGACAGACAGACGGACAGCGCAGTCTTAGTAATAGGGTCACGTTTTACCCTTTGGGTACGGAACCCTAAAAATCATGCATATTCCCTATTGCGAACTCTGTCCATCAGAGAAACTCCTATTGCCCTCTTTATCGCACGCTGAGTGATCTTGAACTTGTGACCCAGTCGTACGCGCGAATACTATGATTGTACTGACACGTCACCGTATTCGTACGTTTTAATTGACTACACACTACAGGTGGTTGCGACTGTACGCAACCACCTGTAGTGCCCAACCCGCGCTGCATCAATGTGTCATTTTATTTGATGGGTTTGTGTTTGGGCTAACACTAGATTTGTATGGTATTTGAGTGTTCAATAATTATTTATAGACTATATACTAGCTTTTGCCCGCAACTTGGTCGGTGGTACGTTGGTGATTTTGTTACGTCTTTGATTACTGCTCCACTCCAGTGGGTCATAACGTGAAGTACCAGACGGACTGGTTACTTTTTTTGTACATGGTAAAAAAATGCCGTAAGCAAAAAAAAAAATTCATAGAAGTGTAAAATATTTTTTTTTACCTAATTATACTTTTTTTGATACCATTTTGTACATACTAGCCTAACAGTCTATAGCTAAGTCAGCGCTGATGATACAGCTAACGCCCAAAACAACACAAAATGCTTACGCATTATAAGCCTTAACACCATTTTAAACAGTTCAATATCAACTATAACTAAGATTCAAAACTGTTTCTTTAGTCAATCTAAATTCAACTCTAACCTCTTACAAATAAAGTTGCTATTCCACCTACCTCCTTCCTGCGTCTTGAGCACATTGCCAACACTGTTGATAAGGTTGAAAGCACACTGGCGACACTTGCTGTTGATGTCTTTAGTGCATATGACAGACTCTGCGATGGCACTCTTCAGTAGCTTGCTCTCAGCGTTCAGGAACGGTATCGAGTTGATAAGGTACTCTATACATCTGTGGGGAGACAGAATATTGCGAATAGATTTAAAAACAAATCTAGATGTTTAGGTTCGATTCTAGTGACTTAAGTTTATAGAATGCAGTGAACATGCAGTTTATGAAGTTCAAATATGGGTGTACAAACTTAGGTTTTTAAGAAAATCCTTTATCTGTTCTGTTAGAGGCAAAACTAAAGCTTCGACCCCTATACTAGTCCACACCTAGGCAAAGATCCGCAGTTTACAGTTTTAACTGTCAAGAAGTAGGTTCAAAACATATGTATGACTCTATGGAGAAGAATGAGCAAAAAACTCTATGAAGAAGAATAAGCAAGAAAGTCTATAGACATCTTATCAATCAAGTTTTTTCCAAAATTCTGCTAATACTATTTTTTTTGCATCTAATCGTGATACCAAGGGAAAATACGACAAAAAGAGAAACATAAATCAATTATAAAAAAACCAATACCTTAATCTAGCCGCCTTACTGCTATCAGCGACCTTATTCAACGAACTCATCAGCAACTTCTTAATCTTCTTATAATTATCCTTCAAAAACTGCTTACAACTCTCCTTATCGCTTTTGAAGATCTCTTCCAATATTCTATAAGCCTTCTTGTGTTCCATTTCCAATAACTTCAACTTCTCTTTATATTTCAAGTGTACTTCTGTGGCCATTACTTGTTCTCTTTTAGCCTTTTTGTATTTCTTGGGATCTTCTAGAATAGTTTCGCAAAGTGGGTAGACCCATTCTTCGAAGAGTTTCGCGATTATTTCGCTAGTCTGGTAAAAGACTAGGGTTCTTATAATGTCTAGGATGGATTCGCGTTGAAAATAATAGCCTTGCGACATTTCAAGTTGCTGGAGGGCGTTGGTGAATAATTCTTCGCGAAGAGGTTGTTCGCTGATTGTTAGGTATACCTGTATGGGAAGTTTTGATTAGATTTCTCTAAGCATTTATTTATATAATATATTTTTGCGATAAAATTTTTACGACTACTGAAAAGTCGGCCCAGCCTTAGCCTTTTCCCAACGATGTTGGGGTCGGCTTCCAGGCTAACCAGATGCAGCTGAATACCAGTGCTTTACATGGAGCAACTGCCTAAATGGCCTCCACAACCTAGTAACTGGGGAACACGATACATATTTAGACTGGTTGTCAGAGTTCTCGGCTTTTGACTGCAAAGATCTACAAATTACAGCCGGGACCAGTGGCTTTACGACCGCTCCGAGGCACAGGGGTTGCCACACTATCAACTATCAAAGTCCGGGCTGCTACTGAGAAATTCCTAGTGGGAAAACCCAATAACACTTTTTTCCCGACTTGGGTATCGAATAAAATAAGTTTAAATATATTTACCTGTATAGTCTCTAAGGCGGCTAACCTCTGCCCCTCTGCGCTGCTTCCCTTTGTCGGTGACATATAAATATTCAATAAAATCGGTAAATAATTCTTCGCAAACCGTCCCAGTTCTAACTGATCTTCTTCATTGTCTGCCGAACAGCTGATCAATTTCCGTAGAGCCTGCATCGCTGACAGCCTAAACTCTGGGTTAGCTTTCAACACATTACCTAACACCCTCGCCACAGATTTGAAATTCTCTTTCATATCTGTTGGGTTGTTGCAAAAAGAAGGCAGTAAAGCCCAGAATTGATTGCACAGTAGATCGTAAGTATGTGCCCCAGGTACGTCCTCCAATCGCGTCAATTCTCTGGACCTTTTCCGGCAAAATGTTGCCATTTCCAAAATTTCTGTCGCAAAGTATTTTAAGTTTGAATTGGTGATTTTTTCTTTTAAAACTGGAAGTAACCAACTTCTTTCTAAGTTTATTGACTCTGGTCCGTCTCGTAAGGGTATTATTCTTAGTACGAACTCGGGGCCTAGTGATTTGATGGCGCATCCAGTTGCATATTCGACCTCCTTGTCGTTGTCAAAGTTGTGGCTCTCCCGACGTTCGTTGAGTTTTCGTAGAAGAGGTCCGAGTGAGCTTGCTACTTTTTCGTTGCCAATCTGTGGAACATAGTAACTGTTGGTTTGAATCTCGAACTACAAGGTTTTGAAATGCAGTTTCTATTTATATGGTTGGGGAACAAAATTAATATTAAGTGTCAAAAAAACTGTGTCGAAAAATTGTAAAATAGGTACGTGTCGGAATTTAAGATACCTAAAATCCTATGCTTTGCGTTCCTCTCTGATTAAGAAGTAACACAAAGCAAATGCTTTTTTTGGGACATTGTATAATTTACCGTGGACTCATTGGTTTTAGGTGCAAATGTAAAAAAATAAACGGGCGTCCGCATTTTTTAAAATTTGCACCTAAAATGTAAGTTTGCAAGGTATAAACACAATACCATATTTCATTACTACGCGTTCCCATTTCGTGTACAGACCATCACAAAACCAATTTACCCTCCAAAACAAATCACAAAAAAAGCCAATTCTGTAATAATAAATTTTTTCTTTCTTTTTTTTTCCTTCTTTAAAAAAAATCTACAATAATAAAATTATCTCACCTCAAAGCACACAGCAATGGTCAATATAACATGTCTAATGGCCTGATTGAATGGGTTGTCGAGTCCAGTGCCGATGCTCTTGAATATGGCGTCGATATGCGTCCTGTGTCTTATGAACGACTCATCGGAGGCTAGGGCTAGCTTCACACAGTCTATGAGAACTGCCTGTGGGAGAAAATATAATTATGTTATTAGATTCAAACTGCCTCGTTAGCCTAGTGGTACTCCTGCCGGGGCTGCGGGTTATTCAGAGATACCGCGCCCCCGGAACGCAAAGGGCACATGAAAGAACATAATTATTATATGTGTTTTAGTCAGTAAAAGTCTGACACTAGAGCGGGGGAAGTTATCGTGGTAAACAAAGCACGACTGCTTCGCTAGAGATCTTGGATTCGATTTCAAGGTCGAGTAGTGTTATTGGGTTTTTCTTTGAAATTGTCAGTAGCAGCTCGGAGTTACGATTTGTTTCCGGTTACAGGCAGTATGTTTTAGGTCCCATGTAATAGTGGGGATACTATATTACATGATACCTAAAACATACCGGCGAACTGTGAGGGTATATTAATACACCTCTGCCTAGCCCTTCGGAGAATACAACTATTTATTGATTTCAAAGCAAGAACATATAAATCAAATTTTATAGTTATTTAAAGGTTTCAGGTTTTCAGGGCTAAAATAAAATATTTTTTTAGAGAAGTCTTGAAATTATTATTTAATGGCGTCTACCACCCAATTTTCGGTTATTTGAGCAACAAAGAGTATTCTTACTTTCAAAGCATTTGTGGATGCCGAGTTGATATCAGCGGCGTCAGATAACCACAGCTCTGTCACGCAGATGTTCACAAACGCTGGTAGGTTCGGCATACACAGGTTCAGATCCAAGCTGGTGAAAATAAGATATACTTAATTAGTTTCTGACCGCGTTAAGGTCTAATGTTGGTATCAAACATATCTTACAGCACTTAGTAATAGTGTGTCTTTCTACCGGCGAAAGTTTTTTTGCTCCAGCACTTCCAGAGATTTTATCACTTAGAGGTCATTCACACAAGCGACACGTTACCTCTGCCGTTGGCACATGCCACCTCGTGTAGGAGCTTTTACAAAACCAAAAAGTTTTACCTGTTTCTATAATATTACATACATACATTATCTCACGCCATTTTCCCATGGGGTCAGAAACCACACAACGCTACCTGCTACGACCCTTACATACAAATTTCGCCTCGTTCATACATCTGGTCATGCAAGCACGCCGGTTACGAGTACTGCGCACCCGACCTGTCTGAAGAACCTCACCAACAAGGTAGGTCTTTCTAGGGCGTCTCTTCCCGGCGTTGCCACTTACATTTTCCATATTAATAGCTAACTGCTAGTCAATTGCTAGCTAATTGTTAGTCGCCTTTCACTCCTCTTCTCAACATGACCAAATCATAATATTAGTTTTTATTAAAACAATTTCATTGTAACCTCATCAGACTTCAAAGCTATCATTAATAATGACATATGGGACTTCCATACCAAGCTTACGTATTATTTTTTTACAAAACAAGTAGAGTACAGCGCGTACAGCGAGTACAGCGACACTTACTTAGCAAGACACCCAAATCCCTGGTGCAGCACAGCCGCCCACGCCAGCACTTGTCCGGTGTCGTTCGCCGGAGGCCGGGCCGCCATGAGAGCCCTAGTGAGCTGCACCGCCAGCGACGCGGTCATGTTGCTCGCGTCGCGCGCGCTCGAGAACAGCGCGTGCAACGTGTGCAGGCAACACGTCTTTATGTACACGTTGTTGTGCGTCATCAGCGAGAGGATGGCTTCGCAGATTGACTGGGGGAGTTCAATTTTAGAGTATTAATTAAGTTAATTGCAAATAGACGTGGCGGTAAAGTATGGTTTAAAAAAAAACTATG
The DNA here is from genome assembly GCA_932526535.1 of Caradrina clavipalpis. Taxonomy (NCBI): domain Eukaryota; kingdom Metazoa; phylum Arthropoda; class Insecta; order Lepidoptera; family Noctuidae; genus Caradrina; species Caradrina clavipalpis. The sequence goes on along the minus strand of OW052106.1, from coordinate 7,606,127 downwards.
TGTGGGTATTGAGTCTTGCTCTCGCAATTTATGACAGCGGCTGACACAGACATTGTCGTATGTTAGCAAGCATGAATGATTGGATTTGTTTGGTTGGCTTGTTTTGGCATTAATATAATGGTAACGTAACATTGACTACATATCATTTAATTCTAGTAAAATATATATAATTATATGCTATGCCCTAACAGGGTACATAATATTTTCTTTAGCTTTAAGCCTTATGTAACATCTTTATACACATTATGGTATGCAAATAAATGAATACGAATAATGAACGAAACCCAATTAAGCATTAAATAAATGAATGGTGTCTTGTGAAGACACCCAAACCTGGTTGCTGAAAGCTAGTTTTTGCTAGCAAATTTTTAGATGTTCATAAGTAAAAGATTTATACATAACAGGTTTTAGGAATTAAAGGCATTTTATTCATTTACTTACTATCTTATAACCAGGTAATACTTTTCCATGTCTATGACATTAAAAACCGTACCTTGATATAATCCTTGCTGAACACGGGCAGCACATCCTGAAGCATGGTAAGTGTGTGCAGCACAGTTCTATGACCAGCCAACAGCGCCTCCGCCTTGATCTGAGAGAGGCAGTACTCCGCCACGCGGTTTGATCCGGGGTGGAGTTTTGGTACCTGGAATATTAAACAACAAAGTGAGATTGTTTAATTAATATATTGATATTATGGTACAGTTGAACCACAGATTAAATAAGTACAGATACTTCACTCCATAGCAAAAACCCAACAATTAACGCTTTAATTACCTACAAAACGGTCGTGCGCGGTAAAATGTACTTTACGCAGACGCCCGATAGTATGTACTTCGTCGTCTGTCGTGTTGTGCTAGAGAGAGAGAGCAATAACGCGCGTCACACAAAGGCTGTCTGGAGCGACTGGATTCTGCGCCCGGGCGCAGGTGAGCTGGTGAGCCGTAGGCACTTAAGAGAGTAACCTTGAACGAGTGACGGAGGCCTGGTTGAACTAAGTATTTGGTATACAGGTAGTTAACTTGTTATAGTGGCATCTATCGTGCCATATGTGAACTACAAATGGCATTCTACATCGCGATATTATTACGCTCACAGTAATAAAGATCATCGGTAGTGTAGTAGACAGATAAATATTCTTGCCTGCATACCAAACTATTTGTTCTAGTGTACATTTGCAGTGGAGGCCCACTTTTTAGAATAATTACAAAAAAAGTAATGAGTAGGGTCTTTATTTGTTTTTCTTAGCACATGAAAAATGCTAAAAAAAGCCCTTCTATCAACATACCTTAATCTTCTGATCTTTACCGGGTATCATAAAACAGCTGCCGCGTAGCACTGACGTCACGGCATATTGAGCTGCTTTGCGGACCTGAAAAAAGTATATATAATTATGTTGATATTGCAGTTATTCTTTGAAGTTATTTTTTATTATTAGACTATAAGATACTAAATTAGATACCAGGAATGCGTGTTTTTTTTCTATTAATGTGTTTACTGCAATCGCAGTGCAGCATTGCAATTGCATTTGGTAAAGACCAATCAGAAGCGTACAGATGACTGACTCATCAACACCATGTGAGCAGGTAGCCGTTTATTGATAACGGTCCCTGCACGCTGCTTATTCCTATCTTTTTTTACGTATATGGCCCGACGACTCAGTTGTTTACTTGCTTACTATAGAAGGTACTTACCTGGTACCAACCCACAAACTCATGCATTAACAGTGGGCTCCTTCCTGGGCCATCACAACATTACATGAATGTTACAATAGCAGATAAAAAACAATAGTTTACAACAAACCTTAGGCTTAGAATGCAGTGCAAACGCCAGAACTGATTCAAAAATCCTCATCGTTGATGAATCACCCCATAAGGCATACTCCTGCGCCCTCAGTAACACCGATAGGCACCCGATAGCACTCCTGAGTAATGCCCCGTTCTCACTCTGTTCATTCTTCACCAGTATATCCATGAAGATGGTTGCGGAATCGGAGAATTGTTTTCTTAGAACTGCTTGTGGGACTGACTTAATTCCCATAGACAGTAATGTCAGTGTTGCTACTAGATTTTCTTCTATTTCTGATGATTTTAGGGTTTCCATCTGTAAGCAAACAAGTTTTTTGCCATGTATTAAGGAGATGATTTTCAAACACAATTTATTTTTGATAAATATTTTTTAATTTTCTTCAAGAGTGCCTTAGTAGTACATACAAATAAAACTATTTCATTATTCAGATTCTGAAATTGAACTCTCACTATTTTTGAAGCATCAAAATAATATGGTAAAAGGTTGCCAAGGAAGGTAAAAAGCTGAACAGACCAGGAACCAATGGTAAACACACATAACATAGCCATATACTTGCCTTGCCTCTAGGTCTAGCCTATTATATAATGCTGTAAGCACACGGCGTATTTTTAACCCCCGACGCAAAAAGAGGGGTGTTATAAGTTTGACGTGTCTGTCTGTCTGTCTGTCTGTCTGTCTGTGGCATCATAGCTGCCGAACGGATGAAGCGATTTCAATTTAGTTTTTTTTGTATTAAAGGTGACCTATATGCGAGTGTTCTTAGACATGTTTGATGAAAATCGGTTGAGCCGTTTAAAAGTTGTGGGGGTGAAAGTAGGGAAGAAAAACTGAATGTCTGTAAATATACTCGAGTGGGGTCTTAAACTTAACAAAATCGACCTTATAATAAGTAAGTACCTATAAAAAGAATAAAATAAAAAATTAAATTTAAAATTTAAAAAACCCCCAACACAAAAACCTAAGTTCCCTTTAAAAAGTAAAAAAATAACAAAAAAAAATACGTCACGTTGGGGGACCGATGTTGCATTTAGGATACGATCGTCCCGAGCGGTCCCCCAACGTGACGTATTTTTTTTTGTTATTTTTTTACTTTTTAAAGGGAACTTAGGTTTTTGTGTTGGGGGTTTTTTAAATTTTAAATTTAATTTTTTTTGTTTCATATGTTTGACTGAGTAGGTGTATCTGTTCCATAGAAAAATGCTAGTGTTCCACACAACATGAAATGGGCGTTGTTTGCGTGTTCCAAATACGCCGTGTGCTTACGGCCTAACATGTGGAACTTATAACTAGTGGAATAACGATTTAAAAGTATCCAGAAAGATGTTATCAAACTTACCAGTGCTGCAAAGTATTCAGTACTGGTCTCCTTGCCACCTTGCTCCTTAATGACCTCGGTGACTGCTGCAAGCACTGCCAGCATCTCCTTGTGAAGACCATTGTTGGAGTCAAACCTTGTTAGTAGCCTGGAGTAATTATGATTAAAGTAAAGATGTAAAAATTTTTAAAGCGATGGTAAACTTGCTTGTTTGATGCTGGAAGATTGATTTCTATTGATGGAGATAATTGGATTGTTTTTATTCATGGAAAATCTGGCAATTATAGCATTTAAATAAATAAATATCTATTTCCTTTTACCCTCAAATTGTTTCAAATTCAAAGTCAAATCATTTATTTCAATTAGGCCATTAAAAGGCACTTTTGAATGTCATTAGATGAAAAAGATATTGAATCTAGTTGCCATTTAATGTTTTATGTTTATTACCATTGCCCATTTTCAGTGTTTTTAACACACTATTACTTTTATAATTAATACTAAACAAAAAAAAAAATACTCTATGTGTTGTTCCAGACTTTAATCTATGTCTGTGCTAAAGCTCATTCAAATCCATTCAGCAGTTCCAGCGTGATTGAGTACCAAACATCAAGAAGATATTAGCCGTTATTGATACTTACTTGCTAAAACTAATATTGGAGCACTGGCTCCAGTCAGATGCAAATGTCTGGAAAGTTTTGAATGTGCCTGCTTTGAAAGACCCCGAGTATTCAGTGTCTGAGGCGTCTTCCCCACTCTTCATAGACATATTCTCCATTTCCTTAGCTATAAGTAACTCTGATTCAGCATCAGATTTTTTCTTGAGTGATGCATGACCATATGTCATCATAGCATCGTGTTTAGACACCGCCTGTTGTGTTAATCCCGTGCTTCCTACAAAATTTAAGGAGTTATAGGCGAGGTTGAAGTGCGGTCGATAGAAATGCCGAAATTTTTATTTGGGGAATGAAAATGGTATTTTTATTTGTTATTGTCTGTTTGTATATAAGCGTATTCTTAAGGTAGCTCGTATGATGCAGAATCTATAAATTTACAGGTATTTTTAGGAGAAAACAAAAAAATATAACCAGATTACCTAGATTTTCTTGAAAAAACCGAGACTTCGCCATCTCTCGGTATTTCTGTATTTTCGGATTCGAGGTGGAAGACTGACCCTTCTGCCATCGCTTCCCCTTTGATTTTCCTTTTAGTTTTGATCTGAATTTTCCCATTTTTCTTCAATTTTAGCACGAGTTTCAATATAATAACACCGCACGTGGTTGTGCGATTATTTGAAGTGAAATTAAATTAGCAGCAAATGGTTGTCAAAAGTGACACTTTAATGACGCTGCCAAAACATAGGTTAGCCAACTTTCCGGCGCAAAAAGCCAAGATAGAGACGTCCTCAATAAGATATTGTGGAAGACCTAATCTTGATAAATACAAAAAATCTTTGATGAAATAAAAATAAATTATAAAAAACGTACGTTGATTTATTTAATTAGACAAAAGCTTTGATGTACTTTATAGTTCACACGTTGTTTGCGTTATTAGCCGAACATTTGAACTATTTGACCTATATTAACTGCGTTCCCAATCATGCATAACGTGTTTAGTGATTCAAAAACAATAATAAAAAAACCATAAACAGACAACACAACATCAAGCGTAACGGAACGCAGTCCTAATAATTTTTCTTCATTCACCTTCGCTTTAGTTGTTTCATTGACGTTTTTCTTGTTTGTAAATAATAATTGCTGGAAATAGTACGCAATGTGAAATTGTACGCATTCCTCGTTCTATTGCACATTACGTAAACGTTAAACATCGTTTTGTAGTTGAATTGATATCGCAAGAAATATCCTAACCTAATGTGTGGCTTGTTCTGTTGAGCTGTTGAAGCTATGATAGAAGATAATGCCTCAATTTAGAAGAAAAAAGGCGTCCAAGTCGTTCCCAGTTAAAGTATGTACGCTAGACGCTGAATTGGAATTTAACCTTGAGGTGAGAATTTTGACAAATGTTGTTATAATAAAAGATTACATTGTTATTGTTTATTGTCGAAATTGGTGTGTAAGCGCGATCCTTGGCTCACAATGAGTGGCTTGTGAGTCACCGTCACTCGGCGAACTCGTAAATTACCTTAATAATACACACTAGTGATAATTGGGGCCTTGTTTAGTCATTATTTTCCCTTATAGTAGTAGTAGTGGTTGGTATCGCGTGTAATTGAGGTGCAGGTTCGATTCCGAGTCGTACATATTTTGACGGACATGTAATATTAATCAATGATTTATTATGGGCATGGTATTTTTGTTTGTTTGGAAATACTATATTTAAAATTCAACAATACATTGAAAACATCTTTGTTAACAATTATTTAATTCTTATTTAGAAACTGAATTCCTCACAATTGCTCATTATGACCCCAAAGGTGAAGTAAAGAATGTAGACATTTAAATATGTTTGGAATTTGTTATGATAATGTAAAGCAAAACTTTTAAGTGTTGTTGCTAATTATTGTATGAAATTAGAGGTTGCTATTTTATTACTATACTAAATATTTAGTTCACAACTGATAATAACCATCACCAAATGTACAATGTCTAACTTGGTTAGATCGGCAAATATACCGTTCCAAGCATTATAAATTCCAAGCAAATATGAACCCTAACTATTATTATTGTAGAAGCCTACATTTTCTTAAGAAATCGTACTTAAAGCCATTTCTATGGCTGAATACAGTGCAAATACTTTTGCAATGCAAATACACCCAAATTGACACATTCCCTAGACTTAGCAGTAGACATAAACCTTACTTATATTTAGTATTAGATTTTACCTGCAATTTCGTCTGTGTTAACTCTTGTTCCGATCCCAAATTTTTCAGGGAACTCTCAGGAATAACATTGCCTTCTATTAGTCAAACAATTTTCAGAATCAGAATTGGTGTTCTAGAGATTAGCTTGTTCAAAAAAAAGCCAAACTAACTCTTCAGTGTTACAATAAAACATTTTATATTCTATACATTATTATAATAACTCCTTTTTATAATATTAATTATAAAGAGGTAAATTTTGTGACGTTGTAGGGTGTAATCTCCGGGTCTACTGACCTGTTTTTTTATTTTTTTTTAACCATAGAAAGCCACGTTATTTGTGAGTATTGTAGGCTGTATAATAACGCTACGACCCACGGGAGTGGAGCAATAACTAAAGACGTTACTTAACATGGGTGAAAATATCCACTCGGAGTCGCAGGCATACGCTAGTATAAAATAAAACATTGTAGAATCAAGAGTGGGCACACATTAGTCACAGACTGACCAGTACCTCCATAGATATTTGACATTTGATAACAAATGAACTCTGCACTGATAACTGTGTTATATGCTAATATTGTTGTGGAACTAGGCAATATAAACAGTGTACAATATAATGCAAATGTAATGCACCCAAGCACAATATTTATGCGGTATTGCGGACTATAAATAAACTGAGGCAAAAAGTTGGTGTTTATCATAAATTCCTGTCAGAGAGGTCAAAATCAAAAGTGTAAATAAATAATATTTTTTACTGGGAACAACAATCCCAGATGTAGGATTATTATTTGGAGACTAGCTTTTCCACATAGTTTTACCCGCGTTTAGTTACATCTTCATTTTCATGCCTCGTAGTATATTGTTAAAGCTAAATGGGTTGTACAACACAAAAAAAAAAACAAATTGGAGCAGTAGTTCCTGAGATTAGCGCGTTCAAACATACAAATAAACAAACTCTTCAGCTAATATTAGTTTTGATTGATTGATACTGCTGGAAATTTCTCGACCATATGACCAAATGCAAAAATGCTCAGAGAAATGAATTTTCAGACTCCGGTCCTATTTCTTATTCATTCTTCTTGATGTGAAAAATGTGTACTCTTTTTAAATAAGCCCCCATAATTACTAGTTGGCTGTTATTATTCTTTTAATAAACAGGTAAACTGCCTCAATGGTCTAGTGCTCCTAAGCGCGACTGCCTGCTACGCTAGAGGTCTTGGGTTCGATTCCCAGGTCGAGCAAAAAGTGTTATTGGGTTTTTCTATGAAATTCTCAGTAGCAGCTCGGAGTTTAGATTTGTGCCCGGTTAATGGCAACAGACTCACACCCTGTTACATGGGACCTAAAAAAAAAACATACCGGCAAACTGTGGGTTTACATTGGTACACTTTTGCCTAACCCTTCGGGGAATACAGGCGTGATAGTATGTATGTATGTATGTAATAAATAGGTTATTTTCTCTTTGATTCCAGTGGCGAGCTACAGGAAGAGATCTGTTTGATTTAGTATGCAGGACTATAGGTCTGAGGGAAACATGGTTCTTTGGGTTGCAGTTCGAAGACACAAAACATTTTATAAGTTGGCTGAAGTTGGATAAAAGAGGTGAGTGTATTGTTATCCTATACATGTAGCAGTAATAGACAATGTAACATGAGTTTTCGGATAAAAAATTTGTCTGTTGAGACTGGGTTCTAAAATTAGGGTTTTAAGTGACATATATTATACAAAATGCAGCATACCGTCATCATCATCTTCCTGCCCTTGTTTCTTGTTCTTGGGGTCAGTGCAACATGTTTTCTTCTTTAGCCATAGCTGTCCATATCAACCATCATGTTAACATTAACTCTCTTGTCTTTCATATGATTTTTAACCGACTTAAAAAAAAAGGAGGTTATCAATTCTTCAAAACTGCCCAATTTCGTATATGTTAATCAGCGTCTGAACAAATGTGTCAAATTTCAAAAGTGTATGTGTATGTATGTTTGTCTGTTTTTATGTTTGTGTTCGCATATCTCCGTAACTAGAAGTCCGATTTAAGTAATTCTTTTTTTGTTGTACTAGGTATTGTTCAACTTAGGGAATTCTGCAAGTTTCATCAAAATCGGTTCAGTAGTTTTTTAGATAGGAAACTTTTAGTGGTGTCTTGTTAATTTATGTAGTAGTATGACCTTCATGGATTTGGATGAAGGGAGTTGATACTAAAAAAAGCGTGAAATAAAAATCTTTTTTACAAAAAATTGCGGCTTTGGTTCTGTTTGTTGTTTTGTAGTGCCTCCGACTTCCAAAGCTAAAGTTATTTTTCTCTTTTTAGTCTTTGAAGGTGGTTATATTTTTTGTAAAAAAGATTTTTTCACACAATCCTATCTTTTTACCTGACTTCCAAAAGGTGGAAGTTATTCTTTGGCCTATTATTGCCTATAATTCCACTATTCTCTGTAGGTACATTTCTTAAACAACCAACATTCGTTTTCTGTCTAATCTCTTTAGAAAGTCAATTTAATTTGTAATCATTACAGCAGATAATCACATTACATAATTGCCATTCATTACGCCTTATCTGGAATTTTGCAATGTTTATTATTACACTTGAATACTTGATAAGAATATTAATGAACTTTATAAGTATGTAAGTAAGTGTGTTTATTTATATTTGTAACTTGGAATTGCAATGTTTTTGTTGAATTTAAAATTCGCTAGAATTATTATTATAACATTCTTGAAATCGTCGTTTAAATTGTTTATATTGAAGTAGCAAAACAACTTATTTAATATAAGTCACAGTGTAGTGTGTGTGTGTGTGTAGTGATGTATGAATGTGGACGAGGCAAAAGTAGTATGTTAGGATCGTAGCAGGTGGCGTTCTGTGGTTTCTGCCTGCCCCCATGGGAAAAAAGCGTGAGTTTATGTATGTATGTATATCACAGTGTTATTTAGTTAGATGTATGAATGTCCTAGTTATAACATTTTCTAGCTATTATTGTCCCACTGCGGGGAATCGGCCACAGGAATAGGCCTCTTCTCATACACAAAAGTGCAATACCTACAAGTTGGATGACTCGGTTGGCAGCGACACATTGTCTAAATGATTAGCTGTTGCGCTGAGTGTTGCGGTTTCAACTACCGTACGGAACAAATACTTGTATGGCCTACAGATATTTTTTTATAAATGTTTGTAAATACATACTTTCACTACTTTACCGCTTTTACGACTTTACTGGCGTGCCTGTATGACCAGATGTATGTATGTCGACGAGGCGAACGGAGTTTGTAAGGATCGTTGCAGATGGCGTTCTGTAGTTTCTGCCTACCCCCATGGAAAAAAGGCGTGAGTTTATTCATGTATGTGTATACGTGTAAATGCATTCACAATACTGGAAAAAATCATAGTCTGTAGAAACATTTTCTTTAAAGATAAAAATAAAAATGTAATTGTAATCTAACCAACCTCACATAATCTTCATCCCCATTCCAGTACAAGACCAATGCGTCTCCCAGATGCCAGGCACCCCGTTCATGTTGCTCTGCAAGCTGTACCCAGAGGACGTGGCCGAGGAGTTGATCCAGGAGGTGACGCAGCACCTGCTGTTCCTCCAGGTGAAGCAGGCGATCCTCAGCATGGACATCTACTGCCCGCCTGAAGCGTCCGTCCTGCTTGCCAGTTATGCGGTCCAGGCCAAGGTTGGTTATGTAAGCTTGATCATTGTTATTTTATTTTTTATTTGTTAAATATATTAGATTCTGCTCGTGATTTTATTCACATGGAAGTCACTTTAAAGCCAATTTGTATATTTTCAATAAACTATGAAAAGGCAGTTTTGAATATTGTATAAAAGAAAAAACAATTTAATCTAGTTGCCTCTTCCAAAAGGTAGTTTCGTATTAAGAAGAATGAAGAATTAAGAAAATCCATAAGAAGTATGCTATTAAATATATCCTATGGTCCTGGGCAAACCTTTTCTATTAGTGAGAGAAGTATTCCACTCGAACCAGCACTTCCAGAGATTTAATTTAAATATTTCCTGATTTTAAATAATTTGATGAGCTGACTTTTTTCGTTGTTTTAAAGAATGTTACTTAATTTAGGCCCGGCGCCCACTATCGGCATCGGCACGGCTGAGGTCGATGCAGTAGCCTCAAGCATACCCAAGCGGTATTTTTGTTACTACGATCATATATCATGGAAATTTCTACTTTATTGCCATGAAGTTAAAATATAATGCTTTTTATCACCCAAAATCCTCAGCCGTGCCGATGCCGATAGTGGGTGCCGGGCCTTAATCACACATTACAATATGCCTTTGTTATTTTATTTCACAAATATATTTCTGTTTACAGTACGGTGACTATGATGAGAGCGCATACAAGCCCGGTATGCTTGCCAGCGAGGATCTGCTGCCACAGCGCGTCATCGACCAGTACCAGATGACGCCCGAGATGTGGGAGGACCGCATCAAGATATGGTATGTGCCACACATACCCTCACACTACATACAGCCTGTAAAATGACATTGCATAAAGGTTATATAACAACGCATACTGCACATCAAACTAACAATAAAACCACTAAAATATATAAACTCATATCTACATACAGCCAGTTCCGGAATGACTATGTGCGTCATCATCTGCTTAGCCTTTTTCCCAACTATGTTGGGGTCGGCTTCCAGCTGAATACCAATGTTTTACATGGAGCGACTGCCTATCTGACCTCCATAACCCAGTAACTGGGTAACACGATACCTCTTGGTTAGCCAGACTTCTCGAATGACAATGTGAAGGCCATGCAAATATTTGTTCCGTGCGGGAATCGAACCCGCGACACGCAGCGCAGCAGCCAATCGTTTAGCCAATGCGCCAACCGAGCCCAAAAAAGCCGTGAGTCTGGAATAGCACAAATGCTACTTTTTATCCTGGAAAAATCTACGGTTCACGTGGAATAATATCTCAATCTTAACGCGGGGGGAATTGTGGGTAGAAGCTAGTTAATGTTTTGGAAATTAGACTATAAAGCCATGAAGTAATTAACGAATCTTGTTCCAACAACTATTTATCGCCACTAAAGTCTTATTTTTGTCTAACAAATGTTTTATCCTCCATCAGGTACGCGGATCACAAAGGCATGTCGCGGGATGAGGCTGAGATGGAATATCTGAAGATAGCGCAGGATTTGGACATGTATGGCGTCAATTACTTCGCTATAAAAGTAAGTTAATTTGTCTACAGAATCTTTCTAAAGGTTATATTATCATGTCAACAAGTTGTAATTGCCATTATTGCGATTTGAAATAATAAGAAAGGAAGATGCTATCACTCATCTAGATACTCAATAATATTTTATGATAACATTAAGATAATTGGATTGTCGTTTTACGCAAGAAAAACCTTGGGATGATAAATGCTATACTAATATTATTAATGCTAAAGTAGCCCTGTTTGTCTGTCTGTTAAGTTTTCACGCCTAAGCCACTGAACTGGTTTTGATAAAATTTGGTATGGGATAAGTTTGAAACCCAAGGAAGGACATAAGCTACTTTTTATTCCGCGAATTTGCGTCTGCGATAACCGACATTTACGCGAATAAAGTTGCAGGTAAAAGCTAGTAGCCAATAAAAAATGCGTAATAATACACTTAAAAACCACTTCCAAACCCTTCTCGAACGTCCTCGAACGCCAGTGAACTTGCGCTTTTAACCATTAGCAATAAGATTCATTATTCAATGTCTCACCTAATAATAACCTTCCTTGCAGAACAAAAAATAACTTTAAAACACCAACGATAAGAGCCGTTATTCAACATCTCACCTAAAACCTTCCTTGTTCCAGAACAAAAAAGAAACAGAGTTATACCTAGGCGTGACGGCGCTAGGGCTCAACATATACGAGAAGGATAACAAGCTGACTCCCAAGACCACCTTCCCTTGGTCCGAGATCAAGCACATCAGCTTTGATGACAAGAAGTTCGTTATCAAGTTTGTGGAGAAGACCACCAATAACTTCATCTTCTTCTCGCCTAAAGGGATGAATAAGTTGGTGAGTGTTATCTATACTAATATTATAAAGAGGTTTTTTTACTCAAGCCTTCTTCCCGTGGTGGCAGAAACCATAGAACGCCACCTGCTACGATCCTTACATATTTCTTTTGCCTCGTCCACGTTCAGACGCTTGAAGTACTGGTCCAATTACAAAAAAAATATTTCACTGAAAGAAAGTACCCCTATTGCGGTTGTCATAAGACATATTTCGCTAATGATGGAAGAAGAGTGGCTTTTGCCCAGGAGTGGGACAGAACAGGTTAAAAAATGCATGAATTGATATATTATAAAAGCTAAAGGTTATTCAACTACTAAACATGAAATATACAAATTTGATAGGTAGTTTATCGGTTGGAGACGTCTGAAGTCACACTTTGACTTTCACGGGCATAAAGCAAGCATACTTTTATACATTACAGACCACTACTTTAGCATTAACTGCCTCGTTGGCCTAGTGGTCCTGAGCGCGACTGCTACGCTAGAGGTCCTGGGTTCGATTCCCGGGTCGAGCAAAAAGTGTTATTGGGTTTTTCTATGAAATTCTCAGTAGCAGCTCGGAGTTTGGATTTGTGCCCGGTTAATGGCAATAGGCTCGCCCCCTATTACATGGGACCTAAAATATACCGGCGAACTGTGGGTGTACATTGGTACACCTCTGCCTAACCCTTCGGGGAATACAGGCGTGATGGTATATTTATATTTATATTTATTATACTTTAGCATCGTCCATGTCATAAGGACAACTCATGAAAAGTTCAGCTCATAAAATCTACTAATTGCTATATGAATAGCAAAATAAATTAGTTCTAACCTATGTGTACTTTATTACACTGCTGTTGTTGTCTCCAACAACATAAATTGTCTCATCATCATCATCTCAGCCATAGGACGTCCACTGCTGAACATAGGCCTCCCCTTTAGATCTCCACATATACCGGTCGGAAGCGACCTGCATCCAGCATCTTCCGGCGACCTTTATTAGGTCGCTTATATAAATTGTAAAAATAATAAATTTATAAATTGTAAAAATAATAAATAATAAAGGATGATGCCAGAGTTTCTATGAAATCTGGTCCCACCTTCCAATAGCTATGTGTGTTACATCGTTGGATGGGTAATTTTGAGCCGAATAAAAGTTACTATGGCGCCAAGTTCCAAATCTTAGTCCGTTCAGAGTTATTATTTAATAAACATGGCAGAGTTTCTATGAAATCTGGTCCACCTTCCAATAGCTATGTGTGTTACATCGTTGGATAGGTAATTTTGAGCCAAAGATTTCGCTAACTTCAGTTGATAGGTTCCCAAAGCTAACAAAATGATTTGTTCTTCACTGAATCTCGGAAAATCAATATCACTTGCTTCTACTCTTGTAAAATCAGCTCTTCTGCTGTTTAATCGTTTCCGTTCCACATATTCATATAAAATATTAGGGGTATATAACTTCAGCCTTATTTCGGTGACGATAGCTTCTGCATATTGACTATCTTCGATGGGTATATGAAAGTGGTTTGTGATAGCAGCAGCTATCTTAAACTCAGAAAACATAATAATATGCGGCAACGCATTGTTAAAATATTTTTGGCGAAACAGTTTAAAATCCCGTTTGAACCTGCCGTTAACCACTTCCACTACCCAGTGGCAAATAGTGACCAATCGAGATTCGTTGGCTTGGTCAGTAGTAAGTTGGGATTCGTGTCTATCCTTTGAAAGCGGGACGTAGTATTCATACATAAACTCACGCCTTTTTCCCATGGGGGTAGGCAGAAACCACAGAACGCCACCTGCTACGATCCTTACATACTACTTTCGCCTCGTCCACGTTCATACATCTGGTCATACAAGCAAGCCGGTTACGAGTACTGCACATCTGACCTTTCTGAAGAACCTCACCAATAAGGTCAGGGTAGGTCTTTCTAGGGCGTCCCCTCCCGGCGTTGCCACTCACATCTGCCACATAAATACCTTTTGTTAGTCGCCTTTGGTTGGTTACAACCGCATGTATGGCACCATTCACTTTATTTCCCGCCTTTACTCTCCTGTCCACATCAGCATCAATCTTTCCATCCCTTGTAAACATACTGCCCAAGTATACAAACTCGTTCGTTTGCTCCACACTCACACCATTTATTTTCACATCACATACCGATTCATCCCTTTTCTTTTAAACACTTCATTCATTCTTAATCCACTCTCACTCTCTCTCAAATCTGTCAAACAACTATCCATATATATGTCGAACAGCCAAGGAGCCGCTACACAGCCCTGTCTTACACCTCTTGAGATGTAAAACCAGTCAGTGTATGCCCCATTTATCCTAACACAAGCACTGGAATCTTTATACAAAGATTTCAGTGCTCGTATCAAGCGCCCGTCCACACCATACATTGCTAGAGTCGACCACAGTTCTTCCCCCACGCACTGTCATAGGCCAAGTCTCCGAAAGCACAGTAGACTTTCTTGTGCTTTGCCAGATGTTTTTCGGCTATGCACCTTAAGGAGAAGATCTGATCCATGCAGCCCATTCCCTCTCTAAATCCCGCTTGCACATCCCATATTTTACGCTATAATTACTACGTGTATAAAGCACAAATGCAATTATTACGTAAAAATAAAACGATAAAACTGTCATGTTTATTAAATAATAACTCTGAACGGACTAAGATTTGGAACTTGGCGCCATAGTAACTTTTATTCAGCTCAAAAATACCTATCCAACGATGTAACACACATAGCTATTGGAAGGTGGGACCAGGATTTGCATCCTCCTTTATAAATTGTCTGATGACACTTAATTGGATTGATAGACAACAAGGATTTTTAAAGTAAATATAGATAAATATAAAATAACTACTATAGCAAAAAACAAGCATGGCATTCATTATTAATCCCCACAATTGATTTTGTTATTGATATTATTTTCAGATACTAGACCTATGTATCGGGAACCATGATCTGTATATGAGGAGGCGGAAGCCGGACACCATGGAGGTGCAACAAATGAAGGCGCAGGCGAAAGAGGAGAAGCAGGTACGTTATATTTACTCTTTAGTAACGAAACGAGGGATGTTTCTTACTTCCAAATATCCTAAATGTGAATGTTTGTTTATTTTTCTTTTAGGCAAAAACGACTGAAAAGATTTTGATAAAACTTTACAGTAATCTAGCTTACACAGATTCCTAATAAATGGGACCAAAACATACCGGTGAACTGTATTAATATTACTGTGTATTTGCACATTCGTACACCCTTGCCTAACCTTTCGGGGAATACCAGGCGCGTTGGTGTGTGTATTCTAATAACTTAATAATAATCTTCTTTTCTCTTTAACAGCGCCGTCAAATAGAGCGCAACAAGTTAGCTCGCGAGAAGCAACTGAGAGAGGCAGCCGAGCGAGAGCGGCAGGCGATGGAGCAGCGGCTTCGGCAGTACCAGGAGGAGATACGACTCGCTAACGAGGCGCTGGTAAGAGATGCTGGTGTTATCTGTACAAGTGAGAGAGCGGCAGGCGATGGAGCAGCGGCTCCGGCAGTACCAGGAGAGATAATATAGTACAATACTTGTACTTATATATGGTAACAGATTCCATGGTTACCCAAGTTTTTGATTTGGCTTCGGTTTTAGCAATAAAACACTCAATAACACAGCATTCTTGAATTTTATGGCAAGTACGATGCGCGTGAGCTACAATTTCGGACTGAGGCCATTTTTCTGGTGTTTGAGCATTTCGCTCAAGTTGCGCGGACACGGACACGCCCCCTTGCCACTTTTCCTGTTTTTTTAATTCTTTGGTGGTGATCAATGCTCATGCCTTCTCTGCATGTGAAGCCTTTGCATTGCGACAGTAATAGGCTGGTATTATTTTAATATTATTGTGGGTTGGCTCAATTTAGCAGAACTAAGCTCAAGCCTTTAAATAGAATAGAATAAAAATTAGTTAATAACCTGTTGCATTAAAATATATTTCCAATCTTCTTCAGCGTCGTTCAGAAGAGACGGCGGAACTTCTAGCAGAGAAGGGGCGCGTCGCAGAAGAAGAAGCGTCCCTTCTAGCGCAGAAGGCGGCCGACGCCGAGCGGGAGAACGCCAGGCTACGGCTATCGGCTATCAAGACTGAGGAGGAGAAGGTAAGACTATTACGAAGAAAAAATATTAATCTTAGTTTAAATTTACGCAACTCATTGAGCCTTCATACTTTTTTGGGCCTAATGTAAAAGTTATGAAACAAAAAAAACCATATATAAACTATTTTACATCCCATTAAGCTTGTATTTAACCCAAGACCTCTAGCGTAGCAGTCGCTCTTAGGACCACTAGGCTAACGGGGCAGTAAACTTACGATTTAAAGTTCTAACTTGAATGGCAACTTATTTGCTGTGTCGGAGCAAGGCTGTTATAGCGAGCGATGAGTAACGACCTTTATTCTCCCTTCTTAATTAACAGACCCCAATTGCCAAATAAACACTACATATCATTCCAGGTACACTTAGAACGAAAAACACGTGAAGCCGAATACCTAACAGCCCGATTAGTGGAGGAGTCCGAGAAACGGGCTGCAGAGGCGGAAAGACTGAAAGCGGAGCTGATCTCAGCGAGGATGGCTGAAAAGCAGGCCAAGGAGAAACTCCTGAACTTCCTCAGTAGGACTTCCACCGGGTCTTTGCCCCCCGTGAGTAAACCTTCTAGAAAGTATGAAGAGTCTATGGAGACGAAGATGACGGAAAAGCAGGCTAATGAAAAGCTGATCAACTTCCTGAGTGATACGTATAATGGTTCCTGGGATCTTGGACCTCCGGTGAGTGGTTTAATTGCAGAAATTTTCTTAAATGTGTCAAATGTTTCATGTGAACCAACGCTTTCTACATCACGATATCAAAAGACTCCGCGACATTATTTTGTATATTATAAGAGAAACCCGACAATGTCCGCTTGGTTCGAAGGAGTGTTTTTATAAGTGGATGATGAAATTTCCACACTGTTCCTTATACTTTTAAAGGTAAATTTAGCTAGGTAGGTATTTTCTTAGATTATCTACTTTAGACTACTAAGATCTTGTAAACGTTTACACTTGGCCGCCCGAACTTGTCTATGATATAGCGATATATCACAGACAAGTTCAGGCGGCCATTGTAGTCTTCTTTCGTGATACATTCATAATTATTTACATTGTAGTTTACCTCATTTAAACAAGCTGGCAAAATCTACTTTAAAGTACATTTTATTACAAGTATTTCCAATATCAATGTTGTAAGCTTTTTGAACTCAAAAATAATCAGACTATAACAAACAATATTTTTTCCATTCCAGTCATCAACAGTCCCATCTAGTCTGTTTCCGTCCACCTGCTCGCTGCCGGCGGAGCTAGGGGGCGAAGTCCTACAGAATGGCACCGCCACGGTCACGGAGCCCGAGCTGAACTCATACCAGCTGGTACCTGATGACTCCGACCCTCACATACATCGGCTGTCTTTGGAAATTGAGAAGGAGAGGTAAGACTAATCTTCTATCTTCTATACAACATTATAATTAGTATATGCGAAACACCTGTCTTGTATTTTTATGTAAAGAATCTGTATACAACATTTCAAAACTGTACCATGAAAAGAAGTTTGACCCGACTACAAAAAATCACGTTCTAAAAAGTATGAAACAAGAAAACCTTCTCATCTGAAAGCCGTGGTCGTATGCCACTTTGCCCTAAACTTAAGTGCTAAAGATTAATGTTCTATTACTATACACATACTGTTTTACCGGATTAAGTATATAAGGCATATAAATATGTTAAGTGCTTTTGGTGAACTAGTGCACCAAAAGCACTTAACATATTTAGAACATCATTGCATCCCTGTCACATTGTTAGAAGGTGACAGTGACAGAATGATGATTTAAACTCGTTTAGCGTTAAATATGTTTAGTGATTTTGGTGAAAGTGGGCCTTATTCTAACTCTTAAAATAATACCATCACGCCTGTATTCCCCGAAGGGTTAGGCAGAGGTGTACCAATGTACACCCACAGTTCGCCGGTATATTTAGGTCCCATGTAATAGGGGGCGAGCCTATTGCTATTAACCGGGCACAAATCCAAACTCCGAGCTGCTCCTGAGAATTTCGTAGAAAAACCCAATAACACTTTTTGCTCGACCTGGGAATCGAACCCGGGACCCCTTGCACAGCAGTCACACTTGCGACCACGAGACCAACGGGGCAGTTCTATTCTAACTCTTATTCCACTATAATGGCAGACTGTTTAAAATTTACCGATTTAAATAGCTAAATAATAATATTTATTATAGCATTAAGGAGTACCTTGAACACAAGTTACGAAAACCACTTTGCACGCTTCAGTCTTAAGCAAAACATGTATTGATCTTATATTTAACTCATGTAACACCTTTTATACCATGTTTTATGCAAATAAATAAATCTATCTATCTTTTATTTTAGAGTGGAATACTTAGCAAAATCGAAGCATCTCCAGCAACAACTGGACGAGCTTCGCTGCGAGTTCTCAGTCCTCCGCGTCGACCAGTCCACCGCAACCCTGGACCGGCTGCATGAGGAGCAGGCCCGGGCCGGAGACAACAAGTACTCCACGCTCAGGAAACTGAAGCAGGGGTCCACCAAGACCAGGGTCGCCTTCTATGAGGAGCTTTGAAGCAGGTATGGGGGGTTTTATATAGTTTACTGTGATACGCCTTTTTAGTAACTGTTAATCATAGTTTTTTCCATCACTTTCATGGTCTTACTTTAAAAATAACGCTAATTCATACTTAGCTACCTCTTAATTGACTAACGAAACGATAATACACTATTTTAATCTGCCAACACTTAGTTAGACGGTCAGCATTGAGCATGACCAAATTATTCGACTAAAGAACGTAATCGAACGAAGAATTGAGCATAATTGTCAAAATTTACAATAGAATCCATAGACCAAGAATGTCACCGTCACAGCTGATTGAAGCCCGCCATCTTACCTCTGAACTATAATTAAACAATCGCCGCATAATAACTTCTTAACGCTGAATAACGTTTATAGGTGAGATTTTTCACCTGAGACACTGTTGAATGTGGTTTCTATGTGAAATAACATTGATTTTTAGTCAAGGATTTGAGAGGCAGCTAAGTATCATATATATATACCATCACGCCTGTATTCCCCGAAGGGTTAGGCAGAGGTGTGCCAATGCACACCCACAGTTCGCCGGTATATTTAGGTCCCATGTAATAGGGGGCGAGCCTATTGCCATCATACTACGCTAATACTATTCTATTGCTAAGTATCATTTAACGTTATTTTTAAAAGTAAGACTATCAATGTTTACGATGCGATCTTTGGATTTATATCTCGATCTTACAATACGTATGTATAAAAAATTTATTAACGTCTTTCGTCGTTACGGTGCGTTATTTACCCATATGTAAGGGCATATATTTTTACTTTTTATTAAATATTTAATAATACATATATTTTGACGTTAGCGTATTCGTGCTGAACTTACTGGACGCAACTCTAACTCTTGCGCATTCAACAGCCATGTCAACTAAACACGATCACGTAAACGGCACGCCTTTGCTCCAATCAACACCTTTGCTTAACTACCTTTAAAATGAGATCTACATCAATTTCTAATCAATTTATTCTATTTACAGGTACTCGGTACCAGTTTATTCTCAACGATGCACAAGTAGGTGGTCAAATGACAATACAAATTAGTTGGTATTAATACATTTTGGTTCCGACAACAAGAGATATGTTATCAAGGATGATAAAGATATCTTCGTCGTATGGCACAACGAAAACTAGGATCACCATTTCGCCCGCCAAGCGTGGTTATAATGGTGATAGCTTCCCTAGATTATTTGTCTATGGGATAGAGCAGAAGAGTCGATGGATAGACGTGTAGATTATAAATTGCCATATTACAAAATGATTACTCGATATTGGCACATGATATTTTGTTAGAGAAACACTGTAACGTTTGATATTATCATTATATTGGAGAGACAAAAAGAAAATCATTTTCATGCGATATTGAACTCTAAATTCATAGAAATAGGTTCTATAAAAAACGCCATTTATAACCAAGGCTGTTATGAACTCTATTTTGTTTATCATAAAGATCATTGTTGTTCGTAGAAGCTCACGTTTCAGGTGTAAAATTTTGTAAATTACAAGTAGTTAGTGTATTTTTTTTATTAATTTTCGTTCACGGGCTTATATAAAAATGAACGCATTGTACATGGTGTATTTATTTAAACCTGTGCCAAATAAGCGTCGTTTATTATAAGTTGGTCAAATTTAAGAGGCTCGTCATAATATGAAGTAGGTAAAATAATAAATTAAAATTATAAAATTTGCTAACAAATATTCACCATGAATAATAAATTGCTTAAAACATTTATTTGGCCTGAAAGCAAATTCATTAATTGTCACCTCAGAGACAATTAATGTCAAAAATTTAGGTATGCTTTTGACAGAAAGAAAGTGGTGTTGCCATGTTTACGCATAATAATTTATAAGAAAATTAGGAGTTTTTAAAACCTTCAAATTAATAAAGCTTTGCTTTTATGTTTATTGGAAAAGTGTATGTGTACTCAATAGTACTTCATGAATTGCCAACTGGGTAAAGGGCAATAATAGCTCTGAACCCTAGGACATCCCTAGTGTATTCTAACGAAAGATATTATAGTAGATATGTATTATACAGGGTGTTTGGCAGAACGTTAAACATACGAAAATGGTGGATAGGTTGGGTCATCCGCTACTTACTCCGCCCCAATTTATTTGGCCCTGGCCACCTGATATTAAAAAAAAAAAAAAAAATATCTTTCTGTAATTTTGAGGACTCATAACCTTTTTTTTCTAGCTAACATCTGAATAAAGCAATAATTTTATAAGAAACTGCCAAAATTAAAGATTTAAAACAAAAAAAGGTAAGAAAGTGATGAGACTAGAAGAAAGCAAAAAAATATCTTTTAAAATATCTCAAGGGCCAGGCCCAAATACATTAGGACTGAGTAAGTAGCAGATAACCTATCCACCATTTTCGTATGTTCAACGTCCTGCCAAACATCATGTATGTCAAGATTCCTAATACCGTGACTTTTGGCACATGTTCCTAGGAAATATGTACATAATTTGTAGTAAAGTGCCTTATTTTAAAATTAATTAGGAATTATACAAATCAAAAGTATAGATGTACGGAGAGCTCTATGAAAAAGTAATCTGGTATTATAAATTAATCGATTCAGTCATATTTGTATAAGATATAATTATTGATGCTATATTCTTGAGACCATGCTATCGTTTAAATTACTGATGACTGAATGAATCGCTTTGGAATTGAAATGTAATATAACAAAAAAATAGGCAACTATTTTAATACTTATACAATTTTTATATTTATGTAAAAAAATCTTTACAAAAATAATAATTGGTATTTACATTATTACAACAGTGATCTTTATTTATTCTAATATTTTTTTAATCACGATCCTCACAAACCATTTTGAAACCAAAAAATTGATCTGTTGTAAAAAAAGTTAACAATCAGAAATCTTTGTCTATGTATTTTTATAAACTGTGCTTACAAGAAATAATTAAGTAAGTGTTTATTATAAGATCTGTGTAGATATTTTTCCATATTTTATAATTTCTTTTATTTTGTTTTTGTCATAGATCATGCACAAAATGGACTCATATTAGTTTAATATTTTGTAATTGTGTCTAATTGAATTGTATTTTATATTTACTCATAATAATATGGTCTAACACCAATGTAAATTAACTCATCAGTCATTGCTTCTATTGTCTTTTTATTAAACAATTGGGTACTTGACACCACCACCAATTGACATACTTTTTATGAATCGTCAAAACACCACTCTCCCATAGATTTTGTATGGCAATACCGAGCTGTGACGTCACTTATCGGTCTACTCAATTGGCTAACTATTTATTGATTTCGAGGCAAGTAAAAATCTAATTTTATAATCAATTGAAAATAATCGGTTATAGGGCCAAAATTGTGTATTTTTTGTTGAGAAGTTGTCTTAGAACTATTGGTTAGTGGTGTCAACTACCCAATTTAGTGAAAATAATAAATAATCTTATGTCTGTTATCTGTAAAAATCACAAATATATTGAAATGGTTCTTATACCACCATTACCAGACACTACATCATCTCTTAACCCTCGGTAAGGCAAACCAAGGTCATAACACTAACCTAGAATGTCATTGGATTTATTGATTTTTTGTTACCTGTAGCGTAGAAGAGTGTACAACTTTATGGCATAAGTACATAAATCAATTACCAGCATAAAATAAGAACTACTGGTAACAATTCGTGTTAACACGTCCAAATTACAAAGTAAAAAGCGCAACGGTGACGCTTTTATCAAGATTTTTTTACAATTTCGTGGTTACTTTTATAAACATGAAAACTCTCTCACAACCAGACCTGGTTCAAGTACCTAAGGTCGTACCGAGAATTGAACCCGAGACAGGCTGCGCAGTAGCTTAATCCATTCTGTGCGACGCACATGCGCGTTTTTTTGATGAGCATTCGCGATGCCCGCACTGTAAGGGTTAACGCACAACCACTGCGCTAACAATTTCGCTAATGAGTGTAGTGTTAGTGTTACCAGATGTTGTTATTTTATGAAAAAAAAAAAAACAAAAATCTGTTGTGTAGTTGACCAAATTCAATGCTTTTGTTTTGCAGGCCCACGCCTAAGTCATCCGCAAAGTAGACTAATAAAAAAGCCTGCGACGTTATCTCATTAAGAGATGTAGGTATAAGGGGTGTCACAAGACACAACATATAACTGTTAACTACGCATACTGACCATCAAACTAAACAACTTTGAGAAAAAACATTAATACAAAAATTAGTACCCACAGGGAAACGACTTTTATTTTTGGTGTGAAGAATCACTGGTTAGCATAGCACGCAATACAAAGGTGTGGGGTTATTTAAAATTCTGTTGGTACAGTCCGTGCCACGAAAGATGAGACTTGGCGAGTGTCAGTATGGGGAGCTTGCGCAGGTACTAAGTGTACGAAATAGTTATCCATAATTTGTATATCTATTCAGAGATTTTTCGATGACATTGGAATTAAAACAACATGCAAAAATTCTTCACAATATATATTACAAAATAATAAAGTTGGAGGTCAAGTCTCATCTTTCGTGGCACGGTTTGTACTTTGACCTTTTCTTTGTCGTTGGGAAATCCTCATGGTCTGCCTCCGCCTCGAGGAAGGCGGAGGAGTGTGCCGGATTCCTACCGACTAAAACCTCACGGAGTTCCTCCAACTACCGTTTGGCGGGGCCAGCTTGTTCCCGGGCATGATCCAGAACAAAAAAACATGTAATTATCGGAATCTTTTCAGATTAGTTAAGTGTCTTTTTACACCCGTTATACTTATAAATACAGTTCAAACATTATACCAGACCATTCTATAACGTACCTTTATTTTAGTTTAATTTATATTTACGTTTACGATTCCGTCTTTTTATATTAACAGTATCGTCAATTTTGTTTCTGCTCCACATTGAATGACGTCACTCAAAATCAAGCAAAATACTGTTCATTTACTATTAACAATTTAATAGTGAATTAAATTAGTTAAATCTGATTTGAGGATATTTCTTTTTAGTTTTGCAAGAGAAAGGAGACAAAATTAACGCTTCCTTGCACCTCCGATTTTTCGAGCGAAAAATTAATGTGACATATTTAAGTGTTATAGTGTGTCAAACGCATAAGCTGATTTGATTGGTTGATAGCTGCTTACAGGCTCTTGGCAATAAGGAATATGCATGATTTTTTATATACTAAAATAAACAGTTTAGTAAAACTATTTTACGAAAACCTATGAAATTGAAAAGATATAAGCCATCGAAGATTTGTTTCTATCTCTTTCTAGCAAAACAAAATTTAACACGGTGTTTATATGGCCGTAGTGTTATGTGACGTCACAGTCCATATCGGATCTCTGTCTAATCGGTGCGTAATTAATAGTTTTAAATGTTTTTTTTTTGTTAAAAAAAAAACTCTTTTTATCATCTACTACGGTATTTTCATATTTCGTTAAAAATGCGATTTAAAAAATTCATGCATGTTCCCTATTTGTTTTCATTGGAGAATCGGAGCTCATTATAACATATATTATAACATTCTTGGCGCTTTCAATGGCGTAAAATTATTATAATAGACATGGTGGATTATTATCCTATTGTAAATTAGTAACACAATACATAACTTTATTAGTCATTAGATAAGTATGCAAGGTTTTTATTATTCACTAGCGGGCCCGGCAGACGTTGTTCTGCCCTGAAAGTGCCCCACCTACCTACCTACTTATTTACCCTACCTACCTACCTACAAACCTACCTACCCTACCTACCTACCTTCTTTGCTATAAACCTCACGGAGCCCGAGACCTTTCCAACGAATGCAAAACCGTGGAAATCGGTTCGTGCGTTCTGGAGTTATAGCGTCAGGAAGGAAAACCCGACTTATTTTTATATAGTAGATTTAAACAACCTTGGGCAATGGAATATGTCCGGTGCTGAAATAGACACGTTTAATGAAGTAATACCACCAATTGACATACTTTTCACGAGCTGTCAAAATGCAACTGTTCTATAGATTTTGTATGGCAATAGCGAGCGGTGACGTCACTTATTTGCCAATGCCAATTGTCTAACTATTTGTTGATTTAAATCTAAAAATCTAATTTTACAGATACCTAATTGAAAATTAATTGAGTCTGTAGGGACTAAAATAAAGTGTTTGTTTGGAGAAGTTGCATCTTGGAATTTTTAGAGAAGTTGCGTCTTGGAATTTTTAGAGAAGTTGCGTCTTGGAATTTTTAGAGAAGTTGCGTCTTGGAATTTTTAAAGAAGTTACGTCTTGGAATTTTTAGAGAAGTTGCGTCTTGGAATTTTTAGAGAAGTTGCGTCTTGGAATTTTTAGAGAAGTTGCGTCTTGGAATTTTTAGAGAAGTTGCGTCTTGGAATTTTTAGAGAAGTTGCGTCTTGGAATTTTTAGAGAAGTTGCGTCTTGGAATTTTTAGAGAAGTTGCGTCTTGGAATTTTTAGAGAAGTTACGTCTTGGAATTTTTAGAGAAGTTGCGTCTTGGAATTTTTAGAGAAGTTGCGTCTTGGAATTTTTAGAGAAGTTGCGTCTTGGAATTTTTGGGTAACGGTGTCAATTAACTACCCAATTATACTAGGTACGTTCATACTTGCTTGTTATATTTCTCTTTATCTATGGCATGGCTACACTAAAACCGACTACTATGCTTATCAGCATACATAGCCATTTGGAGTACTTTAAATTAGACTACCTATCAAGTTCTTTATGTAAATTTCTGTACACTGCACAATGCAGGTGATGAAAATTTTTTATTTTTTTTGTTGATTGGCAAATAAATGGACTGCCCACCTGATTTTAAGTGGTCACCGCTGCCTATAGACATCTGCAATACCAGACGCCTTGCAAATGTGTTGCCATCCCAGAGGCAAAGCTGAACTGTCTCAGGAATGTTCTGAGAATACATAATTATCATTCAAGTGACACAAGAAATAACAAACTGTAATAAAATATAAAACTAGAAATATGAATTGATTTTGAAAAATACACTCTATTAATATACACTTTAAGGTCAGTACAGATGGAGTAATTGATAAGGAACTTAAATGCAATAGAAATAGAAATGAAAATGGCGTGCAAGTTATTATCTTGCATGCAATTTTCAATTCTATTTCTATTGTGTTTTGGTTCTTTTTGATCTACGCTTATCCTCAGTGTGCACATGTAACCATTACCCATATTTGCTATATTAAACTGTTTCCATGTTATCTGTACTTATACTCATAAGTTCAATAAACTAGATGATAAGCAATGTTATGTCAAAGTACACGTTCAATTCCCATACGCTGGGAATTTTATTGTTCTCAAAATGAAGTTCTGTGAAAAAAATATTAATTGTTTTGAATGTTTTGTTTGTAAAAATTATTTACAAACAAGCCTTAGTAATATGTAAACCGTTTTTAATTTTGTACTGCAATTCTGGGTTGATGCCTTCCGGACTCCGCGCTTGTGTTACGTTGGGCTCAATTTACACCAAGACGCGACGCTGCGCGCACATTTTAATAGAGCGACTCAAAATATAACTTTATTTACTACACAAAAGATACAAATTTCATTGCGACAATTCGAATTACGTTGCACCATGCAGCGCAAAATCACTGGCCTCTTCCAGTACGGCCGCCGCATCACGTTTCGGTGTGAACTGACTTAAAACAGTATTACTTTACCTTGCGCGCTGTAGGATTTTCAACCCTTGGCTCAGAGTTGAGAGTTGAAAATCCAACAACTGCAATTACAAAGTAATATTAAAATGGTACTGTTTTAAGAGATGGTATTAGGCTCCCTGAAAGCCTTGAGCCTTATCTTGTATAGCCCTTTGGAAAAACGATTTTACGACACAAAATAGGGTTACTCTCGGATGCTATTCATTTTTTGATCTGGATGCCCTTTATCGCGCCATTACTTCCGGTCCGCCATTTGTGTGTTGATAGGTTATCAGATAAGCTGATAAACCCTATCAGCTTGCACTTGCATAGAAGTAGTGGCTCGATATACGTACATGAGTACAAACATCTCTGTAGTTTAAAAGTTAGAAAAAACTGCCTTATTTAAAGCCCTTTTTGGACAAATTATTATATCAGTTTTGAATCCACTATTGAAATAAATACGACTATACAAAAAAACTTCGCATAATGAAAAATGTATTTTGAACATGTTTTTAACATTTTCAGGAAGTGTAAATTGTAATATTACACTTAAATAAACAACTACTTAAGTAAATTATGTATGTTGTTGCCAAGAATGTTCAGTGTTCACGGTAAATACAACACATGTAATGCTCGCACTTTACTTGGCGTAGTTTTCCAATACTCGTTAATTGGCTAATACAAAATATACCGTATGTCTTTTGGAACAAAGTTCATTTCTAAGTATACGCGAAATAACGGGTATATTAGTGGGAACGCTACGTTAGGTGCCAGCATAAAGTTATGTGCCTCTCTGAATAAATGTTGTGATTATAATCAAGTTATAAAATTAAGTCTTCACTGTATGTGCCTTGTAATCAAAATTTTATATTTTGTAAATATATTTATAGTCAATTTAAAGACTTCATTTTATTGAAATCCTGTAACTTCTTTGCGTTACCCCTAAATCCTTTTTACTATGTCTTTTCAGTAAAATCTTTTGTGTTATTTACTATAATGAATAATCTTCATCTAGTATTGTGTAAATCGCATGGTGAATCTCGCCAAGTATTTTACACTGCCAACCAGATATTTTCAGTTCATCGTTTTATTAACTGATATCATGATAATGCGGTAAGTGCATTGCACTCAATAGATTACATGACTGTGTCGGCATGAGACCTGCAAAAACAGATTCTTATATTGAAGGCGACGAGTGAAAACCAAAAATAATATATATATATTTTGGTAACTTTTTACCAAAATAGGATTATTTTTATATATCTAGAAAGATTATATCGCTGTTAACATAAATATCGTAAATAGTATAGAATTAAAAAAAGTAGTCGCTAATTTATTGTAAGTAAATAAAACTTTCTTTCCAACTTTTCTTTTTTGTTCCTGTAAAATTTTCTTTATAGACACGAGACTTTCATTCGTCGCCGACGAATGGAGTTCAAAACTATTAAGTTAATAGTTATACAAGCCTCCAAGTGCTTGGTAAGTACATCAACAAACAAAAGAATTAAAGTCAAAATCAACATACAACTTGGCTTTTAATTTCAAAAATATACACCACAATCTTATAACAATATATAAACATACACAATGTAATATGTACAGTCTAACATTGTTGAAGTTCTTTTATTCAAATAAATTAATTATTGCAAATCCTTGCAATACCATAATGACTAAGAATTTATTAGTTTATTACTTGTGATTCAACAAATAACTAGGACTTTGATTAGATAGGAAAACAATGCATTAAATAAAATGTAAACATGATTTTTACTTCACAGCAATGAGCGACTTATCTATTATGAAGTAGGAAGCTTTTAACAAGCGTATCAAGCACTTCAGTACAGATATCAATCAGACTTCTATATTATTCGATTACTTACTGGGCTTAGATCAAATATTGTGATATTTTATGTGCCCGCTCTTTCTGCCTTTCAAACAATAGTTAAAATAAATTTAATACTATAAACAATCACAATCCCGTACGCAAAATACGCGCTAGTTGCGGACACCAGCCCGTAATACCAACAATCACATTCTTCATTATTCTATGTCATAGCTTCGACAGCTTCAATTAAGTGTATCCAGGAATACAATTATAAATTATATTCTGAGATCTCAATACTTGTGCAAAAATTTCAAAATAATTATTTTTTATGCGCCTATGTTTTATAATTGAAAATTAATTAAAATCTTGTTGCTTAGTAATCGGATACACATTATTATTCACATAATTATAGTCAGCTGCACATTTGTACTGCACTGCAATGACTGCAATAAACAGACTGAAAGTAAAGATTCCACAAGCTTTATAATTATAGTAGCTAAATATTCAAAAAACATGCCAATAGAATCCCAAAAACAAAACTAAAATTAGTGCATTGTTCAAAACAAAATGAGTAGTGACTGCCTCGTTGGCCTAGTGGTTCTGAGCGCGACTGCTACGCTAGAGGTCCTGGGTTCGATTCCCAGGTCGAGCAAAAAGTGTTATTGGGTTTTTCTATGAAATTCTCAGTAGCAGCTCGGAGTTAGGATTTGTGCCCGGTTAATGGCAATAGGCTCGCCTCCTATTACATGGGACCTAAATATACCGGCGAACTGTGGGTGTACATTGGTACACCTCTGCCTAACCCTTCGGGGAATACAGGCGTGATGGTATATATAAAATGAGTAGTTTGAGTAGGTATAATTCAATGAGTTTGAATATGTAGTTACCGATCCGTTCTTTTTATAGCCTTCTTATCAAACAAAAATAAACAATACGAATCAACGATTTTAACAACTGTTTCCTTCCACCAATATATTATTATGTGATAGCAGTTCAAGCAACTGTTACGGGTTGTATTAAATAAAATAAAACATTTCTCCCCTGTGACAAACAAACTTACAGAAGCAGACCACTAATAATGTCCGCAAACTATTAATGCTATAATAAACTCCATACGCTAATTAAATAGGCAGTGATGTCTGTAAACAATACGAGCATGTACTGAATTATATTTTTGGTCGGTTGTGCATAAAAAGCGTACACATCAGTCAAGCAATGGACAATGATGGAGTACCCATCGTACTAAGGCATCCACACTTCAAGGCTTGTTGTAAAGCCTCCTATAACTCACTCCACTATCGCAAAATTCGTTCATGATTATTCTGCACAAGAATAAATGGAAGACCACAATAAGAACTATAATTGATATCCAGAATAAGGGGTTGAGGCCTCCTAAACTGTGCCCATGTTTATGTAAAGCTATGACATGGTGATCATGAGCTGGGGCTTCTACTACTTCTTTCACGTGAATTGCATGTCTGAGATCCTCCATGTGCTGTTTATCTGCTGTTACATACAGAATAGCTGTTAGAGGCTCAGTTAATTTAACAGGGAAGTATTTTCTGTAAGGTCCCAGTTGCACAGGGGAGTCCAAACATCCTGCATCACATGCATAGTATGTCTTGTCTGAGCGGTCAAGCGCCACAAATATAGCTGCTTTATTATCTTCCTGTAAGATAACACTTATGTTCACATGAGTCATATTACCATAATTGAGTCTGCGGAATAGAAAGTCTCTGTGTAACTTTGAAGGATGAATATTGTATTCTAAATGTTGATTGCTGAAACGTAAACTTCCAAAGCTTAGAATCATCGCTTGATTGACTCCACTTGCTCCAGCTTTTAATAAATTATGGCATCCTTGTTTTTCCAATGTTAGCAGCCAAACACTGGCAACTGAGTTCAAATTTGCCAAACAATTTAATGGTTTCCATAAATTGAATGCGTCAAGTGTTGAATGGCCTTCATAGCAGCCTTCAGAGTAAGTCAGACTTCTCATAATATCTGACTTTGTACTAGCTTTTATATTGTCTTCATGTTCGTAGCTCCTAACTTGAGAAAGTATGGCATATATTGTAGCGTTGATGCGGTCACCGTTAACAATGCCTTCAGCCTTTGAGTCGGAGATATAGAACCCTGTGTACCATAACCCTTGCCACACTCTAGCATGGTTCTCTCTGAGCTTCCTTACAGCTGTCCTGTCACCAGTTAGTGCAATCACTTTCTCCATTTCCTCAATAGCTTTCTTTTCAACAATGTCTTTGTGTTTTGCGTAATCTGATTTCTTTATTGGTTTACTGTATTGCACTGTGGTTAATATGAGTAGGTCCAGGCCGTCTCTGGCATCTACTTTGATGGTGTTACCCATTTTCCTGGTCACCACTGCAGCAGCTAACACATTATCACTGTCTGGTATTGGTATCATACCTGTTACAACTTCGTACTCCTTTGTGTCAACTCCTTGGTGCAACATAACAGTCTGTTTAACAGAGGTGGGCCAATCGGACACTCTCGGTGTTGTTAATCGCAGTTTTTTCTCTGCATTTGAAGGATTATTAACCCAAATCTCTTGCACAAACAATGAAGGTATAGTTCTGTGTGCGTAGTACTGATATGATACTTGTAAACCTGAATTTGAACACTGAAATCTGTGTACAATGCCACTCTTATACTCAGCCACTGTAAATTCTTTCATTTCATAGTCATCTATAACATACAGGGGATGGTAGTACATTGGTAGTGAGAGTGTTCTCCCATGTTTTATGTTCAAATGAGGAACTTGTTCAAGTGCTATGCCTACAAAGCCATTTCCAACATAAGGCACATAGTTGTGATCGAGAGAGTTTAATGTCGCTGAGGATTCTTGTCTTAGGTACACGTCGTACTCTTGCAAAGAAGATTCGAAGGGCTTCATGAAATTCTTTACACAAACATTCTGGTGGGTTGTCAGTCTCTCAGAATCGAACAACCAATTCATGAAAGTAGGTCCGACGTATAGAATTAAGAAGATAATAACTAGACAAATGATAACCAGTTTCTTTCTCGTCATGGGTCCATCAGCTAATCTGTTGATACGCCTCAAAACATCCCCGGCACGGCGGCTCATGTCTGCAGCGTCGGAACTGATCCTTTCCATTACAAATCTTCACTAGCTTTATACAATACACTCTTGGCTTTTTAACGCGTTCAAGTGAGACCAGTTAATATCATTGTAAATTTGCTAAAAACTGAACATTTAATTTTTTATTTAAACGCATAGGTCTCCACGGAACGAACAATCACTTGACTTGAACAACACAGATAAAATAATCATAAATAATAATCAAATAATGTGATAGCGTAATTTTATCTGTGCCACTGATGACACTTTGACATATGTGACTGACAGAAGAACTTACTATTGTAATATTGACACTTATGGCAACTTTATCTTCGTGACATGGCCTACCTCAGTAGGCATAGCACAAGCGCGCTAACATAAAAGCAATAATCGTTTCAAGTCGTTGAGCCTTAGGCCTTTTTTTTTAGTTTTATTCCACAAGCACAATTAGGATCACCTATTGACATTAATTCATAAAATATATATACCATCACGCCTGTATTCCCCGAAGGGTTAGGCAGAGGTGTACCAATGTACACCCACAGTTCGCCGGTATATTTTGGGTCCCATGTAATAGGGGGCGAGCCTATTGCCATCACATTAATTCATATTAAAACTAAATCAGTTGACATGCAAAATGTATTTCCAAAAAATTGATTGAATTTACGTGACGTTTACTCCGCACGCTCTTACTAGACCCTTAGAAGTTTATAGAATAACGTCTTTTGTCCGGAATAATATCAATTTCTTACCAGTGTTTCCCTAGGGAGTCGTATTTCCTCTTGGTACTGTTTAAACACTGTTTTATCGTTGGTCCTCTAATTTTTACATCAATATAAGACCCTGACTTAGACATTTATATTGTTTGAGGAGAGGGCAGACAAATAAAGTTATTTATTAACGATGAATATTTCACAAATGAAATGAACACCGAAGTTAGAGACCGTAGAAATATATTTTTTGAACAGGCAACATCTGAGAATTGTCAGATCACACATTGACATAGACGGAAGCCCGCGAAATTTAAAATATAATTAAACGCCAGCCGTATAATAATATCAATACTCGAAGTATTGATATTATTATAGTTTATCAGCTTCGATAAATATGATTGTCTTATAGGGTTAAGGGCGCTGATGTCGCTACTGCCCTTATTAATATTATAATAGTGTTAATAGAAATAATACAAAAAAGTAACTGGTAAAATGAATTATTATTTACTACAATACCAATACGGAACTATCACAATACAAATACAAAAAAAAATGTACAAAATTTATTAAAAGCACCATTTAATGTTTGTCTAAAATAGTCAGAGTAAAAAAATAAATTCGTTATTATTATTATTGCTGGGCTTAGTTTTAGGAGATTCTCTAAATACCTATATTTTGCTACATCTATGCAATATCTGTCAATTGTTGTAATGTTTTATTGAATACGGTTTCTTAGAAAAAATATCATTTGAATAACATTGTAATAGGAATGATAAATATTACAAAAATACATATCTAGAAAAATAAGTTTCAATAATCTAAAGAGATAGTATGTATAGACATTGAGATATACCTCAATGGCAATGGTAAAATATGATTAATAAAAAGGCTAACGAGAAAGCGATCACTGTTTTCATTATTTCAAGCCCATATGCGGATGAAATAACACTATTTTCTATACATTTAATTAACGTCAATAAACGTTAAGTCTTATGAAGAAGTAAACAGTAATATATAAAAATAATACGTATGTTAAATTGTTGCGTGTAAATAAGCACCAAATATGGCGCACTTTGCAGTGCATCAAAATAGATTGCATTATTCTTAGAAAATATAATTATACAAATTCTTTTCACTGAAACCCTGTAGGCTACAATATAAGGCACTTCTTAGATATAATGATAAACAGTACAAGGAATAAGAAAGGAATGTACAGATATGTATAGGAATAAAAAAGCTTTTTTTTTCTTTTAACTTACAATAAATACTTTTTTCTTCTTATTAATATAATTATATAAATCTGATTTCTGTTGTTTACTACTTATGGATGTGGTAAAAACTGTTTGTAAATTATATTTAGGGCTGCCATCCATCGGGAATTCTACGGGTTCGTCCTAGGTTAGAGGGCATCCGGGTTCGTCCACAAGTAGGTGTAATATTTTTAACCGACCTCTTTGTATTTGTTTTCCCATATAGTTTATTTGAATTTATAATAATTTAGTATTCCTGTCATATTGAGTTCTAACTGACAGATGATTTTAAAATATGGCGGTTGTGCATAAAAATGGGAGACTAAACATTTAATAAGATTATAATTATATTGTAAACGGACGTTACTCTGCCCAAATATAAACTGATTGAGAATTATAGTTTGAATTTATTTGTTTTTAACCTACTACTAAGCAACATTTCAAAGCAACAATTTCTCTAAAAAAAACACTTTATGTTAGGCCTGAAAATTCGATTCATTTTTAGTTAACTGTAAAATCGGATTTCCAGTTGCTTTGAAATCTATACTAATATTATAAAGCTAAAGAGTTTGTTTGTTTGAACGCGCTAATCTCAGGGACTACTGGTTGGAATTGGAAAATTCTTTTAGTGTTGGATAGTCCATTTCTTGAGGAAGGCTATAGGCTATGTAACATCACGCTACGATCAACAGGTGCTGAGCAGCGAGGGTGAAACCGCGGGGAACAGCTAGTTAATAAATAGTTAGTAAACTAGAGTTGGCACACATCATACAAAATCTATGGAAGAAATTCGTTTTGGCAGCTCATAAAAAGGATGTCAATTGATTAGTAGTGTCATTTATCAAATTTAGGTGATGGCAGGTCTAACTATATTGATACTATTTTACCCCAGAACGGAATGCGAACCAAAAAGTAACTTTGTTTAAATAAATATGTTTTTCTCTAATACTGATTTACTTACAAAAATAGACGTCTTTCAGAGATCTTTCCAATTGCTAAAGAAATATACTACAAATGATATTGTCCGTATTTTAAAACATTTTCGACTAACAACAACATTTAAAATAACAACCATCTAAGTTAGTAAAAATTATAAACATATATTTTATCTACTGAAAAATGATTTCGCTCTGTCGGTTAAATTGTACGTAAAAATATGTTATTTACTACAATCATTCATCGATCATTGATTAGTCAAATCGTGAAATGCCTAGTCAATGCGGATGTGTTGTCGTTATACCGTCATTGGTTAGTGTCGGTACTACCTAGTCAAAGCTGACAAAATATTTGAATTTAAAATTAAATTACTAGTATTTTATTAAACTGAGGCGCGTAGAATCAGTAATTATGAAACTTATACAGACTGACTATCAATTTACTGTGCATGTCTTAGCTTAGATGATGAAAGTACTCATGAATACGATCAACTTTTACTATGGTATCTATTTTGGACTATTAATACGACACGGTTGGCGCAATGGCTGAGCGATTGGGTGGTGCCCTGCATGTAGCGGGTTCGATTCCTAGACGGGCCAAATATTTATGTCGCCTACAGATAGTTGTCCGTCAGAACGCAAACAGCCAGACCCGCTGGCTGTTTGCGTTCTGACGGAATTCCTAGTTTAAAAAATAAGAACATGATCAAAATCTATGGAACAGTTTTTTTTTATATATTTTGATGTTCCCATCCCAAAAGATGCACTGTAAATTAAAAGTCAGTCTATAATGTATTTCAGTCTGAGTAAAAAGGTCCACTGGTGAAACTTGTGAAAAATAATAAATAAATAACCAACTGGAAATGATTCTAAATGCCTCAGACTTTAGCGGTGACACTCTTGACAGTTCGTCGTTCTTTCTCTTTCTAGCACTCGCTTGATATTTTTTTATGCCCTTGGAAGGCAAGCAAGCCCACGGCCCACCTGATGTTAAGTGGCCACCGCTGCCTATAGACATCTGCAATACCAGACAGAGGCCTTGCAAATGCGTTGCCATCCCAGTGACAAACTAGAAATGTCTCATGTGCCTGTATTTACATCCACCACACCCTTCAAACTGGAACACAGCAACGCTGCTTTGCGGCAGAAAAAGGTATGGTGGTACCGTGGTAGTACTTCTTTCTGTCTCTTTCTAAAACCCGAAGTCAAGGATGCCATCGCTAAATAAGAGAAGTTGTGTGAACTTTACTCTTGCTCCACGTTTTTCCAGTCTCTATCCGACCTGAGGAGTACTATGTCGTCTTCTGAGTCAGTCTCCGAAGGAGGTAGATCTTCTTCGTCAAAGTATGGTTTGCGTACTATGTCTGAAAAAGATAATAAAATTATTAAATTGTTTTTAAACGATTTCCAAAAAAGGAGGTTCTAAATTCGAATTGCACGGTTTTTTTTCTTTATGACGGTATATTTTTGTAATCTATCATAAGGCCGAAATCAAAATTTTACATTCGATACAAATTTTTATTTTATTTCATATTTGTCATTGAGCTATATACATTTTTAAGAAATCATGAAATTGAACCTCAATGTATCTCGGTTAAGGTTCAATTTTCAAAAACAGTTTCACAGTAATTAACCTAGTCTTTTTTTTAATATGTTAATTTTGCAAGTGCTTTCTAGGTTGCCAAGCCAGTCCAGGAGTAATGTTTAGGTACGTTACCACTAGTGTCCTCGCACAGCGGTCGCTTGTCATCGCTGGGTATCTGCGTGAACATGTACTGGCGCCGGGAGTCCTTCGCCCGCTCGCGGCAGCTGAAGCACCACGCTGACACCGTCACCACTGCCACACCGATTACACCTATTATAAAAGGTTTATGTATGAGTTTGTTGTTGTCATTGGAATCTCAATTCTATTACAGCGGCATAAGGTTCATATTTGAAAAACCCTCTTCTATATCTTGTAGGTCTTGTATCCTGAGAAACAAATTGTTGAATTTTAATTTTAAGATAATATGTAAATAAATGTCAGAAGCCAGGAAGTCTGTCAACCAGTCTTACCAAGAGGTATTGTGTTGCCCAGTAATTGGGTTGTGGAGGTCAGATAGGTAGTCGCTTCATGTAAAATACTGGTATCCAGCTGCATCCGGTTAGACTGGAAGTCGACTCCAATATAGTTGGGAAAAGGCTAAGCAGATGAGTAAGGTGTAATATAAGGCACAAACCTGCCAACATGACGAACACGAGTCGCGGCATGCCCAACACGTAGTCGTCACTCTCCAGTTTAAACAAAATGTTAGGCGTCAAGTTCTCTTTGCCGTTTATCTGTAACACAACATAAAGACGTTCAAACAACTCAAGAGCAAGGTTACCGAAGATCTGTGGGGCATGTCTACTAATGTATGTAAATCAATAATTGAGACAGTAGCACCCTATTTAGCTTTGATATTTAATTTGTGTATAGACCAAGGAGTTTTCCCTACTTTAATGAAGCACAGCAAGGTTATACCCCTATTTAAGTCCGGGGATAGCAAAGACACCAACAATTATAGACCTGTGTCGATTTTGCCGGTTTTCAGCAAGGTGTTCGAAAAAGTGATGCTCAATCAAATGCTCAATCATTTCAACTGCAACAACATCTTGCACGATCAACAGTATGGTTTCACCAGAGGGCGTTGCACTACAGACGCCGGTGTCACTTTAATTAAACACATCTTTAATGCATGGGAGGACTCACAGGATGCCATTGGCATTTTTTGCGACCTCTCAAAAGCGTTTGATTGCGTAAATCATGAAACACTCCTCCTTAAGCTCGAGCATTACGGACTTGGTCATCTAGCGCGTGACTTGATAAAATCGTACTTAAATGATAGACTGCAGCATGTGCAAATAAACGGTGTAAACTCATTAGGCTTAAAAGTAAAGATGGGGGTTCCGCAGGGTTCAATATTGGGTCCGTTTCTCTTTTTAGTATATATTAATGATTTACCTCATTTACTGAAAAACCAACCTCAAATGGTGTTATTTGCTGATGACACTTCACTGATTTTTAAAGTAAATAGAAAGGCACAACATCTTGACGACGTAAATAACGCTATGCATGAGGTTCATAATTGGTTTACTATAA
This sequence comes from Caradrina clavipalpis, assembly GCA_932526535.1. Taxonomy (NCBI): domain Eukaryota; kingdom Metazoa; phylum Arthropoda; class Insecta; order Lepidoptera; family Noctuidae; genus Caradrina; species Caradrina clavipalpis. Next base: position 7,568,900 of record OW052106.1, on the reverse strand, counting down.
ATAACTTAGTATTAAATGAGAAGAAAACTAAATGCATAAGATTCGCTTTGCCAAATGTTAAAAGTATGTCATGTAACGTTACATTAAATAAGGATATACTGGAATTCGTCGAAAAGACAGTTTTCCTAGGGATTACGCTTGACTCAAAGCTGCAGTGGAGTCCTCACTTAACATCTCTAGCAGGGCGGTTGAGCTCAGCCGCTTACGCTGTCAGAAAAATCAGACAATTAACAGACGTGGATACCGCGAGGCTGGTCTATTTTAGTTACTTTCATAGCATTATGTCTTACGGTATTTTGCTTTGGGGGCGGGCTGCAGATATAGAGTCTATCTTTATTCTGCAAAAGAGGGCTGTCAGAGCCATCTATAATCTTTGCAGGAGCGAGTCTCTAAGGGAATTGTTCAAAAAAATTAATATCATGACGGTTCCTTGTCAATATATATATGAAAACATTATGCACGTTCGAAAAAACCTTCATCTTTTCAAAAAAATTGGTGATAGACATAATGTTTATACTAGAAATAGGAATAAATTAGATCAACCAGGTTTCAGATTGTCTAAAGTACACACTTCTTTTATGGGGTACTGTGTAAAATGTTATAACAAAATACCGCTCGATATTCTCGAACTAAATGAGAGAAAATTTAAAACTTGCATCAAACGCACACTATGTAGTCAGGCATATTATAAGTTAGAAGATTATATTAATGATAAGAATGCTTGGCTTAATGCTGGTCCTGCTCCACAGAGACTCGGGCTCACAAATTAATAGATATTGTTTTTTTGGGAATGTTTCTTACCCCTTTTTTCATTTTGATTGACCTTAATAACGTTTAGCGTTATTTTATTGCTATTTATTACATACATCAGTCGAATAGGTTCACTAAAAACCTTAGTATTATATAATTTAACATAATTTATTTCAATTTTGTAAATGTGAGTACCATGGAGCCATTTATTTGTTAAGTTACTATGTGTTAGACACTGAGCATGGCAGTTGAGAGTTTCGTCATGCTCACTTTAATGTCTCGCTGACGGTGGCGCGTGGGTTGGGTCGTTTGGTTCCCTTCAAGATGGTTGAGCTAAATGGTGCTGATGCACGCGTCATATTCGTGAACGGGTGCTGTCAGTTGGGATTGGTCATCTCTTGACTGCCATGGCTTACATCTTTATTATAATTTTGTTATTTTTTATATTTCATTCTTTCACTTCATTGTTTTCACATATAGAAGCAACAAGAATATTGTAACCAAGTTTTTGTAAAAACCAAATTGAATGAAAAGAGTGTCCATGGAGTTTCTTGCTCGTTCTTCTCCATAGAGACTTACGTTTTGGAACGAGCAACTAGCTTCAATATTAAACTGTAACTTCTTGACAATTCAAAAGTGCCTGTAAATGGTCTAATTGAAATAAATGCTTTGATTTTGATTTTGATTTTGATTCAATGACAATTCTTTAGCACCTACTTGTGATTTTTTTCTATTGACCTAGGAATTTATTAAACACGTGAAACACATCCATTCATCTATCCTCATATACTTTTCGTTTTTAACAGAAGTAGGAAAAAAAATATTTTTTTAAGTCGTTTAATAATATAATTATCCAAAAAACGACTTCACATTTAGGCCCACTTTCACCATAATCACTAAACATATTTAGCGCTAATAGTATTTAAATTATCATTCGACCACTGTCACCTTACAATGTGACATGTATGCAATGATGTTCTAAATACGTTTAGTCGAAGATGATCAAAGATGTAGCCAAAAACATCAACAACATCTCACCACAATATGCTTCTGCTTAGTAATGTAAGAGCTGACGGACGCACTGGCGACAACCTCCTTAGCCTTGTACTCCAGCGGCAGGGCGAGCACGAAGCGGCCGGCGGCGTCGCTCTGGTTCTGAGCCACCACGCGCGACTTGGCGCCTATGGGGCGGATGCTCACGGAGACTGACGGGAGGGGGTTACTGTCGTGGTCCAGGGTTAGACCTGGGGAAGATATTTGGAGTTGTTATATGGTTCAGTAATAGATTAAATAAAAATGTTTGTTTACTCGTTGATACGTATTCTGTAAACGTGCAGAAATTAGGTTAAAACTAGATTGTAACAATATTATATCTTCATAAAATTAAACAAGACGTTTTCCGTCGTCTTGTCCCTCGGATTTTAGTGTTTTGCTTAAATAGATATAGTTATTCAAGGGTAAGGTTTATACGTAGTAGTACATCACGGTACGACTAACGAGAGCGGAGTGGTTTACCGAACCTCGTAACAGAGGTCGAAGAGTGCGTCGCTAGGGAAGCTATTTAGACTTACCAGTAACATATACCACATTAGGGTTGTCATCCACCTTCACCTCAGCGAATTGTCCTCCCGGTATAGCGTCCGCGTTGATCCGGTGCATTATTATGTCCTTGCTTTTGAGCACGCCTTCCACTACTGTCCACGTTAGCATCTGGAAGAGAATATTAATATATATTACAATGAAAAAAATTTTTCATTAATTTTATTTTCTTAATATAATTTAGTTGAATTGTACCAAGGATTTAACAATTCCGGGACGTTCGCACAAAAAGGAACATAGATGGGTTTTAGTCAGAAAAAGTCTGACACTCCCTCGCGCCCTGCCCAGGGCGGGAGAGGATATATGATGATTACCCATCTGAAAAAAAAAGCAGGATTGTAGCAGGTGGCGTTCAGTGGCTTCTGCCTACCCCCATGGGAAAACTGCGTAAGTTTATGTATGTTTTACCTGGTCCTGATAGTTGTGGCAGCGTACGATGACCTTGTACACGCCGGGCGGCAGCATGACGCGGTAGTGCGTCTGGTTGCGAGACTCTATGTATGTATGTATTACCTGGTCCTGATAGTTGTGGCAGCGTACGATGACCTTGTACACGCCGGGCGGCAGCATGACGCGGTAGTGCGTCTGGTTGCGAGACTCTATGTATGTATGTATTACCTGGTCCTGATAGTTGTGGCAGCGTACGATGACCTTGTACACGCCAGGCGGCAGCATGACGCGGTAGTGCGTCTGGTTGCGAGACTCTATGTATGTATGTATTACCTGGTCCTGATAGTTGTGGCAGCGTACGATGACCTTGTACACGCCAGGCGGCAGCATGACGCGGTAGTGCGTCTGGTTGCGAGACTCTATGTATGTATGTATTACCTGGTCCTGATAGTTGTGGCAGCGTACGATGACCTTGTACACGCCGGGCGGCAGCATGACGCGGTAGTGCGTCTGGTTGCGAGACTCTATGTGTGTGTGTATTACCTGGTCCTGATAGTTGTGGCAGCGTACGATGACCTTGTACACGCCGGGCGGCAGCATGACGCGGTAGTGCGTCTGGTTGCGAGACTCTATGTGTGTGTGTATTACCTGGTCCTGATAGTTGTGGCAGCGTACGATGACTTTGTACACGCCGGGCGGCAGCATGACGCGGTAGTGCGTCTGGTTGCGAGACTCTATGTATGTGTGTATTACCTGGTCCTGATAGTTGTGGCAGCGTACGATGACCTTGTACACGCCGGGCGGCAGCATGACGCGGTAGTGCGTCTGGTTGCGAGACTCTATGTATGTGTGTATTACCTGGTCCTGATAGTTGTGGCAGCGTACGATGACCTTGTACACGCCCGGCGGCAGCATGACGCGGTAGTGCGCCTGGTTGCGCGACACGCGGTACTGTCGCTCTACGCCCGTCACGGCGACCACCGCCTGCCGCATCGGCATGCCGTCCTCGTTCTTTATGAAGCCTACGACACCTGGGAGGGGAAGAAATGGATTAATGAATTAAGGATGTTGATAATGGATTGGGAGTATGGTGAAATTTTCAGAACAATTTAGCTGTAATAATAATGATAGAAGGATGGTGAGATTCTCAGAGCAACTCGTTATATATTATATGTTGTTCAATATGTGTTGACTAGCTTTTACCCGCGCGTACAAAAACAATAATTCTAACCCGACTGGTAGTTCCAAAGATTCGCGTTTAAGCAATCAAAAAACCCCTACATCATTATTATATTACAATAGATTTGAGTGAACACAAAAATTAAATTAAATACGTTTATTTCATCTGTCCTGTGCCTTTGCGCAAAAAGCACAGGAAAGATGTTAGATTAGTAGATACCAGTATTTTATATGAAGAGATTAAACAATTTTTTGTTTCCTACTAGGTCCTACTAATAAACTTTATTTAAATGAAAATAAAACTCACCAGTATTAGCCAGCTCCACAAATTTCATGATTCCTCTCAGATTATTCCTCCACACCCACGCTATTTCGCTTTCCACCGGCATTTTACAACAGCTCAGCCCCGCCGATATCACGGGAGTATTATACCTCTCGCACAGTACATCAATCAGGTCCCCATGCCTCACACCCGAACCCTTACATTGATACTTATCGTTCCCACTTCTGCTATCCTGGTACATCTGAGCGAACTTCTCATACAAATTCTTCGATAACTCTGGATAGCTGATATCTTCAGATCCGGAAGAAAGTTCAAGAATGACGTCATATTTTTCGCTTTCTAACATATCTGCGAAGGATTTTTCTCTAGTGTAATTTGACAAGGGATTTAAATTCTTTTTTGTTAGGTAGCTGTATAGGCTATCGCCGAATTCTTCTTCTAAAGGCTCTACGTCACATTTGTCCGTGCCATCGTACTGTTTGATGACTTTTTCTGTTAATATATCAATGTTTGGTATGAAATGTAGGACTGCGTTTTGTAGTAGGCGTTTATGAACGGGTTCCCCGATCGTGTAGGCGGTTCCTATGTGACGGGCGAAGTTTAGGAGCATTTCTTGCCCTAGAGGTTGGGAGCCGTAGAAGCTGCTGCAGATGGCGATGTGGAATTTTGTTTCTTCTGGAGACCCGACCTGTGGAAGATTTTTTGAAATAACCTTAAACTACAAAAGAGTTTAAAGACACATCACATGTTGTGATGACCATGATTTTTTGGCATTAACGACGCGTACTGCCCATGACACTAAGCGACAATCTTTGATTAAAAGGTAACAATTAAGCAAAAATTGTTACGAATAACAACAACGGAAACGACTTTAATTTTTAAGCTAAAATATCACTAATTATAGTAGCACGCAATATTACGTGCGTGCAGCAGGGCATGAGGGGGGGTATTTCGAGTTTGGTTATAACATTTAAAATAATGATTTAAAAATGGGTTGGAATTTTGATCTTCAATATCTCCATAACCAGAGGGTTCCCGTTTATGATCCAGAACAAAAAAAATGATCGGTAATCGTTATTCCCGATCATTTTTTTTGTCTGTGTTGTTGTGACACATACAACTTTAAGCTCCATTAAGGGTCTTGTTACCCCCGCGACACCTTACCTCGTCAGTCATCTTGAGCTGGTGGAAGGTGGAGGTCAGCATGCTGTCTCCGGCCCTGAACTCCGCTATGCTCGGGAACCGGTTCTCGAGCTCGGACAGCGCCGCGTACATCTCTAGTCTCGTGTGGTAGCGGGTGTTTATTATGTTGTCCAGTACGCTGTTGATTAAATGTTGGATTAGAATATTAACGTAGGTACTTATACAGGAAAAGTTTTTAACAGTGCGTAACTTTTGAATAAATAAACTTAAATGTGCGTTTTTTATTTTAATATTGTCTACTTTGAAACTTATTTATGGGCACTCTACGTCTATGCGCTGACGCGGATTATTGACTGCTAATTTCTACCACTAAATAGTTGTTATTTTAGGTCGAAAATCTAAAAAATAAAACAAAAGGTATTGAATAATAAATGAAAGTGCACATGTTAAAAGCTTTCTGTATTTTTTCTAAGGTTTTTAACAGGGTGGATTTTTGAAACGGGTCACTGAGGGTACATATTTTCCAAAATCTGTGAACGCAGTTCAGAATATCGCAAAAACTTATGGATGGATTCCTAAGACTTGGTGCCTACCTGCCCTTAGTGACTCGTCCCAAAAATCCACCTGTATACTACGTCAAATTGTGATTGCATTTAGAATTTAAAAGCAAGTTCACATCTGACGAAGCACAGCAAAGTCAATAAACGGTAACTATAAACGTGCTAGACTGCAGGGTTTCTTAAAGTGGGGTCCACGGACCCCTTAGGGGTCCGTAGCATGTGTATCAGGGGTCCGCAGTAGGTCAGTTTGTAGAGTGTAAACATATTAAGAAATTGTGTAGTAAACTCGACGAGACGCATTGTAGTTGTTGAGTGGCGAATTCAATACGTAATCACAGACAATTTAATATTCTGATTGAAGCCAAACAGCAGCACCCGTCTCATTAGTATTATTTCATTAGTTTTAGTAGTACTTAAGTACCAAATAAAGATTTTTATTAATACAAATAAGTTTTTTTCTCCATTTCCAAATATTTTTTTGACAGGGGTCCGTGGAATTTTTTAAATTGTGAAAGTGGTCCGTGACTACAAAAAGTTTAAGAAACCCTGTGCTAGAGTAACTCCTAACACGCAATTCAGTCTATTTTCGACTTTAGTTGAGCTGAGCTGCGCTTCGCTAGATTTGACCTTGCAACTAATATTTTTTAGAAAAAATATATAATATTTACAAAGTATGCAGGCACAGCAACTAATACAAAGGAAAGTTTCAATTTACCTGTATGTCTTATAAGGCCAATTCAAGCCAACGTACGTCCGAATTGACGGTAAAAAAATTATATCGAGTATCTACGTTATTGCAAAGCATGGTTATGTTATGTCTGTCGATCTATCTTTTAAAATTCTCTATCGGTTAGTTTAGGTGAAGTGAGCTTGAGGCCTTCTCTCTACAAGAAGAGGCCTTTGCCCTGTAGTGGGACAGTAAGAGGCTAGTGTGTGTGAGCTTGAGGTAAGCCGTCATCCCACTTGATACTAGGTATTGACTGCTCACCTAGCTTGGGCTATATTTTTACATAATAGTCTTGATGTTTAGCAATAAGCTAATATGTGTTTGATTTCGAACTTCTGTTTAAAATAAGTTGTCTTTACTGTAGATCTTAATTAATTAGTGTTCAACGATCAAAGAGTTGCAAAAAAAAGCAAGCTTCTCTGGTATTACAGATCTCTTCGATAAAAACCTCTTTAAAATAAAGTGTGAGATCTATCAAGTATTTATTAGTAAGATCATACAGTTAGTGCAATAAACAACACAGTTGCGTGCAAATAAATTTATTAATAAAAAATTATAAGCAATATTAATACAATGTGTCATACAAATAAACTAATATTAAAAGCTACTGTTATGTGTCAAGCTAAAAGAATTAAGAGTAAAAATAAACGTAGAAAATAAAGATTAAATAATGTCTAAAACTATTTTGTTGCTATTGCAATTTGATCTCAAAGAGACTTGGTTTTAAGACCGTTTCAGATCAATAGTAAACTGTTTTTAGAATTAGAAAATACTTGAGTGATGCGAATTTTTAATTTTATTAGAACGGCTTTGCCTACTACCTCTTGAAATAGTATTATTTTAATATTACTTTGCCTTGCGTTTTGTTGGATTTTCAACGCTCGGCTCAGCGCCAAGAGTTGAAAATCCAACAACTGAAATTACAAAGTAATATTAAAAAATACTGTTTTAAAAGATAGACCCACTAACCCTACACTAAACTACTTTTAACCAAAAAAATAGGTTTGAACGAGTTTTTAGTAATGTTTGAGTCTTTGTAATACGAGGCTTAGAACTCTGTTAATTAATGCGTTTACTGCCGGACTGCTAAAGCACTAACTAAAGCATTGCGAGTGTGACACTACACACGGACACACCTGTTTGATACAGTTAATAAGAGTCGCCGGGTGTAATTCGTACAGCGCATGCGCAACAAACGTCACGCGTGTTTATATCGAACAGCGCCATCTATGGTGCTTTTTATCGAATTTCATATTAATATTACATTGTTCCTAAAATATTTGTTAATTAATGCTATTTTAGAGAGCATTTGTCATTTTGTTTTGTGTTATAATTAATTTATGTTTGACTATTAACCTTAATTTAACTATGTAGACACAACCGCAACAGCATAAAGAAAAATAGAGAGCAAAATAGTACTAATACTATCAAAATAAAGCTTAAAAACGATGAAAAAACCATTAAGAAACCTTTACACTGATCAAAAAATTTAAAAAAATTCGAGACCCTTTGGAAAAATCATAAAGAACATTAATAATGGACGAAAAATAATTTCAAAAACGACGTAAAACAAATCAAAATAATACCTGTGAAATAATTTAAAAAACGAAGACGAAAAATTATTACAAAAACAATAACTGAAATTATTTTACGAACGAAGTATAATAATTAAAAACGTTACTGTGAAATAATTTAAAAAACGAAGACGAAAAATTATTAAAAAAACAATAACTGAAATTATTTTACGAACGAAGTAAGTATAATAATTAAAAACGTTACTGTGAAATAATTTAAAAAACGAAGACGAAAAATTATTACAAAAACAATAACTGAAATTATTTTACAAACGAAGTATAATAATTAAAAAGGTTACTGTGAAATAATTTTATAAACGCAGTAGATATTATAATGAAATAAGTACATAACTGAGAAATCATTTTAAAAACGTCGACGAATAATAATTAAAAAAAGTAGCTGATTTTTTCTCGACATTGTCGTACATGCTTATAGAAAAAATCGTAAGTACATTAAAGATAAAAAATATATATACTACATAAGTAAATAAGCATAGTGCATTTTAGTCATAACACGGTGCTTAGAAATTAAAAAAGGTAGTTTGAAAAAGGAATGTCATTCAAAAAGGGAAGCTTCGATTTTATCCACCTACTTCTTTAACGAAAATCATCTGATTGATTGACTGAATTGTCAACAACCAATCATAAAGACTTAGGCGCGCTTGACAATTTGTCGTATTAGTTTTTCTTTTGGGTATCTGCGGTTAGCGATTTCGATTTCTTTCTGATGCGCATTGCTTTTCAAACTTTGTTTTGAGACAAAGCATTTAAGGATATTATATTATGATCCAGTATCTTGAAACGTTAAGGTCCAATTTCACGACAAAACTATTTATATTTAAAACATCGTTCTGTCACTGTCAAACAATTTCTGTCTTTGTCAATTTAAAACAAATTGACAGGGATGCAGTAATGGTGTATTGTGATATTATGCATTTTTAATTATAACTTAATTAATATTTGATGACAATCCTTAATAAACCAACCCTTCGAAACATTCACATTGACGTGCTTAATAAAAAAACAAAGAAAAATCTAAAACATTGCGTACAAGCGTCGTGAGAAGCGTGTGACAAAGCAAACGGGTGCATGGTGCCACAGCGTAAGGTTGATATTCGTGCGACTCACCGGAAGTCGTAGGCTGATGACCAATGCTGTGGGTCGTCCGCCATTAGAGTGAAGTTGACGCTGACAGAGCCCTTAACGGGAATGGTCACTTGTTCGGTGATGCTTTCGTAGCTAGAAACAAAATAAACAAAAAATAAATCATTTTATTTTAGGCATAGTTGGAATGTACAGTCAACAAAACTATATGGTATACAGGCAAAATTATTCATCTTTCTACTACACGCCAATATTATTTTTTATTGTATACGTAATTACTCTTTAAGCTTATGACACACTTAAGAGAGTTATTTAAAAGAATTGACTGCTCAGCACACTCACATCATTGTTTAAAAGTAAATGTAATAAGCTGCTTGTATACCGAATAGCTATGTTGACTGTACATATATTTTACCCGTGAAAGGTCTGCGTGAACATAAACAAAACAAAATAATATGTACAATGAAACCACTACTTGTGATTTTTCCTACAACATTTGTAACAAAAAATATGTTTTACCACGCATTTTACAACCGTGTGGAACGCGCGGTGGCTCACCCCTTTGGGGAGATTGGGCTCATTTTTTTTGACATGTGTTTGTGGTGACCACGCGCTTTGCAAACAAAACTTGTTTGTTATCATAAGTGCAATCATGAGTTTGTGTTTTTAGGGCTCCATACCCAAAGGGTAAAACGGGACCCTATTACTGAGACTTCGCTGTCCGTCTGTCTGCTTGTCCGTACGTCTGTCACCAGGCTGTATCTCATGAACCGTGATAGTTAGACAGCTGAAATTTTCACAGATGATGTATTTCTGTTGTCGCTACAACAAAAAATACTAAAATACAGAATAAAATAAATATTTAAGGGGGCTCCCATACAACAAACGGGGTTTTTGCCGTTTTTATAGAAAATGGCACGGAACCCTTCGTGCGTGAGTCCGACTCGGACTTGGCTGGTTTTTTAAGTACCGGGCACCCTGTATACTGACCCTTGTTTAACAGCAGTGACATTGTAAGTGCCAGGTTCGAGCAGTCTCCAGTAGTCGCCGTCCTTAGCCGTCTTCACGGTGTGCGTGATGCCGCTCACTTTGATGGTGGCGTTGGCTAGCGGGTGCCCGATGTGGCTGTGCACGAAGCCGTTCACTCCTGTGTGGACCTGTAGTTAAGGAATTATATTAATAACTAGCTAATGCCTGCGACGTCGTTCGCGTGACTATTGGATATAATTTCGCGCGGATCCCTAATTCTTTTTCTAAGATAAAAGCTTAAGTTACTCATTATAACATCAGTGGCGAGAGTCGAATGCCAGTGGAAGTCCCGTCAAAATCAGTCGAGCCATTTCGGATATAAGCCGGAACAAACAGACACAGGAATTACCGTGTAAGTATTTAGGAAAAGCTATTACTTTCATATCACAAACAGACACTTTAATTTATTTGTTTTATTTCCTAAAAGGACTTGGGGAAGGCTTTTGTCCAGCAGTGGGACAGTGTGGGTTAAACAAAACAAATTAAAAAGCGATAAAAAAAATAGGATTGCGATGCCGTCTTTTAGGGACCTGCTACTCAAAAAGAAATAACAGGACCCCCATACCATCACTGGCAGACAGATGGTAAGTAGGTAGATGGACAAATGGACAAACATTTGTCCATCTATCTACATACCATCTGTCTAACCACAAATAAGTATATATATATCATCACGCCTGTGTTCCCTGAAGGGTTAGGCAGAGGGGTACCAATGTACACCCACAGTTCGCCGGTATATTTAGGTGCCATGTAATAGGGGGCGAGCCTATTGCCATTATCCGGGCACAAATCAAAATTCCGAGCTGCTACTGAGAATTTCATAGAAAAACCCAATAACACTTTTTTGCTCGACCTGGGAATCGAACCCAGGACCTCTAGCGTAGCAGTCGTGGTTAAGACGACTAGGCCAACGAGGCAATTAAAATAAGTTTTTTTTTAATGTTTCCTTTCATAACGTCCTTGAGTAAAGGTAAAAAAACCAGCTTCCAAAATATAAATATGAAGAGTTACAGCCAAGAGTTCCTTATTACCTGTTCAATGAACCTCAGAAGTGCCTCCCTGTTGTCCTCCCAGTAGGTAGGCAGGTCGGAGGCTGGAGGGTACTTGAAGCAGCCCAGCTCTAGAGTTATTTCCATGTCATTGGTGTACAGGTAGTTCCAGTCTTGCATGCCACCGGCTAGCACGTACCTGGAAGGTTGTAAAATGGTGTTTGATTTTATACCTTATTTTGTAGGTAGTAAAGGTTAGGTAAAGTCAATGATCAGATGGTTTTAAGGCCTAGAAACTGTAGAACGAAAATCACGCATTATACCGAAACCATAAACATATAATTTGATCGTAAAGTATTCTGCTATTGGTGGAAGATGTTTTTAAAAAATGCATTACCATTAGCGAAAGGAGTAAGTAGTTCTGTGGTTTCTGCCTACTCCCATGAGAAAAAGGCGTGAGTTTATCTATGTATGTATATATCTATTACCATTTAGCGCCATTAGTGATGCCCCCTGGAAACTTCTCGCTGGGTACATTCCTGCAAGGTTGTCCTAAATGCATTTTGAGGTGAGCCTGAAAACATTACACTTAAAATATGAATTTGGCATAACATTGGTTTGGAAGCAGATATTTATTCCAAGAGTATTGGTTGGAGTATTGGTTACCGGCAAACGCCTCGAAAAATGTAAGGTTGCCAGAGTGCCGCCCGTAAGCCGTCACCTTTTTTATCTTGTCATTTTAAACAATATCTTAACGCACATAATTTAACGTCCAGACTTGAATGGCAATGTTTTTTTAAAGTTAAACTCGCATTACTTTTGAAATACTTCTTAAATTATTTATCCAATTTATTAAACTTAGTCTTTTATATACATACATCAGAATAAATATGTGCCAGATGCAAGAACACAGGGTTGTCAGGCGTGAGATGCTCAACGCCGCTGGTCATGTTAGGGTTGCCATCGTACGGGTAGTTAGCAACGAGGGCGCCACCGTGCAGGTTCGCAGACAGCACGAACGGCTCTGATAGAGACCAGTTCATCACAGCCTGGGTTTCTGGTTCGGGAGATTTGTTGTCCTGAAAGGAATATGGAATTAGGTAAACGATTATAAGGATACAGCCTCGTTGACCTACCATCACAACGGTATTCCCCGAGGGGTTAGGCAGAGGTGCACCAATGTACATCCACAGTTCGCCGGTTTATTTTAGGTCCTAAACGCCCTACCTAGTGGTCCTAAGCGCGACTGCTACGCTAGAGGTCTTGAGTTGGATACACAAATAGAGTATTGTTATTGCGTTTTTCTATGAAATTCTCAGTTGCAGCTCGGAGTTAGAATTTGTGCCCGGTTAATCGAAATAGGCTCGCCCCCTATTACATGGGACCTAAAAACATACCGACGATCTGTAGGTGTACAGTCAGCAAAAGAGATAAGTAACCAGGGTCCCCTAATAAATTCAAAGTTTTTCAAAAACCGATAGAAGTTTTTTTAGTTAATTTTATTTTTATTAATGGAAAACAAAAAATATACCGGCGAACTGTGGGTGTACATTGGTACACCTCTGCCTAACCCTTCGGGGAATACAGGCGTGATGGTATATTATTTTTACAGGCGTGATGGAAAACAAACAGTTTGTTAATTTAACTAAATTTCTTTTAAAAACGACCACCGGTTTGAAATAAATCTTCAACTATATTAGACGGTCAGGTTACTTATCTCTTTTGTTGACCGTACATTGGTACACCTCTGTCTAACTTATCGGGGAATACAGGCGTGAGGGTATGTGCGTGTGTATAAACGTTTAAAAGACGCCAGTTACTTACCGCTGTATCACCGAATTGATCAGGGAAGTTCCTGTTAAGATCAACATCATGGGCGTTAGCTCTTCCCCGTACACTACTGAAGTCACCTGAAAATAATAATAATAAATATGTTAAGTATCTTGACAGAGCTCGTAAGGCTGTCAGCGGCAAAAAATTGGGTAGTGTCGACCACCATCAGTTGACATAGTTTTTATGAACCGTCAAAACGCGATTCTCCCATAGATTTTGTATGGCAATAGCACACTGTGACGTCACTACGTGACCTACTCAATTGACTAACTATTTATAAATGTTAAAGTAAGTAAAAATCTAATTTTACAATAAATTGAAAAATAATCGGTTTTCATAGGTAAAATAAAGTGCTTTATTAGAGAAGTTGTGGCTTGAAATTATTGGTTAATGGTAGATACTACCCAATAGTGTCGATAGTCATAACATCCTATGTTATAATAGCCTAGACCTCGATCAACAATTAAGGAGGCCCTCGTTAGGCGATTGGGTCTGAAAGTAGTACTTCTGGACAAGGCTCGTATACCAAGAGTTTCGTTTTTCTGGAGTCCCGACCGCCTATAACGTTGATACTTTTCCTGATGCCGCTGGGATACAATATAGTATATTGTTGATTTTTAAATGTTAATAAATTAAAAAGTACAGCTGTTGTAAGTGCAATAGACGATTATATTGATAATTTAATATCAATTCGCTCATCAACGCACAATTCGTGCACCGTTGGATTTTCAACCCTCGACTCAGCGCTGACAGTTGAAAATCCAACAACAGAAACTGACATTACAAAGTAAAATTAAAGTGGTACTGTTTTAAGAGATAGTGGTCGGCTCCCAGCTAGACCAGGAGTTAGATACAGAAGATTATCCACAAACTCTTACCAGCTGTCGACCTCTCGTATCCATCAGGGTTCATGCTAGGCATCAGGTGTACCCTGGTGGTGTTCAGCATCTTCTGGATCCTCTGGTTGCCGCTCTCGTACTCCTGGCACAGGTACTTGGCTAGGAGGAGGAGAAGCTCCCTGCCCACCACCTCGTTACCGTGCATGTTCGCTACGTATTTGAATTCGGGTTTGCCTGTTGGAGGAAGGTGTTTTGTATGAGAACAGTTCTTAAAGACAGTGTTTTTCATTTTGGAGCTACCGTTACCTACCTGGGTGTATATCATGGTTGTATAAATACACATAACGCAGCTAAATATTTAAATCAATCCTTGCGATATTATTTTTTATTCTAGATCATACCCGAAAACATCGTTGTCGCAGAGATAGGAAAAGGAATGGTTAAAGTTACAACACCTGCAAGAGCATTGTATGCGTGTTTTACATTGCGCCGAAAATAAGAGACGTTCCCCAGCAACATTTTTTGCTCAATATCACTTGGTTTGATATGCAGTATGCGTGACTATGTGCTAATAAAAACAGTAAAGTACTACTACAATGTATACTACTATGTTTTGTCTCTGCATCACTTTAAGGTAGACTGGTAAAAAATGTCCAAGACATTAAGTCCGCCTTTGTACGGTGTATTACACAATTTTAATGAATGAATGAATAAATAAAGTAAACAGAAAAAAACAAACCAACAGTGTTCTCTCAGTTCTCTCACTCACCTGGTTTATGAACTCCAGGCTCATTAGTAACTTCAAGCACATAAAGCTCCCTTCCTTCCACAGACTTGCCGATGCTGCTCAGTTTGGTCAGGGTCGGGTACTGCCGGTTCAGATCCTTGAGGAAGCTCTCCATCTTCACGAAGTCGTGGTGCGCGAAGTCTACTGGGGAAATACCGTCGATGTCGTGACGCTCGCGCCTCAAATGCACTGGAGATTTGCCCGTTTAAATTTAGAATTTGTTGACGCCATTTTGGTTGTTATAGTGTGAAGTTGTTTTGTGTGGTTTATTATTTATGTATGTTTTTTAGTTTCTGTGTTATTTGTATTGTGTGTGTTTTTTGTTACATACATTTTGCAATTTGAATAAAAAAGGTGTTTTTTACAATTGGGTACTTATAACCATTAATCAAAAATTCCAAGACACTACTTTTCTAAAAAATCCCTTTATTTTAGTGTAATTTTCAATTAAATAAGAAAAAAAAAGAGTTTTAGTTGCTTCACAATCAATAACTAGTCAGTATATCGGATTGGCCAAATATTTACGAAACATTTTACTATTGATTTACAAAAAAAACAATAGGGAAACGCGTTTTGATAGCTCATAAAATGTGTGCTCATAAATGTATATGTGTGTTGTTGGCGCCTAGTACCCAATTCTCTCTTCTTCTGTATTTTAGTGTACCTTGAGTATATCATTTAACTGAGTTTTTTTGCTTTTAAAATATTATCTATGTATGTGTATGTGTATCTTACACTGTGATGCCGATTTGAAAAACCTTATTAATAGTGTTTCGAAAACAAAGGTGTGTTTAGAAAAACTCCAATTTAAAACTCACACAAAACGAAAATAAATTGAATTCGTTAGAAATATTATCTCATGCAAATAGTTTCTGTTTAACACAGTGATTTTAAAACAGTTTTGGTAAGCACAAAAATACGTTTTCGACTACTAGGAATCCAGGATAGCAAGAAGGTGGTTCTACGTACGGTCTACAAGCGTGTTTGCAAAAGATTCGGGCAAATCAACAGAGCATAACAGAAAAAGTGTAAAAACAATCACCATCAGATTAAAACAATTGCAAAATACCACCACCAATAAAATAAAAACAACTGCAAAATACCACCACCAATAAAATAAAAACAAGTGAAAAATACCACCACCAATAAAATTAAAACAAGTGAAAAATCCACCACCAAATAAAATAATTGAAAAAAAAAACTAAAAAGACGGAAAAGAAAAATTTTACCAAAGAAAAAAAGGGAAAATAAGAATATTTCAAAGAATTTAGTTAGATTCATTTATGAACTTAGTGTATGATTTGATTACATTATTTTCTATTAAACTACTTAACATTTTATTCATAGAACTGTAAGATGTGATAAAATACAAAAAAGAAAACTAAATTAATGAAAAAGTATATCTACATATTTAACTAATTAAAACTAAAATTCACTAAATGAATCAAACTAATTAGAAGGTGTTAATTAAAACAAAGCGTTAGATTACTGTGTACCTGCGACGTTTATTGTTCATATACAACGCCATCTGGCCATCTATGTACAAACAACTCATTACACATCGTTTGGTAAACGGCTGCAAACTAATGTCAACCTTAACTTTATACAAGCAAAGCTTATTTCAGAACGACAAAAATTCTTACGTCATTAAATAATTTTAGCTGCAATTGAATTTTGTCTTATCGGATTAAAGTCCCAATTATCCTAATTAATACCAAAATAACTTCAGTCTATATTAAATATAGTAGTTGCTGTATGGACGTTATATTTTTATAACTAGTGTATGTCGAAATTTACTGGTAAACAAAACCTAATCTTAATCAAAACTTTTACTCGAGAACTCTTTATTATTTGGGATAGATTTGTTCTTGACTGTAGTCTACGTCAGAGGTGACAAAGACAAAGTCGACGATGGAGTGAGCTTACTCAGCAGAAGCCTGTTTACTCTAACTTTGAAGAGATTAGGTTTGACTGCGTTCGGAAATACAGACGCAAGAACTCCTTTGCTCTAGTTCTTGTTTTTCTCTTTCATTTATTCTACTGTATAAGCTGGGGGTCTCGCATCATGTGTATTACAGGCACGTGAGACATTCGAACTTTATCTCTGGGAAGGCAACGCATTTGGAAAGCCTATGGTATTGCAGATGTCTATAGGCAGCGGTGACTACTTAACATCAGGTGGGCCGACGACTTGTATGCCATCCAAAATAAAAAATAAGTTGTACTGGTTCGGGAAAAGTTTCGTTACTACTATGTCCTTATTACTCGTTATATTATAAGACAAACAATAGCAGCCAATAGACCAGGGGTTTGCAACAATTTACCAAAAATCTAAATAAATATGATTGAATAAAACAATATGACACTTAATTATCAAAATATACACAACCAACTTCTAATTAAAATTTCTAACATCACAATAATTAATTTGAGATTTTTCCTAATAATTTAAATAATTTAATTACAATCACTGAGATCCGTTTTAGAATTTATAATTGATCAAATAATTTATTATATTGGCACAGCAATACTCACTAACAGTCTTAAATTTTATTCGTTTTTTATAAAATATGCGTCAATACATTTATGTTTATAAAGCAGAAAATATCATTTAAATCTAGAAAAAATTACCTACTCTACAAATTTTAAACTTTTGAATAAATAATATATGAATAACTAAAAAGAATTCATTTTAAAGACCTAAGTAAACGAGACCATAATTTTGAGATTTAAAACAATACTTTTTTCAACACTTAGGTGCCTACCTAATAATAATAAAATTTTTAATTCTGCAATATCAGAAAATATTGAGCAATATAATTTGAAACTTATCTCTATACAAAATAAGTAAAAATTTCCTTGTTCAACTACACATAATTATAATAAATATATTTAAGCAAAATTCGACCTAAATATTGTTCACTGGCTGGTCAATAGACCGTTATTCTTATTCTAAATTGAAAATTATTTCAATTTGGGCCGTTTATGCTTATGGTCCTATGTAAAATCAGGCAGTATACTAATTTCGACTTTATTGCTTTGTCATTAAGGTTAATATTACGTCACGAAAGCTACATTTAGTGCTAAATGTTAATGGAATGGATTTAGGAAGCCCGATAGGATGAGTTGGATGGTTTACTTTGTACGTTTATACATATGAATTGATGTTTCAACTAAATGTTTAAGACAAATTAGAATAAACTTCATTTGCAAAAAAATAATTATCCGATTTCGTTTTAGTTACTGTTGTTTCATTTGCAGTTTTACAGTAAAGGGCAGTGTAATAAAATACCTACACAGTAAATTATTTCAATAAAATACCACTCACTATGACTTCATCATTTAGTTGAAACATCACTAGTTAGTCACTAAACCGGCATACAGAATACGACGTACCTAAAATAGTAATTACACTAAAGATGATTTTCACCTAAGTTTTTTACCTAGTACCTATAATTTTTATCAAAATTGTTGAATCGATTTTTAAGATGGCAAATCTACCAAAAATTGAAAATTGATTTGCACTTAAAGATTTATACTAGATAAAAAAGTTTCGGTGTAATTCTGTTTAAATCATTGAGTAGTAAGAATAATGTCATAATATATGAATGAACACAATCATTGCGCATCACTTCGACATTCACCAATCAGAAATAAGATTTATGACGCGACATCAGCTATTATCCAATGAGAGACGTTTCTTTCTACACATAAATTCCATGGTGAAGTATGCTCATCATTGTCAATCTATACTTACCACTCAATATTCTTAACGAATTATAGACATTATTTATCTGCTAACTAAGCTATTATCTGGTAGATAAATTTAATATAGCAGCATATTGTACTCTTCGTATTGGAACTATTAATAGTGGTCTTGGCGCATGAAGCGTTAACTTACATATTTATTTACATCATTATTTTGAGTGAAAAATTACTGAATTGACTCCTTAATTACTTATTGTAAATCTTTTTAATAATAGAAGCGTAGTAATTGTTTACAACCATTTTAAGGCTTAAGGTTATTTGTACGTTAAGTAACCTCACTTACACCCGGTTTCTTGAACCAAATCAACGCGAAATTAATGTAATAAATTGTTAGACATGCGTAAGAAACTGTGATTAGTTGACCCGTTGACTGCGTGAAAATACACGTTATCACCATATCAGCCGCAGGACATCCACATCTGGACATAAGTCTCCCAAAGGACCGGTTCATGCGTGTTTCCGAAAGCACATTTGTTGATGTCTAATAAAAAAACGCGAATGCGGTGTACACACAACCCTATGTGTTTTCGGCCAACACACTAAGTGTGTTGTGTGAAGCCAGCCGTTCTTCGGGCTTTGCGTAGCGAACGTTCTCGCGAGGGAAGTCGGCTGGCCCGGGATCCTCGGTGTTATTGTGGGAAGGGAACAACGGGGTAATTTTTGTCAGTAACAGTCTGCCGAGGTAGACCACGGCGAAGGTGGTGTGACGATCTGGTCTTGTTTGCGGGGCGAGCATGGCCAGACATCGCACAAGACATAGAGGTTTGGAAGGAGAAAGGGGAGGCCTTTGCCCAGCGGAGGGAATTTCACAGGCTAAAAAAACAAAAAAAAAAGAGTCTGTCTAAAATATAAGTCTGAATTCGGCAATCCGCCTTGAGCAAGCGTGGTTCTCTGTATGAGAAGAGGTATTTACCCTGCAGTATGAAAGTAATAGGCTGGTATTTTGATTCTGACAGACCCTTCCGCCCCCAGAGCGATGGAAATCCATTACGATTTTCCATCCGAAACAAAAAGGAAATTAAATAAAACAAACACCCGTCCGCAGTCAACGTGTAAAATTACAATCAACCAATCACAACTACTTACGCGCGCTTTTCACATTAATTTTACGTTCGTAGAACCAGGTTTTCGCAAGACAGATGGCCGGTACACATTGTCTTGGTAGCAGACAAAAATTGACTTTACGACTAAGCTTCTAGGTTTATTATTGCTCAACACATTGGACTTGAAACTTCTGAATGGCCCCTATGAAAGTGGTCGAAGCACATAGTTATAAAAATGTTAGTAGACAATGATACAATCAGTAAAGTATAGATGTGATATAGTGAACACACAGTGAAGTATAATGGGATAGATCTATGTAAACCAACGAGTACTCTATCTAATGTAAAGACTTCTATGTGAAAAGATACAAATTCAGGTGACTAATGCCCCATGATGTACTATAAAATGGTGGGTTATGCGGAAATAGGTAGTTGACTATATTATATACCACAAAAGTTTATCAAAGGTTGAATTGAAAATGCCGAACCGAATATGGCGAACCGAACTTGCCGAACCGAATTTTCCGACCCGCTAAAGTGCATATCGAACCTAAGAGTTTAAAATTAATTTAACAAACAGACAGATATCGGACGGTACTTATGTGGATACGTCATCCAAACAGTCATAAAATTGTTCTAAAAAAATAGTCAACTACCCAACTGTGGTCGTGATTTATCTTCATATTGTTAGTAATAAGTAATAATAGCAACTGATGAAGATCATGAGAACCTACAAATTCCAATTTGACGGTTACCAACAAACTAACAATCAAGACAAGTCTTTCGAATCATTTCGAAAACAAAAAGAGATGTGCAACTGTGTAAAATTCACAAAAGTATTCCTTAGACAGAGACAGACATACTGAGAACTGACGTCACACGATATCGCTAGACAGAGACAGAGATACTGCAAAGTGACGTCACGCGATATCGCTAGACGGAGACAGAGATACTGCAAAGTGACGTCACGCGATATCGCTAGACAGAGACAGAGATACTGCAAAGTGACGTTACGCGATATCGCTAAACAGAGACAGAGATACTGCAAAGTGACGTCACTGCGCGTACAAGCACCTTTATAGAACCAAAAATTGTATGATTCCGTCTCATAACTCTTTAACCGACTTGAGTAAAAAGGAGGTTCTCAATTTTGTTGTTATTATAGGTATTTTTTTTTGTTTTATCTGCGACGAAGACTTGTCAAAGCGAGTTAAAAATTAAGTCAATTATTTTGCACATTTTTATCTACCAAATTCCTTACCAACCTTGAATGGCAACCGTCAAATTGAACCCCACCATCTCTAAACCCTAACCTCAGCCTTCAACCAGGGCGACAAGCAGTAGATTCACCACCAGTACCGAGAAGTGTGTGAGTGCCGTCACAGCGGAGTTGTCATGGTAACGCAGCTGCGACTTACCGGCTGTCAGCGAGCGAGGGTGGCGGTGGACCGTCATGTTCAACTTGATCGGCGCTGATTGGTCGGCTGGGACGGTGATTGACGTGTATGGAGGGATCGAGTACCTGTAATAGATAAAGGTTTTGTGTCATGTCTGTTCAGAGGTTGATGGTATCGTAAAAATAATCAAATAAAAAAAAATACTTTAGGTTTTGTAATTAAGTAGTATGTACTCAAAAGTAAACCTGAAGGGTTTTAAGTTTGTTTAATGGCTTTAATTTCTAAAACGAACAGTCGCATTGTTTATAGTAACCAGATTCAAATGGAACCAAAAAGAAAATTTTAAATTATAGTTTTTTTTGTTAAGTAGTTAAACTCGAAGTAAAGTTTCCTTGTAGTAAATTCATATCTGTGTGTAAACATTATCAACACGAGGTTGTACATGCGAACGGCAGCCATTAAACAATCTATTCATCGATCGAACAGAAGAGCTACATTTCTAATTTCTTTATGAGACGTCTTACAAAAAATAACAATGCCAATAGTAACTATTATTTGACTGAAGTTCCTATGAAGAACGATGTAAAAGTAAACGTGTATAAACTCACATACACATACAGCCAGACCACGAACAACTATCTGCAGTGCGATCTAAGCCTCACTTCGTAATTCGAAAGCTGAATCCGCAGTGAGATTACAAAATGGTATTCTGTTAAACACGATCACGCCGGTGATGTCACCACGGCAAACGAATACTAAACCAATGACAAGTTGGTTCGTTATCGAAGTGAGCGCGATCACTTTAGTGAGACTCGTTTTCGAATTTGCATTTCAGAGAATCGCATTACTGTAGACCGTACAAATGGTGACAATAAAAGTGTTACTAGGTCTATATAATATTAAACTCACCCCGAAGCAACAGCAGTGATGTTGTATTGTCCAGGTAGCAACATGCGCCAGAAGTAACCGTGGTCTGTTGTGCGCACCACGTGCTCGTTGCCTTCCACTTTGATTTGAGCATTCTGCAAATATTACAAGTGTTCAATGGTGTTCATACAAACACAGTTTACAAAAAAGTGTTATTGGGTTTTTCTATGAAACTCTCAGTAGCAGCTCGGAGTTTGGATTTGTTTCCGGTTAATGGCAATAGAATCGCCCCCTATTACATGGGACCTAAATATACCGGCGAACTGTGGGTGTACATTAGTACACCTCTGCCTAACCTTTCGGGGAATAGAGGCGTGATGGTGTGATGGTAATAAAGAGGTTCTTAAAATTTTAAATTCTTTCCTCATATTTAAAATTTGCTGTGCCCAACAGGGTCCAAAATTGTTTCTATATACATATATATTTTTAACTACCACTTGTATGTGTACATTAGTGATTGCAATAAACGATTTGCTTTAATGATATACCATGTCCATAATTTTATTTCAATTTGTTTTTCAAATAACTTTACCCCACACTAGGAATTTCTCATGTAAGTATCGTGTTTTGACAAAAACACATAAACTAAAATACACCAACAACAAGACGGGGAACAAGTACATATTATGTTATACCAAATATACGCAAATATTTGTTCCGTGCAATAATACAACCGTCATGTTCTTAATTTAAAAAAAATAATAGAGAACAATATGCATGTATTTCAAATTTAGTTCCAAATATTTTTATTTAGAATCTTTATTGGCCGGACATTTGACTAAACGAATATTTTAGTAATTCTTTTTCTTTATTCGAGATTGACCCTTCGGGGAATACAGGCGTGATGGTTGATGGTATTCGAGATTGATTTTGCTCTTGACCCCTGACTATGTCAGAGGTGACGAAGACAGTCGAAGATGGAATGAGTTTACCCAGAAGAAACCTGTTCACTCAAATTTAAAAGAAATCTATAGTAAGATTTGTAAGTAAGTATATATTTATGTAACGAATTAACTCAAAAACTGGACCGATTTCAAAACATCACGCTACGACCCACGGGAGCGGAGCAATAACCAAAGACGTAACTTAACGCGGGTGAAATAAGCCACGCGGATGACGTCACAGGTAGTTCGCTAGTAATATAAAAAGAATAAATATTCGCTAGTAAAAAATACAATCCGTACTAATATTATAAATGCGAAAGTAACTCAGTCTGTCTTTCTGTCTCTTCTTCACTCCTAAACCACTGAACCGATTTCAATGAAATTTGGTACAGATATAGTCTGGGACCCGAGAAAGGACATAGGATAGTTTTCATCCCGGAAATCCCCCGGGAGCGGGAACTATTAATCCACGCGGACGAAGTGGCGGGCAAAAGCTAGTAATTATTATCGGACATGGCTCCCACTTACCTTGACGGGTTCCCCAGCCTCATCCACCACGACACCAGTGACTCCTGTGTTCGTCTGTTCAATGAAAGACAGGAGGGAATCCTTGTTCAGTTGCCAGTACTTCGGGAGCTCCTCCGCGGGAGGGTACTTGCAGCAAGACAGCTCGAAGGTGACTTCGAAACAGTTCGAGTGTACGTAGTTGAAGTCTTGCATGCCGCCTGAAACAAGGATATAAGTGGTCCTGGTCAGTCTCATAACCTCTATCTTTATTTAAACATCGTTGGATGGCAAACAAGTCTACTGTCCAGCTGTCGTTAAGTGGATACCACTGCCTATAGACACCTGCTATATCAGAGGCCTTGCAAAGGCGTTGCCATCCCAGGAGCAAAGTTGAAATATCTCATATGCATGTAATTACTCCGGCACCCATACCCTTCAAACCGGAACACTGCAACGTTGCGTTGCGGCAGATATAGGTACGGTGGTACTGATTTCCTGGACGAGCTTCTTCACAAAGAGCTCTACTACAACCATATTACTCTATAACATTAGAGGCAAATATTAGTCTCATATAAGACCATTATTTGCCATCAATATTTGTAATTCTTTTTTGGTTTATGAAATTTATAAAATTTTGGTTAGGTAGTAGGTATGTTATAGTTTATAATTTTGCTTAGAAAGTAATGTTATAGTACTTCCTTTTTAGGTTAAGTTAATTGATAGTAAATAAATAGGTACCACTCTGTTGCATAAGGTTAATTCTGTAATAACAGTTGTAAGGTTCGATGAATTGAATATTCGATGTTGTCTTGTTTATAAAACTACCAACCTTGTACAGAATACCAGTAAGCTCCATTGGTGAGTCCTCCATCGAAGTTCTCAGGTGGGCAAGTGTTGCCAAGTCGCATATCTTCGTTTCTTGACGCGTACACGTTGGCCAAGTGTTTGAACAGCGCGTCGTCTGGAGAGCGACTTTCTTCGCAGCACTCCTTGCCGGTACTGTGAGGGAAATATGTTAATGAATAATCGTCCTTGTACACCTGCACTTAAGAGGATATTTACAATGCTACTGATGCCTCGATAAACGTAGTATCAGTGAGTTGAATAGAAGACTGCCTCGCTAGCCTAGTGGGCCTAAGCGCGATTGCTACGCTAGAGGTCTTGGGTTCGATTCCCAGGTCAAGCAAAGTGTTATTGGGTTTTTCTATGAAATTCTCAGAAGCAGCTCGGAGTAAGGATTTAATGGAGGAGTCAATGGCAAAAGGCTTGCCCCCTATTACATGGGACTTTAAAATACCGACGAACTGTGGGGAATACAGGCGTGATGGTATGTATATGTATGTATGTTGAAAAGAGGAAGAAATATATTTTGTGAGAATAAAATGGGTAATAAGGGAATAACATCATGATAATAGCACGACCCAGGAGCTCGTGGCTAAATAATTACAGCCGCATAGACCGATCTTCCGGGTTAGGCCACGCTTGCCGAGGTTGGTCTGTGGATGGGTGACTATTTACCATAGCGAGTTTCCTCCGTGCCTCGGAAAGCACGTAAAGCCGTTGGTCCCGGTTGTCATTTGTAGATCTTTGACAGTCGTTACTGTTAGTCAGAAGCCAGAAAGTCTGACAACCAGTCTTACCAAGAGTATCGTATTACCCATTACTGGGTTGTGGAGGTCTGATAGGCAGTCGCTCCATGTAAAATACTGGTATTCAGCTGCATCCGGTTCGACTGGAAGCCGACCCCAACATAGTTGGGAAAAGGCTAGGCAGATGATAATAGCACGACCTTGTGGAGCAATCGTAACGTAAATTAGAACAATTTTCAAATAAAAAAAAATGACAGTCGTAATTCCA
The DNA here is from genome assembly GCA_932526535.1 of Caradrina clavipalpis. Taxonomy (NCBI): domain Eukaryota; kingdom Metazoa; phylum Arthropoda; class Insecta; order Lepidoptera; family Noctuidae; genus Caradrina; species Caradrina clavipalpis. Next base: position 7,543,731 of record OW052106.1, on the reverse strand, counting down.
ACTAACTTTTACCCGCGACTACATCTGCCTAGTTTCAGCTAAAGTCTTAAATTATAGGTATCACGGGGAAACAAGAATGAGATAAAAATCCTATGTGTGACAAATTACAGCTAATTTCGTTCGGCCGTTAAAAGCGTGACAGAGTTACAAAATGCTATATATCCTTACAAACTTTCGTGTTTAAAACGCGTGCACTACATTTGGCACATGTATGAAAATATTTGCGTTATATCGCTAGTTCTTCTTCTTATCGTGTGGGCAGTAAGGTCTAACGACCCCACACACCCTAGTGTCAGAGTTTCTAAGCCGCCTCAAGGGCCTCTGACATGGTTACTGATGTCAGTGATGTCCAAGATAAACTTTAATCCAAGATAGTCATCTATACTATTATAATAAAAAGGTAAGATTTTTTGTTTGTTATTTTGTAACGAATAGGCTCCGAAACTACTGGACCGATTTTAACCATTTTTTTCACCAATAGATTAGCTACTTTATTCCTGAGTTACATGGGCACAAACGCATCACGCTACGACCCACGGGAGCGGAGCATTACCCAAGGTGTAAAACTAATGGCGGGTGAAATGCGCCACGCGGACGAAGTCGCGGGCAAGTCGCTAGTAGGGTGTCGGGGTACGTAGCTAGGTGTCGGTGTTTGATGTTTATTAAGAGAAAGAAATGTTTAAATTAATCACTGTTTATTCCTGATCACTTAAATGTTCTTAATGTTAAACTAAGCTAAAAATGTTAATGAAATGTTTTAAATGTAATGAGTACACCCAGCTCTCGCGGTAGACAAAAATGCACTAAATATATCGTAAAACATATTCAATTAGGTTGGCGCGTCGCGGCGATATTGCTGACTAAGGTGTTCGGTGAAAACACCGAACATATTCCGGGGCGCGAAAGCTCGGGGTAGTGAAATAATACATAGTCATGTTAGAATGTTGAGGGAGTGATAATGATGATGTTTCATAAGGTAAAGTCACATAACTTAAAATTAAAATGTTAGTCTTAATAAACGTGACATTTATACATAATCTAATCAATCACTTATTGTCCCTAAACGAGTCGTGGGTAAGGGGGGACACTCCCTATTTACCATTGATCGCGTAACACTAGGTTGACGTTCAACCATGTTGCGGCGCGCACTCACACTAGCACTACTGATGTTCACATTACTAACACTGGTGGCGGGCTGCAGCTCCATCCCAGACGTGATGTGCGCGCGGCGCACTCGTCGGCGCAGCCTCCGGTACAGCAGCGCTCCCGCCGCCAGCGCCAGCGCGACGACCACGGCGTAGCATACAGCATACTGGTGTATGTCGTGAGTCGATAATGTGTCGCCTAATTCCGCTCTGCTGTTCTTCAGGTCGACGATTCGTTCATGTAGATTTTTTAAGGCGTCCTTCATTTCGCCTGAGTCTGAGACGTCTTCATAATGTTTGAAAGGCATCGAGCTGTTAATGATGTTGTTTAACTGATCCATCTCAGGTATGAAAATGTCGGGACTCATTCCGATTACATTTTTCTTTAGACTCTGAATGTTTAGAGTGAAATCCTGGCCTTTAAGTAGACAACCTGGTCCTAAGTAAAATACACCAGCTTTACTCAGTGTTATTTTATTTATTTGCTCGCCGCAGATTATCTTGACGGAGTAAATGTTGCAACAATGGTACAAAAATAGTGATGGGTTTACCAGTGGTGTCCATCTGTTTTCACATTTGGATTTTCGTACCTTGCACTTCTCTGTGTCCCGGTCGAGGTCACAGAAGTTGTTTTCGTTGCTAAGATGGTAAATTGGTTTTTTCCAATCGCACAAAAACATATCATCTTGTTGTTTACAGTGTGTTAGTTCTGCCGACGTAATTGTCAGGTATGCGTCTCTTTTCAAATCTGTAGCGATGTATTCTGAAGATGGGATGAGCTCTATCATACTGCTGTTTATCTGATGTGGGATATGATGTATTTTGTACAACTTGTATCGGTCTCTACTGATAAGTGGGAATGTAATTTGAAAGAGGAAGTATTCCTCAGTTATTCGTGCTTTTATGTTAATCAGTGCATATAATTTTCGAATTTCGTGCGCTTCAATAGGTAAGGTTAAGTCGTCGGATAAATGTCTCGATATAATGTTAAGTTCCTTTTGGAGCTGTTCCGGGGTAAGTAGGTGAATGTTAATCTGTCCATTATGGACATTGGTCAGCATATCAAGTAGTGTGTTTTGAGTTCTTCTTAAATTATGTAATAAATTACTGGCTGTTAGTGCTGTCATGGTAAATTCCTGTAGTAAGGATATGTTGTTTATCTCCCGTTGTAGTTTGTTGGATACATTTTCCAGTGTATTCAGATGTTTGTTGATTATTTTATGTTGTTTGGACATAATTTCTTCTGTTCTTTTCAGCAAATTGTACTCCGATTCGACAACAGATGTCGGATTCTTCCACAGATCGTTTAAATGTTTTTCATTTTGTTGTATCAAGTTGATATCTCGGCTATACTTTTCCGCGAATTGTTGGTCTAATACGCCGAATAGGGAATTCGCAATGTTACCGACTACATTGATAAGTCCCCGACGCTGTCGGGCGTGTACAGTGTCGTGTTGTGTCATCAAAAGTTCATTGTAGTGTTTTAGTTCATTCCACTCATGGGTCAGCTGAGGTAGTATCATGTTACACTGTTCGCTGCCTGTTGTTTTGCATGTTTTTTCTAAGTATGTTGTTACTTTTTCAAAGGCTTGCATACCTTCCCAATACGGAGACATGTTATAGAATACGACTAGTGTCCAAGTATCTTTTACGAGACTTATTTTTGATATTGGATCGAAATAAAAAGATTGGCTATCATTAAGTGTTGTTATGTTATAGTTGCATTTTGCAACGGTGCAGAATGACATAAAACAGGTCAATGCCAAGGCGATATACGATAGCATTCCTGTCGTCACCTTTCGCTGTTTATTTTTGTTCCGGACTCCAGCTGATTTGTTTTCTGATGACTCGTCTGTTTTGGCTGCACTGTTTTCTTTACTATTTGATACGACTTCAACCGGTAATAACGAAAGTTTCACTACGGGTCGTTTTATAATGCCATTTTTTGTTTTTAATGACACCACCCTAACATAGCCATCTTTACCGGGATGCAGGTCCACTACTCTGCCCATTATCCACCGTCCAGCTGGAATGTTATCCTCATGCACGATCACCATGTTGCCTATTTTTAAGTTTTCCTGAGGCTTAGACCACTTCTCTCTTGCTGTTAATTGGCTAAGATATTCCACTTTCCATTTTTGCCAGATCTGTTTAAAAATGTTATTCGTTAGATGCCATCTTGTTCTAGCGTCCTCTTTCGTCTCAATAACTGTTAAGTCGCCTCTTCCTGTTAAAAAATGTGCTGGAGATAAATAATCCAGGTCTTCTATGTTTTCTGTTAACGAACATAACGGTCTCGAGTTCAGACACGCTTCCAGTTGTGTCAATACGGTGTTGAACTCTTCGAATGTTAGTCTTTGTTCCCCAACCACTCTTTTTAGATGGAACTTTAGGCTGCGGACAGCTCTTTCCCACAGACCTCCTGCGCTTGGCCAAGATGGAGCATTGAAATGCCATTGTATGTTCATTTCAGCGATTTCCGCAAGGCAACTGTCTTGGAAAACTTTCTGTAGTTGGTGGTACTCCTCTTGAAGTAGCCTGTTGGCTCCAATAAAATTGGTTCCTTGGTCACTATACAAGTTATGCGGCGTTCCTCTTCGGGCCGCCATTCTTTTTAGTGCGGCTAAAAATGCGGAACTGGTGAGGTCAGTTACTAATTCCAAGTGAACGGCTTTCGTAACCATACATATAAATACCGCCACATAACCTTTCAATGTTCTGGCGCTTCTTCCCTTGTTTGCCTTTATATTTACAAAGCCTGTGTAATCCACCCCTGTGTGGTAGAATGGAGGAGCGGGGTTTGTTCTTACAGCAGGAAGGTCACCCATCAGTTGGTATTGTTTCCTTGCTTCATACTTTCGACAGGTTACGCAATTTCTTAACTGTTTCTTGACCGTGCTGTAACCACTTGTTATCCAGTATTGTTGCCTGAGAGTTGCTAAAGTCAGTCTAGGACCTCCGTGAAATGTGAACAGATGAAATTCTTCAATGATTAATTCTGCTAGTCGACTTTTGTTAGGAATTATTTTCGGATGTTTCATATCGTCGCTCATAATCGCGTTCCTTAAACGTCCTCCCACTCGGAGAAAACCACTGGTATCGACAAAAGGTTTTAAAGTTTTGATATTGCTGTTTGTTGCGACATTACCCAGTTTGTTTATGCTTTCTATTTCTGACGGAAATTCTGTAAGTTGTACTTGTTTTATAATTGCTGATTTAGCTTGACGTAGTTCAGGTAATGTTAGGTAGTTCGGTAAATGTTTACGCTGCGACTTTGGTGTCAAAGCCCTCCGTATCCATGCCAAGACACGTGTTATTTTTTGCAAAGAATTATGTTGCAATAATAAGTTATTTATTACGCTATTATCACTTATGTCTTGAATTATGTTAACTAAATTTATCTTTTTTGTTTCCTCCTCTGTATGATAACTCGTTTGTTTTTCTTTCTTCGTTACGTCATAGGATGCTAACCATGATGGTCCCTTCCACCATAACGGATGTTGTATTAGCTGAGGCGCGGTTAAGCCTCGGCTGGCGCAATCTGCAGGATTGTCTCCCGATTTCACATATCGCCAGCACTCTGCTGGCATTAATTGTTTGATGGCGGTGATTCTATTTGCCACAAAGGGTTTCCAACGTGCTGAATCACCTTGTAGCCAACCTATTACTACCATAGAGTCACACCATCCATGTATCTCTACTGGACAAGTCATGCTTTGTTTTATTTTGTTGATGAGCTTCGATAGTAGGTAAGCACCACAAAGCTCCATTCGCGGCAATGTTACGCTCTTCTTACTCGGCACCAATTTCGATTTTGCTGCGACGATTACTGTTTCTTGTTGATGTTTTGTTCGTGCGTACACCACGCATGCATAGGCTTCGATGGACGCATCGCAGTAGCCGTGCAGCTCAATGACGTCCTTCTCGTTGCATAGTATCCATCGAGGTATCTTGCAATGTTTTATTTGATCAATTTCCGTTGTTAGTTTGACCCATTCGTTATGTATGTCATCCGACACTTTGTCATCCCAATGTAGGTCATGTTTCCATATCCTTTGAAATAATAATTTTAGTTTCGTGGACAAAGGTGTAAGCCAGCCTAGAGGGTCATACAATTTGGATATTTCGGATAGCAAGCTCCTTTTAGTTAGTCTTGTAGTTGTTTGATTAAAGTTGCAACGGAAAGTGAAATGATCTCCGTTTGGGTTCCAGCACAACCCTAACGTTTTCAACATGTCATCGTTTTTAAAACTATAAATGAAGTCTTCTGGACCTGTTGGTATGTTCTCCAGTAACGCTTGACTATTAGATGACCACTTCCGAAGATTAAAACCGCCTGATTTTAAGAGTTGCATTAGGTTGTTAATATTTTGTTTACCCTGTTCTATGTTGTAGCACCCATGTAATAGGTCATCCATGTAAAAACTGTCTTCTAGGATAATTGCTTCTTTTGGAAACTTGCATCGCTCATCTGCCGCCAACTGTTTTAATGTCATAATTGCCAAAAATGGTGCGGCCTTTGTTCCGTATGTTACAGTGTTTAATTGATATACTGTTATAGGTTGTTTTGATGACTCACGCCAAACGATTTTTTGTAGATGTTGGTCGATTGGGTTAACTAAGATTTGGCGGTACATCTTCTCGATGTCAGCTGTGAAAGCAAAAGGATATTGTCTCCATTGCAGCAGTAACGACTGCAAGTCCTTTTGTAGATTGGGCCCTTTCAGCATGACGTCATTCAGGCTGTATTTGGTTGATGTTTTAGCGGATGCGTTGAACACTACGCGAAGTTTAGTGGTAGAGGATTCTTCTCTTTGCACGGCATGATGAGGCAAGAAGCATTCAAGTGATATATTACTGTCCTCCTGCTCCGGTTTCATGTGGCTCAACGCAACATACTCTCTCATAAATTCCTTGTATTTTTCAGCTACTGATGGTTGTTTTTCCAATCGACGTTCTAAGTTCTTTAGCTGTGCAATAGCCATTGATTTGGAATTTCCTAGCTCTTGTTTTAAATGTTCTTTTAGTGGTATTCTGACTTCATAGCGACCTTGGTTGTTTCTACGTGTTGTTTTGGTATAGTAATTCATACATTCTTGGTCTTCTACGGACAGGTTGGATGGCTCTGAAATCTCTTCTACTTCCCAAAATTTTTGTATTTCTTCTATGTTATTTAAGACCACGCTACAGTGGTATGTTTTTACGTTACCACATAATATCCAACCTAGTTGTGTTTGCTGAGCAAGCGGCTGTTGGATATGTTCTCCTTTTATAATTCCACCCAGCATAATGTTTGCGTAAATATCCGCCCCGAAAAGCAAGTCAATTCGTCGACTTTGGTAGAATTCCGGGTCGGCTAAATTAATGTTTTCAATGTAGTTCCAATTTGGTTTGTTAAATGTTTGATTGGGTAACTGTTTAATAAGTTCGTTCATGATGAGAACGTCCGAATTAAATTCAAAACTGTTGTACCTAGAGGCGCACTCTATGCTTATTACTCCTTTACAGCTGTTTGCCTTTTGACCCACTCCAAAGATGACGCCTTTGCAACGTCGTCTCTGGATCCCTAAAAGCTGGGCCGCATCCTCCGTAATTAAGGATATCTGTGAACCTTGGTCGATCAAGGCGCGCATTGTTTGGTAAGTTCCATTCGCATCTTTGACTTTTACCAGCGCCGTGGCTAGCAATATTTCGGCTGTTTCGTTTTGAGACGCATTCACGGTTCCTGTCACGGGTTCATGGCGTTTTCCACTTGGTTTCGTATTTCCCCCGTTGTCACAGCTTGACGACGTTGATGCATTCGCTAATTTCGCAAATGCGTCATGTAGAATCGTATTATGATGATCTTGGCATTTTCGACATGTTAAGTTTGATGTGCATTGATTTCCGGAGTGGCTAAATAAACAATTTGTGCAAAGTTTTAATTTTGTTGCAGTTTTTAGCCTTTGTTCATCACTCATTTTTAAATATGTTTTGCAATTATAAATGCCATGTTGGTTATTGCAAAGAGGACATTTTATATTGGACATGTGTAATGATTTGGCAATTTGCCTACTTCCGTTGTTTGTAATGTTTTTTCCTATATTGTTCGAGTTGTTGCTATGACTGTTCTTTTTGTTATATGATGTTTGACCCATGTTTGAAGACGAAGTTTTCAGGGGTATACTATCTTTTCGCCGAACCGTTTCCAAAGATGTAAATTTTGTTTCCAGAAACTCTAAGAACTCTCCAAGGACCGGCAGTTCTTTCGAATTCTTTAGCGATTCTATGTAGTCCGTATATGTTTCTGTGTCTAGTTTTTGGCCTAGAACGTGAACGATCATAGGGTCCCACGATGTAGTGTCAACTCCTAAGTTTTTTATGGCGTTGAGACATTCCACCGCGGTGTCATGCATACGCTTGATTTGCTGTACTGATTGTTGTTGTATGTTAGGCAGGCCTAACAAAGTGTTCATATGAGATGAAAATATTAATTTCTTGTTATCGTACCGATGGGTAAGAATATTCCAGCATACCAAGTAGTTGTCGGTACTGATAGACAGATGTTGTATTAGTTTCTCTGCTTCTCCGCGAACCTTACCTTTTAAATACTGCATCTTTTGGCCGTTTGACAATGAAGGATTGTTGTGAATTACTTCCGTAAATAGGTCCCTAAACGAAACCCATTGGTTGTAGTTCCCGTTGAAGTTTGGTATCTCTAGTTGAGGAGTTGATTTTTCCCTGTGCGCGACGGACCACATTTTCGTGTTTATAGCACGCTTCAGGTTGTTGAACTGTGTCTCATACCTATCGTACATGTTGCTATATCGTACGTTTTCTCCTTCCAACTCAATCTCGATGTCCCAGTGTAGTCTATCGATGGCTGACCATCTTGCCTGTAGTGATCTCAGTACGTCTTCAAATTCCCACTTATCGACGATAGAATCCACATCTATGTTTGCAGTTGTCCGCACGAAAGCCTTAAAATTCGCATAGGGGAGAGGGTGGCAAGATGGGGTACTTAAGCTTAAAAGGTCAATAATATAAAAAAATACATAGTAAAACAATCATATTTATTTTTTAAACAACAACTAACTAATATTATTCAAATATTTGGTGTCATTTGAAACTTTTGGTAACACATTTAAAAGAATAAAATAAAAAAAAATAAAAGGTGTTTTGCCCCGTCTTGCCCCATGGTGCTGGTAAGATGGGGTACCCCCCTGAGGTAAGATGGGGTGATGAGAATGATCACAGAGAAAGATGATTATTTGAACTGGCAGAACTCGCAGACATGGGTGGCTTCGTCATCATCATCATCATCTATTCCTGCGCTGTTATGAGCCCATCTTCCACATAATTAGCATGATATCCACCCTTCAAGGGAAACTGAATATACTTCCTCACAATACATGCATGGTGTGTCCTCCTCTTCTTCACTTTCATCTCCAGATGATGAGACTCTTCATCGTTTTGCTGTTTTCGTTGATAGGCTATTTTTCTATTATTTTTTTCTTTGATTATTCTCGTTGGGGGCAAGATGGGGTACCGTTACCCCATCTCGCCTGCAGAGCCATTTTAAGAAAAAAAAATTAAAAAAAATAAACAGCCAACAATCTTAAAGAAACACAATGCCTACCTTATTATAGGTTAGTTTAAGCGTCAATCACAGCAACACCTCACCAGCTAACGTTATTTAACAAACCACAGTCATGTGTCAAACCAGAAGAAAATGTGATAAGCAGTTTGCAGTAAAACACTTTTTTTTATTTTTTTTCGACACTGTGCACTTGTGGTTCACGAACCACCGGGCGAGTGAAAAGTATCATAGCGGCGCGACAAACGATGAATGAACGAGCGTGATTGGTCAATTTGAACTGTGAATTTCGCTGGGTACCCCGTCTTACCCGCTACCCCGTCTTACCTCCCTCTCCCCTACTGTTTCTTCAACAACTCGTCTACCTGACTGTTAGGCTCCATACTCGACTTCTGAGCTGGTTGGTCGCTCAGCTGCCTTGAGGCGCTAGGTCTCACTTCCTCACTTTTTTCCACTTCCTTACGCATTGTGGACGCGGACGGTGATTTGTCACGAGTTATTGTTTGCTCACCTGTTGACAGGCTTCCTGTTTTCGTGAACCATAACTGGTATCGTTGGTTGATCAGCGCCTTGGTTGACTCATACGCCTTGTTTGTTTTTTCGTATTCTTGGCCAGTAAAATAAGGATCAGTTTTAGTTACTTCCAGCTCAATTCGCTCATTATTGATCTTGTATTCCTCCCAATATTTCTCCAACGTGCTAAGCTTGCGCTTAAAGTAATCCACTGATTGCCTATCGGCACCGTCCTTCTTCAAGTTGATGCCAAGTTTTACGATGCTATCGTAGAGAATTGATTGTGTTTCAATAAGATCCGACATTATTGGATTATAAAGTGCAATCCTTACTGACTAAAAATAAGGAAATTTATTACTTGTTTTCTCCACTGTCGGTACTCAGCTTTTCCTGCTGCTCCGCTGTTTGCTCCGACCGCCACACAACGCCCCCACTTTAGATTGTTACGATAGTTCAGATCGCACACACCAGAATCCCGAAATCCCGGAATTACGCGACGCGTGATCCAATCCGGCTCGAAGGACCAAAAAATATGTCGGGGTACGTAGCTAGGTGTCGGTGTTTGATGTTTATTAAGAGAAAGAAATGTTTAAATTAATCACTGTTTATTCCTGATCACTTAAATGTTCTTAATGTTAAACTAAGCTAAAAATGTTAATGAAATGTTTTAAATGTAATGAGTACACCCAGCTCTCGCGGTAGACAAAAATGCACTAAATATATCGTAAAACATATTCAATTAGGTTGGCGCGTCGCGGCGATATTGCTGACTAAGGTAGACACCGAACATAGGGTTTATTTTAAATTACTGTAATAACCTGAATATTTGGACAAATATACCATGTGAAGTGCCACTATTATAGCCGGAAAAAGGAAGTAGGATTCAAAAATCGAATACTTTTTACGCTAACGGGTTTGCATAAGGAGTACAGTTACTGTAGTCTCTTGCTGAAGGTAGGTAACCTGTTTAATTACATGTTACTAAACTCGATTCTCAGTCATTCTCATTCGTAAGAGTAAATAAAATAAAAGACAAAAATAAAGAAAAAAAAGACAAAAATGTAGCACCTTCGGCTGGCGTTAGTGGTAAGACTGGTAACAAAACCAGTATGATCTGGTTCTTATTTATTTATCAAACTCTCTACTCGTAGGTCAGCTCAAGGTCAAAGTGTTAATAATATTATAATATGCAGAGGTTAAAGGCGAAGTTATGTTTGTGACCACCTCAACACAAGACTGCCTCGTTAGCCTAGTGGTCCTAGCGCGATTGCTACGTTAGAATTCTTGGGTTCAATTCCCAGGTCAAGCAAGTGTTATTGGGTTTTTCTATAAAATTCTCAGTAGCCGTTCGGGGTTAGGATTTGTGCCCGGTTAGTGGCAATAGGCTCGCCCCCTATAACGTGGGACCTAAACATATCAGCGAACTGTTGGTGTACATTGGTACACACCTCTGCCTCACCCATCGGGGAATACAGGCATGATGGTATATATAAACCTCTAGCGTAGCAGTGGAACTTAGAACCACTACACTAACGACGCAGGCACTATTTTTCTACCAACTAAAACAAGCAAAGTGTAATCCCACAAACCTGGAATCATCATAAGGGTAGCTAGCAACAACAGCGCCTCCATGGAGGTTCCCGGACAGCACGAACTGCTTGCCGGTGACCCATCTCATGAGGGCCACAGTCTCCGGCTGCCGACCTCCGTACAGATAGTCCTCGTCATTTGACTTGTGCCTGTCGAACTGGTCAGGGAAATCCCTGTTCAGGTCTACGCCTTTAGCGTTGTTCCTTCCGAGGTATTCTTTTAAGGATTCGCAGCTGCCTTCCTGAAAGGGAAACGGTTGGTCTTAGTAAAATAGCGTATAGATGAGAATTTAAATGTCGGTTAGTTTTTGGGTAGTTTAGTTTTAAGGTGAGTATACACACTTTTTTTAAGTATGTGGAACCATCGAATTCAAGCGACTTCTTCCGCTCTGGGTGAAGTGGAAGAAAGTGTCAGGCTGTAAGAGCCTGAAACTCCCTTAACTAAAACCCATCCGTGTTCCTCCTAATGCCCTGAGTGAGTACACAATAACGAGGTGTTTAAATGTGTCACCCTAACCCGAAACGAACATTGAGCAGGCTGATAGATGCTATCTTACAATTTGATTTTACAAAACTGTTACATAACATCGAAATGGTCAAGTGTATTTTAAACATACCATTATTATCAATTAAGTTTCTAGTAAAAAAAAGGTAGTTACTGACATTCCATTTCCAATTGTTTTTGGCTCTCAATACCTAACTTTCACATTGGTACGTCAAATATCGCAATATTCCAATATAGAAATTGTGTTTACATTGTGCAAAGTCGCTAATGTACGTATGTATGTATGTGTTTATTAATCTTGTTAAACAAATTAGAATAGGAAAATGTTACAGTACTCATTTGCAACCAATGCCTAGTATAACAATAATTTTCACTCGGAGCCCCATGTTTAGAGGAGGGCGCATATGAATACATTATAATTATCAGTAATGTAGGCATCACAACATGTACTGATTAATTAACTATTTACTCAATTAATTCACACATATGGTAAACAATTACAGACTTTATGCTATACATTTAAGGTATATTTTCGATTATCTAGTTTACATTTCGAAGTAGGTGGAAAGTTTCAGTGTTTATGTGGTAGTAGGTAGTTAGCATTCTATTATCTGTCAAAAAGTCGATGACCTATCGGACATGCAGTTGCAATATTAATTATTTTCTTGTTCCAGTCAATAAGTGATAAAATAGTATGTCATAGGGTTTTGTTATTTTATGTACAAAAAATAATTTTGATAGGATTGAGGCAACTAACAGGGCCATGAATAGAATCCTACTAAATACTAATTTTATAAAAAAAAAACATATTTACTTAAGAATGAACCCATAACATCCTCAGTGCTGCAGCCTCGGCTTTCAATTAAAAACTCTTTTCACTTGATAAAAATTTTATTTTCAGTTGGTGTTCAGCATTTAACATTCAGTGATGGGACAAGTGTAGATGGTTAGGTAATGTTGCCTTGAACCAAATTCCTCAATCATTTATATCAATTAAACCAGTTACAGGCACTTTTAAATTGTCGAATACTCAGTTAGTTAGTAAGAAAGTTGAAGCTAGTTACTCGTTCCAAAATGTAGGTAGGTCTCTATGTAGAAGAAGAACCATGAAACTCCATAGACAGTCATTTCAATTAAGTTTTAATAAAATTCTGGTTTCATAATTCTAGTAGCACTGCAATAATAATAATTCAAAATAAATAAATTGTATGAGCTAAAATCTATGGGTGTATGTAAACAATGTTGACTTGCCTGAAATAAAGAAATTTTATTTTATTTATTTATTTATTTATTTATTATTCTTGTTACTTCTTCATGTGAAAACAATTTATCAATAATAATTCAAAATAAGTTAAATCAGTTAGTCCAGTAGTTACCGAGAAACAGGAAAAAACTGTGATTTATTGATTATAGCCACATAGTGTGTCAAGAGTACAGCAAATCAAATAAATTGGTTATGGTACCTATGGTTGGGTAAATTACTTTTTTCTATCAAAATTCTGTAATTGTATTATGTAATAATATTTTAAAGATTACCTGCCAGCCTAGTACCTACTGTTATAATAGTTTTTCTTTAACGGTATTGCTTTTTTAACAATTTATTTTTTAAATATTACGTTGCCTTGTTCACTGTTAGATTTTCAATGCGCAGCTCAGGGCTTACAGTTGAAAATCCAACAACAGAATTCCATCCAAAGTAATATCAAAAGGTACTGTTTTATGAGATTGTGGTAGCCCCCAGTATTGCGTAATATTTATCTTTACAGGCACGGTAGATTTTGGCTTTACTTTATTTGCATAACGTCAAGAACTGTTTAATAATACATATAAGCCTGAAAAGCTTGTGCCTTCCCTGTAGGACAAGAGGTCTTTGCCCTGCAGTGGGCCTATAATAGGCTGGAATTATTTTTGTTAAATCTAAAGTTGGTGTCTGTAGCAACTCGGAGTTAGGATTTGTGACCGATTAATGGCAATAAGCTCACCCCCTCTTACATGGAACCTGAACATACCGGCGAACTGTGGGTGTACATTGGTATACCTCTGCCTGACCCTCCGGGGAATACAGGTGTGATGGTATTTGTTTAAAAGTTGGTTTATGACAAAGGCTAGATATAGCAGCCACGAGAATGGTTAATTTTCATTTTCATTTATTTGAATCCTATAATGGGTTCAAAAAAGTTACACACTTAAAGGTAATACAGTTTAGGACCCAAAGAGGGCACAGTAACATTGGTCTATAATTAGTTACCACCTGTATGCTGACACTGTGGCATGTAGATCATAAGATAAACTACAGTATGTGTGTGTGTATATTCCATTACACTATACACATAAACTCACATGACAATGCTCAGATGAAAAGCATCGTGTTCATGCTTGTTTGTCATGCTAATTCTATGTAATCTGATATTATTAGTGTCCGACCGAAAGTTCGGTTTCGGTTTCGGTTTCGGTCGAGTTTCGGCAAAAATAGCGGGTTTCGGTTTAGTTTCGGTTTCGGCGTCAGACCTGCCGAAACTACGACCGAAACCGAAACTGTATTCGGGAGTTCTCGCGCTTTGCTCGGTCATGTTCGGGGAGGTGAATTCCATATAAGCGACGAAGATTTTGCCGCGTCCACGTGCCTAATCATGTCGTGACAGGCTTGTGTTTGCAGTTCGTTTTGTTTGTTGAAGTTTTGTGTGATTTAATTTGAATTCGATAAGTTTTATCACATGATTCATGACTCTTATGCTATATAAGAGTAGGTAGAAAACATCAAAAACCGGACAAGTGAGGGTTCCGTTCGTTTGCTCACCGAGGGTTCCGTACAAATTTGTAGGTGCTGTACATATTTAAAATAGTTCAGGAATCGAACCTCGCAGTTCATTCGAACATTTTTTTTCATTCTTCTTCGTAAATCGAAAAATATACACGATAAAAAAAAATGTTTAAGCTTCTTTCAATGACGCCCTTTTATATGATACCGCCCAAGCCACGGTTAAGTCACTTAACAATTTTCGACTCCGTTCCTTATATGAAGGCCCTGTTTTTTATGATTTAATTATCAGTTTTCAGACTTTTCCCTGTAAATCTAAATAAATAAATAATAAATTATTACCCTATTAATTTTCATTCCATTGATACTATAGAGTTATACTTTTTTTTGCATCATAAACGGCCGTCTCTATCTAACTCACAGGTTTGATTTTGTCACAGCTTCAAGGGACTGTAGACCTAGTACCTATATGGTTTTATTTTTAACTTGATACGTCCAACAAAGTGATCCTATAAGAGTTCAGTGATTTTCTTTTGAGGTACAGAACATAACAAAATATTTCAATATAAAAACGAATACATAGATCATAGTAGAATCAAGTTTAACATAGGGATCCTTATATTTTTTAGTTAATTTAAGTCACTCGCTAATGCTATACCTAAAAAAACCATTAGTTAGGTACTTGATACTTACTGTAGTGCATTAGTGGTAATAATAACTTAATTTTAACAATTGTTACAAAGGTATCTAAGTGGCAAGTACAGTTAAATACTTACCTAATTGTTATTTTTTTTTAACTTAAATAGATACCTACCTAGGTGTCATTATAATAAAATTATTATTTAATTTCTGTTTTTCGATTTTAAACTTTACTAATTACCTACCCCCAAACTAAAATCGAATGCAACATTAACATGATCCTTGTAAGAAAGTTTCGGTTTCGGTTTCGGTTTCGGCCGAAACTGAGACCGTTGCCGAAATTCGTTTTCGGTTTCGGTTTCGGTCGTAAAAACCAGTTTCGGTCGGACACTAGATATTATGGATGGGAATTTGTGATTCCACCTGCCTGACACTATTGATATTGTTATTTCTATTTGGTTCATATATTCATTTATTATACGAACTAATAGGGGGACATGGGTGTTTGGAAAACCGTTTTTTTCGGATAACCGAACTACCTATATTACGTACGGACGTAACGATTGGCGCAGTGGCCGAGCGGTCGACTGCTGCGCTGCGTGTCGCGCGTTCGAATCCCGTACGGAACAAATATTTGTATGATCTACAAATAGTTGTTCCGGGTCTGGTCGTTTTTTTTTTGGGAACTCTCCTGAATTTCCTAGTGTGGGGCAAAAATAAAAAAATGATTTGGCCAAAAAAAATATGAAAATTATAGCAAAAAGAGTACAACTAAAGATATTCAAGAGTACTGAAAATAACTAACTTTTGCCCCAACTTCCACATGAAAATCAAAGACTACCCTAATCCGGCCCAGTCGGGACATCCGCTCAAAATTCTTAGCTGAAAGAAAGAAAGAAAAACCATTTATTCGCGCTCATTTTGCTGTCTTACTATAAACTACCTCGCTAAATTTCAGCTTCATTGGTCAAGTAGTTTTCGAATTTACAAAACTGAACCGTAGATCCAGAGAGGTCTTTATAATATTTAGATATTTATATATATTATGCTATAATTTTTTTTTAAATTGAATAGTTGTCAATTTAATAGGTTTATATTTTGCAGTATTCTTTACTATTTAATTGTAAGTAAATGTTTACAGAAAAACTGTACAGTGATTGTAGGAAATGTTGATTGTTGCTTAACCTTGAGTAGGTCACTTTTTCTAGCTTAGCTTTATTGCTATTGTTTGAGTACTTAATGAATGTAACACTTTCTGTTACGTAAACATAAAACAGTAACAATGTAAGGTAATTACATCTGATAATTAGTTGCCTGTTTAATCATATTTTCTCATCATTACTTACTCATTAATTAAATATACATTTTTACATATTATATGTAATTAATGAGTAACTGCCTCATTAGCCTAGTGGTCCTGAGCGCGATTTTTACGTCTTGGAATCAATTCCCAGGACGAGCAAATGTTATTGGGTTTTTCTATGAAATTCTCAGCTTGGTGTTAGGATTTGCGCCTAATTAATAGCAATAGGCTTGCCCCCTACTCATACTGGAAGACTGTGGGTGTACATTGGTACACTTCTGCCTAACCCACAAAGGGGAATGCAGGAGTGATTACGGAATGTTGTTTTTATTTAAATCAATTTCCTGATTTTTAAATGCAGTTCATATAACCTTTTAAGAACAATGATAAGTATACTCTGTAATTAACACGATAAGATGATAAACTGTCAATGCTAAAAATATAAGAAAATCCCCTTTATCTTAACAAAGAGACAAACAAATTAATAAAAAATAATCAGTGATCAGAATAGGTACAGCTAATTTACCTAAAGTTGTCAAGCAGAAACAACATAGAGTGGTTAATCCCACCAAAATTTAATTAATTTTATTTTTAAATCCTAGTAATAGTTTTATTACTCAGTTAAACAAACAAAGAATTTTTAATGACATATAAACAAGCCAGAATATCTTGTTTTATTAAAGTGATTCACTAAGTTTCCTACTAAGCCTGATTCATTATTCTTAATAGAAATTGCATTATGTGTGGGTGTGCTATAGGCAAACTTCTATCTAATTATCATATTTGTCAATAAATATTTATTCATATTAATTCCTAAGGTCACAAGCACTGTCCGCTAATCTATTCTTAGTGTAAAACAAAGTCGCTTCCCTGGTTTCCATCAATGGATAGAGTGATTCAAGAAGAAGGTTTATATTTATTTATAGAATTTTACCAATGGAAGTGGAACAGTAATTAGAAATATGTAGAAAAATAAACAATTGCAATGTTAAAGAATTGTATGCAGTAAGTATTGTATTCTATTTCAAAAAAATTAAAATATGCAAGAAACATGTTATGGCTTATTATTACATATTATTGTAAACAAAGTTATAAGGAAAGAGGATAAATAAATGTTTTAGGGAACCTAACACTATGTGTGTAAGTAACAGGGTTTTTCCATTAGCAGTAATTTAGGAAATAATGAGTACTTAAGTACTAAGTTTATTGAAAGAAGCCCACTGCTGGCCCAATGTCCGATGTGCTGAACAAAATGAAATTGAAATTTGTTGATTTTCAATAAAACCACTGAGTCACTGGTTAGCTTGCTAACGTTAGGTAGCTACGTAATAAAGAATTTCGATTTTATAAACTTCGCTTTTAAAATTGGTCTTTTCGTTTCAATAAAATTAAGAAAAACATTTGCTCTTAAATTAGAAACATATTTTTGAGCCTTACTTTTGTGTTCCGATTGTATTCTTTTTGTAAATTATAATGGTGACACAAGTTATGTAGGTAAACAATGACCAGCTATACACACAACACAAAGATGTTCCAGTCATGTTAGGCAGTGTCATAATGGATTCTTATAAGAATTGGTACAGTCAAAATCAATAATAATGTTCCTTACCTCACTGCTCTCATAGCCATCAGGATTCAAAGACGGCATTAAGTGTATATCCGTGGTATTCACCAGCTTTGTCACTCTGTCGTCTTTGCCATAGTTCTCTAGTAAATATTGTGCCAAATATATCATCAATTGTCGCCCAACAGACTCATCGCCGTGCATGTTGGCCACATACTTGAACGACGGCCGCTCAAAGTGCGGGTTTTTAACATCCTCGGTTATTTGCAGCACCACTAGTTGCCGTCCTTGCACCGACTTCCCAATAGAATACGACTTGAACAGATCCGGGTACGTCGACTCCAATTCACTGATTAACTTCACCAAATCATCGTATTTTGTATATTTAGGGGTCACTAGGAATTGTTCATCATTATTGTCGACAGATCGGGGCACACATGTATCAATAAATAGCGCAAATAACACAAATAAACACGTGTGAACAAGCAACATGTTTGCTCCTTTAAAACAAGCTAGTCATGTGCGCGAGGGTATTTACCGCTTACAGCCGATGTAGGAACGTAAACACTACTCTATCGCCGTAAACATGGTCAGCGGCACGACGTTATTTGTAAATTAATTACAAAAATGATAAGAATGGCAACAATAGGTATTTGTACGCTTTGACAGCTGACTGGCTGACGCATTTATTGTTCACTTGACGGGGGGACGGAGAAAGACTGTGTTGCCAGACGCTGATGAAATATTACCTTTTTAAAAACGTTAAGTGCTGTCTGTTTATGTGCTCCAAGAGAGCGAGAGAGATTCTCTTAAAATATTATAATCGTAGATTTTAAAAACGTTATTAGGTATCTTTTAAAATTAGCTATGTAGGTCACCTCCGTACATACAAGTATAACAAATCTTTCACTAACTTAATTAAAGTCAAACGAAAGACCAATCTGAACATGAAATTCGTCTAAACATAACCGGCAAAATTCCGGAATCCAAACCTCGAATTCTACATTTCAGTACCCTAGTTTGAAGTATTTTATTTTGTGCTGGTATCATTATAAGCAGTAGGCTTTGACGTGTCATTTTCTAAGTTGCGCTTCATTTGACGCAAACGACACAATAAACAAGTTATGTAAATACTTTGTTTAAATAAAATAAGAAACGCAGGTTTCTATAAAAAAATATATCAAGGATGTTTATTTATTTTCGTCCCTTGTGATACTGACGTGGGCGTAGTTTATTGTTGTTTTTGTGTTTTGTTTATTAATTTTATTATAATTATTAAAAACTCCCCTGGTATTATCCTAGTAACGAAACGTTGGAAATGAATGTTGACTGCGAAGTACACCAATTAAAGCAGTTTTAAATATTAGGACTTTTAATTGTTGGACATTATACATTTTAAATTGTATAATGTCCTTATTTGGTATAGACTGTTGATCGTAAAACATGCTAAACGAAAATGTATCACTAGCTACAGCTAGTCTTTCTACACAACAGTAGGTTAATCAAATAAAAATACAGAAATAAAAATAATGCTGTTTATTACCTCTTTCCTTTCTACCGTTAATAATCTAAAATCATACAACAAGTATTTCATTGTGCAAATAAAACAGTAGGTAGGTACAGACTACGACATTTCAAGCTTTACATTTCCAGCGTAAGCTGACCTTGCAATGTAAAGGCTTTCCTTGCAATGAGATGTCAGCTTAAAATGGAAATGTATATCTGGATATTATGTCATATTTAGGTACAGAATAACACAGGAACTTACTCTAACAAATTCACTTATAAAATAAACGTTACATAATATTGAAAATATTTATAATCTCAAGGTACTGTACTTGTGTATTTTTGGAATATTATGTATTTATTTTCTTTCTTTGATCGTTTTATCGGAACATTATTTGGTACGTGGGTTTAAAGTCCAAGAAATCCCGTTAAAGCTTTAGTGGGGCTATGAGCGAAAAATATAAATTGACTTTAGATTACGTAAACTTTTAAAATAAAAGTAAATAGAAACATAATAAGACTTGGTCAGGAGTTTTCTTGGGAAAATGTTACAATCAGGTCCAGGAGCTGGGAGGCCAAGGGGAAATAGGGGGGGGGGGGACCTCCTGGTCCACTCATGGAGATGCAACTAATGAGTTTATTTTTACCAACTCTTACTTCCCGAGTTTCAATTGTTTAAACAGTATAACGCTTTGTTAACTCTTAAAATAATAAATACATCATAAATACTAACATGAACACAATAAAAAACTCTTGGCTTGTGAACCTTTTTGGTGTACCAATTTTGTTTATACTTTTTTTTTATATTTGGAAGTTATTTCAAAATTGCAATTTATGACTACCAATGTTGGTAGATTTAGAAGGATTACTGATAGCTAGTAAGTTTTCTTATCAATACAGCTATTTTTGATAACAATAAACCTAATTCAAGATACTTACTTGAGAAAAGGCATTATGATATCATGTCCATAGCTACAACTTGAAAAGATTTAAAAATAAAATATATCAGACTCTTTGCTTCTTTATTCAAAAGTGTAACCAATATTGTCCATTGTGTAAACAGCATTTCGAATTTCAAATTAAGAACCAGGTTCACAGACCGCACTTTGACATTTCTAAGTTAGCGTTTCATACGAATATAAACCTTATTCTTAGACAGATAGTGTTTATAATCATATAAAACGTTTACCAGCTATCACACACACATACATCTTTATACATAACAAACATAAATAATACAATTTAATGGCAATTACAAGACATCTAGCAGCTAACAATTATGCTCAAATTCATTTATTTATATTAAAACAATAACAACACCCAACACATAGGAAATATACAAAAAATATTACATCTGTGTACAAAAAATATTATTTTAATGTAGAAACATCGACAGTAAATGCATAGAAACTAGTAAGTATGTACATTTTGTTTATAAAATAAGGCACGTGATGTGTTTTCTTCACGTTCATACCTTTTACTACTATTAGGAACTTCGCTCACTACACGGCCAAGATTTTTGCGGACAAGCATCTATGGGCAAGATTGTTGTGGTCAAGTGTCGTTGGCCAAGATTGTGGCGGCCAAGTGTCTGCGACCATATTTCAATGGCCAAGATTGTTGCGGCCAAGATTGTTGATACCAAATTTCTATAGCCAAGATTGTTGCGACCAAATTTCTTTGGCCAAGTATCTGTGTCCAAGTAGAGTGCGAGGTCTCTTAAGATTTAACATACATACCTAAAATATGATTCGTATTATACAGAAATTAACGGAAATATAATTCAAAGTTAGTTTTAGGAACATAGGAGGAAATATTTTATTCTTTTGACCGTGTGAAAGTCAAAATTATTGTGCGATTTGTAGTAACATACATATTTACAAATACAGGGTCGAATTATATTAACTGGAGAAACTTAATCGAATTGACGGTTTTGACAAAATAAAAAAGTACTTGCATTGCCTCGATGGTCCTAAGCGCGACTGCTATGCTAAATGTCTTGGGTTCGATTCCCAGTTCGAGCAGTGTTATTGGGTTTTTCTATGAAATTCTCAGGAGCAACTCGGAGTTCTGATTTTTTCCCGGTTAAGTGTGTACGATTTCATATCGATATAAGTAAGATCTGTGGAGTTTCGCCATTTAAATAAATTGAGCCCTGTAGACATTCAACGTAATATTATCAACAAAAATATTTCACAACAGGAAATATTATTTTAGCAGCTCTTACAATAAGGAAACTTAAGCCAAGCTACTAAATAATGTCTTTAAATATAATTCGTAGATATTTAATACTCTTTCAGGCTCCCATTTATATTTATGTAAACATTCTATACCCCTCAAACTAGGACCAACTTTGACTAAAATCACTAAAAACATTTAGTGCCTAAACGTATTTAGAACATCATTGCATCCCTGTCACATTGTTAGAAGGTGGCAGAGACAGAATGATGATTTAAACACATTTAGCGCTAAATATGTTTAGCGATTTGTGGTGAAAGTGGGCCTAAAGGTGCGTATACATTATACGTTTTGAACGCTAACATTTCAGTAGCTTACGATCTTTGCGGTGGTCATTGTGTACGCACCCTTACAAACATTTGGCGAAGTAGTTGGCGCCAATGTGACTGACAATGGAGCCAATATTGGGGCCAATATTTTGCGGTAAGGCGTTTTCTATTACAACAAGACCAATTTAGTACAAACAGCTAAATAAAATACCTCCTTATAAACAAGCATTCACATTCCTATATCTATTTACATTCAAGAAAACCCTAGTAATTAGTATCGTTTCTATGGCAACGCTACAGGACGGCACAGAAAAATACTGCAGTTATAATATACTGTACAATGACGTCACAATCCACGTATGACGTCACATTACATTTTTAAAATACATTACGGCTACCTATCTTGTTGATCCTGAAGTTAGCTGTTTATCTGCGCAACGGATCTTTTAGGAACAAAATTGTCTACTGCGCAGCTAATTGACTAACTTCAGGGCCGTCAAGATACGTTGTCGATTGTATATACTTCAATTAATTTTTCGTGTTCTCGTGTTAAAGATAGAAGAGAGGAAAATTACGTACAAAAATACATGCAAGCTCAAATACAAGAAGAATTCTTCAAAATCTTTAAAATTAATACCCAGAAGGCACCATCTAATATTATGAAAAGGCAGTTTTGGTACAGGTCTAAACTTACGCATTTTTTGTAAATACTTTAAAAGACATTAAATTCCTTCATTGTAACTGTTTGTTCGATAATTTTAAATAATTGAATTGGGGTCAAATTCTGCAATTTTTTAAACAATCTTACAAATATAAAATATTGTCTGTATCTAAAATTATTCATTAAAAAATTGTAATGGCAACACCCACAGCAATATTTCATGGGCCAACCTCATTTTATATAAAAACAGTTCAGTTTATTATGCTAAATACATGGGGCATACAATTTATTATAATACTTATTTAATAATTTACTAATAGAAAGCTCCAAAAATAGCAATATTAGGTACTACAGAAATAGGCCACAGGGTTCGTTTAGGAAAATACTTAATTATTAAGCTTTACTAAACCATTTAGAAAAATCTACCAGAGAAACTTTAATATAGTTTTATAAAAAAAAAAATTTGCGCTTTAGGAATCTTTCGAGTTTTTAAATTTAGAATGAACGTCACGCCGTATTGTAAGTACCATAGAGTAGGAAAAGTTTTTAAACTACAACTTCTATGGTTGTAATAACTCTATATTACATTTTATCATCGTTCGAATTTCAAATCTATACAATGGCTGCTAACGCGTATACCTTTCTTTTACATTTGTGCGTACAGCGCTTCTTTTGAGCTAGTTCTTAGGTTATGGGGGTCGGACATATTTCAACAATTATAGTTTCTTTAAATATCGCCAAGAGAGCAAACTTATAATACATATCATTCCAGCCAGTTCTGTTTCTAAAAACTTTCAAAACTACCAAGCCTTTAGCCGTATACTCCATTAGAAAGAAATTTTGTTTTATTTTTTTGTTAATGGCTAATGGTGTCTACCTTGTTTTAGACTTATCGTCAAATAACAGTATACGCTAACATTTAAATAACGTTTTACCTTACTGCGACAGAAGAAGGGTTATGTTTTTGTGTATGTATCTATATATTTTATCTAATTTTATATTAAATGGAGTATAAATGCGATGAGTCCACACATAAGTAAAATTCTGGGCCTGGTTTAATCGTAATTTTCGTTTTAAAGCTCGCAAAACCTATGGACGTGGTATAGATCATCCAAAAAAGCATTCAATCTGTAAGGGCTCGTACACATAAACACGATACGACGTCGCATCATGCTCCGACGCGGCATTTGTGTAGGTACAATCGTAGACAACCTATACAACGTGCACAGTAGTGCGATTCTCTAAAAAACTCGAAAACGAGTCTCACTCAAGTGACCGCTCTCGCTTCGATAACCCACTTGACCTTGGCTGTATATTCGCTCGCCGTGGTGACGTCTCCGGCGTGATCGTGTTTAACAGAATACCATTTTGTAATCTCACTGCGGATTGTGTAACACGTGTGAGAGTGTACGAGCCCCAACTTGTCTTAAAATATCATTCACATAAATAAATAAATACAAGAAGCCTGTGATCCATATCAGGTACCTAACAGTAGGTTCAGACTTAGAACGGTGACGTCATTAAAGCTAGTGCACACTCGGCTGGAACCTCTCTGTCCAGAAGATGTTGGCCAGAATGCCGGCGATCATAAGAGAGCAGTAAAGAAGGACCGCCGCCCACCACAGACGCTTCTCCCATTTCCTCTTTTCTAGATTACGTAGTACTCCGATACCTACTAGGAGACCTGGAAATGGAAATGGTTTGTTATTGTTGGAAAATAGGCCTTAAGCCGACAGACATAAAGAATATTATGATTGTGTTATGGAATGTGTCAAGATTTTTGGGAGGATTGATGTTCGTAGTATTTTGCTACTAGTAGGTATTTTATAGAGGATATAAAGTGACATCAATGTGCATACCTTTACCATGGAATTAGGACTTTCAATCAGGGCTAATTGGAACATAAGGGGTGAGCACAACAGAGGCGATTTTAACAGGCATTTTAACATTGGAATAATTATAGTTTGTTGCCACCAAACAGTTGAGTGCTATATTAGCAACAAACTATATTATCTTGACTTCAGTGTCATTCCCTTCGAAGTTTTGTTCTGCTACACCCAGTGCGTTCCTATCGACCCCGTTTTACGGCACATGATTCTAAATAGATCTTTTATGATAGCCAGATTCATGAAGAATATGTAGGCTACGACACACAGGAGCTGGGCAGAAAATCAAAGACATAACGCGGGTAAAAAAACGGGGTATAAGTAGTGAATGTAATAAAAGTCAATCTCGGAGTAATGACTACATACCGGCAACAGCTCCGGCTAAATGCGCTACGTATCCGATGTTCTGGTCCAGATGGCGCCAGTAGCGGTCGTACACCGCGGTGCCGATGTCCACGGCGGCCAGCAGCAAGAACACTAGCAGCTGGATTATCGCGAACTCCATCTCTGACCAGTTCTGGAAGTTACAGGTGGAAATTAGATATTAACATACCATTACGAATGTATTCCCTGAAGGGTTAGGCAAAGACGTACCAATGTACACCCACAGTTCACCGGTATATTTAGGTCCCATGTAATAGGGGCGAGCCTATTGCCATTAACCGGGCACAAATCCAAACTCCGAGCTGCTACTGAGAATTTCGTAGAAAAACCCAATAACACTTTTTGCTCGACCTGGGAATCGAATTCAGGACCTCTAGCGTAGCAGTCACACTTAGGATCACTAGGCTAACTAATTAGGTTCTTTCCGTGCCAAACTTAAATCACTTTTGCCCGAGGCTTGGTATACATAGACTTCAGAATAACACATAAGATAAAAAATTCTTTGACTACCATGTGAAAAAGCTTGTTCCAAATAAACGCATTTAGACAAAGCGGCGATCTTGTAAAAAATAACATATACTATCAGAACAGAAATTCTGATTTAAATTGCCAAAAAGCATTGGTTTAACAGTTACAATCATCGTGGATATACACACAATGTATCCCAATTAACATATTAATAGTATTAACACCAACACTCATTAAATAAATGTAAACAGTTAAAAGTTCAAGGCGACCACTACAGTTTACTAGCAAATATATTGAAAGTAACCGCAATGTTTTTATTCAATTGTGCACGATTTGTGTCCATTGTGCACAATCTTAATCGTGACCAAGGATATTTATTTTACGCAAACATGATTTCATCTTGGATAGGTATAAAGAACAAACACAACCAAATACGTTTAGTGGGGGCACTTCTTATGGCGTATGAGTTCAAATATTCAGGTTACTTGTTTAATACAAAATATACTCTGTATGTATTGCCATTAAGGTGATTTTTAACTAGCAATATGACGCAAATATTTGCACAAAGTAAGTAACAATACCAGCAAAAATAAATACACCATCTAGGTATGGTATACACTCATGGTGAAGGGGCCCGCCAATGGTGGTCCAATAGCAATCAAGGGCTCAATTTGGGCTTCAAGCGAATACTGGGCTATTCATGGTGGCTTTATAATTGACCTCATAATGCGCAAGATCACAAATGTCGCA
Source organism: Caradrina clavipalpis (assembly GCA_932526535.1). Classification (NCBI taxonomy): domain Eukaryota; kingdom Metazoa; phylum Arthropoda; class Insecta; order Lepidoptera; family Noctuidae; genus Caradrina; species Caradrina clavipalpis. The sequence continues at coordinate 7,517,977 of OW052106.1, read as the reverse complement.
CGTATTTATATCTTTCACTTTTATTTGTGACTAGCTTCTGCACGCGATTTCGTCCATCTGGAAGTCAGGTATGACATAAACTACATAGCCTACGTACGGTACTCGGAAATAGTGTAGCATTATGACTGAAAGAATTTTTGTAATCGAACCAGTTCTTCCAGACATTCCCAAACACAAAATTTACCTCTTTGTAATCTACACTAACTTTATAAAGCTGAAGAGTTGGTTTGTTTGGTTGAACGCGCTAATCTCAGGAACTACTGGTTCGAATTGAAAAAATATTTTTGTATTGGTTAGTCCTTTTATCGAGGAAGGCTACAGGCTATACATATAACATCACGCTACGACACTCGGGAGCGGAGCAGTAATTAAAGACGTAACTTAACACGGGTGATTAAAATCACGCGAACTAAGTCGCGGACAGATCATAAACCATGAACATTTGCTCTATTTTGCGAAAACCCTTACCATGATAATCGTGGCCACATGAGCAGCAATCAACGCGTACACGCCTCCCGAAGCCCCCGCTAGGTACACCTTCGGGTCTGTCAGACTGGTCGCTAAGGACCCCGCGGCCACCCCAGCGAGGTAGACCAGGGTGACTCGCCACCATCGATGCACCATCTCCAGGGGAACTCCGAGGAAGAGCTGCACGAGGAGGTTGACTAGTAGGTGGACCACACTGGAATAGAAATGGTGAGATATGTTTAATAAGGTGAAGCTTAGATATAGGAAGGTATTTCTCCTATCCTTTTTTTAGGATACTGTTACCAAAGGGTGCCAGACGGGACCCTGTTACTAAGATTCAGCTATCTGACCTATCGTCTGTCTCAAGGCTGTATCTTTGAAACCGTAGTAGTTAGACACTTGAAGTTTTCATAGATTGTGTATACTATAAAGTAATGGAAAAAAAATGCAGAGGGTCCCCCATAAGAAAAGTATTTAATTTTTTTATGTAGTGCTAGAAATTGTACGAGGGAAAGGTTTTTTGTAGCAAGTTTTGATAGTAGTAGAGCTCTTTGTGAAGGAATTCGTCCGGGGAAGTACTACCATCATACCTACTTCTGCCGTTAAGCAGCGTTGTTGTGTTCCAGTTTGAAGAGTTTAGGTACCGGTGAAATTACAGGCACATGAGACATTTTAACTTTGTCTCTGAGATAACAACGCATTTGCAAGGCCTCTGGTATTGCAGATACCTATAGGCAGAGGTGACCCCTTAACATCAGGTGGGCAGCGGGACTATTTGCTACCCAAAGCCGTCTAAAAAAAAATAAGAAATTACGGGTACTCACCCAACATGCACCAGCATATAAGTGATGAACCTCCACGCTTCATGCCTCTTATGTGGGTTGTAGATGAACAGCTTCGCGATAGTCCCATTAGCTTGCGTGTGCCCTTCGGCAGCATCGTAACAGAAGAGTACGATCTCCACCAAGGAGATCAGGATCATGCAAACGGCGGGAGGCCAGCAGCTGTATTCTTCTTCGTAAGTCCCGTCTGAATAGCGGAAGTATGATTTGCTATGGGCGACTGGATAACGCAACAAACATAGGGTGGGGCGGGGGGGAAATGGTACAGTGGAAAAGGAATTTTGTTTAGGTAGGAATAAGGATTAATTTTGAAATTTTGAAATTGAAAGGAATTCAAAAAACGATGAGGTAATTTTCAAAGAAACGTGTCATTTAAATTAGTCATAATTTTTCACGATATCGAATGATTTGAAGTGATTCATTCATATAATATTATTGAATGAACGAATACACGAAACCAATTTATTTTCGAGTTATAAATAGTTTATAACAATGATGTGACGGCAATACAACAGAAATAGAGCACGCAACGGCCGAGTGACAGCCATTACATTTGCGACAGCAACGGGACGTATTAACCAATTAAAGCAACGTATAACGTTAAAGGGCAAAACGTTTTTAATTAATCGGTCAACGTTGTTTATTTTTGCGAAAAGAAGACCGATATACCATTTAAACATGGATGGAATATGTTTTTTTTTATAATTTTATTTTTTTTGGGATGGGAAAAACAAACAATAACATAAAGGAAAGGGAAAAACACAAAAAAATTTTTTGTTAGTAAATTGCACTCAAACTTATAACTAGAGTTATTCAATTAGCATACAAGCATATACAAGAAAGCTATGATACAGATGTTAAAATAAAATCACTAGTTAAAAAAAGTACTCTTTTGGCATCTTACTGTAAACAATTATCCATTAAAACGTCTCAAATATTGAATATTGTTAACACGTTTTTCTCCGTATCATAGCAATCATAGTACCGATCTGGTACTAGCAAAGCAAATACATCAATAGGTGACAATTAATTAAGAGCATTCAGAGGCGTAGCTATTAAAGGGCTAGACGGTGCCGTGAACCGGGCCCCCAAAGTTTAGAGGGGCCCTCGGACTCAGACTAGCATACCTTGTATTGAATTAACTAAAAAATCTTCCATCTTTAGAGTGTAAATAGATTAGGTTGCAACACGACTGTAATCATGGCAACTAATTTGAAAGAATCCGTGACAATTCCCTACTAAGCTAGCGACTTTATCATCAGCTCTTAATGGTGTACTGCAGGCCCCCTGACGTTTTATTTTTAATGAGATAATCCCGCCATACTTTTCTCAACCACTGCAACTCTTGAAAGCCAGAATCAACAGTGGAGACCGCCAGAAAAGCGCCGAGGCAATGAAGCTCGACGAGTCCCGGAGAAACGATTCATCGGTCTTGAATCCCGCAGCGAAATTCATCATCCGGGCCCCTGATGTACGCGATAAATCGCTAATGATAAAGTAGCTTTGTACCTAGCATTTACAAATTGCCACTCAATAAAACCTTAAGTTTGGGCCCCAGTTATTATTGCACCACGGCCTATGGTTACCTAGCTACGCCTCTGAAAGCCAATAAGCCAACAACCATTATCCCTTAACCTTGGTAAGTACAAACATGCAATGATGATGATGCATTCTATAGAACACATGATCCGGGCCGATTAAGACCAAGGGCGCCAGAAAATGGCGCTAATGCGAAAAATATACAAGCTACTGAACTGATTATGAAGGTGGTGACTGATGCATTGTGCTAAAATACAGATTTAGAACATTGTGTTTGTTTTTGTATGTTAGTAACAAGAGGAAAATCAACCGTCGAACGTGGAAACTGTTTAAGATTATGGTTTTAAACTAAGCAGCTAATAATAATGTGCAACATACAGTATACATACGGGTTTAAATAATAGTACTTTTGTTATTATACTAGCCGGTAACATACCAAAGTACTCAACAATCTGTTTAATGTACTTCAACGTTTTATTCCACGAATATTTACACACACTGAACCCAAAGTTCTTCTGTTCACTCAAAACTTTATAACTACACCTATGCCTCGTTTTACACATTCTATGCCACATACTAGAACCCCACTAACACCGACTGTTACTTCGACTGATATCCAAAACGACTACATAATTAAAACTGCATTTAAAAAATAATTAGAAACAACATTTTTTTCGTTTACTCCTATCAAGGTTTCAATACACGGAAACACACATTGTACACTTCACCTTGGTATCCCCGGCTTCCCCTTCATTTTGTTTACTTATTTTTGTTTTACCAGGTTTTCTTGCTGTAGGCGACCTCTCGTTAGATTTAAAACGATAACCCGTGGGGTCGCCGTACAGGCGTGCATCTGAATGCGATGTGTATTACATACTATGGAAAAACCTTCGGAGTGCGACTGGGCCACGCTATACACGGGTGAACTGTGACGTAATTCGAATGGACCACTAACTTTGCTCTCAAGTGGACATTGGCTGGAATTGTATGATTTGAGACATTTCCATAATGATACTAGTCTGAATGGGTCCAATTTAGGATGTCAAATTGAGCTGAATTAGATAGAATGTTGGTGTAACTCTGTTCCTGGTCGTTTTCTCTTCGTGAACATAAAGTTTTTACAGGCAATAGACAACATTATAATCTTTATAAAAATCTGTATCCGTAATATTTGTGTCCCTAAAAGTAATCGAAGGTTGAATTGAATTTTTCCACACCATTGCATTTAAACAAAAGTATTTAGCACGTAAATCTTAGAAATTAAACTTACATTTAAGCAAAATTGTATTAATTTTATTTTTTGTTATCTGAATAAATGAATTTGATTTGATTTGATTTGATTTATATTATTTTTGTCAGACTAAGCCAATGCGAAGCTTAGCCGGGTTCAGCTACTAATTTTATAACTGTCAAGTAAACAATTAACGCTAATTTGAATATAATTATATACCATGAGATTACAAAAAACAATTGCCTACCTATGCAAGGACAAAAACGACTAATTGATTATTTTTTCTTTGACCTTTTGGCCTTTGACTGTAAGGAAAACAACATAATAAGTCCCTGTGACGAATACCCTTCGGCCTAACAAGCTAAATGGCTACTTTTATACCCTACTACGAGATTATGATAATCTCTTCAATTGTATGTGTCATACAATTTTCCTGTTGACTACGAAATGAATGGCTATAAACCACACTGATATTGTCATCTTTTTAGCTGAAGTCCTTCAGTTGAATAACCCGGTTTGTGTGAATATCTAACGGTTGTGGTTTTTCTACATATCTATAAAAATACTAATATAATAAAGCTGAAAGTTTCTTTGTGCGTGTTTTTGTTTAAACGTGCGAGCGCTGGAACTATCGGTCGCAAAGTATAGGATATAGAACATCATGCTACGAAATACGGGAGAGGAGTAGTAACGAAACACGTAACAGCACGTGAGTGTAAAAAATTACGCGGGCGAAGTCGCGGGCAATAGCTAGTTTATAATACAAGGGTGGTTAATTAAACGTTGCATTGCAGTAGGTACGCTTTTAAAATCCAATGACATTATTTATCATCTAAAAGTTTTATTTTATTATAAACAATTGTGTCATTTTTTTTGTGGTTTCCTTATTATGACACTTTCCTGGTAAAACGTAGTAGTTAAAAATAACTAAAGTAGTAAATCAAATAATTACCTACTATATTATATACATGACAGAATTAATTGTTTTCTTTAACGTCTGTGGTTTGGGATTTCACGAAAAAGACCATAAGTACCTACTTGAAAATTATTTTATTTATACCGTAATTCAATTTATTTTCAAGTATGGTTTTATAAATTACGGATTGAATTTATTTCTCTTATTATTATACTAGCGATCTCTCCGCGGCTTATGTTCGCGTTGCTTATTTCACCCGCCTTAAGTTACGTCTTTGGTTACTGCTCCGCTCCCGAGTGTAGTAGCGTGATATTATATAGCCTATGTTACTCAGGGATAATGTAGTCATCTATTGGTGAAAGAATGGTTAAGATCGGTCCAGTAGTTTAGAAGCTTATTCGGTGCAAACAAACAAAAAATCTTTCGTCTTTATAATATTATACTCGTAGTAAGGAGTATTGATTAATAACCAATAACCTAGTTTTTGGGTTCACGATATATTATTGTCTAAGTACCAGACCATACACACACACATACATACACAGCTATTAGTTAATTGATAGCGGCGATACTACGAAGTACCTACTTGACATGATATTTGAAATGATATCCAGTTTATTGATATTTAAGTGTCCATAATTACTGACGCTACCCCGATTTTAACATATCAACTATGTCCAAAAATAAATGTCACTATTTATTTATTTATGACAGTTTAAATTGTAATATTGTCTTTTAATCATCATCATGTGCCTTATCCCAACTATGTTGGGGTCGGCTGCCAGTCTAACCGCATGCAGCTGAATACCAGTGTTTTACATGGAGCGATTGCCTATCTGACCTTCACAACCCAGTTACTGAGCAACACGATACTTCTTGGTAAGACTGGTTGTCAGACTTCCCGGCTTCTGACTATCCGTAACGACTAATGTATTTTGATGATGATAGATATTTAAATAAAAACTGTTCTTGTCAGATTTATTTGTAATTACATTTTAAGTGAACGATGTGGTCTCCTATTTGTTATGTTTTTAGGGTTCAGTACGTTAAAGAAAATGGAACCTTTATAAGATAAAGATCACTTTTAATTCGACTGTCACAAAATGATTTTCCTCAAGATCGATATAACGTAAGAATTTTAACTGTAAGAGCCCGATAGCAACTGTTTCTAGATTTGTAGTCTTTATGCAATTGTGTAGCCTCTGTTGGAGACCCAAATAAATAAATATTGTTAAAAATCAGTGTTCCCAAAAAATCTGCTCAATCAATTGACTTTATAAAAATCATTAATGTGTGTTGCAGTCACACAACAATTTGCTACACGACTTTGTCAGGCGATTCCTATATTCCGTAGTACAAGTTGAGTTGAGTAATATGACATCGTAGTACAAGTTGATAGTATAATTTACTGTTATAAAAAGGCACACATGATTTTTATCTTTGTCCGTTATAACCAAGATAAGCAAGAAAGTCATTTAGAAAATATTTGGTATTAGAATGCAGGGTTAGTCATCAAATGATGGTACTGTGGTGTACTTTACAGTAAAAGAAAATACAAATATGAATATGGCAGCTGAGACATAGATGGCGAAACGAGCTTATCTCTTCCAGGCAAAATTAGTCCACTCTAGCTCGAGATAGAGTGGACTATACAAGAGCAAGGGAGGTCATTGCCCTACAGTACAGCACAGACTAAAAATTAAAATAGGGAAATCCCCAAGAAAGTAAATAATACATACTTTGGTTTTAATTAGTCATACGTAAGCAACACATTTTATGCACCGCTTTTCACCAGGCGAGATCGAGGAGTGAGTGAGTTAGCTTAACATACACAAGTCTAATATGCTAATATTATAGAGAGAAAAGGTTTTTTTAGTTAGTTTGTTTGTTTACTGAATAAGCTCCGAAACTACTGGATCGATTTTAACCATGTTTTCACCAATAGATAGCTAAATTATCAGAGAGTAACATAGGTTATATAACATCACGCTATGACTCACGGGAGCGGAGCAGTAACAAAAGACATAACTTGACGCGAGTGAAAATATCCACGCAGACGAATTTGCGGGAAGAATCTTGTAAAAAAAACAAAGTTATGAGTTTATGACATTGTGGCTGCTAAATCATTATTCCAAAGACATGTCATGTGTTGCAATACTTTGTGCGAAATTATTATCTTTTGTTTTATAATAGTAGTTTTTTTTTCTACTATTATGAATCTAAGTTAAATAATCTTTCGTTCTTTAATATCCTGCCGTGGAATTGAGTTCACGGTAATCAACTGAACAATGTAATGCCCTACTTTATTTCCTTTTCCTGTGTTTATTTAAACGCTAGTTTTTATTTTCACACAAAACATCAGATTCAGAAAACCGTACTTTTAAAGTAAATATACCATCACGCCTGTATTTCCCGAAGGGTTAGGCAGAGGTGTACCAATGTACACCCACAGTGGGCCGGTATATTTAGGTCCCATGTAATAGGGGGCGAGCCTGTTGCCATTAACCGGGCACAAATCCAAACTCCGAGCTGCTACTGAGAATTTCATAGAAAAACCCAATAACACTTTTTGCTCGACCTGGGAATCGAACCCAGGACCTCTAGCGTAGCAGTCGCGCTTAGAACCACTAGGCTAACGAGGCAGTTAGTACAAGAATTCTGATTCAGAAAATCGTACTTTTAAAGTAATATTTGAATAAGGTGCAATTAAGTCTACCATTAATGACAAATCAATCATGATAAATTCGTTGATAACATGATTCATTGATAACACAATTAGTAACATAACATTTGACGACACGGTTGGCGCAGTGGCTGAGAAATTGGCTGCTGCACTGCGTGTCGCGGGTTCGTGTCACGCACGCAACTAATATTTGTATGGCCTACTGATAGTTGTTCCAGGTCTGGCTGTTTGTGTATGTGAGTAAAAAAATAAAGTAGGTGTTTCTGTAGTATAATGTTCAAAAAGATTACTGTGGGTGATATTATAATAAGGGACTATGAGTAACTGCCGCGTTAGCTCGTAGTTGGTCTTGGGTTCGATTCCCAGGTTGAGCAAAAAGGCTTAAGTATTGTGTTTTTCTATGAAATTCTCAGTAGCAGTTCGAAGTTAGGATTTGTGCCCGGTTAATGGCAATAGGCTCGCCCTTATTACACGTGGCATGGGATCTAAAAACAACCCGGCGCCGGGCGAACTGTGGGTACATATTGGAACACCTCTATTTAACCCTTCAGAAAATACAGGCGTGATGGTATGTGTTAGGGTGATGTAGGTGCTATAATGGATTTCTTAGCTACAACAATAAAAAAATTAACCACCCAACATACTTAGCCTACAAGCGAATACATACTCTAGTCTAGCGGTTACACTAGTTATTTTACATTGAAAACTCATTTACCTACGCCTTCTGGGTTTTTCAGTTTGTGAACCGCGTGTTTTCAGAGCTTTTGTATGAGTCGCAGCGTTGCGTTTACGACCGGTTCTCAAGCTATTGCCTACGGCGTATATTTGGGGTTGTGCTCGCCGATGTCTCTCCTTGCCTGAGAGAAATACATAACTAAGCGTCTCCCCACACGACCGACAATCGGACCGATTATATCATCGGGCCAATTATTGACAGTTTCTTCTGGCCGACTTAGAAATCTGTCAAAAATCGGCTCGATAATCGGTCGTGGGGGCAGACCCTTAAGTAGAAGAAAATCTGCCCTATTAAGATCTATAACTGTACTTTAGCTTTAAGCCTAAGGTAATATCTATTGTTGATAGGTGGCTTTGACGTCTTCGAATTTTCAGTTCTATAGTAATCTATTTAAGTCAGACTTTGCAATGTTCTCCTACGTTCTTTAAAAGTGCAGTCTATCAGGGTTCATAAATGTACTTTAAGCCTTATGTAATTTTTTTTATAGTTATGTGGCTCTCACATGTCTTCGAATTTTCAGCTCTATAGTAATCTATTTAAGTCATTCTTTGCAATGTTTTCCCTTTATCATTCAAAAGAGCAGTCAATCAGGGTCCATAGCTTTAGCTTAAGCCTTATGTGACATCTTTTATAACTAGGCTCTCACATGTTGTCGAATTTTCAGCTTTATAGTAATCAATTTAAGTCATACTTTGCAATGATTCCCTTCATCCTTTAAAAGGGCAAGATACACAACATGCATACGGAGAGACAGTGAATACAATCGATTTTATTTTTGGCGCCAGACTTATCGATCTAATTCAATTGGTGGCACTTGTAGGCGCCAGTGCGGAACGTCCGTCGTGTCAATTAATGTGACTTGGGATTGGTTCAAACAATTAATGCGATAAACTATGAACTGTCATATTGAGGTTTATTTACCGTTCAAATTCCTGATGTGTATTATGTAACTTACTTAGGTATATTGAGGGATATTTTTGCTATCTTCTATACCAAACAAAATTGACGTAATTTATACGGCATTTGTGCGAATGAAAAAATGAGTATAACTTTTAATAAAACGTAACATTTTAATGAGTTCATTGTGTCCATTTGACCCCAACTCACCCACATAGGAGTCGGCCGGTGGAAGTAGACAATACAATGTCTTATTCAATTTTGTACCGCAGTTTCGTACAATCTTGCGTGAATTTTACAGTGAATTTTACACACTGTTGGTTGACAAAATTAATTTGTGATATTAGGCAAAAAAAATTGCCTCTAACTATTCTTGAATTTTTTTTTTTACCTTTAAATGTTATCTAGCTCAGCCATACTCAAAATTTGCTTCGCGAAGCTCTAGGGCTCCGCAAAGTCTCGGTAGGGACTTCGCGAAAGGTCGTAGTTAATGAAAAATTTTACATGTGACTTCAACTAACGCCTCCTCCTCATGAAAATGTCAAGTAACATGATGTTTTTTAAAGAATACGACATAAAACTAACTTCTGACTATTTTAAAGGATCCGCCAATATTTTATTTTTCAAAAGACTTCCGTAGTCAAATTGTTTGAGAACCGCTGATCTAATTAACCGGTGTAGTTACGTTAAATATTTCGTTGTTTAAAAGGGTTCCGTCGCCAACAACGTTTGATAACCGCTAATCCAGTTGCTTGGCGTAGTTAGTATAATCCTATCCTACGCATCTTTCAAGAAATTCAGTGTTAACAAAACATTTTTATTTTCATAAATAAACATTACGCGTCTGTATTATTGCTAGGCGGGGTGCGGTGACTAATGAACGAGCAAGGTCGAGATAACAACTGTGGGATAAGATACGGATTGGAGTGCATTTTTATCGCGACTAATATCTATTTCATCGGAAATTCCGATTTTATACCGGATAACAAAAAAAAATGGTAGAAATCTGCAATTTTTGCATTTTTTTTTTTTACTGGCATAAGGCCCGCCTGATGCTGAGCGGTTACCGTAGCCTATGGACCCCTGCAACACCAGGGGTGTCACACGCGAGTTGCCGACCGTTAAAAAAAACCTATTCAGATCCATCTTGAAGTATACTGTAGCCCGTTGGGAAACATACTGTAGTCCCTTGGGAAAACCAATTTTACTGACGTCATTATATAAACTCATAGGCATACCGTGAGATTTTTTCTTCAAAATCTGATTTTGATAACGACTTTTTACATAACCGTTAGTTACCGTACCATTTAATTCAAATATTATCAGATTAACTGCCTTATTGATAAGACCCGACTAACTTCAGTATCTAACTAAACCCTAGTTTAAGTTATCTTATTACGATTGAAATGCTTGCTAATACAGGGTGTCCTAAAAATACACTCAACAACCGCGAGTTTGGAGGGGCCATTCAGAGCCGAACGCAAAGGGCACAAGAAGGAACATGGATAGTCAGTAAAAGTCTGACATTTCCTTCCCATTCAAAATTAATGATTTCCCATCGGTAAAAACAAAAAACAACCACGAGTACCACGATGGAAAATTAAAATTCAGCACAGCAATGACACTGATTGATGTGTTTTTTAACAACAGTCCCTGAAAAGCGTAACCGATCGATATTCTACGTTTGTTAAACACAATTAAGCTTTTGTGGCATCAGTTGTATTGCTGTTAAAGTACATAAGTACTTAGATATTTCTCATGGAACCAGAATACACACATTTTTTTTAAATGTCGTTGGATGGCAAACAATCCTACGGCCCATCTGATGAAAAGGTGAGGCCTTTTGCCCAGAGACAAAGTTGAAAAGTCTCATGTGCCTGTAATTACACCAGCATCCATACCCTTCAAACCGGAGCACAGCAACGCTGCTGCTTTGCGGCAGAAGTATGTATGGTGGCAGTAGGTACCTACTTCTGCGGGTTGTTCGAAAGAGATACCGCGCCCCCGGAATGCAAAGGGCACATGAAGGAACATAGACGGGTTTTAGTCAGTAAAAGTCTGACACTCCCTCCCACCCCGCCCAGGGCGGGGGAAGTTATTTGATGATTTCCCGTCTATAAAAAAAAAAAAAAAAAAAAAAAAGTAGGTACCTACTTCCCCGGATGAGCGTCTTCACAAATAGCTCTACCTAATACTACTATACATCCACCTGTATATTTTATACTGGGGTTATAAAAGCTATCAACGCGATAAATAAGATATGATGTGTAAACATCGATATTTATTTACGATAGGAGATTTCAATGAATCAAGGACGAGTAGAAAACTACAAATATTAAGGAGTTTTTGACCGTTGAAGAGTTCAGAAAATCTGGGAATGGATTTATGCGTAATTAATCATTTTGATATCATTATACCTACCTTACAGAAATACTTAGAGGCAAGGCACAAACACAGCTTACAGTAGAAAATTTAAATGAACAGATTTGTATTATTTCACTTTCTTTCAGTCTTACGTGAATGAAATACCTTACCTATAGTAAAATATTTTTTGATTAAAATGTAAGTAAGTATGAAATTTCTTTCCTAATTTTTTCTATAACAATGATATTTTGAAAGGGACAACAAGATTTAATAATATATTTCTTTAAACATTATTTTTAATAGTCTTGCTTGACTTTGACTTTGAACAGATTAACGTAATCAGGTATCTGAAACGCTTGAGTAACGACGGGTTTCCCAACATAAGACTTTTTTACCAAATTATTTTTAACAATACAGGAAAATTGAAAAAGTATGTCATTTCATATAATTTAGGTGCATTAAAGTCAAGGTTGAGTATAATAATGTTTATAACGTTGCAAGCCAGGGTAGGCACGTATTGTAAAATAGCGCCAATAAATAATAATGAGACATGTGGTATTGTTTAGTTTAAATAATAAGAAACGATTATCCTTGCGCCTGCGCCGCTTTTTGTACAAGACCACAAGAATAAAAAGAGTTTTTTAAATTTTTTATTGGATGTTTTTAGGATTTTTATAATTATTCGTTGTTCCAATATTAGCTACATATACCTACTTCTATGCATGGCAATCTATTTAATGATCCTAAATAGATTATTAAAAAATTAAATTGTAATTTTTAGGTAGTTTATAATCTCTCATAGATCCGATATTACCTACTATTAAGTCATGGCAATCAGTTCAATGACCCTTATTAAATTCCATTTAGATTTATTTTCCAAAATCTTTTTCTTTCATTGAATTTGCGATAGGACTGTAGCTTTTGTGGTTATGTTACATACATAATACATAATGATATGTACCCATATATACAGTAACTAACATATTCTTTTAGTTATATTTATATGTATAGATGCAGTCTAAACTATCACTGCACATTGCATTGATACCTAATGTAGATACTTCTTATCAACCTATGTGTCTATGAAGATGAACAGAAATAATAATCAGACATCGATTTAGTAAGTATGATGTTCTAGTGTATGGAAGGATTCCTCTGCCTTTTGAGGTATGATGATGGACCACATTGACATATAAACAACAATGAATTTGGAATGAATTTAGAAGCCAATTTTGAATTTAAACAGCTGTCCCCATTGCTGTTTAAAAAAGTTTTAAATACACATACTGTTTACATTTTGA